>CM035141.1:12533024-14933024 GCA_020205605.1 Panax ginseng | reverse complement strand
CATCCATTTTTCAATAAACGAATAGCTTTCTGGCTTGATATGACAGTGATTGACTTTAGTGGGTTGGTTGCTTGAATTTGCATAATAGGTTGGTTAGGAATATTAAATCTAACAACCTTACGAAAACAATCAATTTTAGTATGATGAGTAGTTAACCAATCAATCCCTAAAATCACATCAAATGCAAGTATTTTCAAAGAGATAAGATCGACAGGTAACGTACGGTTACCGATTTAAATCAAATAAGACTTATAAACAGTGGATATAATGAAGGTTTCTCCCAATGGAGTTTCAATAGATAAATCAAAGTCTAATTTCTCCGGAGTTAAATTTAAACGTTGAGCGCAAGTAGGAGAAATAAAAGAATGGGTAGAACCGGTATCAAATAAGGTATAAACTTCGCTAGAGTTTATGATTAGCTTACCCGTGATCACCTCGTTTGGATTCCTCACTTTTTGGCAGGTTACGATAAACGCTCTCCCTTGAACTACCGGTTTTGTCTTGTTTGAGACGGTCTTTGATGCCTCCATCCCAGCTGGACTTTGACTTTGGTGCACGACAAAATTGGGCTAGGTGACCTTCTCTTCCACAATTGTAACATACTTTTGACCGTTGCTGCGTGCTGAGTTTGGATGGATCGCCCCTCCCTCGCATTTGTAACATATGACCGTGGCCGTTCTCCTTCCTTAACAATAGTCTTTGGTCTTGACGTCCTTCCATCATTATTGAATTTCCTCTTCTTGAAATTTCCACTTCTATTATCTTGGCTATGATTACCACCAGAGTGGTTACCATTTCTGGCATGTTGATTCCCTCCACGTTTGTTGTCACCGCTTTGATGACTGCTACCACTGGTATTATCATTTTGTCGGTTGCTCTTTCTTGGTTGGGTTTAGTCATTTTCGCACTCCAATAACTGAGACCTATTTACAACATCTGAATACAAACACAGTTTGTGAGAAATTAGGTATTGACGTATCTCAGGTTTCAAACCTCTTAGAAACATTTGCGTCATTCTCTCCTCATTATAAACCAAGTGGGACGCAAATCGGGAAAACTCGGCAAACTTAGCTTCGTACTGTGACACGGTCATATTGTTTTGCTCCAGCTTGATAAACTCTACCTCCTTCATGTGACGAATACTTTCAGGAAAGTACTTGTCATTGAACAGTTCTTGGAACTTCTCCCAAGACATCTTCAGTGCAGTAGGTTAAGTACGCTTTATAGATTCCCACCAGTAATCTGCCTCTCCTCGTAACATGAAGGTGGCAAAGAGAACCTTTTGCTTCTCGGAGCATCCCAAGACATCAAATATCTTGGTGATCTGCTTTATCCACGTCTTTGCCTTAAGTTGTAAGACCCCAACTTTTTAATGACTAAAATCGAATTTTCTCTAATTATTATTGTGAATAATAAGGTGTTAATTTCATATAATGCTTTGGTTATGGGTGAAATGTGAAAATTTTGCAAAATAAGCAAGTGGTTATAAAATATTCATTGTGTCGGGAAATATTCGTTTGGTCATGGAATATTCTTTCTGTCGGGGAATTTTCGTACGACGGCGTAGCCATTTGTGGGCCCCATAATGGAAAACGGTCGGATGAAGAGAATGACAAGTTTGAGTTTTTATAAATAACGACGTAAATGTTACCGTTAACACTTTTGGAATACCTGGTGGTTAAAATATAGTAATACGCGTGGATGCACAGTAGCACACGGTATTGCATAGTATTGTTGAATCATTTATTCTTACGTAAGAAGGCACTACTCAATAATTGTTACAGTAATTACTGTTCAATATTTTCTTTTATTAATTCAATAATTGTTGCGTTGATATTTTATATTATTGTTGTTTCAATAATTGTCATTGCACAGTATCTCCATTATCAGATCAATAATTCATATTATTTGAATAATATTGTTAGATAGTATTATTGGCAATGTCTAAGGAAGTTCGCATTCAGGAAAGGGATTTGGTCACCTAATTTGGCGCCAATAAGGAGAAATCTTTATCTGAAAGCCCTCTTCCTCACAGGAGCGACACTGGTTGTCATAATTGTGATTCTCAGTAATATTATTTGTGAATAATTAATTATTGATTTATATGATAAAAAATATTTATTTTATGTGGATATAAATGATGGATTTATTTATTTTATGTGGTTATAAATGAAGGAATTAATATTGGGGTATTTTATCAGTATTTTGTCGGAATGGAGGTATTAAAAATCGTCCATATGTGGATTTCGGGCATTTTTCGTTTGGAATTTGGAAAAACATAAACTTACAAAGTTGTAGAGAATTAAATTTCCTATGGAAGGACATGAGATTCAAAATTTTCTGATAAAAGGGCTATTTATTGTGAATTATTGAAGTTTCAGAAAATAAATATTTTTATTAAAAATATGGTGGGCCCCACTTTTGGGTGGTGAGAAATGAAATGTGCTGTAATTTATTTTCAAAAGTGGTGAGCTTGAATAGTAGCAGGTAAAGCCATAGCAGGTTAGTCTGCCAAGGCGTTCTAAGCATTTTCCTATAAATAGGGTGCTTAGTTAGAATTAAAAATCACACCAGAAATAAGTTTTCTCTCTTTCTCTCTCTATATTATCGAGCGTATTTTGTGAGTATTTAGATACTTTGTGAGTTGCTATTCATTGCAAGTTTCCTTCAGCCTTATACCGATATTCTGATTAGAAATACTGTTATTTTGAGGTAAGGGATGTTATTTTCTTCGTAATGATGTTATTCTTTCAATATCATTATACCGAAATATTGGTATAGATTTTATTGTGGAATTTCTACCTTTTTGTGTCGGGGTTACTATTCATGTATATGAAATTATTCACGTATACGGCACTATTCACTGAAAAATGAAATTTTCTCCTTTTTGTCCAAGATATCTATTATAGTTACTATCTTTGATTGTATCCATGTTTTGATCTTTATTTTTGAATTCTGCTTCACAATTGGTTATTATGGAGTATTATTGAACTTGGATAAACTGTAATACGAATCCCTAATATTTGTTCTTTTATCTCACTAGATTCATTTTCTTTAAGATATTTTTCATCATCCTCGGTCTAAATGATGATATTCTTGAATATCTTTAGCACTTTAAAGGCAAAAGATGAATGATTAATCGATGAATATCTTTGACGCGTAGTGCAAAGATGAGCAGTGTTGAGATGAACATGACCAACCAATTGGTGATACAAATTAATATCTTTGGCCTGTAGTGTAAAGATGAATATTTGATTCAAGATGTATATTGATTGATGTTACAGGGATAAAATGTAAGACCCCAACTTTTATGAATAAATATTAATTTTTCTCGAAATATATTTTTGAATATTATGGTGTGGATTTGATATAATGTTATAGTTGTGGGTAATATTTACAAATTTTGCAAAGTAAGCAAGTGGTTATATAATATTCGATTGATGGGGAATATTCGTTTTAACAGGAATATTAAATGCGACGGCACAATCATTAGTGGACCCCACAACAAAAGTATTGTCGTAGTTAGAAAATGACAATTATCTTTTATAAAAAATAACGGCGAAAGTTTTACCGTTAAACTGTTGAGCTACCCGATGGTAAAAGTACAGTAATATGCATGGTTGCATAGTAGCACACGGTATTGATTATTGATACTTACGTGAGAAGTCACTCAGTTATACTCAATTATTGCTACATTAATTGCTGCATAATATCTCTCATATTATTGATTCAATTATTGTCACAAAGATCATCTCGCATAATATTTTATATTATTAAATCAATAATTGAGGCGACAAAGTTATTCATATTATTATTTACAATATTGACAATGTCTAGAAGTTACATCGAGGAGAGGTTTGGTCACCTAATCGCGGCGCCAATAAGGAGAAATCCTTATCGGAAAGCCCCTCTTTCACGGGAACGACATTGGTTGTTAAATATTGTGAGTTATAATATTAATGATGAATAAGTTCGTGTTGATTAAAGATGAAATTGATAGTTCCATTGTGTGGGAATTACTAGTGTTAGTGGAAATCGACATTTATTTCGATAATAAATAATGTCTGGAGGTTATATTAACCAATCGGGTAATTCACCGGATAAATGAGCAATTAATTGCTATTAATTCACATGCTTATAACTATGTGTTCACATGTGTGTACTATTGATTCACATGATTTACCATTAGGGGAGTTGGTGCAAGATTGATAATACTTGCATGACTAAATTAAAAATGGAGGTATAGATGAAGGTACTATACTGTAATAGTTTTTTCACATGATTATACTATTAAGTCACATGAATGAACTATTAATTCATATTATTTACTATTAGGGGAGGTGATGCAAGTTTGATAATACTTGCAGGACTAAATTAAAAATGAAGAAAAAGATGAAGGTATTATATTGTAATATTTCGATCCCCAAAACGTGCAATTATCGAAACTATATTTTCCTATAAATAGAAGCTCATTCTTCTTTCATTCTCACCAATTCATTAAGTCTCACAAGTGCAATTATTATAGAGAGAAATTATAGAGAGAAAGATGAAGAGAATTCTGCTACCTCACTATTCCAGATTTTTAAGTGTAAGTTATAAATATTTATTGATTTATATAAATATTTATTGGATGTGTTTATTATTGAATAAATAATTGTTCAATTTGATGGAGTTGATTTAGTTAATTATTTATTTGTTAAATAATTAATGTGTTATGTGAATTGAGTTATGTGATTAAGTGATTTATTTAATAAATTGTTATTAAATAAAGCGACAAATTACTATGTGATAAAGAGTTATTAAAATAAATTAAAGTAATTTTAATTTAGTTTTTACCAAACAAGGTTTAAGTATTAATCCTTTAATTTTAAATGGTTTGCCAAACAAAGCCTTATGGCTTTTGGATTTCTTTTGAATTTAAATTATTAATTAAATAAATAAAATATATATAATATATATTATTTTGGGTAACTGCTAAATTAATACGATCATTAGTTGAGCGTCAGTTTTTATTGAATTGAAAAGGCAAGCGTTGGTTTTTTTTAGTATACGTATATTGCCATTTGGCTTACCTTAGAGTTGTCTGCTAAAAAGAAAGAAAGGAGAGAGTTCTCAGAGAGTTGAGATAGAAAAAAATACAGAGTTCTTCAAGCTTTTCTAAGGGTTTAACAAGTATTCTTATCAACAAAAAGGTAGGTGTTTATAACCTTAAATTATGTTTATGTAACCATATATGCTTTTACGCCATATATTTACTGTGAATTTGATAGTCTGTGTTCTTCTACTTCACTGTGTAAAAGTTTTTATAAAATTCTTGTAAATTATGTTTTGGTAATTGTTATACTAGCATATATTGATAGGTGATTGTATGTTTAACATGTATATAAGATTTCATTCTAATTGCGTGTTAAAGAAAGAGGAACTTGGTTTTACAGTGAAAAATATGTATGAACGTATGTTTACAAAATAACAAAAGTGGTATGTGATTATATAAATTGTGAACTAATACGCGAATTTAACTTTGTATATGTAAATTGGAATATATGTTTGTATAATAGTATTTCAAAAGTATTAAGTTGGTTATAATTCTTGAATTACGTTCACTGCATTTTAGATATCAAGATAGCAACAATGGAGTTTTAAAAGTTTGGTTTTAAAGGAAAACAGTGTTTTCAAAGAATTAGTTTTCTGATATTATTGTTTAGTTGTGTAAAATTTGTACACAAATGCTTCATAACTTTTATGTGTAATTTTCGTGAAATTATACATGTTATTGGATGTCAATGGTTGTTAAAAAGTTAGACAGTAGCTTTGCTCTGTTCTTCTGGTTTGGTTCTGTGAGTTTGGTATTCAGCGTCAAAATTCACGCTCAACGTCAGAAAGTTTCGCACTATAGCGTAAAAGTCGCCTTGACCAGACTTCACGCCTTATTGCATAAAGTCAAGTCACGAGGAGCCGGACCTAATGTATGTGTATTGAGTCCCTATGTAAATCTCTTCGACCGGGCGCCATTTTATTGTACTTGCTCATTATTGATTCAAAGCGTGTGGTGCTGCTTGGCCACTCAACAGAAAGTTCAGAAACGACTTTTGTCTTGCACAAAAGTCTGATATTTTAAAGGAATGATATATGATAAATTTTGATTATGTATTTTGGTATGTTAATACTATGAGTGAACATGGAATTACTAATTAACAAATATTGTTATTGGTTTTAATGTATAGAATTTGATTATACAATTTATAATCAAAGCATACGTGATGTAGAGATATAGTATGTTGTTACTGATTGATTATGTCATTTTAACATATGTATATAGGATAATTGTGATTTGGATTATAACGGTTTAATCTACGCGCAAGGCAAGTTCTCTAACTCCATACTCTCATTGAGTTAGTTGTGTTTATACAAGTTTTCTAATCCTAAAGCTTCGTTATGCAAATTTCATATGTTATACTTTATTGAGTAAAGTATTTCCATTAAGCAACTTAATTGTATCCAGTTATTCATGATAATACAAGCTTCCCATACTTTCGTTGAGATAGTTATTATGATTATGAAAGTTTTTCCTAACTCTAAACTTGTTATATTAGCATGCAAGTATCATTATTCTATTGAATCAGTTTATTGTTCAAGTTATTATTTGTTGTGCATGCTTGATAATAAAATTTAAGATATAACCTTAGCTTAATATTGTTCAAAGCAAGGTATGATAGATTATTCAATTGTTATGCTATTAGAATTATTCCTAAAGCATGAACTCAGAACGAAACTTCTATTCAGTCAGGATTATTCAATAACATAGTGTTATTACCTTTTATTCAACTAATCCTAAGTTGATGTCAGATTTGAATTCCAAATTGCCTTGAAGTGTATCCAAACCAAACTATCTTTTGGGGCGGACTTGTACTCAAAATATTTGAGATGAACAACCCTATTTATAGGGGTTACATTTAGTTTTGTACTTTCTTATTTGAAATGTTTGTATACAATACATGTATGAAGTGTTGATCCCCTAAGTACCTTAAAGTCATTATGGTCGTATTATGATAGTAAAAGTTTAAGTTGAAAGATTACTTATAAGCGTGGACAAGGTTCGTGGTCATTAGACCCTCAGTGAATGTTTAGAATATTAATAGAACTCATTGTTCAGTTCTATTGAGCCCCTGAATGGGCAAGGAATGTTAAGATGTTAATAGGACTTATTATTTAGTTCTATTGAGCCCCTGAATGGGCAAGGAATGTTTAAGATGTTAATAGAACCAATTGTTTAGTTCTATTGAGCCCCTGAATGGGCAGAGAATGTAAAAGTTATTCATTGTTATTTCAAGTGAGCCTTGTTTGCTCACTCTTGCCTGTAAAATCCTTACAGCTAAAGATGGAAAGGGTGACGTACCTAGCACCAGTAAAGGAAAGGGAAAGATGAACAAGTACTAAAGACTTGTAATAGTTTTGATAGTTTTATTATCAGACTTTGGTTTAAAGATTGTAATGAAGTTTATTTAAATTTTCCGCATGAATGATTGTTTGTAAAGGTTAGATAACCCGGGAGATATTATTTTATGTAATTCCTGTATGGGCAGGTTTATTATTCAATTTTATTTATGATTGGGTAGTTATAACTGAATGTTTGATTACGTGAACACCAAATCTTGAGGTAATGAAGTACCAAGATTTGGGGGTGTCACAGTTTTGGCTTCTATACTCCATGAAATTAGTAGAATATCCTGGATATTTGTGCTTCATCGAGTATCTTTTCATGGAAATATTCTTTTGAGCATTCTTGAATTTTACTCCACAAAGTAGTATCATGTTGACAATGTGGACGTTATTTATTTCTGTATAAATTAAATTATAAATCATTAAAATTTATCTTGAACTTGTTTTATTGAATTATTATGTCATTGTTATCATCCTCATACTTATATTGTGATGAAAGTCATCTCTGGCTTACGTGCATAGATGGACTTGGTATGATTATGACTAGGGATTATTCAGTATAATCATGACCGTAATGTGACGAATGATGTGGTGAAAGTCCTCATTGGCCTGTAGTTCATTGATGGACAGTTGTTGGTATGATTATGACCAGGGATTATTCAGTATAATCATGACCATTGATGATTACATGAATATCCTTGGCCGTGATGCATGAATGATTCGATTTTATTTATTAAGTTGAGTCTCAACGATAAAGTTGATGAAAAACTTTTTAAATCATAGAAGATAGTAGATTTTATGCCCTACTTGACTCTTCTAATGGATTGCTTATTCCACTGCAGTTGTTGATCTAAAACTTGTTGTCTATTATATTATATCAGTTGTTATACTGTTGAAGGCTAAGGATAATTTATTTGGCATTATCTTAGTCATAATATTTCTTATTGGGCTAGTTGAGCTCACCCTTTCTTTCACTATTCTCTTCGGGAAATGAGAATATAGCTGGGACGAGTCGGGGAACGGATTGATGGTCCAGATGGTTGTTTTAGTAGTCGTCACTATTCTATAAAATAGTGTGACAATAAATATAATGAGGACTCCATTGAGTGTGGATATTGTCTAGATGACAATATTCTTATTAAAACTCTTAGATTATGTTTTGTCGTATTTTACACGACTATTGTATAATTAAGTTGTATTTAAATTTTGTACCATGTATTTGGAGACTCAAGATGGGTGGCGTATACCTATTTTGGGGGCGTCATAGTTGGTATCAAAGCCAGGTTATATGATCCCTGGCTGAGATGTGAGACAAGAACTAGGAGGGGAGAGAAGGGGAATTCCTTCGCTAGTATGACCTACCTAAGTTTATTTGGTATTTAATTGGTCGGTCAGAGTAGAGGGATAATATGTGATATGTTAATTAACCCTTCTTTTGTGGCAATATTTGAAAATGGCATCCGAAAATGTTGAGATAAGCAATGAAGCACATGAGACCGTTGAGTCACCAACGATCAATACCCAGGATAATGTGCAACAGGAAGACAATAATCCTCAGGTAAACAATAACACAGATGAAATGGTGAACGATGGGATGTTCAGAGGCTTTATGCAATGAATGCAATATCAGGCGAGAGCGGCTCTTATTCAAAATGCAAGTGGAAACACTGACAACTCTCGGACGGTCATCGCTAAACAGTTCAAGAAGCTGGGACCACCAGAGTTTATTGGAAAGCCAAAACCACTTAAGGCGGAGACGTGGATAAAGCAGATCACCAAGATATTTGATGTCTTGGGATGCTCCGAGGAGCAAAAGGTTCCCTTTGCCACCTTTATGTTGCGAGGAGAGGCAGATTACTGGTGGTAATCGGTAAAGCGTACTCAACCTGCCGCATTGAAGATGTCTTGGGGGAAATTCCAAGAACTGTTCAACGACAAGTACTTTCCCAAAAGTATTCGTCACATGAAGGAGGTAGAGTTCATCAAGTTGGAGTAGAACAATATGACCGTGTCACAGTATGAAGCTAAGTTTGTCAAGTTGTCCCGGTTTGCATCCCACTTGGTTGATAATGAGGAGAGAATGACGCGGATGTTTCTAAGAGGTTTGAAACCCAAGATACATCAATACTTAATTTCTCACAAACTGTATTTGTATTCAGATGTTGTAAATAGGGCTCAGTTATTTGAGCGCGATAATGAGTTAACCCAACCAAGAGAGAGCAGCCGACAAAATGATAATACCAGTGGTAGCAGTCATCAAAGTGGTGATAACAAACGTGGAGGGAATCAACATGCCAGAAATGGTAACCACTTCGGTGGTAATCATGGCCAAGATAATAGAAGTGGAAATTTTAAGAAGAGGAGATTCAACAAGGATGGAAAGACGTATCACCAGCACTTGTTGTTAAGGAAGGGGAACGGCAACCAATCGTATGTTACAAATGCAGAGGGGGGGGGGACATATCGATCAATCAGCATGCTGTGACAATCCAAAGTGTGTTATAATTACAGAAGAGAATGTCACCTTGCCCGATTTTGTCGTGCACCGAAGTCAAGTCCAGCTAGGATGGAGGCATCAAAGGCCGTCCCAGACAAGACAAAACCAGTAGTTCAAGTGAGAACATTTGTTGTAACCTCCCAAAAAGTGAGAAATCCGAACGAGGTGATCACGGGTAAGCTAATCATAAACTCTAGCGAAGTTTATACTTTATTTGATACCGGTTCTACCCATTCTTTTATTTCTCCTACTTGCGCTCAACGTTTAAATTTGACTCCGGAGAAATTAGACTTTGATTTATCTGTTAAAACTCCGTTGGGAGAAACCTTCATCACATCCACTATTTATAAGTCTTGTTTGATTCAAATCGGTAACCGAACGTTACCTGTCGATCTTATCTCCTTAAAAATACTTACATTTGACGTGATTCTAGGGATTGATTGGTTAACTACTCATCATGCTAAAATTTATTATTTTCTTAAGGTTGTTAGCTTTCATATTCCTAATCAACCTATTATGCAAATTCAAGTGACCAAACCATTAAAATCAATCAAAGTAATCTCAAGCCATAAAGCTATTCTTTTATTGAAAAAACGGATGTCAAGATTTCTTAGCTCATGTCACAGATTTAAACAAAAATACATCAGATTTGAATGATATTTCTATTGTTAATAAATTTCCTGATGTATTCCCCGAAGAACTTCCTGGCCTACCCTCAGAGCGTGAAATCGAGATTGGTATCGACCTTGAACACGGTACAAAACCCATTTCCAAAGCCCTATATCGAATGGCTCCTATTGAACTTCAGGAGTTAAAAAACCAACTACAGGAATTGTTAGACATCGGTTTCATTCGTCCTAGTACGTCTCCTTGGGGTGCTCCCGTTCTATTCATGAAGAAGAAAGATTGAAGTATGCGACTTTGTATTGATTATCAGGAGTTGAATCATGTCACCATCGAAAATTGGTACCTGTTGCCTCGCATTGATGACCTGTTTGACCAGTTACAAGGAGTCAAATTCTTTTCAAAGATTGATCTTCGTTAGGATATCATCGATTGAAGATTAAAAGCGATGACATTCCAAAAATTTCGCTTCGAGAACTCAGACGGGCATTATGAATTCCTAGTCATGTCTTTTAGATTGACTAATGCTCCTGTTTCCTTCATGGACATGATGAACCGAGTATGCAAGGAATATTTGGATCACTTTGTGGTCGTCTTTATTGATGACATCCTCATATACTCCAAAAGTCGTGAAAACCATAAGCCACACTTGAGGCTGATACTTCAAAAGCTTTGTGAAAACAAGCTTTATGCCAAGTTGAAGAAATGTGAGTTTTGGCTTGAGGAAGTTACATTCCTTGGGCACGTGATATCAAATCATGGAATATCTGTTGACCCAACAAAGATTGAAGCAATTCAAAGTTGGGCGCAACCAAAGTCTGTGACCGAAGTACGTAGCTTTCTCGGCTTAGCTGGTTATTATCGGAGGTTCGTGGAAGGATTTTCTCGAATCGCTACTCCATTAACTTCAATTAACTTCGAAAAAGATACAAAATTCGGTTGGAGCGAGGAATGTGAGAAGAGTTTTCAAGAACTCAAGAGAGGCTCATTCAAATTTTGTTTTTGACAATACCGGTGGTTTGGAGGCATTTGTCATATCTGATGATGCTTGAGCAAAGAGTTTAGGGTGTGTTCTCATGCAACATGGGAAAGTCATAGCCTATGCCTCACGATAACTCAAAGAATATGAGTGGAATTATCCTACTCATGATCTAGAGTTGGCAGCTGTCATTTTTGCGCTTAAGATTTGGAGGCATTACCTGTATGGAGAGATGGTGGAGATCTATACGGATCATAAAAGCCTAAAATATTTTTTCACTCAAAAGGAACTCAACATGCGGCAACGACGATGGCTTGAGTTATTGAAAGATTACGATCATACCATTCAATACCATCCTGGAAAAGTGAACGTAGTAGCTGACGCATTGAGTAGAAGATCATATACGGGTACGAGTGTGATATTGTCAACGCAAAGGCCCATTTTGTATGACTTATAAAGGATGGAGGTAGAGTTAAAGACTCCAGGGACCCATGTGATGATGGCGAATATACGAGTAGAACCGATTTTAATCGATAAAGTTAAAGTTTCTCAAGCTACAGACCTGGAGTTGATGCGTATGAGGAAGAAAGTGCAAGAATGTGCTATACCAGAAGCAAGAATTGATGAACAAGGAATACTTCGAGTCAACTCCAGACTTTGTGTTCATAACGATTCTGACTTGAAGTATAAAATCATCATGGAGGCGCACAACACACCGTTTGCAATCCATCTTGGGAGTACCAAAATGTATCGTGATCTTCGACATACATTTTGGTGGAACAAAATGAAGAGAGAGATAGCGGGGTTTATCTCAAGGTGTCTAACTTGTCAACGAGTCAAGGCGGAGCATCAAGTGCCAAAAGGTCCATTGCAACCACTTGAAATTCCAGAATGGAAGTGGGAGCACATTATCATGGATTTCGTTACTGGTCTTCCCAAGGTTTCTCAAGGAATAGATGCGATTTGGGTCATTGTTGATAGATTGCCAAGTCTGCTCATTTCTTACCGATACGAGAAACTTATACACTTGAACGTCTTGCTCGTATGTACATAAACGAGATTGTAAGATTGCATGGTATGCCAGTAGCCATAGTTTCTGATCGAGACCCAAGATTCACTTCAAGATTTTGGGTTAGTTTGCAAAAAGCTATGGGCACAGATTTATGATTTAGTTCGGCATATCATCCTCAAACGGATGGGCAGTTGGAAAGTTCTATTCAAACTCTTGAAGATTTATTAAGACTCTGTGTCCTTGACTTCAAGGGAAGTTGGGACAAGTTTTTACCATTGGTGGAGTTTTCCTACAACAATAGTTATCAAGAAAGTATTGGTGTGAGATCCCGAATTTTATGAAATAAAAGTATCCAATTTTTCTATTTTGGTAAATAGTTAAATTGATAAAAGTATAAAGTTAAGGGTGATATTTGAAAATTTTGCAAAGTAAGCAAGTTGTTATAAAATATTCGTTGTGTTGGGGAATATTCATTTTAACAAGGAATATTCGTACGACGACATAATCATTGGTGAACCCCACAACGGAAGTATTGTCGTAGTTAGAAAACGACAGAAATATTTTTTTGTAAAAATAATGGTGAAAGTTTTATCGTTAAACTGTTGAACTACCCGGTGATAAAAGTATAGTAATATGCGTAGTTGCATAGTAGCACACAGTATTGTACATTATCTTTGATTATTGATGCTTACGTGAGAAGTCACTCAGTTATACTCAATTATTGCTATAGTAATTGCTGCATAATATCTCTCATATTATTGATTCAATTATTGTCTAAGTATCATCTGCATAATATTTATTATTATTAAATCAATAATTGAGACGACAAAGTTATTCATATTATTATTTGCAATATTGACAATGTCTAGAAAGTTCTGTCAAGGAGAGGTTTGGTCACCTAATTGTGCGCCAATTGGGAGAAATCCTTATCGAAAACCCCCTCTTTCTTGGGAACGACCTAGTTGTTAAATATTGTGAGTTATAATATTAATGATGAATAAGTTCGTGTTGATTAAAGATGAAATTGATATTTACATTATGTTGGGATTATTAGTGTTAGTGGAAATCGACATTTATTTCGATAGTAATTGATGTCTGGAAGTTATATTGACCAATCGGGTAAATGAACAATTAATTGCTATTAATTAACATGCTTATAACTATGTGTTCACATGTGTGTACTATTGATTCACATGATTTACTATTAGGGGAGTTGGTGCAAGATTGATAATACTTGCATGACTAAATTAAAAATGGAGGTATAGTTGAAGGTACTATACTGTAATTAGCTTTTTCACATGATTATACTATTGAGTCACATGAATGAACTATTAATTCACATGATTTACTATTAGGGGAGGTGGTGCAAGTTTGATAATACTTACAGGACTAAATTAAAAATGAAGAAAAAGAGGAAGGTATTATACTATAATATTTTGTGCCCCAAAATATGCAATTATCAAAACTATATTTTCCTATAAATAGAAGCTCATTCTTCCTTCATTCTCACCAATTCACTAAGTCTCACAAGAGCAATTATTATAGAGAGAAAGAAGAAGAGAAGTCTGTTACCTCACTATTTTAGTATCCAGTTTCTTCTAAGGTAAGGGGTATTATTTCTTTTGTATTCATGAAGACAGTTATTTTCTTTCAATACTCGTAAGGGTTGTTATTCTATTCTTCATTATTCTGTTGGAATAACCTGTCTGTACGGTCTATCGCATGCCTGGTGAATTCTTCTATTATTCCATTCTTTATTATTACATTGGAATAACTTTATGCGTGTGGTCTATCGCATACTGGTGAATTCTTACATTATTCCATTCTTTATTATTCATTGGAATAACTTTATATATGCGGACTACCATATGCATGGTGAAATTCTTACATTATTCCATTCTTTATTATTACATTGGAATAACTCAGATATCTGTGGACTCACCGTATGCATGGTGAAATTCTTACATTATTCCATTCTTTATTATTACATTGGAATAACTTATATCTGTGCGGACTCACCAGTATGCATGGTGAAATTTTTTTGTTATTCCATTCTTTATTATTTTGTTGGAATAACCTATCTACGCGGACTACCGCATGCATGGTGAATGACCCTTCATATTCATTCTTTATTAAATTATGGAAATGATCTGTCTACGTGGATTACCGCATAGCTGGTGAAAATCCATTTGCAGTTTCGTATATTCTATTATAGTCGTATGAGATATCATTTCTTTTGTACTCGTCATGGATTATTGTTTTCTTTTGTATTTTCCTTTTATGAGTACTATTCATGGAGTAATATTCATGAGTTACTATTTACGGGTTATTATTCACCCAGTTACTATTCACTCTAGTATTATTCACTCGGGTATTCGGGACACTTTTCATCCCGGAGTACTATTCATGAGTTACTATTCACGGGTTACTATTCACCCGAATATTATTCACTCGGGTATTTGGAGCACTTTTCATGTCGGGGTACTATTCACGAGGTACTATTCCTGAAGTACTATTCACGGGGTACTAATTACCCAAAAAATACATTTCTTTTCTGTCCAAATTATTTTTGGTACATGAATATTATTCTTGAATTTTACTCCACAAAACAGTATCATGTTGACAATCTGGACATTTTTAAACTCTGGATAAATTTAAAGTCTTTAATATTTATCCTTGTTTTCATTGGATTAATGCTTATATTATTGTTATCATCCTCATGCTTATATTGTGATGAAAGTCATCTGTGGCTTACGTGCATAGATGGACTTGGTATGATTTTGACCGGGAATTATTCGGTATAATCATGATCGTAATGTTACAAATGATGTGATAAAAGTCCTCATTGGCCCGTAGTACATTGATGGACAGTTTTTGGTATGATCATGACCATGGGTTCTCTTCGGCCAAGGGTGCAAACAGGAATTGTTTTTATGGCATGATCATGACCGTTGATGAAAACACGATTATCATTGGCCCATCGTGCATGGATAATTCGTGGTTGTGATACGAATGAATATCCTTGGCCTGTAGTGCAGGGATGATTTGATGATGTGGTTTATTTATTAAGCTGAGTCTCAGCGATAAAGTTGATGAAAAACTTTTAATTCGTAGAAGATAATAGATAGCATGCTCTACTTTACTCTTCTAAAATACAGTTGCATGTTTTTGGCCTGGAGTGGAAAGATGACCTGTTAATGAATATCTTTGGCCTGTAGTGCAAAGATGAATTTATTAGTATGATTATGAACAAGAACGGTGACTTGGTATAACCATGATCTTTGATATTTCAGGTAAAGACAGGTGATGAAAATTATCTTCGTCCTGGGTGCGAAGAGGAATTTAGAACCACAATTATGATTATGAGTTATTCACATGATTGTGGACAGGAATTGTTGATTGATGTTACAGTGATAAAACATTGTTGGTGGACTTTTAACATGGAGAAGATAATAGACTTTATGGTCTATTTGACTCTTCTAATGGATTGCTCGTTCTGCTGCAACTATGGTTGAAAAGTTTTATCATCTACCATATGTTCTAAATCTCTGATTTATTACTGACGAATGCTATTGATAATTTAATTATCTTTAGTCATGATATTCTTTACTGGGCTATTTGTGCTCACCCTTTTGCTTCACAATTCCTATCAGGTATTAAGAATGTAGCTGGGTCGAGCGGGGGTAACAAGGGATTATAACGGTGGTCTATAGCTGTTGAGGTTTCCCTTAAAACAGTATAGAAATAATTTTATTAAGAATTATAGATAAATGTGTCGTATTTTATACGTCATTTTAACCGTTGATTCTGGTGAACCAAATAGGATGAGGTGAACCCAACTTTGGAAGGGAGTTTTTTCCACTATCTTGCAAGATGTCTAATGACAGACGACTTCGTGTTATCATAAGACAGGGTTGTGCACATCCATTTGTTGAGTATATCTACGAGCACTACCTATATAATCTTGGAGTTTGGTTGAAGTATAATTATCAATTAGAGACAATGAAGATAATTATATGTCAGGAGATGACTCACCATTGAAAAGAAGATGATATCAATCTTCTTGTTTTTTTTAGGGACTATTGGGTCAACCAAGGATAATTCTGTGGACATATGATATCTATCATAACCTAGATGCATGGCCTCCCATGTATGAAGGTTTCCTTGAGTATTTTCCAAAGATTTTAATTTCTAAAAGCAGTTATCGATCTGCTTTTTTATGTAAAGTACCATTGTAAGGTGTTGTGGTCGAGGCACCATGAGAGTTGCATATATTTGTATTAAAACTCACAGCTTATCTATTGTCATACTCTGCACGACAATTCAACAGTTGTATAAATGAAGTTTATAATTAATTTCTGTAGTGTGATATCTGGTGACTTAGAATGGGTCGTGTGGACTTATTTTGAGGGTGTCACAATTGGCATGGCTCCATTTGAGGCGTTGTATGGAAAAAGGTGTCATTCTCCTGTATGTTGGGATGAGGTGGGTGAAGCAACGTTGTTAGGAACGGAGTTGGTACGTATGACTACGGAAAAGATTCAAACGATCCGACAACGTATAAAAACCTCACAAGATCGACAAAAGAGTTATGCCGATCTTCATTGAAAGGACGTGGAATTCAATATTGGAGATCATGTGTTGTTACGTGTGGCTCCATGGAAAGGAGTTACGAGATTTGGAAAGAGAGGAAAGTTCAATCCTCGATTCATTGGCCCATTTTTAATCCTCGATCGTGTAGGAACTGTGGCCTATAGACTCGCCTTACCGCCAAGTATGTCTCGTGTTCATAACGTTTTTCACATATCTATGTTACGTAAATATGTGAAAGACCCGAACCATATTATTGAATTAGAACCGGATTAGATAACAGAAGATTTAACGTATGAAGAGGTACCTGTTAAAATCTTGGATAAGAAAGATCATATTCTACGCTCCAAGGTTATACCTCAAGTCAAAGTTTTGTGGAGAAACCACGATGTTGAGGAAATAACCTGGGAGTTAGAATCTGAAATGAAGTCAAGGTCTCCTCACCTCTTCGAAATACCAGGTACGCACCTTAATTTCGAGGACGAAATTTCATAAGAAGGGGAGGTTGTAAGACCCCAACTTTTATGAATAAAGATTAATTTTTCTCAAAATATATTTTTGAATATTATGGTGTGGATTTGATATAATGTTATAGTTGTTGGTAATATTTACAAATTTTGCAAAGTAAGCAAGTGGTTATATAATATTCGTATGATGGCACAATCATTGGTGGACCCCACAACGAAAGTATTGTTGTAGTTAGAAAACAACAGAATTATCTATTTATAAAAATAACGGCAAAAGTTTTACCGTTAAACTGTTGAACTACCCGGTGGTAAAAGTACAGTAATACGCGTGGTTGTATAGTAGCACACAGTATTGAGTATTGATGCTTACGTGAAAAGTGACTCAGTTATACTCAATTATTGCTACTGTAATTACTGCATAATATCTCTCATATTATTGATTCAATTATTGTCACAGTATCATCTGCATAATATTTTATATTATTAAATCAATAATTGAGATGACAAAGTTATTCATATTATTATTTACAATATTGACAATGTCTAGAAGTTCTGTCAAAGAGAGGTTTGGCCACCTAATTGCACGCCAATAAGGAGAAATCCTTATCGGAAAGCCCCCTTTTTCCTAGGAACGACCTGGTTGTTAAATATTGTGAGTTATAATATTAATGATGAATAAGTTCGTGTTGATTAAAGATGAAATTGATAGTTCCATTGTGTAGGAATTATTATTGTTAGTGGAAATCGACATTTATTTCGATAATAATTAATTTCTGGAGGTTATATTGACCAATCGGGTAATTCACCGGATAAATGAGCAATTAATTGCTATTAATTCACATGCTTATAACTATGTGTTCACATGTGTGTACTATTGATTAACATGATTTACTATTAGGGGTGTTGGTGCAAGATTCACTACAAGAAAAGGGCTTATCTCCGACGGAAGTAACTCTGACGGAATACATTCAGTCGATATTAGTCTATTTCTGACTGATTATTCAGTCGATAATAGTTTAGTCGTACATAAAGAATTTCCAAGCGGACTTACATCTTAAAACACGACCCATCATGGCGCCCAAACTCTCCGCCGAACCAACACTAGGAATTCGACGGAATATCCTATATTGCCGATGACGAATTGATCGAGTTTATCCTAAAACCGACGGACATAAGATCGACAGAAGTCCGTCAAGTTTATGTTTTAAAACCTAGCAATCTGCTACGCTCCCATCATTTCATTTCTTCCTCTTTAATTTCCATCTCTCTCTCTCTCACAGACCCGCACTCCCTCTCCGGCTGCTCTCTCTCACGATACCTCTCTTCTCTCCATTTGCTGAAGCGGCTCGATCGTGAATCGACGCCGACGCCACCTTCTCTCTAAGACCAAGCGACTCAGTGACTCCGATCAAGTAGTTAAGCCATTTCAAGCGATTCAATCGATTTCTTCTAAAATTGGTGGTGTACTTTCATTTGTTTGTTAAAATTTCAAGTTAATCAAGTATATTTAATGAATTGCCATTTGATTTTGATTATTATGCTTTTAAATCTATGCCTTAATTTTGCAAATTGAGTTATATAAACTGCTATGTATTTTGTTGGCTGTTTTGGGTCTGAAAATTTGCAAAGTAACTTTTGTGTTCATGTCTAATTGAGTTATATAAATTACTATGTAATTTATAATCTTTATGAATATGCATAAGTTTGTTCATGCCCTAATGTTATCTTCGCTATTGTTTGTTACGAAATTTTGTGGGTATGTAATTTGGGTCGAAAATTTATGGGTATTTTGTTATCACATTGGCATATTTGTTATATCATGAATTCTATCAAAATTCATCAATTGCTATTTATGTGGGTCCTTTTTATTATATTAATGTATAGTTAATAGTTTGTCAATACTAAAATACAATTTAAATAAATTAAATTATATAATATAATACAAATTTTATTAAATTAAATAAAAAAAAAATTGACTTAATTTAATTTAAGATAATAAAATTTAAATAAATTATTTAATATTAAATTATATAATATAATAAAAAATTTAATTAAATTTAAAATAAAATAAAATAAAAAATATGATATAATATAATAAAATTAAATTTAAATTAATTAAATTTAATTAATTTAAGATAATAAAATTTAAATAAATTAAATATTATAATATAATATAATACAAATACAAATAAAATAAAAGTAAATTAAATTAAATAATTTAAAATAAAATAAAATAAAATAAAAATATGATTTAATTTAAGATAATACAAATTAAATTAAATTAAATTAAAAAAAAATTGACTTAATTTAATTTAAAATAATATAATACAAAATAAATATAATTAAACCTGAGTAGCACTTACTTAGTTAAATAAAATCAAAATTAAATACAATACAATAAAATAAAATAAAAATATGATTTAATTTAAGATAATACAAATTAAAGTAAATTAAATTAAATTCAAAAAAATTGACTTAATTTAATTTAATATAATATAATACAAAATAAATATAATTAAACCGAGTAGCACTTACTTACTTAGTTAAATAAAATCAAAATAAAATAAAATACAATAAAATAAAATAAAATAAAAATATGATTTAATTTAAGATAATACAAATTAAAGTAAATTAATTTACTTTAATTTAATATAATATAATACAAAATAAATATAATTAAACTGAGTAGCACTTACTTAGTTAAATAAAATCAAAATTAAATACAATACAATACAATAAAATAAAATTAAATACAATTAGAAACTCGTTCGATATTCACTCATTAGGAGTGAATGTCGAATAGTCCCCAGTTTGGGACTGTTACTGGATGTTATGTCTCTCACTTAGGTCGGTGCCAATGCACAGGGTGCGTTTTTATAAATTTTGAGAAACTTTCAGCTGGTGTCTCTACATGTTCTCCGAGTGCATACTTAGACTAAGTTTTCTTGGTCTATTTCGTGTACTTGGAGACCATGGGGAGGTGCTGCTGAATTTTTTTGAAAATAGTAGAAATATGCTTAAGATTGGCATTAGTGAGGAGACACATTCAGGAACGGGATAGAAGCCTAACCCCTGTAGAGTGGAGATATAAACTAGGTAAACTAAATTCATGCTTGGACCACATTCATGATTATTCTTGATCTAATTGGGTATTTTCTTCAATTAAAGATGGATGCCGACCGGAGTTGGATGTACCGTAGGATAAAGATTGATGGGAGGGGATTAGTTGATGCGTACCGTGACGGGGTGTCTAATTTTATGAATAAAGCAATAGAACATTCTGATGATCTGAACGAAAAGATGAGATGCCCGTACCTCAAGTGTAGAACATGATATGGAAGACTGCCGATGAAGTGAAATTTGACTTATATTCACGTGGGTTTGTGGATGGGTATTCGGTATGGATTCATCACGGTGAATCAGTTGAGTTTAGAGAATTGTCAGACAGTACTGTAGACCAGTCAGATAACTATAATGTCATGGAGATGTTGGTAGATGTGTATGGCCCTACGAATATTAACTTGGCTGAAAATGAGCCTACGTCAAGCAGTGTTGATCAACAAAAGCCAAATAATTCAGCAACTGCCTTCTACAAGATGCTATCTGAATTAGGGACCCCATTGTATCCTGAACACGACAAGCACACCAGGCTTTATGCAGTGACGAAGATTTTACACTACAAGAATGAGCATGACTGCAGTGAGAGAGGATTCAATGATTTGCTTGCTATTTTCAAGGAGTTCTTACCTAAGGATAATACCTTGCTCGCGAGTTACTATGAAGTTAAGAAGATGGTTAAGGGGTTGAATCTTGGGTATGAGAAGATTGATGCTTGTGAGCAGGACTGTATGTTATACTATGGGGAGGACAAAGATAAGGTGCAATGTGATATATGAAATTTGCCTCAGTATAAAATCACAAAACGTGGGGGGAAGGAGAAACATGTTCTGAAGAAGACATTATGGTACTTTCCTCTGGCGCCGAGGTTGCAGCGTCTATTTATGTCTTCGTATACTGCACCCAGTATGTGTTGGCGTAGGACAAGGGATGTCGTCCCTGGTCAGCTTACTCACCCAGCAGATGGAGATGAGTGGAAGAATTTTGATGCTAATTTTCCATAATTTGCTGACGATGTTAGGAATGTCAGGCTTGGTATGACTACAGATGGATTTTGTTCGTTTAATAATTTTAGTCAGCCATACCCTGTTTGGCCAGTGATTATGGTAGCTTACAATCTTCCACCGTCAATGTGCATGAGGGATCCGTATCTTTTCTTGACTTTACTAATCTGGGGATAAGAGTCCTACAAAAGACATCAGCGTGTACCTTAGACCGTTAGTCGATGAACTTAAGATGTTGTGGGGAAGCAGGGTTCGGACTTTTGATAAATCATAAAGCGAATTTTTTGATGAAAGCGACCTTGTTGTGGACTATCACCGACTTTTCAAAGACTTGGGATGGTCGGTGGTTGGTCGACCCATGGTAAATTATCATGTCGATGCAGTATGGGGGGATGTGCAGGCACACACAATTGCGTCATGGTAAATTGTCATGTCGATCTAGTATTATGGATCCTGTCGCTAAAGCGGCCAGTACCATCATCTCTGGCGCATCTCCCTACCTGGTGCATGCGATTTAGCTTGATACTAAGCGTTATGATGCGAGCTTCATGGTAGCGAGTGTTGCGGGAGTTTCACGTAAGTTGAATTACATATATTAAATCAAGGTTCATGTTATTTACATATTGTTCAAATAATTAATTATCGTATGTTATATACATTTGATAGAGATATCTTATAGATACTGACCTAAGCATCACCGAGGCGGATGGTGACTTGATTATCATTGCCCACATCTCGAAGAATTATCTTTGGCTAATTTGTATGAGATGCGACAGAGGGTAGTCTGGGCGGTAGAAGAATCGCCCGGGACTACTTTGCGAGATCATCAGCCGCCGGCAGTATCAGATCCAGCATGGGCTGCGATGTATGCGTATTGGGATGATGTTGCGTTCACGACCAAGTCAGAGCAGATGAAGAATAATCGAGGCAAGCTGCGAGTTGTACATACTTCTAGCTCGCAGTCGTTTCAGGAGGTTAAGGCGGTATGTATTTCCCTTTAGTTTAGTTTAATATTAAACTGCAACTATAGTAAATTAAGATGATATTATTTTATGTATATATGATTTAGGCCACGCTTGAGTAGTAGCCAATGACCTCCTACTATGATGGAGTTACGGGATAGAGTCCATAATGCAAGGGCTCTACTTTGGTCGACGATGTCTCCAAAGCAAAGACTAACTATACGGGTAATACATTTACTATAATAAATATTATTTAGGGTAATATTACGTAATTTATATGATGATACCAAGATAACTCACATGTACATATATATCAAATTATAGGAGCGGTTTGAGAAGATCATGACCGATTGTATATATGAGTGTTAAATTTGCTAGAGGCGATCTTTGAGATGTTAGATTCCACTGTCCCTCCGCCCGAGATTAGTTTATCTCAGGACAAGGAGACGACTCTTTGGGTCGCGTCTCAGGATACTCCCACTAGTACTAGCGGTCGGTATCGAGTGCTGGGGTTACCAAGGATACCATACTGGGCTAGTTGTGCTCACCCTTTTGCTTCACAATTCCTTTCAGGTAATAAGAGTGTAGCTGGGTCGAGCGGGGGTAACAGGAAAATAGAACGGTGGTCTCTAGCTGTGGAGGTTCTCCCTAAACAGTATGGAAAAGTGTGTTATATTTTATACATAATTTAGTAGTTATAATTGGTGAATCAAATAGGGTGAGGCGAACCCAACGTTGGAATGGTGTTTTTCCACTATCACACAAGATGTCTAATGACCTACGACTTCTTGTTATCATAAGACAGGGTTGTGCACATCCACTTGCTGAGTATATCTACGAGCACTACCTATTGCAGACAGTGGTGATAGTTATATGTCAAGAGAAGACTCAACATTAGAAAGAACATGATAATAATCTTCTCGTTTTTCTTTGGGGTCTATTGGGTCAACCAAGGATAATTCTGTGGACATATGATATCTATCATAACCTAGACGAATGGCCTCCCATGTACGAAGGTTTCCTTGAGCACTTCCCAAAGATTCTAATTTCTAAAATAGTTTTTGACTATACCTTTATGTAAGGTGTCATTGTGACGTGCTATCCAAGGTTGGGATGAGAGTCACAGTTGGTATATATTTGTTTCAAAACTCACAACATATGTGTTGTTGTATTCTGCACGACAATTGTTGTAATAAAGTTGTAGTTGATTTCTGTACCATGTATTTAGCGACTCAGGATAGGTTGGATGGATTGGACCTATTTTGGGGGCGTTACATTTGGTATCAGAGCTTAAGGATATGGTCTCTGGCAGAGATCGGGAAATAGAACTAGGAGGGGAAAGATGAGTAAATCCTTCGCTAGTGTGTCCTGCCTAAGTTTATTTGTTGGTCAGTCATAATATCGAGATATTATGTGATATATTAATTTGTTCAATTAACCCTTGTTTTGAAGCTGTATTCTAGAATGATATCTGAAATACAGGAGATGGGCAATGGAGAAATCATGATGATAGGGAAGATGGAATCTGAAATGAAAGCAAGGTATTCTCAACTCTTTGAAATACCAGGTACGTAAATTTTGGGGACGAAATTTCATAAGGAGGGGAGATTGTAAGACCCTGAATTTTATGAAATAAAATTATTCAATTTTTCTTATATTTACTATTCAGTAAATGGTTAAATTAATAAAAAGAAAAGTTAAGGGTGCTATATGAATTTTGTTTTCAAAATAAGCAAGTGGCTATAAAATACTTATTGTTGTCGGAGAATATTCGTTTGGTCGTAGAATATTCTTTTTGTCGGGAATATCCGTACGACGAAGCAGTCATTTATGGGCCCCATAACGGTATAACTGTCAGATGAAGAAAATGACAAGTTTGAGTTTTTATAAATAACGGCGTAATTATTACGAATTAACTTTGTTGGATTACGGTGGTTAAAATACGATGTACGCGTGGGTGCACGATATTACCACGGTAGAAGACAAAGTATTATTGAATTATTGATTCTTACGTGAAGACACTACTCAATAATTATTACAGTAATTCTTGTTCAATATTTTATTTTATTGATTCAATAATTCTTTGCATTGATATTTTATATTATTATTGTTTCAATAATTGTCACTGCACAGAATTTCCCATTATCAGATCAATAATTCATATTATTTGAATAATATTATTAGATAGCATTATTGATAATGTCTAAAAAGTTCTGTCAAGGAGAGGTTTGATCACCTAATTGCGCTCCAGTAAGGAGAAATCCTTATTGGAAAGCCCCCTCTTTCCTGGGAACGACCTGGTTGTCATAATTGTGATTTTGTAATATTATTTGTGAATAATGAATTATTGATTTATATGATAAGAAAATATTTATTTGATGTGGATATAAATGATGGATTTATTTATGTGGTTATAAATGAAGGAACTAGTGTTGAGGTGTTTTATCAGTATTTTGTCGGAATAGAGGTATTAAAAATTAAATCAGTGTTCTTAAAGCTCTATTGCGTGAGTTATAATTTTAATCCGACCGTTGGATCGTTGTGATTTTTGGATATGTTATACATATATAAGTTGAGTATATGTCCACAAATTTTGAACCGTTAAAAATTAACGTATGATTTGTTATGAATTTTAAGACGTGTTGAAATTTGTCCGTTTGTGAAATTCAGATATTTTCTGTTTGGAATTTGGAAAAACTTTCTTCTGCAAAGTTGTAGAGAATTCAATTTCGTGTGGAATGGACATAAAATTCGTATTTTTATGATAAAAGGCTATTTGTTATGAATTGTTAAAGTTTCAGAAATTAAATGTTTTATTAAAATTATGGGTGGAACCCACTTTTATTTTTGAAAACATGTGTTGAGATTTTGGTTCAAAGAAGGTTGCTTAGTTGTTCAAAGGAGGTGGCGTGGAAGTGAGAAAAAAAATAATTTAATATTTTATTATTTCGTCTCCTATGGCGTTCTAGCATTTTCCTATAAATAGGCGCTTAAGTTAGAATTGAAAATCACACCAGAAACATAAGTTTTCTCTCTCTATATTATCGAGCGTATTTTTGTGAGTATTTAGATACTTTGAGAATTTCTATTCAGTGCAAGTTTCCTTCGGCTTTACATCCGATGTTCCAATCAGAAATACTGTTCTTTTGAGGTAAGGGATTGTAAGGGTTTATATGTTTTTCAGTTTCGTAATTTTTCTGAACTTTCAAAAATTCTGGAAAATTTTGAAATGATAATTTGATGAGTTTTCTAGACTGTGTCCAAAAATAGCGATTTTTGGATGTATAGATTATGAGTTATGAATTTTATGGGAAAAAACTATTTTAAAAGTAAACCCTTATAACTCCTTGTAATTAACTCCAAAATTGGTAAAAACTTTATTGGGAGTAATATATAACAGAAGTATACTCTGTAAATTTCAGAATTGTTGGGCAAAAGTACAATTTATGATAAATATCTAAATATTCGGCAGTTTTGGCCATATGAAAATATAAATGAATTTTAAAAATTTTGAGAAAAATATATGTTCAATATGGGACTATATTCTGCTAAATCCTAGAAAAGAAACTTTTTTGAGAATGATTTGGAATTTTTCATAAAAATAGAATAGTTATGAGTAAATGAATTAAATATGTTATGTGAAGTTAGAAAATTGGAAAATAGGATTTTATGGCTTGAAAATCCTATATGAGGTATATGCAGATTTTTGATGAGTGTTTTGGTTATTGGTGATGAAATCTCATGAGTTTGGAATTTTAGGATGATTAAATGCATTATTTAGTAAAGTGTAAACAATTAAAATAAATTGTTTATAAGTTTAAGAAATGTTATTCTTTCAATATCATTAAACCGAAATATTGGTATAAATTTTATTGTGGAATTTCTACCTTTTTCATGTCGGGGTTACTATTCATGAATTACTATTCACGAGGTACTATTCACAACAAAATTGGTTTCTTTTTCTGACCAAATTATTGTTGATTTATGAATCTTACTCTTGAAATTAAATGCAGTTGTTGATCATATTATTTTTATTATCATATATAAAATTTTTATAATCCTGGTGAAGAAATTTCTCTTTGACTTGAGTGTAAAGATGGGTAGGTTATTGGTATGATCGTGACTATGGGTTCTCTTTGGTGAGTAGTGCAAAGTTGAATCGTTGACTGGTATGATCATGACCATTGAATTTATAATTGAATATTTTTAGCTTAAGTGCAAAGGTGAATTGATCAAAATGGTTATAATTATTGTTTATGTAAATTCTGAAATGATTATATATTTCTTTGAGATATTAATATATTTGGCCTGTAGTGCAAATATGGACTGTTGAAGAATATCTTTGGCCTGTAGTGCAAAGATGACCTTTTGTTGAATATCTTTGGCCTGTAGTGCAAAGATGACCTGTTGTTGAATATCTTTGGCCTGTAGCACAAATATGAACTGTTAATGAATATCTTTGGCCCGTAGTGCAAAGATGAATTTATTAGTATGATTATGAACATGAACTGTGATTTGGTATAACCATGATCTTTGATGTTTCAGGTAAAGACATGTGATGAAAATTATCTTCGTCTTGGATGAAAAGAGGAATTTAGAACCACAATTATGATTATGAGTTATTCATATGATTGTGATGAAGGCTGATTGATTGATGTTCTGAGGGGATAAAACATTGTTGGTGGACTTTTAACATGGAGAAGATAATAAACTTTATGGTCTATTTGACTCTTCTAATGGATTGCTCGTTCTGTTGCAACTATGGTTGAAAAGTTTTATCATCTACCATATGTTCTAAATCTCTGATTTATTACTGACTAAGGCTATTGATAATTTATTTATCTTTATTCATGATATTCTTTACTGGGCTAGTTGTGCTCACCCTTCCGCTTCCCAATTCCTTTCAAGTAATAAGAGTGTAACTGGGTCGAGCAGGGGTAACATGAGAATAGAACGGTGGTCTCTAGCTGTGGAGGTTCTCCCTAAATAGTATAGAAAAGTGTGTTGTATATTATACATCATTTAGTAGTTATATTTGGTGAATCAAATAGGGTGAGGCGAACCCAACGTTGGAAGGGTGTTTTGCCACTATCATACAAGATGTCTAATGACCTACGACTTCGTGTTATCATAAGACAGGGTTGTGCACATCCACTTGCTGAGTATATCTACGAGCACTACCTATATGATCTTGGAGTTTGGTTGAAATATAATTTTCAATTGCAGACAGTGGAGATAGTTATATGTCAAGAGAAGACTCACCATTGGAAAGAACATGATAGTAATCTTCTCGTTTGGGGTCTATTGGGTCAACCAAAGATAATTCTGTGGACATATGATATCTATCATAACCTAGACACATGGCCTCCCATGTACGAAGGTTTCCTTAAGCACTTCCCAAAGATTCTAATTTCTAAAACAGTTTTTGACTATACCTTTATGTAAGGTGCCATTGTGACGTGTTATCCAAGGTTGGGATGAGAGTCACAGTTGGTATATATTTCTATCAAAACTCACAACATGTGTTGTTGTATTTTGCACGACAATTGTTGTAATAAAGTTGTAGTTGTTTTATGTACCATGTATTTGGCGACTCAGGATAGGTTGGATGGATTGGAACAATTTTGGGGGCGTTATATCAGGCAAAGGGTGAGGATGTGTTCTCATGCAACATGAGAAAGTCAGAGCCTATGCCTCGCGATAACTTAAAGAATATGAGAGGAATTATCCTACTCATGATTTGGAGTTGGCAGCAGTCATTTTCGCGTTGAAGATCTGGAGACACTACCTGTATGGGGAGAAAGTGGAGATCTATACAGATCATAAAAGCATCAAATATTTCTTCACCCAAAAGGAACTCAACATGTGGCAACGACGTTGGCTCGAGCTGTTGAAAGATTACGATCATACCATCCAATATCATCCTGAAAAATCAAACATGGTAGCTAATGCATTGAGTAGAAGATCATATGCGGGTACGAGTGTAATGTTGTTAACACAAAGGCCCATTTTGTATGACTTACAAAGGATGGAGATAGAGTTAAAGGCTCCAAGTACCCACGTGATGATATCAAACATACGAGTAGAACCGACTTTAATCGATAAAGTTAAAGCTGCTCAAGCTACGGACATGGAGCTGATGCGTATAAAGAAGAAAGTGCAAGAAGGTGTTATTCCAGAAATAAGAATCTATGAAGAAGGAATACTTCGAGTCAACTCCATAATTTGTGTTCCTAACGATTCTGACTTGAAGCATAGAATTATGATGGAGGCACACAACACACCGTTTGTAATCCATCTTGGGAGTACCAAAATGTATCATGATCTTCGACATACATTTTGGTGGAGTAATATGAAGAGAAAGATCGCGGAGTTTATCTCGAGGTGTTTAACTTGTCAACGTGTAAAAGCGGAGCATCAAGTGCCAAAGGGTCCCTTGCAACCACTTGAGATTCCGAAATGGAAGTGGGAACACATTAATATGGATTTCGTTACAAGTCTTCCCAAGGTTTCTCAAGGCATATATGCGATTTGGGTTATTGTTGATAGATTAACCAAGTCCGCCCATTTCTTGCCTATACGGGAGACTTATTCCCTTGAACGTCTTGCTAGTATATACGTGAATGAGATTGTGAGATTGCATGGCATGCCAATATCCATAGTTTCGGATCATGACCCAAGATTCACTTCACGATTTTGGGTTAGCTTGCAGAAAGCTATGGGCACGGAGTTCATTTATGATTGATTCAAAGATACCATCCTCAAGCGGACGGGCAATCGAAAGGACTATTTAAACTCTTGAAGATCTATTAAGACTCTGTGTCCTAGATTTCAAAGGGAGTTGGGATAAGTACCTACCATTGGAGGAATTCTCCTACAACAACAGTTATCAAGCAAGTATAGGCATGGCTCCATTCGAGGCGTTGTATAGAAGAAAATGTCGCTCTCCAGTATGCTGGGACGAGGTGGGTGAAGAAACATTATTGGGACCAGAATTGGTACGCATAACTACAGAGAAGATCCAAATGATCCGACAACGTATACAAACGACACAGGATCGACAAAAGATTTATGCAGATCTTCATCGAAAGGACGTGGAATTTAATATTGGGGATCATGTATTGTTACGTATTGCACCATAGAAGGGAGTTACAAGATTTGGGAAGAGAGGAAAGCTCAATCCAAGATTTGTTGGTCCATTTGAAATTCTTGACCGAATAGGAAATGTGGCTTATAGACTTGCATTACCTCCAAGCATGTCTCATGTTCATAATGTTTTTTACATATCTATGCTTCATAAATATGTGAAAGACCCTAACCACATTATTGAGTTAGAACCAGATGAGATAGCCGAAGATTTAATGTACGAGGAGGTACCTGTTAAGATCTTGGATAGAAAAGAGAATGTCCTATGCACGAAGGTTATACCACAAGTTAAGGTTTTGTGGAGAAACCATGTTATTGAAGAAATGACCTGGGAGTTGGAAGCAGAAATGAAAACGAGGTATCCTCACCTTTTCGAAACACCTTGTACGTACGTCAATTTTGAGGATGAAATTTCATAAGGAGGGGAGGTTGTGACGACCCCAAAATAGGTCCATTCCATCCAACCCATTCTGAGTCGCCAAATACATGGTATAGAAAACAACTATAACTTTATTACAACAATTGTCGTGCAAAATACAACAACATAAATGCTGTGAGTTTTGATACAAATATATACCAACTGTGACTCATGTTCCAACCTTGGATAGCACGTCACAATGACACCTTACATAAAGGTATATTCAAAAACTATTTTAGAAATTAGAATCTTTGGAAAGTGCTCAAGGAAACCTTCGTACATGGGAGGCCATGCGTCTAGGTTATGATAGATATCATATGCCCACAAAATTATCCTTGGTTGACCCAATAGACCCCAAAGAAAAATGAGAAGATTACTATCATTTTCTTTCCAATGGTGAGTCTTCTCTTGACATATAATTATCTCCACTGTATCTAATTGAGAATTATACTCCAAACAAACACCAATATTATATAGGTAGTGCTCGTAGATATACTCCGCAAGTGGATGTGGACAACCCTGTCTTATGATAACACGAGTTTGTATGTCATTAGACATCTTGTATGATAGTGGCAAAACACCCTTCCAAAGTTGAGTTCACCTCACCCTATTTGGTTCACCAAAATTAAATATCAAATAGCGATATATAACGACACACACTTAACTAAAGTCTCAATAAAATTATTTTCATACTATTTAGGAGAACATCAATGACTATAGACCACCGTTTCTATTCCCCTGTTATCCTAAACAAACCCAAACCTACACTTTTATTACCTAAAAGGAATTGTGAAAGCAAAAGGGTGAGTAACTAGCTCGATAAAGAATATCATGACTAAAGATAATTAAATTATCAATAGCCTTCATCGATAATAAATCGTAGATTTAGAATATATGGTAGATGATAAAACTTTTCAACCATAGTCATAAAATGAACGAGCAATCCATTAGAAGAGTCAAATAGACTATAAAGTCTATTATCTTCTCCATGTTAAAAATCCACCAACAATGTTTTATCCCTGCAACATCAATCAACAATTCTGGTCCACAATCATATGAATAACTCATAATCATAATTGTAGTTCTAAATTCCTCTTCTCATCCAAGACGAAGATAATTTTCATCACCTATCTTTACTTGAAACATCAAAGATCATGGTTACACCAAATCACAGTTCATGTTTATAATTATACTAACAATTCATCTTTGCACTACGGGCCAAAGATATTCGTCAACAGTTCATCTATGCACTACTGGCCAAAGATATTCAACAACGTGTCATCTTTGCACTACGGGCCAAAGATATTCATCAACAATTCATCTTTGCATTCTGGCCAAAGATATTCCTCAACGATTCATATTTGCACTCTGAGCCAAATATATTCATCAACGATTCATATTTGCACACTCTGCATCAAATATATTCATCAACAGTTCATATTTGCACTACAGGTGTAAGACCCCAACTTTTATAAATAAAGATGAATTTTCTATAAATATTATTTTTGAATATTATGGAGTAAATTTGATATAATGTTATAGTTGTGGGTAATATTTATAAATTTTGCAAAGTAAGCAAGTTGTTATAAAATATTTGTTTGGTCGGGGAATATTCTTTTGTAGGGAATATTAAATACGACGGCACAAGACAATCATTGGTGGACCCCTACAATGTAATTATTGTCGGATTGAGAAAACGAAAAAAAATACTTTATGAAAATAACGGCGAAAGTGTTACTGTTAAAATTATTGAACTACCCGATAGTAAAAGTACAGTAATACGCGTGGTTGCATAGTAGCACACGGTATTGATTATTGATGCTTACGTGAGAAGTCACTCGGTTTTGTTCAATTATTGCTAAAGTAATTGCTGCATAATATCTCACGTTATTTGATTCAATTATTGTCAATATTTTATATATTATTAAATCAATAATTGAAACGACAAAGTTATTAATATTATTAATTGCAATATTAACGATGTCTAGAAGTTTTGTCAAGGAGAGGTTTAGTCACCTAATTGCGCGCCAATAGGGAGAAATTCTTATTGGAAAGCCCCCTCTTTCCTGGGAACGACCTGGTCGATTAATATTGTGAATAATAATAATAATAATAATAAATGTTGTTAAAACTATCGAGAGGATTTTTGTGAAGTATTTGTTGTAAATTTTGCTTATTATATGAAGCCCCACTTACTATTTTTCAAAAGCTGTCGGTGAAAGTTATCTTGGTTTTATATTATATATATATATATATATATATATATATATATATATATATATATATATATATATATATATATATATATATATATCTATGTTTGAAAAAGTTGTCGGTGGTGGGGGTGACATAATTATCAAGGGTGGTGTAAAAGTCATGGATTATATATATATATATATATATATATATATATATATATATATATATATATATATATATTATGTAATTCAAAACAAAATTCATCACGTTGTGTTAAGATTGCTCAGTTTGTTTGTCACGGGTGATGAAGAAAAAGATGGCAGCATGGTGGGTGGATTTATATATATATAATATATTATATTTTATTTAAAATATTTTGCTTTAATTATGGACCGTCTGATTAAAAGTAAATCAATCTAGACCGTTCATGGATTAGTTACTATGCAATCCATTCTTCTATAAATAGAAGCTCATTCCTTCATTATTTCTTATGAATTCACTAAAACTCTAGAGAGAGAATTACAAGAGAACTGTTGTTATTCCATTGCTTATTATTACATTGGAATAACTTTGTATCTGTGAGCTACCCTATACATGGTGACATTCTTCCAATATTTCGTTCTTTATTATTACGTCGTAATAATATCACATGCGTCGCGTTCGTGGGACCTAGTTCCATTATTTATTATTACGCCGGAATATCACATGCGTGTGTTTTACATCGAACTCAGTTCCGTCTTTATTATTATTCTGTTGGAACATCACATGCATGTGTGTTTTACAGGACACTGGTTCCGCTTCTTTATTATTCTGTTGGAACATCCCGCCGATTGCAAATTTTGCACGACTGGTTAAGATTATTATTATTCTCATTGGAATAACTTTTGTCTATACAAAGTACCGCATACATGGTGATTTCTTTTGTTATTCCATTCTTTATTATACTAAGTTGGTTAAAGTTTTGACTTCTATACTCCATGAAATTAGTAGAATATCCTTGATATTTGCGCTTCATCCAGTATCTTTTCATGGAAATATTCTTCTGATCATTCTTGAATTTTACTCTACAAAGCAGTATCATGTTGACAATTTGGACATTATTAGTTCCTGGATAAATTAATTCTTGAACTTGTTTTATTGAATTCTTATACCATTGTCATCATCTTCATGTTTATATTATGTTGAAAGTCATCTGTATTTTGTAGTGCATAGATGGACTTGGTATGATTATGACCGAGGGATTATTGATTGTAATCATGACCCGTAATGTTACAAATGATGTGGTAAAAGTTATCATTGGCCCGTAGTGCATTGATGGACAGTTGTTGGCATGATCATGACCATTAATGAATATATGAATGTCCTTGGTTGTAGTGCATGGATAATTTGTGGTCGTGATACTAAAGAATATCCTTGGCCGTAGTGCATGGGTGATTTGATGATGTGGATTATTTATTAAGCTGAGTCCCAGCGATAAAAGTCATGAAAAACCTTTTAAATCATAAAAGATAGTACTACTCTCACATCTTAGCCAGGGATCATATCCCTAAGCTCTGATACCAACTGTGTCGCCCCCAAAATTAGGTATACATCACTCATCTTGGGTCATCAGATACATGGTACAAATTTCAAATACAACTTACTAATACAACTGTCGTGTACAATACAAAACATAAACTGTGAGTTTGAATACAAATATTGTCTACTAGAGATTATACAAACTCAAAAGGAGTCCTCATTACAATTATTATCACACTATTTCACAAAATAGTGAGGACTACTAATGCTATCCTCTGGACCATTACTCCATTCCCCGACTCGTCCCAGCTATATTCTTATTTCCTGAAGAGAACAGTGAAAAAAAGGGTGAGCTCAACTAGCCCAGTAAGAAATATTATGACTAAGATAATGCAGAATAAATTATCATTAGCCTTCAACAGTGTTAAACTGATAAAATATAATAAACATCAAGTTTAATCTGGCAATGAACCAAAGAATCCATTAAAAGAGTCAAGTAGAAAATAAAATCTACTATCTTTTATGATTTAAAAGGTTTTTCATCACTATTATAGCTGAGACTCAGCTTAATAAATATTTCATATCATCAAATCACCCCTGCACTATGGCCAAGGATATTCTTTAGTATCACGACTACAATTATCCATGCACTACGGGCCAAGAATATTTGTGTATTCATTAATGGTCATGATCATGCCAACAACTGTCCATCAATGTACTACAGGCCAATGATAACTTTTACTACATCATTTGTAACATTACGGTCATGATTACATCGAATAATCCCTGGTCATAATCATACCAAGTCCATCTATGCATTACAGGCCACAGATGACTTTCAACATAATATAAACATGAAGATGATGACAATGGTATAAGAATTCAATAAAATAAGTTCAAGAATTAATTTATCCAGGAACTAATAATGTCCAAATTGTCAACATGATACTGCTTTGTAGAGTAAAATTCAAGAATGATCGTAAGAATATTTCCATGAAAAGATATCTGGATGAAGCGCGAAATATCAAGGATATTCTACTAATTTCATGGAGTATAGAAGTCAAAACTTTAACCAACTTAGTATAATAAAGAATGGAATAACAAAAGAAATCACCATGTATGCGGTACTTCGTATAGACAGGTTATTCCAACAGAATAATAATAACGGAAGTAAGTCAGGAAAAATTTGCACCGACAGGATGTTCCAACAGAATAATAAAGACGGAACTGTGTTAGGTGTAAAACACACATGCATGTGATGTTCCAACGAGAATAATAGAAGAATGTCACCAAGTATAGGTAAACCTGCAGCGTATGGTGTAATTCCAATGTAATAATAAGCAATGGAATAACAACAGCTTCTCTTCATGAATAAGAAAGAATAACACCCCTTACTTTAGTAGGAGATTGAATATCGCAGAGTGTAGTAACAGAATACTCTTCTTCTTTCTCTCTTATTCTCTCTATAATTTCTCTCTTTATAGCTTGAATGAATTCGTGAAAAATAATGAAGCACTAGGCCTCTATTTATAAAAGATTTCTAGCTTAGCACTTGCCATGTAAAAAGGCAAGTGGCTTGAGGACTGGTGATGTGAAAAGAAAAGTGGTTTGGCCTTTTGTAATGTGAAACGACAATTGGTTCGGCCTTTGTAATATGAAACGGCAAGTGGTTTGACGTCTGGTAAAGGTAATTACTATTGACGAAGGTAATTACTATTGACGAAGGTAATTACTATTGATGAAGAGACTCTTAGATGATGACATATGGGCCCCCCATAAAATAACCAAACTTACCACAAACGTCTCATAACAAACTTTATATACATCAAGGATTGAATAAATATTACCATAAATTATTTTATTTTTAATCAACACATATTTAATCTTTCAACAATTATTAATCATTTATAACATGTCGTCTCAATTATTGATTTAATAATATAACATATTATATAGATGATACTGTGACAATAATTGAATCAATAATATAAGAGATATGATGCAGCAATTACTGTAGCAATAATTGAGTATAGCTGAGTGACTTCTCACATAAGCATCAATAATCAATATCGTGCTACTATGCAACCACGCCAGACATTCGTACTTTTACTACTAAGGGTAGTTCAACAGCTTTTAACAGTAACACCTCCGCCAGTTATTTTTATAGAAAGATAATTTTGTCATTTTCTAACTACGACAATACTTGGTTGTGGGGTCCATTAATGATTGAGTCGTCGCATTTAATATTCCCCGACAAAAAGAATATTCCCCGACCAAACTAATATTTTATAACAACTTGCTTACTTTGCAAAATTTATAAATATTACCCACAACTATAACATTATATCAAATTTATTCCATAATATTCAAAAATAATATTTATAGAAAATTCATCTTTATTTATAAAAGTTGGGGTCTTATAGATTACATCTTCCCTGTCATCATGATTTCTCCATTGCTCATCTCCTGTATTTCAGATATCATTCTAGAATACAACTTCAAAACAAGGGTTAATTGAACAAATTAACATATCACAAAATATCCCGATATTATGACTGACCAACAATTAAGCTTAGGTAGGACACACTAGCGAATGATTTACTCATCTCTCCCCTCCTAGTTCTATTCCCTGATCCCCGCCAGAGATCATATCCCTAAGCTCTGATACCAAATGTGACAACCCCAAAATAGGTCCATTCCATCCAACCCATTATGAGTCGCCAAATACATGGTACAGAAAATAACTACAACTTTATTACAACAATTGTCGTGCAAAATACAACAACATAAATTATGTGAATTTTGATACAAATATATTCCAATTGTGACTCATGTCCCAACCTTGGATAGAATATCACAATGACACCTTACATAAAGGTACAGTCAAAAACTGTTTTAGAAATTAGAATCTTTGGAAAGTGCTCAAGGAAACCTTCGTACATGGGAGGCCATGCGTCTAGGTTATGATAGATATCATATGCCCACATAATTATCCTTGGTTGACCCAATAGACCCCAAAGAAAAATGAGAAGATTACTATCATTTTCTTTCCAATGGTGAGTCTTCTCTTGATATATAATTATCTCCACTGTCTCTAATTGAGAATTATACTCCAAACAAACACCAAGATTATATAGGTAGTGCTCGTAGATATACTCCGTAAGTGGATGTGCACAACCCTGTCTTATGATAACACGAGTTTGTATGTCATTAGACATCTTGTATGATAGTGGCAAAACACCCTTCCAAAGTTGAGTTCACCTCACCCTATTTGGTTCACCAAAATTAAATATCAAATGACGTATATAATACGACACACTTATCTAAAGTCTCAATAAAATTATTTTCATACTATTTAGAGAGAACCTCAACAGCTATAGACCACCGTTCTATTCCCCTATTATCCCCAACTCGACCCAGCTACACTTTTATTACCTGAAAGGAATTATGAAGCAAAAGGGTGAGCACAACTAGCTCAGTAAAGAATATCATGACTAAAGATAATTAAATTATCAATAGCCTTCATCAGTAATAAATCAGAGATTTAGAACATATGGTAGATGATAAAACTTTTCAACCATATTTGCAGCGGAACGAGCAATCTATTAGAAGAGTCAAATAGACTATAAAGTCTATTATCTTCTCCATGTTAAAAATCCACCAACAATGTTTTATCCCTGCAACATCAATCAACAATTCTGGTCCACAATCATATGAATAACTCATAATCATAATTGTAGTTCTAAATTCCTCTTCTCATCCAAGACGAAGATAATTTTCATCACCTATCTTTACCTGAAACATCAAAGATCATGGTTACACCAAATCACAGTTCCTATTTATAATCATACTAACAATTCATCTTTGCACTACGGGCCAAAGATATTCGTCAACAGTTTATCTATGCACTACTGGCCAAAGATATTCAACAACATGTCATCTTTTCACTACGGGCCAAAGATATTCATCAATAATTCATCTTTGCACTACAGGCCAAAGATATTCCTCAACAGTTCATATTTGCACTACAGGCCAAATATATTCATCAACAGTTCATATTTGCACTACAGGCCAAATATATTAATAACTCAAAGAAATATATAATCATTTCAGAATTTATATAAACAATAATTATAACCATGTTGATCATTTCACCTTTGCACTTAAGCTAAAGATATTCAATTATAAATTCAATGGTCATGATCATACCAGTCAATAATTCAACTTTGCACTACTGGCCAAAGGGAACCCATAGTCATGATCATACCAAAAATCTACCCATCTTTACACTTAAGTCAAAGAGAAATATCATCATTAGGGTTATAAAAATGTTATATATAATAGTAAAATCAATATAATCAAAACATCTAGATTTAATCTCAAGAGTAATATTCATAAATCAACGATAATTTGGTCAGAAAAAAGAAACCAACTTTGACGTGAATAGTACCCGTGAATAATAACTCGTGAATAGTAACTCATGAATAGTAACTCATGAATAGTAACTCTTGAATAGTAACTCATAAATAGTAACTCGTGAATAGTACTCTGTATTCGTACATAGTACCGTATACGTAAATAGTGCCGTATACGTGAATAGTGTCGTATACGTGAATAGTAACCTCGACTCAAAAAGATAGAAATTCCACAATAAGATCCATACCAATATGTCAGTATAATGATATTGAAAGAATAACATCATTATGAAGAATATAACATCCCTTAATATCCCTTATCATCCCTTACTATCCCCTACAATCCTTTACCTCAAAAGAGCAGCACTTCTGACTGGATATCGGATATGACGCTGAAGGAAACTTGCACTGATGAATAGCAACTCACCAAGTATCTAAATACTCACAAAATACACTCGATAATCTAGAGAGAAAACTTATGAATTCTGGTGTGATTTTCAATTCTAACTTAGCCATCTATTTATAGGAAAATGTTAGCACGCCGAAGCAGACTTGACATGCTACCTGATGGCTTTACCTGCTACTATTCCACCAACCAAAAGTGGGGCCCACCCATTTCTAGAATTTTCCACCAAAATCATTTATAAACCTAATTTCCGAATCAGTCACCTCTTAAAATTCATAACAAATCATTCGTTCATTTTTAACGGTTCAAAATTTGTGAACATATACTCAACTTATATATGTATAACATATCCAAAAATCACAACGATCCAACGGTCGGATTAAATATTATAACTCACACAATAAAGCAGTAAGAACAGGATTTGATCTTTTAATACCTCAATCGACAAAATATTGATAAAATACCTCAACATTAATTCCTTCATTTATAACCACATAAATAAATCCATCATTTATATCCACATCAAATAAATATTTCATTATCATATAAATCAATAATTAATTATTCACAAATAATATTACGAATCTGATAATAATGACAACCATGCGGTTCCGGGAAGAGGGGCTTTAGATAAGGATTTCTCTTCTTTTACAATTAGGTGACCAAACATCTCCTCGACAGAACTTTCTAGACATTGCCAATAATGTTATCTCATAATATTATTCAAATAATATGAATTATTGATCGATAATGGGAAATCTGTGCGATGACAATTGAAACCCCCAATAATAGAAAATATCACATAAATAATTATTAAATCAATACAATAAAATATTGACTAGTAACTCTCGTAACAATTATTGAGTAGTGCCTTTTACGTAAGGATCAATAATTCAACAATCTTGTATGCAATCTTGTGTGTTCTATCATGCGACCACGCGTATTACTATATTTTAACCATCGGGTATTCCAATGATCTTAACCGGTAACAACTACTACGCGTAGTTATTTATAAAAACTCAAACTTTATCATTTTCTTCATCAGACAGTTATCCGTTATGGGACCCACAAATAGCTACGCCGTCGTACGAATATTCTCCGACAGAAAGAATATTCCACTACCAAACGAATACCCCGATAAATGAATATTTTATAACCACTTGCGTATTTTGAAAATTTTCATATATTACCCTTAACTTTAACTTGATATCAATTTAACCATTTACTAAATAAAAAAATTGAATACTTTTATTTCATAAAATTCGGGGTCTTACAGAGGTTGTAAGACCCCAACTTTTTAATGACTAAAATCGAATTTCCTCTAATTATTATTGTGAATAAGAAGGTGTTAATTTGATATAATGCTTTGGTTATGGGTGAAATGTGAAAATTTTGCAAAATAAGCAAGTGGTTATAAAATATTCATTGTGTCGGGGAATATTCGTTTGGTCGTGGAACATTCTTTCCGCTTCAGAATATTAACGATGCGATAAACCATTTGTGGGCCCCATAATGAAAAAATGGCTCGGATGATGAAGAAATGACAAGTTTGAGTTTTTATAAATAACTACAGAATATTACCGTTAATACGGTTGGAATATACCGTGGTTAAAATACGAGAATACGCGTGGATGCACAAAGAAGACACAAAGATTGCACAATATTGTTGAATTATTGCTTCTTACGTAAGAAGGCACTACCCAATAATTGTTACAGTAATTACTGTTCAATATTTTCTTTTATTGATTCAATAATTGTTGTGTTGATATTTAAATTATTGTTGTTTCAATAATTGTCATTGCACAGTATCTCCATTATCAGATCAATAATTTATATTATTTGAATAATATTGTTAGATAGCATTATTGGCAATATCTAAGAAAGTTCTGTCTAGGAAAGGGGTTTGGTCACTTAATTGTGAGCCAATAAGGAGAAATCTTTATCGGAAAGCCCCCTCTTTCCTGGGAACGACCTGGTTGTCATAATTGTGATTCTGAAATATTATTTGTGAATAATTAATTATTAATTTATATGATAAGAAAATATTTATTTTATGTGGATATATATGATGGATTTATTTATTTTATGTGGTTATAAATAAAGGAATTAATGTTGGGATATTTTATCAGTCTTTTGTCGGAATGGAGGTATTAAAAATCATCCGTATGTGGACTTCGGGCATTTTTCGTTTGGAATTTAGAAAAACTTAAACTTACAAAGTTGTAGAGAATTAAATTTCCTATGGAAGGACACGAGATTCGAATTTTTCTGATAAAATGGCTATTTATTGTGAATTATTGAAGTTTCAGAAAATAAATGTTTTTATTAAAAATATAATGGGCCCCACTTTTGGTTGGTGAGAAATGAAATGTGCTGGAATTTATTTTCAAAAGTGGTGAGCTTGAATAGTTGCAGGTAAAGTTATCAGGTAGCATGTTAGTCTACTATGGCGTTCTAAGCATTTTTCTATAAATATGGTGCTTAGTTAGAATTGAAAATCACACCAGAAACAAGTTTTCTCTCTTTCCCTCTCTATATAATCGAGCGTATTTTGTGAGTATTTAGATACTTTGTGAGTTGCTATTCAGTGCAAGTTTCCTTCAGCCTTATACCGATATTCTGATTAGAAATACTGTTATTTTGAGGTAATGGATGTTATTTTCTTCGTAATGATGTTATTCTTTCAATATCATTATGCCGAAATATTGGTATAAATTTTATTGTGGAATTTCTACCTTTTTGTGTTTGGATTACTATTCATGTATACGGCACTATTCACGTATACGACACTATTCACTAAAAAATAAAATTTTCTTCTTTTTGTCCAAGATGTCTATTATGGTTACTATCTTTGATTGTATCCATGTTTTGATCTTTATTTTGGAATTCTGCTTCACAATTGATTATTATGGAGTATTATTAAATTTGGATAAACTGTAATACAAATCCCTAATATTTGTTCTTTTATCTCACTGGATTTATTTTCTTTAAGATATTTTTCATCATCCTCAGTCCTAAATGATGATATTACTGAATATCTTTGGCCTGTAGTGCAAAGATGAATGATTAATTGATGAATATCTTTGGCCCGTAGTGCAAAGATGAACAGGTGTTGAGATGAACATGACCAACTGGTGATACAAATGAATATCTTTGGCCTGTAGTGCAAAGATGAATATTTGATTCAAGATGTATATTAATTGATGTAACAGGGATAAAATATTGATGATGGACTTTTAAATCTTAGAAGATAGTAGAATTCATTCTCTACTTGACTCTTCTAATGGATTGTTATTTTCGCTGCAACTGTTGATCTAAAACTTGTTGTCTATTATATTTTTTCAGATTTTTCCCTGTTGAAGACTAATGATAATTTGTTGTATATTATCTTAGTCATAATATTCTTTACTGGGCTAATTGAGCTCACCCTTTTCCTTTTTGTTCCATTATTCTTCTCAGGAGGAGAGAATTTAGCAGGAACTAGCCGGGGTATGGAGTGATGATTTAAGATAGTTGTTTTAGTAGTCCTCACTATTTTGTAAAATAGTGTATCACTAATTGTAATGAGGACTCCTTTTGAGTTTGTATACTATCAATTAGACAATATTTGTATTCAAACTCACAGTATAGGCGTTGTCGTATTCTGCATGATAATTGTATTACTGAAGTTGTATTTGTTTCTGTACCATGTATTTGGCGACTTAAAATGGGTGATGTATACCTATTTTGGTGGCGTCACATAAGTGGTTTTGACTCTCCGATAAACTCAGGTGGTCCCAACTCCTTGAACTATTTAGCGGTGACCGTTCGAGAGTTGCCAGTGTTTCCACCTGCATTTTGAGCAGGAGTCGTTCTCGCCTGATGTTGCATGAATTGTATAAAGCCTTTGAACATCCCATCGTTCATCATTTGGTCAGCGTTGTTGTTTTCCTTAGGATTATTGCCATCCTGATTCACATTATCCTGGGTATTGATCGTTGGTGACTCAATGGCCTCATGTGCGTCATTACTTATCTAAACATTTTTGGATGCCATTTTCAAATACTGCCACAAAACAAGGGTTAATTAACATGTCACATATTATCCCTATACTCTGACCGACCAAATAAATACCAAATAAACTTAGGTAGGTCATACTAGCGAAGGAATTTCCAGTCTCTCCCCTCCTAGTTCTAGTCTCACATCTTAGCCAGGGATCATATCCCTAAGCTTTGATACCAGCTGTGATGCCCCCAAAATGGGTATACATCACCCATTCTGAGTCGCCAAATACATGGTACAAAAATTTAAATACAACTTAATTATACAACTGTCGTGTAAAATACGACAAAACATAAGCTGAGAGTTTTAATACGAATATTGTCTTCTAGACAGTATTCAAACTCAAATGGAGTCTTTAATACATTTATTATCACACTATTTTCACTCGAATAGTGAGGACTACTAATGCAAACATCTCGGACCAGTCACTCTGCGTTCCTGGCTTAGTCTCGCCTATATTTTCATTTTTTTCAAGAGAACAATGAAAACAAAGGGTGAGCTCAACTAGCCCAGTAAGAAATATTATGACTAAGATAATGCAGAATAAATTATCGTTAGCCTTCAATAGTGTTAAACTGATAAAATATAATAAACATCAAGTTTAACTGCAGCGGAACAAGCAATCCATTAGAAGAGTCAAGTAGAGCATGATATCTACTATCTTCTATGATTTAAAAAGTTTTTTATCAACTTTATCGCTGAGACTCAGCTTAATAAATAAACCACATCATCGAATAATCCCTGCACTACGGGCCAAGGATATTCATGTAATCATCAATTGTCATGATCATATCAACAACTGTCCATCAATGCACTACGGGCCAATGAGGACTTTTATCACATTATTTGTAACATTACAGTCATGATTATACTGAATTATCCTTGGTCATAATCATACCAATCAATAATACATCTATGCACGTAAGCCACAAATGACTTTTATCACAATATAAGCATGAGAATGATGACAATGATATAAGAATTCAATAAAAAGAAAGCAAAGGATACATTTTTAAATATTTATAATTTAATTTATCCAGAGTTCAATAATATCCAAATTGTCAACATGATACTGCTTTGTGGAGTAAAATTCAAGAATAATATTGTATCAAAAATAATTTGGACAGTAAAAAAATCATTTTTTGTCATGAATAATTCCCAGGGTGAATAGTACCTGAGTGAATAGTACCACGTGAATAGTACTTTAGGTGAATAGCACCTGAGTCTCGAACTGAATCAGATATCCCATGACCCGATCTTGAGCTCGATTAATCACGATGTTGAATACTTTATCCATCTCCTCCATCTTCATCCTCTGTGCTTGTGCATCTTTTACTGCTATCCTGGTTCGTTGATAAGCTTCCTCGTATGTGTCTTTAGCTCTTGCCCTCTAAGTAGCTTCTTCCTTCAGCTTTTTCTTCAGTTTTGCTATCACCTCGATCAGTTCTTCATTCACTCCTTTAGTGTGTACCAGCTTCTTTTCGACATTAGTCAGACGTTCATCTCTATCCTGGATCTCGTCGTCCTTCTGTGCCATCAAAGTTTGTTGTTCAGCTACTATCTCCTGCAACTCCTCGATGGTATCCTGAAGTTCCACATTACGATCGTAGACTTCATCTTACATATGAGCGGCTATCGAGTTTAGTGGAATCTCTTCCTCCTCGTCCTCGTCATCCTCATTCGACTATGGCAGCTCAACGGGATCCTCCTCATCCGTTTCCACGTCATCATCCTCATCTTCAACCACCGTGACCAATGAGGCTGACTTCCATGGCAGTAGTTGTTCCCAAACCACCTGAATGTCACGAGACTCCTCCTCTCTAGGCATCTGAGGTCCTTCCTCCCTACCCTGATTGGATTCTCCGACATTAGTCATCCTGAAAACAAAAATTTTAAGTTTTAATTATTAATCATTACTACCTGACACTCACGAGTACATAAGTTATAATCACATAAACACATAAGTGCTTTATTACTTCTTCCTTAAAACTTGATAAGAGTTTATCACCACTATCTTTTCAAAGGTCACTTCCTAAGGTTTTTCCCCCACCTAAGGTTCATAACCTAAAGCTTTGATACCAACTTGTGACACCACCAAATCCTGGTACTTCATTACCTCAAGATTTGGTGTTCACTTAATCAAAACATTCATTTATAAATACCCAATCATAATAAAATTGAATAATAAACCTGCCCATACAGGATTACATTTATAAAAATCTCCCAGGTTATCTAACCTTTAAGTACAATCATTCAAATGCGAAAATTAAATAAATACTTCATTACATCAATCAAATTAAGGTCTGATAAAAAACTGTCAATATATTACAAGTCTTCAATACTTGTTCATCTTTCCTTTACTAGTGCTAGGTACATCGACCTTTTCATCCTTAGCTGTAATAGTTATATAAGCAAGAGTGAACAAACAAAGCTCACTTGAAATAACAATGAATAAAATCTTTACAACAACTACCAAGTAATAGGCTCAATAGAACTGAACAACATGTTCTATTAACATTCTGAAACATACAACTGAGGGTCTAATGACCACCAACCATGTCCATAGTTATAAGTAATCTTTCAACTTAAAGTTTAATAGTCATAAGACTATAGGTACTCCACATACTTAGGGGGATCAGCCCTTCATACAATATATTATGCACAACCATTTTAACGCTAAGCGTAAACCCCTAATAATAGGGTTGTTCATCTCAGTATTTAGATTACAAGTATGCACCAAAGTAAGTTTGGTTTGGATACATTTCAAGGAAATTTGGAATTTAACGAACATCAACTAAGGATTAGTTGAATAAAAGGGTAATCACATTATGCTATGGAATAAATCATAAGTGAATTAACATTTGTATATTAAAATTATGCTTTAGGAATAATCTAAGAGCATAAATATTGAATAACTATAATATACCTTGCTTGAACAATATTAAGTCAATGTTATTTAGAATTGAATATTAAACATGCATAACGAATAACAATTTGAACAATAATAACTATTCAATATCAGTATATCAGATTATATAAACTTGCATACTAATTAACAAGTTAAAGACAAGAATAACTTGCTCAATATCAAAATAAGGTTTAGAAAACTTGCATCATCATGAACAAACTAGATACAAGAGCTTGCAAAATTATAATTGAAATAGGACAAGTAAACTTGCACAATAATAAACAAACTAGTTCAACGAAATAATAGATTTAGAGAACTTGCATAATTGTAACTGAATTAGAAGCAATAACTTGTTCAACAAAACTAAACTTGCACAATGAAGTTTTAAGTTTAGAAGAACTTGCCTTGCGTATAAGCTAAACCGAATTAACTTAAATCACAATACCCTATATACATGTCATCATGACATAATTAGTCACTACCATATTATATATATAACTAGGTACATCCATCATGTAAGATCACATAATCAAATTACATTAGTAATAAAACTAGTTAATCATTAATAACATGCTCATTCTTAGTATAGAAATACTAAAATCATAACTTAACAGTCCTATTATTAACACATAACACTTTTTCAGACTTCGTGTAAATAAATCACATTGTTCGACCATTCGCTAACTTCGTCTTTCTGATTGCCACGATTTACATCAGAAGTTCACATTGTATGGTGTGAGACACAAAGTTAACGGGTGGCGGCTATGTATATGGTCGTGACACCCCAAATCTGGGTACTTCATTTCCACAAGATTTGGTGTTCCCTTAATCAAAACATTCATATCTAACTACCCAATCATAATATAATTGAATAATAAAACCTGCCCATATAAGATTACGTTAATAAAATTATCTCCCATATTATCTAACCTTTAATTATAATCATTCAAATGTGGAAATTAAATTATTACATCACATCCTTATTAAAAGTCTATCATCATAATGATAAAACAAAATTACAAGTCTTCATCACTTGTACTGTAAGACCCCGAATTTTATGAAATAAAAGTATTCAATTTTTCTTATAATAACTATTCAGTAAATGGTTAAATTGATAAAAGGTTAAAGTTAAGGGGATATATGAATTTTTTTCAAAATACACAAGTGGTTATAAAATATTCATTGTTGTCGGGGAATATTCGTTTGGTCGTTGAATATTCTTTACGTTTGGGAATATTAAATGCGATGGCGTAGCCATTTGGGGGCCCCATAACGGATAAGCCGCTTCGGATGAAAAAAAAATGACAAATTTGAGTTTTTACAAATAATGGCAGTAGTTATTCAATTAACATTGTTGGAATATAAATTGGTTAAAATACAAGATGTCGCGTTATTGCACAAAGAAGCACTTACAGTATTGCATGGTATTTTTGAATTATTGATTCTTACGTAAGAAGGCACTACTAATAATTCTTACGATGAATTCTTATTCAATATTTTATTTTATTGAATCAATAATTGTTGCGTTGATATTTTATATTATTGTTGTTTCAATAATTATCTTTCGCATGATATTTTCCATTATCGGATCAATAATTCATATTATTTGAATAATATTAATAGATAGCATTATTGGCAATGTCTAGAAAGTTACACAAGGAGAGGTTTGGTCACCTAATTGCGCTACCAAGAAGGAAAAATTCTTATTGGAAAACCCCATCTTTCCTAGAGCGGCTGGTTGTCATAATTGTGATTCTGTAATATTATTTGTGAATAATTAATTATTAATTTATATGATAAGGAAATATTTATTTTATATGGATATAAATGATGGATATATTTATTTTTATGTGGATAAAAATGAAGAAATTAATGCTGAGGTGTTTTATCAGTATTTTGTCAGTGTGGAGGAATTAAAAATCATCCATTTGTGGATTTAGGATATTTTATGTTTGGAATTTGGAAAAACTCAAAGCTACAAAGTTGTAGAGAATTCAATTTCAGGCAGAATGGACATAAAATTCGTATTTTTCTGATAAACGGGCTATTTTCTATGAATTATTGAAGTTACGAAAAATAAAATGATTTTTATTAATTTATGGGTGGGACCCACTCTTGTTTGAAAACATGTGGGCTGCTGGAAAATTTTAGTTTTGGCATTCTTGATGGCTGGTCTTGTTAGGTGGCGTGGAAGGAAGAAATAAATATATTATTTTATTATTTTAGTCTCCTATGGCGTTCTAGTATTTTCCTATAAATAGGTGCTTATGTTAGAATTGAAAATCACACCAGAAACATAAGTTTTCTCTCTCTATATTATCAAGCATATTTTTTTTAGTATTTAGATATCTTGAGTATTGCTATATGACTTAAGTAGATTCAAATAAGTTATATTCGATATTCAAGTTTAAAAATCGCTTCTTTTGAGGTAAGGGATTTTAAGGGTTGTTATGTTTTTCATGTTTCGTAACTTTTCAGACCTTCAGAAAATTTTGGAAAAATTTAAAAATATATTTTGATGACTTTTATTGATTGTGTCCAAAATGGCAATTTTTGGATGTATAGATTAAGAGTTATGAATTTTACGGGAAAAAACTATTTTATAAGTAACCGCTTATAACTCCTTGTGGTTAACTCCAAAATTGATGAAATTTTTATTGGAAGTATATCTATATAATATCAGTATACTCTATAAATTTCGGAATTTTTAGATAAAAGTACAATTTATGATAAATGTCTAAATATTCGGCAGTTTTGGCCATATGAAAAATAGTAAATGAATTTTAAAAATACGAGAAAAATATATGTTTAAATGGGACTATATTACGCTAAATCCTTAAAAGAAAATTTGTTTGTCTTGATTTGGTATTTTTCATGAAAATGGACTAGTTATGAGTAAATGAATTAAATATGTTATGTGAAGTAAGAAAATTGGAAAATAGGATTTTATAGCTTGAGAATCCTATATGAGGTATATGCAGATTTTTGATGAGGGTTTTGGTTATTGGTGATGAAATCTTATGAGTTTGGAATTTTAGGATGATTAAATGCATTATTTAGTAAAGTGTAAATAATTAAAATAAATTGTTTATAAGTTTAAGAAATTTTATTCTTTCAATATCATTATACCGAAATATTGGTATGGATTTTATTGTGGAATTTCTACCTTTTTCATGTCGGGGTTACTATTCACGAGTTACTATTCACAAGTTACTATTCACAGGTACTATTTACGACAAAATTGGTTTCTTTTTTCTGACCAAATTATCGTTGATTTATGAATATTCTTCTTGAGATTAAAACTATATGTTGATCATATTATTTTTATTATCATATATAACATTTTTATAACCCTAACGATGATATTTCTCTTTGACTTGAGTGTAAAGATGGGTAGATTTTTGGTATGATCATGACTATGGGTTCTCTTTGGCCAGTAGTGCAAAGTTGAATTATTGACTGGTATGATCATGACCATTGAATTTATAATTGAATATATTTAGCTTAAGTGCAAAGGTGAATTGATCAACATGGTTATAATTATTGTTTATGTAAATTTTGAAATGATTATATATTTCTTTGAGATATTAATATATTTGGCCTGTAGTGCAAAGATTAATTATTGATGAGTATCTTTGGCATGTAGTGCAAAGATTAATTGTTGAGGAATATCTTTGGCCTGTAGTGCAAAGATGACATGTTGTTAAATATCTTTGGCCAGTAGTGCAAAGATGAACTGTTGATGAATATCTTTGGCCCGTAGTGCAAAGATGAATTTATTAGTATGATTATGAACAGGAACTGTGATTTGGTATAACCATGATCTTTGATGTTTCGGGTAAAGACATGTGATGAAAATTATCTTCGTCCTGGATGCGAAAAAAAAATTTAGAATCACAATTATGATTATGAGTTATTCATATGATTGTGGACCAGAACTGTTGATTGATGTTACAGAGAGAAAACATTGTTGGTGGATTTTTAATATAGAGAAGATTATAGACTTTATGGTCTATTTGACTCTTCTAATGGATTGCTCGTTCCGCTGCAACTATGGTTGAAATTTTTATCATCTACCATATGTTCTAAATCTCTGATTTATTATTGATGAAGGCTATTGATAATTTAATTATCTTTAGTCATGATATTCTTTACTAAGCTAGTTGTGCTCACCCTTTTGCTTCACAATTCCTTTCAGGTAATAAGAGTGTAGCTGGGTCGAGCGGGGGTAACATGGGAATAGAACGGTGGTCATCATTTAGTAGTTATATTTGGTGAATCAACTAGGGTGAGGCGAACCCAACGTTGGAAGGGTGTTTTGCCACTATCATACAAGATGTCTAATGACATACAACTTCGTGTCATCATAAGATAGGGTTGTGCTCATCCACTTGCTGAGTATATCTACGAGCACTACCTATATAATCTTGGTGTTTGGTTGAAGTATAACTCTCAATTAGAGACAGTGGAGATAATGATATGTCAAGAGAAGACTCACCATTGGAAAGAATATGATAGTAATCTTCTCGTTTTTCTTTGGGGTCTATTGGGTCAACCAAGGATAATTTTGTGGCCATATGATATCTATCATAACCTAGACGCATGGCCTCCCATGTACGAAGGTTTCCTTGAGCACTTCCCAAAGATTTTAATTTCTAAAACAGTTTTTGACTATACCTTTATGTAAGATGTCATGGTGACGTGCTACCTAAGTTGGTGTCAAGAGTCACAGTTGATATATATATTTGTATCAAAACTCACAACACATGAGTTATTGTATTTTTCACGACAATTGTTATAATAAAGTTGTAGTTGTTTTCTGTACCATGTATTTGGCGACTCAGAATGAGTTGGATGGAATGGACCTGTTTTGGGGTTGTCACATTTGGTATCAGAGCTTAGGGATATGGTCTCTGGTGGGATCGGGGAATATAACTAGGAGGGGAGAGATGAGAAAATCCTTCGCTAGTGTGTCCTTCCTAAGCTTATTTGTTGGTCAGTCATAATATTGGGATATTATGTGATATTGTAATTTGTTTAATTAACCCTTATTTTATGGCAGTATTTGAGAATGGCTGCTGAGAATGTTGACAATGGAGTGAATGAGACTGTGGGGATACCTCTAATTACTAACCATGATAATGTGATGTCAAACGAAGAAAGAATTAGAGATATTCTTGCGGTGAGTGAAGAATTGATAGTTGCACCCGAGATAGTCGTAGAGGTAACAGCTGAGAATGAGGAAAAAGAGGAAGAAGAGGTACCTGAGGAGAATTTATTAGAGGTATTATATGATCAAAATGTAGAATTACAAAATCGTATTCATGAGTTAGAAGAGTAGGCTGAAGAACGGCAGGTGGTCGTGGAACAAAAGGATGCAAGAATTCAAGATTGTGTTACCCGATATGTGATGCTTGAATAGAAGCATTCTTTGGTAGAGTATAAGATGATAAAGATGGAATCTGAGCTGAAAGAAGAAAAAACTGAACGAGTAAGAATGAGTGATGCATGGGTAAAAGCCACACGACGCGTTGATATTGTGGAAAGAGATGTCCGATCTAAGTAGGCTAAAATAGATGATATGTATTTCTCTTTTTGGACAGCAATTGGGAGAATCCAACATCGAGTTTTGAATTACCCTGTATATAGTGGTCAACCTAAATTCGATATGGATCGAAGATTGATGATTCAGACCATGAATCAGGAGTACGACGAGGCAGTTGAGGGTGGAATATGCCCTATAGAAAAGTATATTCCAACGGTAGTGATGACACCAAATTCTGCCCCAAACAAGTCAAAGCCGAGTAGTTCGAGGGATAACGGTTGTCATGACTCCCCAACAAATGAGGAACCCAAATGAAGTTATCACGAGAGATGAGCAACAAAGAAATAATGATGACCTGGGAGATAAAATCTGAAATGAAAGCAATGTATTCTCAACTTTTCAAAATACCAAGTACGTAAATTTTGGGGACGAAATTTCATAAGGAGGGGAGATTGTAAGACCCCGAATTTTATGAAATAAAAGTATTCAATTTTTCTTATAATAACTATTCAGTAAATGGTTAAATTGATAAAAGGTTAAAGTTAAGGGTGATATATGAATTTTTTCAAAATACACAAATGGTTATAAAATATTCATTATTGTCGGAGAATATTCGTTTGGTCGTGGAATATTCTTTCGCTTCAGAGAATATTAAATATTGACGGTAGTAGACCATTTGGGGGCCCATAACGGATATTTGTTGGATGAAGAAAATGATAAATTTGAGTTTTTTATAATAACTACAGTAGTTATTCTGAATTAACTTTGTTGGAATACCCTAATTGGTTAAAATATAATGTCTGGCGTTATTGCACACAATGTAGCACGGTATTATTGCAGTATTTTTGAATTATTGATTCTTACGTAAGAAGGCACTACTAAATAATTATTACAGTAATTACTTTTCAATATTTTATTTTATTGATTCAATAATTGTTGCGTTGATATTTTATATTATTGTTGTTTCAATAATTATCAACGCATGATATTTCCCATTATCGGATCAATAATTCATATTATTTGAATAATATTATTAGATAGCATTATTGGCAATGTCTAGAAAGTTACATCAAGGAGAGGTTTGGTCACCTAATTCATTGCGCGTCGATGAGGAAAAATTCTTATTGGAAAGCCCCCTCTCACAAGGAGCTACTGGTTGTCATAATTGTGATTCTGTAATATTATTTGTGAATAATTAATTTATTGATTTATATGATAAGGAAATATTTATTTTATGTGGATATAAATGATGGATATATTTATTTTTATGTGGATAAAAATGAAGAAATTAATGCTGAGGTATTTTATCAGTATTTTGTCAGTGTGGAGGAATTAAAAATCATCCGTTTGTGGATTTCAGATATTTAATGTTTGGAATTTGGAAAAACTCAAAGCTACAAAGTTGTAGAGAATTCGATTTCAGGCAGAATGGACATAAAATTCATATTTTTCTGATAAACGGACTATTTTCTATGAATTATTGAAGTTACGGAAAATAAAATAATTTTTATTAATTTATGGGTGGGACCCACTCTTTTTTGAAAACATGTGGGCTGCTGGAAAATTTCAGTTTTGGCATTCTTGATGGCTGATCTTGTTAGATGGCGTGGAAGGAAGAAATAAATATATTATTTTATTATTTTAGTCTCCTATGGCGTTCTAGCATTTTCCTATAAATAGGTGCTTATGTTAGAATTGAAAATCACACCAGAAACATAAGTTTTCTCTCTCTATATTACCAAGCATATTTTTGTTAGTATTTAGATATCTTGAGTGTTGCTATGTGACGCAAGTTCGTTCAGCATTATATCCGATATTCAAGTCAGAAATACTGCTCTTTTGAGGTAAGAGATTTTAAGGGTTGTTATATTTTTCATGTTTTGTAACTTTTCAGACCTTCAAAAAATTTTGGAAAAATTTTAAATTATATTTTGATGGGTTTTATTGATTGTGTCCAAAAATGGCGATTTTTGGATGTATAGATTAAGAGTTATGAATTTTACGGGAAAAGACTATTTTAAAAGTAACCGCTTATAACTCCTTGTGGTTAACTCCAAAATTGATGAAATTTTTATTGGAAGTATATCTATATAATATCAGTATACTCTGCGAATTTCGGAATTTTTAGATAAAAGTACAATTTATGATAAATGTCTAAATATTCGGCAGTTTTGGCCATATGAAAAATAGTAAATGAATTTTAAAAATTCTGAGAAAAATATATGTTTAATACGGGACTATATTCTGCTAAATCCCAGAAAAGAAAATTTGTTTGTACTGATTTGTTATTTTTCATGAAAATGGACTAGTTATGAGTAAATGAATTAAATATGTTATGTGAAGTAAGAAAATTGGAAAATAGGATTTTATGGCTTGAGAATCCTATATGAGGTATATGCAGATTTTTGATGAGGGTTTTGGTTATTGGTGATGAAATCTTATGAGTTTGGAATTTTAGGATGATTAAATGCATTATTTAGTAAAGTGTAAACAATTAAAATAAATTGTTTATAAGTTTAAGAAATTTTATTCTTTCAATATCATTATACCGAAATATTGGTACCTGTGAATAGTACATGTGAATAGTAACTCGTGAATAGTAACTTGTGAATAGTAACCCCGACATGAAACTATTTTAATTTCTCAAATTCCATGTTTTTCATATAAAACCAATTTTTTTTATATTCATTCTAAAAATCTTCACTGTGAATTCAATACTTGGCCAAATCACTCCATTCAAATTAAGTTATGCTCGTTTCTTAATGAACTAACATAATCAAGCTTAAATTTACAGTTTAACATCTGAATTGGCCACTAAAATTGACAATTACCCAAGCCATATGAAGAACACAAACACTGTCATTATTTTCTTTTACTGTTATCCCAATATTAGCATACAAACTCTTGTCTATATACAATCTCAACCATCACAACACATAAAAGCACAATCACAACACATAAAAACACAATTACATCATTGTATAGCAACAATTAAACGAATTTGATTTCACAGAGTACATGAAATTTTGTCATAATTCACATATGTAGACATATATATATATATTAAGGTTGTATAAGAAGTACCTTCAAATTGCTTGCAATCCTTTTTGTTAATCACTGCAAATGCTCTGAAATTCTTCTCTCTCAAATTCTCTCAACTCTCACAAAACTCAGTACTCTCAAACTTGGGAAATAGAATGCATAAAAGAAAACCAACTGGTATACAAACGTAAGAAATAAAACTGATAACTCTTAATAATAATACTAATTGCTATTTTAGTTACTAACTAACATTATATAATATAAATATATTATATTTATTATTTAAATTTAATTAATTTATTTTATTTATTTTAATTAAATTCAAAATTAGAAATCCCAAAAGCCATAAGGCTTGTTTGGCAAAAACCTTTAAATATAAAGAATTAATATCCTTGAACCTTGTTTGGATAAAACTAAATTAAACTACTTTAATTTATTTTAATAACTCCTTATAATATAGTTATTTGTCACACTTTATTTAACCATTAAATTGAAATATCAATATAATAATAATTTTCTTAATTCATTAATTATTTATTTAACAAATAATTAACCAAATAAAATCAAATCAATTAAACAAATATTTATTCAATGATAAACACATCCATTAAATATTTATATAATTCAATAAATATTTAATATTATAATTAAAATTCTGGAATGTTACATCATTCCTTCCTTAAAATGATTATATCCTTAGAATCACAATTCAAACAATCAAATCGTCACATTCTTCCTTACTGACAAAGATTATGTCCCCAGAATCGAAGACATAGATTAAACAAATAACTCAGGGTAATTTTTCATCATTTCAGCTTCGAGTTCTCACGTTGCCTGTGACACCCCCAAATCCATGTACTTCATTACCTCAAGATTTGGTGTTCACGTAATCAAAACATTCCTATTTAACTACGCAATTATAATAAATTGAATAATAAAAACCTGCCCATACAGGATTACTTAAATAAAAATATTATCTCCCAGGTTCTCTAACCTTTAATACAATCATTCAAGTGCGAAAATAAAATTATTACATCACATCATTATTAAAAGTCTATCATCAATGATAAAACAAAATTACAAGTCTTCATCACTTGTACATTTTTCCTTTTCCTTTGCTAGTTGTAGGTTTATCTACCTTCTCATTCATAGCTGCAATAAATGTATAAATATGTAAGAGTGAGCAAACAAAGCTCACTTGAGATAAGAATAATATTCTTTACAACATTTGCCAAATAATAGGCTCAATAGAACTAAATGATATGTTCTTTTAATTTATCAACATTTGCCAAATAATAGGCTCTATAGAACTGAACATTTGTTCTATTAACTTTACAACATTTGCCAAATAATAGGTTCAATAGAACTGAATGATATGTTCTATTAACTTTTCAATATTTGTCAACTCATAGTCTCTATAGAACTGAATAATTTGTTCTATTAACATTCTTAAATAAACTACTGAGGGTTAAGTGACCATGAACCATGTCCATAGTTATAAGTAATCTTTCAACTTTAACTTTAACTTTAACAGTCATATGACTATAAGGACTCCACGTACTCAGGGGGATCAATCCTTCGTACAATGTATTGTGCACAACCATTTCAACGCTAAGCGTAAACTCCTAAACATAGGGTTGTTCATCTCAGTATTTAGAGTACAAGTCCGCACCAAAGAAAGTTTGGTTTGGATAAGCTTTCAAGGGTAATTGAAGTTTAATGATCATCAACTAGGGAACTAGTTGAATCCATAATGTTTGATAATACAACAGTTGTTTAATAACAACATAACTTAGAATATTTGAGAATCATAAATGAACTGATTCTATACATCTAACTCATGCTTTAAATAACTATAGAGGATAAGTATTCAATAGAATGAATGAAATGGTTAACCTTTGCTTGAACAGTTAAATAAGCTAGGTTCAAGTTTTATAATATTTAGAAATGAATTTCTGAACTTTAAGAAAATTGATTAACTGTAAACAAGTTAGAATGAATCAATTAATTGAGAATTTTCAATAATAATAAAGTTAGAGTTTGCTCCAATGAATTTTGAAAACAATAACATTTGATATAAAAAGCTTGCTCAATCAAAAGCATGCATTTATAATAATAGGACTAACTCAACAAAAATGTAGAGTTAAAAGAATTGCATAAACATAACAAACTAACTCAATGAAAGTATGGAGTTAGAAAACTTGCCTCGAGCGTAAGCTAAAATATTAAACTCACGTTCACCTAAACATAGTATTAAAACCATAACATCCATTAGACATACTAATATTCACGTTTCAATATAAAATGCATTACTAGCTAAACTTGTTATTTTAACACAAGTCTTGTGCTACGCTTTACATTTCAAAATTCCCAAGTGTTAATCATCATAACACTTCACTATCGTTCATTGTATAAACTATGTTATCACATAACGCATTTTCGATTTAATAATCATTTTTGCAACTTTGATCATACTAACCACAACTCACTATGTTATGTTAACCTTAACATTACATATTTAACATGTTAACAAAATCTCAGATCATGTTATGACATTTTCCCCAATTCTGCAAAATTTGCGTAAGTCAAAGATCTCTCGAAACGAGGGTATGGTAATTTTGCGCCATAAAAACTTAGGGATCAAGGAAATTGCGTGTTCAGACAGATGTAGAGTCGGCTATGAATAGTAGCCGACTTTAGCCCAACAAACACAAATTTCACCCAATAGACAGTAATATTAACACGTAAAATAAATACAACAATATCATAAACATGATTGCTCACATTTACAACTAACTAGCACAATTTAACACTAACTACAACTATTTTAATTTTTCAAAACTCATGTTTTTCAAACAAAAACTCCATTTTCGAGTTCCTTCACAAAATTGAACATTGTGATTTCAATTCTTGTCCAATTTACCTCATTCCAATTAAATTATACTCATATCTCATTGAACTAACAAATACAAGCCTCAATTTACAGTTTAATATGATAATTAACCATCTAAAATGGTACTTTTCATGAACACATGAATATATATATAAATATACACTGTCAAAACTTTTCTTCCATTGTCAAACGAATTTAGCATGCGATTTCTTGTTTGAACATAAACTCTAGCATCATAAGCATGTATAATCACAATAACTAAATTACATAACAAATTCGGAAGAAAAACAATTCACAGAACATGCAATTTTATTTTGTCGTGATACTCATGATCATAAATAATATCCAATTATGAACATACCTTTTGTTGCTTGACAGAAATTCTTGTTAACCACACTGGAATTGACGTGAAGATATACAAGTTTCCTCTCAAATCTCTCTCAAGTTTTTCTCTGAACTTCTTAGCTTTCCTCTCTTAGGCTTAGACTAGACAACTACTGGAATGCGTAAAAAATAAAACTGATATAATACTAATACATATACTTATTAGGGTATCAGTTATATAAAAATAAAATATAAGTTATAATTATATTATATTTATTATTTTATATATTATATTTATTTTAAAAATATAGAAATTCCAAAAGCCATGAGGCTTGTTTGGCAAACCCTTTTATTTTATTAAAGAATTAATATATTAAGTCTTGTTTGGTAAACACTAAATTAAAACTACTTTAATTTATTTTAATAACTCCATATAATATAGTTATTTGTCACACTATATTTAATCAAGCTTTATTATTTATTTTAATTAACTCAAATCACAATTAATTAAATAAATCCTTTAATCACATAACACAATACAAATAATATATCATTTAATTGAAATATCAATATAATAATCATTTCCTTAATTCATGAATTATTTATTTAACAAATAATTCTCCAAATAATATTAAATCAATAAAACAAATATTCATTTACTGATAATCGCATCCATTAAATATTTATATAACTCAATAAATATTTAAAATTCTGGAATGTTACATCATTCCCTCCTTAAATGGATTTTGTCCTCAGAATCACAATTCAAACAACCAAATCGTCATATTCTTCCCTACTTACAAAGATTCTGTCCCCAGAATCTAAGACATAGATTAAACAAATAACTCACGGTAACTTTTCATCATTTTCGTTTTGAGTTCCCACGTAACCTCTTCGACATTATGGTTTCTCCATATCACCTTCACAGAAGGTATCACTTTATTTCTGAGCACTTGTTCTTTCATGTCGACTATCTGGATAGGAACTTCTTCATAAGACAAATCTTTATTGAATTGCAATGGTTCGTACTCGATCACGTGTTTGTAATCGGGTTTATACGGTCGTAACACCGAAATGTGAAAAACATTATGAATGTTTTCCAATTCTGGAGATAGAGCTACCTCGTAAGCCACTTCCCCCACTCTCCGTAGTATTTCAAACGGTCCAATAAATCTTGGGCTAAGCTTTCCTTTCTTGCCAAAGCGAATCTTCCCCTTCCAAGGAAAAACGTTTAGAAAAACGAAATTTCCTACTTCAAATTCTTGATTCTGCCTGTGTTGATCGGCATACTTTTTTCTGTTGGTCTTGGGCTGCAACCAATCTTGTCCTGATGAGTTTGACAACTTCAGCAGTTTGTTGTACCAGTTCTGGTCCTAACAGTTGGCGTTCACCGACTTCATCCCAGCACAGTGGAGTTTTGCACTTTCTGCCGTACAATGCCTCGTAAGGTGACATACCGATGCTCGCGTGGTAACTGTTGTTGTAGGCAAATTCTACCAACGATAAATGTTCATCCCAGCTTCCTTTGAAATCCATGATGCATGCTCTCAGCATATCTTCCAACGTTTGGATTGTTCGTTCGCTTTACCCGTCGGTTTTATGGATGGTATGCGTGACTCATTCAAGAATCGTGTTCCCAAACATTCTTGTAGTCTCTTCCAGAAGTTTGATGTGAACCTTGGATCTCTATCTGACACAATTGACACTGGAACTCCATGTCTTGACACGATCTCTTTAACATACAATTTCGCTAGTTGATCAAGATTAAATCTAATCTTTATTGGCAAAAAGTGTGCAGATTTTATCAATCTGTCCACTATCACCCATATCTCATCGTATCCTTTCTGAGTCGTTGGAAGTCCTACCACAAAATCCATTGTGATATGCTCCCATTTCTATTCTGGTATTTCCAATAGTTGAAGTAACCCACTTGGTCGTTGATGTTCAGCTTTCACTTTCTATAACGTCAAACGTTTTGCAACGCACTCTGCAATGTCTCTTTTCATATTCGGCCACCAAAAATGTCGCCGTAAATCTTGATACATCTTTGTACTTCCTAGATGAATCGAATATCTTGTGTTGTGTGTTTCGGTCATGATTTCTTCTTTAAGCTCTGGTACTGCTGGAACCCAAATTCTTTCTTCGAATCGTAGTAGTCCTTCGGTGTCGATCTTGTATTTTACATCGCTACCCTCAACCACTTTCTCTTTGATCGTTTCGCATTCTTTATCTTGTAGTTGAGCACTCTTCACTTTGTCAGCCAAAGTTGGACTGGCATCTATCTGGAATAGTCGTTCATCGGATTCCTTTGGAAATTTGATTTCTAACTCTAGCTTTGTCATTGCTGAAATAAGCTCTTCCTGCATAGTTAGCAGCATTAACTTCTCCCGACCTTTCCTGCTCAAAGCATCTGCAACCACATTTGCTTTGCCTGAGTGATAAAAGATCTCACAATCGTAATCCTTTATCAATTCCATCCATCTCCTCTGTCGCATATTCAGGTCTTTCTGTGTGAAAATATACTTCAGACTTTTATGGTCTGTGTAGATTTCACATTTCTCTCTATAGAGATAGTGTCTCCATATCTTGAGAGCAAACACATCGCAAATTAATTCCAAATCATGAGTCGGATACCCTTTCTCATAATCCTTCAGTTATCTTGATGCATACGCAATTACTTTGTCGTTCTGCATAAGAACACATCCCAACCCTTTATGCGAGGCATCACTATACACCACAAAGTTACCTGTACTATTTGGTAATGACAACACAGGTGCCATGCTTTCTTCTTTAAATCCTGGAAACTTTCTTCACATTTCTCCGTCCAAACAAATTTCACAGATTTTCTGGTCAAATTTGTTAATGGAGTAGCTATCTTAGAAAAATCTTGAATAAATAAATGCAGTAATAATCGGCCAAACCCCAAGAAACTCCTCACTTTCGACGGTGTTCTTGGTTATTCCCAATTTATTACAGCTTCCACTTTTGATGGATCCACGGAAATCCCATCTTTGTCAATCACGTGCCCAAGAAATTGCACACGATCTAGCAAAAATTCGCACTTAGAGAATTTTGCGTACAACTTTTCTTTTCTTAGTGTTTCCAATTTTCAAACGTAGGTGTTCCACGTGTTCTTCTTGAGTTTTGGAATACACTAGAGTGTCGTCGATGAATACCACTACAAACTTGTCTAAGAATGGTTTAAACACCCTATTCATCAAATCCATGAATGCAGCAAGTGCATTGGTTAAACCAAAAGACATCACCAGAAACTCGTAATGTCCATACCGAGTTCTGAATGTCGTTCGTGGTATATCCTCCTTCCTCAGTTTCAATTGGTGATACCCACTTCTCAAATCTATTTTTGAAAAGTATTTAGCACCCTTCAACTGGTCAAACAAGTCATCTATTCTTGGTAATGGATATTTATTTTTAATAATGACTTTGTTTAATTCTCTATAATTAATGCAAAGATGCATTGACCCATCCTTCTTCTTCACGAATAACACTGGCGCTCCCCACGGTGACACCCTTGGTTGAATATACTTTTTATCTAACAATTCTTGCAACTGTATCATCAGTTCCTTCATTTCTACTGGAGCCATTTTGTACGGGGCCTTCGATATCGGTGCTGTCCCCGGCACTAAGTCGATCACGAATTCAATTTCTCTGTCAGGCGGAAGTCCTGGCAAATCCTCTGGAAACACATCTTCAAATTCCCTCACCACTAGTATCTCTTCCAGTTTCACATTCTTTTTCTGAGTATCGACTATGTAAGCTAAATAGCCCACACAGCCTTGACTCAACAATTTCTTGGCGTGCATAATCGTCAGACATTTCATTTGTCTAGGCGATTTGCTACCATAAAATACTACCTTTGACGGAGTCATAAGGTTTATACATTTCTTTTGGCAATCAATTACCGCTCCATGTTTGAATAGCCAATCCATTCCCAAAATAACATCAAACTCTCCCAATCTAATCGGAATCAAATCTACCATTAGGATATTCTCCTTAATGTTCACCCTACAGTTCTTGTATACGAATCTAACAGGGATTATCTCTTTATTCACAATCTCTATATTCAAAGGGAAATTCAGTTCTTTTCTATGCGATTCTAACCTCTTAACAAATTCATCAGAGATAAACGAGCAAGTAGCACCCGAATCAAATAATACATAAGCATCAATATCATTGATTAGGATAATACCTAACACGAAATCTTTTGATTGCACAGCATCTTGCACAGTCATGTTGAAGGTTCTAGCTGTGGGTTTGTTCGATGTTGTACCTCCATTATTGCCTCCATTGCTTCTGGTTGTCACTCCATCCTTCTTCTTAGAGCATTCACGAGCAAAGTGATCCTTTGATCCGCACATGAAGCATACATTCTTCTTAGGTTGTGTACAATTTGGGGCAATGTGACCCTCCTGGCCACAATTGAAGCATACTCGTTTCGCCATCAAGCACGCACCCTTGTGAAACTTACTGCATATAGCACATGCTTCAAACTTCTTGACCTACTGGTTACCCTGATAGTTTCCAGCACCCACGTTTCTATTCCACTTCTTCTTTAAGATGTTGTTATTGTTTCCACCACTACTACCTCAATTCTTGATTTCCACCTCGTTCTTCTTCTTCTTCTTCTTCTTCTTCTGTTCCTGATTGAACTTTGTCACTGCCTCGCCTCCACCTTCAGCGAGTATTGCTTTCTCCATTACTGCTGCGAAAGTCTTCAATTGAAATAGGGAAACCCTACTGTACAACCAAGGCTTCAGTCCCTGTTCAAACCTCTTCGCCTTGCGTTCGTCCGTGCTGCCTTGATAAGGCACAAACCTCACCAACTCATTGAATTTAGCGGCATACTCAGATATCTTCATCGTTCCCTGCCTCAGTTCCAAAAATTGTACTTCCAGCTGACCCTTCGAACTCTTGGGAAAATAGGTCTCGAAGAATATCTCCTTAAACCTATCCCAGGTCATCATCCCTGGTCCTTCTCGAGTTTTATTGGCTTGCCACCAATAACTAGCTTTTGCTTTCAACATGAATATTGCGAAAGCAGTCTTCTGATCATCTCCTACCCTAACAACATCGAACACCTTCTCTATTTCCATAATCCAAGTCTGTGCCTCGACTGGATTCACTGACCCTCGAAATTCAGGTGGTCTAACCGCCTTGAACTCCTTAAACGTTGTTCCTTGGTTCTGTGGTTGATTCTGCAACGCTCCTGTCAGTAACATCACTAATTGTTGAACTGGGTTAGCATCAACATTATCGTTATTGTTGGTTCCTTCGTTGGTTCTCTGTAGTGGTGGTTGACGTCTGGGAGGCATTTTCTATTTAAAAATACACCCATTAGATTATTACTCAACTCTTTTAAGTAATTTCTACTTAACTTGCTTCTATAAAAGGAATAACCACAAATCACATAACACTTTGAATAAAATAAGAACTTTTATTTATTCATAACCTCTTTGAAAACATAAAACAATAGAATTACTGCTATTTACATTACTTTCCTAAACTACAACAGTTTCAGGACAACATCATCCTCATATCCCATAGGTTTCATAACACTTGGGATTTACAATTTATTTAACATTTTATTCATCGTACAACAACTACGATGTTCTACTAAGATACTGATTAGCCTTACTACGTTCTTCCTCCATGACTCAGAACATTGTTCTGCGATCTAATACATACGATGGCAGCGTCTCGAACTGAATAGGATATTCCATGACCCGATCCTGAGCTCGATTAACCACGGTGTTGAATACTCTATTCATCTCTTCCATCTTTATTATCTTTGCATGTGCGTCTTTCACTACTATCCCGGCTCGTTGAAACATTACTTCATATGCGTCCTCGGCTCTTGTCCTCTTCGTAGCTTCTTCCCTTAGCTTATTCTTCAGTTGGCCTTTCTCTCCTTCAGTCCGTTCTAGCTTTTCCTCGACATTTGTCAATCGTTCCTCACGATCTAGAATCTCATCGTCTTTCTTTGTCATTGCAGTCTGTTGTTCAGCTATTATCTCTTGCAATTCCTCGACTATATCCTGAAGTTCCACGTTATGGTCGTAGACTTCATCGTACATTCGAGCAGCTATCGAGGTTAGTGGAGTCTCCTCCTCCTCGTCCTCGTCATCCTCATCCTCGTGTGGCAACTCAACAGGATCCTCCTCATTCGTCTCCACATAATCATCCTCGTCTTCAACCACTGTGAACAACGGGGCTGACTCCCGTGGCAGTAGTTGTTCCCAACTAACATGAATGTCTCGAGGCTCCTCCTCTATAGGCATCTGAGGTCTATCCTCCCTAGCCTGACTGAATTCTCTGACATTAGTCATCCTGACATCCTTAAGTTTTAATCATTAATCATTACTACTCGACACTCACGAGCACATAAGTATAAACACATAATCACATAAATGTTTTATTATTTCTTCCTTAAAACTCGTTAGGAGTTAATCACCACTATCTTTTCAAAGGTTACTTCCTAAGGCTTTTCCCCACCTAAGGTTCATAACCTAAAGCTTTGATACCAACTTATGACACCCCCAAATCCCTGTACTTCATTACCTCAAGATTTGGTGTTCACATAATCAAAACATTCATATTTAACTACCCAATTATAATAAATTGAATAATAAAAACCTGCCCATACAGGATTACTTAAATAAAAACATTATTTCCCAGGTTCTCTAACCTTTAATACAATTATTCAAGTGCGGAAATAAAATTATTACATCACATCATTATTAAAAGTCTATCATCAATGATAAAACAAAATTACAAGTCTTCATCACTTGTACATTTTTTCCTTTCCTTTGCTAGTTGTAGATTTATCTACCTTCTCATTTATAGCTGCAATAAATGTATAAATATGCAAGAGTGAGCAAACAAAGCTCACTTGAGATAAGAATAAATTTCTTTACAACATTTTCCAAATAATAGGCTCAATAGAACTGAATGATATGTTCTATTAACTTTTCAACATTTTCCAAATAATAGGCTCTATAGAACTGAACAATTTGTTCTATTAACTTTACAACATTTGCCAAATAATAGGCTCAATAGAACTGAATGATATGTTCTATTAACTTTTCAACATTTGCCAACTCATAGGCTCAATAGAACTAAATAATTTGTTCTATTAACATTCTTAAATAAACTACTGAGGGTCAAGTGACCATGAACCATGTCCACAGTTATAAGTAATCTTTTAACTTTAACTTTAACAGTCATATGACTATAAGGACTCCACGTACTCAGGGGGATCAATCCTTCGTACAATATATTGTGCACAACCATTTCAACGCTAAGCGTAAACCCCTAAACATAGGGTTGTTCATCTCAGTATTTAGAGTACAAGTCCGCACCAAAGAAAGTTTGGTTTGGATAAGCTTTTAAGGGTAATTGAAGTTTAGTGATCATCAACTAGGGAACTAGTTGAATCCATAATGTTTGATAATACAACAGTTTCTTAATAAAAACATAACTTAGAATATTTGAGAATCATAAATGAACTGATTCTATACATCTAACTCATGCTTGAAATAACTATAGAGCATAAGTATTCAATAGAATGAATGAAATGGTTAACCTTTGCTTGAACAGTAAAATAAGCTAGGTTCAAGTTTTATAATATTTAGAAATGAATTCCTGAACTTTAAGAAACTTGCTTAACTGTAAACAAGTTAGAATGAATCAATTAATTGAGAATTTTCAATAATACTAGAGTTAGAGTTTGCTCCAATGAATTTTGAAAACAATAACATTTGATATAAAAAGCTTGCTCAATCAAAAGCATGCATTTATAATAATAGGACTAACTCAACGAAAATGTAGAGTTAAAAGAATTGCATAAACATAACAAACTAACTCAATGAAAGTATGGAGTTAGAAAACTTGCCTCGAGCGTAAGCTAAAATATTAAACTCACATTCACCTAAACACAGTATTAAAACCATAACATCCATTAGACATACTAATATTCACGTTTCAATATAAAACGCATTACTAGCTAAACTTGTTATTTTAACATAAGTCTTGTGCTACGCTTTACATTTCAGAATTCCCAAGTGTTAATCATCATAACACTTCACTATCGTTCTTTGTATAAACTATGTTATCACATAACGCATTTTCGATTTAATAATTATTTTTGCAACTTTGATCATACTAACCACAACTCATTATGTTATGTTAACCTTAACATTACATATTTAACATGTTAACAAAATCTCAGATCATGCAATTTTATTTTGCTGTGATACTCATGATCATAAATAATAGCCAATTATGAACATACCTTTTGTTGCTTGACAGAAATTCTTGTTAACCACACTGGAATTGACGTGAAGATTTACAAGTTTCCTCTCAAATCTCTCTCAAGTTCTTCTCTGAACTTCTTAGCTTTCATCTCTTAGGCTTAGACTAGACAACTACTGGAATGCGTAAAAATTAAAACTGATATAATACATTAACGTATACTTATTAGGGTATCAGTTATATAAAAATAACGTATAAGTTATAATTATATTATATTTATTATTTTATATATTATATTTATTTTAAAAATCTAGAAATTCCAAAAGCCATAAGGCTTGTTTGGCAAACCCTTTTATTTTATTAAAGAATTAATATATTAAGTCTTGTTTGGTAAACACTAAATTAAAACTACTTTAATTTATTTTAATAACTCCATATAATATAGTTATTTGTCACACTATATTTAATCAAGCTTTCTTATTTATTTTAATTAACTCAAATCATAATTAATTAAATAAATCCTTTAATCACATAACACAATACAAATAATATATCATTTAATTGAAATATCAATATAATAATCATTTCCTTAATTCATGAATTATTTATTTAACAAATAATTCTCCAAATAATATTAAATCAATAAAACAAATATTCATTTACCGATAATCACATCCATTAAATATTTATATAACTCAATAAATATTTAAAATTACATTTAAAATTCTGGAATGTTACATTGCCTCTTCGACATTGTGGTTTCTCCATATCACCTTCACATAAGGTATCACTTTATTTCAGAGCACTTGTTCTTTCATGTCGACTATCTGGATGGGAATCTCTTCATAAGACAAATCTTTATTGAATTGCAATGGTTCGTACTCGATTACGTGCTTGTAATCGGGTTTATACGGTTGTAACACCGAAATGTGAAAAACATAATGAATGTTTTTCAACTCTGGAGGTAGAGCAACCTCATAAGCCACTTCCCCCAGTCTTCGTAGTATCTCAAAAGGTCCAATAAATATTGGTCTGAGCTTTCCTTTCTTACCAAAATGAATTTTTCCCTTCCAAGGAGAAACTTTTAGGAAAACGAAAGTTCCTACTTCAAATTTGCGATACTACCTGTGTTGATCGGCATACATTTTATGTCTGTCTTGGGCTGCTACCAATATTATTCTGATGAGTTTGACAATCTCAGCAATTTGTTGTACCGATTCTGGTCCTAACAAATATGCGTTCACCTACTTCATCCCAAAGATAGTGGAGTTCTCGCACTTTTTCGCCAGATAATGCCTCGTAAAGGCGTATGTCGATACCGCGTGGTAACTGTTGTTGTAGGCAAATTCCACCAACGGTAAATGTTCTTCCCAGCTTCATTTGAAATCCATGACGCATGCTCTCAGCATATCTTCCAACCTTTGGATTGTTCGTTCACTTTGCTCGTCGGTTTGCGGATGGTATTCTGTACTCATTCGCAATTGTGTTCCCAAACATTCTTGTAGTCTCTTCCAGAAGTTTGACATAAATTGCGGATCTCTATCTGATACAATTGACACTGGCACTCCATGCCTCGAAATGATCTCTTTAACGTACAACATTGCTAACTGATCAAGATTGAACCTATTCTTTATTGGTAAAAAGTGCGTTGATTTTGTCAGTCTGTCCACTATTACCCAAATCGCGTCGCATCCTCTCTGAGTAGTTGAAAGGCCCCACCACAAAATCCATTGTGATGTGTTCCCAATTCCATTCTGGTATTTCTAATAGTTGAAGTAATCCGCTTGGTCTTTGATGCTCGGCCTTGACTCTCTGACATGTCAAACATTTTGCCACACATTCGGCAACGTCTCTTTTCTTATTTGGCCACCAAAAATGTCGCCGCAAATCTTGATACATTTTCGTACTTCCTGGATGAATCGAATATCTTGTGTTGTGTGCTTCGGTCAAGATTTCGTCTTTAAGCTCTGGTAATGCTAGAACCCAAATTCTTTCCTAAAACCGTAGTAGTCCTTCGGTATCGATCTTGTATCTTACATCACTACCCTCAACCACTTTCTCTTTGATCGTTTCACATTCTTTATCTTGTAGTTGAGCACTCTTCACTTTGTCCACCAAAGTTGGACTAACATCTATCTGGAATAGTCGTTCATCGGATTCCTTTGGAAATTTGATTTTCAACTCTAGCTATGTCATTGCTGAAATAAGCTCCTCATGAGTGGTTATCAGCATCAACTTCTCCCGACCTTTCCTGCTCAAAGCATCTGCAACCACATTCGCTTTGCCCGGGTGATAAAAGATCTCACAATCGTAATCTTTTATCAATCCCATCCATCTTATTTGATGCATGTTTAGGTCCTTCTGTGTGAAAATATACTTCAGACTTTTATGGTCTGTGTAGTGTAGACACTCGAAATTTTCTCAGATTCATCATCGTTATTAACATTACAGGAGGATGATTCGTTTTTAAGAGAGAACCCCGAAGACAATCCAAATCCACACCGGATACTAGGAAGTTCAAAGATTAACCCGGATCGCAATCTAGGGAGTAATGATTTCAACCTCTTGATTTAACCCCGAGACCTGCAGATACAATACCGTAACACACACCGGAGAAGACCGATTAATCTCTCGAGATAACCCCGAGGTATCCGGCCTCGGCCCCAACCATGGAATAGCCACCAACCTTGGTGATAACCCCAAGGAATGCGATTTCAAGATAACCCCAAAAATGCTTGTTCCAAATGCCATCAGCTTCAATCTCGGCACTCACAACGAAATACACTGCGCCAACACGGTAATTGCATTAGGAAGACAAGCACACCTCAAAGATGACACTGAGGACTTTCAACAAATGCAAAGCAGGTCAATCTCAATCAAGTCTCGAGCAACGCTCGCTTATCTACCAATCCCGGCAAAGAACACCGGTGAGGGGCAACATCGCCATCTCGTCCAACATGATGCCACGTCTCGTCTCTACGCAACAATGTCCCACAAGGCTAACCAATCCCGAGTTAATATTGTGCGGGGTAACGGATGAAAGTTGATGCTTGAAGACCGCAGGGCATCGTCCCATCTTCAAAGACTTCGTATAAACTCTAATCCCATGCCATCGTACAACTCTCGACAACGGCGGTTCAAAATAGGTCCTGAATACCTCAAAACGGATGCCCGAATTGCACTTCTCAAAATTCTAGTGGACATACAAAGGTTCGAGTGCACGATTGAGACTACAGGACCAGACATAAGCCGGGCCGACCCCACCCGCCTCGGGTACACTTGGTGATTGAGCCAGCAGTACACCCATGACACCTTTTTCCTATAAATAAGAGGCTTGGGGTGCTGATTTTAAGAGAAAAAGACGGAAACCTGCACAACTTGCTCAGACTCGCATACACAAATGTATTTTCCCACTTTTAAACACATGTGAGCTCATATATAGCCTCTTTTGTACCCACAAAAGCCCAGTGTTTACCCACTCTAAAGATATAGAAGCCCTTTTTATCAGTCAGCTGTAAGCCTTCTCACACACTTTAGAGTCTTTCTCTTCATCTTTGCACATACCCTTCTATACGTTTAGAGTCGTGTTGCTTTCTTTTGCCCGGACTTCGGTCCGTGGTTTCCTTCCAGTCTGTATATATATTATATATCTATATATTTATATTTATATATATATATATATATATATATATATATATTGACTAACATTATCGAGTTATGCCTCGATTAAGCCTGAACTTGATGCAGAGCGCTTGCTTTTTATATATATATATATATATATATATATATATATATATATATATATATATATATCAACTGTGTGTTGGACTTTGTTCGATGAGCCTAGAACTTGATGCAGTGCGTTTACTCGCTTTTATATATATATATATATATATATATATATATATATATATATATATATATATATATATATGTCCTCGCCTCGAGTTCCCTTCGTGGCGATTGATAGTTTTTATGACTTTTTCTTTACATTTCATTCCGCTCGAGTTTACTTTGTGGCGATTAGCCCGATATTATGACTTTATTTACATTCTCGTCTCACTTTGAGTTTCCTTCGTGGCGGTTGGCCGTATCTCTGATTTTATTTATATTTCGATCCCCCATAGAGGTGCTTCGTGGTTGGTGATCCTATCTCGTATATATATATTTACCGCTTTTATATATATACCGCTTATTGTCATTATACAAATTGCAATTCTCGTGCGCTTAGAATCATGTGATCACTGCATTCATTTCATTCGATCTAGATTCGGTTCCCGTGATGGACATTTTCAAATTGTAATGTACTTATAAATTATTCTCATGATGTCCGTATTTCCTCGAGATGGTTACCATACCCACGAGGAAGTCAAGCATTATTTTTTATATATATATTATTTTCGTACGGATGCTTCACATTCATCAAATAAAATCAACCAAGCCGATCACTTAATAAAAATGGGAGTGTAAAAGGTCTCAATTCCTATTGAGCATCAGGGTTTGAAAAACCTCTTTTATAAAACATCATTGCCATATCTTGCTAAAAACTGAATTTTTATATAAATTCAAACTCTGTGTATATAGGTTCGAACGAGGCCTCGCACAACTTTCATATAACATCACATTGACCCACACACACACACACACTCAGATAATAGTTTCTTGAAAAGAGGCGGTCACCGTGGTAACACGGATGTCGGGGGGTGCCTAACACCTTCCCCCCGCATAACCAAGTCCCCGGACCCCTAAATGAATCTCGGTTTCACCGACCCGTATATCAGTGTCACATCACTGGGTCAATGTGCAAACCTTTTCTTAGTTGTGTTGGTACAACCATTTAAAAAACCAACTGGCGACTCTTAACAGTCCCATCATCGACATTATACATGTCGGACCTTTTTCACTTGTTTTTTCAAACAAATCTCACCTAAAATGAGAACACCAAAGAACAAGTAACGGAAAGGGACATCCAAAAATCCCGACGTCGACAGGTGGTGACTCTGCCTGGGACCTCCAGTAAGAGGACTCAAGCCTCTACTACAATCTTTTCAAAACTGTTATCTGCTTGTGTGTGGATGTTGCATTTATATTGGATGAATGTGTACAAATGCATGTCTTGTTTGAGCTTAGTGCTTCGCATCATATCTGCGTGTGATGTTAGTGCTTCGCATTATAAACTGCTTATGATATTATTGCTTCGCACATGTCATCATTTATATGGTGAGACGCGATGTATGTGAATGTATGTTGTGTGGTCCCTCCACCAGGAGGCTATCCCGTCGGTGTTTGATTACTGGACTCGTGAGAAGACTAATTCTCCGAGGCTCAGGAAAGGCACCACCCAAATTCGCTCCAGTTGAAAGACCGGATTAACTTCCCGTCTAATAGATTGCGATGATTTGCGAACCTTCATGCCAAAAAGCCGCGAGAGTAACCTAAGATAGGTCAGCCTCTGATAAACCCAAACGAAGGAAAGTCTCTTCATGCTCTCATGTTAATTACTTGTAAACACAGTTACTTGTAATTTCATTCCACATATATCTCCATGTAATGAGAAATATGAAGCAATGTGTCCACATACATGCTCCAAACAGCTGACACCCGTCTTGTAGGATAAAATTCCTAAAAAGGACACATCACATAACATGTCATTATACACCTTCCCTAAGGACTAAACTATACCAGTCTTTCGCAGGGAATCAATCGGACCTACTACCCGGTCAAAGTCCAAAAAGGCAACAGGCCTACAGTCAATTGTGACGCCCCCAAAATAGGTATACATCACCCATTCTGAATTGTCAATACATGGTACAGAAACAACTACAACTTTATTATTACAATAGTAAAACTGTGAGTTTGAATACAAATATTATCTTCTAGACAATATCTATACTCAAATAAATCCTCATCACATTTATTGATACATTATTTTACAAAAATGGTGAGGACTACTAAACAACTCTCTTTAGAACCTTCATTCCATACCCCGACTCGTACTCGCTATATTCTCGCCTCCTGAGAAGAAAAATGGAACAAAAAGGAAAAGGGTGAGCTCAACTAGCCCAGTAAAGAATATTATGACTAAGATAATATACAACAAATTATCATTAGTCTTCAACAGGAAAAAATCTAATAGAATACAATAGACAACAAGTTTTAAATCAATATTCGCAGCGGAAATAATAATTCATTAGAAGAGTTAAGTAGAGAATGCAAACTACTATCTTCTATGTATGAATTTAAAAGTTCATCATCTATCTTTTATCCCTGTAACATCAATCAATATATATCTGGAATCAAATATTCATCTTTGCACTACACAGCCAAAGATATTCATCATTGGTCATGTTCATCTAAACACTGCTCATCTTTGCACTACGGGCCAAAGATATTCATCAGAAATCATTCATCTTTGCACTACAGGCCAAAGATATCAATAATATCATCATTTAAGACTGAGGATAATGAAAAATATTTTTAAAGAAACGAATCCAGTGAAACAAAATGACAAGGATTAAGGATTAAGGATTCATACTTTGTTTTATCCATGTCCAAAAATACCTCAAAAATAATCATAGTGGTATAAATTCAAGAATGATCAAAACATGGATACAATCAAAGCTAGTATCCACAATAGATATTTTAGATTTAAAAGGAAAATTTTCATTTTTCGATGAATAGTCTTAGATTCGTGAATAAGTGTCGATACTTGGATAAGGTCGTATACGTGAATAGTAATCAGACACCAAAAGTTCCAAATTTGATAAAAACTTCATATCAATATTTCAAAGATAATGATATTGAAGAAATAATATCATTACAAAAAAAAAATATCCCTTACCTCGAAAGATCAAGACTTCTAAATTGAAAACACAGGATATGGGCTATGACTTGAACTTGCACCGTATAGCAATACTCAAAATATACTCAAAATACTCACAAGAATACGCTCGATAATATAGAGAGAGAAAACTTCAGTTTCTGGTGTGATTTTCAATTCTAACCTAAGCACCCTATTTATAGGAAAATGCTTAGAACACCAAAGCAGAAAATTTAATTTAATAATATTATTATTTTTTTTCCACAACTTCCTACGCACCAAGAATCTGAATTCAGCTCCTTCCACACACATGTGAAACACACCAAAATAAAAAAAACGTTTTTGTTACTTAAAATATTTTAAACTTCCAAAAATTAATTATTTTGAGCTTCTAACTTCAATAATTCATAATAAATAGCCCTTTTATCGTAAAATTGAATCTCTCCAGCTTTTTTATAGGAAATTCAATTCTCTACAACTTTACTGTAAGAAAGGTTTTCCAAATTTAAACAACAATTGCCTCAAATCCACAAAGCAAGCGATTTTACTGTGCTATAATCAAATTTCGGTCAAGAAATGGGGTCCACCGACACATAAAACATGCTTTAAATATTTTTGGTAATAAAATACTCCTCCTCCACATATACTCATATATCCCACATTCATCGTAAAAATATCATCATTATTATATTATTAAAATATAATAATATATTTAAATGAATTATTTTATCGTAAAAAGATAAAATTTCAATTTTCAACAATTGTCACATTAAAATTTTCTCCATCTATATCCACATAAAATCAATATTTTCCTCATCATATGAATCAATAATTAATTATTCACAAATAATATTATGTAATCACAATATTGACAACTGTGCAGGTTCTGTGAAAGAGGGGCTTTCCAATAAGAAATTTCTCCTTCATCAAAGTGCGCAATTAGGTGACCAAACCTCTCCTTATGTAACTTTCTAGACATTGCCAATAATGTTATCTAATAATATTATTCAGATAATATGAATTATTGCTTCGATAATGAAAATTTGTGTAATGACAATTATTGAAACAACAAAGAATATAAAATATCAACGCAACAATTATTAAATCAATAAAATAAAATATCGAATAAGAATTATCGTAACCATTATCGAGTAGTGCCTTCTTACGTAAGAATCAATAATTGGTGCAATACTGTGTGCTACTGTGTTTTAACCACCGAGTATTTTAACAGTATTAACGGTAACAACTACGCCGTTATTTTTAAATAACTTATATTTGTCGTTTTCTTCATCCAATCGCTTTCCGTTATGGGGCCCACACATGGCTGCGCCTCGTCGCATTTAATATTCACGACGCATTTAATATTCCACCACGACCAAACGAATATTCTATAACCACTTGCTTATTTGAAATATTTGCGTATTTTACCCATAACTATCCACATTAATCAAATCAACCCTTACTATTTCAAAATAATAAATAGAGGAAATTAAATTTCATTTATAATAAGTTGGGGTCTTACATCAATCATGTCGTCATCCAACCAGACTGAACTTAATCCAGTTTCTCGCAAAGAGTTTAAAGGATTAAGCAAACAGATAACAGATTTGGTTGTTCTATTAAAAGAATTACACTACCACACAGGTCGAAAATACCCAGACATACCGAGCCCTCCACACAAGGAGGAATTCGGTGATTACCATACCGAGCCACAATTGGATACGACCAACAAAACGCGGATGATCGCCTATTCCACTCGGAGATCCGCATAATGGTGACATCAAAAAGAAAGTCCTCCAAATGGAAGAGACCCTTCGCTTATCAAAGGAATTGAACACACGGAGTGTTTCATATGTCGATCTATGTATTTTCCTAGTGTTCACTATCCGGAAAAATTTAAAACTCCCGACTTTTAAAAAATATGACGGGTTAGGGATCCTTATACACATTTAAAAGTCTTTATTGAGAACCGGGATCCTATGCAGAGAGGATGAAAAACTCGAATGCAATTGTACTCAAAAGAGTCTAACCGAGAAGCCGCTCGTGTTACACAAGATTAGACAACTCCAAAATTCACGGTTGGGAAGAGCTAGCACATGCCTTGCTCACTCAATACAGATTTTCAAACTCGAGATGGCTCCCCGATCGGATCAAATTACCAAGATCAAAAATAGTCTAATGAGTCTTCGGAGAGTATGCCCAAAGGTGGAGACGCTTGGCTGCCCAAGTTAGTCCTGCTATGACAGAATCAGAAATGGTCATGACATTCATAGACATACAAGAAGCTCCCTTCTATGAGAGAGTTTTAGCCGACATCGGCAAACCGTTTTCTGAAATGGTTAAACACGAGGAGATGGCTGAAATGGGGTTGAAGTCAAGAAAGATTCAAGACCTAGCCGCACTCAAAACTGTTGCTGATCACATCCAATCTGGAAATTATGGGAACAACCCCCGGAGGGTCCATAAAAAGAAAGAGGAAGATGTTTCCCTGATAGTACAGGACAAAAAGGCAATCAAAGTATGCCCATTCAAAGGAGAAACTACACTCCCCTTTCCAAAGACAAACCGCAAAACCCTCCAAAGACTCAAAAGGTGGAGAAGTCAAACGCAACCTTGATCAAACCACTTCTTTCAATCTCGGAACCTTAGAAAGCCCTAAGTTAATCCAGATTGGTTCAGACCTTACCCCAAACCAACGGAATGACATGGTTACGCTATTAACACAATTCTAGGATGTGTTTGCATGGTCTCATAAAGACATGGTGGGTTTATCCACTGACATTGTCCTTCATCGCCTTCCCATTAAAGAGGATTTAAGCCGATCAGCAAAAGCTCAAAGCGATTGAAACTCGAGTGGAGTTTAAAGGTGAAAGAAGAGATTGTGAAACAATTTCAAGCTGTCGGATCATCATGGTGTCTACATATCCTGAGTGGATATCCAACATCGTGCCTGTACCTAAACCTGGAGGGAAGGTGCGAGTTTGCGTGGATTACCGGGACTTGAACAAAGCTTGCTTAAAAGATAGCTTTCCCGTGCCATTTATCCACATTCTCATTGACAATACTGCTCAATACGACATGTACTCCTTTACTGATTGCTTTGCGGGGTACCATCAGATCATGGTTGCCGAGGAAGATCGTGAGAAGACTGCTTTCATCACTCCTTGGGGAACTTTTTGCTATAGACGGTTGTCATTCGGCCTCATCAATGCCGGAGCTACCTATCAACGAGCTATGATGGCTCTTTTCCATGACTTAATGCATAAAGAAATTGAGATCTACGTGGATGACATCATTGTCAAGTCCCGGAAGGAGGATGACTATCTAGACCATCTCAGAAAGTTGTTCAACAGGTTGCGTAAGTACAACTTGAAGTTGAATCCAACTAACTAAGCGCGCCTTTGGCGTCAAGTCGCAAGTTTTAGGATTTCTAGTCACCACAAAGGGATTGAGTGGATCCTACCAAAATCCAAGCCATCACGTAAATGCCCATTCCTGATGAGAGAAGGAAATACGTGGATTTTGGGAAGGATCAACTTCATCAAGAGGTTTATCTCCCAACTCACGGCAACTCGTGTGAGCCAATCTTCAAGTTATTAAGGAAGAACTCCTCCATGAAATGGAATGATGAGTGCCAGAATGCCTTCCTTACAATCAAGAAACAGCTAGTCAAAGCTCCTATCTTGGTACCACCCATGGATGATGTTCCCCTGTTCATGTACCTGTCCATAAGTGACAATGCCATGGGCTGTATGCTGAGACAGAAAGACGATAGAGGCCAAGAACGAGCTATCTATTACCTCAGCAAAAGGTTCAGCAGTAGTGAACACAAGTACACTCTGATTGAGAAGACGTGTTGTGCTTTAGTATGGGCTTCCATGAGGTTGCAGCATTACCTCCATGGTCACACAACCCATCTCATATCCCGCGTGGATCCTCTCAAGTACGTGTTCAACAAACCCATGTTGAACTGCCGGCTGTCCAGATGGCAGTTGATCCTACAATAATTTGACATTGTATATGTGACTCAAAAGTCCATCACAGGTCAAGGAATCGCAGATCAACTGGCCACTGCACCTTCAGGAGATTTCAAACCCTTGGAAACATATTTCCCCGATGAAGGAGTAATGACAGTGCAGCAACACCATCTGTACAATACACGCCAATCATGGAAGATGTATTTTGATGGAGCTGTTAACATGGAAGGTTCTGGAGCTGGAGCCATTCTAGTATCTGATACGGGGGAGCAGTATCCCGTTGCCGTTAAATTATAGTTTGTCAGCACCAACAATATGGCTGAGTATGAAGGCTGTCTCATGGGGCTAAAACTTGCCCGTTCAATGGGCATCAAGCGGTTAATCGCCCTGGAGATTCGGAGTTGGTAATCGACAATCCACCGAGTCCATCAAACCAAGGAACTACATTTATCGCCTTACCATCGCCAGTTTTGAAGATGGCTTTGAGTTCAAGAAATCTCCTTTCACACATTCCTCGTAATAGGAATGATTTCGCGAACGCATTAGCAACTTTGGCCTCCTTGATTCGCATATCAGACAAGGAACACTTGCCAAACGTCATAATTTCCCTGCACAAGGCCCCGGCCTATGGGAATTATGTTGGAGAAGTATCGGATGAGCTACCTCCCATCTAACCTCCTTGGTATAAGCATATCAAGGAATATTTGCGAGATAGATCTACACCCGTTGAGGCAAGCCTGACTGAGAAAAGGCGGATCCATCGACTTGCTATGAAGTTCTAGTTGAGTGGAGATGCGCTCTATAAAAGAGATGCAGGACTAGGTCTCCTCAGATGTCTAGACAAGGATCAAGCCCAAAGGCTTATGGATGAAATCCATGGTGGAGTCTGTGGCCCCGACATGAGTGGCCCCCTCCTTGTCAAGAAAGTCCTCGTGATGTGACATTATTGGCTATCTCTCAAGGTCGATTGCCATGACCACGCCAAAAAGATGCTATCAGTGCCAGATTCATGGGAATGTTATACACGCCCCTCCACGGGAGCTCCACAATATGAGTTCGCCTCGGCCCTTCTCAATGTGGGGAATGGACGTTATTGGGCCCATTGAGCCTAAAGCCAGTAATGGTCACCGATTTATCTTCACCATGATCGACTACTTCACCAAGTGGGTAGAAGGTGCTCCTTCCCGTGGTCACTAAAGAAGTCATCATTGCTTTCATCAGAAACAATGTCGTTTGTCGATATGGACAACCAGAGATGATTGTGTCAGACAATGCAAAAAACCTCAACAACAAAATGATGGAGGAGTTATGCAGTAAATTCCACATCAAACATCTTAACTCTGTCATCTATCGTCCGAAGATGAACGGTGCTGTTGAAGCGGCTAGCAAAAACATCAAGAAGATTATGCAAAAGATGTCCGCCAACCACAAAGATTAGCCTGACCTATTGCCTCTGACTCTGTTAGCCTACAGGACCACAATACGTACTTCAACTGGGGCAACCCCCTACGCTTTAACCTATGGGATGGAAGCAGTGTTCCCCATAGAAGTTGAGATGGAATCTCTCAGAGTGTTGATCGACGCTCAGCTGGATGAAAACCAATGGGTACAAGACAGGTATCACCAATTGTCTCTGATAGACGAAAGGCGAACCGCGGCTATCTTCCATGGTCAGTTATATCAGCAAAGGATCGCCAGATCCTACAACAAAAAAGTCCAATTTACTAGAATTTAAACAACATGACTTGGTTCTGAAGAAGATTCTTGACAACCAAGATCAGGCCAAAGGAAAATTTGCTCCTAACTGGGAAGGCCCGTTTATTGTCAAAGAAGTATTGACAGGAGGCGTTCTCAGATTACAAGAAATGGATGGCGATGAATTTTCACAAATCATCAACTCGAGATAACCGTGAAACCAGTATACGTCTCAAGTAACCAAAGAAACACCCCGGTGTATCATCATCAGTCACCATCATTCCGGTTCTTTAACCCTTTACCGAGATACAACTTATCTACGGTTTGCCCTCGTGGAAACATACTCTTCAAGCCATGAGCCTAGCTTTCTCCTTTGCGCCATACAACTTAGGTCATCCCATCATGGATTGAACCTCTTTGCGTCATAGATTTGGCTACCCATACATGGGATCAAACTTCTCCGCCTGCAGATTTATCCTTAACCTAGGATTAAACTTTCTACTCCCCGCACTCGACCGCACATGGGATTACGCTTATCATCTCACCGAGGGGCTTAACTACGTCGACCGATCTCCTCTTCAATAAGAGTAGACGACGCAACCATGTTACATGGCTCTACCGCAATAAAACAAAACAACAAAAATATTTCTACTCTCTTCTCCTTACAAAAGCAAAAACAACCAAAAACATTCCTACACCATATCACCATATGCATACGTTGAACCTCTTTACACTGTGTTCGAACTTCACGCAGACCGATCTCCTCTTCAATAGAGTACGTAGCGTACCATTCATGGTGCGGTCTCACCCCCTACCAAAATACAAACCATTGTCACGGATATTGGGATTCTCTTTCAATCCATCGTGCATTTCATTCTACTTCGCATCAAAGGGATGGAATTACCGAACTCCTCCCAAATAAGAGATTCTACGACCATCTAAGTCGCGTTCATACCTCAAGAGCAATACTAAACCATAAAAGGTGGAATTAACTAGGCTTCTCCTAAATAGAAAATCTTGGCGACCATCTGTGGAAGTGCGGTCAATCTCTCAGAGAGGAAAGCCACACCTCTCTACATTTCCATTCGTAAACAAGTCCCAAGACACCAAAGATGGTAGGGATATACATAGATCGATGATCCATTCTCGAACTATCCAAAGACAAACCAATGTCCATCCACCAAGGATGAATTCAGAATTCATCCAGATCACAAGCCCCAAGCAAAGAAAGCAAAATATCAAGCAAATAAGAAGGCATATCTAAAAGGAAGTGATCCAAAATATATTTCCCTGTCATATATAATGTTGTTTGATATATATACAATGTGAACTGTACATGACAAAATGGCTAAGCTAGTCTATGCAGGTAAATACAAGATCATCTACGAATCAGGGTACATGGGAGCTAGCAAGACCAACATAGCATCCCTCTCAGATGAAGGAGGTAAAGCTGTAGTCTCCTGTATGAGAATATCCACACGACCCAACAGATCTGTAGCCATCTGCATGATGACCATATGCTCATCGATATAAGCACTCATCTCTGCGATCATACCAGTGGTAAGGGACCTCATTTGTAAGATTATCTCGTGATGACCACATCCCGAGAAGATATAGCACTATCCCGCTCAACTATCACTGTGTCTCTATCTGACCTGGCCTCATTCCGCTCAACAACAACAACATCTATACGAGCTAATGCCTCGTCTCTCTCTAATAGGGCGGCGTCCCTCACATAAAGAGCAGTCGACATCATAGATCGAATCTGGTCTCTCTCAAAGGTCATCAGATGAAGACTCTACTCTAAATATCGCTTTTGAGTCTTTGAATCACAAAAAAATCTTGGTACTAGGAGAATTCGAAAGAAATGCTGGCAACACAGCAGCGGGCTCCTCCTCGATGTAGGTATCAATGTCCTCTATAGGCTCTACATCGTCTAACTCAATCTCCCAGATCGCAAATCTGCTGCAACCGATAAAACCTCTATCTCCATCCATGCGAGTACTCTGCGGAATAACCGGACGATGGCAGAAAAGCAATTTAGCTCACGTTGATCCCAAAGAAGCGATACACTAGATCGGTCCTCTACCGAGAGGTATCGAGAAGTCGAAAGGCCGACCGCGCCTCCTCAAGGGATGAAAATCCTAGAACCGGTCGAATCATGCGACATCACGGCCAATGGATGATAAGTCGTCACGCCTCAAGCCTACCCAAAGGAGGAAATCTATGCTCAAGCATGAGTAATGAAGTCAGATGGTGAGCAAAGCCCCGAGCACAAAGAATATGCTAAATGGATCTCGGATATCTGCCAAATATGCGGACCAGGACTGAACATCTACACACTCCGATGGATGAAAGGAATACGACATAGCCACCTCATGAGAGAAATAATACCCATGTCGTCTAAAGGTACCAACCGATCGCAAGTGTGACATAAAGCACACATACAACATGACTGAACTCCTAGTAAACACACCTGACGGGTAAGTACGGCAGTAGGATGCTGATCGCAAGGTCTCTGCCACGATCATAGGTACAATGGTACGACCCTCCCTGAGAGCTCTCACCGCCATGATAACGCCTATATCTATCTCATCCATGTACCGCGACATGTACACGTATGACAGTACACATAGTATCAGTACATCAACTCTGGTCGAACGCCAATGATCCTTTGACACAGTGAAATCCCCTGAATGTCGTGAGTAGCTATCCTCCGCTTTCAAATCATTATACAAAAATGCTAAGAGATCATACGACCGTGATGTCATTTCATCCCGCACCACTCTGCGCGCTCAATCCGGTGAGAGTCATGAATCGCCTACTCATGTCTCCCAAAGCCATGTGTACACAAGGCCTGGTCTAGGGGCAAGATCGCCAAGCAGGCATACTCCTCTAGAGTAGGAGTCAACTCATGGGTGCCAAAGCGAAATACCTACCTATCAGCTAGCCAATGCTCTAGCATCCCATCTACAAATCCTGCAGGAACCTGAAATGCCAAAAGGATCATGGTATGTCGAATAATAACAGATCTACAAATCACCCTATCTGGTGGTGACATGCTATCGCATCATTTAGCCAAGATACCCAATGCCACCACTGACGGTGGGGTATGATCTATACGGCTAACTGTCAAAGAAGACATCTGTGAGGGCCGTGTCATAAGACCATCCAGGGGTCAATACCGAGTATCTCTGGACATACATACATATGCATAACATGATACATGCATAACAGATAATTGATGGAAATATGATATAGGGAATGAAAAAAAATGGTGCATACATTCCAAAATATATCATCATCTAATACATCAGCTCTACACAGCTACAAATACATGAAAATGGGGCACAAACGCCCTACTACTAACAGAGGCCTATCTAAAGATACAGCGAGAATGGGGAATAGCCACCCAATATCTAACAGAGGCCTATCAAAAGATATAGCGAGAATACACATCAGAAGAAGACAATGGTCTCGATGTCCAAATCCTCAATCCTATCCACCTGATGTAATTCCTCCTGAGTCACTAGATCTCTATCAACAGGGATGTCAGGCCTATAAAGGGGAGGATCTGTACAGGCAAAACCAAATGGGTCGTCTGAGGGGTCAGTACCTGAGCTGGAAGGAAAAAATGTCTCCGCCTCTGCTGGATCTCTGCCCAAATGCCGAATAAATATCTGTGCCCGATCCAACTGCCGGGTCAAGCTATCAATCTGGGTCATATGGGTCGGAGCTCGAACATAAGCTACCCAATCTGTCATCATTAATGATCCAGGAACCATGTCCCCCATGAACTGTGTGGCATGGGACTGGGCCCCAATAGTCTTGAGGAGCCACCAATACTGGAATATCTCTCGAGTACATGGACCTCCGATAAATCAAAGCATCAACTCCCAACAATGGAATATCAATGGCGAAAGGATCGTGATATAGGCCAATGACGCTCGACAGAGGCAAGATCAGATACAAATCTCCCCCTGTGGTGCTCCCTAATAAAGACGCTCTCCTAAATAGAGCTCCCACCTCCATCGGTGAAAAGAAGAAATCTCCGGTGGAAATCAAATACTCTACTCCAAGTAGGGTGTCCATCCTCAAAACCGATGATCAAATGATCCCTCAATATGGAAGCCATGTGATGACGCTTTACTGTCAAGAACTCCAAAGAAGATACTGAAAATGAGCGAAGCCCTCGAGATCTGAGGACCTTTGGTAAAATAGAATGATGCCATCGTCGTCCTCGTAGATAGGCATCTAAGCCTAACACATTCACAGGACGCAAACATGGAAGCCTCTCATAGGCCCAAAACTGCCAACACAATGGCAAAAAATCTGCTATCAGTAAACACTCTTAACCTGTGAAAGGAAAAGATAAGAGAAATACTCACCAGCAGAAACGGGTAGCGCAGACGCATGCCCCGGAGGAAATAGGCAAAGGTATAAGAGCCCTAATCGTACTCTCCTATACGGTCCACATCGCGTGTGGCGCTGACCAGAGCGAAAGATACCGTGGAAGAGTTATCTGCTATGAAGCAGCCTCGAATGATTATCAAGAACAATCGCCGCAGAACGCAATCCCTGATCCTGACATCATCAGGCATGGGCTCACTCAATAGCCCGCTCATAACATCTACGCTCGAATGACCTGAACGGACAGTCCTACCTTTGAGCGCACCCGCCGGAACTCCTAACAAGGACCGGATGGCAGTGGGGGTGATATTCGCCATGCAAGGAACTGGCTCCCCTCCAAACTCCATACCTGTGATAAATCGCCAATCTATAGGCGTCATCATCACCTCGCAATCCAAATAGGTGGAGGACCGAGTCCGATGAAACCATCGCCGAGACAATGCCCCGAGGTAACCCTAGGGACAACGACGGGAAGGATAGAGAAAATGCCCCAAATCCCCACTCATGCACTCATCGCTTCTATAATCGGATGAAGCTTTGGTACATGGAGTGGATGCTAAACCAGTTCCCCCGAGGCTGTGTAAAACTTGGAACCTGCATGAAGCACAGATCAACATCAGGACCCTTTTAATCCTCATCAATAGGAAAGAAGGAAGATAAAGTCTAACGCCATACCTCGTTAGCATGCAAGTACATCGATGGGTGTCTACCCAAATCACCTAGCAACTCTGGGTTCACCACCTGGATGCTCAGAAGCTCCCTGCGAGGGATATGTACAGCAGGAGAGGGATCCTCAACATCCACCTCCTCGTCCTCAACGTCCGAACCTCTACCGGGGACGGATTTAATCACGACCTCCACCAACCGACGAGGTCGTCTCGGATGAATCGAGGGATGAGGCACTTGAAGCCCTCCGCCAGACGCCAGAGGAAGGATCTCAGAAGAACCCCTTCTACTGATCCGGATCCATAATATCTAGACAACAAGTCTCCAAATCACCTCAGAAAGGGTGTGGTATTGCCTTACCTGGAGCTTTCTAAAATGCATTATATGACTATATGCATGCATGCATTTACTTTAATATATAATAGAGTTAGAATGCATGACTACCCAATGCCTACATTTGGAAAAATTTCGCCATAGTCCCCTTTGAAAATAGGACTATCCACATGCGCACAAGCATGTCTAGGTGGCCATTCAGTAGCACACATGCCCCAAAGTCATATACATAATATATGCATTACAAATTAAACACATCATGCATAAGGCCAACCTCAATGCTAGGAGTATCTTGCCTTTCTACCTTTTGCTCATTGGACCTCAAATAGGACAAAAAATAGCAGAAAAAGGTGCCAATTTGACTGTCTCAGAAGTCAAATTTTTTCACATCATTATGTTCAGCATGGTTTAATACTAACATTTACTATGTTGAATATTTTTTATTAAGTCATTTATGCATACATAATCACTACTATGTGTTTAGATGCATTTCGTGCAATATCTCACAATCTAACGGACAGAAACTGGAAAAAATACATGCATACATTACTAGGATAGTGTAGAACACTTGTACGGTGACAGAATTTATAGAAAGCAGCCTGAACTCAGCAAATCTGGAAGTGGCTCGCGGTTTTTCTAAAGTGAAACAAGTTGAAAGTGACTTGTGAAGTGAAGCTCTTTGGGATTTATCATCTCACGTCTGGTCAGCAGCTCCACTGCATGGTAGAAAGTGTGCACTTCATGGCCCCTCTATGTGGGTTCCACCCCTTTAACTCGGTCCAGTTCGAGTTGAAATGGAGTTCTTACGGGCTAGAAAGGTCAAATCGGGAATAAAACTGCCATGCGATTGAGCAAAACAGCATACAATCCTGGTCTTCTCAGATGAGACTTTGAATCTGCACATCACTCATTGGTAGTCGCCTGAACACAAGGTATACTCTGCCAATGACCGCAGTTGTCGCAAATCACATTCGGCAATACCTTATATAGGTTCGATGTCACGCCACCAACTCGGTCTCTACCCCTACATGAATCTCGACGGGTTATAACGATATCCGGTGGGGGGTTATAACACATTCATCCATTGACACACGTATCAACGAAGGTCAAGCAACCTTGACATCATTTCAGTCGATAGCGTTTAAACTTGTCAGAGCTAGAGAGCTGTTCAAGGTTCTCATACCCAGATGCTCATATTCCCCAGCGGATCCTCGGCGGGGGTCACAATGCAATTCTCCATTGATCTACACGTCAGCAAATGTCAAGCAACCTTGACAATCTCCTCACAGAGTTTCAGCCGTTGATTCACACATCAGCAAAGGCCAAGCAACCTTGATAGCATATCCCACAGGATGTTTCAGTCATTGGTTCACAAGTCAACGAAGGTCAGGCATCCCATACAACATTTGCTGTTGGCAGTAAATCTAACAGAATCGTGACATATTCTGGCGATACTAACCAGGAGAGGTCAACATTATCAAAGAGGATAGATGATGGAATATGTTATACACATCCTCAAACAGATCAAGCTTTATCGCCACAGATCTCTTACACATAAGAGATACCCCTTCAGCATCAAGTTGTTATCAAGAACACAGGAATTTGGTGATAACTCCAACACCAATATCCTAACAGATTCGACTTGCACATCAGATCTGGTCAGTATTGCCAATCCCCAGTTAAAGCAACAGGGAACCAGCTATCATCCCCAGCATGTTGGGCCACAACCCCGTACACATGCATCATACATTTGCATCATGTTGCTACCCTTAGCACCATGTTTATCTTGTTGCGTTTCAAGTGTCTAGGATTCTTTATCCTACCCATGCATCGCCATGCATGAGTATGATAAAGAGGGGCATATGTAGACACTCAAAATTTTATGTACTACTATTACTAACATTATAAGAGGACAGATACGTCTTTTAAGAGAGAATCCTGAAAGACAATCCAAATCCACACCGGATACTACCGGAAGTTCAGCATTAACCCCGGATCGCAATCTAGGGAGTAACAGTTTCAACCCCGGATTTAACCACGAGACCTGCAGATACAATACCGAAACACACACCAGAGAAGACCGATTAATCTCAGAGATAACCCCGAGGTATCCAAATTCTCTAATCCCAACCATGGAATAGCCACCAACCTTGGTGATAACCCCAAGGAATGCGATTTGAGATAACCCGAAAATGCTTGTTCCAAATGCCATCACTTCAATCTCTAAGACTCACAACAAAATACACCTGCGCCAACACTAATCGTGACGGGGAAGCAGCACACCTCAAAGATGACAATGTGGACCTTCAACAAATGCGCAATTCAATCTCAAATAAGTCTCGAGCAACGTCGCTTATCGGCCCAATCCAAAGAAGAATAACACGGTGAGGGGCAACATCGCCATCTCGTCCAACACGATGCCACGTCTCGCTCTCTACGCAAAGAATGTCCCACAAGGCTAACCAATCCCGAAAGTGACTATTAAAGGGGGTAACGGATGAAAGTTGAAGCTTGAAGACCGGAGGGCATCGTCCCATATTCAAAGACTTCAGACAAACTCTAATCCCATGCTATCGTACAACTCTCGACAATGGCGGTCCAAAATAGGTCATGAATACCTCAAAATGGATGCCCGAATTGCACTTCTCAAAATCGAGTGGACATTATGATTGCTCGAGTGCACGTGCCGAGACGACCGACCCGCATGTAATCCGGCCGACCCGACCGAGCCTCTGGTACACAGGTACATGGGTGAAAGCCAGCAGTACACTGCGTGTCACCTTTTGCCTATAAATAAGAGGCTTGGGGTGTTGATTTTTAAGAGAAAAAGACGGGAAACCCGCACAATTTGCTCTTTGACTCGCCATACAATGTTGTATTTTCCCACTTTTAAACACTCGTGAGCTCATATATAGCCTCTTTTGTACCCACAAAAGCCCAGTGTTTACCCACTCTAAAGATATAGAAGCCCTTTTTATCAGTTGTAAGCCTTCTCACACACTTTAGAGTCTTTCTCTTCATCTTTGCACACACCCTTCTACACGTTGAGAGTCGTGTTGCTTGCTTTTGCCCGGACTTCGGTCCGTGGTTTCCTTCCAGTCTGTATATATATTATATATCTATATATTTATATATATATTGACTAACATTATCGAGTTATGCCTCGATTGAGCCTAGACTTGATCCCGAGGCGTTTCATCGCTATATATATATATATATATATATATATATATATATATATATATATATATATATATATATATATATATATACTTATATATATTAATTATCATTTGACTTTGTTCGATGAGCCTGAACTTGGCCTAGTGCGTTTATTCGCTTTTATATATATATATATATACTTATATATATCAACTGTGTGTGTGGGACTTTGTTCGATGAGCCTAGACTTTGGTCTGGTGCGTTTATTCGCTTTTTATATATATATATATATATATACTTATATATATCAATTGTGTGTCGGACTTTGTTCGATGAGCCTGAACTTGGCCCAGTGCGTTTACTCGCTTTTTATATATATATATATATATATATACTTATATATATGAACTGTGGTCTAACTATGTTCGATGAGCCCGGATTTTACATGCAAGTGCGTTTATTGCTTTCCTATATATATATATATATATATATATATATATATATATATATATATATATATATATATATATTTATTATGTCTCGCCTCTGAGTTCCCTTAAATGGCGCTTGATAGTTTTTACAACTTTCTTTACATTTCATTCTCGCTCGAGTTTACTTCATGGCAATTGACCGTATTTACGCTTTTTATTTACATTCGTCTCCACCGAGTTTCCTTCATGGCGGTTGACCGTATTCTACAACTTTATTTATATTTTCGATCCCCATGGAGGTGCTTCGTGGTTGGTGATCCTATCTCGTATATATATATTTATCGCTTTTATATATATACATGCTTATTGCTGTTATACAAATTGCAATATTTCATGCATACTTAGAAATCATGTGATCACAAATTCATTTCATTAGATCTAGATTCGGTTTCGTGATGGACATTTTTAATGTAGCGACTTTTGTAAATTATTCTGCGATGTCTCAGTATTTCTCGATGGTTTCCATACCCACGAGGAAGTTTCGGCATTATTTTTATATATATATTATTTAAATACGGATGCTTCGTGATTCGTCAAATAAAATCAACCAAGCCGATCACTTAATAAAAATGGGAGTGTAAAAGGTCTCAATTCCTATTGAGCATCAGGGTTTGAAAAACCTCTTTTATAAAACATCATTGCCATATCTTGCTAAAAACTGATTTTTTATATAAATTCAAACTCTGTGTATATAGGTTCGAACGAGGCCTCGCACAACTTTCATATAACAGCACATTGACCCACACACACACTCAGATAATAGTTTCTTGAAAAGAGGCGGTCACCGTGGTAATACGGATGTCGGGGGGTGCCTAACACCTTCCCCTGCATAACCAAGTCCCCGGACCCTAAATGAATCTCGATTTCGTCGACCCGTATATCAATGTCACATCACTGGGTCAATGTGCAAACCTTTTCTCGGTTGTGTTGGTACAACTATTTAAAAAACCAATTGGCGACACTTAACAGTCCCATCGTCGACATTATACATGTCAGACCTTTTTCACTTATTTTTTCAAACAAATCTCACCTAAAATGAGAACACCAAAGAACAAGTAACGGAAAGGGACATCCAAAAATCCCGACGTCGACATGTAGATCTCACATTTTTCTCAATAGAGATAGTGTCTCCATATCTTCAGAGCAAATACTACTGCAGCCAATTCCAAATCATGAGTCAGAAAACCTTTTTCATAGTCCTTTAGTTGTCTTGATGCATACGCAATTACTTTGTCGTTCTGCATAAGAACACAACCCAACCCTTTATGTGAGGCATCACTAAACAGCACAAAGTTTCCTGTATCTAGTAATGACAACACAGGTGCAACACTTAACTTCTTCTTCAAATCTTGAAAACTCTCTTCACACTTCTCCGTCCAAACAAATTTTACCGTTTTCCTTGTCAAATTTGTTAGCGGAGTGGCTATCTTAGAAAAATCTTGAATAAATCTTCTATAATAATCGGCCAGTCCCAAGAAACTCCTTACCTCCAACGGTGTTCTTGGTTGTTCCCAATTGATTACAACTTCCACTTTTGATGGATCCACTGAAATCCCATCCTTGTCAATCACGTGCCCAAGAAATTGTACACGATCTAGCCAAAATTCGCACTTAGAGAATTTCACGTATAACTTTTCCTTTCTTAGTGTTTCCAATGTCAAACGTAAGTGTTCCACGTGTTCTTCTTGAGTTTTGGAATATACCAGAATGTCATCGATGAATACCACTACAAACTTGTCTAAGAATGGTTAAAACACCCTATTCATCAAATCCATGAATGCATCAGGTGCATTGGTTAAACCAAAAGACATCACCAGAAACTCGTAATGTCCATACCGAGTTTTGAATGCCGTTCTAGGTATATCCTCCTTCCTCACCTTCAATTGGTGATACCCACTTCTCAAATCAATTTTCGAGAAGTATTTAGCACCCTTCAACTGATCAAACAAGTCATCTATTCTTGGTAATGGATATTTGTTTTTAATAGTGACTTTGTTTAATTCTCTATAATCAATGCAAAGACGCATTGACCCATCCTTCTTCTTCACGAATAACACTGACGCTCCCCACGGTGATACGCTTGGTTGAATATACTTCTTGTCTAGCAACTCTTGCAATTGCACCATCAGTTCTTTTATTTCTATCGGAGCCATTCTGTACGGGGCCTTCGATATCGGTGTTATCCTCGGCACTAAATCGATCACGAACTCAATCTCTCTGTCAGGCGGAAGTCCTGGAAAATCCTTTGGAAACACATCCTCAAATTCCCTCACCACTGGTATCTCTTCCAGTTTCACACTCTTCTTCTGAGTATCGACTATGTAAGCTAAATAGCCCACACAGCCTTGACTCAACAATTTCTTGGCCTGCATAATCGTCAAATATTTCATTTGTCTAGGCAACTTACTACCATAAAATATTACATTTGACGAGGTCATAAGGTTTACACACTTCTTTTGGCAATCAATTACCGCTCCGTATTTGAACAGCCAATCCATTCCCAAAATAACATCAAACTCTCTAAGTCTAATCGGAATCAAATCTACCATTAAGATTTTCTCCTTAATGTTCACCCTACAGTTCTTGTATACAAACCTAACAGGTATTACTTCCTTATTCGTAATTTCTATGTTCAAAGGAAAATTCAGTTCTTCACTAGGCAATCCTAACCTCTTAGCAAATTCATCAGATATAAACGAGCAAGTAGCATCCGAATCAAATAATACATAAGTATTTATATCATTTATTGGGATAATACCTAACACCAGATCTTTTGATTGCACAGCATCTTGCACAGTCATGTTGAAGGTTCTGGTTGTGGGTTTGTTTGATGTTGTAGGTCCCGCAATGGCCCATTTACCTCCATTGCTTCTATTTGTCTCTCCAGCCTTCTTCTTACGGCATTCACAAGCAAAGTGATCCTTGGATCTGCACGTGAAGCACACATTCTTCTTAGGTTGAATGCAATTTGGGGCAATATGACCCTCCTGACCACAATTGAAGCATACTCGTTTTCCCATCAAGCACGCACCCTTATGAAACTTCCTGCATGTAGCACATGCTTCAAACTTCTTGTTTTGTTGGTTACCCTGCTGGTTTCCAGTACCCACGCTTCCATTCCACTTCCTCTTCAAATTGTGGTTGTTGTTGTTGTTGTTTCCACCACTACCACCTCCATTCTTAATCTCCACCTCATTCTTCTTCTTCTTCTTCTTCTTCTTCTTCTTCTTCTTCTTCTTCTTCATTCTGTTCCTGGTTGAACTTTGTCACTGCCTCGCCTCCACCTTCAGCGAGTATTGCTTTCTCCATCACTTCTACGAAATTCTTCAACTGGAACAGGGAAACCCTACTATACAACCAGGGCTTCAGTCCCTGTTCAAATCTCTTCGCCTTGCGCTCATCCCTGTTCCTCACGATCCTGGATCTCGCCATCTTTCTGTGTCATTGCAGTCTGTTGCTCAGCTACTATCTCTTGCAATTCCTCGAATGTATCCTGAAGTTCCACGTTACGCTCGTAGACTTCATCGTACATACGAGCGGCTATCGAGGTTAGTGGAGTCTCTTCCTCCTCGTCCTCGTCATCCTCATTCTCCTATGGCAACTCAACGGGATCCTCCTCATCAGTCTCCACATCATCATCCTCATCTTTAACCATTGTGACCAACGAGGCTGACTCCCGTGGCAGTAGTTGTTTCCAAGCAACCTGAATATCGCGAGGCTCCTCCTATATAGGCATCTGAGGTCCCTCCTCCCTAGCCTGACTGGATTCTCCGACATTAGTCATCCTGACAACAAAATTTTAAGTTTTAATTATTAATCATTACTATTGGACACTCACGAGCACATAAGTTATAAACACATAAGCACATAAGTTATAAACACATAAGCACATAAGTGTTTTATTACTTCTTCCTTAAAACTCAATAAGAGTTTATCATCACTATCTTTTCTAAGGATACTTCCTAAGGCTTTTCCCCACCTAAGGTTCATAACCTAAGGCTTTGATACCAACTTGTGATACCCCCAAATCTGGGTACTTCATTTCCACAAGATTTGGTGTTCACTTAATCAAAACATTCATATCTAACTACCCAATCATAATATAATTGAATAATAAAACCCGCCCATACAGGATTACGTTAATAAAATTATCTCCCAGGTTATCTAACCTTTAATTACAATCATTCAAATGCAAAAATTAAATTATTACATCACATCCTTATTAAAAGTCTATCATCATAACGATAAAACAAAATTACAAGTCTTCATCACTTGTACATTTTCCCCTTTCCTTTGCTAGTTGAGGTTTATTTACCTTCTCAACTATAGCTGCAATAAGTGTATAAATATGCAAGAGTGAGCAAACAAAGCTCACTTGAAATAAGAATAAATAACTTTATAACATTTGCCAAATAATAGGCTCAATAGAACTGAATGATATGTTCTATTAACATTACAACATTTGCCAAATAATAGGCTCAATAGAACTGAATGATATGTTCTATTAACATTTTGAAATATACTACTGAGGGTCTAATGACCACGAACCATGTCCACAGTTATAAGTAATTTTTAACTTTAACTTTAACAGTCATATGACTATAAGGACTCCACGTACTTAGGGGGATCAATCCTTCATACAATATATTGTGTACAACCATTTCAACGCTAAGCGTAAACCCCTAAAATAGGGTTGTTCATCTCAGTATTTAGAGTACAAGTCCGCACCAAAGAAAGTTTGGTTTGGGATAAGCTTTCAAGGGTAATTTGAAGTTTAACAATCATCAACTAGGGAACTAGTTGAATCAACACTGCTTGATAACAAAATAGTTGTTTAATAACAACATAACTTAGAACATTTGAGAATCATAGGTGAACTGACTATGTTCTAGACTCATGCTTGAAATAACTAGATAACATAAGTATTGATCAAAGTAAAAAAATGATAAACCTTGGCTTGAACAATAATAAGCTAGGTCTATAATCTTGTCAAATTAGAATTTTAGTTACCAATCATGTATTAGTTGATAGCAAGCTGGAAACAATGCTTACTCCACATGGTAATAAAATATACAAAGTGATTGAACCATTCAACACAAGGAATTAAGGTTCAAGAAACATTTATTATAAAAGAATAAACCAAAGAAACTTGTTTAACTATAAACAAGTTAGAGTAAGTCAAAAATGATTAGAATTCCAATAATTTAGAATTAAAACATGCTCAATGTAATAGATGAGATTTTGGAACTTGCATCATCATAAATAACTAGATACAAGAAACTTGCTCAATCAAAAGAATGAAGTTACACAATGTAATGATAGAACTAACTCAACGAAAGTGTAGAGTTAGAAAACTTGACTCGAGTGTAAGCTAAAATATTAAAACTCACGTTCACTTATACACAATATTAAAACCACAACATCTATTAGACATACTAATATTCACTTTTCAATATAACCCGCATTACTAGCTAAACTTGCTATATTAGCACAAGTCTTAAGATACCATGCAAATATCAGAAATTATAAGTGTTAACCTTCACAACACATGGTTACTATTCATCATGCTCACTAAGTCTTAATATACCACATTCATCACTTACTAATCATTCAAGCTTTGAATTTATCGATTACATAACATAGTTCTGTTTTACCCTTCTTACTACGTGTATGACGCTTAACCATAACATTAGACCAAGTGGTAAGGTTTCCCAAGGTTCACAAAGAAGAAAGATGTCGCTTCTGCTTCATATCACAGGTATGCAAAGAATATACACACAATAAGATCTTGCTTGCAGATCTGCTAGCTTTTTAGCCTTGGCATTTTGGTAGCAAATTGGCCAAAGTGTACGACAGAGAGGCAGACTCGGCATGAACAGTTGCCATTTTTAGTCCAATTGACACGAATTTCACCCACCAAACAGTGAAATTAACACGTAAGATAACTATAACAATATCATAAACATGATTGCTAACATTTTCCATCAATTAAAACAACTTAACAACACTTCTAACTATTTTAATTTCTCAAATTCCATGTTTTTCATATTAAACCAATTTTTTTTTGATATTCATTCTAAAAATCTTCACTGTGAATTCAATACTTGGCTAAATCACTCCATTCAAATTATGTTATGCTCGTTTCTTAATGAACTAACATAATTAAGCTTAAATTTACAGTTTAACATCCGAATTGGGCACTAAAATTGACAATTACCCAAGCCATATGAAGAACACAAACACTGTCATTATTTTCTTTTACTGTTATCCCAATATTAGCATGCAAACTCTTGTCTACATACAATCTCAACCATCACAACACATATAAACACAATTACATCATTGTATAGCAACAATTCAACGAATTTGATTTCACAGAGTACATGAAATTTTGCCGTAATTCACATATGTAGACATATATATATATTAAGGTTGTATAAGAAGTACCTTCAAATTGTTGCAGTCCTTTTATTTAAACACTGCAAATGCTCTGAAATTCTCTCAACTCTCACAAAACTTAGTACTCTGAAACTTGGGAAATATAATGCGTAAAAGAAAACCAACTGGTATACAAGCGTAAGAAATAAAACTGATAACTCTTAATAATAATACTAATTGCTATTTCAATTACTAACTAACGTATATAATATAAATATATTATATTTATTATTTAAATTTAATTTATTTATTTTTATTAAATTCAAAAATTAGAAATCCCAAAAGCCATAAGGCTTGTTTGGCAAAACCCTTTAAATTTAAAGAATTAATATCCTTGAACCTTGTTTGGATAAAACTAAATTAAACTACTTTAATTTATTTTAATAACTCCTTATAATATAGTTATTTGTCACACTTTATTTAATTAAGTTTTCATATTTAATTTAATTAATCCAAATAACAATTAATAAATTAAATCATTTAATCACATAACTTTACACAAATAATTAACCATTAAATTGAAATATCAATATAATAATAATTTCCATGATTCATTAATTATTTATTTAAAAAATAATTAACCAAATAAAATCAAATCAATTAACCAAATATTTATTCAATGATAAACACATCCATTAAATATTTATATAATTCAAAAAATATTTAATATTACAATTAAAATTATGGAATGTTACATCATTCCCTCCTTAAAAGGATTCTGTCCTCAGAATCACAATTCAAACAATCAAATCGTCACAGTTATGGTATTTGGTCAAGGCTCTTGATGCGAAAATTACATCATTGGTGCATAATGCAATACAATGAACTCCAAACTTCGCAACCAAATTTCAAGAATATCATGAACAAAAGCCAAATTGGCCTACAAGCTACTTTCTAACAACCTAATTAACATGTAATACTTACAGAGAATTCATAGAAACATAATTTAAAGGCTCCTAACATGATTTTACTCATATAATAACGTAAACATCGAATTTAAAACAACTAATTTCACTGTTTTTGATAAAACTTCACTTTTTAACATTTTCAGTAAAAATCATCACCGTAACTTTGTTTTTCAACCAAAACCATTAATTCAAAATATCATGTTTATGTTTATTCATCATCTTTCAAATTCAATAGTCAATTTATAAACTAAACAACTAATTAAAACCTTAATTTTACTTTTAAACTAAGCCATATTCATACATATTCATATAAACTCACTGTAATATGGTTTCTTTCACAAAATACATACATACATGAATTAGTTTATATATACTCATATATAAACTTATGAAAATAATCTTATAACAAACAATTATCACTACAAAAAAAATGGGGCTTCAGCAACAATTTCGTTGCTAAAGGTGCCAAATTTCATTGCAAAAGGGTTTTGGCAACGACTTTACTGTCGTTGCGTCTTTCGTTGCGCAATGAGCGTTGTTAATTGTTCCGCAACAAACCTATTTTTTTCGTTGCCAAAAGTAATACATTTTGCAACGAAATTTGGCTTTCGTACAGAGACATCGATCCTTTAACAATAAAATGTATTGTTGCAGAATAATTAAAATTTCGTTGCTAAAAAGCCCATTTCGTTGCAAAAGCCTGCTAATTGGCAACGAAATGAACTCTTTTTTTTTTTTGCAACAATCATGCATTTTCGTTGCAATTGACACCATTTTGCAACGACATTCTTCGTTGCAGTAAATTATGAAAATTGTTGCATAAGCTTGCTTTCGTTGCGGAATGTAAACTTTTTAGTAACGATTTTCGTTGCTAATTATATTATTTGGCAACGACATTATGCTGAATCAGCAACAAAAGTATTTGTTGCTGGTTCTTTTGTTGCTGGTTATTTTTTAATTGCAACGAAAGTCATCGATTAGCAACGACATTATATATGTTGCCGCTTCTTTATATGTGCAACAAAAGTTCATATGATTTGCAACGATAAAAAATGTTGCCTTTTATTTTAGTATTAGCAACAATATCCTCTCCGTTGTTATTAGGTTAAATTTTCGTTGCCAAATATGAAGTTTTTAATGCTATTAGCAACAAAAATTTGTTGCTAAATATATAAAAAATTGTTGCTATATTAAAACTTGTTCAATACTTTGGTAACAAATTATATTATTGCCAAATCAAAATTTGACATTCTTTTTGTATACCTGGCTGGCTCAATGTTCCCATAATGGCAAAAATACAAAAAACTAAAATATTATTAACTTAATAAAATCATTCACTACATAATCATTCATTATCTTTACAATTAACCATCTAAAGCTACCATAGTTCTTCAATCAAAGTATATATCTACATATATATAGAGAGTACACTTCATAATTTCGTCCTTTGTCTTCCGTAAACGTAGCACAAAAATTTGATACCCAGTATTGTAAGGCAGGTCGTAGAAACAGTTTTCCTGCACATATTTAAAAATAATAGCAAGTCAGGAAAATGAAGCAAATAGGTCACCAGAGATACTTAATGCCAAAATCAATACACAAAGACAATAGAGTTGTTACGTGGTACTAATGTACACCGTATTGCTCATAAGCAGAAAACGACAAATAGACAATTACAATATCATTTGCTACAAATCCAAATAGAAAAAGAACCTTCAGTGTGACTATATGATTGCTCCATCCAATGTATGGTTTCAGACAAAAAGAACAAATTTAAAACCAAGATAAATGGAACAAACACACCGACTGAGATATCTGCTTCTTTCATCAACAAAGGCTCGGGATAAAGCTTCTTTAGGGCTCAAAACCATATCATCATCTATACTTCGTCTTCAGATCATCAAGCAATGTCTAAAGATTGGTTTGATTAGGACAAAGCAGAACAAAAGATGCACATAATCTGTCAAAAATGTCATACCATAACATTATTGACGATTCATCATTCACAAGCTAGAAAGAACATGCAATCCCAGCTGCTCTGCTATATATTTGACATACAAACGGTCTCTTCCTTGCACCTTTTCAACAAACACAGTAAAAGCTAGTGATTAGCTTTCAAGGTATGCCATAAAATGATAATATTGATAGTTTCAATTGAATAATGCTAGTTCTTTGAACATGAAAAAAGGAGCAATATATCATTTCTACATCTCCGATCTCCAAATCCAAATAGCCTGTAAATTCTAAGTTGGGATTGCAAACCTTCAGAATCTTTTTTGGAACAGAAAATATATTCCATCTTTGATACAAATGAATCCAACTTTTCAAATAGGAGAAAGAAAATCAAGGGTACAAAACAATTAAAGGCTAAACTGAAAAGTTGACGCCCTCCCCTGTTGAACAATTTGGTTGTCCATAAGGATTAAATGGAACATAAAGTTGCTTGTTATATTTACAAAGTATACAAAAAGACCACTAACACATTGATCAAATTTATAAATCAAATTGAGAAACATATATCAAGGTTGGCCACAGAAGGTTGAAATGACAAGTTGAATCACTCTGCTGAAATGTTTGATTGCTCATAAGAAGTATAAAATTGGATAAAAAGTTGCTTAATAAATTAACAAAATATACTGAAGGGCCTCTATAGCAGATTGATCAAATGTATATATCAAATTATAAACATTTTTGTAAGTATTGATAGACATTAAACATTTTTTAAGATTGGTTGCAAAAGGAGGATTTGCGCTTCCTAGAGGAAAATTTACAACATTGATCTCAGAATGAGGATACTATGGAATTATGGAAAATCTAAGAATTTAAATAAAGATTAATGCAACTCCAGATCACAACTATTGTCTCGAAAGTTGCATTCCACCGCTGCTTTGTAACACAAACCAAGGCATGTTGTTACGTTTACCAATATAAGATTGAGAACAATTGCAACATAAGGTTATTGTAATTCATATAAGGTTTAGAACAAGAGAAATATAACGATTATATACATAATTTCACAATATATTTCCATCTTCAAATGTGTAGAGTGCTCAAAATTTGTGGGATGTTTCTAAGTGAAACAGAACACAATATTCATACAGTGTATAAAAAAATTAAGAAGGAAAGATAGAGGAAACAAAATTTGAAACAAAAACTAGTAATAATGGTGTATAGGTCAATCAATATATCCAAACACAAATTGCCGTTGTCAATTGTATAAAATTGCTTTAACCAAATAAATAGTCAATGTAAAGATGTGTATTAACCATTAAACCTTCATAAGGTAGAAAGAACATGCAACATTAATAAGAGTACAAGTTCATTATGGACAATGAATAAATCTTAATTATAAATAAAATAATGTGATACCTGAACATACTTGCAATTTATTTGCTCTAATCAATCAGTTTTCACACACACCCTATCATCTGAAAAGACATGATTGCTTCTTTTCAGGATGGTCGCAATTGTGTATCCTAAAGCCATTAGCCCCCCGAGAAGTCGCACACTAACATCAAAACTAATTCTAGGTGATATAATGAATGGACTATCTGTAACCCATTCCTGAAAGAAACAAGTAAAACAGGTCGGTGAATGTAAAGTTTTTGCATAAGTAGAGTCGAGCTAATCCAAGTTATTCAATGTTCTTCCTCCATTCCACAAAAAGAGTTTTGTTTGCAAGTTTACAAACTTTTAAGGATATCTTTCTGTTTCATGTTACCCATCAGTGTTTAGTTTAATAGTGATGGCATGGTAATGTAACTGTGATAACAAACTTGACTTGGTGTCATTTTATACTATCATCAGTTGAAACGGGACTATTTTTTGGGGACAGATTGAAAAATAAGACTCTTCTGTGGAATGGAGGAAGTATTATATAGCAGAAGTCAATTCAGGAAGTTAACAAACCACATCTACGGATCTACCAGCAGATCACATGATCACTTCAATTGTGGACAGATTATCTTTATTTATGCATGCAGCTTTAATATATTAAATTTTGGTGGTATCAATGTTTGACATTCTTACGAATCTTTACAATATGTCTGCGAGGAATCTATGTATTCAAAATTGTAAAAAATCCTCCAGACATTGTTCTACTGCAACATGCATTTCAAATAATAAAAAGGGATGAAGAAATTACCTGGTTAGTAGCACCAAATTGCACCTTAATCTAAGCACAAAAGGTATATATATCCTTAGGCATACTGCTTAAGATTTACAAGAACATTCTTTTTCTGAAGTATAGATAGATAACATTGATTTACTATCGAACTCTGTATATGTGTATGTGTGTATGCGTGAAGAAAGATAGAGTGTGTAGGAGGGAGGCAGGATCAGGGGGGAAGATTAAATACTTTGTTTTATAATATGAAAGCCAAGATATTTAACTAGGATAGTTGAGATTATATATGGATAACTTCTTCCACTGAAGTTGGTACAGAGCAGGCCTAATTTGAGGTTCTTAAAAGCTAGATGTCCGTTACCTAGTGCAACTTGTAATAATTTGTATCTTTGAGTAGCTGGTAGCCTAACATAGCATTAACATCATTATTTTATAGGATATTGCACTCAAATCTCACAACGTACTTATTAGTTCATGTAGTTAATTTGTTGGTAAAATATTCTTCCGTGTGCTTGAATGTTTGTTTGTTGCACGCCACAAGGAGGATTTTGACCAAGTATATATTGTTCAACAAATTAATAGTTTAATTCTTTGGAGCAAAACAATAATCTAACAGAAGTTTCTGAATACCTAGCATAACCATAATCAATGTTATATTCCAGTACCACAGCACAACTAAGACTTTAACCAAGAATCTAAAATTTCCTAAAGTTCATACCTCAAACATGAGGTTGTACTTTCTGTCTGGCATGCTTCAGGATCTTCACCAGGTGGTAAAAGATATATATCATAAATTTCCTCTGTACTTTCTCTATGTTCTTCAGGAAAAACTGCCTTGATTTTATCCTCAGTTATGGCCTTTGTTGACTACAGTAACAAACAACACTAATTCAGTGCTAGAGGTAGATGACAACAAAGTCAGATCAAGCATCTATGTGGGACCCTTTTATATTTTTATTTTGACAAAACTTGAATAACAGTTAACCTTTAAAATATAAGTGGGATTCTGGAATCCAGAGAATGGGTTGAATTTGTTGATAATTTTTATGTGCGCTGTCTGTAGATCTGGCTCGATAAAAGCTTTATACATGGGATATACCTGTGGACAAGCACGTTACAAATTGAAAACATCTATGTCAATTCCATAAAGTTAATTTAGTGACAACTAAATTTTAGTGTTTAGATATCTTGAAGCAATTATCTAAATGTACGTAGGAATGGGAAAACCGTTTCAGAGATTTGATGGATTATCTCTTCAGGCTCTTGTCCAGCACGTTGAATGTCCCTCAAAACCCGTTTGACAAGGTCAAAGTGTACTCCACCAGTAACAGAGACGCACGAAATCTCCCTAGGCGTGCTTTCGACAAAGAAGAAAGGTTCATATCGCCACTTTGATCTTGATCGCGATCGCCTCTAGTTTCCATCGAGTTGCATGTGAAAATAAAGGCGTCAAGACATCTATATGACCTAGTGAGTCATCTTACGAGTTGGATTCAACCAAGACCTCTTGCACTCAGTGAACTACCTTTTTTTTCGACTCGTGAGTTTGGTAACCTGGTCTATCACGCCATGACTACATTCAGAGGCGCCCTTCCACCTACTTATCTCGCGAAAAAAGTCCTATATCTCGAATAAACCGAACTAGCCGAGATTTATGTACACTTTGGCTCACCGATTCTCGCGATCATGAGCCCTTACTAGAACAAGGTCTTCTAGAAGCCGAGGAGGAAAGCGCCTCGCTTTGCTTTGAGCAGAGCCTATCTCGGACTCAATGAGTCAATCAATGTCCCGCCAGGCACTGGGACTGGGGAAGCTGTGACGGGAAGTTCGTTCTAGCTAATTAGGTAGGTCGTCAAGCCTTTGTCTTTCTGTGTACCCAACCCGCGAGCTTAGGGTGTTTTCGTTGAAAGAGAAAAGAGAAAGGCATTTATTCCCCGCATTTTGAATTCCTAAGGCTTACGAAAAGGTTTTCCAAACACCAGACATTGGTAAAAGTACTAATCGTAAGACTTGGGTTTACCCATACCACTCATACTGGACAAGCTTTGGATTAGGATTACGATCGGGTTACCTTTGGTGCTCCTTATTAATAGTGACACGTGAGAGATCTTACCTTTATACCCGAAGGTATACAAAAGGAACAACTCCCATATTGTCATTAGATTCTCGAGCATTTCTCCCTTGCAAGAGATGGTTACACACGGTCAAGACGGGCTTTTATTTAAGTAGAAGAGATAAAGTCCTATCTTTCGAAAGTTACTAAGCATCTCGATCTAGTAAAATAGCAAATTATAAACTGGGGGAAATCTTTCCGAAGAGCTAAAGCCAAAGAAAGACCAAGAATGACATACTCTACAACGAAAGTAGAAAAGAAAGAGCCTTCTCTCATTACATTACAGATTTAGCACTTTTCACTCGGCTGGGAGGTATAGCTTGGATTTCGATTATAAGATGGATAGACATGACACGTGCCTTACTTCTTACTCTTACCCGGGTGGGGAAAGATGCTCTATCTTTCCCGATCGACATTGTAAGAAAACTAGCACTTTAATCAATCTGAAAGTGGTGAGGCATAAAAGGCAAAAGCCCAACCAACAAAGGCATTAGTATAAGATTCAAGGTTTTTAGCCGGATCGAGATGCATTCTATTCTGGTTGGGAAAGCGGCGAAAGTTCCATTCATCCGGCATTACAATCTCCATCAGCCAATGCAGAAGGTAAGCAAGAAGGGAATGTAGGTGACAATAAGATGGATGTGTCTGGCACCAACCCACTGGTTGAGAGGTTTCTCCCCTTTTTTACTTTATCCTTTTTATCGGCCAATGAAAAACATTTATAATAGAATGATAGGCTTTAGCTTATCACCCTCACTCTATTCTCACCTAAATGAAATGTCAACGATGGTTTCCAAGTCTCCTAAACGAAACAGAAAAGGTCCCCTTACTTATATCTGGGGGTAGTATGAGCTTCATTCAGAGCGGATGGTTGAGTGCACAAGAAAAAAACAAAAAAAAGTAGGTTGGTTGAAGGCCTACTACTTACTTAGTTCAGTATTCGAAATCTCTCTTCGTGGGCGCTTAGGTTAACTGATCTTCCGGTCGAGTTTTCCCTCGGTGCCTCTTCCTGGCTACTCCACTCCAAGCTAAAAGCTAGCCGAATCTTAGCTCCTTCGTAACCCAATGAAGACGAGGAGAAGAAGGCTTTATTTAAAGGGTGAGTTTTATTCATAATATAATATATGAGTTAGAAGAGAGAAAGAAGCCGTAAGCCGAACATTCCTTTCTTACTTGACTATCCTGCCCGACTTGGCAAATAAAAGAGAACCTGCTTGCCTAAAGTCCCTCTTGTTTGCTACCTTGGGAAATCTTTTCGCTTACTACTACTTGTCTTTTTAGGATGAAATGCATATTACACGAAAGCTAGTCGCTCGGCACGCGCTATCAAAGCACTTAGGATTGGTTGAGCAGAACCCCCAGAAAGTGAAATCTCGGAGAATATAGAGAGGAGGAGAGAAAAGTATTGATTGTATCGTTTCTTGAAAAATTCCCCTTCTCCCTTCTCGCTAATCTTATCTTTGTCGAAGCTTTTCTTTTCTTCTCTTATTTAATTTTAGAATCTTTCGAAAAGTCTTCTTTCTCTATGATGATTACGATTCGACTAGGCTCACTAGGTGACTCTGTATGTGGCATAGAACTACCGCGTGCCTAGGGCGCATTTGACGGATGGATCGCATAGATATTATTGCTTGGTAGGCGATGGCAAGGGATCCCATCTAATTGCGTAGGTGAACATCGATAGACTTGCGCTGAAGGAATGCCTAGAGGAATACGGAGCTCCATATAGGCTCTGCGAGCGGGACAACAAGCTTTATTGAGAAGGAAATGCCGACCAAGCTATATGCTCTTAACGCATATCCCTCGACAAAAGGGATTGTGCCCTTCCCGAATCAATCAATTGAAAGGAAGTCCGAGGTACGCCCATCCGCATAAATAGCCGAAGCTTCATCTATGGTCGAGTAATGGGTCTTCTTGCATTTTTCATTGGGCGGATGCCCGGAGGTAAATGAGCGACTTCACCTATAATCAAGGTCATTCGGATACCATGTCAAAAGAGATCATTCGCCTCGCCGGGATAAGGAATTTAATGACGACTCTGGACTCGCCAATGAAAGTGCAACTAATGTGGCTAGCCCACCCGGACAAGAAAAGGAGTTGACGTTTTGGGATAAGCAATAGCGCTTCAAGCACATCCATGAGTCTCCTCTCGTCTCGCTTCGCTTAGGATCCAACAATGACTCATCAGATTTTTACTATAACGATGCACAGAATAGGATTAAATCCAGACAACAAAATCAATTTCTCTCCACCTTCGGGATCTCACTGACTTCTTTGGCGACCTACTGCCAGACGGAGACCGGATTGATTGACCTTGACCCGGGTGAAAGCAAGCACTTTGAGACTTGGTTTTAGAAAGCCTTCTCGAACAGTAAGAATTCTATACTAGCCAGATCAAGTCAAGTCCTTTCCTCGAAGGAAAAGCTAAGCTGTTCGTGATTACGCTAAGTAAACGCCCAAAGAGAGCACAACCAGTATCGAGCCTAGGGGGAGGCACCACATCCTTTATAGATAGATAGTAGCTGACCGAATGACCAAGCCAATTGGCGATTGGCAAGGTGTGTAACCGACTAAAGACAAGATTTCAAAGACGAAAACTAAAGCCAATAGCTTTTCAACCCTTACCTTACTACCGGTTCTTTCTTAATCCAATCCTGACGTAACTCATTTTCTTTCTTCATTTGGTGCTTATTGCCCATCCCATCCAGCTATGCTAGTCCTTTCTTTCAATTAGAAGGAGATTAGTTGTAAGCCGCTTGGGACGAGGAAGTCCTATCTGAAGTTAGGGTCCTAGCTCAACAGAAAGAAAGTGCACACGGGAAAGCGCAAATCTTTGATGCCAAGATCTTCTAGGAGACGCAGCTACCTATAGTAAATAGGAAAGAACGTCTTTTTGTCCTTGCCTGCAAACTTCTCATTTGACGAAATAGCATAAAAAAGTCCTCCGCCTACACTAATGGTAGGAGGCGAACAAAGGGACTCAAAAAGATAGGTTAGCGACCGGGCGTTGGAATTTCTTTAGTTTAGAAGGGCTTGGGGTCCTATTCCCATACTTGGATGATCGGATAACTATCTAACTGCAAGCAACTGAGATAAAGGAAAGTCTAACTAATATAGTTATAGGGGGGGCAATCGGATTTGTGTACTGTAGAATGTTCACTTGTGCAGCTGTCTGCTGAGATTTACTTTCTATATAAAGATTTGATGGAGAATCTTTCATTTAGTATGTCTCGCTACCGATTAGCTGTATAAAAAACATTCCACTACTATCTACTATACGGTTAAAAAGAACTTGCTACTAAATGTAAGCTCTCGCTCTACCTTTGCTTCTGGCTTTAATGCATGCGTTCTAACATGGACTCAATCTCGATCCACGCCTAGATTTGCCATTGAATTTGTTGCTGGAACTTAGTCAGCTACATTCTTAAACTACTGCTACCTTTCATTTCACCGCTTTTCTGTTGGTGATTAGGAAAAACCTCAATTGGTGCTTTCTCCTTTGTTATGTTGTGGGGTAAGATGCTCCATGACACAGGATCTTCTATTGATATAAATTTGTGACTTATAGCTTTGCCACGAGGTCTGCTGCTAGCTTGATTTATGCCTCTATTGCTTTAACCGAGTAACCCGTTGCTCTTGCTCTTGTCTATGCTTCCTCTTTTTTTCATGCAATAAAAAAACCCAGGCGACCTTTGCCAAATAGAGGCTGAAAAAAGCTTCTATTTATAGGCGTTGGAGGCCCTTAACCCTTTTATTAGTAATATAGGTTGTCTTGGTTCCGTAACATGGATCATTTCAAACTTGGCTTTTCATGAATATTGAACCCCATCCATTATCTTTTAGTGCGCTGAATCATTATCCCCTTGGCGGTAAAACGAGTCTATAGGCCACAGTTCCTATTCGATTGAGGATTTCAAATGGACTAATAAATCGAAGGTTTGAGCTTTCCTCACATCGCCGATTCTCGCTTTTGGAATAACGACTTCTTGCATCTTCTTCTTCATATTCATCAACTCCAAGTCTGTAGCTTGAGCAGCTTTAAATTTATCTATTAAAGTCGATTCTAATCGTATATTCGTTATCTTCACGCAGGTTCTTGGAATCTTTAACTCTATCTCCATCTTCTGTAAGTCATACGAAATGGGTCTTTGTGTTAACAATATCGCACTCGTAAACGCATACGATCTTTTACTCAACGCGTCAGCTACCATGTTCGTTTTTTTCCAATATGGTATTGAATGGTATGGTCGTAATCTTTCAATAGCTCGAGCCAACGTCGTTGCCGCATGTTGAGTTCTACATTCCTCGCTCCATTCGAACTTTATATCTTTTCAAGTCAGCTGAGTTAATAGAGTAGCGATTCGAGAAAATCTTTCCGCAAAATCTTCGATAATAACCAACTAAGCATAGAAAGCTACGTATTTCGATTACTGACTTAGGTTGCTCTCAACTATGACTCATATCCCAATCTTGGATAACACGTCACAATGACACCTATCAGTTTACTACCACACAAATATGGCGTCCCCTACAGAGAGTCTGGCTTCGGTGTATTCCACAAAGGAAGTCACCAGATAGAGGCTCGGGTACCAAATTCTATAGTTAAATTTTTAACTCCTGAAGTTTAATAGGAGCCATTCAATATGAGATTTTAGAAATGGGTTTTGTACCGGGTTCAAAGTCGATACAAAATTCAATATCACACTTTGGGAGTAAGCCAAAAAAATTCTTCAGGAAATATATCAAGAAATTTACTAACAATAGAAGTATTATTCAAATCTGATGTATTTTTGTTCAAGTCCATAACACGGGCTAAGAAAACTTAACATCCGTTTTTCAATAAACGAATGACTTTATGGCTTGATATGAGAGTGTTTGACTTCAATGGTTTGGTTGCTTGAATTTGAATAACAGGTTGCTTAGGAATATGAAAACTAACAACCTTACGAAAGCAATCAATTTTGGCATGATAAGTAGTTAATCAATCAATCCCCAAAATCACATCAAAAGCAAGTATCTTTAAAGAAATAAGGTCAACAGGTAATGTGATGGTGCAAACTTGGATCAAACAAGATTTATAAACAGTGGATGAAACGAAAGTTTCTCATAACGGAGTTTCAACAGATAAGTCAAAGTCTAATTTTCTCCGGAGTCAAGTTTAAACGTTGAGTATAAGCAGGAGAGATAAATGAATGGGTAAAACCGATATCTAATAAGGTATAAACTTTGTAAGAATTTATAATTAACTAACCCGTGCTAACTTCGTTCGGGTTCCTCGCATTCTGACTAGTCACAAAAAATGCTCTTCCAGGAACCGTTGACTTTGACTTTTCTGGGACAGCCATTTGAGTCACCATGCCCGCTGGATTGGGTTTCGCTACCATACAATCTCGAACGATATGACCTTCTTTTTCACAATTATAACATACCTTGGAAGGTTGTGAATAGTTTGGACTTATGTGTCCCTCTTCTCCGCATCTGTAGCATCTAACTGGCGGTCTTTCTCCTCCTCTAAAATTCGTTGCTGGTGTTGGTGCCGACGTCTTCCCGTCATTGTTAAATCTTCTCTTCTTGAAATTTCCACTTGAGTTATTTCTTCTATTACCTTTTCCATGATTACCACTGAAGTGGTTACCATTTCTGGCATGATAATTTCCTCCACGATGGTTATCATTGTTCCGATGACCGTCGCCACCGGTACGATTATCATCGAGTTGTTGGTCATTATTCTTCAGTTGAGCTAACTCATTATCGCGCTCCAATAACTGAGCCCTATTCACAACATCTGAATATAAACAAAGTTTGTGAGAAATGAGGTATTGACGTATTTTGGGTTTCAAACCTCGCAGAAACATTCGCGTCATTCTCTCCTCATTATCAACCAAATGGGATGCAAATCGGGACAACTCGGCAAACTTATCTTCGTACTGCGACACGTTCATATTATTTTGCTCTAGCTTGATGAACTCTACCTCCTTTATGTGACGAATACTTTCGGGAAAGTACTTGTCGTTGAACAATTCTTGGAACTTCTCCCAAGACATCTTCAGTGCGGTAGGCTGAGTACGCTTTACGGATTCCCACCAATAATCTGTCTCTCCTCGTAACATGAAAGTGGCGAAAGGAACCTTTTGCTCCTCTGAGCATCCCAAGACATCAAATATCTTAGTGATCCGCTTTATCCACGTCTCTGCCGTAAGTGGTTCTGGCTTTTCCAAAAACTCTGGCGGTCCTAACTCCTTGAACTGCTTAGCGGTGACCATCCGTGAGTTGCCGGTGTTTTTCTTGCATTTTGAATAAAGAGTCTTTCTCGTTTGGTTTTTGCATGAATTCTAGAAAGTTCCTAAACATACCATCGTTCTTCATCTGCTCGGTGGTGTTGTTCACGGGAGGAACATTGCCAGCCTGTTGCACGTTCTCCTCGTTGGTGAGCAAAGGTGTCTCCACGGTCTCATTTACTCCACTGTTAACATTCTCAGTCGACATTCTTAAATACTGCCATAAAACAAGGGTTAATTTAACAAATTAAAAAATCACATAATACCCATATATTATGACCGACCAACAAATAAGCTTAGGTAGGACACACTAGCGAAGGATTTACTCGTCTCTCCCCTCCTAGTTCTATTCCCCGATCTCCGCCAGAGATCATATCCCTAAGCTCGATACTAACTCGTAACGCCCCCCAAAATAGGTATACAACACCCATTCGAGTCGCCAAATACATGGTACAGAAACAACTACAACTTCATTAATACAATTGTCGTGCAAAATATGACAACACATAAAGCGTGAGTTTAAATACAAATATTGTCTTCTAGATAATATCCACACTCAAATAAGTCCTCATTATAATTATTGATACACTATTTTACAAAATAGTGAGGACTACTAAAACAAGCATCTTGAACCATTACTCTACACCTTGACTAGGTCCCGCTTATATTCTCGCCTCCGAGAAGAAAATGGACCAAAAGGAAAAGGGTGAGCTCAACTAGCCCAGTAAAGAATATTATGACTAAGATAATGTACAACAAATTATCCTTAGTCTTCAACATGGAAAAATATGATAGAATACAATAGATAACAAGTTTTAGATCAACAACTGCAGCGGAAACAACAATTCATTAGAAGAGTTAAGTAGAGAATGAAATCTACTACCATCTATGAATTTAAAAGTCCATCATCGATATTTTATCCCTGTAACATCAATTAATATACATCATAAATCAAATATTCATCTTTGCACTACAGGCCAAAGATATTCACCAGTTGGTCATGTTCATCTAAACACATGTTCATCTTTGCACTACGGGCCAAAGATATTCATCAGAAATCATTCATCTTTGCACTACAGGCCAAAGATATTCGGTTATATCATCATTTAGGACTAAGGATGATGAAAAATATTTTAAAGAAAACGAATCCAGTGAAACAAAAGAATAAATATTAAGGATTCGTATTTCAGCTATTCCATTTCAAAAAATACCTCATGAATAATCATAGTGGAGTAAAATTCAAGAATGATCAAAACATGGATACAATCAAAGCTAGTATCCATAAAAGATATTTTGGACGAAAAACAAAAATTTAATTTTTCTGTGAATAGTGCCGTATTCGTGAATAGTGCCACATACGTGAATAGTGCCGTATACGTGAATAGTAACTCCGACACTAAAAGATAGAAATTTAACAAAAAAAATCATCACGCTTTGTGAATAGTACTCATGAATAGTAATTCGTGAATAGTAACTCATGAATAGCAACTCGTGAATAGTAACTCATGAATACTAACTCATGAATAGTAACCCCGACATGAAAAATTCCAAATTTGATAAAAATTCCAACCAATATTTCGGCATAATGATATTGAAGAAATAATATCATTTACGAAGAAAATAAGATCCCTTATCTCGCAAAAGGATAGTACTTCTGACTGGAATACTGGATATAGTGCTAAAAGAACTTGCACGGTATAGCAATACTCAAAGTACTAAAATACTCACAAGAATACGCTCGATAATATAGAGAGAGAAAGAGAGAGAAGATTTCAGTTTCTGGTGTGATTTTCAATTCTAACCTAAGCACCCTATTTATAGGAAATTGCTTAGAATACCAAAGCAGAAATTTTAATATAATAATAATATATTTATAAAATTGTCAAGCCCACCTTAGACCAACTGAAATCAGCCCATTCTTATCACATGTTGAGCCCACTAAATTGCAAAAAAAACGTTTTTCATAAAATAAATAATTAAAACTTCCAAAAATCAATAATTCTAGAACTTCGGAACTTCAATAATTCATAATAAATAGCCCTTTTATTAGAAAATTCGAATCTCGAGACTCGTTATAGGAAATTCAATTCTCTACAAGTTTACAGAAGAAAGTTTTTCCCAACTCCAAACAGAAATTGACCGAAATCCACATACGGACGATTTTACAGGCTATAATCAAATTTCAGTCAAGAAATGGGTTCACCAACATCTTTAACATGTTTTAAACAACTTTTACAACAAAAATACTCTTCCTCCTCATATACTCATATATCCCACATTCATTGTAAAAATATCACAATTATTATATTATAATAATATAATAAAATATTATTTTATCAGAAAAGATAAAATATCAATTTTTAACAATTGTCACTTTAAAAATTTTCTCCATCTATATCCACATAAAATAAATATTTTCCTCATCATATAAATCAATAATTAATTATTCACAAATAATATTACAGAATCACAAGATCGGGCAACCGGTGCCGCTCCTCAGGAAAGAGGGGTTTTCCAATAAGAATTTCTCATCATCGCCTTGCAATTAGGTGACCAAACCTCTCTTAGATGTAACTTTCTAGACATTGCCAATAATGTTATCTAATAATATTATTCAGATAATATGAATTATTGCTTCGATAATGGAAAAATCTTGTGTAGTGACAATTATTGAAACAACAAAATAATATAAAAATCAACGCAACAATTATTGAATCAATAAAATAAAATATCGAGCAATAATTATCGTAACAATTATTGAGTAGTGCCTTCTTACGTAAGAATCAATAATTGGTGCAATACTGGTGTGCATCTTGTGCAACAACGCGCAGACATCGTGTTTTAACCACGGGTATTCCAACAAAGATAACGATAACAACTGTGCCTTTATTTATAAACAACTTATACTTGTCGTTTTCTTCATCCAATCGCTTTCCGTTATGGGGTCCACACAAGGCTGCGCCGTCGTATGAATATTCCCCAACAGCAAGATTATTCCACGACCAAACGAATATTCTCCGACAACAATGGGTATTTTATAACCACTTGCTTATTTAAAAATATTTGCGCATTTTACCCACAACTAACCACATTAATCAAATCAACCCTTACTATTTCAAAATAATAAATAGAGGAATTAAATCTTCATTTATAAAAAGTTGGGGCCTTACACTACCTATATAATCTTGGTGTTTGGTTGAAGTATAATTCTTAATTAGAGACAGTGAAGATAATGATATGTCAAGAGAAGACTCACCATCGGAAAGAATATAATAGCAATCTTCTCGGTTTTTTTTGGGGTCTATTGGGTCAACCAAGGATAATTCTGTGGGCATATGATATTTATCATAACCTAGACGCATGGCCTCCCATGTACGAAGGTTTTCTTGAGCACTTTTCAAAGATTTTAATTTCTAAAACAGTTATTGACTGTACCTTTATGTAAGGTGCCATTGTGACGTGCTATCCAAGGTTGGGATGAGAGTCACAGTTGGTATATATTTGTATCAAAACTCACAACATATGTGTCGTTGTATTTTGCATGACAATTGTAGTAATAAAGTTGTAGTTGGTTTCTGTACTATGTATATGGCGACTCAGAATAGGTTGGATGGATTGGACCTATTTTGGGGGTGTCACACTGAAGTTCCACATTGCGGTCATAGAATTCATCGTACATACAAGCGGCTATCGAGTTCAGTGGAATCTCTTCCTCTTCGTCCTTGTCATCCTCATTCAACTGTGGCAGCTCAACGGGATCCTCCTCATCCGTTTCTACGTCATCATCCTCATCTTCAACCACCGTGACCAACGGGGCTGACTCCCGTGGCAGTAGTTGTTCCCAAACCACCTGAATGTCACGAGACTCCTCCTCTCTAGGCATCTGAGGTCCTTCCTCCCTAGCCTGATTGGATTCTTCCACATTAGTCATCGTGACAACAAAAATTTTAAGTTTTAATTATTAATCATTACTACCTGACACTCACGGGCACATAAGTTATAATCACATAAGCACATAAGTGTTTTATTACTTCTTCCTTAAAATTGATAAGAGTTTATCACCACTACCTTTTCAAAGGTCACTTCCTAAGGTTTTTCCCCCACCTAAGGCTCATAACCTAAAGCTTTGATACCAACTTGTGACACCACCAAATCCTGGTACTTTATTAACTCAAGATTTGGTGCTCACTTAATCAAAACATTCATTTATAACTACCCAATCATAATAAAATTGAATAATAAACCTGCCCATACAGGATTACATTTATAAAAATCTCCCAGGTTATTTAACCTTTAAGCATAATCATTCAAATGCTGAAATTAAATAAATACTTCATTACATCAATCAAATTAAGGTCTTATAAACAACAGTCAATATATGACAAGTCTTCAATACTTGTTCATCTTTCCCTTTCCTTTACTGGTGCTAGGTACATCGACCTTTTCATCCTTAGCTGTAATAGTTATATAAGCAAGAGTGAGCAAACAAATCTCACTTGAAATACCAATGAATAAAATCTTTACAACAACTGCCAAGTAATAGGCTCAATAGAACTGAACAACATGTTCTATTAACATTCTGAAACATACAACTGAGGGTCTAATGACCACGAACCATGTTCATAGTTATAAGTAATCTTTCAACTTAAACTTTAACAGTCATAAGAATATAGGGACTCCATGTACTTAGGGGGATCAGCCCTTCGTACAATGTATTGTGCACAACCATTTCAACGATAAGCGTAAACCCCTAATAATAGGGTTGTTCATCTCAGTATTTAGATTACAAGTCCGCACCAAAGTAAGTTTGGTTTGGATATATTTCAAGGAAATTTGGAATTTAACGAACATCAACTAATGATTAGTTGAATAAAAGGGTAATCACATTATGCTATGGAATAAATCATAAGTGAATTAACATTTGTATATTAAAATTATGCTTTAGGAATAATCTAAGAGCATAAATATTAAATAACTATAACATACCTTGCTTGAACAATATTAAGCCAATGTTATTTAGAATTGAATATTAAGCATGCATAACGAATAGCAATTTGAACAATAATAACTATTCAACATCAGTATATCAGATTATATAAACTTGCATGCTAATTAACAAGTTAAAGACAAGAATAACTTGCTCAACATCAAAATAAGGTTTAGAAAACTTGCATCATCGTGAACAAATTAGATACAAGAGCTTGTGAAATTATAATTGAAATAGGACAAGTAAACTTGCACAATAATAAACAAACTAGCTCAACGAAACAATAGATTTATAGAACTTGCGTAATTGTAATTGAATTAGAAGCAATAACTTGCTCAATGAAATTAAACTTGCACAACGAAGTTTTAGGTTTAGAAGAACTTGCCTTACGTATAAGCTAAACCGAATTAACTTGAATCACAATACCCTATAAACATGTCATCATGACATAATTAGTCACTACCACATTATATATATAACTAGGTACATCCATCATGTAAGATCACATAATCAAATTACATTAGTAATAAAACTAGTTAATCGTTAATAACATGCCCATTCTTAGTATAGAAATACTGAAATCATAACTTAACAGTCCTACTATTAACACATAACACTTTTTCAGACTTTGTGTAAATAAATCACACTGTTTGACCATTCTGCTAACTCACTACATTACTGCTTGGTTTTACATCGTACTGTTCAAATGACGCCGACAATTGGTGGTCTGCTCGGCGTGAGACACATGCCAACGGGTGGCGCTGCGATGCAAAAATTACATTGTGAAGTCGTACAATAACACTAACTCTAGACTTCTACGTGACCAAATTTCTTAACAACATGAACAAAAGCCAAATTGGCCTACAAGCTACTTTCCAACAACCTAATTAACATGTAATACTTACAAAGACTTCATAGAAACATAATTTAAAAGCTCCTAACATGATTTTACTCATATAATAACATAAACATCGAATTTAAAATAATTAATTTCACTGTTTTTGATAAAACTTCACTTTTTAACATTTTCAGTGAAAATCATCACTGTAACTTTGTTTTTCAACCAAAACCATTAATTCAAAATATCATGTTTATGTTTATTCATCATCTTTCAAATTCAATAGTCAATTTATAAACTAAACAACTAATTAAAACCTTAATTTTATTTTTAAACTAAGTCATATTCATACATATTCATATAAACTCACTGTAATATGGTTTTTTTCATAAAATACATACATACATGAATTCGTTTATCTATACTCATATATAAACTTATGAAAACAATCTTATAACAAACAATTATCATATAAAGCTATATACACAAACAATTCACCTTCTACAAAGATTTTTACAGAGAATTTTGGAAGAGAAGACCACTAAAGCTTTTGAAAAATAGAAGAGTTTAGATGATACCGTGTATGTTAGAAGATGAAAGTTTTCTTCCTTTGATCAACAAGACTTCTTTTCCCCAATTCCTTTCTCAAAACCTCTCTAGGATTCTCTCAAGTTTTCTCTCAATTTCTTCTTCTTTTCTTCTTTTTTTTTTCTTTCTTCTGAGTCTTTCTTCCCAACTCTAACTTACGTACTAACAAAAATATAACGTATAATAATAAAATAGGTATTAAGTATATAACTTTAACTGACATCAGTTATCTAATTTTGAAAATCAAAAGCCATAAGGCTTGTTTGGCTAGCTAACTAAAAATAACTCATTAAATCTTACACCTTGTTTGGTAAATACAATTAGATTAAAGACTTAATATGCATTAAGCCTTGTTTGGAAAAACCGAATTAAACACCTTTAATTTATTTTAATAACTCCTTTATAGTAAGGTTATTTGTCACACTTTTATTTTATTAAATTTTCAATAACCAATTTAATTAATTCTAATAACAATTTATTAAATTACTTTACACATAAATCAATACCACATAATTATAATTTTCTTTATAATTATAACTTTATTTAATCAACTAACACATCATTTTAATTACAAATAAGATTAAAATATAATAATTCATTTAATCATTATAAACTCTCTAACTTAATTATTAAATTAAATTAGAATCTCATAACAATTAATTTTCTTAAATCCTTAATTATTTACTTAACAAATAAGTAACCAATCAAGTCAAATCAAATTAACTATTTATTCAACAATAAACACATCCATTAAATATGTATATAATTCAATAAATATTTAAAATTCTGGATTGTTACAATTAATCGAATAAATAAGCAATTAATTGCTATTAATTCACATGCTTATAACTATTTGTTCATATGTGTGTACTATTGATTCACATGCATGTACTATTAGGGGAGGTGGTGCAAGATTGATAATACTTGTATGACTAAATTAAAAATGGAGGTATAGATGAAGGTGTTATACTGTAATTATTTTTTTCACATGTCTAGTACTATTGATTCACATGATGTACTATTAGGGGAGGTGGTGCAAGTTTGATAATACTTGCAGGACTAAATTAAAAATGAAGAAAAATATTAAGGTATTATACTGTAATATTTCGAGCCCCAAAACGTGCAATTATCGAAACTATATTTTTCTATAGAAAGAAGCTCATTCTTCTTTAATTCTCACCAATTCACTAAGACTCACAAGAACATTTATAGAGAGAGAAGCTTTAGATAGAGAAAGTAGAAGAGAAGTCTGCTACCTCACTATTCTAGTATCCAGTCTTCTTCTGAGGTAAGGGGTATTATTTATTTCATATACATAAGAGATATTATTTTTCGTATTCGTATGGATATTATCTTCGTTCAATATTCGTATGAAATAATATTTTCTTCCATACTCTGTAGTATGTAAGTAATATTATTTCGTTTCGTATTCCTACTTCTACACTCATTTTGTTGAAGTATTGCTTCTATACTCCGTGAAATTAGTAGAATATCCTTGATATTTGCGCTTCATCCAGTATCTTTTCATAGAAATATTATTCTGAGTTTTTTTTATAATTATTGATCTTTTCATGCCGGAATATTATTCACGAACTACTATTCATGAGTTACTATTTACGGGTTACTATTCACCTGGTTTCTATTCACTCAAATATTATTCACTCGGGTATTCAGGGCACTTTTCGTGCCGGAGTATTATTCACGAGTTACTATTCATGGGTTACTATTCATTAGGGTATTTGGGGCACTTTTCATGTCGGGGTACTATTTACGAGGTACTATTCCCGAAGTACTATTCATGGGTACTATTCACGTATACGACATTATTCATGTATACGGTACTATTCACGAAGTACTATTCACGAGTACTATTCACAAAGTACTATTCACATAGTACTATTCCCGAAATACTATTCACGGGGTACTATTCACCCGGAGTACTATGCATGACAAAAATTGATTTCTTTTCGGTCCAAATCATTTTTGATACAATATCATTCTTGAATTTTACTCCACAAAACAGTATCATGTTGGCAATTTGAACATTATTGAATTCTGGATAAATTAAATTATAAATCTTTAAAAATTTATCCTTGGTTTCTTTTAATTGAATTCTTATATCATTGTCATCATCCTCATACTTATATTGTGATGAAAGTCACCTTTGGCTTACGTGCATAGATGGACTGTTGATTGGTATTATTATGACCAGGGATCATTCGGTATAATCATGACACGTAATGTTACAAATGATGTGGTAAGAGTCATCATTGGCCTGTATTGATGGACAGTTGTTGGTATGATTATGACCAGGGATTTTTTGGTATAATCATGACCATTGATGATTACATGAATATCCTTGGCCTGTAGTGCAAGGATGATTCGATGTAGTTTATTTATTAAGCTGAGTCTCAGCGATAAAGTTTATGAAAAACCTTTTTAAATCATAGAAGATAGTAGATATCATGCTCTACTTGACTTTTCTAATGGATTGCTTGTTCCGCTGTAGTTAAACTTGATGTTTATTGTATTTTATCAGTTTAACACTGTTGAAGGCTAACAATAATTTATTCTGCATTATCTTAGTCATAATATTTCTTACTAGGCTAGTTGAGCTCACCCTTTTTCTTTCATTGTTCTCTTTAGGAAATGAGAACGTAGCCAGGACTAGTCGGGGAACAGAGTGATGGTCCGAGATGGTGGCTATAGTAGTCATCACTATTTTATGAAATAGTGTGATAATAAATATAATGAGGACTTCATTTGAGTTTGAATACAGTCTATGAGAGAATATTCGTGTAAAAACTCTAAGCTACGATGTTGTCGTATTGTATAAAAGAAGTTTGTATTTGATTTATGTACCATGTATTTGGCGACTCAAAGTGGGTGATGTATACCTATTTTGGGGGAGTCACACCTTTACTTTTAGGAGGATGTCATTCGGGCTATGTAATGCACCTGCGACCTTTCAGAGATGTATGATGGCAATATTTTTAGACATGGTGGAGCGTAATGTTGAAGTTTTTATGAATGACTTTTCAGTATATGGGAATACCTTTGACAGTTGTCTTGAGAATATGGTTATGGTATTGAAACATTGCATGGAAACCAATCTTATGATAAACTGGGAAAAATATCATTTTATGGTTGAAGAGGGAATCGTCCTTGGGCACAAAGTCTATGCGAAAGGGTTGGAAGTTGACCAAGCAAAGTTGGAAACAATTGAGAATCTTCCACCCCGACATCAGTTAAAGGAATTCGCAGTTTTCTCGGGCATGTTGGATTTTACTGTTGGTTTATCAAAGACTTCTCGAAGATTGTAAAACTACTATGTAGTCTATTAGAGAAAGATGCAATTTTTAGATTTGATGAAGAATGTTTGACAGCTTTTGAATAGTTGAAGAAGAAGTTGACAACAACTCCCGTAATCATAGCACCAGATTGGATGATGCCATTTGAATTGATGTGTGATGCCAACATTACGCAGTAGGGGCTATTTTTGGACAACGCCGAGATAAGATCTTTCATGATATATATACTATGCAAGTAAAACCCTCATGGATGCAAAATTGAACTACACAACAACCGAGTAGGGGTTACTTGCGGTCGTGTATGCCTTTGGCAAATTTCACTCATACCTGATAGAACAAAGGTTGTTGTATACATGGACCACTTAATGATTCGGTATTTAATTTCCAAGAAAGATGCAAAGCCTAGGCTAATTTATTGGATTCTATTCCTTCAAGAGTTCAATTTAGAAATCAAGGATAGGAAGGGGAAAGAAAATCCAATAGCTGATAATCTTTCAAGGTTGGAAAATCTGGATAAGGACAAGGTAGATAAGGTTTTTATCAACGAGTCATTTTCAGATGAATAGTTGTTTGGAGTAAATTCAGAATTTCCATGGTATGCGGATTTTGCTAATTACTTGGTGAGCAAGATCATTCCTCCAGACTTGACACGTCAGCAGAAAAAGAAATTCCTATATGATGTCAAGTGGTACATATGGGATGAGCCTTATCTTTTCAGACAGTGTGTAGATAAGATGATTTGTCGATGTGTGCCCCATAGTGAAGTTAATAACATCTTGCACGCGTGCCACACATCTGTATATGGGGGACACTATGGAAGTGAGCGAACGGCGGAAAAAGTTCTTTAAGCAGGATTCTATTGGCCTACCATGTTCAAAGATGACCACCAATTCGTAAAAAGTTGTGATAGATGTCAAAAAGTGGGCAATATTTCAAAAAGGAATGAGATGCCGCTCAACACAATCTTAGAAGTAGAAGTTTTTGATGTATGGGGGATTGATTTTATGGGACATTTTCCACCTTCATACAACAATCTATACATCTTGCTATCTGTGGACTATGTATCAAAATGGGTTAAAGTTGTGGCACTTCCTACGAATGATGCCAAAGTTGTTTTGAAATTCCTTCAGAAAAACATCTTCACAAGATTTGGCACGCCGAGAGAAATTATAAGTGAGGAGGGAAGTCACTTCTGCAATAAATTCTTTACAGCTCTCTTTGCAAAATATGGGGTTAATCACAGGGTTGTGGCGACCTATCATCCCCAAATGAGTGGCCAAGCTAAAGTTTCAAACAGAGAGGTGAAAAGAATTTTAAAGAAAGTAGTGAATCCGAACAGAAAATACTAGTCTCTGAAATTGGATGACGCTCTATGGGCTTATCGAACAGAATATAAGACACCAATTGGTATGTCTCCGTATCAACTTGTTTACGGGAAAGCATGCCACCCCCAGTTAAACTGCAACACAAATCATACTGGGCCATTCAGAAGTTAAATTTTTATCAAACAGTTACATGAGAGAAAAGACTGTTGCAACTTAATGAGCTAGATGAATTTTGTGTACAAGCTTACGAAAATTGTGAACATGAAGTTTGAACCGAGCCAAGCTATGTTATTGTATAACTCTCGACTGAGATTATTTCCCGGGAAACTTAAATCACAATGGTCGGGGCCATTCACCATCAGAACAGTCTACCCACATGGCGCGGTTGAACTCTATAGCCAGAATCCACTGGAAACATTCAAAGTCAATGGCCAACGTCTAAAGCACTATTGTGGTGGTGACATCGATAATCAAGCCACCGCAATCACTCTTGTCGATGCGTCATGATATAGGGAGTAGTCATGCTGAAAGACTTAAAAACAAGTGCTCATTGGGAGGCAACCCAATTTTCTTATTATTTACAGTATTTAGTTTCATATTGCATAATTCAGTAGCTTAGTTAATAATGTTAGTATAAAATAGTTCAAATTTTTGCAATTCATAGGTTAGTAGTTAATAAGCTTGTTATTGTGTGGTTACTTAATACGTTCTTGCTCAATTGGCATGCAATTAACTTAAATCATGGGGTTTTAATGGATTTCAGGAACAAAGGTGGAACTTGAACATGTGTGCAGGTCAGAAAACTAAAGTAAAAAATTTTTAGCAGAAAAGGACCCTGCCCCGGCAGGGGTATTCTAGGCCTAGCATGCCCACCCCAGTTGGGGGGGTTCTTTGTATCAGCCCGCCCTGGCGGGCTTTTGAAAGCAAAAATACCCCTCCCCGGCTGGGGTATGGGAGTCCTGTTTTTTAACGGCTACTGCAGATCGTGCACTCCCCATTCTCATATCACATAACCAACGCCCAAGCCACCAAAATACCCACGAACTCCCTCCATAATCTCCCACTTCACACCAAATTCGTCCTCTATTGCAATCTTATATAAACCCAAATCCAATTTCATCCATTCCATACCAAATACACATCAAACTCTCACATTTTCAAAGCACAGAAACTAGGGTTCTTCATCAAGTGTTCAATTATCAAGGATAGGGCTCATAATTTCAAATTCGTGTAACATTGGTGGAGAATCAATACTTGTCCATCACTTGCTACGTGGGTAAGATTCCTTTTGGGTTACTTTTGGTAGAGAATCATTGTGTGTTTACTTTGTTAGCATACATTAGTCATATTGGGTTTCACGCAGACCAAGCATTTGAAGAATTGTACAAGTGGTAGTTTGGGAGAATTGTGAATTACATTGCTATACAATGGCACCAAAAACATCGGTAAAACATCAACGAGGTGAAGGGTCCTCACCACCAACCCATAGCTTCGACAAAACAAAGTTTATCTGTACCTTAGCAGCTGATAAATATGAGTACTTTACACCGAAGGCTTTAACACCAGAGAGAGGGTTGAGGTCGGATTCTTTTGACGGGCAGATGAGGCATCAAATACATGAACATGGTTGGGATACGTTCATAGATCAACCGGACCCTGCCATAGTAACAGTTGTGAAGGAGTTCTACACAAATGCAGAAGACAAAGCTCCATTCATTGTATTTGTTCGTGGAAAACAAGTACCATTCGGTCTAGAGGCTATCAATGAATTCTACAATGTGGTCACCCCAACTATTTGTCAATATGCTCAGCTTCGAGATAGCAACCCCAACTATGATCAAATACTTTCTGAAATATCAAACCTGGGCACAACGTGGGTAAAAGGAAAGAAAGGAGGGACCATTTTCATGGGTAAAGATTTAAGTCAGTATGGAAAAATTTGGTATGCCTTTCTTTGGGCAAAATTGTTTCCATCCACACACACGAGTGAGGTGACTAAAGAAAAGGTGTTACTACTGTATGCCATTTTGAAAGACTTTGATATTTACGTTGGTGCCATTATTAGTTTCTCTATCAGACGCTGCTTGCGCGGGCCTTTCTCTGGGGGATTACCACACCCCTCCCATATATGCAGACTGTGTCGACATTCAGGAGTTAGATGGTCAGCAGATGAGCCCGTGCAGCAGCCACTCCAGTTGCTAGACTCATATATGATTACTCGATACTCAGTTTGGCCTGGAGGAGAGTCACATCCCAGAGGGCTATGATTTATATTTCCTGATGCTCTTGAGGAGGAGGACGCTGAAGATAGCTCCGAGGATGATGAATTTAAAGATGATGAGATGTTTGAGGGGGCTGAAGAGGTTGCATACAGAGGTCATCAGTCAACTAAATACATGTTCAACACGCAATTCCGTAGCCTCCAGTGACATATTGATGACATAGATAGACTTGGGGATAAGAAATTAAAGAGGATAGAAGAGCATCAAGAACATGCCTTTCCAACCCAAAATGCCTTCAATGCTTCTTTGGCAGAGGCGTTTGCTAGAATGAATCCCAACGCTGCTGATCAGTTCCAGTTCCCAGTTCCACAACTACTACCAGCCTATCCACCATCAGATTCAGACGATGCTAAGGAGGTGCCACCTCCTGCTTAGCTGCTACAGGGAAGTCCTCTTGTGCCTTAACATTGTATTTCAATAATGAGGACATTGTTTATGTGAAGTTTGGGGGAGTCTTAGTATTTGTGTAATTTTTAGTTTCGTTTATGTTAAATATGTCATATGTTATTTTTCATGTGTCAATTGCATTTGTTAGTTTTTGTTAGTTCATGTTTGCATTACACGTTAGTTGCATCATTAATATAGTGTAGTTATGTTTTTAAAGTTTAGTAGTTTAGTTGTGTAAATAATAGTTTCTGTTTTTGTTGAGTTATATATAAAAAAAATGGAAAATCAAAAATCTCAAAAATATTAGTTAGTTTATTGTTTTTGTGTTACATTTAGCTCATATTTGCACGATTCCAGCTTTTAGATGGTTAAAGTCTGTTTGGGCCAATGATGAGATTAGAATTGTGTAGACAAGAATAATATTGATTGTTAAGGCTTTGAATTAGTTTCTTATCATGACCTAAATCTTTGTCTGTTTGAAACTGGTATAATCAGGATATCACTTTAATAATGACTATGTTTACTGATTGGATTTAAATTTACACATAATTGATTTCTTAAGGATAATGTTAGTTTAAATGAAAGAAAGTTGTGAATAAGTGTGATGGCTAAGTTTAGACTGAAACCTAAGTTTGGGGGAAGATTTGGGATATATAAAAAAAAGAAAAAGGAATAAAAGGAATGAGAAGAAAAAGAAAAAAAAGTATGAATAAACACCGTGGCTAGTCTAGTTTTGTGGCCTTTGTTACTTGAGTAAGTACGCCTGAGGGGATGTCTCTACACCCAGCGCCCTAAAGTCATCTGGTTTGGGAGTCGTTGGTCGAAAGCTCACTAATGGGTAGCATTGAAAAGCCTAAGAGGACTAGACATTGCACAGTTATGAGTAAAATAAAAAGTGAAAAACGGGAAAAAGAGCGAAAAGACCCCGTATGTGAATAAGGAAGTAAACGTATCCCATTTTGACTTCTAAATTTGGTAACTGTTTGGTTTTAGCCGGATCTTGCTTGTTTATGAATTTCTTGACTTTAAGTTGTTTGAATCATTTAAAGAAGCGTATTATGTGTCTTATTTAAGTTTCTGTCAGTTAGCATGGTTGTTGAGCGCACACGCACTATATCAGTCATAACAGGGAAAGATTTGGTGATTGATGTGAGGTTATTGATTTGTCTTGGAAAGATGTATTGTCATGTCTATTGTGGTTTCTTTGAGGAAATTTGAATAGACTCTATACTGTCTGATAGTTGGATCCGTAGGCATGTAGTTAGTCGCACTGCATTGCATTCTGTTGTGCTCGAGGACAAGCACGATTTAAGTTTGGGGTAATTTGATGAGTGGGTTTCATACCTACGAATTGGATGCGTATTCAGACTTAAATAGTTGTTAATCTGTTTATATTAGTGTGGTTTGATGTGTTTTGTTTGTGTTTGTGCAGGGTTAGTACGTGTTAGCTAAGGTGAGGATGGTAACAATATGGCAAGAAAGTGCAGCAAAATAGCAAAAATCAGTAGTTATGAAGAGTAGACCCCGCCGGGGAGGGCCCTTTTATATAACAAATACCCTGCCTGGGTAGGGGTGTACTACACCCCCAAAATAGGTATACATCACCTATTCTGAGTCATCAAATACATGGTACAGAATACAAATACAACTTAATTATACAACTGTCGTGTAAAGTACGAAAAAACATAAGCTGTGAGTTTTAATACAAATATTGTCGTCTAAACAATATACAAACTCAAATTCAATATTATTTACATTTATTTTCCACTATTTCACTGAATATTGAGGACTACTAATGCTATCATCTGGTCCGTCACTCCTTTCCATGACTAGTCCCTGCTACGTTCTCATTTCCTGAAGAGAACAATAAAAGTAAAAGGGTGAGCTCAACTAGCCCAGTAGGAAATATTATGACTAAGATAATGCAGAATATATTATCGTTAGCCTTCAACAGTGTTAAAATGATACAATATAACAACCATCAAGTTTAACTGTAGCGGAACAAGCAATCCATTAAAAGAGTCAAGTAGAGAATAAAATCTACTATCTTTTATGATTTAAAAGGTTTTTCATCACTTTTATCACTGGGACTTAGCTTAATAAATAATTCACATCACCGAATCACCCCTGCACTACGGCTAAGGATATTCTTTAGTATCACGACCACAAATTATCCATGAACTACGGGCCAAGAACATTCGTGTATTCATCAATGGTCATGATCATGCCAACAACTGTCCATCAATGCACTACGGGCCAATGAGGACTTTTACCACATCATTTGTAACATTACTGGCCATGATTACAATCGAATAATCTCTCGGTCATAATCATACCAAGTCCATCTATGCACTACAGGCCACATATGACTTTCAACAAAATATAAACATGAGGATGATGACAATGATATAAGAATTCAATAAAACAAGTTCAAGAATTAATTTATCTAGGAACCAATAACGTCCAAATTGTCAACATGATACTGCTTTGTAGAGTAAAATTTAAGAATGCTCAGAAGAATATTTCCATGAAAAGATACTGGATGAAGCGCAAATATCAAGGATGTTCCACTAATTTCATGGAGTATAGAAGTCAAAACTTTAACCAACTGAGTATAATAAGGAATGGAATAACAAAAGAAATCACCAGGCATGCGATAGACCGCACAAGTAGGTTATTCCAACAGAATAATAACTAACGGAATCAGGTTCGACATAAAACGCACAGACATGATATTCCAACAGAATAATAAAAACGGAATCAGGTCCAACGTAAAACGCATAGACAGGATATTCCAACAGAATAATAAAGACGAAATCAGGTCCGACGTAGAACGCATGAGACGTGATATTCCAATAGAATAATAAGAGGCGGAATCAGTCCGGCGTAAAACGTCTGAGCATGTGATATTCCAACGAGTAATAATAAAGATTTAAACCAGTCCGACGTAGAACGCATGCAGATGCAGGATGTTCCAACATAATGATAAAGAATGGAACAACAGAAGAATTTCACCAAGTATAGGGTAGCCCACGTATACAGGTTATTCCAACAGAATAATAAAGAATGGAATAACAAATGTTCTCGGCATAGATAAGAAAGAAATAATACTCCCTACCTTTAGAAAAAGCCGGATCTTTGGAATCTCGAGGTAGCAAACTTCTCCTCTTCTTTCTATAATTTCTCTCTATAATGATCGCTCTAAAGCTTTTGTGAATTGGTGAGAAATAAAGGAAGAATGAGCTTCTATTTATAGAAAAATATAGTTTCGATAATTGCACGTTTTGGGGCTCAAAAAATTTCAGTACAATACCTCTAACTTTGCCTTTATTTTTAATTTAGTCATGGAAGTATTATCAAACTTGCACCACCTCCCCTAATAGTAAATAATGTGATTCAATAGTAAATTATGTGAATCAATAGTTCTAGACATGTGAAAATACGTAATTACAAAGATAAGACATCCATCTATACCTCCCTTTTTAACTTAGTCATGCAAGTATTATCAATCTTGCACCAACTCCCCTAATATTAACAAGAATATGAAACAATAGTATACACATGTGAACAAATAGTTATAATCATTGGAAATAATAGCAATCAATTGCTCATTTATCCAGGTTAAATATATTCGATCGTCAATATAACCTCCGGACATCAATTATTATCGAAATAATTGTCGATTTTCACTAACACAAATAATTCCAACACAATGAAACTATTTTTATCAAAAATATAAATTTTGAAATTTCAAAGTTTGACTTTTCTCAAAAAAGTCAACTGTTGACTTTTTGACCAAATAGTAAATTTTGAAATTTTTTGTGTTTATAGACTATTTTTACTAATTTCATCATTTCGGACTCAAATATCACGTCCGCGTCTCCAAATTCAACTTCGAATACAACTTCAATTTTAATAACATTCATCATTAATATTATAACTCACAATATTTATCAACCAGGTCGTTCCTAGGAAAGTGTGGGCTTTCCAATAAGGATTTCTCCATATTGGCGCGCAATTAGGTGACCAAACCTCTCCTCGATGTAACTTCTAGACATTATAAATATTGTAATTTAATAATATGAATAACTTTGTCGTCTCAATTATTGATTAATAAAATAACATATATGCAGATGATACTATGACAATAATCGAATCAATAATATGAGAGAGATATGATGCGACAATTATCGTAGTAATAATTGAGTATAACCGAGTGAATTCTCACGTAAGCATCAATAATCAATACTAGTATTGCTACTATACAACCACGCCAGTATTCTTGTACTTTTACTACCGAGTAGTTCAACAGCTTAACAGTAAAACTTACGCCATTATTTTCACAAAAGTATTTTTGTCGTTTTCTCAATCCGAATAATAATTTCGTTGTAGGGGTCCACCAATGATTGTGTTGCATTGTACGAATATTCCCTCGTTAAAATGAATATTCCCCACCAATCGAATATTATATAACAAACTTGCATACTTTTGCAAAATTTGTAAATATTACCCACAACTATAACATTATATCAAATCCACACCATAATATTCAAAAATATATTTCAAGAAAATTTAATCTTTAATCAAAAAGTTGGGGTCCTACAACCTCCCCTTCTTATGAAATTTCGTCCTTGAAATTAGGGTGCGTACCTGGTATGTCGAAGAGGTAAGGATATCTTGATTTCATCTCAGATTCTAACTCCCAGGTCATTTCTTCCACATCGTGGTTTCTCCATAAAACTTTGACTTGAGGTATAACCTTGGAGCGTAGAATATGATCCTTTTTATCCAAGATTTTAATAGGTAACTCTTCATACGTTAAATCTTCCTCTATCTTGTCTGGTTCTAATTCAATAATGTGGTTCGGGTCTTTCACATATTTAAGTAACATAGATATGTGAAAAACGTTATGAACACGAGACATACTTGGTGATAAAGCGAGTCTATACGCCACAGTTCCTACTCGATCGAGGATTAAAAATGGGCCAATGAATCGAGGTTTGAGCTTTCCTCCCTTTCCAAATCTTGTAACTCCTTTCCATGGAGCGACACGTAACAACACATGATCTCCAATATCGAATTCTACGTCCTTTCGATGAAGACCAACATAACTCTTTTGTCGATCTGGTGAGGTTTTTATACGTTGTCGGATCGTTTGTATCTTTTCTGTAGTCATACGTACCAACTTCGGTCCCAACAACGTTGCTTCACCCACCTCATCTCAGCATACTGGAGAATGACACTTTCTTCCATACAACGCCTCAAATGGAGCCATGCCAATACTTGCTTGATAACTGTTGTTGTAGGAAAACTCCACCAATGGTAGGAACTTATCCCAACTTCCCTTGAAGTCAAGGACACAGAGTCTTAATAGATCTTCAAGAGTTTGAATGGTCCTCTCCGACTGCCCGTCCTTCTGAGGATGATATGCCGAGCTAAATCGTAAATCCGTGCCCATAGATTTTTGCAAACTAACCCAAAATCTTGAAGTGAATCTTGGGTCTCAATCAGAAACTATGGATATCGGCATACCATGCAGTCTTACAATCTTTTATACGTCACGAGTAAAGGCGTTCAAGTGTATAAGTTTCTCGTATAGGTAGGAAATGAGCAGACTTGGTCAATCTATCAACAATGACCCAAATTGCATCTATGCCTTGAGAAACCTTGGGAAGACCAGTAACGAAATCCATAGTAATGTGCTCCCACTTCCATTCTGGAATTTCAAGTGGTTGCAATGGACCTTTTGGTACTTGATGCTCCGCCTTGACTCGTTAACAAGTTAAACACCTTGAGATAAACTCTGCTATCTCTCTCTTCATATTGCTCCACCAAAATGTATGTCGAAGATCACGATACATTTTGGTACTCCCAAGATGGATTGTAAACGGTGTGTTGTGCGCCTCCATCATGATTTTATACTTTAAATCAGGGTCGTTAGGAACACAAAGTCTGGAGTTGACTCGAAGTATTCCTTCTTCATCGATTCTTGCTTCCGGCATTGCACATTCTTGTACTTTCTTCCTCATACGCATCAGCTCCGAATCTGTAACTTGAGAAACTTTAACTTTATCAATTAAAGTCGATTCTACTCGTATATTCGCCATCATCACATGGGTCCCTGGAGTCTTTAACTCTATCTCCATCCTTTGCAAGTCACATAAAATGGGCTTTTGTGTTGTGAATATTGCACTCGTACCCGCATATGATCTTCTACTCAATGCGTCAGGTACCACGTTCGCTTTTTCAGGATGGTATTGGATGGTATGATCATAATCTTTCAACAGTTCAATCCAACGTCATTGTCGCATGTTGAGTTCCTTTTGAGTGAAGAAATATTTGAGGCTTTTATGATCCGTAAAGATCTCCACTTTCTCTCCATACAAGTAATGCCTCCAAATTTTAAGTGCGAAGACAACAACTGCCAACTCTAGATCATGAGTAGGATAATTCCTCTCATATTCTTTGAGTTGTCTTGAGGCATAGGCTATGACTTTCCCATGTTGCATGAGAACACATCCTAACCCTTTGCCGAAGCATCATCAGAGATGACAAATCCCTCCGAACCAGATGGTATTGTCAGAACAGGTGCTGAAATGAGTCTCCTTTTGAGTTCTTGAAAACTCTTCTCACATTCCTCACTCCAACCGAACTTTGTATCTTTTTGAGTCAGCTGAGTTAATGGAGTAGCGATTCGAGAAAATCCTTCCACGAATCTCCGATAATAACCAGCTAAACCAAGAAAGCTACGCACTTGGATCATCGATTTAAGGTTGCTCGACTTTGAATAGCTTCAATCTTTCTTTGGGTCAATGGATATTCCATGACTTGATACTACGTACAAAGGAATGCTACTTCCTCAAGCCGTAACTCGCATTTCTTTAACTTGGCATAAAGCTTATATTCACGAAGCTTTTGAGTATCGACCTCAAGTGTTGCTCATGATCTTCACGGCTTTTGGAATAAATAAGGATGTCATCAATAAAGACGACCAAAAAGTGATCCAAATATTCCTTGAATACTCGGTTCATCATATCCATGAAGGCAGCAGGAGCATTAGTCAATCCAAAAGACATGACTAAGAATTCATAATGCCGTCATCGAAGTTTCGAAGGCGATCTTTGGAATATCCTCGCTTTTAACCTTCAATTTGATGATATCCGTAATCTAAGATCGATCTTTGAAAAAATTGTGCTCCTTATAATCGATCAAACAGTCATCAATACGTGGCAATGGGTACCTATTTTTGATGGTGATATGATTTAACTCCCGATAATCAATACAAAGTCGCATACTCCCATCTTTCTTCTTCACGAATAGAACAGGAGCACCCCAATGAGATGTACTAGCACAAATGAAACCAATGTCTAACAATTCCTGCAATTGGGTCTTTAACTCCTGAAGTTCAATAGGAGCCATTCGATATGGGGCTTTGGAAATGGGTTTTGTACCGGGTTCAAGGTCGATACTAAATTCAACTTCACGCTCTGGGGGTAGGCCAGGAAGTTCTTTAGGGAATACGTCAGGAAATTTATTAACAATAGAAATATCCTTCAAATCTGACGTATTTTTGTTTAAATCCGTGACATGAGCTAAGAAAGCTTGACATCCGTTTTTCAATAAACGAATAGCTTTATGGCTTGAGATGACCGTGATTGATTTTAATGGTTTGGTAGCTTGAATTCGCATAATAGGTTTATTAGGAATATGAAAGCTAACAACCTTACGAAAACAATCAATTTTAGCATGATGAGTAGTTAACCAATCAATCCCTAGAATCACTTCAAATGCAAGTATTTTTAAGGAGATAAGATCGACAGGTAACGTGCGGTTACCGATTTGAATCAAACAAGACATATAAATAGTGGATGTAATGAAGGTTTCTCCTAATGGAGTTTCAACAGATAAGTCAAAGACTAATTTCTCTGGAGTCAAATTTAAACGTTGAGCACAAGTAAGAGAAATAAAAGAATGGGTAGAACCGGTATCAAATAAGGTATAGACTTCACTAGAGTTTATGATAAGCTTACCCGTGATAACCTCTTTCGGGTTCCTTGCTTTCTTGGAGGTCACAACAAACGCTCTCCCTTGCACTACCGGCTTTGACTTTTCTGGTACGGCCTTTGGTGCCTCCATCCTAGCTGAACTTGTCTTCGGTGAATGATAAAATTAAGCTAAGTGACCTTCTCTTCCACAATTATAACATGCTTTGACGGCATCGCAGCTTTGACCGATGTGTCCCTCCCTCCGTAGATTTGAAGCATATGATAGGTGGTCGTTCTCCTTCCTTGACAACGGGTGTTGGTCTTTGACGTCTTTCCATCATTGTTGAATCTCCTCTTCTTGAAATGTCCATTCTTATTGTCTTGGCTATGATTACCACCAAGTGGTTACCATTTTGGCATGTTGATTCTCCACGCTTGTTATCACCGCTTCAATGATGGTATTACCCTTTGGTATTTTCATCTTTGCTCATTTGCTTTCCCTTGGTTGCGTTGACTCGTTATCGCATTCCAATAACTGAGCCCTATTTACAACATCTGAGTACAAACACAGTTTATGAGAAATAGGCTATTGACGTATCTCCCGTTTCAAACCTCTTAAAAATATTCGCGTCATTCGCTCCTCATTATCGACCAAATGAGATACAAACCGGGATAACTCCGCAAATTTAGCCTCGTATTGCGACACGGTCATATTGTTTTGTTCCAACTTGATAAACTCCACCTCCTTCATGCGACGAATACTTTCGGGAAAGTACTTGTCGTTGAATAGCTCTTGGAACTTCTCCCAAGGCATCTTGAGTGCCAGGCCAGTCAAGTACGCTTTTCTGATTCCCACCAAGAATTTGCCTCTTCACGCAACATAAAGGCTGATGAAGGAACCTTTTGCTCTCTGAGCATCCCAAGACATCAAATATCTTGGTGATCCGCTTTATCCACGCTTGAAATTTTTAAGTGGTTTTGGCTCTCCAATAAACTCCAGTGGTCCCGGCTTCTTGAATCTTTTTTGATGCAGAATCGTCCGAGAGTTTCCAAAGTGTTTCCACCTACATTTTGGGACAGGAGCCGCTCTCGCCTGATGTTGCATGAATTGCATAAAACCTCTGAACATTCCATCATTCATCATTTGGTCAGTGTTGTAATTTGCATGAGGATTGTCGCCTTCCTGATGCACATTATTCTGATTGTTGATCTGTGGAGACTCAACGGTTTCTTGTGCTCCATTGCAATTTTCAATATTCTCGGATGCCATTTTCCAAAACAGCTATAAAACAAGGGTTAATTGACATGCAACATATTATCCATATACTCTAACCAACCAATTAGATACCAAATAAACTTAGGTAGGTCATACTAGCGAAGGAATTCCCTGTCTCTCCCCTCCTAGTTCTAGTCTCACATCTTAGCCAGGGATCATATCCCTAAGCTTTGATACCAACTGTGAAGCCCCCAAAATAGGTATACATCACCTATTCTGAGTCGTCAAATACATGGTACAGAATATAAATACAACTTAATTATACAACTGTCGTGTAAAGTACGACAAAACATAAGCTGTGAGTTTTAATACAAATATTGTCATCTAGACAATATACAAACTCAAATTAAATATTATTACATTTATTTTCTACTATTTCACTGAATAGTGAGGACTACTAATGCTATCATCTGGTCCGTCACTCCGTTCCACGACTAGTCCCTGCTACGTTCTCATTTCCTGAAGAGAACAATAAAAGTAAAAGGGTGAGCTCAACTAGCCCGAAGAGGAAATATTATGACTAAGATAATGCGAATATATTATCGTTAGCTTTCAATGATGTTAAACCGATACAATATAACAACCATCAAGTTTAAGCTGCAATGGAACAAGCAATCCATTAAAAGAGTCAGTAGAGAATAAAATCTACTATCTTTTATGATTTAAAAGGTTTTTCATCACTTTTATCATTTGGGACTCATCTTAATAAATAATTCACATCACCGAATCACCCCTGCACTACGGCCAAGGATATTCTTTAGTATCACGACGATAAATTATCCATGCACTACGGGCTAAGGACATTCGTGTATTCATCAATGGTCATGATCATGCCAACAACTGTCCATCAATGCACTACGGGCCAATGAGGACTTTTACCACATCATTTGTAACATTACGGTCATGATTACACCGAATAATCCCTGGTCATAATCATACCAAGTCCATCTATGCACTACAGGCCATATATGACTTTCAACAAAATATAAACATGAGGATGATGACAATGATATAAGAATTCAATAAAACAAGTTCAAGAATTAATTTATCCAGGAACTAATAACGTCCAAATTGTCAACATGATACTGCTTTGTAGAGTAAAATTTAAGAATGCTTAGAAGAATATTTCCATGAAAAGATACTGGATGAAGCGCAAATATCAAGGATGTTCCACTAATTTTATGGAGTATAGAAGTCAAAACTTTAACCAACTGAGTATAATAAGGAATGGAATAACAAAGAAATCACCAGGCATGTGATAGACTGCACAGGCAGGTTATTCTAACAGAATAATAACTAACGGAATCAGTCCCACAGAAACGCATGTATATATGATATTCCAATAATAATAATAAAGAATCGGAATCAGTAGGTGTAAAACGAGACATGGATATTCCAATAGAATAATGAAGACGAAATCAGTCCGGCGTAGAATGCATGTACGAGGATATTCCAATGTAATAATAAAGACAAAATCAGTCCAAAGATAAAACGCATGCATGGATATTCCAATGAGAATAATAAAAAGACGAACCAGTCCCGCGTAGAACATATGAGACAAGATGTTCCAACATAATGATAAAGAATGGAACAAATGTAAGAATTTCACCAAGTATAGGGTAGCTCAGCAGATACAAAAGTTATTCCAATGTAATAATAAAGAATGGAATAATGTAAGTTCTCTTCATAGATAAGAAAGAAATAATACTCCCTACCTTTAGAAAAACCGGATATTTGGAATCTCGAGGTAGCAAACTTCTCCTCTTCTTTCTATAATTTCTCTCTATAATGATCGCTCTAAAGCTTTTGTGAATTGGTGAGAAATGAAGGAAGAATGAGCTTTATTTATAGAAAAATATAGTTTCGATAATCAGACGTTTTGGGGCTCGAAAAATTTCAAAGACAATACCTCCAACTTTTCCTTTATTTTTAATTTAGTCATGGAAGTATTATCAAACTTGCACCACCTCCCCTAATAGTAAATAATGTGATTCAATAGTAAATTATGTGAATCAATAGTTCTGTATATGTGAAAATACGAATTACGATATAGTACATCCATCTATACCTCCCTTTTAACTTAGTCATTTGCAAGTATTATCAATCTTGTACCAACTCCCCTAATATTAACAAGAATGTGAAACAATAGTATACACATTTGAACAAATAGTTATAATCATAGGAAATAATAGCAATCAATTGCTCATTTATCCGGTTAAATACCCGATTGGTCAATATAACCTCCAGACATCAATTATTATCGAAATAATTATCGATTTTCACTAACACAAATAATTCCAACACAATGAAACTATTTTTATCAAAAATATAAATTTTGAAATTTCAAAGTTTGACTTTTCTCGAAAAAGTCAACTGTTGACTTTTTGACCAAATAGTAAATTTCGAAATTTTTTGTGTTTATAGACTATTTTTACTAATTTCATCATTTCAGACTCAAATATCACGTCCGCGTCTCCAAATTCAACTCCGAACACAACTTCAATTTTAATAACATTCATCATTAATATTATAACTCACAATATTTATCAACCAGGTCGTTCCCAGGAAAGTGGGGGCTTTCCAATAAGGATTTCTCCCTATTGGCGCGCAATTAGGTGACCAAACCTCTCCTTGACAGAACTTCTAGACATTATAAATATTGTAATTTAATAATATGAATAACTTTGTCGTCTCAATTATTGATTAATAAAATAACATATTATGCAGATGATACTATGACAATAATCGAATCAATAATATGAGAGATATGATGCAGTAATTACTGTAGCAATAATTGAGTATAACTGAGTGACTTCTCACGTAAGCATCAATAATCAATATTGTGTGCTACTATGCAACCACGCGTATTACTATACTTTTACTACCGGGTAGTTCAACAGTTAACGGTAAAACTTCCGCCGTTATTTTCATAAAGTATTTTTGTCATTTTCTCAATCCGACAATAATTCCGTTGTGGGGGTCCACCAATGATTGTTCCGTTGTACGAATATTCTCTGTTAAAATGAATATTCCCCGACTAATTGAATATTATATAACAACTTGCGTACTTTGCAAAATTTGTAAATATTACCCACAACTATAACATTATATCAAATCCACACCATAATATTCAAAAATATATTTCGAGAAAATTTAATCTTTATTCAAAAAGTTGGGGTCTTACATGTACATTCTCTAGAAGCTTAATACTACTTGAGTATGGGTTCCTAAACATAAAATGTCATTTGGCTGGGGTATCTTGACTAAGAAGGAAGAGTTCTTATGTGATTTCACTACTGTGGTAGCGTGACTTTGTGGACTTTGGACGAGATTGGGACTGGAAAAATAACGTTTTCAGATACAAAAGCAGGGATTTTACTAATTTTGTGGAGGGATTCAACAATCAATCAATCAACAACTTTCAAGCCCTAATTTGTGAAGATTTTGGAGGAATAGAGGCAAGGAGCAAGGAACACAAAGATTGCATATTGAAGTGAAGAGAAGGGTGGTTCTATTACTATTCTTGTTCTTTAATTTCAGTTCTATAATTGGGATGTTGGTTTCTTTAAGCTATTCAGTGTTTATTTCATTAGTTATGAATTAATTCAACTTATTAAGCATATGATGGATCTTTAAGTGTAACGATGATTATCATGCATGTATTGATTGCAATTTAATGATGTTATTTTTCAGTTCATCTATTATGAGTTGTGTATAATTTATGAGTTACTTGATCACCAATTCTATGTGAACTTTTATGGATTCGAGAGATGAAATATGAGTTTAGACTTAGTCATGGTAGCATGTGTTTGTGATTTCTACGTTTGATGGAATTCATGATTTATGTTTAGGATAGAAATGTACATATGCATCGCATATAATTGTGTAAGAACTTGGGATTTAAACCTTCTTTAATTTTAATTCAGATAGATATATAATGAATTAGTTAATTAGGGTGTTTGGCTTAATCCTATCATCTGTGGATTTAAGTTGATAAGGGTTTAGTGCATTGAGAAATGGCTAATTCTACTTTTGTGTTCTTGATTAATGAACTTGAATAGTTAATTGGATTAAAAAGAAGTGTGATAATCTAAGTAAAGCATAAAGTGAAACTGTAGGCTTAATTCTCCATTATCTAAGTAAAATTTGTGATTGTTAGTTGATTTTTATTTTGTTTATTAGTTTTTCATTGTTTTCGACATTAAATCAGTTAGTTTAATAAAATTGAAATAATATAAAACTGGTAATTGTTAGATTAAAATTGATATTTGTCTTTGTGGGAACGATACTTAACTTATCATTATATTACTTGTTGATTGCGTATACTTGCGTGTCGTACTTCATTAGATTACACCCAACAGTATCAACGACCATCTGTGGTACGGTCAACCTCAGAGAGGAAAGCCAAAATCCTCTCCACAACCACATTTAGAAACAAGTCCCAAGACACCAAAGAATGGGGAAATACAAAGATCAACGATCCATTCTGAGGGATCTTGAGACATATCAATGTCCATCCACCAAGGAGGAGTTCAGAATACATCGAGATCACAAGTTCTGGAGAAAAGGAAACTATCAAGCAAGTAACAAGGCATATCTAAAAGGGAAGTGAATCAAAACATATTTCTGTTCCATATAATACTGTTTGATATATACAATGTGTTATGTACATGACAAAAATGGCTAACCTAGTCTATGCAAGAAAATCAAAGCTAATCTACGAGCCCGTGGATAAGCGGACCATCAAGTCCAACATGACATCCCTCTCAGTATATGGAGGTGAATCTATGAGCTCTCGCTTCATGGTGACCATGTGATCCAGGAGATCTATGGACATCTGTATAGTGCTACCATGCTCATCAATGAATGCACTCATCTCTGCAACAATGTCAGCAGTATGAGATCTAAGTGCAGTACTATCTGTAGTGGAAACATATAGGGTAGCTAGAGCCTCATCTCGCTCAACAACATTGGTATCCCTGCGAGCTAGTGCATCATCTCTCTCAACAAGAACGACATCTCTATCAGAAAGAGTTGTCAACATCAAGGCCTTAGCATGATCCCTCTCAAACGTCATCGGATGCAACCTTTGCTCTAAATACTCTGCAGAATGTGGAGCCACATCGGTAGGAATACTGGGGGAATTAACCAGAGCTACTGACGAACTAGTAAACAACTCATCCTCGATGGGAAAATCAAGGTACTCCTCCCCATCATCCGAATCAATACTCAGCTCTGAGGATACAACCCTAGTCGATGTAATCTCTGCCTCTAACCATGTAGAATACTCTGGAGAGCGACCGGATGGCTAATAAAAAAAGTCAGTCCTCTCTCGACAAGTCCAATAGTTATAAATCCTGGTCAAATCCTCCGCTGAAAGAAGTCGAGATGACAATCGCTGACCCGATGCTCCGTCAAAGGAATGAATATCCTGAAACTGGTCAAACTGTCCCATGACAGCCAGTGGATGATATGTGGTCACCCCCCTTAAACCGGCTAGGGGATGATAGTCTATGGCGACTGCATGAGTGATAAAGCTATAGGGAGAGCTGATACCTGAACATGGCAAATAATCAAATGGGTCATCGATCCCTAACAAGAAAGCCAACTATAATATTGTGTCTTTACACTCAGCTGGCTGAAATGAATAGGACATGTGTAAGACCCCAACTTTTTATGAATAAAGATTTAATTTTTCTAAATATTATTTTGAATAATAAGGTGTGATTTGATATAATGCTATAGTTATGGGTGATATGTGCAAATTTTGCAAGTAAGCAAGTTGTCATAAAATATTCATTTAGTTGGGGAATATTCTTTTTGTCGGGGAATATTCGTATAACGACACAATCATTGGTGGACCCCACAACGGAATGACTGTCGGATATAGAAAGCGACAGAAATAACCTTTTTATAAAAATAACGGCAAAACTTTTACCGTTAACTGTTGAAATACCGGTGATAAAAGAACAGTAATATGCGGGGTTGAATAGTAGCATAAGGTATTGTACAGTATCTCTGATTATTGATGCTTACGTAAGAAGTCACTCAGTTCATTTAATAATTGCCACAGTAGTTGTGGCATAGTATCTCATATTATTGATTCAATTATTGTCACAATATCATCTGCATAATATTTTATATTATTAAATCAATAATTGAGATAACACAATTATTCATATTATTATTTGCATTATTGACAATGTATAGAAAGTACTTTCGAGGAAAGGAGTTAGGTTATTTAATTACGTGCCAATAAGGAGAAATCCTTATCAGAAAGCCCCCTCTTTCCTAGGAATGATCTGGTTGTCAATATTGTGAGTTATAATATTAATGATGAATAATTGTTGAAAGATTACAAACGTGTTGATTGAAGATAAGTGATTTGTGGTAAATATTTATTCAATTTTTGATATAAATAGAGGGGTTTTGTGACACCCCCAAATCTGTGTACTTCAATTCTACGGGATTTGGTGTTCACTATACAAATATCATCTATCTATCTACCCATAATAAATGCAAACCATGCAATAGATAGAATAAAAATCTTCCCCTTAAGGGTTACAACATCTGAATAATAATAATACAATCCTAGGTTAAACTAACCTTAAACATCTGTGCGGAATCATAAACAAATAAGTCTTAACAACATCATTAACTCAAGTCTTAAACATAAATACATCATCTAAATAAATAACAAGTCTTCATCACTTGCTAACTTTGCCCTTGCCCTTACTAGTGGAAGGTTCATTAGTTCTTTCGTTCTTAACTGCAATGTTATTATTAAGCAACAGTGAGCACTATTGCCCACAAGTATAACAATGAAATAACAGTATAATAACATGCGAGTAGATCAAAGACATCTGAATAAAAGCTCAACTTTTGAATCAAGAATGAATAACAAGAATCAAAAGAATTTTGAGGGTCATAAGGCCTTGAACTATGTCCTAGGTTATCAAGGGTTATACTTAAAACCTTTAACAATCATAAGACTATGGACCTTTCTACTCGTACTTAGGGGATCAAATTTCTTAGTACCATCATGCATGCACAATATCTTAACGCTAACGCATAAGTAAATCCCTTTGCAGGGTAGTTCATCTCAGTTTGACATTCGAGTCCGCACCAAAGGAAGTTTGGCTTGGATAATTCATCAAAGGGTTTTGAAATTTAGAACGCTCATCAACTATGGACTAGTCGAATCAATAAGGGTTCGCTAGTCTAATAAGGTTCAATAATAATGATATTCAAATTGAATAATAATCTCAGGAAGTATACAATAGGACAATTATTGTATAACTAAATCATGCTTTGAAAAGATAATCAATCTTTAATATAACATTTGAACATGAATAATAGTAATGATAATTTACTCGAGGTAATTAATAAACTTGAACAATAATGACAAGTAGGGTTAGGAAACTTGCCTCGTGCGTAGATTACACTTTAACTAAACACGTTCTTTCAATTTAATCCTACATACCATTCACATTCACAATACCAGTTAATTATAACTTAACTAATCATCATAACTCATTCTCTTTGTCTAACTTCGGTTATGACTATACTTAGTCAAATTACTACATTCGTTATCCCAAAATAACACTTCATGAATAACAAGTTAATTATGTATTCAATAATTCAATTCACATGCAATTATGTTATTTACATGTTAAACAACTATTTTACATCTCATTATACTTCTAACATGTTTACATATTCATTAAATTAAGTTAACAATACATTGTTAGACTTAACACTTAAAAAAATACATTTCGGACCATTCGCAGAGTGGTAAATGCATGGCCACGCTTTATACTAGGTCTTGGTGTCATGGTATTGCAGTAGCAGCATCATTGGTCGGGCACTTGGCGTTCTTGGCTGGGACTTAAGGTCTTTGCTGCCATGGCATGCGATGAAGTTTAAAATCGCTCGCGTAATTCGCGAAAATTGCGAACACGTAATTTAAAAAACTCCAATTAAATTACTACTACACGAAATTTTGACATACCCACATGTTATAATTCATGTATAATCATAACCCAACATTTATAAAGTGATTTTAACCCATGAAAACACATAATCACAGAATTAAATTCTATAATTTCACTGAATTTGATGTTTTTGAAGGTTTTGAAAATAAAACATGAAAATTATCACTACGGATTCGTTATAACACCGAATCCGTTTATTTAAACTTTGGTCTCTTCGTATCGACATGCATAACAACATACGAGTGTAAACTTTAGGGATAATATATGATCAATACATAAAATATCACGTATAAGGCCATAAGGCCAAAACCCATAGTCTGTAATTTTGTAGAAATCATATACGACATATTTTCATGAATTTGATGATATGGTTTACATAATATATATAATTAAATATGATGTGATAAGTCATAACACATACAACCCATAATCATTACTCCTATCCCAATTACAGAGGTTTAAACCAAAAACTATGAAACCCATTTTTATGAAAACTAAAAGACGTGAAGTAGAAATTGGGAAGGAGGAGATTACCCTGAGTATAATTTAGAAGAGGTGATCAATGAAGATCCTTTCACAACAACCTGTTGATTACACACTTACAAATTTCTCTCAAGCTTCTCAATTTTCTCTCTGTAAGTTTTCTATTCTCTCTGGCTTGTTTTCTAGAATTAGGCAATAATGAAGAATGAAAAGAAGAATACGTATTATAAGAATTCAACCAAGAAAGCAAGATAATGGCCGGGATTACTCCAAAAGGTGGGTAATCGCATCCAACTCCCCATAGGGCCTTGTTTGGCTAGATTAATAGATTTCAAAAATTATTTAATTTAATAAAACTTTATCATATAGTTTAATTCATATCACACCCACTTGCACAATAATTCATATATCTTATTTAATATAAATAAAATATAATAACTTCTCGTAAATTCACATAGTCATATATTTAATTTTCTCATTAATTAATAATGTCAAATTATTAACTCTCTAATTAATAATTAATTTAATTAAAATAACATCATGCTTAATTAAATATTTCATTTAATTCAATAAGCTCAATTAATTACATACTTGAATAATAATTATTCTCCACATTAATTTAATAAATGTAACACATATAATTAAATTAATCTACCACAATTGCATCAAATAATTATTTAATCCAATAATTAAATCATCGAAAAATATTTATTTAATTCAATAAATATTAAAATTAAATTACAAAAATCTTGTTCGTCACATCTTTCCCCCCTTCAAAGGATTCTGTCCCCAGAATCACGTCTCAATAAATTCGACCCGTTACATTCTCCCATCCTTACAAAGATTCTGTCCCCAGAATCGTTTACAAATAATTAAGTAAATAAATGAGGGTAATTCTTCATCATATTCTCTTCGAGTTCCCACGTAGCTTCTTCAGCGTTGTGGTTCCTCCAAATTACCTTAACAGAAGGTATAACTTTATCTCTGAGAACTTGTTCTTTTCGGTCGACAATTTGGACAGGAATTTCTTCGTAAGATAAGTCTTTCTCAAAATGTAGGGGTTCATATTCAATTACATGTTTGTAATCGGCTTTGTAGGGTCGTAACACAGAAACATGGAAGACGTTGTGGACATTCTCGAGTGCTGGAGGTAAGGCTACCTCGTACGCGACTTCTCCAATTCTACGCAATACTTCAAAGGGTCCAATGAATCTTGGGCTTAATTTCCCTTTCTTTCCGAATCTGATCTTTCTCTTCTAGGGAGAGACCTTCAAGAAAACATAACTACCTAATTCAAACTCGATATTTTTACGATGTGGATCAGCGTATTTCTTCCGTCAATCTTGAGTCGCTACCTACCGTGCTTGGATCACTTTAACTATTTCGCGCGATCTCATTGTACCAATTTCGGGCCTAGAAATTATCTTTCACCAACTTCATCCCAAAGAAAGTGGAGTTCGCACTTGCAGTATAACGCTTCGTGGCGGCATACCAATCGTGGCGTGGTTGTTGTTGTTGTAGCCGAACTCTACTAATCAGTAGGTGATCATCCCAATTTCCTTTTAAGTCCATCACACAGGCTCTTAGCATATCTTCTAACGTTTGAATCGTTCTCTCTCTCTGTCCGTCTGTTTGAGGGTGGTATACTGTACTCATTCACAATTGCGTACCCATGCATTCCTGAAGACGTTTCCAGAAATTTGATGTGAAGCGCGAATCCCTATCAGAAATAATTAACACCGGTACTCCATGACTCAAAACAATCTCTTTCACGTATAATCTTGCCAACTGATCTAAATTGAATTTGATTTTGATGGAAGGAAGTGTGCGGATTTCGTCAGTCGGTCAACGATAACCCATACTGCGTCGTAGCCTTTCTTAGTCGTCGGAAGGCCAACCACGAAGTCCATTGTAATATGTTCCCATTTCCATTCTGGGATTTCCAACGGTTGAAGCAATCCACTTGGTCTCTGATGTTCTGCTTTTACTTTCTGACAGGTCAGACACTTGGCAACACATTCTGCAACATCCCATTTGAAATTTGGCCACCAGAAATGTTGTCGAAGATCTTGATACATCTTTGTACTTCCAGGGTGAATCGAATATCGCGAACTATGAGCTTCGCTTAAAATTTCTTCCTTAATCTCTTCTATTGGCGGAACCCAAATTCTACTTTCAAATCTTATTATTCCTTCCTTATCCATCTTAAATCTCGGTTCAATTCCTTCAGATATCTTCTTTGTTACCTTTTTGCATTCATCATCCTGAAGCTGAGCCTCCTTTACTTTATCTAGTAGAGTTGTACCAGATTGCATATAAAATAGCTTCTCATCGATCTCCATTGGATACTTCACTTCCAATTCTAATTTCTCCATTTCTACAATTAACTCCTTCTAAGCAGTCAACATCATCAATTTCTCACGACTCTTTCTACTTAAGGCGTCGACAACCATATTCGCCTTACCCGGATGGTATAAAATTTCACAGTCATAATCCTTAATTAATTCCAACCATATTCTTTGACGCATATTTAAGTCCTTCTGTGTAAAAATATATTTCAGACTCTTGTGGTCCGTATATATTTCACACTTCTCCCCGTAGAGGTAGTGCCTCCAAATTTTCAAAGCAAAAACAACTGCAGCTAACTCTAAGTCGTGGGTCGGATATCCCTTCTCGTAATCTTTCAATTGTCGTGATGCATATGCAATGACTTTGCCATTTTGCATCAACACACAACCAAGTCCTTTATGCGACGCATCACTATAAACAACAAAATTTCCTATATCATCCGGAAGGGATAACACAGGTGCCGTACTCAATCTCTTCTTCAATTCTTGAAAGCTCTCCTCACACTTCTCCGTCCAAACAAATTTCACAGCTTTTTGAGTTAAATTCGTTAACGGAGTTGCGATCTTGGAAAAGTCTTGTATGAACCTTCTATAATATCCTGCCAATCCAAGAAAACTTCTTACTTTCGACGGCGTTCTCGGCTGATCCCAGTTAATCACGGCTTCGACTTTAGATGGATTTACCGATATACCGTTTTTATAAATCACGTGACCAAGAAATTGTACTTGCTCGATCCAGAATTTGTATTTCAAAAATTTAGCGTACAACTTCTCCCTTCTCAATACTTCCAACGTTAACCTCAAATGTTCTTCTTGTTCTTCTTTGGTTTTGGAATATACCAAAATGTCGTCTATAAATACCACCACGAATTTGTCCAAAAATGGCTTGAACACACCATTCATTAGTCCCACAAATCCTGCAGGAGCATTCGTTAGACCAAATGACATTACTAAAAATTTGTAGTGACCGTATCGTGTTCTGAACGCTGTCTTCGGTACATCTTCTGGCCTCACTTTCAATTGGTGATAACCACTCCTCAAGTCTATCTTAGAAAAGTATCTCTCTCCCTTCAATTGATCAAACAGGTCATCGATCCTCGGTAATGGATATCTGTTCTTAATCATGACCTTATTCAGTTCTCTGTAGTCAATGCAGAGTCGCATCGATCCATCCTTCTTTTTCACAAACAACACCGGCGCTCCCCACGGTGATACGCTCGGTTGAATATACTTCTTGTCTAACAATTCTTGTAGTTGTACCATTAATTCTTTCATCTCTACTGGTGTCATTTGGTATGGTGCCTTCGATATTGGAGCGGTTCTGGGCGCCAAATCGATCACGAAATCTACCTCCCTATCTGGTGGAAGTCCTGGCAAATCGTCTGGAAATACGTCGATGAATTCCCTCACAATTGTTATCTCTTCTACCTTTGGATTCTCTTTTTGACTGTCAACTATGTAAGCTAAGTATCGTACACAGCCTTGTCTCAACAACTTCCTGGCCTGCATCATCGTCAGACAACTCGCTTGTCTAAGCGACTTGCTACCATAAAATACAACCTTTGACGGAGTCATAAGGTTAATACGTTTCTTTTGGCAATCAATTATAGCACCATAATTGAATAATCAATCCATTCCCAAAATAACGTCAAATTCCCCAAGTCGAATAGGGATAAGATCTACGTTCATGATATTACCCTTAATATCCACTCTACAGTTCTTATGTACGTACTTAACAAGGATTATTTCTCTATTCGCAATTTCTATATTCATGGGGTAATCCAATTCATTCTTAGGCAAATCTAAATTCTTGGCAAAATCATCGGATATAAAGGAACAAGTAGCACCCGAATCAAATAAAACATAAGCATTAATTTTATTGATTGGAATGATACCTGACACCAAATCACGGGATTGAACTGCATGTTGTACCGTCATATTAAAAGTCCAGGCAGTCGGTCGGTTTATTGCGGTAGGTCTGGTGATGGTTAAGGTATTTCCACTGTTGTTTCCCCGGTTTCCTCCTGATCCTGACCCTCCCAATCCCTTCCTGGGACAATCTCTTGCCAGATGGTCCTTCGAACCACAAGTAAAACAAGCACCCTTCTTTGGGTTTGGACAGTTTGGTGCTATGTGGCCTTCTTGACCACAATTGTAGCACACTCTCTTTCCTTTCATTCAAACTCCCAGATGGGCTTTCTCGCAAGTCGGGCATGCTTCGATTCTTTTCTTCTGATTACCTTGCTGATTCCCCGATGATGAGCTGTCGTTCCACCTTTTCTTCTGATTGAAATTTCCACCTCCTATGCCACTTCCACTGGCCTTGTTATTAATTTCACCTTCACTCTTCTTCTTCTTCTGATCTTGATTGTACTTGGTCACCTCATCGCTTCCTCCTTCAGCGAGGATGGCCTTTTCCAATACTCCAACAAATGTGTTTATCTGAAACATTGATACTTTACTGTAAACCCAAGGCTTTAGTCCTTGTTCAAATCTTCTGGCCTTTCTCTCGTCAGTGTGTACTTGGTACGGGGCGAACCTTGCCAACTCGTTGAATTTAGTCGCGTAGTTAGGTACGCTCATGTTTCCCTGCTTCAGTTCCAGAAATTGAACTTCCATCTGATTCTGAGAACTAGTAGGGAAGTACATCTCGAAGAACATCTCTTTAAATCTTTCCCACGTAATTACACCTTCACCTCCTCGCACTTTGTTTGCTTGCCACCAGTAGCTAGCCTCAGACTTCAGTATAAACGTTGCAAAAGCGGTCTTATGGTCTTCTCTAACCCTAGCAACGTCAAAAACCTTCTCCATTTCCATAACCCACGTTTGAGCCTCGATTGGGTTCATGGAACCTTTGAACTCTGGCGGTCCCACCGCCTTGAAGTCCTTAAACGTTATGTTTGGTGGAGCTTGAGGTTGATTATTCATGGCTCCAAATCGGTAAGTTCTGTTGTTGAACATGATTAGCATTGGCGTTATTGTTATTATTGGTAGACTCTTCCTGAGCCGGTTGATGTTGTTATCTTCTCCTTGGGGGCATTTTTCTGTTAAATAAACGCTTATTAGAACTTTATTTATTTCTCTAAATAGTTAAGGCATTACTTAACAATTTAACATACTCAATTAACACATCATCTCAAACAACTTGATATATTTTCATTCAAATCAAACGGTTTAACATTAAACGATAGCATAACTGCTATTTACATAAACTATCCTGGAATAAAGAATCCACAGGATTTAAAACATTCAAATATTCCTTCGTTCATAAACACGTCAGAATTTACATCTAAAACTAATTAAGTTTTTCACATAATTAAACAAATCATATCACCTTTACCAAGGTAAGTCGATTAGCCTTTACGCCTCCTCTTCTAAGATGCGATGCATCGTCCAGCGATCCATCATGTATAATGGTAGTCCTTCGAACTAGATTAGGTACCTTAAAACTCGATCTTGGGTCTCATTCATTACCTTGTTAAGTGTAGAGTACGTTTCCCCAATCTTTGCTTTCTTTGCACGACTATCATCCTCTGCACGATCAGCTCGACGCGATTCTTTTACCCAGCCTTCCTCTGTTATGTTCAGCCTTTCAGAGGTTTCCTTCAGTTCCTTCTTCAGTTTCTCTATCTCTTCGGTCTTATCTTCAGTTTGACCCTTCTCATGGACCAAATCTCATTCTACATTTTCCAGTCGAGAGTGAAGAGTCGAAATCTCCCTCTCTTTCTGCTATAGAGAAATATGCTGAATAACCGCTCGCTCGGTGAAATCCTGCACCTCATCTCGTAATTCCACGTTACGGTCGTATAACGTGTCATACATCTCAGCATCAATGGTGTATCGTGGTATTTCCTCTTCTTCCTCTTCCTCTTCCTCAACAAATTCCTCCTCAGGATCCTCCTCAGGATCAGTCTCGGGCTCATGCTCCTGACCAACAACGGTGATCAATGGAGATGATTCCTCTGCACCATTTGCTCCCTAACGACATGAATGTCTCGGGCTCCTCCTCCGCTTCATTTTAGGTACACGGGTTCCTCCTCAAGAGGGTACTATAGGTACCACAGGTTCTTCCTCCCCACTTGACTAGCTTCTCCAACATTCGACATCCCCGACAACAAAATTTTAAGTTTTAGTTACTAAGTCGTATCATCTAACGATACTTTAACACATAAACACATAAGGTCTTTTATTATCTTCAATGAATTACAAAATTCATTTCTTAGAACTCGATAAGAGTTTTCCATCACTATCTTCTTTCTATAAGGCTACTACCTAAGGTTGTTCCCCACCTAAGGTTCATAACCTCTGACTTTGATACCAACTTGTGACACTCCCAAATCGGATACTTCAATTCCATGGATTTGGTGTTCATCATACAAATATCATCTATCTATCTACCCATAATAAATGCAAACCATGCAATAGATAGAATAAAAATCTTCCCCTTAAGGGTTACAACATCTGAATAATAATAATACAATCCTAGGTTAAACTAACCTTAAACATCTGTGCGGAATCATAAACAAATAAGTCTTAACAACATCATTAACTCAAGTCTTAAACATAAATACATCATCTAAATAAATAACAAGTCTTCATCACTTGCTAACTTTGCCCTTGCCCTTACTAGTGGAAGGTTCATCAGTTCTTTCGTTCTTAACTGCAATGTTATTATTAAGCAACAGTGAGCACTATTGCCCACAAGTATAACAATGAAATAACGAAGATAATAACATACGAGTAAATCAAAGACATCCGAATAAAAGCTCAACTTTTGAATCAAGAATGAATAACAAGAATCAAAAGAATTCGAGGGTCATAAGACCTTGAACTATGTCCTAGGTTATCAAGGGTTATACTTGAAACCTTTAACAGATTATAAGACTATGGACCTTTACTACTCGCACTTAGGGGATCGACCCTTAGTACCATATCATATGCATAATATCTTAACGCTTAACGATAAGTAAATCCCTTTGCGCAGGTTGTTCATCTCATTTGACATTCGAGTCCGCACTCAAAGGAAGTTTGGCTTGGATAATTCATCAAGGGTTTTGAAATTTAGAACGCTCATCAACTATGGACTAGTCGAATCAATAAGGGTTCGCTAGTCTAATAAGGTTCAATAATAATGATATTCAAATTGAATAATAATCTCAGAAAGTATACAATAGGACAATTATTGTATAACTGAATCATGCTTTTAAAAGATAATCAATCTTTAATATAACATTTGAACATGAATAATAGTAATGATAATTTACTCGAGGTAATTAATAAACTTGAACAATAATGACAAGTAGGGTTAGAAAACTTGCCTCGTGCGTAGATTACACTTTAACTAAGCACGTTCTTTGAATTTAATCCTACATACCATTCACATTCACAATACCAGTTAATTATAACTTAACTAATCATCATAACTCATTCTCTTTGTCTAACTTCGATTATGACTATACTTAGTCAAATTACTTCATTCGTTGTCCCAAAATAACACTTCATGAATAACAAGTTAATTATTTATTCAATAATTCAATTCACATGGAATTATGTTATTTACATGTTAAAAAACTATTTTACATCTCATTATACTTCTAACATGTTTACATATCCATTAAATTAAGTCAACAATACATTGCTAGACTTAACACTTAAAAAATTACATTTCTGGACCATTCTGCAGAGTGGCGCTGCGGTGCCACGTTTATACTAGGTCTTGGCCATGCATTTGCTGTATAACCTTCTATGATCGAGCATTTGGGCATCTTGTATGGGACTTAAAAGTCTTGGAAATTTGAAATGTCCCATATGAGTTAGAACTCGCTACGCAATTCGCGAAAATTGCAGAACACAGCCCAAAAACTCCAATTAAATTACTTCTACACGAAATTTAGACATACCCACATGTTATAATTCATGTATAATCATAACCCACAATTTCTAAAGTGATTTTAACCCATGAAAACACATAATCACAGAATTAAATTCTATAATTTCACTGACTTTGATGTTCTTGAAGGTTTTGAAAATAAAACATGAAAATTGTCACTACGGATTCGTTATAACACCGAATCCGTTTATTTAAACTTTGGTCTCTTCGTATCGACATGCATAGCAACATACGAGTGTAAAATTTAGGGATAATATATGATCAATACATAAAATATCACGTATAAGGACATAAGGCCAAAACCCATACTCTGTAATTTTGTAGAAATCATATACGACATATTTTCATGAATTTGATGATATGGTTTACATAATATATAATTAAATACGATGTGATAAGTTATAACACATACAACCCATAATTATTACTCCTATCCCAATTACAGAGATTTAAACCAAAAATTATGAAACCCATTTTTATGAAAACTAAAAGACGTGAAGTAGAAATTGGGAAGGAGGAGATTACCCTGAGTATAATTTAGAAGAGGTGATCAATGATGATCCTTTCATAATAACCTGTTGATTACACACATACAAATTTCTCTCAAACTTCTCAATTTTCTCTCTGTAAGTTTTCTATTCTCTCTGGCTTGTTTTCTAGACTTAGGCAATAATGAAGAATGAAAAGAAGAATACGTATTATAAGAATTCAACCGACGCCAAGATAATGGTCGGATTACTCAAAAGTGGGTAATCGCATCCAACTCCCACGAGGGCCTTGTTTGGCTAGATTAATAGATTTCAAAAATCATTTAATTTAATAAAACTTTATCATATAGTTTAATTCATATCACACCCACTTGTACAATAATTCATATATCTTATTTAATATAAATAAAATATAATAACTTCTCGTAAATTCACATAGTCATATATTTAATTTTCTCATTAATTAATAATGTCAAATTATTAACTCTCTAATTAATAATTAATTTAATTAAAATAACATCATGCTTAATTAAATATTTCATTTAATTCAATAAGCTCAATTAATTACATACTTGAATAATAATTATTCTCCACATTAATTTAATAAATGTAACACATATAATTAAATTAATCTACCACAATGCATCAAATAATATTTAATCCAATAATTAAATCATCGAAAAATATTTATTTAATTTAATAAATATTAAAATTAAATTACAAAAATCTCGTTTCATTACATCTTTCCCCTTAAAAGGATTCATCCCCGAGAATCACGAATCAATAAATTCGACCTGTTACATTCTCCCCCTTACAAAGATTACATCCCCGAATCGTTTACAAATAATTAAGTAAATAAATGAGGGTAATTCTTCATCATATTCTCTTACGGGACTCGATTCCGACATACGAAGATCAGTTATCGCCCAAATTACAAAACTCACCAACAGTTAGGCAAAAAGCCGAAAAAGAGACCAAAACCCGCCTTGGTCGTCCGAATGACACGCAAACACACACGTAGCATCGCATAGGCATTAGGCACGTGTTGCAACTTACGGGACTTGATTCCGACATACGGAGATTGAGTTATCGCCCAAATTACAAAACTCACCAACAGTTAGGCAAAAAGCCGAAAAAGAGACCAAAACCCGTCTCGGTCGTCCGAACGACACGCAAACACACACGTAGCATCGCATAGGCATTAGGCACGTGTTGCAACTTACGGAACTCGATTCTGACATACGGAGATCGAATTATCGGCCAAATTGCAAAACTCACCAACAGTTACTCAAAAAGCCAAAAAAGAGACCAAAACCCGCCTCGATCATCCGAACGACACGCAAGCACACATGTAGTACCGCATAGGCATTATACACGTGTTGCAACTTACGGGAATCGATTTTGACATACGGAGATCGAGTTATCGCTCAAATTGTGAAACTCGCCAACAGTTAGGCAAAAAGCCAAAAAAGAGACTGAAACTCGCCTCGGTTGTCCGAAAGACACACAAACACACATGTAGCACCGCATAGGCATTAGACACGTGTTGCAACTTACGGGACTCGATTCTGACATACGGATATCGAGTTATCGCCCAAATTGCAAAACTCGCCAACAGTTAGGCTAAAAGCCGAAAAAGAGACCAAAACCCGCCTCGATCATCTGAACGACACGCAAACACACACGTAGAACCGCATATGCATTAGGCACGTGTTGCAACTTACGGTACTCGATTCCGATATATGAATAACGAGTTATCAGTATGTTTGCCACACTTGTAGAACACAAACTAAAATAATTTAAATATGCTTAGTTTTTGACTTCGTTTTTAATATTTTACTTTTGTAGGGTCTTGTTGAGGAGACTCATGGGGGTGGAGGCTACGGCACATGCGATGCCCGTGGCGGAGAAAGTGATGACCGACGAGCTGATGAGACTATAGAGGGTGGGATCGGAGGTGGGACAGGCGATGAGACCGGCGATCGTACGGTAGATGGTGGTGATGGTGACACTGGCATTCCTGATCTTGGGTTGTAGTTAGTTTATGTTTATATTTTGACTTTTATGTATGTATTTATATACCTTTTGAGTTGTTTAGACTAGACTTTTGTATCTAACTATATTGATTGTTGATGGTGAAAGATATGATTGTTATTGATATGCGTGCATTGTCATTATTTGTTTTTCTTAAATTTTTAACATGTATAATTATATATATGTAAATGAATAGAGGAATTTTGCAATTTTTAATTTTTTTTTCAGCAGGTCATTGGTGACGGGGGGCCGTCGGAAATGACCTGAAGGTCATTGGCGACGGGACTAGACACTCATTGGCTGGCGGTAATTTCGCTTCAAGAATGATTTGATTAAATTAAAACTCAATAATGATTAGTGGCGATAAAGACATCCGTCGTTATGGTCAGTCTTAATGACTCATTTATGACAAGGTCGTCGCGTCGAATGTCCCCGCTTAAGATCGACCACCTTCCCGACGGCGAGTGGCGGAGCTGAGGGGCGACGACCTCTGGGGCGACGGGAGAGGGCGATTTTGACATCGTCGTCGCTTAATGACCTCATTCGATGATGGAAAAAGAGTTAAGCGATGGCGATGGCGGTCACGATAAATGACCTTTATTTTTGTAGTGATAAATGAAGTTTGTATTTTAATTTTGTACCATGTATTTGGCGACTCAAAATGGGTTTTATGGACCTATTTTGGGGGTGTCACAATTGGTATCAGAGCTTAGGGATATGATCTCTGGCAGAGATCTGAGGCTAGAACTAGGAGGGGAGAGACGAGTAAATCATTAACTATTGTGTGCTTGATGAGTGGGATTTATACCCGCGAATTGGATCCTTTATTGATTAATTAGTTGCTTGATCTTCGTTGATTTTATATATCTTTTATATGATTATAGTATTATTTTGCTTAACCGATGTGTTGCAGGGCTTTATAGGTCTTTTCCAGCTTTCAGGGGGCAAAACGGTCAATTTCCCTACACTGGGGCTGCAACGCCAATGCCAGGCTTTAGACTGGCACTGCAACGCCCCAACCTGTTCAACTGTGACGTCAACATAGCGTTGTAGCGCCCCAGTTCCTTCATAGACTGGCGCTGCAATGCGACCTCCGGTGTGTGCTGATGTGGCGCTGCAGCTCCAATGCCAAGCTTACTCTCCGCGCCGCAGCGCCACCTCCGGTTCCCAGGCAGTGAAGAGCTTGTTTTGACCTAGCTTTAAGGGGACTGATATATATATGAGAAGCAAGCCTCTGCATATAGAATCGGATAGATCCCCCTCTGGGATAGTTTTTCTTTCTTCTTTGTAATTTCTATGTCTATCTCTTAGATAACGTTTGTACATATAGTTTAGGTAGATTAGGGAGAAGTTTGGGATTCCTTGAAGCTCAAGAGCAGTGAGCAATACGGATTGGAAAGCTTGAAAGGAGTGAAATTCTTGGAGACTGAAGAGCTTTGACAGAGTTTATTCTTATCCATTTGTTTCCTTTGATTTTGTAATCCATAAATGTTATCTTTATTGCTACTTATATTTTTTTCAAGAGCTATAAACTAAGTATTGGCTCTAAGGTTATAATGGAACCCTTTATTAATTTGAATTGAATGTCCTATCTCTTTGGTTGGCACAATATGGTTTGGTTTAATATATTAAGTTTAATGATTCTTGCTAAGAAATTAGTGATGATTTTGGTAATCTATATGATGTTAAAAGAGGGATTGTAGATTTACACCGTAATATATTGGCATGTGATTATGAACTGTCGACTTGCTTCGACTGCATAAGTTGTGTGTAGAATAGACACACACACACACACACACACACACACATATATATATATATATATATATATATATATATATATGTGTGTGTGTGCACTACATGTGATCCAATTGAGAACTTATGCTGAAATCCTTGTTATGGTTAATTCACATAGACATGTGTAGGATTATCACCTAGCTTGGATGTTTTTTCTGTTCTATTCCCTATCGAGTGGATCTAGAGAGGATATGTTTGTACATACCTCGACAGAGGTGTATGAGCACTTGTGTGTTCTCGGTTGACAAACTGTCGTGACCACTAAGACGAAAGAGATAAGGGTAGGATGTTTAATGAAGAATAGCACACTAGGTGTTTGACAAAATGCCAGTGTGGGGTGAAGTTATGACCTTAGCTTGTAGCACCTTCGATACCATTCGTTATCCATTTACTTGCTTTGATAATTACATATAACTAGATTAATCACTCTTCTATTATTCTACTGTTCAAATAAGACTTAAGCAATACAAAGTTGGTATTTGGTAAATATTAGTGATAGTTCCTTGTGGGTACGACATTCTTCTTATCACTATATTACTTGTTAGGCCGCGTATACATGTGCGTGTTTAGTGATCGATGTGACGCCCCCAAAACAGGTCTACATCACCCATCTTGAGTCGCCAGATACAAGGTACTGAATTCAAATACAACTGTCGTATACAATACGACAAAACATAAACTGTGAGTTTGAATACAAATATTGTCTACTAGAGAGTATACAAACTCAAAAGGAGTCCTCATTACAATTATTATCACACTATTTCACAGAATAGTGAGGACTACTAATGCACCATCTAGGACCATCACTCTGTTCCCGACTAGTCCCAGCTACGTTCTCATTTCACAAGAGAAGCAAAGTGAAAGAAAGGGTGAGCTCAACTAGCCCAAAGAAGAAATATTATGACTAAGATAATGCGAGAATAATTTATCGTTAGCCTTCAATAATGTTAAACCGATAAAATATAATAAATATCAAGTTTAAGCTGCGCAGCGGATCAAGCAATCCATTAGAAGAGTCAAAGCATGAATAAAATCTACTATCTTGTATGATTTAAAAGGTTTTTCATCACTTTTATCATTTGGAACTCAATTTTAATAAATAATCCACATCATCGAATCACCCTTGCACACTACGGCCGAGGATATTCTTTTTAGTATCACGACCATAAATTATCCATGCACTACGGGCCAAGGACATTCGTGTATTCATTAATGGTCATGATCATGCCAACAATCGTCCATCAATGCAATAACGGGCCAATGAGGACTTTTACCACATCATTTGTAACATTACGGTCATTATTATACCGAATAATCCTGGTCATAATCATACCAAGTCCATCTATGCACTACTGAAAGCCACGAGATGACTTTCAACAAAATATAAACATGAGGATGATGACAATGATATAAGAATTCAATAAAACAAGTTCAAGAATTAATTTATCTAGGAATTGATAACGTCCAAATTTCCAACATGATACTGCTTTGTAGAGTAAAATTCAAGAATGCTCAGAAGAATATTTCCATGAAAAGATACTAGATGAAGCGCAAATATCAAGGATATTCCACTAATTTTATGGAGTATAGAAGTCAAAGTTTTAACCAACTGAGTATAATAAAGAATGGAATAACAAAAGAAATCACCATGCATGCGATAGACCGCACATGCAGGTTATTCCAACAGAATAATAAATAACGGAACCAGTCCCAAGATAAACACACAGATGAGGATATTACGGCGAATAATAAATAATGGAACCGGTCCACGTAAACACACAGAGACAAGATATTAGATAGAATAATAAATAATGGAACCAGTCAAAACATAAATGCATGCAGACAGGATATTCCGACATAATAATAAATAATGGAACCAGGTTCGATGTGACACCCCAAAATTAGGTTTACATCACCCATCTTGAGTCGTCGGATACATGGTATGTAATTTGAGATACAACTTAATAATACTGTATGCTGCAGTACAATACGACAAAACATAAATCGTGAGTTTGAATACAAATATTGTCTACTAGAGTATACAAACTCAAAAAGAGTCCTCATTACAATTATTATCACACTATTTCACGAATAGTGAGGACTACTAATGCACCATCTAGGACCATCACTCTATTCCCAGACTAGTCCCAATTTACGTTCTCATTTCACGAAGAGAGAGCGGTGAAAGAAAGGGTGAGCTTAACTAGCCCAAGAAGAAATATTATGACTAAGATAATGCGTAATAATTTATCTTTAGCCTTCAACAATGTTAAACTGATAAAATATAATAAATATCAAGTTTAACTGCAACGGATCAAGCAATCCATTAGAAGAGTCAAGTAGAGAATAAAATCTACTATCTTGTATGATTTAAAAGGTTTTTCATCACTTTTATCACTGGGACACAGCTTAATAAATAATCCACATCATCGAATCACCCCTGCACTACGGCCAATGATATTCTTTAGTATCACGACCACAAATTATCCATGAACTACGGGCCAAGAATATTTGTGTATTCATTAATGGTCATGATCATGCCAACAACTGTTCATCAATGCACTACGGGCCAATGAGGACTTTTACCACATCATTTGTAACATTACGGTCATGATTACAATTGAATAATCCACAGTCATAATCATACCAAGTCCATCTATGCACTTCACAGCCACAGATGACTTTCAAAAAATATAAACATGAGGATGATGACAATGATATAAGAATTCAATAAAACAAGTTCAAGAATTAATTTATCTAGGAACTGATAACGTCCAAATTGTCAACATGATACTACTTTGTAGAGTAAAATTCAAGAATGCTCAGAAGAATATTTCCATAAAAAGATCCTTGGATGAAGCACAAATATCAAGGATATTCAACTATTTTATGGAGTATAGAAGTAAAGGTTTTACCAACTGAGTATAATAAAGAATGGAATAACAAAAGAAATCACCATGCATGCGATAGACCGCATACAGGCGAGTTATTCCAATAGAATAATAAATAACGGAACCAGTCCGGCAAGATAAACGCATGCAGGATATTCGAGACGAATAATAAATAATGGAACCAGTTAAAGGCGTAACACGCAGACAAGATATTCGGCAGAATAATAAATAATGGAACCGAAGTAAAGCATAAATGCATGCACGAGGATATTACGGCGAATAATAAATAATGGAACCAGGCCCGGTGTGACACCCCCAAAATTAGGTATACATCATCCATCTTGTCGCCAGATACATGGTACAGAATTCAAATACAACTGTCGTGTACAATACGACAAAACATAAATTGTGAGTTTGAATACAAATATTGTCTACTAGAGAGTAAACAAACTCAAAAAGAGTCCTCATTATAATTATTATCACACTATTTCAAAGAATAGTGAGGACTAATAATGCATCATCTAGGACCATCACTCCGTTCCCCGACTCGTCCCAGCTATATTCTCATTTCCTAAAGAGAACAGTGAAAGAAAGGGTTAGCTCAACTAGCCCAGTAATAAATATTATTACTAAGATAATGCAGAATAAATTATCATTAGCCTTAAACAGTGTTAAACTGATACAATATAACAAACATCAAATTTAACTGCAGCGAAACAAGCAATCCATTAAAAGAGTCAAGTAGAGAATAAAATCTACTATCTTTTATGATTTAAAAGGTTTTTCATCACTTTTATCACTGGGACTCAGCTTAATAAATAATCCACATCATCGAATAACCCCTGCAATACGGCCAAGGATATTTTTTAGTATCACGACCACAATTATCCATGCACTACGGGCCAGAAATATTTGTGTATTCATTAATGGTCATGATCATGCCAACAACTGTCCATCAATGCACTACGGGCCAATGAGGACTTTTACCACATCATTTGTAACATTATGATCATGATTACACCGAATAATTCCTGGTCATAATCATACCAAGTACATCTATGCACTACACGCCACAGATGACTTTCAAAAAATATAAACATGAGGATGATGACAATGATATAAGAATTCAATAAAACAAGTCCAAGAATTAATTTATCCAGGAACTAATAATGTCCAAATTGTCAACATGATACTACTTTGTAGAGTAAAATTCAAGAATGCTTAGAAGAATATTTCCATGAAAAGATCTTTGGATGAAGCCTAAATATCGAGGATATTCCATTTAATTTCATGGAGTATAGAAGTCAAAACTTTAACCAACTGAGTATAATAAAGAATGGAATAACAAAAGAAATCACCATGCATGCGGTACTTCTCATAGACAAGTTATTCCAATAGAAAACTAAATAACAGAACTAGGTCAGGCGAAATTCGCACCGACATGGTGTTCCAACAGAATAATAAAGAATGGAATAACAACAGAAATCACCATGCATACCGTACTTCGCATAGATAGGTTATTCCAACGTATACTAATAAGGAGGGCGGAATCAGTCCCAGCGTAAACGCATGACAAGATATTCCATGAGAATAATAATAAAGATGGAACCAGTGCGGCGTAAAATGCATGTATGAGGATATTCCAACAGAATAAAAAAGCGGAATCAGTTAAAGGCAGAAACGCATGCACATGATATATTCAAAAAAAATAATAAAGACGGAATAATAGAAGAATGTCACCAAGTATAGGGTAGCAGCGTATCTGAGTTATTCCAACGAGTAATAATAAAGAATGGAATAACAGAAGTTCTCTTCATGAATACAAAAGAAATAATACTCGCTACGAGTACAACAAATAATATTTCCTACCTTAAGAAGAAGAGTACTGGATATATAAGTAGTGAAGTAGCAGAATACTTTCTTCTTTCTCTCTATAGTTTATCTCTCTAGAGTTTCAGTGAATTCGTAAGAAAATAATGAAGGAATGAGCTTCTATTTATAGAAAAATAGACTGCATAGTAACTAACTCATGAACGGTCCAGATTGATTTACTTTAATCTGACGGTCCATATTTAAAGCAAAATCTTTTAAATAAAATATAATATATTCTATTTATAATCTAATAAAACGAATAACTTTATAAAAGTTTTTACTATACAAACACTATGCAGGCACTATGAAAACACTATGCATAATAAAATATAATATATTCTAATTATTGTCTAATAAAACATATAACTTTATAAAAGTATTCTGTTTTATATAAAAAGATTTTACTATGCAAAACACTATGCAGACACTATGCAACACTATGCATAATAGAATATAATATATTCTATTTATAGAATAACTTTATAAAAGAATTCTGTTTTATATAAAAAGATTTTCTGTATTATTACATTAATAATACCAACAAAACTGAGTGACTTATCACGTAAGCATCAATAATTAATATCGTGTGCTACTATGTAACCACGCGTATTATTGTACTTTTCACACCGGGAGTTTCAACAGTTAACGGTACAACTTCTGCCGTTATTTTCATAAAGTATTTTTGTCGTTTTCTCAATCCGCTTATAATTTCGTTGTGGGGTCCACCAATGATTGTGCCATTGTACGAATATTCCCCGACCAATCGAATATTATATAACAATTTGCGTACTTTGCAAAATTTATAAATATTACCCACAACTATAACATTATATCAATTTAACTCCATAATATTCAAAAATAATATTTATAGAAAATTCATCTTTATTCAAAAAGTTGGGGGTTTTACAATCTCCCCTTCTTATGAAATTTCGCCCTCGAAATTAGGGTACGTACCTGGTATATTGACGAAGTAAGGATACCTTGATTTCATTTCAGATTCTAACTCCCAAGTCATTTCCTCAACATCGTGGTTTCTCCACAAAACTTTGACTTGAGGTATAACCTTGGAGCGTAGAATATGTTCCTTTTTATCCAAGATTTGAACAGGAACCTCTTCATACGTCAAATCTTTCGCTATTTCGTCCGGTTCTAACTCAATAATGTGGTTTGGGTCTTCCACATATTTACGTAACATTGATATGTGAAAAATGTTATGAACACGAGACATACTTGGTGGTAAAGCGAGTCTATAGGCCACAGTTCCTACTCGATCAAAGATTAAAAATGGGCTGATGAATCGAGGATTGAGCTTTCCTCTCTTTCCAAATCTCGTAACTCCTTTCCACGGAGCAACTCGTAATAACACATGATCTCCTATATCAAATTCCACGTCCTTTCGATGAATATCAGCATAACTCTTTTGTCGATCTTGTGAGGTCTTTATACGTTGTCGAATTATTTGAATCTTTTCCGTAGGCATGCGTACCAACTTCGGTCCCAACAACGTTGCTTCAATGCTTGCTTGATAACTGCTGTTGTAGGAAAACTCCACTAACGGTAAGAACTTGTCCTAACTTCCCTTGAAGTCAAGGACATAGAGTCTTAATAAATCTTCCAGAGTTTGAATAGTCCTCTCTGATTGTCTGTCCGTCTGAGGATGATATGCCGAACTAAATCATAAATTTGTGCCCATAGCTTTTTGTAAACTAACCCAAAATCGTGAAGTAAATCTTGGGTCTCGATCAGAAACTATGGATACTGGCATACCATGCAGTCTTACAATCTCGTTTATGTACATACGAGCAAGATGTTCAAGTGTATAAGTTTCTCGTATTGGTAAGAAGTGAGCAGTCTTGGCCAATCTATCAACCATGACCCAAATCGCATTTATGCCTTGAGAAACTTTGGGAAGACCGGTAACGAAATCCATGGTAATGTGCTCCCACTTCCATTCTGGAATTTCAAGTGGTTGCAATGGACCTTTTGGTACTTAACTCGTTGACACGTTAGACACCTTGAGATAAATAGCGATATCTCTTTCTTCATATTGCCCCACCAAAATGTATGTCGAAGATCATGATACATTTTGGTACTCCCAGAATGGATTTCAAACGGTGTGTTGTGCGCCTCCATCATGATTTTATACTTTAACTCAGGATCGTTAGGAACACAAAGTCTGGAGTTGACTCGAAGTATTCCTTCATTATCGATTCTTGCTTCTGGCATCGCACCTTCTTGCACTTTCTTCCTCATACGCATTAGCTCCGGATTTGTAACTTGAGCAGCTTTAACCTTATCAATTAAAGTCGGTTCTACTCGTATGTTTGCCATCATCACATGGGTCCCTGGAGCCTTTAACTCTATTTCCATCCTTTGCAAGTCACATAAAATGGGCCTTTGCGTTGTCAATATTGCACTCGTACCCGCATATGATTTTCTACTCAATGCGTCAGCTACCACGTTCGCTTTTCCAGGATGGTATTGGATGGTATGATCATAATCTTTCAACAGTTCAAGCCACGTCGTTGTCGCATGTTGAGTTCCTTTTGAGTGAAGAAATATTTGAGGCTTTTATGATCCGTAAAGATCTCCACTTTCTCCCCATACAAGTAATGCCTCCAAATCTTTAGTGCGAAGACAACAACTGCCAACTCTAGATCATGAATAGGATAATTCCTCTCATATTCTTTGAGTTGTGGTGAGGCATAGGCTATGACTTTCCCATGTTGCATGAGAACACATCCTAACCCTTTGCCCAAAACATCACTGTAGATGACAAATCCCTCCAAACCAGATGGTATTGTCGGAACAGGTGCTGAAATGAATCTCGTCTTGAGTTCTTGAAAACTCTTCTCACATTCATCGCTCCAACCAAACTTTGTATCTTTTTGAGTCAGCTGAGTTAGTGGAGTAGCGATTCGAGAAAATCCTTCCATGAATCTCCGATAATAACCAGCTAAACCGAGAAAGCTACGTACTTCGGTCACTGATTTTGGTTGCTCCTAGATTTGAATAACTTCAATCTTTGTTGGGTCAATAGATATTCCATGACTTGATATCACGTGCCCAAGGAATGCTACATCCTCAAGCCAGAACTCGCATTTTTTCAACTTGGCATAAAGCTTGTATTCACGAAGCTTTTGGAGTATCAACCTCTAGTGTTGCTCATGATCTTCACGGCTTTTGGAATAAATAAGGATGTCATCAATAAAAATGACCACAAAGTGATCCAAATATTCCTTGAATACTCGGTTCATCATATCCATGAAGGCAGCAGGAGCATTAGTCAATCTAAAGGACATGACTAGGAATTCATAATGCCTGCATCTTAGGGTTCAAAGCCGTCTTTGGAATGTCATCTGGTTCTAACCTTCAATTGGTGATATCCGTAACGAAGATCAATCTTTGAAAAGAATTTGGCTCCTTGCAACTGGTCAAACAGGTCATCAATACGTGGCAATGGGTACCTATTTTTGATGGTGACATGATTCAACTCCCGATAATCAATACAAAGTCGCATACTCCCATCTTTCTTTTTCACGAATAGAACAGGATCACCCCAAGGCGAAGTACTAGGACGAATGAAACTGATGTCTAACAATTCCTGTAGTTGGGTCTTTAACTCCTGAAGTTCAATAGGAGCCATTTGATATGGGGCTTTGGAAATAGGTTTTGTACCAGGTTCAAGATCGATACAAAATTCAATTTCACAATCTGGGGGTAGGCCAGGAAGTTCTTCAGGGAATACGTCAGGAAATTCATTAACAATAGAAATATCATTCAAAACTGACGTATTTTTGTTTAGATCCATGACATGAGCTAAGAAAGCTTGACATCCGTTTTTCAATAAACGAATAGCTTTATGGCTTGAGATAACAGTGATTGATTTTAATGGCTTGGTGGCTTGAATTCGCATAACAGATTGGTTAGGAATATGAAAGCTAACAATCTTATGAAAACAATCAATTTTTGCATGATGAGTAGTTAACCAATTAATCTCTAGAATTATGTCAAATGCAAGTATTTTTAATGAAATAAGATCGACAGGTAATGTGACGGTACCAATTTGAACCAAACAAGACTTATAAACAGTGGATGTAATGAAGGTTTCTCCCAACGGAGTTTCTATAGATAAGTCAAAGTCTAATTTCTTCGGAGTCAAATTTAATCGTTGAGCGCAAGTAGGAGAAATAAAAGAATGGGTGGAACCGGTATCAAATAAGGTATAGACTTCACTAGAGTTTATGATAAGCTTACCCGTGATGACCTCATTCGGGTTCCTTGCTTTCTGGGAGGTCACAAAAAACGCTTTCCCTTGCGCTTCCGGCGTTGACTTTTCTGGGACGGCCTTTGGTGCCTCCACCCTGGCTGAACTTGTCTTCGGTGAATGACAAAATCGGGCTAAGTGACCTTCTCTTCCATAATTATAACATGCTTTGGACGGCATCGCACAGTTTGGACTGATGTGTCCCTCCCATCCGCATTTGAAGCTTATGATAGGTGGTCGTTCTCCTTCCTTAACAACGGGTGCTGGTGCTGACGTCCTTCCATCATTGTTGAATCTCCTCTTCTTGAAATGTCCATTCTTATTGTTTTGGCCCTGATTACCACCGAAGTGGTTACCACTTCTGGCCTGTTGATTCCCTCCACGCTTGTTGTCACCGCTTCGATGACTGCTTTCATTGGTATTATCATTTTGCCGGCTGCTCTCTTTTGGTTGCGTTGACATCTAAATACAAACACAGTTTATGAGAAATAAGATGTTGATGTATCTCCGGCTTTAAACCTCTTAAAAACATTCGCGTCATTCTTTCTTCATTATCCACCAAGTGGGACGCAAACTGAGACAACTAGGCAAACTTCGCTTTGTACTGCGACACGGTCATATTATTCTGCTCCAACTTGATGAACTCTACCTCTTTTATGTGACGAATACTTTCAGGAAAGTACTTGTCATTGAATAGTTCTTGGAACTTCTCCCAATACATCTTCAGTGCGGTAGGTTGAGTACGCTTTACCAATTCCCACCAGTAATTTGCCTCTCCTTGCAACATAAAGGCGGCAAAGGGAACCTTTTGCTCCTCGGAGTATCCCAAAACATCAAATATCTTGGTGATCTGCTTTATCCATTCTCCCGCCTTAAGCGATTTTGGCTCTCCAATAAACTCCGGTGGTCCCAGCTCCTTGAACTATTTAGCGATGACCGTCCGAGAGTTTCCAGTGTTTCCACCTACATTTTGGACAGGAGCCGCTCTCGCCTGATGTTGCATAAATTGCATAAAGCCTCTGAACAATCCATCATTCATCATTTGGTCCGTCTTGTTGTTTGCATGAGGATTGTCGCCTTCCTGATGCACATTATCCTGATTATTGATATGTGGAGACTCAACGGTCTCTTGTGCTCCATTGCTATTCTCAACATTCTCGGATGTCATTTTCAGATACTGCCACAAAACAAGGGTTAGTTGACATATAACATATTATCTCTAAACTCTGCCAACCAATTTAAATACAAAATAAATTTAAGTAGGTTATACTAGCAAAGGAATTCCCCATCTCTCCCCTCCTAGTTCTAGTCTCACATCTTAGCCAGGGATCATATCCCTAAGCTTTGATACCAACTGTGACACCCCCAAAATTAGGTATACATCACCCATCTTGAGTCGCCAGATACATGGTACAAAATTCAAATACAACTTAATAATACAACTGTCGTGTATAATACGACAAAACATAAACTGTGAGTTTGAATACAAATATTGTCTACTAGAAAGTATACAAACTCAAAAAGAGTCCTCATTACAATTATTATCACACTATTTCACAGAATAGTGAGGACTACTAATGCACCATCTAGGACCATCACTCTATTCCCCGACTAGTCCCATTTACGTTCTCATTTCACAAGAGAAACGGTGAAAGAAAGGGTGAGCTCAACTAGCCCAAAGAAGAAATATTATGACTAAGATAATGCGAATAATTTATCGTTAGCCTTCAACAATGTTAAACTGATAAAATATAATAAATATCAAGTTTAACTGCAACGGATCAAGCAATCCATTAGAAGAGTCAAGTAGAGAATAAAATCTATTATCTTGTATGATTTAAAAGGTTTTTCATCACTTTTATCACTGGGACTCAGCTTAATAAATAATCCACATCATCGAATCACCCCTGCACTACGGCCAATGATATTCTTTAGTATCACGACCACAAATTATCCATGCACTACGGGCCAAGAATATTTGTGTATTCATTAATGGTCATGATCATGCCAACAACTGTTCATCAATGCACTACGGGTCAATGCGGACTTTTACCACATCATTTGTAACATTACGGTCATGATTACACCGAATAATCCCTGGTCATAATCATACCAAGTCCATCTATGCACTACAGGCCACAGATGACTTTCAAAAAAATATAAACATGAGGATGATGACAATGATATAAGAATTCAATAAAACAAGTTCAAGAATTAATTTATCCAGAACTAATAATGTCCAAATTGTCAATATGATTACTGCTTTGTAGAGTAAAATTCAAGAATGCTCAAAAGAATATTTCCATGAAAAGGATCTGGATGAAACACAAATATCAAGGATATTCCACTAATTTCATGGAGTATAGAAGTCAAAACTTTAACCAACTGAGTATAATAAAGAATGGAATAACAAAAGAAATCACCATGTATGCGGTACTTCGCATAGATAGGTTATTCCAACAGAATGCTAAATAACGGAACCGGTCAAAGTAAATTACACGCAAGCGGGATGTTCCAACAGAATAATAAAGAATGGAATAACAACAGAAATCACCATGCATGCGAAGATTTCACATAGGCAAAAGTTATTCCAATAGAATACTAATAAGGCGGAATCAGTCCGGCGTAAAAATGCATGAATGAGGATATTCCAATGAATAATAATAAAGGCGGAACCGGTCCCAAAGTAAAACGCATGCATGGGATATTCCAACAAAATAATAAAGACGGAATAATAGAAGAATGTCACCAAGTATAGGATAGCCCACGTATACAGGTTATTCCAATAGAATAATAAAGAATGGAATAACAGAAGTTCTCTTCATGAATACATAAGAAATAATACTCGCTACGAGTACAACAAATAATATTCCCTACCTTAAGAAGAAAATCTTTGGATATATAAGTAGTGAAGTAGCAGAATACTTTCTTCTTTCTCTCTATAGTTTATCTCTCAGAGTTTCAATTGAATTGTAAGAAAATAATGAAGGAATGAACTTCTATTTATAGAAAAATGGATCAAGATAGTAACTAACTCATGAGCGGTCCAGATTGATTTACTTTAATCGACGGTCCATATTTAAAACAAAATCTTTTAAATAAAATATAATATATTCTATTTATATTCTAATAAAATGAATAACTTTATAAAAGATTTTACTATGCAAACACTATGCAGCACTATGCAAACATTATGCATAATAAAATATAATATATTCTAATTATTGTCTAATAAAAGCAGATAACTTTATAAAAGTATTACATTTTATATAAAAAGATTTTACTATGCAAAATACTATGCATACTACTATGCAACACTATGCATAATAGAATATAATATATTCTATTTATAGAATAACTTTATAAAAGTATTACATTTTATATAAAAGATTTTCGTATTATTACATTAATAATACCAACAAAACCGAGTGACTTATCACGTAAGCATCAATAATTAATACCGTGTGCTACTATGCAACCACGCCAGACATTCGCACTTCTTCTAACAGGGTGTTTCAACAGTTAACGGTAAAACTTCCGCCGTTATTTTTATAAAGTATTTTTGTCGTTTTCTCAATCCGACTATAATTCCGTTGTGGAGTCCACCATTGATTTTGCCATTGTACGAATATTCCCTGTTAAAATGAATATTCCCCGACCAATCGAATATTATATAACAACTTGCGTACTTTGCAAAATTTATAAATATTACCCATAACTATAACATTATATCAATTTCACTTCATAATATTCAAAAATAATATTTATAGAAAATTCATCTTTATTCAAAAAGTTGGGGTTTTACACCCGGCGTAAACGCACAGACAGAATAATAAAGAACAAAATATTAGAAGAATTTCAGCATGTATGCGGTACTTCGCATAAACAGGTTATTCCAACAGAATAATAAATAATGGAATAACAAAAGTTCTCTTCATGAATACAAAAGAAATAATACCCCTTACGGGTACAACAAATAATATTCCCTACCTTAGAAGAAACTGGATATTTGAAAAGTGAAGTAATAAAATACTTTTCTTCTTTCTCTCTATAGTTTCTCTCTCTAGAGTTTCAGTGAATTCGTAAGAAATAATGAAGGAATGGGCTTATATTTATAGGAAAATGGACTGAATAGTAACTAATTCATGAACGGTCCAGATTGATTTACTTTTAAACGGACGGTCCATATTGGTTTACTATTAAAACTTAAAGCAACGGTCCATACTGATTTACTATTAAAACTTTAAACCAGCGATCCATATTGATTTACTATTATAACTTTCAACCAACGGTCTGAAAAATTAGCACATCTCCTCATGGAATAATATTGTACCCGAAAATGATTTGGACCGAAAAGAAATATATCTTACGGGTGAATAGTATCCCGTGAATAGTAATGCATGAATAGTAACTCGTGAATAGTAACTTGTGAATAGTAACTCATGAATAGTAACTCGTGAATAGTACTCCGACACGAAAAAGTGTCCGAATATCCGATTGAACAATATATCCTCCAGACATCAATTATACTAACACAAATAAGTCCAACACAATGAAACTATAAAATTCATCTTTAATCAACACGAACTTATTCATTATTAATATTATAATTCATAATATTTAACAACCGTGTCGCTTCGTGAAAGAGGGGCTTTTCGATAAGGATTTCTCCTTATTGGCGCGCAATTAGGTGACCAAACCTCTCCTTAACAGAACTTCTATGTTAGAGTTTATGCCCTAGAGGCCAATTACTTGATATAATTGCTTAACATTTTGATATTATATTTGATTAAATAAATGAATGATTTTATTATGGTTTTATTTACTGCGTTATATAAATGTTAACATAATAAAATTCCTTAGAATAGTGATACAATTTCTATAGTTTCAAGTATGTGACTTGAACATGAGATTATATAATTACAATTAGTATCATTTCTCTTAAATGTCCCTAGTCGAGTACCATTGTTGATAGGACAACAATGATGCATTGAGACTAGTATGTGGATTGACTGATGACCAAATCTCATTGGTCATAAATATATGAGATATTAAGTCAATACATAGGTAAATGTTAGAGAACGATGTACTGGACAGACCCACCATGAGAATTTTATGTGGAGCATCGAAGTGTCATTAGCGATTCTCATAGTGACAATGATGTAATGGTCCTCCGATTGAAATCACTATATTTACAGCACGAGAATTTATGTACTTTGATATCATCAAATGTCACCTTTAATAGGATGGACTATAAAAGTGATTATTGGGTACATCATGAATCGTGTGAGGAATATGAGTGATCTAGATGGATTTAACCATCCTATATATTATGGGTGATATCCATAGGCCTCTTGATTGAGTAAGACTATGAAATGCATGGTCATGCTCAAATATTGATTTGTTTCATATAGTCTACTCATTGATCAAGAAAACTTAGATTAAATTATGATGAGTATGACACATTCCATGACTCGAGTTTAATCTAGGATATTAAGGTTAAAAGGATTAAATTACATTGAAACATTGGTGATGAAAAGGTTGCATCGAATCATCGATCTTATTATTACTTGGGTAGCAGTGATGCATTACTAGATGCCGCTCACTGTTTATAATTTTATAATATGATTATAAAATTATTGCCAACGTAATAATAAGGGTCACACACATAGAACGTAATTTAAAAGGGAATAAATTTAAACTTTAAGGATTTAAATATATTAATATGATTAATAATATTTAAATCACGAATTTAAATTAAAAGGATAATTTGTATATATATGTATATTAATTAAGTAAGACTTAATTAATATATATATATATATATGTATATATATATATATATATATAAATTCGAATTTTATGAAATTAGGTATTGATTTGATTAATTCCTTTTAACTACTATATATATGATATATAGCAGCTACTTAGGGTTACATCAGAATTGAAAAACCCTAGCCGCTCTTAGAGAGAGACTAGAGAGAAAATAGTTTCATAATCGTTCCTTTGGTGGCTAGTACTGCAAGTCCCTCTTATTGCAGAATCGTTCGACGGTTCGTGCGGCGTTCGTGTGGATACCGTAGAGACGTGGTTCTAATTAGATTGCGTAAAGGATTCGAAGCTGTTTCAGAACTTTTTCATAATCGGTATAATATCTAAACCACTGAATTAATTTCAGTTTCTCTTGGATAAAGTTTTGGGTTTCAGAAATGCTTTGATTATTTTTAAATTTTCGCTGCGTTTCTATGCCGAAATCCCAACATTCTAGACATTGTCAATATTGCAAATAATAATATGAAAAACTTTGTCGTCTCAATTATTTATTTAATAATATATCATATTATGCAGATGATACTGTAACAATAATTGAATCAATAATATGAGAGATATGATGCAGCAATTAGTGTAGCAATAATTGAGTATAACTGAGTGACTTCTCACGTAAGCATCAACAATCAATACTGCAAAGTCATCGCAACCACGCCAGACATACATTTACTTTTAACACCGGATGTTTCAACAGTTAACGGTAAAACTTCTGCCATTATTTTCATAAAGTATATTTTTTTCGTTTTCTAACTACGACAATACTTCCGTTGTGGGGTCCACCAATGATTGTGTCGTCGTAAGAATATTCCCTGCTAAAACGAATATTACCCGACCAATCGAATATTATATAACCACTTGCTTACTTTGTAAAATTTGTAAATATTACCCACAACTATAACATTATATCAAATCAACACCATAATATTTAAAAATATAATTCGAGAAAATTATTCTTTATTCATAAAAGTTGGGGTCTTACACCCTCCCCTTCTTATGAAATTTCGTCCTCGAAATTAGGGTACATACCTGGTATGTCGAAGAGATGAGGATACCTTGACTTCATCTCAGATTCTAACTCCCAAGTCATTTCCTCCACATCATGGTTTCTCCACAAAACTTTGACTTGAGGTATAACCTTGGAGCGTAGAACATGATCCTTCTTATCCAAGATTTTAACAGGTAACTCTTCATACGTTAAATCTTCCTCTATCTCGTCTGGTTCTAACTCAATAATGTGGTTCGGGTCTTTCACATATTTACGTAACATAGATATGTGAAAAACATTATGAACACGAGACATACTTGGCGGTAAGGCGAGTCTATAGGCCACAGTTCCTACTCGATCGAGGATTAGAAATGGGTCGATGAATCGAGGATTGAGCTTCCCTCTCTTTCCAAATCTCGTAACTCCTTTCGATGGAGCAATATGTAACAACACATGATCTCCTATATCGAATTCTACGTCCTTTCGATGAAGATCAGCATAACTCTTTTGTCGATCTTGTGAAGTTTTTATACGTTGTCGAATCGTTTGAATCTTTTCTATAGTCATACATACCAACTCCAGTCCCAACAACGTTGCTTCACCCACCTCACCCCAGAATACTAGAGAACGACACTTTCTCCCATACAACGCCTCAAATGGAGCCATGCCAATACTTGCTTGATAACTATTGTTGTAGGAAAACTCCACCAACGGTAAGAACTTGTCCCAACTTCCTTTGAAGTCAAGGACACAGAGTCTTAATAGATCTTCAAGAGTTTGAATAGTCCTCTGTGACTATCCGTCCATTTGAGAATGATATGCCGAGCTAAATTGTAAGTCTGTGCCCATAGCTTTTTGCAAACTAACCCAAAATCGTGAAGTGAATCTTGGGTCTCGATCAGAAACTATGGATACCGGCATACCATGCAGTCTTACAATCTCGTTTATGTACATACGAGCAAGACGTTCAAGTGTATAACTTTCTCGTATCGGTAAGAAATGAGCAGACTTGGTCAATCTATCAACAATGACCCAAATCGCATCTATGCCTTGAGAAACCATAGGAAGACCGATAACGAAATCCATGGTAATGTGCTCCCACTTCCATTATGGAATTTCAAGTGGTTGCAATGGACCTTTTGGTACTTGATGCTCTGCCTTGACTCGTTGACAAGTTAAACACCTTGAGATAAACTCCGCTATCTCTCTCTTCATATTGCTCGACCAAAATGTATGTCGAAGATCCTGATACATTTTGGTACTCCCAGGATGGATTACAAATGGTGTGTTATGCGCCTCCATCATGATTTTATACTTTAAATTAGGGTCGTTAGGAACACAAAGTCTGGAGTTGACTCAAAGTATTCCTTCTTCATCGATTCTTGCTTCTGGCATAACACCTTCTTGCACTTTCTTCCTCATACGCATCAGCTCCAGGTCTGTAGCTTGAATAGCTTTAACTTTATCAATTAAAGTCGGTTCTACTCGTATATTCGCCATCATCACATGGGTCCCTGGAGTCTTTAACTCTATCTCCATCCTTTGCAAGTCACACAAAATGGGCCTTTGCGTTGACAATATCGCAATCGTACTTGCATATGATCTTCTACTCAATGCGTCAGCTACCACGTTCGCTTTTCTAGGATGGTATTGGATGGTATGATCATAATATTTCAACAGTTCAAGCCAACATCGTTGTCGCATGTTGAGTTCCTTTTGAGTGAAGAAATATTTAAGGCTTTTATGATCCGTAAAGATCTCCACTTTCTCCCCATACAAGTAATGCCTCAAAATTTTAAGTGCGAAGACAACAGCTGCTAACTCTAGATCATGAGTAGGATAATTCCTCTCATATTCTTTGAGTTATCTTGAGGCATAGGCTATGACTTTCCCATGTTGCATGAGAACACATCCCAACCCTTTGCCCGAAGTATCACTGTAGATGACAAATCCCTCCGAGCCAGATGTTATTGTCAGAATAGGTGCTGAAATGAGTATCCTCTTGAGTTCTTGAAAACTTTTCTCATATTCTTCGCTCCAACCGAACTTTGTATCTTTTCGAGTCAGCTGAGTTAATGGAGTAGCGATTCGAGAAAATCCTTCCACGAATCTCCGATAATAACCAGCTAAACCGAGAAAGCTACGTACTTCGGTCACTGATTTAGGTTGCTCCCAGCTTTGAATAGCTTCTATCTTTGCTGGGTCAACAGATATTTCATGACTTGATACTACGTGCCCAAGGAATGCTACTTCCTCAAGCCAGAACTCACATTTTTTCAACTTGGCATAAAGTTTGTATTCATGAAGCTTTTGGAGTGTCAGCCTCAAGGGTTGCTCATGATATTCACGGCTTTTGAAATAAATAAGGATGTCATCAATAAAGACGACCACAAAGTGATCTAAATATTCCTTGAATACTCGGTTCATCATATCCATGAAGGCAGCATGAGCATTAGTCAATCCAAATGACATGACTAGGAATTCATAATGCCCGTACCGAGTTCTGAAAGCCGTCTTTGGAATGTCATCGGTTCTAATCTTCAATTGGTGATATCCGGAACGAAGATCAATCTTTGAAAAGAATTTGGATCCTTGCAACTGGTCAAACAGGTCATCAATACGTGCCAATGGGTACCTATTTTTTATGGTGACATGATTTAAATCCCGATAATCAATACAAAGTCGCATACTCCCATCTTTCTTCTTCACGAATAGAATAGGAGCACCCCAAGGAGACGTACTAGGATGAATGAAACCAATGTCTAACAATTCCTGTAATTGGGTCTTTAACTCCTGAAGTTCAATAGGAGCCATTCGATATGGGGCTTTGGAAATGGGTTTTGTACCAGGTTCAAGGTCGATAAAAAATTCAATTTCACGCTCTGGGGGTAGGCCATGAAGTTCTTCAGGGAATACGTCAAGAAATTTATTAACAATAGAAATATTGTTCAAAACTGACGTATTTTTGTTTAAATCTGTGACATGAGCTAAGAAAGCTTGACATCCGTTTTTCAATAAACGAATAGCTTTATGGCTTGAAATGACCGTGATTGATTTTAATGGTTTGGTCGCTTGAATTCGCATAATAGGTTGAATAGGAATATGAAAACTAACAACCTTACAAAAATAATCAATTTTTGCATGATGAGTATTTAACCAATCAATCCCTAGAATTACGTCAAACGCAAGTATTTTTAAAGAAATAAGATCGACAGGTAATGTGCGGTTACCGATTTGAACCAAACAAGACTTATAAACAGTGGATGTAATGAAGGTTTCTCCCAACGGAGTTTTCACAGATAAGTCAAAGTCTAATTTCTTCGGAGTCAAATTTAATCGTTGAGCGCAAGTAGGAGAAATAAAAGAATGGGTAGAACCGGTATCAAATAAAGTATAGACTTCACTAGAGTTTATGATAAGCTTACTCGTGATGACCTCATTCGGGTTCTTTTCTTTCTGGGAGGTCACAACAAACGCTCTCCCTTGCACTACCGGCTTTGACTTTTCTGAGACGGCCTTTGGTGCCTCCATCCTAGCTGAACTTGTCTTCGGTGAACGACAAAATCGGGCTAAGTGACCTTCTCTTCCATAATTATAACATGCTTTGGACGGCATCACGCAGTTTGGACTGATGTGTCCCTCCCCTCCGTATTTGAAGCATATGATAGGTGTTCGTTCTCCTTCCTTAACAACAGGTGCTGGTGCTGACGTCTTTCCATTATTGTTGAATCTCCTCTTCTTGAAATGTCCATTCTTATTGTTTTGGCCCTGATTACTACCGAAGTGGTTACCATTTCTGGCCTGTTGATTCCCTCCACGCTTGTTGTCACCGCTTCGATGACTGCTCTCCTTTGGTTGCGTTGACTCGTTATCGCGCTCCACTAACTGAGCCCTATTTACAACATCTGAATACAAACACAATTTATGAGAAATAAGATGTTGACGTATCTCCGGATTCAAACCTCTTAAAAACATCTGCGTCATACTTTCTTCATTATCCACCAAGTGGGATGCGAACCGGGACAACTCGACAAACTTGGCTTCGTACTGCGACACAGTCATATTATTTTGTTCCAACTTGATGAATTCTACCTCTTTTATATGACAAATACTTTCGAGAAAGTACTTGTCATTGAATAGTTCTTGGAACTTTTCCCAAGATATCTTCAGTGCGGCAGGTTGAGTATGCTTTACCGACTCCCACCAGTAATCTGCCTCTCCTCGCAACATAAAGGCGGCAAAGGAAACCTTTTGCTCCTCGGAGCATCCCAAGACATCAAATATCTTGGTGATCTTCTTTATCCATGCTTCCACCTTAAGTGGTTTTGGCTCTCCAATAAACTCCGGTGGTCCCGGCTCCTTTGAAGCTGTTTAGCGGTGGCCAGGTCAAGAGTTTCAGTGTTTCCACCTACATTTTGGGCAGAGCCGCGCTCTACTTTCTTTGTTGCATGAATTGCATAAAGCCTCTGAACATTCCATCATTCATCATTTGGTCGGTGTTGTTGTTTGCATGAGGATTATCGCCTTCACGATGCACATTATCCACGATTATTGATATGTGGTGAATCAACGGTCGCTTGTGCTCCATTGCTATTCTCAACATTCTCGGATGTCATTTTCAGAATCGCCACAAAACAAAAGGTTAATTGACATGTAATATATTATCCCTATATTACGTGAGACCAATTAAATAATAAAAAAAAAACTTAGGTAGGTCATACTAGCGAAGGAATTTCTCTCTCCTCCTAGTTCTATTCTCACATCTTAGCTGAGGATCATATCCTAAGCTTTGATACCAACCGTGGCGCGCCCCAAAAGCAGGTTTACATCACCCATCTTGAGTCGCTTGGATACAAAGTAATCAATTCAAATACAACTTAATAATACAACTATCGTATACAATACGACAAAACATAAACTGTGAGTTTGAATACAAATATTGTCTACTAGAGAGTATACAAACTCAAAAAGAGTCCTCATTACAATTATTATCACACTATTTCACAGAATAGTGAGGACTACTAATGCACCATCTAGGACCATCACTGCATTCCCGACTAGTCCCGCCTACGTTCTCATTTCTGAAGAGAACAAAGTGAAAGAAAAGGTGAGCTCAACTAGCCCGAAGAAGAAATATTATGACTAAGATAATGCTGAATAATTTATCGTTAGCCTTAAACAATGTTAAACTGATAAAATATAATAAATATCAAGTTTAACTGTAGCGGATCAAGCAATCCATTAGAAGAGCCAAGTAGAGAATAAAATCTACTATCTTCTATGATTTAAAAGGTTTTTCATCACTTTTATCGCTGGGACTCAGCTTAATAAATAATCCACATCATCGAATCACCCTTGCACTACGGCCAAGGATATTCTTTAGTATCACGACCACAAATTATCCATACATTACGGGCGAAGGACATTCGTGTATTCATTAATGGTCATGATCATGCCAACAACTGTCCATCAATGCACTACGGGCCAATGAGGACTTTTACCACATCATTTGTAACATTACAGTCATGATTACACCAAATAATCCCTGGTCATAATCATACCAAGTCCATCTATGCACTACAGGCCACATATGACTTTCAACAAAATATAAACATGAGGATGATGACAATGATATAAGAATTCAATAAAATAAGTTCAAGAATTAATTTATCTAGGAACTGATAACGTCCAAATTGTCAACATGATACTACTTTGTAGAGTAAAATTCAAGAATGCTCAGAAGAATATTTTCATGAAAAGATACTGGATGAAGCGCAAATATTAACGATATTCCACTAATTTCATGGAGTATAGAAGTCAAAATTTTAACCAACTGAGTATAATAAAGAATGGAATAACAAAAGAAATCACCATGCATGCGATAGACCGCACAAAAGCGAGTTATTCCAATGAATAATAAATAACGAAACCTCTTTCAAGATGAATAATAAATAATGGAACACGGTCCCAAAGAACGCACGCACGAGGATATTCGGCGAGAATAATAAATAATGGAACTGAGTTAAGCATAAATGCATGCATGTGATATTATTAAGCGTAATAATAAATAATGGAACGAAGTCCCACAGAACGTTGCAGACGAGGATATTCGATGTAATAATAAAGAATGAAATATTAGAAGAATTTCACCATGTATGCGGTACTTCGCATAAACAGGTTATTCCAACAGAATAATAAATAATGGAATAACAAAAGTTCTCTTCATGAATACAAAAGAAATAATACCCCTTACGGGTACAACAAATAATATTCCCTACTTTAGAAGAAACTGGACATTGGAAAAGTGAAGTAACAAAAAACTTTTCTCCTTTCCCTCTATAGTTTCTCTCCAGAGTTTAGTGAATTCGTAAGAAATAATGAAGGAATGAGCTTTTATTTATAGGAAAATGGACTGAATAGTAACTAATTCATGAACGGTCCAGATTGATTTACTTTTAAACGGACAGTCCATATTGGTTTACTATTAAAACTTAAAGCAACGGTCCTTACTGATTTACTATTAAAACTTTAAACCAGCAATCCATATTGATTTACTATTATAACTTTCAACCAACGGTCTGAAAAATTAGCACATCTCCTCATGGAATAATATTGTACCCAAAAAGGATTTGGACCGAAAAGAAATATATCTTACGGGTGAATAGTACCCCATGAATAGTAACTCTTGAATAGTAACTCGTGAATAGTAACTCATGAATAGTAACTCATAAATAGTACTCCGACACAAAAAGTGTCCCGAATACCCGATTGAACAATATATCCTCCAAACATCAATTATATTAATACAAATAAGTCCAACACAATGGAACTATAAAATTCATCTTTAATCAACATGAACTTATTCATTATTAATATTATAATTCACAATATTTAACAACCAGGTCGTTCCCAGGAAAGATGGGGCTTTTCGATAAGGATTTCTCCTTATTGGCGCGCAATTAAGTGACCAAACCTCTCCCTGACAGAACTTCTAGACATTGTCAATATTGCAAATAATAATATGAATAACTTTGTCGTCTCAATTATTGATTTAATAATATATCATATTATGCAGATGATACTGTAACAATAATTGAATCAATAATATGAGAGATATGATGCAGCAATTACTGTAGCAATAATTGAGTATAACTGAGTGAGTTCTCACATAAGCATCAACAATCAATACCGTGTGCTACTGTGCAACTACGTGTATTACTGTACTTTTAACACCGGGTGTTTCAACAGTTAACGATAAAACTTTCGTCGTTATTTTCATAAAGTATTTTTTATCATTTTCTAACTACGACAATACTTCCGTTGTGGGGTCCACCAATGATTGTGTCGTCGTACGAATATTCCCTACTAAAACGAATATTCCCCGACCAATCGAATATTATATAACCACTTGCTTACTTTGCAAAATTTATAAATATTACCCACAACTATAACATTATATCAAATCAACACCATAATATTTAAAAATATAATTCGAGAAAATTATTCTTTATTCATAAAAGTTGGGGTCTTACAATCGATTTTCCGACCAACAGTTTTACTTAAGCTTATTTGTTATTTAATTGGTCGGTCAGAATATAGGGATAATATGTGGCATGTCAATTAACCCTTGTTTTGTGGCAGTGTTTGAGAATGACATCTGGAAATTTTGAGATAAGCAATGGAGCACATGAGACCGTTGAGACACCGCTAATTAATAACCAGGATAATGTGCATCAAGAAGGCAATAATCCTTATGTAAACAACAACACCGACCAAATGATGAACGATGGGATGTTTAGAAGCTTTGTACAATTCATGCAATACAACGAGAGAGATTCATGTTCAAAATATAGGTGGAAACAATGGCAACTCACGGCTGGTCACTGCTAAGCAATTCAAGGAGTTAGGACCGACTAAGTTTTTGGGAAAGCCAGAGCCACTTAAGGCAGAGCCATGGATTAAGCAGATCACCGAGATATTTAATGTCTTGGGATGCTCAGAGGAGCAAAAGGTTCCCTTCACCACCTTTATGTTACAAGGAGAGGCAAATTACTGATGGGAATCTGTAAAATGTACTCATCTTTCCGCACTGAAGATATCTTAAGAGAAGTTCCAGGAATTATTCAATGACAAGTATTTTCCAGAAAGTATTCGTCACATGAAAGAGGTGGAATTCATAAAACTAGAACAGAACAATATGACTGTATCGCAATACGAGGCAAAGTTTGCAGAGTTATCCCGATTTGCATCCCATTTGGTAGATAATGAGGAGCGTATGACACAAATGTTTTTGAGAGATTTGACACTCAAAATTCATCAATACCTCATTTCTCATAAACTGTGTTTGTATTCAGATGTTATGAATAGGGCTCAGTTATTGGAATGAGATAATGATCTAGCTCAACCAAAAGATAACAACCGACAAAATGATAATAGTCATACCAGTGGCAATAGTCATCGAAGCAGTGATAACAAACCTGGAGAAAATTATAATGCCAGAAATGTTAACCACTTCGATGGTAATCCTGGCCAAGATAATAGATGAAATGAGTCAAGTGGGAATTTCAAAAGGAGAAGATTCAACAATGATAGAAAGACAGCAGCACCAGCACCTATTTTTAAGGAAGGAGAACAACCACCGGTCGTATACTACAAATGCGGACATAAGGGACACATCAGTCCAAACTGTACGCAGCAACCCAAAGTGTGTTTTAATTACGGAAAGGAAGGTCATTTAACTCAATTTTGTCATGTAGTGAAGTCAAGTCCAGCTGGGACGGTGACACCAAAGGCTGTCCTAGACAAGTCAAAGCTGATAGTTCAAGGGAGAGCGTTTATCGTGACCTCCCAAAAAGCGAGGAACCCGAACAAAGTTATCATGGGTAAGCTAATCATAAACTCCTGCGAAGTCTATACCTTATTAGATACTGGTTCTACCCATTCTTTTATTTCACCAGCTTGTGCTCAACGTTTAAATTTGACTCCAGCGAAATTAGACTTTGACTTATCTGTTGAAACTCCGTTGGGAGAAACCTTCATTACATCCACCATTTATAAATCTTGTTTGATTCAAATCGACACTTTCACATTACCTGTTGATCTCATCTCTTTGAAAATACTTGCATTTGATGTGATTTTAGGGATTGATTGGTTAACTATTCATCTTGCAAAATTGATTATTTTTGTAAGGTCTTTAGTTTTCATATTCCTAACCAACATATTATGCGAATTCAAGCAACCAAACCACTAAAGTTAATCACTGTCATATCAAGCCATAAAGTCATTGGTTTATTGGAAAATGGATGTCAAGCTTTCTTAGCCCATGTCACGAATTTAAACAAAAAAACGTTAAATTTGAATGATATTTCTATTGTTAATAAATTTCCTGACGTATTCCTTGAAGAACTTCTTGGTCTACCCCCAGAGCGTGAAATCGAATTTTGTATTGACCTTGAACCCGATATAAAACCCATTTCCAAAACCCCATATCGAATGGCTCCTATTGAACTTTAGGAGTTAAAAACCCAACTGTAGGAACTGTTAGACATCGATTTCATTCGTCCTAGTACATCTCTATGGGGTGCTCCTATTTTATTCGTAAAGAAAAAAGATGGGAGTATGCGACTTTGCATTGACTATCGAGAGTTGAATCATGTCACCATCAAAAATAGATACCCTGTGAGACCCCAGATTTTATGAATAAAGATTTAATTTTCTCGAAATAATTTTTTGAATATTATGGTGTGGATTTGATATAATGGTATAGTTGTGGGTAGTCTTTATAAATTTTTCAAAGTATACAAGTTGTTGTATAATATTCGATTGGTTGGGAAATATTATTTTTGTCGAAGAATATCCGTACGACGGTACAATCATTGGTGGACCCCACAACAGAATTATTGTCGGAATGAGAAAATGACAAAAATATTTTTATGAAAATAACGACGGAAGTTTTACCATTAATACTGTTGAACTACTCGGTAGTAAAAGTACAGTAATACGCGTGGTTGCATAGTAGCTCACGGTATTGATTATTGATGCTTATGTGATAAGTCACTCAATTTTGTTTTATTGGTATTATTAATGTAATAAAACAGAATACTTTTATAAAGTTATTCTATAAATAGAATATATTATATTCTATTATGCATAGTGTTTCATAGTGTCTGCATCGTAAAATCATTTTATATAAAACAGAATACTTTTATAAAGTTATTCTATAAATAGAATATATTATATTCTATTATGTATATAGTGTTGTATATAGATATCTGCATAGTGTTTTGCATAGTAAAATCTTTTTATATAAAACAAAATACTTTTATAAAGTTATCTATTTTATTAGACAATAATTAGAATATATTATATTTTATTATGCATAGTGTTTTGCATAATGTATACGCATAGTGTTTGCATAGTAAATCTTTTATAAAGTTATTCGTTTTATTAGATTATAAATAGAATATATTATATTTTATTTAAAAGATTTTGTTTTAAATATGGACCGTCAGATTAAAGTAAATCAACTGGACCGTTTCATGAGTTAGTTACTTATGTGATCCATTCTTCTATAAATAGAAGCTCATTCATTCATTATTTCTTACGAATTCTTTGAAAACTCTAGAGAGAAAACTATAGAGAGAAAGAAGAAAAGTGTTCGCTACTTCACTACTTCTATATCCGGTACTCTTTCTTTCTAAGGTAGGGGATATTATTTGTTGTACTCGTAAGGGGTATTCTTTTTTTTTTATTCATGAAGAGAACTTCTTTTATTCCATTCTTTATTATACATTGGAATAACTTTGTATCTGTGATCTACCCTATACTTGGTGAAATTTTTACATTATTCCACTCTTTATTATTATGTTGGAATAACTTTGTTTATCGTAATCCGCATACATGGTGAAATTCTTCTAATATTTTATTCTTTATTATTACGCTTGAATATCTTGTGCATGCGTTTTAAATGGGACTGGTTCCATTATTTATTATTACATTTGGAATATCACATGCGTAACGTTTCGTGGGACTGGTTCCATTATTTATTATTACGGCGGAATATCACATGCGAAAGCGTTCTGTGGGACTTGGTTCCATTATTTATTATTACATTGGGAATAAACTTGCATGCGTGCGATCTATATCGCATGCATGGTGAATCCTTCTACATTTTCCATTTTTTATTATTCTATTGGAATAACTTTTGTACATGTGGATTACCACATGCATGGTGAATGATCCTTTGTATTCATTCCTTATTAAATTGTGGAAATGATCAGTCATCGTGGAATTACCGCATGGCATGGATGAAGATCCATTTGCGGTTTAATATATTCTATTATACTCGGTTGGTTAAAGTTTTGACTTTATACTCCATGAAATTAGTGGAATATCCTTGATATTTGCGCTTCATCCAAATATCTTTTCATGGAAATATTCTTACGAGCATTCTTGAATTTTACTCTACAAAAGAAGTATCATGTTGACAATTTGGACGTTATTAGTTTCTGGATAAATTAATTCTTGAACTTGTTTTATTGAATTATTATGTCATTGTCATCATCCTCATGTTTATATTATGTTGAAAGTCATCTGTGGCCTGTAGTGCATAGATGGACTTGGTATGATTATGACCAGGGTTTATTCGGTATAATCATGACCGTAATATTACATATGATGTGGAAAAAGTCCTCATTGGCCCGTGGTGCATTGATGGATAGTTTTTGGTATGATTATGGCTATGGATTCTCTTTGACCGCAGTGCAAAGATGAATTGTTTTATGGAATGATCAGGACCGTTGATGAAAACATGATTATTCTTGGCTCGTAGTGCATGGATAATTGTGGTCGTGATACTAAAGAATATCCTTGGCCGTAGTGCAGGGGTGATTCGATGATGTGGATTATTTATTAAGCTGTGTCCCGGCGATAAAAGTGATGAAAAACATTTTAAATCATAAAAGATAGTATATTTTATTCTCTACTTGACTCTTTTAATGGATTGCTTGTTCCGCTGCAGTTAAACTTTATGTTTGTTATATTGAATCAGTTTAACACTGTTTAAGGCTAATGATAATTTATTCTGCATTATCTTAGTCTTAATATTTCTTACTGGGCTAGTTGAGCTCACCCTTTCTTTTATTGTTCTCTTCAGTAAATGAGAACGTAGCAGGGACTAGTCGGGGAAGAGAGTGATGGTCCTAGATGTTTGCATTAGTAGTCCTCACTATTCTATGAAATAGTGTGATAATAATTGTAATGAGGACTCCTTTAGAGTTTGTATACTCTCTAGTAGACAATATTTGTATTAAAACTCACAGTTTATGTTTTGTCGTATTGTACACGACAGTTGTATTATTAAGTTGTATTTGAATTTTGTACCATGTATCTGGCGACTCAAGATGGGTGATGTATACCTAATTTTGGGGGCGTCACAGTTGGTATCAAAGCTTAGGGATATGATCCCTGGCTGAGATGTGAGACAAGAACTAGGAGGGGAGAGATGGGGAATTCCTTCGCTAGTATGACCTACCTAAGTTTATTTGGTATTTAATTGGTCGGTCATAGTATAGGGATAATATGTGATATGTTAATTAACCTTTGTTTTGTGATAGTGTTTGAAAATGGCATATGAAAATGCTGAGATAAGCAATGAAGCACATGAGACCATTGAGTCAGCTCAACCAAAAGGTAACGACCAACAACACGATAATAATCATACCGGTGGCAACGGCCATCGGAACAAAGATAACCATCGTGGGGGAAATTATCATGCCAAGAATGGTAACCACTTCAGTGGTAATCATGGCCAAGATAATAGAAGTGGAAATTTCAAGAAGAGAAGGTCATTTAGATCGATTTTGTCGTATAGTGAAGTCAAGTCCAGCTGGGACGGTGGTACCAAAGGCGGATACGGATAAAATAAAGTCGGCGGTTTCATGAAGAGCGTTTTTCATGACCTTTCAAAAAAAAAAAAGCGAGTGACCCGAACGAAGTTAGCACGGGTTAGTTAATTATAAATTCTTGCAAAGTATATACCTTATTAGATACTGGTTCTACCCATTCTTTTATCTCTCTTGCTTGTGCTCAACGTTTAAATTTGACTTCAGAGAAGTTAGACTTTGACTTATCGGTTGAAACTTCGATAGTAGAAGCCTTCGTTAACTCCACTGTTTATAAATCTTGTTGATTCAAATCGATACTTTCACGTTACCTGTCTATCTTGTCTCTTTGAAAATACTTGCCTTTGATGCGATTTTAGGAATCAATTGGTTAACTACTCATCATGATTTTCGTAAGGTTGTTAGCTTTCATATTCCTAACCAACCTGTTATGCGAAATCAAGAAACCAAACCACTAAAGTCAATCATTGTCATATCAAGCCATAAGTAAAGAGCCCCGGTCCTTTTGTTGTTGACTTTCTTATGTGGAATGCACCGAAGCCAGACTTTCTGTAGGCGATGTCGTGAATGACGATGGCAAGTTGATAGGTATCAATGTGACGTACTATCCAAGTCTTGGATGAGGGTCACAGTTTTGAATGATATTTCTATTGTTAATAAATTTCCTAACGCATTCTTGAAGACTTCTTAGCCTACCCCTAGAGCGTGAAATCGAATTTTGTATTGACCCCAGTACAAAACCCATTTCTTAAACCCTCAAATATTTCAACTAAAATGAACGTAACATGTGCCAAAGACGTTGGCTCGAGCTGTTGAAGATTACGATCGTACCATGCAATATCATCATGGAAGTACGAACGTGGTAGCTGACGTGTTGAGTAGAAGATCGTATGCGGTTACAAGTGCGAATATATGAACCCACGTGAAGATAACGAATATACGATTAGAATCGACTTTAATCGATAAAGGTTAAGCCGCTCAAGCTACATACTCAGAGCTGGTGAATGAGAAGAAGAAGAAGGTTCAAAAGGGCGTTATTCTAGAAGCAAGAATCGACGAAGAGAGGAAATCTCAACCCTCGATTTAATTAACCCATTAGAAATCCTCGATCGAGTAGGAACTGTGGCTTATAGACTCGTTTTACCGCCAAGTATGTTGCATGTTCAGAACGCTTTTTTACGTATCGATGTTACGTAAATATGTGGACGACCAAACCACATTATTAATTTAGAACTGGACGAGATAGCAGAAGATTTAACGTATGAGGAGATACGTGTTAAAATCTTGGATAAGAAGAATAGTATTCAACACTCAAATGTTATACCTTAAGATTTAGAATCTGAAATGAAGTCAAGGTATCCTCACCTCTTCGACATACCAGGTACGTACGTAAATTTCGAGGGCGAAATTTCATAAGGAGGGGAGATTCTGAGACCCCAGATTTTATGAATAAAGATTTAATTTTCTCGAAATAATTTTTTGAATATTATGGTGTGGATTTGATATAATGTTATAGTTGTCGGTAGTATTTATAAATTTTGCAAAGTATACAAGTTGTTGTATAATATTCGATTGGTCTGGAAATATTCTTTTTTTGTCGGGGAATATCCAAATTTAATGATACAATCATTAGTGGACCCCAGCGGAATTATTGTCCGAATGAGAAAGCGACAAAAATATTTTTATAAAAATAACGGCGGAAGTTTTACCATTAATCTTTGTTGAACTACTCGGTAGTAAAAAATACGATGTCTGGCGTGATTGCATAGTAATTACCGCGGTATTGATTATTGATGTTTATGTGATAAGTCACTCGTTTTTTTGTTTTATTGGTATTATTTAATGTAATAAAACATAATACATTTATAAAGTTATTCTATAAATAAAATATATTATATTCTATTATGCATAGTATTGCATAAGTATACGTATAGTGTTTTTGCATAGTAAAATCTTTTTATATAAAATAGAATACTTTTATAAAGTTATTCTATAAATATAATATATATTACATTATGCATATGTATGTCTGCATAGTGTTTTGCATAGTAAAATCTTTTTATATAAAAGCAGAATACTTTTATAAAGTTATCATTTTATTAGACAAATAATTAGAATATATTATATTTTATTATACATAGTATTTGCATATAGTAAAATCTTTTATAAAGTTATTCGTTTTATTAGATTATAAATAGAATATATTATATTTTATTTAAAAGATTTTGCTTTAAATATGGAATAGTCGATTAAAGTAAATCAATCTGGATCGTTCATGAGTTAGTTACTATGCAGTCCATTCTTCTATAAATAGAAGCTCATTCATTCATTATTTCTTACGAATTCACTGAAACTCTAGAGAGAGAAACTATAGAGAGAAAGAAGAAAAGTGTTCTGCTACTTCACTACTTCTATATCCAGTACTCTTCTTTCTAAGGTAGGGGATATTATTTGTTGTACTCGTAAGGGGTATTCTTTATTTCTTATTCATGAAGAGAACTTCTTTTATTCCATTCTTTATTATTCTGTTGGAATAACCTGTATACGCGGTCTACCCTATACTTGGTGAAATTTTTCTGTTATTCCACTCTTTATTATTATGTTGGAATAACCTGTTTATGCGTAGTACCGCATACATGGTGAAATTCTTCTAATATTTTATTCTTTATTATACATCGCCGGAATATCTTGTTCATGCGTTTTAAGTTTGGGACTGGTTCCATTATTTATTATTTACATTGGAATATCACATGCATGCGTTTTACGTGGGACTGGTTCCATTATTTATTATTACGTTGGAATATCACATGTCTGAAAGCGTTTATGCTGGGACTTGGTTCCATTATTTATTATTACATTGGGAATAACCATGCATGCGATCTATCGCATTGCATGGTGAATCTTCTACATTTTCCATTTTTATTATTCTATTGGAATAACTTTGTCTATATGGATTACCACATGCATGGTGAATGATCCTTTGTATTCATTCCTTATTAAATTGTGGAAATGATCATATCATTGGAATTACGCATGGCGGATGAAGATCCATTTGCGAGTTTAATATATTCTATTATACTCGGTTGGTTAAAGTTTTGACTTCTATACTCCATGAAATTAGTGGAATATCCTTGATATTTGCGCTTCATCCGATATCTTTTCATGGAAATATTCTTACGAGCATTCTTGAATTTTACTCTACAAAAGAAGTATCATGTTGACAATTTGGACGTTATTAGTTCTGGATAAATTAATTCTTGAACTTGTTTTATTGAATTATTATGTCATTGTCATCATCCTCATGTTTATATTATGTTGAAAGTCATCTGCTTGGCTGTGGTGCATAGATGGACTTGGTATGATTATGACCGAGGGTTTATTCGGTATAATCATGACCGTAATATTACATATGATGTGGAAAAAATCCTCATTGGCCCGTGGTGCATTGATGGACAGTATTTGGTATGATTATGGCTATGGATTCTATTTGGCCGTAGTGCAAAGATGAATTGTTTTATGGCATGATTAGGACCGTTGATGAAAACATGATTATTCTTGGCCTGTAGTGCATGGATAATTGTGGTCGTGATAGTAAAGAATATCCTTGGCCGTAGTGCATGGGTGATTCGATGATGTGGATTATTTATTAAGCCGAGTCCAAGCGATAAAAGTGATGAAAAACATTTTAAATCATAAAAGATAGTAGATTTTATTCTCTGCTTGACTCTTTTAATGGATTTCTTGTTCCGCTGCAGTTAAACTTGATGTTTGTTATATTGTATCGGTTTAACCTTTGTTTAAGGCTAATGATAATTTATTACGCATTATCTTAGTCATAATATTTCTTATTGGGCTAGTTGAGCTCACCCTTTCTTTCATTGTTCTCTTTGAAATGAGAATATAAATTTGGACGAAGTCGGGGAAGCGGAGTGATGGTCCTAGATGGTGCAATAGTAGTCCTCACTATTCTGTGAAATAGTGTGATAATAATTGTAATGAGGACTCCTTTTGAGTTTGTATACTCTCTTGTAGATAATATTTGTATTCAAACTCACAGTTTATGTTTTGTCGTATTGTACACGACAGTTGTAATATTAAGTTGTATTTGAATTCTGTACCATGTATCTGGCGACTCAAGATGGGTGATGTATACCTAATTTTGGGGGTGTCACATACCCGTTACCTCGCATTGATAATATGTTTGACCAGTTGTAAGGTGCTATTTTTTTTTTCAAAGATCGATCTTTGGTTCAGATATCATCAGTTAAAGATTAATTAAAACTAATGACATTCCAAATACTGCTTTCAGAACTCGGTACGGGTATTACGAATTCCTAGTCATGTCTTTTGGATTGACTAATGCTTTTGCTGCCTTCATGAATATGATGAACCGAGTATTCAAGGAGCATTTGGATCATTTTGTGGTTGTCTTTATTGATGACATCCTCATATACTCCAAAAGTCATGAAGCTCATGAGCAACACCTGAGGCTGATACTCCGAAAGCTTTGTGAAAACAAGCTATATGCCAAGTTAAAGAAATATGAGTTCTGGCTTGAGGAAGTAGCATTCCTTGGGCACGTGATATCGAAACATGGAATATTAGTTGATCCAGTGAAGATCGAAGCAATTTAAAGGTTGGAGCAACCTAAGTCAGTAACCAAAGTACGTAGCTTTCTGGGCTTAGCTGGTTATTATCGGAGATTCATGGAAGGATTTTCTCGAATCGCCACTCCATTAACTCAGCTGAGTTGAAAAGATACAAAATTCGGATGGAGCGAGGAATGTAAGAAAAGTTTCTAAGAACTCAAGAGGAGACTCATTTCAAAGACTTGTTACGGCGGTACCATCGAGTTCGAGAGAGATTTGTCATCTCTGGTGATGCTTGCGAGAGGTTTATGATGTGTTCTCATGAAACATGGGAAAGTCATAGCCTATGCCTCACGACAACTTAAAGAATATGAGAGGAATTATCCTACTCATGATCTAGAGTTAGCAGCAGTCGTTTTCGGGCTAAAAATCTGGAGACATTACCTGTATGGGGAGAAAGTGGAAATCTATACAGATCATAAAAGCCTCAAATATTTCTTCAACCAAAAGAAACTCAACATGTGGCAACAACGTTGGCTTGAGCTGTTGAAAGATTATGAATATACCATTCAATACCATCCTGGAAAAGCGAACGTGGTAGATGACGCATTGAGTAGAAGATCATATGCGGGTACGAGTGCGATATTGTCAAAATAAAGGCCCATTTGGTATGACTTACAAAGGATGGGGATAGAGTTAAAAACATCAGGAACCCACGTGATGATGTCAAATATACGAGTAGAACCGACTTTAATTGATAAAGTTAAAGCTGCTCAAGTTACAGACCCGGAGCTGATGCGTATGAAGAAAAAAGTACAAGAAGGTGTTATTCTAGAAATATGGATCGACGAAGAAGGAATACTTCGAGTCAACTCCAGACTTTGTGTTCCTAACGACTCTGATTTGAAGTATAAAATCATGATGGAGACACACAACACACCGTTTGAAATCCATCCTGGAAGTACCAAAATGTATCGTGATCTTCGACATACATTTTGGTGGAGCAATATGAAGAGAAAGATCGCGAAGTTTATCTCAAGGTTTTTAACTTGTCAACGTGTCAAGGCAGAGCATCAAGTGCCAAAAGGTCCATTGTAACCACTTTAAATTCTAGAATAGAAGTGGGAGCACATTAGCATGGATTTCGTTATTGGTCTTCCCAAGGTTTCTCAAGGCATAGATGCAATTTGGGTCATTGTCGATAGATTAACCAAGTCTGCTCATTTCTTACCTATACGAGAAACATATTCACTTGAACATCTTACTCGTATATACATAAATGAGATTGTAAGACTACATGGTATGCTAGTATACATAGTTTCTGATCGAGACCCTAGATTCACTTCATGATTTTGGGTCAGTTTGCAGAAAGCTATGGGCACGGATTTACGATTCAGTTCTGCATATCATCCTCAGACAGACGGGCAGTCAGAAAGGACTATTCAAACTCTTGAAGATCTATTGATACTCTGCGTACTAGACTTCAAAGGAAGTTAGGACAAGTACTTGTCATTAGTAGAATTCTCCTACAATAACAGTTATCAAGCAAGTATAGGCATGGCTCCATTCGAGGCATTGTATGGACGAAAGTGTCGTTCTCCAGTATGCTGGGACGAGGTGGGTGAAACAACGTTGTTGGGACCAGAATTGGTACATATGACTACGAAAAAGATTCAAATGATCCAGCAACGTATACAAACCTCACAAGATCGACAAAAGAGTCATGCTGATCTTCATCGAAAGGACGTGGAATTCAATGTTGGAGATCATGTATTGTTATATGTTGCTTCATGGAAAGGAGTTACGAGATTTAGAAAGAAAGGAAAGATCAACCCTCGATTCATTGGTCCATTTGAAATCCTCGGCCGAGTAAAAACTGTGGCCTATAGACTCGCCTTACCGCCAAGTATGTCTCATGTTCATAACGTTTTTTCACATATCTATGTTACGTAAATATATGGAACACCCAAAACACATTATTGAATTAGAACCAGACGAGAGAGCAAAAGATTTAACGTATGAAGCTGTACCTATTAAAATCTTGGATAAGAAGGAACATATTTTACGATCAAAGGTTATACCTCAAGTCAAAGTTTTATAGAGAAACTATGATATTGAGGAAATGACCTGGGAGTTAGAATTTGAAATGAAAACAAGGTATCCTCACCTCTTCGACGTACCAGGTATGTACATCAATTTCGAGAACTAAATTTCATAAGAAGTGGAGGTTGTAAGACCCCAACTTTTGTATGAATAAAAATTTAATTTTTTCCAAATATTATTTTGAATAATAAGGTGTGATTTGATATAATGCTATAGTTATGGGTGATATGTGCAAATTTTGCAAGTAAGCAAGTTGTCATTAATTGTGAGACCCCAGATTTTATGAATAAAAATTTAATTTTCTCGAAATAATTTTTCGAATATTATGGCGTGGATTTGATATAATGTTATAGTTGTGGGTAATATTTATAAATTTTGCAAAGTACGCAAGTTGTTATATAATATTCGAATGGTCGGGGAATATTCTTTTTGTCAGGAAATATCCAAATTTACAGTATAATCATTAAGTGGACCCATAACGGAATTATTGTCGGATTGAGAAAATGACAAAATACTTTATGAAAATAACGGCGGAAGTTTTCTTTGTTAAGCTGTTGAAACACCGGTGTTAAAAAACAATGTCTACGCGTGGTCGCATAAGTAGTTAACTACGGTATTAATTATTGATGCTTACGTCATAAGTCACTCGATTTTGTTTTATTGGTATTATTAATGTAATAAAAATGTAATACTTTTATAAAGTTATTCTATAAATAGAATATATTATATTCTATTATGCATAGTGTTGTATAGTGTCTACATAGTGTTTTGCATAGTAAAATCTTTTATATAAAATAAAATATTTTTATAAAGTTATTCTATAAATAGAATATATTATATTTTATTATGCATAGTGTTGCATAGTGCCTGCATAGTGTTTTTTATAGGAAAATCTTTTTATATAAAACAGAATACTTTTATAAAGTTATTCTATAAATAGAATATATTATATTTTATTATGCATAGTGTTGCATAGTGCTGCATAGTATTTTGCATAGTAAAATCTTTTTATATAAAACAGAATACTTTTATAAAGTTATCTATTTTATTAGAAAATAATTAGAATATATTATATTTTATTATGCATAGTGTTTGCATAGTGCATGCATAGTAAAATCTTTTATAAAGTTATTCGTTTTATTAGATTATAAATAGAATATATTATATTTTATTTAAAAGATTTTGCTTTAAATATGAACCGTCGATTAAAGTAAATTAATCTGGACCGTTCATGAGTTAATTACTATCAGATCCATTTTTCTATAAATAGAAGCTCATTCATTCATTATTTCTTACGAATTCCTTTGAAACTCTAGAGAGATAAACTATAGAGAGAAAGAAGAAAAGTATTACGCTACTTCACTACTCATATATCCAGTACTCTTCTTCTTAAGGTAGGAAATATTATTTGTTGTACTCGTAAGGGGTGTTATTTTTTTGTATTCATGAAGAGAACTTATGTTATTCCATTCTTTATTATTTTGTTGGAATAACTTTGATATCTGCAGGCAAGCTACCCTATACTTGGTGACATTCTTCTATTATTCCGTCTTTACTATTACATTGGAATATCCTGTCGATTGCATTTTATGCCGGACCGATTCCGTCTTTATTATTACATTGGAATATCATGTATACATGCGTTTTATGGCAGGACTGGTTAAAATCTTTATTAATATTCATTTGGAATATCCTGTCATACGCGTTTTTGCCGGACTGATCCCGTCCTTATTAGTATTACATTGGAATAACTTTTCATCATGCAAGTATCGCATGCATGGTGATTTCTGTTGTTATTCCATTCTTTATTATTCTGTTGGAACATCCTGTTGGTGCGAATTTTGCCTGACCTGGTTTCATTATTTAGTATTCTATTGGAATAACCTGTCTATGCGAAGTACCGCATGCATGGTGATTTCTTTTGTTATTCCATTCTTTATTATACTCAGTTGGTTAAAGTTTTGACTTCTATACTCCATGAAATTAGTGGAATATCCTTGATAATTGCGCTTCATCCAGTATCTTTTCATGGAAATATTCTTTTGAGCATTCTTGAATTTTACTCTACAAAGCAGTATCATGTTAACAATTTGGACGTTGTTGGTTCCTGGATAAATTAATTCTTGAACTTGTTTTATTGAATTCGTATATCATTGTCATCATCCTCATGTTTATATTATGTTGAAAGTCATATGTGGCCTGTAGTGCATAGATGGACTTGGTATGATTATGACCGGGGATTATCAATTGTAATCATGACCATAATGTTACAAATGATGTGGAAAAAGTCCTCATTGGCCCTTAGTGCATTGATGGACAGTTTTTGGTATGATTATGGCTATGGATTCTCTTCGGCCAAGGGTGCAAAGATGAATTGTTTTATGGTATGATCATGACCATTAATGAATACACAAATATTCTTGGCCCGTAGTGCATGGATAATTGTGGTCGTGATACTAAAGAATATCCTTGGTCGTAGTGCAGGGGTGATTCGATGATGTGGATTATATATTAAGCCGAGTCCCAGCGGTAAAAGTGATAAAAAAACCTTTTAAATCATAAAAGATAGTAGATTGTATTCTGTACTTGACTCTTTTAATGGATTGCTTGTTCTGCTGCAGTTAAACTTGATGTTTGTTATATTGTATCAATTTAACACTATTTAAGGCTAATGATAATTTATTCTGCATTATCTTAGTCATAATATTTCTTACTGGGCTAGTTGAGCTCACCCTTTCTTTCATTGTTCTCTTCACGAAATGAGAGAATATATTTGGAGCAGTAGGGAGCGGAGTGATGGTCCTAGATGGTGCATTAGTAGTCCTCACTATTACGTGAAATAGTGTGATAATAATTGTAATGAGGACTCCTTTTGAGTTTGTATACTCTCTAGTAGACAATATTTGTATTCAAACTCATGATTTATGTTTTGTCGTACATACCACGACAGTTGTATTATTAAGTTGTATTTGAATTTCATACCATATATCTGGCGACTCAAGATGGGTGATGTATACCTAATTTTGGGGGCGTCACATTAAATATTCGTTTGGTCGGTGAATATTCTTTTTGTCGGGGAATATTCGTACGACGACACAATCAATGGTGGACCCCACATCGGAATGACTGTCGGATATAAAAAGCGACAAAAATAACCTTTTTATAAAAATAATAATCTTAAAACTTTTTTATCGTTAACTATTGAAATACCCGGTGATAAAAGATCGAGAATCTGGCGTGGTTGCCTGATGAAGAGCAGCAAAAGTATTTTATAATAACTCTGATTATTGATGCTTACGTAGGAAATCACTCAGTTCATTTAATAATTGTCACAGTAGTTGCTGTATAGTATCTCATATTATTGATTCAATTATTGTCATGGTATCATTTGCATAATATTTTATATTATTAAATCAATAATTGAGACGACATAGTTATTCAAATTATTATTTGCATTATTGACAATGTCTAGAAAGTTCTGTCGAGGAAAGTGGTTAGGTTATTTAATTACGTGCCAATAAGGAGAAATCCTAATCGGAAAGCCCCCTCTTTCCTGGGAATGATCTGGTTGTCAATATTGTGAGTTAAAATATTAATGATGAATAATTGTTAAAAGATTAAAAATGTGTTGATTGAAGATAAAATATTTTTGTTAAATATTTATTCAATTTTTGATACAAATAGATGGGTTTGTCATGAAGTATTTGTTGCAAGTTTGGCTTATTACATGGACCCTCACTTACTCATTTTTCAAAATCATCGGTAGAAAGGTGTTTCAGTTTTGTTTTATTATTATTATAATAGTAATAAAATAGAAAACATTTTATATAAAACAGAATACTTTTTATATTATATATAAAGTTATTTGTTTTATTAGATTATAATTAGAATATATTATATTTAATATAAAGTTTTTATTTTATTAGAATATTTTATTGCACAATAATGAATAGTAAAAATAAGATTTCTCGCCCGCGAATCCGTCCGTGAATTCGCTTTTGTTCATCCGTGATTTTCTTAAATAGTGTCATGTCATTCTCCTAATAATAGGATGCTTAGTTAGGAAATGAAAATCACACCAAAATCAGAAAATTCTACTTCTATAATATTGTGCGTATTTCTTTTGAGTATAAGGATACTTTGAGTGTAGCAAATAGTGCAAGTTTTCCTCAAGAATATATCCGTTATACCAGTCAGATTTAGTCTCCTACTAAGGTAAGGGATATTATTTTCGTTCAATATTCGTAAGAAATATTATTTTTTTCAATACTATATAATATGTAAGTAATATTATTTCGTTTCATATTCCTAAAACTATAATTACTTTGATAAGTATTGCTTCTATAATTCCTGAAATTAGTAGAATATTGATGAGTAGGTTTTATACCTACGAATCAGGTTCTGATATGGACTTAAACAGTGTTGATCCTGTCTATTTTTGTACAATTTTACTTGTTTATTGTTTGTTTTGTGTTTAGGTTGCATTACAAGTTAGTTGTGGAACAATGGTGGCAATGTGGCAAGATTTGGCATGCAAAAGCAAGAAGTCAATTTCTGCAGAATTATACCCCCACCGAGGCTGGCCTAAAAGCAAAGAAAACCCCAACCGGGGCGGGGGTGCACATGTACAAATGATCAAGACCCCGTTGGGGAGGGCATCAGCAAGGCAAAAAACCCCAGCAGGGGCGGGGGTACGCGGACACAATGAGAGAGACAGTTGGGGTGCAATTTGAACTCTGCAGATGCTTAGATAAAACAACTTTGCATGGATTGGGACTATTTTTGGGACGTCTTTCTCAGCTATTACATTACTTATGCCTGACATTACACAGAGAAAAAAAAGACACACTAATCAATTACACTTTTGAGCCCTAATTTCACTGAAGATTTGGAGGAGCAAAGCAAGGAATCGAGATTCACAAAAAATTGCAGATTTGAGTGAGGATAAGGGTGGTGTATTACTATTCTTAGTTTTTCAATTCAAATTCTGTAAATTGGGATGATGAATTTCTTTATCTTTTTAGTTTTTAATCCATTCAGTATGAACTAAATCACTTTTTAGGCTCACAATGGATCTTTGATGTTGAACGATGATTGTCATGCTATTTCAATTTAATAATACTTTTAATTCCTATTGTGATTTATGCTTAATATATGGATTGATTTATCACCAATTCTTTGTGGATTTTATGGACTTGAGAGATGATATATGAATCTAGACCTAATCATAATAGCATGTGTTCTTGATTTCTGCGTTTGAGGGAATTCTTGATGTATGTTTATGATAGAGATATACCTAGCATTGCATGTAATCGTGTAAGAACTTGGATTTAAACCTTATTTGATTTTAATTCACATGGAGATATAGTGAATTAGTTAATTAGGGTGTTTGGCTTAATTCTATCAATTGTAGATTTAAGTTAATACGGGGTTAGTGCATTGATAGATGGTTAATTCTACATTAGTGTTCTTAATTAATGAACTGAGATAGTTAATTAAATTGGAAAGAAGTGTGATAATCATATTGAAACTTAAAGTGAAGTTGTAAGCTTAATTCTCCATTATCTGATTGAAATTAGCGGTGGTAAGTTGAGTTGATTTTGTTTTGATTTCTAGTTTATTAGTTTTTATTAATTACAATCATAAAATTGATTAGTTTAATAAAATTGAAATAATATAAAGCTGGTAATTGATTGATTAAATTTCATGCCTGTCTCTGTGGGAACGATACTCTATTCATCACTATATTACTTGTTGATCACGTATACTTGTGTGTGGAGCTTAATTTAAAATATGCCAAGCAAATATTCTTGAGTTTTGCGCTTCATCTAGTATCATTTCATTGATGATGGACTTTTAAATCATAAACCACACGTACAACAAGACCGCACTGCCTCTAAACATCCCCACAGAATGGGTATGGCAATATGTGGCTGACCTCAAGGTCTCTGCCAAAATCATCGGTAACTGAGAGCACAGACTACCATGATCACGCCGATATCCAGATGGTCCATGTACAACGGCATGTACAAATAGGCCACTATGCACATCAAGAGTATGTCTACACGGGCGACATGCCAATCACCCTCAGAAATGGTGAAGTCCCCGGAATATCGTAGATAGTTGTCTAACGACCTGAATCTGTCAATCATGAAGTCTATGGACACCACATGCCCCGAGGTAATTTCTTCTAGGGTAACTCTGCGCCTCAAGCCTATAAAGGTCATAAACTATCGGCTCATGTCACCGACAGCCATCCGAGCGCAAGGCCGATCCAATGGCAAGTCTGTAAAATGCTTATACTCCTCCAATGTAGGAGTCAACTCATGGGTATCAAATCTGAACACATGTCTATCTGGTATCCAATGCTCGCACATTCCCTCTATACAGCCCGGTGGAACCTGAAATGTCAGGAGGGTCATGGAGTGCCATAACAACTGATCAAATGTCACCCGATCTAGGGAAGACAAACTGCCATACCACGATCTCAAAGAAGAGGCCACCAACATAGGTGGGGTATGCTCAATCCGGCTAACAGTGGATGAAGACATCTACAGAGCCGTATCATAAGACCATCCAGGGGTCAATATTAAACTCATCCATGATATAATATATACATAATGATAGATGACAATATGATGTAGGGAATATAAAGCATTATACATACATTCCTAAGTACACCATCATCTAAACACATCATCTCTGTATACAACTGAAAAAAATACAGGGAAATGGGGCACATCCGCCCAACAACTAACAGATGCCTATCAAAAGATATAACGAGAACTGGGGCACAGTCGCCCAATATCTAACAGAGGCCTATCAAAAGAAATAGTGAGAAATGCATCAGAAGAAGTCAATGGTGTTGATGTCCACATCATCCAATTTATCCATCTAATGTAACTCCTCCTGAGTTATTGAATCTCTGCCAGAAGGGATATCAGGCCGATAAAACGGAGGATCTGCGCCGGCAAAACCATCTGAATATGGGACACCTGAAGGGCCAGCCCTAGAGCTGGAAGGATCAAAAGTATCTGCATCTGATAGATCTCTGCCCAAATGCCTGATAAAGAAATGTTCTCGGTCCAACTGTTGGGTAAAACTATCAATCTAAGTCAAATAAGTCGGCTCTTGGACGCAGGCAATCCAATCTATCATCATAACGGAGCCAGGAACCATATCCCACATAAACTGTGTGGCGCGGGTCTGAGCTCCAACGGTGCAAGGGAACCACCAGCGGTAAAAGGCCTCCTGAGTAAAAGGCCCATTTCACAAAGCAAAGTCATCCACGCTCATCAATGGGATCTCAGTGATCGGCTGTGATAAAGCCCAATGATGCCTGGCAGGAGGAAAGAACGGAATGTATATCTCTCCTTCTTCGGTCAGTAAGGAGAGGAATTTGACGGGTGGATAATACATATTCGACACCAATTAGGAAACCACCCTCGAAGCCAACTATGAAGTTGTTCTCAGAGTAAGGAACCCATGTAATGACCTCTACGGTCAACAACTCTAACTGTAGGCGAGAATGGGTGAAACCCTTAGCTATAGGAACCTCCACCAAAGTGGAGTAATGCCATCATCGTCCCCGTAGATAGGTGTCCAAACCTAATGTGCTAACAAGATGAAGCCATGGGAGCCTCTCATAGGCCCAAAACTGTTAATACAAATATATGTGGTCAGTCAAACTGGCAACCCAAATAAGGGGAATCAAAAATCAAGAGAAAATGATCACCAACAGAAATGTTTAAAACCCTAACCAAGCCTCTATTGCGCCCTCTGAACGTAAGCGAATCCCCTTGAGAAAGTAGGCAAATGTGTAGGAACCCAATCAAAATCTCTGATACGGTCCACCTCCTGGGCGCTGACTAAAGCAAATGACACCATCGAAGAGTTATCAGCCAGGAAACAATCCCTGAGGATGATCATAAACAATCGTCGAAGGATGCGATCTCTAACCCTCCGATCATCGGGTAATGGCTCAGTCAGAGTCCAACTCATAGCATCTACACTAAAGGGACTAGAACGGACAGTCCAACCCTTGAGCGTCGTGGCTGAGACTCCCAACAAGGATCTGATGGAAGTCGGGGAAATTTCAGCCACCAAAGGCACTGGCGACCTTGAAAACTCCAACCCAGTGATGAATTGCTAATCCATCGGTGTCATCATCACCTCACAATCCAACAAGTGGAGAGATTGGGTCTGGTGAAACCAACGCTCAGATAAAGCCCTGAGATAACCCCAGGGACAATGACGGGGGAGGATGGAAAAGAAACCCTCGAAGCCCCAGGAATGAATAATCTCTCAGTACTCTGGATGGAGAGTCTGGTATAGAGAATGTATGTTAAACCAGTTCCCTCTAGGTTGTGTAAAGTCGGGAACCTGCATCAAAGTACAAATCAAGATCATAACCCTTGTTCCCACAAATAGGAAAAGGAAGATCAACAAGGCTATTACCTCGTTCGTATGAAGATAGATCGAGGGGTGATGACTCAAATCATCTAGAAGATCTAGAATCGTCACATTTATAGTTGGAAACTCCCTGCGGGAAATAGAATAAGAAGGAGCAGAATCCGCAATGGGTATGTCCTCTTCCTCGTCCTCAACATCCAGTCTCTCAACCAGGATAGGACGAATCACTGACTCAGTCAAACACCGAGGCTGTCGGGTTGTGCGAGGCCGAGGAACATCTGAAACTCTCCTCCTTAGACCTGAAGAAGCCCTATGGGAGCTACTCGGCTGGCCTGGATCCATATATCTACACAAAAGTCTCCAAATCACCTCAGAAAGGATGTGGTAAATTCTAACCTGGAGCTCATTAAATACAGTTCATAGCTATATGCATGCATTAATTTAACATATATCTACAGTAGAGTTAAAAATGCATGTTCATTCAATGCCTAGACTTGTGATTTTTTTTTTCCAGAGTCTCCTTTGTAAAAAGGACTATCCACATGCACATAGGCATGACTAGGTGGCCATTCAGTAGCACACCAACTTAAGGTTATAAACATCTTTTATGTATAAAAAAACATCAATGTAATATCCATCAGAGTAGCCTAATTACCATGATTGCTTTGCTTCAAAACCTTTGCTTATTTGTAATCAAATAGGATGAAAAAAATAGCAGAAAAGGGTGCAGCCGCGAGTCCACCTGTTGCTACCTAGGGTGGTCCCCACCCCTTCTAGCTCGATCAAATTTGAGTTGCAAAGGAGGTCCCAGAAGCTGAAAAGTCAAAATAGGAAAAAAGATGCTACACGATTAAGCGAAAAAATCAAGAAATCCTGAATTCAGAGACCAAACTGTGGGTCTACATATCAGTCATTGGTATTCGTCCGGACACAGGGTTAAGAAAGCCGATGATAAAAGTTATTGAAAGAGGCCCTTGACAGCGCACCATGAAGGTCCGATGCCATCAACTGGGGGTTTTGTTTACAATCAAAAGCAATCATCAAGAGTACAGCTCGTCAGAAATACATCCCCACCGGAGATTTCAAACATCATAAGTTGTTGAAAACTACTTCAATGAGGGTCAGGCATCCCTAACACTACAAACCATTGGCGATAACTCCAGCAAAGCATCGGAAAAGATCCGGTGATGTAAGCCATTGAAAGTTACTTCAACAAAGATCAGGGTATCTGATATTAAAAAATGTTGGTGATAACCCCAACGAAGAGTCAAAGAAGTCTGATGATGTAAACCATGGAAAACCATCTCTATCGGGGAGGACCGATGATGGAATCTGTTATGCTAGCGTAATGGCAAGAAACATCCCACAATGATAACAAGGCCAAGCCATCATATGGATGAAACATCAACAATCCCCAAGAGTCGCTCGCAAAAGGGAATACCATCTTCGGTGGAAAGCACTTCCAAAGGATTAAGGACCTTGGTGATAACCCCAATGTCAACATCCAGTGGTCTCAGTCATTGAGAAACCTCCATTACAGGGATTCCGAAGACATCTCTGTGATTTATCTATAAATCAGGCTCAGATAGCACTAATGGACATTTCAAACCGCTGGCAATGACCCCAGCGTTGCATCAGAAGATTCCGATAATAAGAGCTTTGTAGACTACCCTTCGAGTAGACCTCAAAGTGGTTCAGTGAAGCCATCATGGACAACTCCATCCCCCAACAGAAGTGGTGGGAGCAGGCAATTATCACATCCCGTTGGAAATCATTCCAACAACAACATTTAACATAACATAGCATCATGTTGCATTACATTTGCATCATCCTAAGCTTGTTGTATTTCAAGTGTCTAGTAGTCTTTATCCTATACATTCCATTACATTGTATTAATATGAAAAAGAACACTCAAAATTTTGCATTCTTGTTACTAACCCTGCAGGAGGGCAGAATCGTCTTCCAGATATAACCTTGGAAGTCAAATCAGTTCCAACCCCAGAGACAACCCCAAAAGACTCAGTTCCAACCTCGGAGATAACCCTGGAAGATCCAATTTCAATCTCGGAGATAACCCCGAGAGATGAAGTCCAAGTTCTGGAGATAACCCCGGAAAAGTCAGTTCCAACCTCGGAGATAACCCTGAGGGATCAAGTTCTAACCATGGAGACAACCCCGGGAGGTCAAGCCAACCTCAGAGATAACCTTGAGGACAGTCAGAGTCAACAACAACCTAATCTCAGAGATAACCCTGCGAAACAACTACTACAACTGCGCCAAAACCGGAGATAACCCCGAGATGGGTAAAATCATCATTTTACCACCTCAACATCACACCAACGTCGTCTTAACACATTTTCAACTCAGACTTCATATCAAGGTGTCCCACAAGAACCATAGCTCCAAATCTCGAATGACAACTACACATGACAGTATAACGGATGAAAAACAAAGACTTGGAGATCTGGTCATGGACCCATCTTCCCATCTTCAGACAATCTCTAATCCCATGTCATTGTGTAGCTCTCGACAACGGCTTTCTAAAAAAGTACAGCAACCCTCCATCGGATGCCTGGATTGAAAGTTATGAATGTTCGAGAAGACAACACGTAGCCTGAGTGCACGTACTTCAAGACAACATGAACCGCAAAGCCCCAGGCAGCCGCAGGTAGACCCGAGGATGTCGCGGGTTGATTTGCAGCCATCTAGTCTTTTAATATAAGCTACCAGCAGCTCAGTTGAAAAAAAAAGGAAAAGAGAGAAACTCTAGTCTTCTATGATTTAAAAGGTTTTTCATCACTTTTATCGCTGGGACTCAGCTTAATAAATAATCCACATCATCGAATCACCCCTACACTACGGCCAAGGATATTCTTTAGTATCAAGACCACAAATTATCCATGCACTATGGGCCAAGGACATTCGTGTATTCATTAATGGTCATGATCATGCCAACAACTGTCCATCAATGCACTACGGGCCAATGAGGACTTTTATCACATCATTTGTAACATTACGGTCATGATTACATAGAATAATCCACGGTCATAATCATACCAAGTCCATCTATGCACTCACAGCCATGGATGACTTTCAACAAAATATAAGCATGAGGATGAGGACAATGATATAAGAATTCAATAAAACAAGTTCAAGAATTAATTTATCTAGGAACTGATAATGTCCAAATGGTCAACATGATACTGCTTTGTAGAGTAAAATTCAAGAATGCTCAGAAGAATATTTCCATGAAAAGATACTGGATGAAGCGCAAATATCAATGATATTCCACTAATTTCATGGGTATAGAAGTCAAAGTTTTAACCAACTGAGTATAATAAAGAATGGAATAACAAAAGAAATCACCATGCATGCGATAGACCGCAAGCTGTGTTATTCCAACAGTAATAATAAAGGATGGAACCAGTCCGACGAAACGCATTGCAGGTGATATTCGACGAATAATAAATAATGGAACCAGTCCCGGCGTAAACGCATGCATGTGGATATTTCGGACGTAATAATAAATAATGGAACTGGTCCGGTAAGAAACGCTTGCAGGCGGGATATTCGACATAATAATAAATAATGGAACTAGGTCCAACAGTAAACGCATGCATGTGATATTCCAATGTAATAATAAAGAACGGAATATTAGAAGAATGTCACCATGTATAGGGTAGCCCGCGTATACAGGTTATTCCAACAAAATAATAAATAATGGAATAACAGAAGTTCTCTTCATACAATAAATAACATCCCTTACTGTAAAAGAAACTAAATATAAGAGTAGGGAAGTAGCAGAATACTTTTCTATAGGTTCTCTTATAATTCTCTCTCTAGAGTTTCAGTGAATTCGTAAGAAATAATGAAGGAATGATCTTCTATTTATAGGAAAATGGAATGAATAGTAACTAATTCATGAATGGTCCAGATTGATTTACTATTAAGTCCATATTGGTTTACTATTAAAACTTAAAACAACGGTCCATACTGATTTACTATTAAAACTTTAAACCAGTGATCCATATTGATTTACTATTATAACTCCACCAAATGGTCCATATTGACTTATTATTATATCTTCAACCAACTATTCGAAAAAGTAAAGACATCTTCTCATGGAATAATATTGTACCTAAATACCCGAATGCACAATACTAGAGTGAATAGTAACTGGGTGAATAGTAACTTATGAATAGTAACTCGTGAATAGTAACTCGTGAATAGTAACTCATGAATAGTAACTCGTGAATAGTAACTCATGAATAGTACTCGACATGAAAAGTGTCCCGAATACCCGATTGAACAATATATCATATTATGCAGATGATACTGTAACAATAATTGAATCAATAATATGAGAGATATGATGCAGCAATTACTGTAGCAATAATTGAGTATAACTGAGTGACTTCTCACGTAAGCATCAATAATCAATACTAGTATTAAGCATCTTTGTGCAACCATGCATGCGACATCGTACTTTTAACAAGGGTGTTTCAGCAGTTAACGGTAGAAACTTCCGCCGTTATTTTCATAAAGTATTTTTGTCGTTTTTCTATCCGACAATAATAATTAGGTCCATTAATCCACCAATGATTTAATCTGCATTAAATGCGGATATTCCCGATAAGAAGAATATTCCCCGACCAATCGAATATTATACAACCACTTGCTTACTTTACAAAATTTATAAATATTACCCACAACTATAACACTACATCAAATCAACACCATAATATAAAAAAAAATTATTTCGAGAAAATTAAATCTTTATTCATAAAATCTTGGGTCTCACAGTCTGGATATCCTTGGATGGCTATCATTCCCATAAGGAGTTCGGCACTGCTCTATATCTTATTTTCTCGAAGATGCTTCGCATCTCGAAAATAAAAGCAATCAAGCCAAATACAGAATAAAATGGAAGTATCAAATGCCTCAATTATTATTGAGCATAAGGGTTTGAAAACCTATTTTCCAAAACTTCACTTCTATATCTTGTTAAAATTCAACTTTTATACAAATCAAACCCGTTATATATAGGTGAAAATGAGGCATAGCACTACTTTCAGATAATTGCATATAGACCCAATACATACACACACATGCAGATAAATAGGTTAATTAAAAATTTGCGGTAACCATATTTTCACGAAAAGTTTGGGGCTAACACCTTCCCCCGCTTAATCAATCCCCCGAACCTTACAAATCTCAGTTTCCAAGACTAGTTAAACAGTGTCCAACCATTGGGTCTTTGTGTAAACCTTTTTGAATTGGTTGAGTTAGTACAACCATTTCAAATCTAGCAACTGGCGACTCTAAAAGTCAAATCGTCGACATTCATATATCGAACCTTTTCAAACTCGCCTTTTCAGACAAAACTCACCCAAAATGAGAACACAAAAGGGAAAGCACAGAAATGGACAAATTTTTTCCGACGTCGACAGTAATACACATATTTTAGTGACTTAAAGTTCAAACAAAATTATGTAAAGTGTTATAAACTTATCAATACATAAAATTACACACACCCTCTAGTCTAATATATAAGAATTATTTTTTTCTTTAAAGTCAATTCAAATATTTTTAGATTAAAATCAAGAATAATACTTTTTTATTGAGTTAAATTCAAAAAAGTACACGTAATTTACCCAAATTTTTGATTCACCACTTATGGTTGGGAAACTATAGTTCGCCATCTCTGGTTTCTCAGTTACAAGTTTGCCCATTTTCATCTATTTTGACAGCAAGTGACGTTTTATCCTACAATTATATTATTTGTCTAAATAACATAAATACCCTCAAATTTCCTTTTAATTTAACAAAACATACCCTTCGTTCATTAAAAGATATATACTTCTATATTTCTCAAACCCATTCGTCCTAAATTTTTATACACGAGGGGAACTATTGTGATAAAAATATGTAACTACAAGCGCACGTTGTCAAATTGAAGAAGTGACAAGTACAGGTCGAACCACATATATTAAATTAATTTTAATATATCCTGAATATCATTTTAGGCGAACTAGAAATAAAGATTGAGAATTGATCATGTATAATTAAACTAACTAATAATTATAAGGACACAATTTAAGAATTTGAATCCATCAAATAATAAACATAACAAATAATCCAATATCTTCTATTTTTATAACTTAACTATGATTTTGATCTCTCTTTCTTTAACTTAGTAATTTTACAATTAACGTGGGCAAGCATAGACTATGAAAATTTAAAGATTAACGATAACCCATCAAAACTTCTTCGAGCAAGTATGGATTATAAAAAACTCATATCTTAACAATAATCTATCAAAACATCTTAATTAATCAATTTAAAATCACATAAGAACTATAAACGAAGGTATTTCAATAAAGAAACATGAAGACGAAATTAATTAAACATAAAAACATAAATAATATATAGAAGAGATGAAAAATATTATCATGAATAATTATTTAATTTCATCTTCATCCTAGATATAAAAAATTAACTAGACATGAAAATAAATAAACTAACTAAAATAAAGAAGACAAGAAGATTAAAAATAAATAAGAAAACTCCCTTTAATTAATGATCATCCAATGAGCGTACAATTAAGAAGTAATTTAATCTATTCCTGACCTAAACTAATCAAATACATCCCCTCTCTAAAATAAGAGTTTTATTTATAGGGAATATAAATTTGTGCCCTAATTTAGATTCATTGAACTTGGTCTCTTTTGTTCCCTTTCATCCTCTTCTTTGTTTCTTGACTTCAATCTATATATGGTAATCTCAAGAGTCAATTTCCATGTAAGTTTCAACTTCCTAGTGGCAATCTGTGACGCCCCCAAAATAGGTATACAACACCCATTCTGAGTCGCCAAATATATGGTACAGAAAGCAAATTACAACTTCAATAATACAGTTGTCGTGCAAAATACGACAACACATAACATGAGTTTAAATACAAATATTGTCTTCTAGACAATATCCACACTCAAATAAGTCCTCATTACAATTATTCATACACTATTTTATAAAAATAGTGAGGACTGTTAAAACATCTTTCTAGAACCATCACTCCATACCCCGACTAGATCCTGCTATATTCTCACCTCCTGAGAAGAAAAATGGAACAAAAAGGAATAGGGTGAGCTCAACTAGCCCAGTAAAGAATATTATGACTAAGATAATATACAACAAATTATCATTATTCTTTAACGGGGAAAAATCTGATAAAGTATAATAGACAACAAGTTTTAGATCAACAACTGCAGCGAAAATAACAATCCATTAGAAGAGTCACATAGAGAATGAATTCTACTATCTTCTAAGATTTAAAAGTCCATCATCAATATTTTATCCCTGTAACATCAATCAGTATACATCTTTAATCAAATATTCATCTTTGCACCACTGTGCCAAACATATTCATTTGTATCACCACCGGTCATATCATTCATCTCAACACTGCTCATCTTTGCACTACGGGCCAAAGATATTCATCGATTAATCATTCATCTTTGTACTACAGGCCAAAGATATTCAGTAATATCATCATTTAGGACTGAGGATGATGACAAATATCTTAAAGAAAATGAATCTAGTGAGATAAAAGAACAAATATTAGGGATTCATATTAAAGTTTATCCAAGTTCAATAATACTCCATAATAAAAATTTTGAAGCAGAATTCAAAAATAAAGATCAAAACATGGATACAATCAAAGATAGTAACCATAATAGACATCTTGGACAAAAAAGAAGAAAATTTCATTTTTTCGGTGAATAAGTGTCGATATCGTGACAAAGAACCCCGACACAAAAAGTTCTAAATTTGATAAAAAGTTCAGACCAATATTTCGGCATAATGATATTGAAAGAATAACATCATTTAGGAAGAAAATAACATCCCTTACCTCAAATAACAAGACTTTTGATCGAAAATATCGGATATAAAGTAGAAGAAGAAGCTTCAGACAATGACTGACTCAAAGTATCTAAATACTCACAAAAAAAAATAAACAACAATATAGAGAGAGAAAATTTGTTTTTGGTGTGATTTTCAATTCTAACTTAAGCGCCTATTTATAGAAAAATGCTAGAACGCCATAGGAGACTAAAATAATAAAATATTATTTTTCTTTTTCTTCTTCCACGCACCAACCAACTTTGAATCAAGCATTACATCTTGGACAAAAAAAAAAGTAGCCCATGTGTATTCAACACCAACCAAAAGTGGATCCCACCCAATTTAATAAAAATCATTTTATTTTTTGAAACTTCAGTAATTCATAGAAAATAGCCCGTTTATCAAAAAAATACGAATTTTATGTGCATTCCACACCTAAATCGAATTCTCTACAACTTTACAGAAGAAAGTTTTCCAAATTCCAAACATAAAATATCCGAAATCCACAAACGGATGATTTTCAACACCTCTAAAAATCCATAATAAATCATTCGTTCATTTTTAACAGTTCAAAAATTGTGGATATATACTAACTTATATATGTATAGCATATCCAAAAATCACAACGATCCAACGGTCGGATTAAAATTATAACTCACGCAGTAGAGCTTTAAGAACACAGATTTGATCTTTTAATACCTCCAATCCGACAAAATACTGATAAAATACCTCAGCATTAATTCCATCATTTATAACCACAATAAATGTATCCATCATTTATATCCACATAAAATAAATATTTCCTTATCATATAAATCAATAATTAATTATTCACAAATAATATTACAAAATCACAATTATGACAACCAGGTCGTTCCCAGGAAAGAGAGGGCTTTCCGATACGGATTTCTCCTTATTGGCGCGCAATTAGGTGACCAAACCCCTTTCCTAGACAGAACTTCCTTAGAAATTGCCAATAATTCTATCTAACAATATTATTCAAATATTATGAATTATTGATCTGATAATGGAGATACAGTGAAATGACAATTATTGAAATAACAATAATATAAAATATCAACGCAGCAATTATTGAATCAATAAAACAAAATATAAACAGTAATTACTGTAACAATTATTGATTAGTGCCTTCTTACGTAAGAATCAATAATTCAAAAATATTGTGCACAACCGAAAAGCATCAGGCGTAAACCACGCCAGACATCAGTATTTTAATCACCGGGTATTCCAACAGTGTTAATAGTAACAACTATGCCGTTATTTATAAAAACTCAAACTTGTCATTTTCTTCATCCAAGCGCTTATCCGTTATAGGGCCCACAAATGGTCATTGCTTGTCAGCATTTAATAATCCAAGACAGTAAAGAATATTCCACGACCAAACGAATATTCCCCGACACAATGAATATTTTATAACCACTTTCTTATCTTGCAAAATTTGCACATTTCTCCCATAACTAAAGCATTATATCAAATTAACACCTTATTATTCAAAATAACAAATAGAGGAAATTCGATTTTATTTATAATAAGTTGGGGTCTTACAACCTCCCCTCCTTATGAAATTTTGTCCTCGAAATTGACGTACGTACCTGGTGTTTCGAAAAGGTGAGGGTACCTCGCTTTCATTTTCGATTTCAACTCTCATGTCATTTCCTCAATTGCATGGTTTCTCCATAAAACCTTAACTTGTGGTATAACCTTCGTGCGTAGGACATGCTCTTTCCTATCCAAGATCTTAACAGGTACCTTGGCTATCTCGTCCGGTTCAAACTCAATAATGTGGTTCAGGTCTTTCACATATTTACGAAGCATAGATATGTGAAAAATATTATGAACACGATACATGCTTGGAGGTGATGCGAGTATATAGGCCACATTTTCTATTCGATCAAGAATTTCAAATGGACCAACAAATCTTGGATTGAGCTTTCCTCTCTTCCCAAATCTTGTAACTCCCTTCCATGGAGCAAGACGTAACAATACATGATCCCCAATACCAAATTCCACGTCCTTTCTATGAAGATCCGCATAACTCTTTTGTCGATCCTGTGCCGTTTGTATACATTGTCGAATCGTTTGAATCTTCTCTGTAGTCATTCGTACCAACTCTGGTCCCAATAACGTTGCTTCTCCCACCTCATCCCAGCATACTGAGAGCGACACTTTCGTCCATACAATGTTTCAAATGGAGCCACACCTATACTTGCCTGATAACTTTTGTTATAGGAGAATTCCACCAATGATAGGTACTTATCCCAACTCCCTTTGAAATCTAGGACACAAATTCTTAATAGATCTTCAAGAGTTTGAATAGTCCTCTCTGATTGCCCATCCGTTTGAGGATGGTATGCCGAACTGAATCGTAAATCTATGCCCATAGCTTTCTGCAAGATAACCAAAAATCTTGAAGTGAATCTTGGGTCACGATCCGAAACAATGGATACTGGCATGCCATGCAATCTCACAATCTCATTTACGTACATACTAGCAAGACGTTCAAGGGAATATGTCTCCCGTATAGGCAAGAAATGGACAGACTTGGTTAATCTATCAACAATAACCCAAATCGCATCTATGCCTTGAGAAACCTTGGGAAGACCCGTAATGAAATCCATAGTAATGTGTTCCCACTTCCATTTTGGAATCTCAATGGACCCTTTGGCACTTGATGCTCCGCCTTTACACATTGACAAGTTAAACACCTCGAGATAAACTCTGTGATCTCTCTTTTCATATTGCTCCACCAAAATGTATGTCGAAGATCATGATACATTTTGGTACTCCCGAGATGGATTGCAAACGGTGTGTTGTGTGCCTCCATCATGATTCTATGCTTTAAGTCAGAATCGTTAGGAACACAAAGTCTGGAGTTGACTCGAAGTATTCCTTCTTCATCAATTCTTGCTTCTGGAATAACACATTCTTGCACTTTCTTCTTCATACGCATTAGCTCCATGTCCATAGCTTGAGCAACTTTAACTTTATCGATTAAATTCGGTTCTACTCGTATGTTTGATATCATCACGTGGGTACTTGGAGCCTTTACCTTTATCTCCATCCTTTGCAAGTCATACAAAATGGACCTTTGTGTTAACAACATTACACTCGTACCCGCATATGATCTTCTACTCAATGCGTCAGCTACCACATTTGCTTTTCCAGGATGATATTGGATGGTATGATCGTAATCTTTTAACAACTCGAGCCAACGTCGTTGCCGCATATTGAGTTCCTTTTGGGTGAAGAAATATTTGAAGCTTTTATGATCTGTATAGATCTCCACTTTCTCCCCATACAGGTAGTGTCTCCAGATCTTTAACGCGAAAACGACTGCTGCCAACTCCAAATGATGAGTAGGATAATTCCTCTCATTTTCTTTGAGTTGTCACGAGACATAGGCTATGACTTTCCCATGTTGCATGAGAACACATCCTAACCCTTTGCCTGAAGTATCGTTGTAGATAACAAATCCATCCGAATCAGATGGTATTGTCAGAACAGGTGCCGAAATGAGTCTTCTCTTGAGTTCTTGAAAACTCTTCTCACAATCCTCGCTCCAACCGAATTTTGTATCTTTACGAGTCAGCTAAGTTAACGGAGTAGGGATTCGAGAAAATCCTTCCACGAATTTTCGATAATAACCAGCTAAGCCGAGAAAGCTACATACTTTGGTCACCGACTTCGGTTGCTCCCAACTTTGTATGGCTTCAATCTTCGTCGGGTCAACAGATACTCCATGTTTTGACACCACATGCCCAAGGAATGCTACTTCCTCAAGCCAGAACTCGCATTTCTTCAGCTTGGCATATAGCTTGTTATTACGAAGCCTTTGTAGTACCAGCTTCAAATGGCGCTCATGATCTTCACGGCTTTTGGAATAGATGAGGATGTCATCAATAAAGACAACAACGAACTGATCCAAATATTCTTTGAATACTCGGTTCATCATATCCATGAAAGCAGCAGGAGCATTAGTCAATCCAAAAGACATGACTAAGAATTCATAATGCCCGTACCGAGTTCTAAAGGTAGTCTTTGGAATATCCTCAGCTTTAATCTTCAGCTGATGATATCCAGAACGAAGATCGATCTTTAAAAAGAATTATGCTCCTTGCAACTGGTCGAACAAGTCATCAATGCGAGGTAGCAGATACCTATTCTTGATAGTGACATGGTTCAATTCTCGGTAGTCAATACAAAGTCGCATACACCCGTCTTTCTTCCTTACAAATAACACAGGAGCACCCCAAGGAGGTGTACTAGGACGAATGAAACCGATGTCCAACAACTCCTGTAGTTGAACCTTTAACTCCTGAAGTTCAATAGGAGCCATTCGATATGGGGTTTTAGAAATGGGCTTTGTACCAGGTTCAAGGTCAATAAAGAATTTAACTTCACGTTCTGGGGGTAGACCGGGAAGTTCTTCAGGAAATACGTCAGGAAATTCACTAACAACAGAAATATTATTCAAATCTGACGTGTTTTTGTTCAAGTCCGTGACATGCGCTAAAAAAGATTGACATCTGTTTTTCAATAAACGAATAGCTTTATGGCTTGATATGACAATGACTGACTTTAATGGTTTGGTTGTTTGAATTCGCATAATAGGTTGGTTAGGAATATGAAAACTAACAACCTTAGGAAAATAATCAAGTTTAGCATGATGCGTGGTTAACCAATCAATCCCTAAAATCACATCAAATGCAAGAATTTTCAACGAAATAAGATCGGCATATAATGTGATGGTACCAACTTGAATCAAGCAAGATTTATAAACAGTAGATGTAATGAAAGTTTCTCCTAACGGAGTCTCAACAGATAAGTCAAGGTCAAACTTCTCCGGAGTCAAGTTTCAACGTTGAGCACAAGCAAGAGAGATAAAAGAATGGGTAGAACCGGTATCTAATAAGGTATAAACTTCGCAAGAGTTTATGATTAGCTTACCCGTGATCACCTCATTTAGGTTCCTCGCGTTTTTTGGGCGATCCACGACAAACGCCTTCCGGAACCACCGACTTTGACTTGTCCGGGACAGCCTTTGGAGTCACCATCCCCGTTGAACTTGGTTTCGCAACTAGACAATCTCTAGCTATATGACCTTCATTTCCACAGTTATAACACACCTTGGATTGTTGTGGGTAATTTGGGATGATGTGTCCCTCTTTTCCGTATTTGTAACAAACAATCGGTTCTCGTTCTCCTCCCCTTAAAATAGTTAATGTTTGTGCTGACGTCTTCATGTTATCATTGTTGTACCTTCTCTTCTTGAAATCTCCTCCCGACTTGCTTCTTCTATTTTTATGGCCACGATTACCACCAGAGTGGTTATCGCTTTTGTCTGAATGTTTTCCTCCTTGCTGGTTTTCATTGCTCCGATGACTGCCTCCTGGTTATATTCCCTCAGTTGAACATACTCATTATCTCGCTCTAATAATTAATCCATGTTTACAACATCTGAATATAAAGAAAATTTATGAGAGATAAGATATTGCCGAATCTCGGGTTTTAGACCTCTCAGAAACATCCTTGTCATTCGTTCCTCATTTTCTAACAAATGAGGTACAAACCTGGATAACTCAATGAACTTCGCCTCATCTTTGGGACACCATCATGTTGTTTTTGTTCGGTCTAATAAACTCTACCTCCTTCATATGACGAATACTTTCGAGGAAAGTACTTGTCATTGAATAGTTCTCAAATGTTTCCCAAGACATGTTGAAAAGCGGCAGTTGGTACGCTTCAGACTCCCACCCGAGTAGTCCGCCTCACCATGAACATAAAGATGGCGAATGGAACCTTTTGTTCCTCCGTGCATCCCAAGACATCGAATATCTTGGTAATTTTTCTTGACCCACGTTTCCGCCTTTGATCGGATCCGGCTTCCAATAAATTTCGGTGGTCCTAACTCTTTGAAGCGCTTGGGTTGATGACAAGCAGCGTTACTATCATTTTCACCCGTATTTTGTACACGAGTCTCCCTAAATTCGATTTTGCATGAATCGCAAAAAACTTCTAAACATCCCATCATTCATCATTTGTTCGGTAGTGTTGTTTACAGGAGGAATATTGCTTTCCTGTTACACGTTCCCACAGGTGGTTATTAAAGGTGTCTCCACCAGTCCGATTCGCTCCATTGTTAATATTTCCATTGTCATTTCTTCTCGACATCGCCACAAAATAAGGGTTAATTGACATGTCACATATTATCCCTATACTACGACCAGACCAAATAAATACCAAATAAACTTAGTGGGTCATACTAAGCGAAGGAATTCCTCGTCTCTCCCCTCCTAGTTCTTGTCTCACATCTCAGCCAGGGATCATATCCCTAAGCTTTGATACCAACTGTGATGCCCCCAAAATAGGTATACAACACCCATTCTGAGTCGCCAAATACATGGTACAGAAAGCAAACTACAAATTCAATAATACAATTGTCGTGCAAAATACGACAACACATATTGTGAGTTTAAATACAAATATTGTCTTCTAGACAATATCCACACTCAAATAAGTCCTCATTATAATTATTCATACAATATTTTATAGAAATAATGAGGATTGCTAAAACATCTTTCTGGAACCATCACTCCATACCCCGACTAGATCCTGCTATGTTCTCACCTCCTGAGAAGAAAAATGGAACAAAAAGGAAAAGGGTGAGCTCAACTAGCCCAGTAAAGAATATTATGACTAAGATAATATACAACAAATTATCATTATTCTTCAACATGAAAAAATCTGATAAAATATAATAGACAACAAGTTTTAGATCAACAACTGCAGCGGAAACAGCAATCCATTAGAAGAGTCACGTAGAGAATGAATTATACTATCTTCTAAGATTTAAAAGTCCATAATTAATATTTTATCCCTGTAACATCAATCAGTATACATCTTTAATCAAATATTCATCTTTGCACTACAGGCCAATGATATTCATTTGTATCACCAGTCGATCATGTTCATCTCAACACCTGTTCATCTTTGCACTACGGGCCAAAGATATTCATCAGTTAATCATTCATCTTTGCACTACAAGCCAAATATATCAGTAATATCATCATTTAGGACTGAGGATGATGAAAAATATCTTAAAGAAAATGAATCTAATGAGATAAAAGAACAAATATTAGGCATTCGTATTACAGTTTATCCAAGTTCAATAATACTCCATAATAAAAAAATTTGAAGCAGAATTCAAAAATAAAGATCAAAACATGGATACAATCAAAGATAGTAACCATAATAGACATCTTGGACAAAAAGAAGAAAATTTTATTTTTCGGTGAATAGTGCTGTATACGTGAATAGAAACCCCGACACAAAAAGTTCCAAATTTGATAAAAAGTTCAGACCAATATTTTGGCATAATGATATTGAAAGAATAACATCATTTAGGAAGAAAAAATAACATCCCTTACCTCAAATAACAGTACTTCTGATCGAAATATCGGATATAAAGTCGAAGGAAGCTTGTACCGAACAGCAACTCTCAAAGTATCTAAATACTCACAAAAATACGGTCGACAATATAGAGAGAAAGAAAACTTGTTTTTGGTGTGATTTTCAATTCTAACTTAAGCGCCTATTTATAGAAAAATGCTAGAACGTCATAGGAGACTAAAATAATAAAATATTATTTTTCTTTTTCTTCTTCCACGCACCAACCAACTTTGAATCAAGCATGCCATCTTGGAAAAAAAAAATAGTAGCCCATGTGTATTCAACACCAACCAAAAGTGGGTCCCACCCAATTTTAATAAAAATCATTTTATTTTTCGAAACTTCAGTAATTCATAAAAAATAGCCCGTTTATCAGAAAAATAAGAATTTTATGTCCATTTCACACGAAATCGAATTCTCTACAACTTTGCTGAATAAAGTTTTTCCAAATTCCAAACAGAAAATATCCGAAATCCATAAACGGATGATTTTCAACACCTCTAAAAATCCATAATAAATCACTCGTTCATTTTTAACGGTTCAAAATTTGTGGATATATACTCAACTTATATATGTATAACATATCTAAAAATCACAACGATCCAACGGTCGAATTAAAATTATAACTCATGCAATAGAGCTTTAAGAACACCGATTTGATCTTTTAATACCTCAAATCCGACAAAATACTGATAAAACCCCTCAGCATTAATTCCTTCATTTATAACCATAATAAATATATCCATCATTTATATCCATATAAAATAAATATTTTATTATCATATAAATCAATAATTAATTATTCACAAATAATATTACAGAATCACAATTATGGTAACCAGGTCGTTCCCAGGAAAGAGGGGGCTTTCCGATAAGGATTCTCCTTATTGGCGCGCAATTAGGTGACCAAACCCCTTTCCTAGACAGAACTTCCTTAGAAATTGCCAATAATGCTATTTAACAATATTATTCAAATAATATGAATTATTGATCTGATAATGGAGATATAGTGAAATGACAATTATTGAAACAACAATAATATAAAATATCAACGCAACAATTATTGAATCAATAAAATAAAATATTGAACAGTAATTACTGTAACAATTATTGAGTAGTGCCTTCTTACGTAAGAATCAATAATTCAAAAATATGGTACAAAACCATGTGCTACTATGCAACCACGCGTATTACTGTATTTTAACCACCGGGTATTCCAACAGTGTTAACGATAACAACTATGTCGTTATTTATAAAAACTCAAACTTCTCGTTTTCTTCATCCGACAGTTATCCGTTATGGGGCCCACAAATGGATGCGCCGTCGTACGAATAATCCCCGACAGAAAGAATATTCCACGACCAAACGAATATTCCCCGACACAATGAATATTTTATAACCACTTTCTTATCTTGCAAAATTTGCACATTTCTCCCATAACTAAATCATTATATCAAATTAACACCTTATTATTCACAATAACAAATAGAGGAAATTCGATTTTATTTATAATAAGTTGGGGTCTTACAACCTCCCCTCCTTATGAAATTTCGTCCTCAAAATTGACGTACGTACCTGGTGTTTCAAAAAGGTGAGGGTACCTCGCTTTCATTTCCGATTCTAACTCTCATGTCATTTCCTCAATTCGATCAAGAATTTCAAATGGACCAACAAATCTTGGATTGAGCTTTCCTCTCTTCCCAAATCTTGTAACTCTCTTCCATGGAGCAACACGTAACAATACATGATCCCCAATACCAAATTCCACGTCCTTTCTATGAAGATCCGCATAACTCTTTTGTCGATCCTGTGCCGTTTGTATACGTTGTCCAATTGTTTGAATCTTCTCTGTAGTCATTCGTACCAACTCTGGTCCCAACAACGTTGCTTCTCCCACCTCATCCCAGCATACTGGAGAGCGACACTTTTGTCCATACAATGTTTCAAATGGAGCCACAACTATACTTGCCTGATAACTTTTTTTATAGGAGAATTCCACCAATGATAGGTACTTATCCCAACTCCCTTTGATATCTAGGACACATAGTCTTAATAGATCTTAAAGAGTTTGAGTAGTCCTCTCTGATTGCCCGTTCGTTTGAGGATGGTATGGTGAATTTAATCGTAAATCTGTGTCCACAGCTTTCTGCAAGCTAACCCAAAATCTTGAAGTGAATCTTGGGTCACGATTCGAAACTATGGATATTGGCATGCCATGCAATCTCACAATCTCATTTACGTACATACTAGCAAGACGTTCAAGGGAATAAGTCTCCCGTATAGGCAACAAATGGGTAGACTTGGTTAATCTATCAACAATAACCCAAATCACATCTATGCCTTGAGAAACCTTGGGAAGACCCGTAATGAAAACCATAGTAATGTGTTCCCACTTCCATTTCGAAATCTCAAGTGGTTGCAATGGACCGTTTGGCACTTGATGCTCCGCCTTTACACGTTGACAAGTTAAACACCTCGAGATAAACTCTGTGATCTCTCTTTTCATATTGCTCCACCAAAATATATGTCAAAGATCATGATACATTTTGGTACTCCCATGATGGATTGCAAACGGTGTGTTGTGTGTCTCCATCATGATTCTATGCTTCAAATTAGAATCGTTATGAACACAAAGTCTGGAGTTGACTCGAAGTATTCCTTCTTCATCAATTCTTGCTTCTGGAATAACACATTCTTGCACTTTCTTCTTCATACGCATTAGCTCCATGTCCGTAGCTTGAGCAACTTTAACTTTATCGATTAAAGTCGGTTCTACTCGTATGTTTGATATCATCAAGTGGGTACTTGGAGCCTTTACCTCTATCTCCATCCTTTGCAAGTTATACAAAATGGACCTTTGTGTTAACAACATTGCACTCGTACCCGCATATGATCTTCTACTCAATGCGTCAGCTACCACATTTACTTTTCTAGGATGATATTGGATGGTATGGTCATAATCTTTCAACAACTCGAGCCAACGTCGTTGCCGCATATTGAGTTCCTTTTGGGTGAAGAAATATTTGAGGCTTTTATGATCTGTATAGATCTCCACTTTCTCCCCATACAGGTAGTGTCTCCAGATCTTTAACGCGAATGAATGGGCACGCTAACTCCAAATCATGAGTAGGATAATTCCTCTCATATTCTTTGAGTTGCCGCGAGGCATAGGCTATGACTTTCCAATGTTACATGAGAACACATCCTAACCCTTTGCCTGAAGCATCGTTATAGATAACAAATTCATCCGAACCAGATGGTATTGTCAGAACAGGTGCCGAAATGAGTCTTCTCTTGAGTTCTTGAAAACTCTTCTCACAATCCTCGCTCCAACCGAATTTTATATCTTTACGAGTCAGCTGAGTTAACGGAGTAGCGATTCGAGAAAATCCTTCCACAAATTTTTGATAATAACCAGCTAAGCCGAGAAAGCTACGTACTTCGGTCACTGACTTCAGTTGTTCCCAACTTTGTATGGCTTCAATCTTTGTCGAATCGATAGATACTCCATGTTTTGAAACCACATGCCCAAGGAATGCTACTTCCTCAAGCCAAAACTCGCATTTCTTCAGCTTAGCATATTGCTCGTTATCACGAAGCCTTTGCAGTACCAGCTTCAAATGGCGCTCATGATCTTCACGGCTTTTGGAATAGATGAGGATGTCATCAATAAAGGCAACAACGAACTGATCCAAATATTCTTTGAATACTCGGTTCATCATATCCATGAAAGCAGCAGGAGCATTAGTCAATCCAAAAGACATGACTAAGAATTCATAATGCCCGCATGAAGAGTTCAAGGCGTCTTTGGAATATCCTCACTTTTAATCGTCAGCTGATGATATCCAGAACGAAGATCGATATTTGAAAAGAATTGTGCTCCTTGCAACTGGTCGAACAAGTCATCAATGCGAGGTAGCGGATACCTATTCTTGATAGTGACATGGTTAAATTCTCGGTAGTAAATACAAAGTCGCATACTCCTGTCTTTCTTCTTTACAAATAACACAGGAGCACCCCAAGGAGATGTACTAGGACGAATGAAACCGATGTCCAACAACTCCTGTAGTTGAACCTTTAACACCTGAAGTTCAATAGGAGCCATTCAATATAGGGTTTTAGAAATGGGCTTTGTACCTGGTTCAAGGTCAATAAAGAATTCAACTTCACGTTCTGGGGGTAGACCGGGAAGTTCTTCGGAAAATACGTCAGGAAATTCACTAACAACTAAAATAATATTCAAATCTGACGTGTTTTTGTTCAAGTCCGTGACATGGGCTAAGAAATCTTGACATCCGTTTTGCAATAAACGAATAGCTTTATGGCTTGATATAACAGTGACTGACTTTAATGGTTTGGTTGTTTGAATTCGCATAATAGGTTGGTTAGGAATATGAAAACTAACAACCTTACAAAAATAATCAATTTTAGCATGATGCGTGGTTAACCAATCAATCCCTAAAATCACATCAAATGCAAGAATTTTTAACGAAATAAGATCGGCAGGTAATGTGATGGTACCAACTTGAATCAAGCAAGATTTATAAATAGTAGATGTAATAAAAGTTTCTCCTAATGGAGTCTCAATAGATAAGTCAAGGTCTAACTTCTCCGGAGTCAAGTTTAAACGTTGAGCACAAGTAGGAGAGATAAAAGAATGGGTAGAACCGGTACCTAATAAGGTATAAAATTCACAAGAGTTTATGATTAGCTTACCCGTGATCACCTCGTTTAGGTTCCTCGCGTTTTGGCAATCACGACAAATGCCCTTCCCGGAACCACTGACTTTGACATGTCCGGGACAGCCTTTGGAGTCACCATCCCCGTTGAACTTGGTTTCGTAACTAGACAATATCTAGCTATATGACCTTCCTTTCCATAGTTATAACACACCTTGGATTGTTGTGGGCAGTTTGGGATGATGTGTCCCTCTTTCCCGCATTTCTAACAAACGATCGGTGCTCGTTCTCCTCCCCTAAAAATAGTTGATGTTTATGCTGACATCTTCATGTTATCATTGTTGTACCTTCTCTTCTTGAAATCTCCTCCTGACTCGCTTCTTCTATTTTCACGGCCACGATTACCACCAGAGTGGTTACCGCTTTTGTCCGAATGTTTTCCTCCATGTTGGTTTTCATTGCTCCGATGACTGCCGCCACCAGTATGACCCTGGTTATATTCCCTCAGTTGAACATACTCATTATCTCGCTCTAATAATTGAGCCTTGTTTACAACATCAGAATATAAAGAAAATTTATGAGAGATAAGATATTGTCGAATCTCGGGTTTTAGACCTGTCAGAAACATCCTTGTCATTCGTTCCTCATTTTCTACCAAATGAGGTGCAAACCTGGATAACACAGCGAACTTTGCCTCATACTGGGATACCGTCATGTTGTTTTGTTCCAGTCTGATAAACTCTACCTCCTTCATATGATGAATACTTTCAGGAAAATACTTGTCCTTGAATAGTTTTTGAAACGTTTCCCAAGACATGTTGAGTACGGCAGGCTGGGTACGCTTCACAGACTCCCACCAGTAGTCTGCCTCACTGCGGAACATAAAGGTGGCGAATGGAACCTTTTGTTCCTCCGTGCATCCCAAGACATCGAATATCTTGGTAATTTGCTTGACCCACGTTTCCGCCTTGATCGGATCCGGCTTTCCAATAAATTCTGGTGGTCCCAACTCTTTGAACTGCTTGGCTGTGACAAGCCGCACGCTGCTATTATTTCCATCCATATTTTGTACACGAGTCTCCCTCGTCTGATTTTGCATGAATTGCAAAAAGCTTTTAAACATCCCATCATTCATCATTTGTTCGGTAGTGTTGTTGTTGGGAGGAGGAATATTGTTTTCCTCACGCCTTGACGTTCCCCAGGTGGTGATTAAAGGTGTCTCCACCGGTCCGATTCGCTCCATTGTTAATATTTCAGTTGCCATTCTCGACATCGCCACAAAACAAGGGTTAATTGACATGTCACATATTATCACTATACTCAATCGACCAAATAAATACCAAATAAACTTAGTCAGTCATACTAGCGAAGGAATTCCCCGCTCTCCCTCCTAGTTCTTGTCTCACATCTCACCAGGATCATATCCCTAAGCTTTGATACTAATGTGGACGCCCCAAAATAGGTATACAACACCCATTCCGAGTCGCCAAATACATGGTAATGAGAAAGTAAACTACAACTTCAATAATACAATTGTCGTGCAAAATACGACAACACATACTGTGAGTTTAAATACAAATATTGTCTTCTAAACAATATCCACACTCAAATAAGTCCTCATTATAATTATTCATACACTATTTTATAGAAATAGTGAGGACTGCTAAATCATCTTTCTAGAACCATCACTTCATACCCCGACTAGATCCAGTTATGTTCTCACCTCCTGAGAATAAAAATGGAACAAAAAGAAAAAGGGTGAGCTCAACTAGCCCAGTAAAGAATATTATGACTGAGATAATATACAATAAATTATCAATATTCCTCAACAGGAAAAAATCTGATAAAATATAATAGACAACAAGTTTTAGATCAACAACTGCAGCGGAAATAGCAATCCATTAGAATAGTCACGTAGAGAATGAATTCTACTATCTTCTAAGATTTAAAAGTCCATCATCAATATTTTATCCCTGTAACATCAATCAATATACATCTTTAATCAAATATTCATCTTTGCACTACTGGCCAAAGATATTCATTTGTATCACCAGTCGGTCATGTTCATCTCAACACCTGTTCATCTTTGTACTACGGGGCCAAAGATATTCATTAGTTAATCATTCATCTTTGCACTACAGGCCAAAGATATTCAGTAATATCATCATTTAGGACTGAGGATGATGACAAATATCTTAAAGAAAATGAATCTAGTGAGATAAAAGAACAAATATTAGGGATTCATATTAAAGTTTATCCAAGTTCAATAATACTCCATAATAAAAATTTTGAAGCAGAATTCAAAAATAAAGATCAAAACATGGATACAATCAAAGATAGTAACCATAATAGACATCTTGGACAAAAGAAGAAAATTTCATTTTTTGATTGAATAAAGGTCGATATCGTGACCAAGAACCCCGACACAAAAAGTTCTAAATTTGATAAAAAGTTTAGACCAATATTTCGGCATAATGATATTAAAAGAATAACATCATTTAGGAAGAAAATAACATCCCTTACCTCAAATAACAGTACTTTTGATCGAAATATCAGATATAAAGCCGAAGGAAGCTTGTACCGAACAGCAACTCTCAAAGTATCTAAATACTCACAAAAATACGCTCGAAAATATAGAGAGAAAGAAAACTTATTTCTAGTGTGATTTTCAATTCCAACCTAAGCGCCTATTTACAGAAAAATGCTAGAAAGTCATAGAAGACTAAAATAATAAAATATTATTTTTCTTTTTCTTCTTCCATGCACCAACCAATTTTGAATCAAGCATGCCATCTTGGACAAAAAAAATAGCAGCCCATGTGTATTCAACACCAATCAAAAGTGGGTCCCACCCAATTTTAATAAAAATCATTTTATTTTTTGAAACTTCAGTAATTCATAGAAAATAGCCCATTTATCAGAAAAATACGAATATTATGTGCATTCCACACGAAATCGAATTCTCTACAACTTTACAGAAGAAAGTTTTTCCAAATTCCAAACATAAAATATCCGAAATCCACAAACGGATGATTTTCAACACCTCTAAAAATCTATAACAAATCATTCGTTCATTTTTAACAGTATAAAATTTGTGGATATATACTCAACTTATATATGTATAGCATATCCAAAAATCACAACGATCCAACGGTCGGATTAAAATTATAACTCACGCAGTAGAGCTTTAAGAACACCGATTTGATCTTTTAATACCTCCAATCCGACAAAATACTGATAAAATACCTCAGCATTAATTCCTTCATTTATAACCACAATAAATGTATCCATCATTTATATCCACATAAAATAAATATTTCCTTATCATATAAATCAATAATTAATTATTCACAAATAATATTACAAAATCACAATTATGACAACCAGGTCGTTCCAAGGAAAGAGGGGCTTTCCAATAAGGATTTCTCCTTATTGGCGCGCAATTAGGTAACCAAAGCCCTTTCCTAGACAGAACTTCCTTAGACATTACCAATAATGCTATCTAACAATATTATTCAAATAATATGAATTATTGATTTGATAATGGAGATACAGTGAAATGACAATTATTGAAACAACAATAATATAAAATATCAACGCAGTAATTATTGAATCAATAAAATAAAATATTGAATGTAATTATCGTAACAATTATTGAGTAGTGCCTTCACGTAAGAATCAATAATTCAAAAATATTGTGCAAAACCAAGTGCTATCTTGTGCAATCACTCAGACATCAGATTTTAACCACCGGGTATTCCAATAGTGTTAACGGTAACAACTACGTCGTTATTTATATAAACTCAAACTTGTCATTTTCTTCATCCGACAGTTATCCGTTATGGGGCCCATAAATGGATGCGCCGTCGTACGAATATTCTCCGACAGAAAGAATATTCCACGACCAAACGAATATTCCCCGACACAAAGAATATTTTATAACCACTTGCTTATCTTGCAAAATTTGCACATTTCTCCCATAACTAAAGCATTATATCAAATTAACACCTTATTATTCACAATAATAAATAGAGGAAAATCGATTTTATTTATAATAAGTTGGGGTCTTACACAATCTGTTAAGTTTATAAGATTCACGAGCATAGAATCAAATTGCATATAATTAATAAGCGGAAGTGTGATTAAATTGGATTTAAAATTTTTACAAACCCAAAATCATGATCAACCTTTATGCACAATTATCAATTAACAAAGGAGATAGAGAATTATAACTTTGTAGAACAAAGCTTCCTCACGTACAAGTTCAACTCAAAATCCTTCGCGTTCTCTTTGAATTCCACCAATTAGATTCATTTGATCAACGTTAGTTACCCAAGTGGTTGGCCTCTAGAAGTTATCCACCAAGGAATAATAAAGATTCAAGAAGTAGGCAGTGGCAAACCCTAGTTTTCTCTCTCTAGAGAATTTATGAGTATTCTCCCAAGTCTAATGGAAGTGTGTGTCACCTTAATTCATAATAAGACTCCTCTTATTTATAGATATGTACAACATTCCTAAACTATTTAGGAATATGATTTTTATTTTATTCCGAATCTAATTAGGAACTTTTATGAGAATACTCTTATTAATTAATTCCTAAACTATTCAGGAACTAAATAATAATAATAATAATAATAATAATAATAATAATAATAATAATAATAATAATAATAATAATAATAATAAGACTTCTTTTATTAATTTATAATTAGTATTTTCAAAATACTAAATAATAAATATTAAGTTATTTAATTTATTCTATCACTATAGTATAAATTAAATATACTTAATTTATTATTACGATTACGCCATTCACTTCTTAACTAAATATTTTCCTTTTACGGTGTGACCCTTTAGGTTCTCTATATTAAACCGCGGCTGTAGAATAAATCAATTAGCATAATTTCTAATCTTATTTAAATAAATAACTTAAATCATTTAATTCATTTAAATAAATAATATTTATTCCACAATAAGGTTAAGCCCCCTTAGCGATCAACGACTTTTCAGATAATATAGATTTCAACATTTAATCATAAAAGAACCTTTCAGCGAATAGTTACCGTATAATTCAATCCTTCTACCATACAATGTCACAATCAAATATAAGACATGAAATTACTATCAAGTCGTATTTTATTTGATTATATGCATTTTGATTCTCAAATGCACAACCCAAATAATGCAAATTAGAAACTCATTTCTAAATTCATTCTGCCTTGGCCAAGGACTATTGTGACGCCCCCAAATTCGGGTATCTTCCAACCCGATAGATGGTGCTACACGGTACTCATAATCGTACATGCATTCCATTGAAACAACATCACAATGAGTGTATTAACTACATTCTTATTACATTCATAATAAATTCTTTCCCAGGTTCAGAAACCGAATACATTCTTCGTTGTTCATAAGTATAATACAAACAAACATACTAGTCTATTACAAGATAACTAACTATCCATCTTAGCCTTGCCTTTATCTTTCTTAGAACCCTCAGTTCGTTCGTCCTTAGCTGCAATCATATAGTTCAAGCAAGAAGTGAGCATAACTAGCTCAGTAAGTCTAACAAAGGATAATATAAATACCACGTCGAGAATTATATGATTATCTTCCATAACTGAACAAATAGCTATGAAGTGCTATGAAACATTGACAAGCACTTCTCATTTCATAACAATAATTCCAAAGTATTTATAATAGCTTAGGAATTCTGAACTGGTCGAAAGACCATGAACATACTCTTTTCGTTTTCATACATGAAAAGGACATCCCGGCACTAAGTCGTACATCCGATATTTTTTACGAGCACTTCTAGGTGATCAGCCTATAGTACTCTATGTTGATCAACACTCATCCGTTAAACGTATTTACGTTTAAGTTTTGGTAACCTCACGTGCCCATCGAATAATCGATGAAAATACATTTATTTGTTCATATACAAACTTAGCTTTGAATCCGTACCAAATACTTGGCATAGGATAGCGTTAATAGTTCAATATCGAAAGACTTGTAAACAAATCAATCTAACTCTTAAGAATAGTCTAGCCGAGTTAAAATTGACATCGACCCTTTCGTAAAATAATTCATGCATCTCAGAACATGAATCATAGAAAACTTGGTTAACACAAAGGTTAGATAAACGTTAAGAAAACTTGCCTTCAAGCGTCTTCGAATATAATATTCAACAGTTCTCAGTCTTTACAGAATCTACAATATATATTCAAATAGCATACTGTAATTAGCTACCAAACAATCTAATCACATTGTTATTACAAACTTCTTTCTCTTCTATGTCTTAAAGGAATTTATTTCATTAATAAATGTCAATTCGACTTACTATCCTTCATTACGGCTTGTTAACGTTCTTACGTTATTAACCTAAACTTGACCATCATTGGTGAAGTAACAATGTTGAATACAATTTACTTTCTTACTCTTTACGTTCTTTGTTTAATTACTAGTTAAACAACAATAAATTTCTAAGTTCATCACTATATATGTGATATAAGAATGGTCTTAACATGTATATGAAGTACATACATGTTCTACTATTCGTTCCCAAACAATTGGGATTACAAAACCTATCTTGCCCAACCTTGCTACACAACACAACTTGGCTGCGTCTAAATACTCACTATTGGTATTGAATCATGCCAATTCAATGATGTGTGTCCTACCCGGTCTCGGCGCTGCAGCGTGAGATTCTTATACAATAGTGGTGTTGCAGCGCCACTCTCTAGTAGCTCATGCTCCTTTACCTGGCGCTGCAGCGTGGCATTTAATACTGGGGTTGGCGCTGCGGCGCCTCCCCTGAGCCTCAGTTGGTTTTGACAGTTTGATTTTTTTCTACGAAATTTCCGAGCTCATAACTTATTTGTTTTACATCCAAATTGGCTCGTTCAAAAGCCATTAGCTCCGAAATCACATACACTATGATTTCATTAAAAAATATTTCATTTTCGAATCTTTTAACATGGAATTCACCGATTAGTTCATTATCGAGCGCTCGTTTATCATTCGTGAGCGTTCAAAGCTCGTTTTCTTTGTTCTAAGTCGGAATTTGACGATTCTTGAGTCCATGACTCTTGAATACCTTATCTCACGTGATGTCATCGAAAACCAAAGTTTCTAAGTTACACGACAACTTTCGACTACTAATCTGAGATTTCTACATTTTCAACGTTTAACGCCGAATCTCAGAAATTTCGCCATAACTTCATTACTCGTGTTCTATACGCCAAAACAAATGGAACAACTCCATTGATTCATCATCTACATCCTAACAAAGCAATATGCACATACCCTAACAATGATGGTTTTCAATTTGTCCATCAACAACCAAGTTAACGTTCAAAGGTTTCTTCGATTTAAACTTACGTAACCACTTATGATTTCTACTTAAACATGAGTTATCAATGTTTTAATCATTAATAACCATCCTTATTCCTCTGGAAGAGACATGTTCCACCAATCTATGATTCTTTACAAAAAATAAATTGAAAAGATCGAAGACTAATGTTTATGAAATATTACCTTTTTGTTCTTCGCGTTCTTGCTAAAACTCTTATGATTTGCTTTGGATTGATCTTGATTACTTGTTTCTAGCTCTTTCTCTCTCTCAAATTATGTTGGACAAAGTTTGTAAAATAACAAATGACCAAGACTAGCTTTTTTATATAGGAAAGTCTAATGGAGGGCAAAATGGTCAATTGGTCACCTCCATACTATTCATCACCTCCTTAACAACTTAGCCACTAAGTAACCACTTTACTTGGTGGCCAAGTGGTCGGCCCACATGCCCCATGGGTCTTCCTCATGGGTTGCCCCATAGGTTTTACCCATCTGATGACCCATCAGTTCGATTCGCGGTTCAGTTTCTTGGATCGGGCTTGATTTAACCTAACATTGGGCCTTAACTTGGGCTTGCATACACAATTCATTGGGCTTGATATAATCCAAGTCCAATTGGATTCTACAAAGTCCTTAAACTCAAAGTCCATTAAGAACTAATCGTATTCTATTCGTATAACTCACGTATTCTCTTCGTTTAGTATTCATGCGATATTCGTATTATACGTCATAATATTCTTCATACAATACTCGTATATCGCACGTATAATAACCCTAATCATTATACGCATTACATTTCCTTCTCGGAAATCACTTTTCCTAACCCTTAGGTTTTAAGTCCGCAAGTGAAAACTTTGTTTGTCATAACTGAAATATTATTGGATATTCCATCTTGTCTTAGAATTCTATCATTATGCGTTTCTCGAAATTTCAAACTTGTTTCCTGAGCAGAAATGGATGAATAGTGTTTTTATAAAAATTTCTCGAAACACTTTTATTTTCGTCTTGGAAATTCAAAACAATTAATTCTAGCACATAGCTAGAATCCTAACCACATCTGCACATTCTAGGTCATATAACGACCTTCAATTAGCTTACTAACATAAATAATCAATTAAATTCATTTAAAAATCTGATTTTCTCGGGCGTTACAACTATTGAGTTGTCATTTATCGAATCACATAGGACATTTTCTCCTTTTACTATAAGTGGTTGATTCTTTATTGATTATTCACTCATCTCTATATAAAACATATTATACCCAAGCATACCCTTTGATATACCCTAAAGGTCTTAAGGGACACGTCAAAGCATAACTCATTATACACAAGATATTATGATGATCTCAATCCAAGGATCACTTGTACTACTATCACATTAGGAATTCATTTTGACAGATAAGTAAAACTCCATTAGGTATTCCTTTAGCGAGTCATGTTTAGTGAACTTATTCTCTAATAAGCACCTATATACTTACTTTAGTGTCTCTATACAAATGATTATGAGATCAATCATCCTCTTCATAAGAGCAAGTAAAGTATGTACTAATCTATCCGAATTTACTAATTCCCTTCTTAGTAATCCAACGATTAGGAACAATTTTTGTTTTTGAGCTATCTAAGATTTTAGATCTCATTAGCATGATCATCATCATCGTGATTCTTAAAGCATTTCTCAAAACTATGGGTTTTTCATAATTAAATCAACAGCACAATGTGAAGAAAGAAAATGCCTTTAATAAATTAATTCTTTAATTAATTTTATTAATAAAATTACAAAGTGTATGCTACATCATATCAAATATGATTGACTTTTGTGCATATCACTTTCACAATCAACTTCTCAAAGAGATTTTCTAGATAAACTTTCCTTTCTCTTGTTAGATTTGACTTGCAGACCAAGATTGTTTCACCTATTTCCTTCTCATTGTAGGATTCTTATTTCTAGGATATTTCCTTACATGAATAAGAGCATTAAATATCGCTTGAGGGATAATAAAATGTATGAATTATGTGTTTATCAGGAACAATCTTCAATTACACCATAAAATCTTAAAATCTTCAATTGAAAAACATTCCAAATTCTTCAAAAGGTTTAAATTAATTTTATGTATTAAAATTGTGACGACCCAAGAAATCGGATAGCCTTATAATTAAGTTTCGATATGAATATCTAATAAAATGAAAATTTATAGATATTATTATGTGTTATATGATTAAAGGTCGAATTATGACATATATTATGTTTATGTAAATGAATACACATATATGTTTCGTATAAGAAAATAAAAAAAATTCAAGAAAAAAACGCAAAACATTATTCATGGAAAAAAAGTAAAAATATTACTCACACAAAAAATGTTGTAACATTTCTTTGATTTTTTTTAAATTACGTCATAACGTTTATTTAGGGGTTAGAGACATTCTCTATTCAAAAGTAAAAAAGGGAAAAATCGATAATTTTAATCAGACAAGTTACGAAAGCTAACTGGATTACTATTTTCAGTTGTCCTTTACGGTAAATTGATGAGTGGGTTTCATACCTACGAATCGGGTACCTATTCGGACTTAAATAGTGCTTAATCCATTTATTTTAGTATTGTTTTATGTGTTTGTACTTGTTTTGTGTGCAGGTTTTAGTATATGTCAGCTAAGGCATGATGGTGGCAATGTGGCAGGAATCAGCATGAAAAACAAGGAAATCAGTAAAGTGCAGGATAGTACCCCACTGGGGTGGGCCCTTTTATATAGTAAATACCCCACTGGGACGGGGGTGTATAATGTGCAGAGATTTAACACCCCGCCGAGGCGAGGTTTCCTAAGCCTAAATAGCCCGCCGGGGCGGGGGTACGCGGACAAGAAAGAGAAGTTTTTATGCAATTCTACTACTCTCGTGGCATGGACTGATGAACTTTGGATGCGTTTGGGACTTAGCAGAGGACGTATTTAGCTGCAATTACATAGACTTAAGCTAGGAGATTCTGACATTAATTAATCAATCAAGAGCAACTTTCAAGCCCTAAATTGGGAAGATTTTGGAGGAGTAGGTCAAATGAGCAAGGAACATGAAGATTGTAGAATTGAGCGAAGAGAAGGGTGGTTCTATTACTATTCTTGTTCTTTAATTTCAGTTTCTATAATTGGGATGTTTTTCTCTTTAATCTATTCAGTGTTTAATTCATTAGTTATGAACTAATTCAACTTATTAAGCTTACAATGGATCTTTCAGTGTAACGATATTTATCATGCTTTGATTCAATTCAATAAATTTATTTTCAGTTCATTTATTATGATTTGTGATTACTTTATGAGTTGTTTGATCACCAATTCTATGTGGACTTGTATGGATTCGAGAGATGAGATATGAGTTTGGACTTGGTCATAATAGCATGTGTTTGTGATTTCTGCATTTGGATAGAATCCATGATGTATGTTTAGGATAGAGATATACCTATGCATCGCATGTAATCATATGAGAATTTGGGATTTAAACCTTCTTTAATTGTAATTCACATAGAGATATAGTGAATTAGTTAATTAAGCTGTTTGGCTTAATTCTATCTTCTGTTGATTTAAGTTGATATGGGTTTAGTGCATTGAGAGATGGCTAATTCTACTTTCGTGTTCTTAATTAATGAACTAGAATAGTTAATTGGATTGAAAAGAAGTGTAATAATCTAAGTGAAATATAAAGTGAAGTTGTAGGCTTAATTTTCCATTATTTGATTAAAATTTGTGGTAGTTAGTTGACTTGATTTGCTTTGATTTTTGTTTATTAGTTTTTCATTAATTTCAGTCATTAATTCGGTTAGTTTAATAAATTTGAAATAATACAAAGCTGGTAATTGTTAAATTAAAATTGATTTATGTCTCTATGGGAACGATACTCAACTTATCATTATATTATTTATTGATCATGTATACTTGTGTTTTGTGCTTAATTAGATTACGCACAACATAAGTTGTCTCTTGCAAGTTAGCATTAATTCCCCCACCAAACAACTATGGTGGTTAGCCTAAGTTAGGTTAATTTGATATGTGGTTAGGTTAACCTAGGGGATGGTTTGCAAGGTTGGAAAAGTAAAGGGGATTGACCATAGAAGACTAGAGTTGGGTGATCAACTTGCAAGTATTGAAAAATGTGTTTTATATATGCACTAATTCCATCTTTTCTTTCATTTCACTAAGTAATTTGAGAGAGAGCGAGACTTTGAGAGCTCAAGAGAGAAACTCGGGTGGAGCTAGAGAAGAAGAGAGGAAGAGAAAGAAGCTTCAAGCTAGCAAATTCTAGCAAGAAGAAGAGGAAGAACTAAGAAGAAGGTAAGTCATAAACCCTAAAACTTTTCTTTTTAAGCTTTTTAATTTGCTTGGTAAATTAGTTATGGTTGTTGTGGTTTGATAGAAGATCATGATGGATCTGATGGTATAAAGTGGTGTATGAAGGTGGTTTTATTTATAAAATACCAGTAATATGCATGTCAAGTAAATGAATAACTAAAACGTAAGCCTAAGCGTAAAGGAGCAACAAAAACGTATAGAGGACTATAAATTGGACTAAAGTAATTTACTATTCATAAGTCATTATTAAGTTCCAGGAAGAGGGTTTCGTGCTCTAAAGAGTTACAAAAATAACTTAATTGGAACGGAGTAAAAATATGTTATAACAAAGTTATGGAGAAATGTTTAGTAAAGTGTATTAAAATGGCAAAACCTAGGTCTCGGATGACTTTCGGGCAAGTTTTGTGGTTAGTTATCGCTTCTAAAAAATTATGATTTTTCTTTAAGCTTGATAGAGAATAGAACAAGTGAGTCGTAGGCTAAAGAATGAGCTCAATCCGACTTCAGATGAGTAGGTTACGAAGAATTGAAAAATCAATGTTGACAACGTTATATGGTGAAAATTAGCCCACGAAGGATTTTTGAGCCAATTGTGACCCCCCCAAAATAGGTATACATCACCCATTCTGAGTCGCCAAATACATGATACAAAAATTCAAATACAAATTAATTATACAACTGTCGTGTAAAATACGACAAAACATAAGCTGAGAGTTTTAATACGAATATTGCCTTCTAGACAGTATTCAAACTCAAATGGAGTCTTTATTACATTTATTATCACACTATTTCACTAAATAGTGAGGACTACTAATGCAAACATCTGGACTGTCACTCCGTTCTCCGACTAGTCCCAACTATATTCTCATTTCCTGAAGAGAACAATGAAAATAAAGGGTGAGCTCAACTAGCCCAGTAAGAAATATTATGACTAAGATAATGCAGAATAAATTATCGTTAGCCTTCAACAGTGTTAAACTGATAAAATATAATAAACATCAAGTTTAACTGCAGCGGAACAAGCAATCCATTAGAAGAGTCAAGTACAGCATGATATCTACTATTTTCTATGATTTAAAAAGTTTTTCATCAACTTTATCGTTAAGACTCAACTTAATAAATAAACCACATCATCGAATCATCCCTGCACTATGGGCCAAGGATATTCATGTAATCATCAATTGTCATGATCATATCAACAACTGTCCATCAATGCACTACGGGCCAATGAGAACTTTATTTTTACCACATTATTTGTAACATTAAGGTCATGATTATACCGAATAATCCCTGATCATAATCATACCAATCAATAATACATCTATGCACGTAAGCCACAAATGACTTTTATCACAATATAAGCATGAGGATGATGACAATGATATGAGAATTCAATTAAAAGAAAGCAAAGGATAAATTTTTAAATATTTATAATTTAATTTATCCAGAGTTCAATAATATCCAAATTGTCAACATGATACTACTTTGTGGAGTAAAATTTAAGAATAATATTGTATCCAAAAAGATTTGGACAGTAAAGAAATTAATTTTTGTCATGAATAATTCTCCGGGTGAATAGTACCCGAGTGAATAGTTCTTCTGGAATAGTACCCCGTGAATAGTACTTGTGAATAGTACTTTATGAATAGTACCCATGAATAGTACTTTGTGAATAGTATCCCGTGAATAGTACTTTGTGAATAGTACCGTAAAAATGAATACTACTCATGGACAGTACTCCGGCATGAAAAGCTTAAAATTTAACAAGAATGTGCAGAAAATATCCTTGTGAAACGATACTAGATGAAGCGCAAATTTCAAGGATATTCTACTAATTTCACGGAGTATAGAAGTAATACTTTAACAAAATGAGGGTATAATCAGGAATACGAGACGAAATTATTACTCACATACTATAGAGTATGGAAGAAAATATTATTCCTATGAATACTGAACAAAATAATATCCCTTACCTCAGAAGAAGACTGAATACTGGAATAGTGAGGTAGAAGACTTCTCTTCTACTTTCTCTCTAAATCTTCTTTCTCTATAGCTTCTCTTTCTATAATTGCTCTTGTGAGTCTTAGTGAATTGGTGAGAATGAAAGAAGAATGAGCTTCTATTTATAGGAAAATATAGTTTCGATAATTGCACGTTTTGGGGATCAAAATATTACAGTATAATACCTTCATCTTTTCTGTGACGCCCCCAAAATAGGTATACATCACCCATCTTGAGTCGCCAAATACACACTACATAAATCAAATACAACTTAATTATGCAACTGTCGTGTAATATATACGACAACATCGTAGCTTAGAGTTTTTACACGAATATTATCTCATAGACAGTATCAACACTCAATGGAGTCATCATTACATTTATTATCACACTATTTTATAAAAATAGTGAGGACTACTAAAGCCAACATCTGGATCATCACTCCGTTCCCCGACTCGTCCCAGCTATATTCTCATTTCCTGAAGAGAATAGTGAAAGAAAAGGGTGAGCTCAACTAGCCCAGTAAGAAATATTATGACTAAGATAATGCAGAATAAGTTATCATTAGCCTTCAACAGTATAACAACTGATAGAATATAATAGACAACAAGTGTTAGATCAACAACTGCAGCGGAATAAGCAATCCATTAGAAGAGTTAAGTAGAGCATGATATCTACTATCTTCTATGATTTAAAAGTTTATCATCAATTTTATCCTTGTAATACCCATCAACAGTTCTTTATTATACCCAAGACAAATAAAACTTTCATCACCTGTCTTCACCTGAACCACCAAAGATGTTGGTTAAATTCATAATTCATGTTTATAATAATATGAATCAACAATTTCTCCTTGCCACAAAGGCTTAATAGAACATTTACTCAATATCCTTACCCCAAAGGCTAAAGATATTCAAATATAATAACAATGATCATACCAATCAGTTGCTTACCTTTGCACTACGGGCCAAAGATATTCAACTATAAAACCAATGGTCATGATCATACCAATCAATTGTCTATTAGTGCACTACGGCCAAGACATTCAACTGTTAACTAATGGTCATGATCCTGCCAATCACATCATCGAATTATCCATGCACTACGGGCCAAGGATATTCGTTATTATCACCAGTGGTTATGATCATGTCATACACATGTCCATCTTTGCACGTAAGCCAAAGATATACAACTATAAAACCAATAATCAACAGTCCATCTTTGCACGTAAGCCAAAAATATGCAACTGTAAGACCAATAATCAATAGTCCATTTATGCACGTAAGCCAAAGATATACAACTGTAAGACCAATAATCAACAGTCCATCTATGCACGTAAGCCAAAGATGACTTTCATCACAATATAAGCATGAGGATAATGACAATGATATAAGCATTAATCAAACGAAATCAAGGATAAATATTAAAGACTTTAAATTTATCCAGAGTTTAAAAATATCTAAATTGTCAACATGATACTGCTTTGTGGAGTAAAATTTAAGAATAATATTCATGTATCAAAAATAATTTGGCAGAAAAGAAATATATTTTTTGGGTGAATAGTACCCCGTGAATAGTACCATATGAATAGTACTTCGGGAATAGTACCTCATGAATAGTACCCCGGGATGAAAAGTATTCCAAATACCCGAGTGAATAATACTAGAGTGAATAGTAACTGGGTGAATAGTAACCCGTTAATAGTAACTCGTGAATAGTACTCTGGCACAAAAAGTGCCCCAAATACCCGAGTGAATAATACTAGAGTGAATAGTAATCTCGACACAAAAGGTAGAAATTTCACAATAAAATTTGTACCAATATTCTGGCATAATGATATTGAAAGAAATAATATCATTTACGAAGAAATAATACCCCTTACAACTGTTGAACGAAAATAATATTCCTACGCATATTGAACAAAGATGATATTCCTTACGAATATTGAACGAAAATAATATTCATACGAATACGAAAAATAATATCTCTTCAGAATATGAAATAAATAATACCCCTTACCTCAGAAGTGTAATAACCCGATATTTTTTATACAAATAAATTAGAAATTTTGCGTATAAATTTTTTTATTATTATTTTAAATATGGGGAATATGTGCCAAGATAATGTGTATATGTATTTATGTGATAAATAAAAATATGAATAGTTACAAATAATTTTATTTTAGAATTGTTGATCATTATAAATTATATTCTTATCATAATTAATTTTATAGTAGAAATGTTTTATTAATTATTTCCCATGAAGATATAATCATATATTATTTATATAATATATGAAATGATTTTTAGAATTAATATAATAATTGTTTTAGTATATGAATTTTGTTCAGATTATTAAATTAATTATTTTTAACTTAATTAATAATGTTAAGTATAACATGTAAATCAGATATGGAATCCAAACCCTAATTTTTGGATTTTGATTAAGGCATGAGAATAATAATATAATAATAATTATATTTTGATTTTTCAGTGCTATAAATATGTACTATATATGTGGACCGATAAGGGTTGGTCAATTATGGTGTTATCTGACAAACCCTTGTATTACTGTGTGAAACCCTAATTACAAATTTTAGAAACTAATTTTTATTTTATTTTAAACCTTAAATGAAAGCTTCGTAACCTAATTATACATTAGGTGAGACAATTAAATAACCTAAGGGTTATGGTAATAAGGAAGGGTTAGTATTTAATATGTATACTAACTTAAGTGGATAATCTTGTTATTTCAAGTGACTAATAATTTTAAACCTATTTCTAGTAAACCTAATTAGGTTATGAGCTAAAGTCACATGTATAAGTAATTAAATTTCATAAGATTGGGAATGGAAACCCTAAATAAATAATTTGGGTAACATATATTAAAATTGTTAGACTATGTTCATTACATGGCCCAAAACAATTAAAGGAGATGCCCAAAAGAAATAAAATGCAAACCAATACTTAGCCCACTTGATTAAGGGTATTTTAGACTTTTGATTAATCAAATTTGTACATTAAAATAAAAGCAAAATAGAGGAGATAATGGGGGCAAGGGGACCGGCCATATTAGGCCTTTTAAGGCAACAAAGTTAAGCTAATCAAGTTCCTTAATTAGTAACTTTTACATCAAGTACAAGTGTGTCCCTCTCCCATTGGTAGAAAATCTACTTAGCACCCTTAATCACATGATTAGGCTCATTTGAAAGAGATAAGGTGAAGTCTTTTATCCAAGTGACAACAAAAGTATGGGGGATATTAGTTAATCACCACATTTCATTTTGCTAGACATTTCATTTCTCTTATTCTCCTTCTTCTTCTTTTCCCCCAAGCTAGCAAACATTAAAGAGAGAAAAGAGAGAGAGGGTTCGGTTTTTCTAGTAAGGAAGAGGAGTTATTGTTCATGCATCCTAGATTCATAACCTACTTTGGAAGAACAAGAAGGATAGCAAAGAAAACTAGGTGAGGTTCTCTTCCATTCTTTTTCTTATTCTCCTTCTATTTTCGGTTTTTACCTCAACATGTATGGGGTTATGGTCTAATACTCAAAGTACCCTAGTTCTACATGTCTCATGTATAGGACTAAGTATCTTGTGTATTAGACTATAGATTTAGAGGATGGAAATGAGCATATGTTCTCCAAGGGGTGAAACTCTTGTTTTTCCTCCACTAAATCTTGTGTAACTCAAGTTTTACAACTTGGATTTGTGATCCGTCGAAGGGGGGTGCTAGATACATGAGTTATCTAGTAAACCCAAGTGGTAGAACACAAATATAGCAAGTATTGAAGCCATGGGGGCTGTTTTCCCCAAAATAGTCCACATAGAGTATTTAGGTTTTAAAACCCTAAAAAGCTACTATCCCCATTTTTCTTAGGACTGTTTCGGATAGTTGCAAGTCTTTTAAAAATCTGGGAAAAATCATAGAGGTACCTTAAGAAGTTATCTACGTGTAGGAAAAAGAAAGGACACATTTTGAGTTATAGGTTGTGTGTAATGGCTATTTCCGTAAAGGACTCCTAAATATTAACACCCGAATATCTCATAGTGTATACATGGGGAAAATCCAAAATTTTTACAGTATGTTCATATATGTTATGGGAGTATACCCTGAAAATTTCAGAATTCGCTGAGCAAAACTCAATTTATGAAAAATGAAGCAAGATCCGAGTGTTTTGGGCACTTTAAAATTAGTAAATTATTTTCTAAAATTCCAAAAAAATTTGGGAATCATGGTTGGGTCATATACTGTCTAAACCCAGAAAAGAATAATTTTTGGAATCAGTTTGGTATTTTTCCTAAAAATAATGAAGTTATGAATAAAAGAAAATAAATAATTAACTGATGTCTTAAATAAGAAAAATATGATTTTAATGCTTGAATACTCCTAATATATAATATTATCACTACTTTAGGGAATTTTGGTAATTTATAATAAGAAATATTATTTATGACCTTTTATGGATATTAAATAAGTGGTTTTTTGTAAAGAGTGAACAATTAGAGTAAATTGTTTATTGATCAAATAGATTTTTAAAATGTTATTATGATATTAATAATATTAGAATATGATATTGTTAAGTAAATAAAAATATTAAGATTAAAGCTTCATTAAAATACTATTAAATGATTAATAATATTAGATTAAAGTATTAATCTTAGATTAAAATATTATTAAAAGATTAATAATATTAAATTAAAGTATTAAAGGATGATTAAAATATTATTAAAATATAATAACATTAGTAAGGGAATAAAATATTATTAAATAATTAATAATATTAGTAAATAAATAAAATATTAATACTATTGGTAAATGAATAAAAGTACTATTAATAGTTTAATAATAATTAAATGATAATATAATTATTTGATATTTGAATCAATTAATAATGATTTCGGTGTTTGAAAATTCATGATAAATTAATAAATGTTTATTAAGTCATTTAAAATAATATGAATGATACTTACAGATATTGAGCGTTGGAATAGAGTCTTAGACTCGATAATTACCGATAAAGTTATCGATAATCATCTAATACGTATTTAAATTAAACTGACTTAGATATTTTGATTCGTATTAATGTTTGTTTGTGATGCAATAACTGTTGAACATGTGTGATAATGTGATTAGGTTATGTCCTCGATTGCGAAATGCGAAGACTATATGTTATAGTATATTGTTCTAATCGAAGCGAACGATCGATTAATGATAGAGTCGTGATATAAAAGATAAAACTAAGTCACGTATTATAAGCAAAACGCGATCAAAAAGTATCCTACCTTTGCATTTTCTTTATGCAATGGACATGAGTAAGGATGTTTCGTAATTATATTATTACCGCATCAGGTTTATTAATATGTATTATATACGCTCATTGATTATCAACATGTTAGTATATGGTAATTCGGATATATATTATGTTCGTTAATTCCTATAAATGGTTATACAAGTGTCCCCATTTGGATAATCATTTCATTTAATCATATGTTGATACACCTTTGTTAATTACGTATATATATATATATATATATATATATATATATATATATATATATATATATATATTGAATTATAAATTATTGTTGAACAAGATAAAACCTTATTATTATCCAACCGAATTGCCTTGGTTTGGATTGTTGAACAAGATAAAACCTTATTATTATCCAACCGAATTGCCTTGGTTTGGAACCCTGACAAGTATGAACATCCTTACACGGGAAAAACTTTTATGCACCCAAGGTGGGATGAGTGAACGATAACATCGTTCTTGCATGTAGTATTGATCAATCTGAGGTACAAAGAAGTCGATCACCCCCCGTGTTCAGTAAGTTATGACGGTTCGCTCAGATGAAGTTCATTTAACCTTTTCGAAAATGAAAACAATGTTCATAGTATGTCCCTTAACCCTATTTATAGTCGAAGACGTAGTTTCAAAAATTTGAAAGAGGTCATTATGTTATTATTATTGGTTGATTACTTCACAACTATTGATTTGTTGTAGAAGGGTAGTATAAAGAAAACATTTAAATTCTTTCAAATTATATATATATATATATATATATATATATATATATATATAATTGTTATTACTACTTTGGGCACTCAAATGCTCATCTATGCTTAATTTAAATGTTTTCAGCTAAGTGTGAACAACCTGAAGGCTCTGTTAAAAACAAGAGAAAGGGAAAGGTTGCTGAATGATTTCAATGTTATCTTATGTAATAGTGTAATGATATTAAGACAATGTTATATATTTATTATCATGTATTGTAAGGAATGATTAAATGTGAGACCCCAGATTTTATGAATAAAGATTTAATTTTCTCGAAATATTTTTTTGAATATTTTGAAGTAAATTTGATATAATGTTATAGTTGTGGGTAATATTTATAAATTTTACAAAGTACGCAAGTTGTTATATAATATTCGATTGGTCGGGGAATATTTGTTTTATCAGAGAATATTCGTGCAATGGCACAATCATTGGTGGACCCCACAACGGAATTACTGTCTGATTGAGAAAACGACAAAAATATTATATGAAAATAACTACGGAAGTTTTACCGTTAATACTATTGAACTACTCGGTAGTAAAAGAACAGTAATACGCGTGGTTGCATAGTAGCACACGGTATTAATTATTGATACTTACGTGATAAGTCACTCAGTTTTGTTGGTATTATTAATGTAATAATACGAAAATCTTTTATATAAAATGTAATACTTTTATAAAGTTATTCTATAAATAGAATATATTATATTCTATTATGCATAGTGTTGCATAGTGTCCGCATAGTATTTTGCATAGTAAAATCTTTTATATAAAACATAATACTTTTATAAAGTTATCTATTTTATTAGACAATAATTAGAATATATTATATTTTATTATGCATAGTATTTGCATAAGTGCTGCATAGTATTTTGCATAGTAAAATCTTTTTATATAAAATGTAATACTTTTATAAAGTTATCATTTTATTAGACAATAATTAGAATATATTATATTTTATTATGCATAGTGTTTGCATAGTGCACAAGATAGTGTTTGCATAGTAAAATCTTTTATAAAGTTATTCATTTTATTAGATTATAAATAGAATATATTATATTTTATTTAAAAGATTTTGCTTTAAATATGGACCGTCGATTAAAGTAAATCAACGGACCGCTCATGAGTTAGTTACTATGCGATCCATTTTTCTATAAATAGAAGCTCATTCATTCATTATTTCTTACGAATTCATTTGAAACTCTAGAGAGAGAAACTATAGGCGGAAAGAAGAAAAGTGTTCTCGCTACTTCACTACTTCTATATCCAAAGATTTTTCTTTCTAAGGTAGGGAATATTATTTGTCGACTCTCGTAAGGGTACTCTTTCTTTCTTATTTATGAAGAGAACTTATGTTATTCCATTCTTTATTATTACATTGGAATAACTTTTGTATCTGTGGGCTACCCTATACTTGGTGAAATTCTTTTGTTATTCATTCTTTATTATTCATTTGGAATATCTCAGATATATGCTTTTTCTTTTGGGACACGTTCCGCCTTTATTGGTATTCTGTTGGAATAACTTTATCTAAGCAATCGCATGCATACATGGTGATTTTGTTATTATTCCGTTCTTTATTATTACGTTGGAACATCCGCATGCGTAGCTTTTACGCATGACCCGATTCCGTTAATTATTATTCATTGGAATAACTCATCATGCAATACCGCATGCATGGTGATTTCTTTTGTTATTCCATTCTTTATTATACTCAGTTGGTTAAAGATTTGACTTCTATACTCCATGAAATTAGTGGAATATCCTTGATATTTGCGCTTCATCCAGCATCTTTTCATGAAAATATTTTTCTAAGCATTCGTGAATTTTACTCTACAAAGCAGTATCATGTTGACAATTTGGACGTTATTGGTTCCTGGATAAATTAATTCTTGAACTTGTTTTATTGAATTCATATATCATTGTCATCATCCTCATGTTTATATTATGTTGAAAGTCATCTCGTGGCTTGGCTGTGGTATAGATGGACTTGGTATGATTATGACCGAGGATTACGCGGTGTAATCATGACCGTAATGTTACAAATGATGTGGAAAAGTCCTCATTGGCCCATAGTGCATTGATGGACAGTTTTTGGTATAATTATGGCTATGGATTCTCTTCGGCCAAGGGTGCAAAGATGAATTGTTTTATAGCATGATCAGGACCGTTGATGAAAACATGATTATCTTAAGTCGTAGTACATGGATAATTCGTGGTCGTGATACTAAAGAATATCCTCGGTCGTAGTGAGTGGGGGTGATTCGATGATGTGGATTATTTATTAAGCTGAGTCCCAGCGATAAAAGTGATGAAAAACCTTTTAAATCATAGAAGATAGTAGATTTTATTCCCTACTTGACTCTTTTAATGGATTGCTTGTTCCGCTACAGTTAAACTTGATGTTTGTTATATCGTATCAGTTTAACACTGTTTAAGGCTAATGATAATTTATTCTGCATTATCTTAGTCATAATATTTCTTACTAGGCTAGTTGAGCTCACCCTTTCTTTCATTGTTCTCTTCAGGAAATGAGAACGTAGCTGGGACTAGTCGGGGAACAAAGTGATGATCCTAGATGTTTGCATTAGTAGTCCTCATTATTCTGTGAAATAGTGTGATAATAATTGTAATGAGGACTCCTTTTGAGTTTGTATACTCTCTAGTAGACAATATTTGTATTCAAACTCACAGTTTATGTTTTGTCGTATTGTACACGACAGTTGTATTATTAAGTTGTATTTGAATTCTGTACCATGTATCTGGCGACTCAAGGTGGGTGATGTATACCTAATTTTGGGGGCGTCACATTAAAGGTTACGTACTTGGGAGCTAGACTCTGATAATTATGTAAATTAAGTTTAATATTTATATTATTGTTATTATTATTAGAATTATTCCGCTCATAGAAATGATATCGTGAAGCACTGAATTCTGGTTTCAATTACCTGGATTCGGGGGCTTTACTGGTTGGTATCAGAGCTTTAGGGTTAGAAACCTTAGGTGGGATAGACCTTAGGCTATAACCTTAGAACAGAGGGAAACATTGAGAATATAAATAACTCATATAGAGTTTATAAAGAGATGAATTGACTAAATCCATCGTCAAACAAAATAAAGATAACTTATATAAACTATTATTTGTTATGTGTATATACTATATGCTAATCAGGATAATTGATGTGTGTAGATGTCTGGTGGAAAAGGCTTGTTATATGATTATAGCATGAAAAAGGATCAAATCAATACCCCGAGCTAATATCGAAGCCAATAGCTGAAATAGAGGCTCACAATGAAAACAACTCAGACGAAGTGGTTATTGTTGAAAACGTAGTATCAGATCCGGAAATGGTGGAGCTGACAGATAGTGATTTGGACACTAAAGTTGAAGCTGAACAAGCATCAACAAAGGTGCAGGATCTGAGGAACAAGGTTTCTTCTCTGGAAAAGCTGTGGGAAATAGAAAAGTTGTTAAATAGTCAATTGCGCCAGGCGTTAATAGAAACAATGGAAGAACAAGATAAGCTTAAAATCCAAATTGATCATATGGGAGCCACAAGCAACATATCGTGTTCAGCTCCGAGCAAGAAGGGGAAAAGAAAGATAGAAGACCATGACTTAGGAAAATCCGATAAGAAAAAAGGGAAAAGAATGTGTTACCTTTGTGGCTATGAGGGACATACCACTCTGTATTGTCCCGACTATAAATCAGGAGCATGTTTTATCTGTGGGATAGAAGGTCATCAGGCAAAAGGTTGTCCAAGAAAAAGGCGTAGTAAATAAGTAGTATAGGTTCTGTTGAGTAGGTCTGTTTAATGTTAAGTATGTCTGTGTAATGTAATGTTCCCAACTTTTGGTATTAGTCAAGGCTGTAAATCCCGACCTTTGTAGTCACAAAGGGATGAATGATGTTTAAAGCAGTATGTGCTATGCTATGTAAAGTATTCGCTAAATGAATATGAATCTAAGTTTGAGTAAAGAAATGAGTTAATATACTAAACTTATATGATAAGATTTGGAATGTAAAGAATAATATATGGTTTTACTTAACCAGATAATGCCGCCAAGATGTCAAAATCGAAACCAAAGGGCAGAAGAGCCTGTCAATAACGTTGAGGGACAACAACAAGCCGACCAGATGCAGCACTTTGCAAACATGGTAGCACAAGCTATGCAGCAAGGAATGCCAGTCGCAGGGAACCAGCCAGACAATCTCTTGGCAAACTTTAAGGACTTCAAGGTAGTAGGACCGCCGGAGTTTAGAGAGACAACTGACCCTGTTGAAGCCCAGACTTGGGTTAAAGAGATAGAAAAAGCATTCGTGGTAGCTAGGGTAGCTAAGGGGCAAAAGACCGCTTTTGCCACCTACATGATGAAGGGTGAGGCAAATTTTTGGTGGGAAGCGAATTAGGCGAGGGCAGGAGAGGGTGTTGTTACTTGGGATAGGTTTAAGACACTATTCTTTGAAAACTATTTTTCCTCTAGTATGCAGACTAGGATGGAGGTTAAATTTTTAGAGTTGAAGCAGGAGAATATGACGGTGTCTGAATACGCCGCAATATTCAATGAGTTGGCTAGGTTTGCTCCGCATCAAGTTGATACGGAGGCTAGGAAAGCTAGAAGGTTTGAGATGGGATTAAAACCCTGGCTCTACAACAAGGTGGCGGTGTTGCAGATCCCTACATTTGCAACACTCATGGAGAAGGCTATTATTGCTGAGGAGGGGAGTGAGGCCATGAGTCTCTACAACAAGGAGAGAAAAAACAAGGGTAAGGTCGAAGGAACTGGGAAGGTGGAAGTTAATAGTGGGAGTAGCGGTGGTAGTAGCAAAAGGAAGGGAAGCAAATTTGGAAGTGTGCAGGTAAAACATGAAGGAGTTAAGAAGCAAGCTGTGCAGTGTGGAAACTGTGAAAACAACCACTCTGGGGAATGTTTGAAAGGGAAGTTTGTATGCTATAAGTGCGGGCATGAGGGCATATATCTCCCAACCCGCCCCAATCCTAGGATGAACAATGGGTGTTTTCTATGTCTTGTCGAATGAGAGCATAAGGTGAAGGTTGTCCAAGAAGAAAAGAGGCGAGGAGTGTGAATTTGGAATGGGCAGCGGGACTTTGGCAATCACGGGACCTACAACATCGAGCAAGCCAACAAAATCAACAGCAAGGGTCTACAACATGACAGTCCAGGATACCATAGCAGCTGGTGGTGCAATTCCAGGTATTATTCGTATAACTTTTATTTTTTTATGCATGATTTTCATATATATAGTAAATTATTTTATAAAGAAATTTTGAAGAAGGAATTTGAGTTCTTTTAGAAATCAAATTTCCGTTTAATCCGATAGACAAGCTTTACATGAATAGGTTAAAGATCAGTACGATCATTTATGATCAAGATCTACTTGTAATGATTGTATATGCTACATACACTTGTATGTGTAGGTTTTAAAACGGTGATTCTGGGGATGAAATCTTTATAAGGGAGGGTTAATGTAACAACCCGATATTTTCTATACAAATAAATTAGAAATTTTGCGTATAATTTTTTTATTATTATTTTAAATATGGGGAATATGTGCCAAGATAATGTGTATATGTATTTATGTGATAAATAAAAATATGAATAGTTACAAATAATTTTATTTTAGAATTATTGATCATTATAAATTATATTCTTATCATAATTAATTTTATAGTAGAAATGTTTTATTAATTATTTTCCATGAAGATATAATCATATATTATTTATGTGACGCCCTCAAAACAGGTATACATCACCTATTCTGAGTCGCCAAATACATGGCATGTAATACAAATACAACCTTAAATTTTAACATGATTTGTGAGTTTTAATACAAATATTGTCTTTAGGCATGTATTCAAACTCAAAATAAGTCCTCAATACATTTATTATCACACTATTTCATAGAATAGTGAGGACTACTAATGTTATCATCTGGACCGTCACTCCGTTCCCCGACTAGTCCCTGCTACGTTCTCATTTCCTGAAGAGAACAATGAAAGCAAAAGGGTGAGCTCAACTAGCCCAGTAAGAAATATTATGACTAAGATAATGCAGAATAAATTATCATTAGCCTTCAACAGTGTTAAACTGATAAAATATAACAAACATCAAGTTTAACTGCAGCGGAACAAACAATCCATTAGAAGAGTTAAGTAGAGAATAAAATCTACAATCTTCTATGATTTAAAGGTTTTTCATTACTTTTATCGCGAGACTCAAATTTTAATAAATAAACCACATCATCCTGCATTACTACGCCAAGGATATTCATTTAGTATCACGACCACAAATTATCCATGCACTACGGGCCAAAGATATTCGTGTATTCATCAATGGTCATGATCATGCCAACAACTGTCCATCAATGCACTACGGCCAATGAGGACTTTTACCACATCATTTGTAATATTACGATCATGATTATACCGAATAATCCCTGGTCATAATCATACCAAGTCCATCTATGCACTACAAGCCACAGATGACTTTCAACATATTATAAACATGACTATGATGACAATGATATAAGAATTCAATAAAACAAGTCCAAGGATAAATTTTTAAAGATTTATAATTTAATTTATCCAGAAATCAATAACGTCCAAATTGTCAACATGATACTACTTTGTGGAGTAAAATTCAAGAATGCTCAGAAGAATATTTCCATGAAAAGATACTGGATGAAGCACAAATATCAAGGATATTCCATTAATTTCATGGAGTATAGAAGCCAAAACTTTAATCAACTGAGTATAATAGAATATATGAAACCGCAAATGGATTTTTGCCGCCATGCGGTAATCCACGTAGATAGATTATTCCAACAGAATAATAAAGAATGGAATAATAGAAGAATTCACCAGGCATGCGATAGACCGCATGCATGAAAAGTTATTCCAATGAATAATAAAGAATGAAACCGGTCATGCGTAATCCGCATGCATGTGATGTTCCAACAGAATAATAAAGAATGGAACTGGGTCATGCGTAACGCACGCTTGCATGTGACGTCCAATAGAATAATAAAGAATGGAACCAGTCATGCGTAATCCGCATGCATGAATGTTCCAATGAATAATAAAGAATGGAATAACAACAGAATTCACGAGCATGCGATAGACCCTTGCATGCATGATTATTCCAATAGAATAATAAAGAATGGAATAATGTAAGAATTTCACCATGTATGCGGTACTTGAGCATAGACATGTTATTCAACATAATAGTAAAGAATGGAATAACAACCCTTACGAGTATTGAAAGAAAATAACTCTCTTCATGAATACGAAAGAATAATACCCTTACCTTTAAGAAAGCGGATCTTTGGAATAGTGAGGTAGTATACTTCTCTTCTTCTTTCTCTCTATAATTTCTCTCTACAATAATTGGTCTATAGCTTTAGTGAATTGGTGAGAAATGAAGGAAGAATGAGCTTCTATTTATAGGAAAATATAGTTTCGATAATTGCACGTTTTGGGGCTCAAAATGTTACAGTATAATACCTTCCTCTTTTTCTTCATTTTTAATTTAGTCATGCAAGTATTATCAAACTTGCACCACCTCCCGTAATAGTAAATCATGTGAATTAATAGTTTATTCATGTGACTCAATAGTATAATCATGTGAAAAAACTAATTACGGTATAATACCTTCAATTATACCTCCATTTTTAATTTAGTAATGCAAGTATTATCAATCTTGCACCACCTCCCCTAATAATACATGAATGTGAATCAATAGTACACACATGTGAACAAATAGTTATAAGCATGTGAAATAATAGCAATTAATTGCTCATTTATCCGATCAATTATCCGATTAGTCAATATAACCTCCAGACATCAATTATTATCGAAATAAATGACAATTTCCACTAACACTAATAATCCTAACACAATGGAACTATCAATTTCATCTTTAATCAACACAACTTATTCATCATTAATATTATAACTCACAATATTTAACAACCAGGTCGTTCCCAGGAAAGAGTGGGCTTTCCGATAAGGATTTCTCCTTATTGGCGTGCAATTAGGTGACCAAACCTCTCCTTGACAGAACTTCTAGACATTGTCAATATTGCAAATGATAATATGAATAACTTTGTCATCTCAATTATTGATTTAATAATAATAAATATTATGCAGATGATACTATGACAATAATTGAATCAATAATATGAGAGAGAATGATGCAAAGAATTATCGTAATAATAATTGACTATAACCGAGTGACTTCACGTAAGCATCAATAATCAATACTATGTGCTACTATGCAACCACGCCAGACATCTTGTACTTTTACTACCGGGTAGTTCAACAGTTTTAACGGTAACACTTTCGCCGTTATTTTTATAAAAAGATAATTCTGTCATTTTTTAACTACGACAATACTTCCATAGTGGGGTCCACCAATGATTGTGCCATCGTACGAATATTCCCTGTTAAAATGAATATTCCCCGACCAATCGAATATTATATAACCACTTGCTTACTTTGCAAAATTTATAAATAATACCCACAACTATAACATTATATCAAATCCACACCATAATATTCAAAAATATATTTTGAGAAAAATTCATCTTTATTCATAAAAGTTGGGGTCTTACAACCTCCCCTTCTTATGAAATTTCGTCCTCAAAATTAGGGCGCGTATCTGGTATATCGAAAAGGTGAGGATACCTTGATTTCATTTCAGATTCTAACTCTCAGGTCATTTCCTCAACATCGTAGTTTCTCCACAAAACTTTGACTTGAGGTATAACTTTAGAGCGTAGAATATGATCCTTCTTATCCAAGATTTTAACAAGTAACTCTTCATACGTTAAATTTTCCTCTATCTCGTCTGGTTCTAATTCAATAATGTGGTTCGGGTCTTTCACATATTTACGTAACATAGATATGTGAAAAACGTTATAAACACGAGACATACTTGGCGGTAAAGCGAGTTTATAGGCCACAGTTCCTACTCGATCGAGGATTAAAAATGGTCCAATGAATCGAGGGTTGAGCTAATGCCTTCTTGAACCTTCTTCTTCGCATTCATCATATTCGGGTGTGTAGCTTGAGCGGCTTTAAATTTATCTTTATCGATTTAAAGTCGGTTCAAATTGTATATTCGTTATCTTCATGTGGGTCCCTGGAGTCTTTAACTCTATCTTCATCATTTGTAAGTTATACGAAATAGGTTTTTGTGTTAACAACATCGCACTCGTAAACGCATATGATCTTCTACTCAACGCGTCAGCTACCACGTTCGTTCTTCCACGATGATATTGAATGGTATAGTCGTAATCTTCAACAGCTCGAGCCAACGTCCTTGGCGCATGTTATGTTCGTTCTAGGTGAAGAAATAATTGCAGATTGAAGAAATGGGTTTTGTACTAGGGTCAATACAAAATTTGATTTCACGCTATAGGGGTAGGCTAGGAAGTCTTCAGAGAATACGGCAGCAAATTTATTAACAATGGAAATATCATTCAAAACTGTGACTCTCATCCAAGACTTGGATATCACAGGTAATGAAGGTTTCTCCTAATGGAGTTTCAATCGATACGTCAAAGTCTAATTTCTCCGGAGTCAAATTTAAACGTTGAGCGCAAGCAAGAGAGATAAAAGAATGGGTAGCATCAGTATCTATTAAGGTATAGACTTCGCATGAATTTATAATTAACTAACCCGTGCTAACTTCGTTCGGGTTACTCGCTTTTTGAGAAGTCACGAAAAATGCTCTCCCTAAAACCACCGACTTTGTTTTGTCCGTCCGCCTTTGGTGCCACCATCCCAGCTGGACTTGACTTTGGTGCACGAAAAAATCGGGCTAAGTGACCTTCTTTTCCATAATTGTAACATGCTTTGGACTGCATCACGCAGTTTGGACTGATATGTCCCTCCCCTCCGTATTTGAAGCATACAATTGGTGGTCGTTCTCCTTCCTTGAAAACTGGTGTTGGTGCTGTTGTCTTTCCATCGTTATTGAACCTTCTCATCGTGAAATTTCCACTCATATTATCTTGGCCATGATTACCACCGAGGTGGTTACCATTCTTGGAATGATAATTTCCCCCACGATAGTTATCATTGTTCCGATGGCCGTTGCCACCGGTACAATTATTATCGTGTTGTTGGTCGTTGCCTTTTGGTTGGGCTGACTCATTATCACGCTCTAATAACTGAGCCCTATTCATAACATCTGAATATAAACAAAGTTTGTGAGAAATGAGATATTGACGTATATCGGGTTTCAAACCTCTTAGAAACATTCGTGTCATTCGCTCCTCATTATTGACCAAATGGGAAGCAAACCGGGATAACTCCGTAAATTTAGCCTCGTATTACGACACGGTCATATTGTTTTGATCCAACTTGATAATCTCCACCTCCTTCATGTGAAGAATACTTTTGGGAAAGTACTTGTCATTGAACAGCTCTTGGAACTTCTTCCAAGACATCTTGAGTCTTGTCAAAGCTTTGTAATGCGTTTCTGATTTCCACCGAAGAATCGCCTCTTCACGGAACATAAAGGTGGCAAAGGAAACCTTTTGCTCCTTGGAGCATCCCAAGACATCAAATATCTTGGTGATCTGCTTTAACCACGTCTCCGCATTAAGTGGTTCTGTCTTTCCCAAAAACTCTGGTGGTCCCAGCTCCTTGAACTACTTAGCAGTGACCAGCCGTGGGTTGCCATTGTTTCCACCTGCATTTTGAACAAGAGTCTCTCTCGCCTGATGCTGCATAAATTGCATAAAGCCTCTGATCATCCCATCGTTCATCATCTGATCGGTGTTGTTGTTTACCTAAGGATTATTATCCTGGGTATTGATCGTTAGTGACTCAACGGTCTCATGTACTTCATTGTTTATCTCGACATTTTCAAATGCCATTTTCAAACACTGCCACAAAACAAGGGTTAATTAACATATCACATATTATCCCTATACTCTGACCGACCAATTAAATACCAAATAAACTTAGGCAGGTCATACTAGGGAAATAATTCCCCGTCTCTCCCCTCCTAGTTCTTGTCTCACATCTCAGTCAGGGATCATATCCGAAAGCTTTGATACCAACTGTGACGCCCCCAAAATAGGTATACATCACCTATTCTGAGTCGCCAAATACATGGTACAGAATACAAATACAACCTTAAATATACAACATGAGCTGTGAGTTTTAATACAAATATTATCTTCTAGACAGTATTCAAACTCAAAATAAGTCCTCAATACATTTATTATCACACTATTTCATAGAATAGTGAGGACTACCAATGCTATCATCTGGATTGTCACTCCGTTCCCCGACTAGTCCCTGCTATGTTCTCATTTCCTGAAGAGAACAATGAAAGCAAAGGGGTGAGCTCAACTAGCCCAGTAAGAAATATTATGACTAAGATAATGCAGAATAAATTATCATTAGCCTTCAACAGTGTTAAACTGATAAAATATAACAAATATCAAGTTTAACTGCAGTGGAACAAACAATCCATTAAAAGAGTCAAGTAGAGAATAAAATCTACTATCTTCTATGATTTAAAAGGTTTTTCATTACTTTTATCGCTGAGACTTGATAATTAGGTTTTATACCTACTTATTCGGTATCTGTTACTTGAATTAGTTGCTTAATCTCATGTTTCTTAGTTACTTTTCACGCATTTTGTTTTCGTTTTGTAGATTATATGCTTGGGAGTTCAAATCGCAAAGAATTGGTATGAAAATGCAAAGAAAAGCAATCTGGACATCATTTGGGCTTTCATGTTCTTGGTTTGGAAATTGGATTATAGTGTAGAGCTTCGTCTTATCTTTTCGGACCATCTTGAATCATTCCAATCGGAGTTCGGATGCAAGAGTTATGACATTTGTACCAATGGACGTCGAACATCACTGTTTTGGGTGGTCATTTGCATAGCAATCACTTGCAGGCCAATTTCTACCTGCATATTTCCGTTATTTCTAAAATCTTAAAGAATGAAAGTTGTAGATCTCGTCGATATCTTTGATTTGAAAGGTGGCAGGCCTCGTAACTCTTCCCGGATCAAAAGTTATGTCCATTTTCCCAAAGGACGTCAGAGCAGAAACTTTTCCTTCACAAAACCGCCGCCGGGGTGGGAATGCAAGTTACAAGACAGGCCCCTAGCCCGCCGGGGTTGGCCCAAAACAAGCCTAGACCCCCGCCGGGGCGGGGGTATGACCAGAAAATCCGCAAAAAATGCGAATTTTGGTCCAATTTGAGTCCGGAAAGGATTGTTTCGATCCGATTGACACAAGGACTTCCAAGAGGACTTAAAGACATATAAAGAGACTTATAAAAGGAGGAGAATCACAAGGATTAGGTGAGATTAGAGATTAGAGAGAGGATTCCATTAGATTAGATTAGAGTAAATTAGATCAAAACACTAGTTCTAATTAGATTTGGAGATTGAAGCAACTTGAAGACCATTGAAGATCAAGAGCAGGAGCTTGAGGAAGATGGAGATTTGCTGACAACAGATTTATTCTTTACTCTACTCTTATTTTTATCTTTTAATGTTATTTCAAGTGTGGATTCTTAGTTTTAATTCAATGAACTAATTCTTTGTTTGAGATTACAATGGATCTTATTGTGTAGTTTATTTTAATATGCTTCGTTATCAATTATTATGTTCTATTGTGAGGATTGTCTATTGGGATTTGGACTTAATTGTTTAATTGATTGGCCATCAATTACCGTGATAATCTATACGAACTCGAGAGATGAAGTATTGATTTAGATCTTATCATGATAGCATGTGTTCAGGATTTTGTTAGTAGCTTAAACTTGATGAGTGTTAAGGTAGAGATATGCTTGACACCGCATGTAATCTGATAGAGAACTTATTCTTAAACCTTCTTCAATTGTAATTCACATAGAGATATAGTGGGTTAGTTGATTAAGGTGTTTAACGGATTTCTATCTTAATTGTGGATTGACGTTAATATGGGTATTATGCATCGAGAGGTGGTTTTATCTTGATTAACAATTCAAGATAGAGAATAATTGATGAGAAGTGTGTTAACTTAAATGAAGCAATAAGTGAAGTTGTGATCATAAATCTTTGTTATCTTAATTTAACTAGTGGAATTTAATAGTAGTTTAATTTATATAATTTGAAATTCATTCATTTAAATAAGATTGACTTGGTTACGGGTTAGTACTTGGTGATTTTTGTTAAATAATTCTCTGTGGGAACGATACTCTACTCATCACTTTATTACTTGTTGATCACGTATACTTGCGTGTTATGCGTAACTAGATTTTACCCAACAAGTTTTTGGCGCCGCAGCCGGGGAATTAATTTAATATCTCTTTGCCAATATTAATTTCAATCAAATTAGTCTTAATTTAAATATTTTTATTTTTATTTTTAATTCTCTTCCTATATTTCTCTCTTTTCAGGTACCATGGATGACTTTGCGTATCAATGGCCATACACGAACATGACTCAACCAAGGGAAACATTGATTGATGGACTTAATACATCTTCTATAGAGCCAATACAAATTGAGGCAACTTCGAAGACGTTGGAGGTTATCATGATTTCAACGAGTCAAAGGATGGTAAGAATGACTCAGCCAAGGGGAGCGGAGATTGACAGACTCGCGACACTTTCCGCAATGTCAGCACAGATTGAAGAACTTTCGAGGAAGTTGGACGTTTTTGCAGCCCAAAGGAGTCGAAGGATTGCAGTTATTTGTGACTATTGCGCTGGCAATCACCCGAGTAATCAATGCACCATCAATCTTGGGCCAGTACAGTATGGTGGTAACTACCTCAATCAGTATGCATATGATAATTATCATCAAGTTTGGGGGTATCACCCGGATTCTTCATGGAGCGATACTTATGAAGACCAACATTACGCTCTAAATCCATCTTACACACCGAAATTTTCATGTCCACCTCCAGTGTCACAAGAGACAGATAATTCAAGGTTGGAGGAATTGTTTTCCAAGTTCGTAGCAGCAAATAAGGAGAAGATGAGTAATCAAGCGAGGTCAATTCAAAATCTTACGGATCAGATAGAGCAAATGACCAAAGCCATAAGCAACCTTCCTCGAAATAATTGGTTTTATGATGAGAATTCCAAGATTGACAAATGGGGATAATGACAACAAGGTTGGTGAAGAACTAACTATAAGTACTAACAAGGATGAGCCGATGTTATTAGTGCCCCAATTTCCTTCTCCACTAAAGTTCAAGGATCCGGTTAGATTTGCAAAACCATGCCTGCTAGGTAGTCATGTCGTCGACGAAGCTCTTTATGACATAAGAGCTAGGGCAACAATGAAGCCGTGGTGGGACGAGAAAGAGAAGATAGACGAAGAGCCCATTGTGTTTGACACTGTACGACCCCAAATCCAGGTACTTGAAACCCGAACTCGGTTCTCCACGATACCATTTCTTTAAGCTGAATAATACTAAATAATAATACATTCGAACTTAATTTACATGCATCAAAGTTTACTTCCCTGTGCACGTGACCTTCAAATACATTCCTTACAATACTTGAATAGATACCAATACAACTATAACCATTAACTCATAATACACACTTATTCGATCGACTTTTCTTTTCCTTTGTTCGTGTTCGAGCCTTCAAAGTTGCTTTCATACATAACTCGAAAACATTTAATTTAAGCAAGGATGAGCATTTAAGTGCCCAAACAAGTAATAGTAATTATATATAATTTGAAAGAATATAAGTATTCTCTTTACATAACACTTCTACAACGAATCAAAAGTTGTGAAGTAATCAGATCTTGATAAAAGATTCACATAACAACTCTCTTTCAATTTCTTGAAATTAGGCTCCACCCATGAATAGGGTTTAAGAAACATACTATGAACATTGTTTTCATTTTTAAAAGGTTTAGCGGAATTCTATCCTCAAACTCCGTCATAACTTACACGCACACGGAGGGTGATCACCCCATTGTACTGTATTGATCAATAATACATAACTTGAACGAAATTCATCGCTCACTCTATCCGCGCCATAAAAATCTTCCCATATAGGGATGTTTATACATGCTCGGGTTCCAAACCGAAGGTTTTTAATCTTGCTCAACAATAATATGTAATTCCACATATATATACGGGTAATTGACAAAGGTGTATCAACATGTGAACAAATGCCATGATTATCCAAGTGGGGACACTTGTATAACCATTTATAGAAATCAATGAGCAGAATATATATCCGAGCTAACATGTCGATAATCAAAGAGTACATAATGCAGACAGGATAGAATAATTCGAAACTTCTTACTCATGTCCATTGCATAAAGGAAATGCAAAGGTAAGATACTTGCTTGATTCGCTGATTACAAATCTCAACTTAGGTTTTATCTCTTTATCACAACCTATCAATAATCAGATCATTCGTTCGATTAGAACAATATATCTTAACACATAGTAATCGTCTATTACAACAAAGACATAGTCTAATCACATAATCACGGTGATCATACTTTTAGTTCATATTCTATACTTGAAATATTTTTATACATTTTCAAATATCTCATCCATGCTTTTACGTAGCCTTTTCTTTTTATTATAGAATTCGACATTTGTTGCTGCATCAAACAACTTTATCGGTAAATATTTGAGTCTAAGACTCTTATTCTATACCTCAACATCTCGCAAATATCGGACATCTTATTTTTAACCATTTTGAAATTTCCGTAAATTGAAAATTTTAAAATAATTCAAATCATCACTCAAGGGCTTATAGTGATATAAGCTTTATTACTATGGGTGCTCTTCATCAAATCCTCGGACTTCATACCGGTTCTCTCAAATCACTAGTTTGGTTCATTATAACTTTCAAACATCGGAATCATAATTAAATGACTTAAACATTAAACAATTCCCTTATCATTAATAATTAATTTATATTAAACTATTAATGAAACCATTGCCAAAAATATAAAAGTTATTTATAATAACTCAAACTATTTTTAAAACATTTATATTACCCTTAAATGATTTTTAAAATAATTAAAATCATTTTAAATAATCACCATTAATATATAAATATTAATGTACTATTCATCCAAATATTAAAAGTCATTAATTATAACTTGAAATATTTTTAAATCCTTAATATCCACTTTAAATGATTTTTAAATAAATAAAACCATTTTTAAACTATTTATTTAATAATAATTATTAAATAAACTCAATATCATTAATATTATCTTAATATCATTAATATTAAATTATTAATGAAATTATCCTTTAAATATTAAAAGTTATATTTTATAACTTAAAATATTTTTAAATACCTTAATTTTATTTAAAATGATTTTTATAATATTAAAATCATTTTTAAACTAAATTATTTAATATAATCATTAAATAACTTTAATATCATTAATATATAATTAATTAATGAAATTCATCACAAAATATTAAAAGTCATGGAAAATAACTGAAAATATTTTCTTATACCATAAAATAATTTTTCATGATTTTTCATGAATTAAAACTAATTTTAAATAATTTATTTAATATTATAATTAAATAAATAAATACCTTTTTATATTCCAAAAATATTAAATATTTATGAAATATATTCAAAATAATTAAATAATATTTTTTAGGACTTTAAAATAATTTTTAGAATTTAATAAGTATTTTTAATAATTAAAATCTATTTTTTTCTAATTTTTAAATCATTTTCCATAAAATCAGAAATTAAAATGATTAAAACTGTCGCTAAAGGCCCCTATAGTGACAGAACCGTCGCTATAGGTGTTCTTCACCAAGCCCAGAAATCCTAAGGCAGTGAGCGAGTGGGCACGTTTGACCTAGTATAACTCTCTTATCTGAACGAATTTGGATAATCTATAAATTGGATCTTGTAGAGGAAATAACAGAATACAATTACCAATAATCATAACGTTTAAACAACATCGATCCGGAGAAATCACCATCAAAGAAGCTTTCCAAAGTCGTTTCTTCACGAAGAAACGGTTTGAGGTGCCTACTTTGGACCTCTATAACTTGATGATGATCGTGAATTGTTTACGTGATCTATCAATTCAAGTGTGTAGAAAAAATGTAGGACTACAATGCTAACACTTAACATCATCATAACAACAAGAAATCAAGCGAGATAAAGTATGGTCAAACCTTGTCGAAAAATCAACACTTAGAAAATTCGGGTCGCCTGAGATTTTCCAGGTCAATCTTTGGCCAACCCACTTTGACCTTAAATAACTCTTAATCCATAATATATATGGACCGATTCTTTTGGAGGTTAAATACAACATAACAAGCTACACATAAAAACCTTTAGAACACAAAACACATTAAAGATAACCGAGATATAAGGCCTGACATTTTCCAAAATAATATTTTCTGGACACTTAGAATATTTTCTGGGTTTGAAGAACAGTCGGTCAATGCCGGTCAACCCACTTTGACCGCTTATAAATATCGATCTACAATAGCTATGAACTTTATTCCTTTTGGAGATTAAAGACCACATATCAGGCTACCTATAACAACTTTTAAACAACAAAACTCGAGATCGACCAAAGAGTTATAGCCTCTGACATTTGGTGAAAAATAACAGAATTCGATTTTTCCAACTTGCTTAAATCTTCAAATTCGTGCACTTTGATGTTATGGATTCATGATTTATCAACCCAGATCATCAATTGACACCCTATTACACAACTTTAAATAATCAATTACAAAAATTTACATAAGATCAAAGGATTTCAAAAATTTAGGGTTTTAATACCTTTTAGCTTTGATTTTTGATTTTGATCATTTGTTGCTGATCTTGTCTTGCTGATTACTGATATTAGCTTATCTCCTCACTCTCTCACACTCTATAATTCGGATTTCTAGAGAGAGAAGGGTTTGGGAGAAATGAAAAATTAAAGTAGCTCATTTCTCTCTCTTTAATCATGTAATTAATTAATCTAGATGAATTGGATGCTCACAATGGCTAATAATTGATGGTGTAATAGCATAGTAGCATGAGGGAATTCTAGAAGGTGGTGGTTGGCTAGCTTTTGCAAAGATTCTAGCAACAATGCTACTCATAATACACTAAAATGGACAAAAAGGGTATTTTGGTAATTTCCCATATAATTTCAAGGGCAATCTTGTACAAGGTAATTAAATGTAATATTTAATCACTAGATTTTAATTCTTACCATTTACCAATTAATTTCTATCCTTTGGTAAATTAAAACACTTATATAATAACATCGAAATTAAACCCATTAATTTAAAATTAGGGTTTTCGATTGAAAATTTAGGGTTCTATAATTATCTCTGTGTGTGTTACTAACACGGTCATTCTGATTTCTAACTTCAACCGACATTAAGGTTATAATAATTAGGGTTTGTCCTAATTATCGGCGTAAAAATAGTAATTAGGGTTTATTCTAATTACCAACATCCTTATACACGAACTTCATATACACAAATACTACTCACCATATCTCATAATCGAAGCTTAATAATTAGGGTTTCACAAAGACAAAGATTATGCTATGACCTAATCAATCGTAATTGCTCAACATTATCTCATTCTCACATACATGTAAGATATATTTATGGTATCAGTAAAATTATAATATCAATAATATTATATTGATATTCTTATCTCTTAATCACAATCCCAATTTGAGGGTTTGGATTCCATATCGACTTATTCTTCGTTCAATAAACAAGTTAAAATAATTAACTTAAATATTACGACAATTCATATAATAAAATATTTATTATATAAATCTAATTATCACTTCATATATTATTTCCAATCATGTTTTCATGGAAAATAATTAATAAAAACATTTTAAGATATCTGTAAATTTATTACCATATAATTTGTGGTAATTAATAATTCCAAAATTATTTCTAATTTTTTCAAGTAATAAATGTATTCGCATTTATCGTTCACTTTACTTGACACTTAGTCTCGTCATTAAATAAAAAAAAAATTTATACACAAAATTTCTTATTTATTTTATATAGAAAATCTCGGGTTATTACAGACACACTTCCATGCCCAAATATGATCACAGCCATAATGGAGATAACACCTAGTTATTTTCCCTTCTTCATAGAGATTATACCAAATCAGAGCTTGCTAGGTGATTTTAATGCAATGGCTATCACAAATGTAAACCTACCAAAAGCTACATTATTTCCGATGGATGGAGGGTTCCTCAACTTTCGAAAAGGAATTGGATAGCGTTGACCAGACAAAGTCAGGCTAAAAGACTATAATTCAAGCGCTAACTGGGAGGCAACCCAAGAATTTATTTATTTATTTATATGCTTTCCTAGTTTATTTAGTAGATAGGAATCCAAGTGTTATTCTAATCCATGTTGTCTCTCTTCATTGCAGGTATTGGAGGTCCAATGGATAGGAAAATGATTGTCGCCACCAACGCCACCATCACCACAAACTTAAATGATTACAAGGAAGTCCTCGTCCACTTCATGCTTTATTTTACAATGAGGACATTGTAATTATTAAGTTTGGAGAGTTAAATAATTTAGTTTTATTTATGTGTGCATTCATGTAGTGTAATTGCATAATAGTTTGCATAGTAGAGTAGTTGCATAATAGTTTTTATTTATAACTAAAAAAAAATACGATGAGATAATAGTTAGTTACTATGTTCATTTTGCATGATTCCAGCTGTTAGATAGTTACAGTTTATTTTGGCCAATGATGAGATTAGAATTGGGTAGACAAGTATAGTACTGACTATTAGAGCTTTGATGTGATTTCTTGTTATGAATTGAGTCTTTTTTCATTTGAAAGCTGGTATAATAAGGATAAGACAAGAAAACAACTTGTTGAATGATTGAGTTTAAATTGATACATAATGGGATTCTAAAGGATAATGCTAGTTTAAATAAGAGAATGACAAAGATAAGTAGTGATGGCAAAAGTTAGACAAGAACCTAAGTTTGGGGGAATATTTGGGGTATATAAGCTATTAAAAAAAGAGAGAAAAAAGAAAAAGAAAAAGAAAAAAAGAAAAAGTATGAATAAACACCGTAGTGGTTTGCTTATCTAGTTTTGTGACCTTTGTTACGTGAGTAAAGTAAACCCAAGGGATTGTCTTTACACCTAAGCGCCCTAAGGTCTTAATGGTGCAGGAGTCGTTAATGAAAGCTCGTTAAGGTAGCATTGAAAAGCCTAAGGGAATAAGACATTGCATAGCTAGGTGTATATAAAAAAAAGAAAAAAAAAAGAGAATAAAACGGGAAATAAGAGCAAAAAGCCCCTGTAATTGAAAAATAAAGCATAAGTATCCCATGTTCACCCTCGATATTGGTAATTGTTTGATTTTAGTTGGATCTAGCTTGTTTCTAGATTTCTTGAGTTTACACTGTATGATGCCTTCGAAGAGACTTGTTATGTGTTAAATTTGATTTTATATCAGTTAACATTGTTGTGGAGCACACACGCACTATATTAGTGATAACAATCTAAGATTTGATGATTGATTGGGAAGTTATTGATGAGTTTTGATATGATGTATTATCGTGTTTACTTGATTTTTCTAATACCGGTTGAATAGACTTGTTTCTGTCATTACTGCTGGATTCATAGGCATGTAGATTAGTTGCATTGCATTATTGTTTTGTGTTTTTGCTTGAGGACAAGCAAAGGTTTAAGTTGGGGAGTATTTGATAAGTAGGTTTTATACCTACTTATTCGGTATCTGTTACTTGAATTAGTTGCTTAATCTCATGTTTCTTAGTTACTTTTCATGCATTTTATGTTCGTTTTGTAGATTATATGCTTAGGAGTTGAAATCGCAAAGAATTGGTATGAAAATGCAAAGAAAAGTAATCCAGACATCATTTGCGCTTTCATGTTCTTGGTTTGGAACTTGGATTATAGTTTAGAGCTTCTTCTTAGCTTTCCGGAACATCTTTAATCATTCCAATCGGAGTTCGGATGCAAGAGTTATGACATTTGTACCAACGAACGTCGAACGTCACTGTTTTGGGTGATCATTTGCATAGCAGTCACTTACAGGCCAATTTCGACCTTCATCTGTCCGTTATTTCTAAGATCTTAAAGAATAAAATTGTAGATCTCGTTGATATCTTCGATTTGATAGGTGGAAGGCCTCGTAACTCTTCCCGGATCAAACGTTATGGCCATTTTCCCAAAGGACGTCAGAGCAGAAAATTTTCCTTAACAAAATCGCCGCCGGGGTGGGCATGCAAGTCACAAGACAGGCCCCTAGCCCGCCGGGGCGGGTCCAAAACAAGCCTAGACCCCCGCCGGGGCGGGGGTATGCCCAGAAAATGCGCAAAAATATAAATTTTGGTCCAATTTGAGTTCGAAAAGGATTGTTTCGATCCGATTGACACAAGGACTTCCAAGAAGACTTAAAGACATATAAAGAGACTTATAAAAGGAGGAGAATCACAAAGATTAGGTGAGATTAGAGATTAGAGAGAGGATTCCATTAGATTAGATTAGAGTAAATTAGATCAAAACACTAGTTCTAATTAGATTTGGAGATTGAAGCAACTTGAAGACCATTGAAGATAAAGAGCAGGAGCTTGAGGAAGATGGAGATTTGCTGACAATAAATTTATTCTTTACTCTACTCTTATTTTTATCTTTTAATGTTATTTCAAGTATGGATTCTTAGTTTTAATTCAATGAACTAATTCTTTGTTTGAGATTACAATGGATCTTATTGTGTAGTTTATTTTAATATGCTTCGTTATCAATTATTATGTTCTATTGTGAGGATTGTCTATTGTGATTTGGACTTAATTGTTTAATTGATTGGCCATCAATTAACCTGATAATCTATATGAACTCGAGAGATGAAGTATTGATTTAGATCTTATCATGATAGCATGTGTTTAGGATTTTGTTAGTAGCTTAAACTTGATGAGTGTTAAGGTAGAGATATGCTTGACACCGCATGTAATCTGATAGAGAACTTATTCTTAAACCTTCTTCAATTGTAATTCACATAGAGATATAATGGGTTAGTTGATTAAGGTGTTTAACGGATTTCTATCTTAATTGTGGATTGACGTTAATATGGGTATTATGCATCGAGAGGTGGTTTTATCTTCTTTAGTGTTCTTGATTAACAATTCAGGATAGAGAATAATTAATGAGAAGTGTGTTAACTTAAATGAAGCTATAAGTGAAGTTGTGATCTTAAATCTCCGTTATCTTAATTTAACTAGTGGAATTTAATAGTAATTTAATTTATATAATTTGAAATTCATTCGTTTAAATAAGATTGACTTGGTTACAGGTTAGTACTTGGTGATTTTTGTTAAATAATTCTCTGTGGGAACGATACTCTACTCATCACTTTATTACTTGTTGACCACGTATACTTGCGTGTTGTGCGTAACTAGATTTTACCCAACAAGACTCAGCTTAATAAATAAACCACATCATCCCTGCACTACGGCCAAGGATATTCGTGTATTCATCAATGGTCATGATCATGCCAACAATTGTCCATTAATGCACTACGGCCAATGAGGACTTTTACCACATCATTTGTAATATTACGGTCATGATTATACCGAATAATCCTCGGTCATAATCATACCAAGTCCATTTATACGCACTCTGAGGCCACAATTGACTTTCAATATATTATAAACATGAGTATGATGACAATGATATAAGAATTCAATAAAACAAGTTCAAGGATAAATTTTTAAAGATTTATAATTTAATTTATCCAGAAATCAATAACGTCCAAATTGTCAACATGATACTACTTTGTGGAGTAAAATTCAAGAATGCTCAGAAGAATATTTCCATGTAAAGATACTGGATGAAGCTCAAATATCAAGGATAATCCACTAATTTCATGGAGTATAGAAGCCAAAACTTTAATCAACTAAGTATAATAGAATATATGAAACTGCAAATGGATTTTTGCCGCCATGCGGTAATCCACATACACTATTCTAACAAAATAATAAAGAATGGAATAACAGAAGAATTCACCAGGCATGCGATAGACCGCACAAACAGGTTATTCCAACAGAATAATAAAGAATGGAACCAGGTCATGCGTAATCCGCACAGACAGGATGTTCCAAAGAATAATAAAGAATGGAATTGTGTTAAATGCGTAATACGCATGCGTGATGTTCCAACAAAATATCTGAGAATGGAACCAGGTCATGCGTAATCCGCATGCAGATAGGATGTTCAGTGAGAATAATAAAGAATGGAATAACAATGAGAATTCACCGGGCATGCGATAGGCCCTTGATGATATATTATTCTAACGAGAATAATAAAGAATGGAATAATGTAAGAATTTCACCATGTATGCGGTGCCGCATGACAAAAGTTATTCAACATAATAGTAAAGAATGGAATAACAACCCTTACGAGTATTGAAAGAAAATAACCCTCTTCATGAATATGAAAGAATAATACCCCTTACCTTAGAAGAAACTGGATACTGGAATAGTGAGGTAGCAGACTTCTCTTCTTCTTTCTCTCTATAATAATTACTCTATATCCACATAGATAGGTTATTTCAACAGAATAATAAAGAATGAAACCAGGTCATGCATAAACGCACAGACAGGATATTCCAACAGAATAATAAATAATGAAATAACAAAAGAATTCACTAGGCATGCGATAGATCGCACAAACTGGTTATTCCAACAGAATAATAAAGAATGGAATAATAGAAGAATTTCACCATGTATGCAGTACTTCGCACAGACAGGTTATTCCAACATAATAATAAAGAATGTAATAACAGAAGAATTTCACCATATATACGGTAGTCCGCGTATACAGGTTATTTCAACAGAATAATAAAGAATAGAATAACATAAGTTCTCTTCATGAATAAGAAAGAAAGAATACCCCTTACGAGTACAACAAATAATATCCCTTACGAGTACAACAAATAATATTCCCTATCTTAAAAAGAAATATTTCGACTGGTAGGGCGGGAATATACTTGAAGAAAACTTGCACTATCTTCTACGCTCAAAGCTTTCTTAAACTCTAAAGAAATACGCTCGAGATTACAGAAGAATAACTCTCTCTATAGTTTCTCTCTCTAGAGTTTCAGTGAATTCGTAAGAAATAATGAAGGAATGAGCTTCTATTTATAGAAAAATGGACTGAATAGTAACTAATTCATGAACGATCCAGATTGATTTACTTTTAATCGGACGGTCCATATTGATTTAATAAAATATTCTAATAAAACAAAATCTTTTAAATAAAACATAATATATTCTATTTATAATCTAATAAGACGAATAACTTTATAAAAGTATTTTGTTTTATATAAAAAGATTTTACTATGTAAACACTATGCAAGCACTTGCAAACTTTGCATAATAAAATATAATATATTCTAATTATTGTCTAATAAAACAAATAACTTTATAAAAGTATTCTATTTTATATAAAAAGATTTTACTATGCAAAACACTATGCATAATAGAATATTAAATATTCTATTTATAGTCTAATAAAACGAATAACTTTATAAAAGTATTTTTTTTATATAAAAAGTTTTTTTGTTTTATTACATTTATAATACTAATAAAACAAAACTCATCATAATTATTATTATTCACATTATTAATCGACCAGGTCGTTCTTAGGAAAGAGGGGGCTTTCCAATAAGGATTTCTCCCTATTGGTGCGCAATTAGGTGACCACACCTCTCCTTGGCAGAACTTCTAGACATCGTTAATATTGCAAATAATAATCTTAATAACTTTGTCATCTCAGTTATTGATATAATAATATATAAAATATCGAAAATAATTGAATCAAATAACGTGAGATACTATGCAGCAATTACTGTAGCAATAATTGAACAAAACTGAGTGACTTCTCACGTAAGCATCAATAATCAATATTGTGTGCTACTATGCAATCACGTGTATTACTGTACTTTTACTACCGAGTAATTCAACAGTTTTAACGCTAAAACTTCCGCCGTTATTTTCATAAAAATATTTTTATCATTTTCTCAATCCGACAATAATTCCATTGTGGGGTCCACTAATGATTGTATGCAGTAATTTGCGGATATTCCCCGATAAAAGAATATTCCCCACTAATCGAATATTCCCAAACACATCTAATATTTTATATCAACTTGCTTACTTTGCAAAAAAATTCACATATTATCCTTAACTTTTATCAATTTAACTATTTACAAAAAATAAAAAATTGAATACTTTTATTTCATAAAATTCGTGGTTTTACAATCACCCTCCTTATGAAAATTAAGCCTAAATCGAAACGTACGCACACGATATTGAAGAGATGAGAATACCTTGCTTTCTTTTCGGGTTGTACCTTCCGGTAATTTCCTCGTTATCATGATTTTCCTATTTCTCATCTCTTGTATTTCAGATATCATTCTAGAATATAGCTTCAAAACAAAGGTTAATTGACATATCATAATTTGTCAACTTATCAAGTAAACAATTTGACTTAGGTAAGTCACACACTAATGAAGTATATAACAAATCTCTCCTCTCCTAGTTCTAGACTCTTTCTCCGCCAAATGACCATATCCCTAAGCTCGATGCAAATATGGCGCCCCCAAAATTAGGTATACATCACCCATTTCGAAAGTAAATGGGATACATGGTACAAAATTCAAATACAACTTCATTTACTCATAACTAGTTCATTTTCATGAAAAATACCAAATTAGTCCCAAAAATATTTTTTTTCTGGGATTTAGCAGAATATAGTCCCATCTTGAACATATATTTTTCTCAGGATTTTTAAAATGCATTTACTATTTTTCATATGGCTAAAACTGCCGAATATTTAGACATTTATCATAAATTTTACTTTTGTCCAAAAATTTCAAAATTTACAGGGTATACTCCTATTTTATACATGTACTCCCAATAAAAATTTTACCAATTTTGGAGTTAACCATAAGGAGTTATAAGGGTTTACTTTTAAAATGGTCTTTTCCCATAAAATCCATAACTCTTAATCTATACATCCAAAAATCGCCATTTTTGGACACAATCTAGAAAACTCATCAAATTATCATTTCAAAATTTTCCAGAATTTTTGAGGGTCAGAAACATTACGAAATTGCCCCTGGCAGAAACCCTTTTTTAATGAAAATACTATTCGTATGAATACGAAGGATCATTTACCATGCATGCAGTAATCTACATAGACAAAAGTTATTTCAACGAGAATAATAAAGAATGGAACCGGGTTATGCGTAAGCGCATGCATGAGGATATTCCAAATGAATAATAAATAATGAAATAATAGAAGAATTCACCGGGCATGCGATGAAGCCAGCATGCATGAGTTATTCCAGCAGAATAATAAATAATGGAACGGTGTCGTAAAGCGCGCACAAAACAGGATATTTCGACAAAATAATAAAGAATGGAATAATAGAAGAATTTTACAATGTATGCAGTGTTTCGCATAGACAGGTTATTCCTACATAATAATAAAAAATATAATAACAGAAGAATTTCACCATGTATACGGTAGTCCGCGTATGCAGGTTATTCCAACAGAATAATAAAGAATGGAATAACAGAAGTTCTCTACATGAATAAGAAAGAAAGAATACCCCTTACGAGTACAACAAATAATATCACTTACGAGTACAACAAATAATATCCCCTACCTTAAAAAGAAAAGTTTTCCGACTGGTAGGGCGGGAATATTCTTGAAGAAAACTTGCACTATCTTCTACGCTCAAAGCTTTCTTAAACTCTAAAGAAATACGCTCGAGATTACAGAAGAATAACTCTCTCTATAGTTTCTCTCTCTAGAGTTTCAAATTGAATTCGTAAGAAATAATGAAGGAATGAGCTTTATTTATAGAAAAATGGGTGAATAGTAATTAATTCAATTCATGAGCGATCCGATTGATTTACTTTTAATCGGACGGTCCATATTGATTTAATAAAATATTCTAATAAAACAAAATCTTTTAAATAAAATATAATATATTCTATTTATAATCTAATAAAACGAATAACTTTATAAAAGTATTTTGTTTTATATAAAAAGATTTTACTATACAAACACTATGCAAGCACTTGCAAACACTATGCATAATAAAATATAATATATTCTAATTATTGTCTAATAAAATAAATAACTTTATAAAAGTATTCATTTTATATAAAAAGATTTTACTATGCAAAACACTATGCATAATAGAATATTAAATATTCTATTTATAGTCTAATAAAACGAATAACTTTATAAAAGTATTACATTTTATATAAAAAGTTTTTTTACATTTTATTACATTAATAATACTAATAAAACAAAACTCATCATCATTATTATTATTCACACTATTAATCGACACTGTGTCGTTTCCTAGGAAAGAGGGGCTTTCAATAAGGATTTCTCCCTATTGGCGTATGCAATTAGGTGACCACACCTCTCCTGGCGAACTTCTAGACATTGTTAATATTGCAAATAATAATCTTAATAACTTTGTCATCTCGTTATTGATATAATAATATATAAAATATCGACAATAATTGAATCAAATAACGTGAGATACTATGCAGCAATTACTGTAGCAATAATTGAACAAAACTGAGTGACTTCTCACGTAAGCATCAATAATCAATATTGTGTGCTACTATGCAATCACGTGTATTACTGTACTTTTACTACCGAGTAATTCAACAGTTTTAACGGTAAAACTTCCGCCGTTATTTTCATAAAAATATTTTTATCGTTTTCTCAATCAAACAATAATTCTATTGTGGGGTCCACCAATGATTGTATCGTCGTACGGATATTCTCTGACAAAAAGAATATTCCCCGACTAATCGAATATTCCCCGACACAACGAATATTTTATATCAACTTGCTTACTTTGCAAAAAAAAATTCACATATTACCCTTAACTTTAAACTTTTATCAATTTAAATATTTACCAAAATAGAAAAATTGAATACTTTTATTTCATAAAATTTGGGGTCTCACAATTGTGTAGTCGTACGAATATTCCCTGTTAAAACGAATATTTCCCGACCAATCGAATATTATATAACCACTTGCTTACTTTGCAAAATTTGCAAATAATACCCATAACTATAACATTATATCAAATCCACACCATAATATTCAAAAATATATTTCGAGAAAAAATTAATCTTTATTCATAAAAGTTGGGGTCTTACAACCTCCCCTTCTTATGAAATTTCGACCTCGAAATTAGGCTGCGTACCTGGTATGTCGAAGAGGTGGGGATACCTTGACTTTATTTCAAATTCTAACTCTCAGGTCATTTTCTCAACATCGTGGTTTCTCCACAAAACTTTGACTTGAGGTATAACCTTGGAGCGTAGAATATGATCCTTCTTATCCAAGATTTTAACAGGTACCTTGTGACACCCCCAAAATAGATATACATCACCCATTCTGAGTTTCTAAATACATGGTACAGAAACAAATACAACTTCATTAATACAATTGTCGTGCAAAATACGACAACACATATACCGTGAGTTTAAATACAAATACTGTCAAATAGACAGTATACAAACTCAAAAGGAGTCCTCATTATAATTATTGATACACTATTTTACAAAAATAGTGAGGACTGTTAAAATAACTTTCTAAAATCATCACTCCGTACCCTGGCTAGTTCCTGCTAAATTCTCACCTCCTGAGAAGAAAAATAGAATAAAAAGGAAAAGGGTGAGCTCAACTAGCCCAGTAAAGAATATTATGACTAAGATAATATACAATAATTTATCATTAGTCTTCAACAAGGAAAATCTGATAGAATATAATAAACAACAAGTTTTAGATCAACAACTACAGCGGAAACAACAATCCATTAGAAGAGTCAAGTAGAGAATGAATTCTACTATCTTCTAAGATTTAAAAGTCCATCATCAATATTTTATCCCTGTAACATCAATCAATATACATCTTGAATCAAATATTCATCTTTGCACTACAGGCCAAAGATATTCATCAGTTGGTCATGTTCATCTCAACATCTGTTCATCTTTGCACTACGGGCCAAAGATATTCATCAGTTAATCATTCATCTTTGCACTACAGGCCAAAGATATTCAGTAATATCATCATTTAGGACTGAGGATGATAAAAAAATATCTTAAATAAAACGAATCTAGTGAGACAAAAGGACAAATATTAGGGATTCGTACTACAGTTTATCCAAGTTCAAAAAAACTCCATAATAACCAATTATGAAGCAGAATTCAAAATAAAGATCAAAACATGGATACAATCAAAGATAGTAACCATAATAGACACCTTGGATAAAAGAAGAAAATTTCATTTTTTTTAGTGAATAGTGCCGTATTCGTGAATAGTGATGTATACGTGAATAGTTCCGTATACGTAAATAGTAACCTCGACCCAAAAAGGTAGAAATTCCACAAAAAAATTTATATCAATATTTTGGCATAATGATATTGAATAAAATAATATCATTTACGAAGAAAATAACATCCCTTACCTCGAAAGAATAGTACTTCTGGCTGGAATATCAGATATAATGCTGAAAGAAACTTGCACCGTATAGCAACACTCAAAGTATCAAAATACTCACAAGAATACGCTCGATAATATAGACAGAGAAAACTTCAGTTTCTGGTGTGATTTTTAATTCTAACCTAAGCACCTTATTTATAGGAAAATACTTAGAACACCAAAGCAGAAAATTTAATAAAATATTAATATATTTATATAAATTTCTTGCGCCCACTTTGACAATCCAATTTCAGCACATTAACCACACAAGTGGGGACCACCATCTCACAAAAAAACGTTTTTCATAAAAAAAAATTATTTAAAACTCCAAAAATCATTTATTCCGAAACTTCAATAATTCATAATAAATAGCCCTTTTATCAGAAAAATTCAAATCTTATGTCCATTCTATAGGAAATTGAATTCTCTACAACTTTGTAAGTTTAAGTTTTTCCAAATTCCAAACAAAAATTGACCGAAATCTATATACGGACGATTTTACAGGCTATAATCAAATTTCGGTCAAGAAATGGGGTCCACAAACATGAAAAACATGTTTTAAATATTTTTAGTAACAAAAATAGTCTTCCTCCTCATTTATTCATATATCCCATATTCATTATAAAAATATCACCATTATTATACTATTATAATATAATAATATATTTAAATAAATTATTTTATCGGAAAAGATAAAATATTAATTTTCAACAATTGTCACATTAAAATTTTCTCCATCTATATCCACATAAAATGAATATTTTCCTTATCAATAATTAATTTTTCACAAATAATATTACGAATCACAATCATCGACAACCGGTAGTTCTCCTAGAAAGAGGGCTTTCAATAAGGATTTCTCTCTTCTTGGTAGCAATTAGGTGACCAAACCTCTCCTTAGATGTAACATTCTAGACATTGCCAATAATGGTATCTAGTAATATTATTAAAATAATATGAATTATTGATCTGATAATGGGAAATACTTTGTAGTGACAATTATTGAAATAACAATAATATAAAATATCAACGTAACAATTATTGAATCAATAAAATAAAATATTGAATAGTAATTATTGTAACAATTATTGAGTAGTGCCTTCTTACGTAAGAATCAATAATTTGTACAATACCGTGTGCTACTGTGCAACAACGCGTATTACTGTGTATTAACCACCGGGTATTCCAACAGTGTTAACGGTAACAACTACGTCGTTATTTATAAAAACTCATACTTGTCGTTTTTTTCATCCAATCACTTTCCGTTATGGGGCCCACAAAAGGTTGCGCCGTCGTACGAATATTCCCCGACAGGCCACGACCAAACGAATATTCCCTTACAACAATGAATATTTTATAACCACTTGCTTATTTAAAATATTCGCGCATTTTACCCATAACTAACCACATTAATCAAATCAACCATTACTATTTCAAAATAATAAATAGAGGAAATTCAATTTCATTTATAAAAAGTTAGGGTCTTACAACCTTCCCTTCTTATGAAATTTCGTCCTCGAAATTGAAGTACATACCTGGTGTTTTGAAAAGTTGAGGATACCTCATTTTCATTTCTGATTCTAACTCCTAGGTCATTTCTTCAATAGCATGGTTCCTCCACAAAACCTTAACTTGTGGTATAACCTTGGTGCGTAGGACATGCTCTTTCTTATCTAAGATCTTAATAGGTACCTCCTCGTACGTTAAATCTTCGGCTATCTCATCTGGTTCTAACTCAATAATGTGTTTCAGGTCCTTCACATATTTACGAAGCACATATATGTGCGAAACATTATGAACACGAGACATGCTTGGAGGTAACGCAAGTCTATAGGCCACATTTCTTACTCGGTCAAGAATCTGAAATGGACCGATAAATCGTGGATTGAGCTTTCCTCTCTTCCCGAATCTTGTAACTCCCTTCCATGGAGCAATACGTAACAATACATGATCCCCAATATCAAATTCCACGTCCTTTCGATGAAGATCCGCATAACTCTTTTTTCGATCCTGTGCCGTTTATATACGTTGTCAAATCATTTGGATCTTTTCTGTAGTAATACATACCAACTCTGGTCCCAACAATGTTGCTTCACCCACCTCATCCCAACATACTGGAGAGAGACACTTTCGTCCATACAATGCTTCGAATGGAGCCACACCTATACTTGCCTGGTAACTGTTGTTGTAGGAAAATTCCACCAATTGTAAATACTTATCCCAACTCCCTTTGAAGTCTAGGACATAGAGTCTTAATAGATCTTCAAGAGTTTAAATAGTCCTCTCTGATTGTCCGTCCGTTTGAGGATGATATGCTGAACTTAATCATAAATCTGTGTCCATAGCTTTCTGCAAGCTAACCCAAAATTGTGAAGTGAATCTTGGGTCACGATCCGAAACTATGGATATTGGCATGCCATGCAATCTCACAATCTCATTTACGTACATACTAGCAAGACGTTCAAGGGAATAAGTCTCCCGTATAGGCAAGAAATGGGAAGACTTGGTTAATCTATCAACAATAACCCAAATCGCATCTATGCCTTGAGAAACCTTGGGAAGTCCCGTAACGAAATCCATGGTAATGTGTTCCCACTTCTATTTTGGAATCTCAAGTGGTTGCAATGGACCCTTCGGCACTTGATGCTCCGCCTTTACACGTTGACAAGTTAAACACCTAGAGATAAACTTCGCGATCTCTCTCTTCATATTGTTCCACCAAAATGTATGTCGAAGATCATGATACATTTTGGTACTACCAGGATGGATTGCAAATGGTGTGTTGTGTGCCTCCATCATGATTCTATGCTTTAAGTCAGAATTGTTAGGAACAAAAAGTCTAGAGTTGATTCGAAGTATTCCTTCTTCGTCGATTCTTGCTTCTGGAATAGCACCTTCTTGCACTTTCTCCTTCATACGCATCAGCTCCATGCCCGTAGCTTGAGCAGCTTTAACTTTATCAATTAAAGTTGGTTCTACTCGTATGCTTGATATCATCACGTGGGTACTTGGAGCCTTTATTTCTATCTCCATCTTTTGCAAGTCATACAAAATGGGCCTTTGTGTTAATAACATTGCACTCATACCCGTTTGCTTTTCCAGGATGATATTAGATGGTATGATCGAAATCTTTCAACAGCTCGAGCCAACGTTGTTGCTGCATGTTGAGTTCCTTTTGGGTGAAGAAATATTTTAGGCTTTTATGATCTGTATAGATCTCCACTTTCTCCCCATACAGGTAGTGTCTCCAGATCTTCAACGCGAAAACGACTGCTGCCAACTCTAGATCATGAGTAGGATAATTCCTCTTATATTCCTTGAGTTGTCGCGAGGCATAGGCTATGACTTTCCCATGTTGCATGAGAACACATCTAACCCTTTTCCTGAAGCATCATTTGTAGATAACAAATCCATCCCAAACGGATGGTATTGTCGAGCAGTCTGCGAAATGAGTCTCCTCTTGAGATCAAGGAAACTCTTCTCGCATTCCTCGCTCCATACAAATTTTGTATCTTTCTGAGTCGGTGAGTTAATGAGTAGCGATTCGAGAAAATCCTTCCACGAATCTCCGATAATAACCAAATTTAAGCCCGTAAAGTTACGTGCTTTTGGTCACCGAAACTTCGGTTGCTCCCAACTTTGTATCGCTTCAATCTTCGCCGGGTCAATATATACTCCATGTTTTGACACCACGTACCCAAGGAATGCTACTTCCTCAAGCCAAAACTCGTATTTCTTCAGCTTGGCATATAGCTTGTTATCACAAAGCCTTTGCAGTACCAGCTTCAAATGGTGCTCATGATCTTCATGACTTTTGGAATATATGAGGATGTCATCAATAAAGACAACAACGAACTGATCCAAATATTCCTTGAATACTCGGTTCATCATATCCATGAAAGTCGCAGGAGCATTAGTCAATCCAAAAGATATGACTAAGAATTCATAATGCCCGTACCGAGTTCTAAAGGCAGTCTTCGGAATATCCTCAGTTCTAATCTTCAATTGATGATATCCAGAACGAAGATCGATCTTTAAAAAGAATTGTGCTCCTTGCAACTGGTCAAACAGGACATCAATGCGAGGTAGCGGATACCTATTCTTGATGGTGACATGGTTCAATTCTCGATAGTCAATACAAAGTTGCATACTCCCGTATTTCTTCTTTACAAATAAAACAGGAGCACTCTAAGGAGATGTACTAGGACGAATGAAATTGATGTCCAACAACTCTTGTAGTTGGACCTTTAACTCCTGAAGTTCAATATGAGCCATTCGATATGGGGTTTTAGAAATAGGCTTTGTACCAGGTTCAAGGTCAATAAAGAATTCAACTTCACGTTCTTGGGTTAGACCGGGAAGTTCTTCAGGAAATACGTCAAGAAATTCACTAACAATAGAAATATTGTTCAAATTTGACGTGTTTTTGTTCAAGTCCGTGACATGGGCTAAGAAAGCTTGACATCCGTTTTTCAATAAACGAATAGTTTTGTGGCTTGATATGATAGTGATTGACTTTAGTGGTTTGGTTGTTTGAATTGGCATAACAGGTTGGTTAAGAATATGAAAACTAACAACCTTATAAAAACAATCAATTTTAGCATGATGAGTGGTTAACCAATCAATCCCTAAAATCACATCAAATGCAAGTATTTTCAACGAAATAAGATCGGCAGGTAATGTGATGGTTCGAACTTGAATCAAGCAAGATTTATAAACAGTAATGAAAGTTTCTCCTAACGGAGTCTCAACAGATAAGTCAAGGTCTAATTTCTCCGGAGTCAAGTTTAAACGTTGAGCACAAATAGGAGAGATAAAAGAATGGGTAGAATCGGTATCTAATAAGGTATAAACTTCGCAAGAGTTTATGATTAGCTTACCCTTGATCACCTCGTTCGGGTTCCTTGCATTTTGACCAGTCACGACAAACACTCTTCCAGGAACCGCTGACTTTGACTTGTCCGGGACAACCTTTGGAGTCACCATCCCCGTTGAACTTGGTTTCTCAACAAGACAATCTCTAGCTATATGACCTTCCTTTCCACAGTTATAACATACCTTGGATTGTTGTGGGCAGTTTGGGCTGATATGTCCCTATTTCTAGCATTTATAACATATGACCGGTGGTCATTATCCTCCCTTAGAAATAGTTGATGTTGGTGCTGACGTCTTCACGTTGTCATTGTTGTACCTTCTCTTCTTGAAATCTCCTCCCGACTCGCGTCTTCTATTATCATGGCCACGATTACCACCAGAGTGGTTACCGCTTTTGTCCAAATGTTTTCCTCCATTTGGTTTTCATTGCTCGATGATCGCCGCCAATAGGGTATGACCACAGTTGTGGTCCCTCGGTTGAACATAATCATTATCTAGCTCTAATAATTAAGCCCTATTTACAACATCTGAATATAAAGAAAATTTATGAGAGATAAGATATTGCCGAATCTCGGCTTTTAAACCTCTCAAAAACATCATCGTCATTCGTTCCTCATTCTCTACCAAATGAGGTGCAAACATGGATAACTCTGCGAACTTCGCCTCATACTGGGACACCGTCATGTTGTTTTGTTCTAGTCTAATAAACTCTACCTCCTTCATATGGCGAATACTTTCAGTAAAGTACTTGTCATTGAAAAGTTTACGAAATGTTTCCCAAGACATCTTGAGAAATGCGGTAGGTCAGTACGCTTCACAGACTCCCACAAGTAGTCTGCCTCGCCACGGAACATAAAGGTGGCGAATGGAACCTTCTGTTCCTCCGTGCATCCCAAGACATCAAATATCTTGGTAATTTACTTGACCCACGTTTTTGCCTTGATCGGATCTGGCTTTCCCGCAAATTCTAGTGGTCCCAACTCTTTGAACTGCTTGGCTGTGACAAGCCGCGCATTGCTATCATTTCCACCCGTATTTTGTACACGAGTCTCCCTCGTCTAATTTTGCATGAACTGCAAAAATCTACTAAACATCCCATCATTCATCATTTGTTCGGTAGTGTTGTTTACAGGAGGAATATTGCCTTCCTGTTGCACGTTCCCCTGGGTGGTGATTAAAGGTGTCTTCACGGTCTCATTCACTCCATTGTTAATATTCTCAGCTGCCATTCTTAAATACTGCAACAAAACAAGGGTTAATTAAAGAAACTAACATGCCACATAATATCCTTATATTATGACCGACCAACAAATAAGCTTAGGTAGGACACACTAGCGAAGGATTTACTTGTCTCTCCCCTCCTAGTTCTATTCCCCGATCTCCGCCAGAGACCATATCCCTAAGCTCTGATACCAACTGTGACACCCCCAAAATAGGTATACATCACTCATTACGAGTTATCAAATACATGGTATGTAAACAAATACAACTTCATTAATCTGAATTGTCGTGCAAAATACGTGACAACACATATACCGTAAGTTTAAATACAAATATTGTCTAATAGACAGTATACAAACTCAAAAGGAGTCCTCATTACAATTATTGATACACTATTTTACAAAAATAGTGAGGACTGTTAAAACACCTTTCTAAAATCATCACTCCGTACCCCGGCTAGTTCCTGCTAAATTCTCACCTCCTGAGAAGAAAAATGGAACAAAAAGGAAAAGGGTGAACTCAACTAGCCCAGTAAGAATATTATGATTAAGATAATATACAACAATTTATCATTAGTCTTCAACAATGAAAAATTAGATAGAATATAATAGACAACAAGTTTTAGATCAACAACTGCAGCGGAAACATCAATCCATTAGAAGAGTCAAGTAGAGAATGAATTCTACTATCTTCTAAGATTTAAAAGTCCATCATCAGTATATTATCCCTGTAACATCAATCAATATACATCTTGAATCAAATATTCATCTTTGCACTACAGGCCAAAGATATTCATCAGTTGGTCATGTTCATCTCAACATCTGTTCATCTTTGCACTACGGGCCAAAGATATTCATCAGTTAATCATTCATCTTTGCACTACAGGCCAAAGATATTCAGTAATATCATCATTTAGGACTGAGGATGATGAAAAATATCTTCAAAAAAAGAATCCAGTGAGACAAAAGGACAAATATTAGGGATTCGTACTACAGTTTATCCAAGTTCAAAAATACTTCATAATAACCAATTGTGAAGCAGAATTCAAAATAAGGATCAAAACATGGATACAATCAAAGATAGTAACCATAATAGACACCTTGGATAAAAAGAAGAAAATTTCATTTTTCGGTGAACAGTACCGTATTTGTGAATAGTGTCGTATATGTGAATAGTAATCCTGACACAAAAAGGTAGAAATTCCACAATAAAATTTATATCAATATTTCGGCATAATGATATTGAATAAAATAATATCATTTACGAAGAAAATAACATCCCTTACCTCGAAAGAATAGTACTTCTGGCTGGAATATCAGATATAATGCTGAAATAAACTTGCACTGTATAACAACACTCAAAGTATCAAAATACTCACAAGAATACGCTCGATAATATAGAGAGAGAAAACTTCAGTTTCTGGTGTAATTTTCAATTCTAACCTAAGCACCATATTTATAGGAAAATGCTTAGAACACCAAAGTAGAAAATTTAATAAAATATTAATATATTTATATAAATTACCTACGCCCACTTTGACAATCCAATTTCAGCACATTAACCACACAAGTGGGGCCCACCATCTCACAAAAAACGTTTTTCATAAAAAATATTATTTAAAACTCAAAAAATCAATTATTCAGGAACTTCAATAATTCATAATAAATAGCCCTTTTATCAAAAAAATTCAAATCTTATGTCCATTCCATAGGAAACTCAATTCTCTACAACTTTGTAAGTTTAAGCTTTTCCAAATTCCAAACAGAAATTGACCGAAATTCACATACGGACGATTTTACAAACTATAATTAAATTTCAGTCAAGAAATGGGGTCCACAAACATGAAAAACATGTTTTAAATATTTTTAGTAACAAAAATACTCTTCCTCCTCATTTATTCATATATCCCACATTCATTATAAAAATATCACCATTATTATATTATTATAATATAATAATATATTTAAATAGATTATTTTATCAGAAAAGATAAAATATTAATTTTCAACAATTGTCACATTAAAAATTTTCTCCATCTATATCCACATAAAATGAATATTTTCCTTATCAATAATTAATTATTCACAAATAATATTACAGAATCACAAACATCGATAAACCGTGTCGCTCCTAAGAAAGAGGGCTTTCCAATAAGGATTTCTCCTTATTGGCGCGCAATTAGATGACCAAACCTCTCCTTAGACAGAACTTTCTAGACATTGCCAATAATGTTATCTAGTAATATTATTAAAATAATATGAATTATTGATATGATAATGGGAAATACTGTGTAGTGACAATTATTGAAACAACAATAATATAAAATATCAACGTAACAATTATTGAATCAATAAAATAAAATATTGAATAGTAATTATTGTAACAATTATTGAGTAGTGCCTTCCTACGTAAGAATCAATAATTGGTGCAATACAGGTAATATCTTTCTTGGCAACAACGTAGACATCGTGTTTTAACCACGGGTATTCCAACAATTGTTAAGTATAATAACAACTATTTGTTATTTATAAAAACTTATACTTGTCATTTTCTTCATCCAATAACTTTTCGTTATGGGTCCCCATAAAGGTTCTTGGTGGTAAATGCGAATATTCTCTTCCCATGAGGAGAATATTCCATGACCAAACGAATATTCCCCGACAACAATGAATATTTTATAACCACTTGTTTATTTAAAATATTCGCGCATTTTACTCATAACTAACCACATTAATCAAATCAACCATTACTATTTTAAAATAATAAATAGAGGAAATTCAATTTCATTTATAAAAAGTTAGGGTCTTATATACCTCCTCATACGTTAAATCTTTCGCTATCTCGTCCGGTTCTAATTCAATAATATGGTTTGGGTCTTTCACATATTTACGTAACATAGATATGTGAAAAACGTTATGAACACGAGACATACTTGGAGGTAAGGCGGGTATATAGGCCACAGTTCCTACTCGGTCGAGGATTAAAAATGGGCCAATGAATCAAGGATTGAGCTTTCCTCTCTTTCCAAATCTCGTAACTCCTTTCCATGGAGCAATACATAACAACACATGATCTCCAATATTGATTTCCACGTCCTTTCGATGAAGATCAGCATAACTCTTTTGTCGATCTTGTGAGGTTTTTATACGTTATCGGATCGTTTGAATCTTTTCCGTAGTCATACATACCAACTCCGATCCTAACAACGTTGCTTCACCCACCTCATCCCTGCATACTGGAGAACGACACTTTCTTCCATACAAAGTCTCAAATGGAGTCATGTCAATACTTGCTGGATAACTATTGTTATAGGAAAACTCCACCAATGGTAAGAACTTGTCCCAACTTCCTTTGAAGTCAAGGACACAGAGTCTTAATAATTCTTCAAGAGTTTGAATAGTCCTCTCCGACTGCCCGTCCGTTTGAGGATGATATGTTGAACTAAATCGTAAATCCGTGCCCATAGCTTTTTGCAAACTAACCCAAAATTATGAAGTGAATCTTGGGTCTCGATCAGAAACTATGGATACTGGCATACCCTGCAATCTTACAATCTCGTTTATGTATATACGAGCAAGACGTTCAAGTGTATAAGTTTCTCGTATCGGTAAGAAATGAGCAGACTTGGTCAATCTATCAACAATGACCCAAATCGCAGATATACCTTGAGAAACCTTGGGGAGACCAGTAACGAAATCCATGGTAATGTGCTCCCACTTCCATTCTAGAATTTCAAGTGGTTGCAATGGACCTTTTGGCACTTGATGCTCCGCCTTGACTCGTTCACAAGTTAGACACCTGGAGATAAACCCCACTATCTCTCTCTTCATATTGCTCCACCAAAATGTATGTCGAAGATCACGATACATTTTGGTACTCCCAGGATTGATTTCAAACGGTGTGTTGTGCTCCTCCATCATGATTTTATACTTTAAGTCAGAATCGTTAGGAACACAAAGTTTGGAGTTAACTCGAAGTATTCTTTCTTCGTCGATTCTTGCTTCCAGAATAACACCTTCTTGCACATTCTTCTTCATACGCATCATCTCCAGGTCTGTAGCTTGAGCAGCTTTAACTTTATCGATTAAAGTCAGTTCTACTCGTATATTTGCCATCATCACATGGGTCCCTAGAGTCTTTAACTCTATCTCCATTCTTTGTAAGTCATACAAAATGGGCCTTTGTGTTGACAATATCGCACTCGTACCTATGACGCCCCCAAAATTAGGTATACATCACCCATTCTGAGTCGCCAGATACATGGTACAAAATTCAAATACAACTTCATTTATACAACTGTTGAGCTATCGTATAGAATACGACCACAGTTAACTGTGAGTTTTAATACAAATGTATGTAACTCTCATGGTGCCTCGACCACAACCTTACAATGGTACTTTACATAAAAGTATAGTCAAAGACTGTTTTAGAAACTAAAATCTTTAGGAAGTGCTCAAAGAAACCTTCGTACATGGGAGGCCATGCGTCTAGGTTATAATAGATATCATATGGCCACAGAATTATCCTTGGTTGACCCAATAGACCCCAAAGAAAAATGAGAAGATTACTATCATCTTCTTTCCAATGGTAAGTCCTCTCTTGACATATAACTATCTCCACTGTCTTCAAGTGAATATTATATTTTAAATCAACTCCAAGATCATATAGGTAGTGCTCGTAGATATATTCTGCAAGTGGATGCGCACAACCCTGTCTTATGATAACACGAGGTTGTATGTCATTAGACATCTTGTATGATAGTGGCAAAATACCCTTCCAAAGTTGGGTTCACCTCACCCTATTTGATTCACCAAATATAACTACTAAATGTTGTATAGAATACAACACACTTTTCTATAATGTTTAAGGAGAACCTCCACAGCTAGAGACCAATGTTTTATTCCCTTATTATCCCCGCTCGACCCGGCAACACTCTTACGGAAACACTCTTATTACCTGAAAGGAATTGTGAAGCAGAAAGGGTGAGCACAACTATCCCAGTAAGGAATATCATGACTAAAGATAATTAAATTTTCAATAGCTTTCATCAATAATAAATTAGAGATTTAGAACATATGGTAGATGATAAAACTTTTCAACCATAGTTGCAGCGGAACGAGCAATCCATTAGAAGAGTCAAATAGACCATCAGATCTATTATCTTCTCTATGTTAAAAGTCCACCAATAATGTTTTATTCCTGTAACATCAATCAACAATTTCTGTCCACAATCATATGAATAACTTATAATCATAATTGTGATTCTAAATTCCTCTTCGCACCCAGGACGAAGATAATTTTCATCACCTATCTTCACCTGAAACATCAAAAATCATGGTTATACCAAATCACAATTCTTGTTCATAATCATACTAATAAATTCATCTTTGCACTACGACCAAAGATATTTATTAACAATTCATCTTTGCACTACAAGCCAAAGACATACAACTATATTTTAGAAGAGTCAAGTAGAGCATGATATCTACTATCTTCTACAAATTAAAAGTGTATAACCAATATTTTATCGCTGAGACTCAACTCAATAAATAATCCACATCATCGAATCATCCCTGCACTACAGGCCAAGGATATTCTTTAGTATCACGACCACTAATTATCCATGCACTACGGGCCAAAGATAATCGTGTTTTCATCAACGGTCCTAATCATGCCATAAAATAATTCATCTTTGCACCCTTGGCCGAAGAGAATCCATAGCCATAATCATACCAAAAACTGTCCATCAATGCACTACGGGCCAATGAGGACTTTTTCATTAATATCACAACCACAAATTATCCATGCACTACGGGCCAAAGATAATCGTGTTTTTATCAACGGTCCTGATCATGCTATAAAACAATTCATCTTTGCACCCTTGGCCGAAGAGAATCCATAGCCATAATCATACCAAAAATTGTCCATCAATGCACTACGGGCCAATAAGGACTTTTTCCACATCATTTGTAACATTACTAGCCATGATTATACCGAATAATCCTCGGTCATAATCATACCAAGTCCATCTATACACTACTACCAAAGATGACTTTCAACACAATATAAGCATGAGGATGATGACAATGATATAAGAATCAATCAAATGAGATAAAGGATAAATATTAAACATTTATAATACAATTTATCCAGCGTATAACCAAATGTTATCAATCACTTAATAATCTCATAATCTAATATCATTAATATTATAACAATATTTTAATCATTTCTTAAACTTATAAACAATTTATTTCAATTGTTTACACTTTATCAAATAATGCATTTAATCATTTAAAAATGCCATAATCATAAAATTTCATCATCAATGATCAAATCCCACATCAAAAATCTGCATATTCCCTATATAGGATTCTCAAGCCATAAAATCCTATTTTTCAATTTTATTACTTCACATAACATATTTAATTCATTTACTCATAACTAGTTCATTTTCATGAAAAATACCAAATCAGTTCCAAAAATATTTCTTTTCTGGAATTTAGCAAAATATAGTCCCATCTTGAACATATATTTTTCTCAGAATTTTTAAAATTCATTTACTATTTTTCATATGGCTAAAATTGCCGAATATTTAGACATTTTCATAAATTGTTCTTTTGTCCAAAAATTCCAAATTTTACAAGGTATACTCCTGTTATATACATGTACTTCCAATAAAAATTTTACCAATTTTGGAGTTAACCACAAGGAGTTATAAGGGTTTACTTTTAAAATAGTCTTTTCCCATAAAATCCATAACTCTTAATCTATACATCCAAAAATCGCCATTTTTGGACACAATCTAGAAAACTCATCAAATTATCATTTCAAAAAAATTTCCAGAATTTTTGAGGGTCAAAAAAATTATGAATCTGCCCCTGGAAGAAACCTCTTTTTAATGAAAATACTATTCGTATGAATACGAAGGATCATTCACCATGCATGTGGTAATCCACATAGACAGGTTATTCCAATGAGAATAATAAATAATGGAATAATGTAAGGATTCACCATGCGTGCGATAGACTACCAAGCGAGTTATTCCCAATGTAATAATAAATAATGGAACCAGTCGTCGTAAGCGTATGAGATAGGATATTCGACGTAATAATAAATAATGGAACCCGGTCTAGCGTAAATGCACTGTACAGGATATTCAAATGAATAATAAATAATAGAACCAGTCCCAAGATAAACGCACGCATGACGGATATTCACGAATAATAAATAATGGAACCAGTCCGGCAGAACGCACCGACGAGGATATTAAACGAGAATAATAAAGAATGGAATATTAGAAGAATTTCACCATGTTTGCGGTACTTCGCATAAATAGGTTATTCTAACATAATAATAAAGAATGGAATAACAGAAGAATTTCACCAAGTATAGGGTATCCCGCTTATACAGGTTATTCCAACAGAATAATAAAGAATGGAATAATAGAAGTTCTCTTCATGAATAAGAAAGAAAGAATACCCCTTATGAGTACAACAAATAATATCCCCTACCTTAAAAAGAAAAGTATTCCGACTTGTAGGGCGGGAATATACTTGAAGAAAACTTGCACTACGTTCAAAGCTTTCCTAAACTCTAAAGAAATACGCTCAAGATTATAGAAGAAGAACTCTCTCTATAGTTTCTCTCTCTAGAGTTTCAGTGAATTCGTAAGAAATAATGAAGGAATGAGCTTCTATTTATAGAAAAATGGATTGCATAGTAATTAACTCATGAACGGTCGATTGATTTACTTTAATCTGACAAATCCATATTTAAAGCAGAATCTTTTAAATAAAATATAATATATTCTATTTATAATCTAATAAAACGAAAAAACTTTATAAAAGATTTTACTATGTAGGCACTATGCATAATAAAATATAATATATTCTAATTATTGTCTAATAAAACAGATAACTTTATAAAAGTATTCTGTTTTATATAAAAAGATTTTACTATGCAAAACACTATGCAGGCACTATGCAACACTATGCATAATAAAATATAATATATTCTATTTATAGAATAACTTTATAAAAGTATTCTGTTTTATTACATTAATAATACCAATAAAACAAAACTGAGTGACTTATCACATAAACTTCAATAATCAATACCGTGTGCTACTATACAACCACGCGTATTACTATACTTTTACTACCGAGTAGTTCAACAGTTTTAATGGTAAAACTTCCGATGTTATTCTCATAAAAATATTTTTGTCATCATCCGACAATAATTCCGTTGCGGGGTCCACCAATGATTGTACCGTCGTACGGACATTCCCCAACAAAAAGAATATTTTATATCAACTTGCTTACTTTGCAAAAAATTTCACATATTACCCTTAACTTTAAACTTTTATCAATTTAACTATTTACCAAAGAAAAATTGAATACTTTTATTTCATAAAATTCGGGGTCTCACAATCACCCCTCCTTATAAAATTTCGCCTTCGAAATTTACGTACGTACCTGATATTCGAAGAGATGAGAATACCTTGCTTTCTTTTCGGATTGTACCTTCCCGGTTATATCCTCTATATCATGATTTTTCCATTGCTCATATCCTGTTTTTCAGATATCATTCTAGAATATATCTTCAAAACAAAGGTTAATTGACATATCACAATTTGTAAAATTATCAAGTAAACAATTTGAACTTAGGTAAGTCACACACTAATGAAGTATATAACCTCGCCTCTCCTCCTAGTTCTAGACTCTTATCTCCGCCAAATGACCATATCCTAAGCTCGATACCAAATGTGACGCCCCAAAATTAGGTATACATCACCCATTACGAGTCGTGAGATACATGGTACAAAATTCAAATACAACTTCATTTATATTAATTGTTGAGTCAGTATAGAATACGACCACGATTAATCGTGAGTTTTAATAAAAATGTATGTAACTCTCATTGTGCCTCGACCACAACCTTACAATGGTACTTTACATAAAAGTATAGTCAAAGACCATTTTAGAAACTAAAATCTTTGGGAAGTGCTCAAGGAATACCTTCGTATATGGGAGGCCATGCGTCAGGTTATAATAGATATCATATGGCCACGTAATTATCCTTGGTTGACCCAATAGACCCCAAAGAAAAATGAGAAGATTACTATCATCTTCTTTTCAATGGTGAGTCTTCTCTTGACATATAACTATCTCCACTGTCTTCAAGTGAATATTATATTTTAAATCAACTCCAAGATCATATAGGTAATGCCCGTAGATATACTCAGCAAGTGGATGCGCACAACCTGTCTTATGATAACACGAGGTTGTATGTCATTAGACATCTTGTATGATAGTGGCAAAACACCCTTCCAAAGTTGGGTTCACCTCACCCTATTTGATTCACCAAATATAACTACTAAATGTTGTATAGAATACAACACACTTTTCTATACTATTTAAGGAGAACCTCCACAGCTAGAGACCACTGTTCTATTCCCCTATTATCCCCGCTCAACCCGGCAACACTCTTACGGCAACACTCTTATTACCTGAAAGGAATTGTGAAGCAGAAAGGGTGAGCACAACTAGCCCAATAAGGAATATCATGACTAAAGATAATTAAATTATCAATAGCTTTCATCAATAATAAATCAGAGATTTAGAACATATGGTAGATGATAAAACTTTTCAACCATAGTTACAGTGGAACGAGCAATCCATTAGAAGAGTCAAATAGACCATCAGATCTATTATCTTCTCTATGTTAAAAGTCCACCAATAATATTTTATCCCTGTAACATCAATCAACAATTCCTGTCCACAATCATATGAATAACTCATAATCATAAATGTGATTTTAAATTCCTCTTCGCACCCAGGACGAAGATAATTTTCATCACCTATCTTCACCTGAAACATCAAAAATCATGGTTATACCAAATCACAATTCTTGTTCATAATCATACTAATAAATTCATCTTTGCACTACGGCCAAAGATATTCATTAACAATTCATCTTTGCACTACAAGCCAAAGACAAACAACTATTTTTTAGAAGAGTCAAGTAGAGCATGATATCTACTATCTTCTATAAATTAAAAGTGTATAACCAATATTTTATCGCTGAGACTCAGCTCAATAAATAATCCACATCATCGAATCATCCCTGCACTACAGGCCAAGGATATTCTTTAGTATCACGACCACGAATTATCCATGCACTACGAGCCAAAGATAATCGTGTTTTCATCAATGGTCCTGATCATGCCATAAAACAATTCATCTTTGCACCCTTGGTCGAAGAGAATCTATAGCCATAATCATACCAAAATATGTCCATCAATGCACTACGAGCCAATGAGGACTTTTTCATTAGTATCACAACCACAAATTATCCATGCACTACGGGCCAAAGATAATCGTGTTTTTTATCAACCGATTCCGATCATGCTATAAAACAATTCATCTTTGCGCCCTTGGTCAAGAGAATTCATAGCCATAATCATACCAAAAGCGTCCATCAATGCACTACGGCCAATGAGGACTTTTTCCACATCATTTGTAACATTTACGGTCATGATTATACAAGAATAATCCTCGGTCATAATCATACCAAGTCCATCTATGCACTACTACCAAAGATGACTTTCAACACAATATAAGCATGAGGATGATGACAATGATATAAGAATCAATCAAATGAGATAAAGGATAAATATTAAACATTTATAATACAATTTATCCAGCGTTCAATAATAACCAAATGTTATCAATCACTTAATAATCTCATAATCTAATATCATTAATATTATAACAATATTTTAATCATTTCTTAAACGTATAAACAATTTATTTTAATTGTTTACACTTTATCAAATAATGCATTTAATAATTCAAAAATTCCATACTCATAAAATTTCATCATCAATGATCAAATCCCTCATCAAAAATCTGCATATACCCTATATAGGATTCTCAAGCCATAAAATCCTATTTTCCAATTTTATTACTTCACATAACATATTTAATTCATTTACTCATAACTAGTTCATTTTTATGAAAAATACCAAATCAGTCCAAAAAAATATTTTTTCGGGATTTTAACGAATATAGTCCCATCTTGAACATATATTTTCTCTTTAATTTTTAAAATTCATTTACTATTTTTCATACGGCTAAAGCTATAGAATATTTAGACATTTATCATAAATTTTATTTTTGTCCAAAAATTCCAAAATTTACAGGGTATACTCCTGTTATATACATGTACTCCCAATAAAAATTTTACCAATTTTGGAGTTAACCACAAGGAGTTATAAGGGTTTACTTTTAAAATAGTTTTTTTCCCATAAAATCCATAACTCTTAATCTATACATCCAAAAATTGTCATTTTTGGACACAATCTAGAAAACTCATCAAATTATCATTTCAAATTTTTTTCCAGAATTTTTGAGGGTCAGAAAAATTACGAATCCTTACTGGCGTAAATCCCTTTTAATGAAAATACTATTCGTATTGAATACGAAGGATCATTCACCATGAATGTGGTAATCCACATAGACAAGTTATTCCAATGAATAATAAATAATGGAATAATGTAGGATTCACCATGCGTATGCGATAGACCTTGACGAAAGTTATTCCCAATGCGAATAATAAATAATGGAATTAGGTCAAAGGCGTAAGCTTACAGACGAAGATATTACGACGCGAATAATAAATAATGGAACCAGTCCCACAGAAGCGCTTACGAGACGATGTGATATTAGAGAGAATAATAATTAACGGAATATTAGAAGAATTTCACCATGTATGCGGTACTTTTCATAAACAGGTTATTCCAACATAATAATAAAGAATGGAATAACAGAAAAATTTCACCAAGTATAGGGTATCCCGCTTATACAGGTTATTCCAACAGAATAATAAAGAATGGAATAACAGAAGTTCTCTTCATGAAAAAGAAAGAAAGAATATCCTTACGAGTACAACAAATAATATCCCCTAACTTAATAAGAAAAGTATTCCGACTGGTAGGGCGGGAATATACTTGAAGAAAACTTGCACTACGCTCAAAGCTTTCCTAAACTCTAAAGAAATACGCTCAAGATTATAGAAGAAGAACTCTCTCTATAGTTTCTCTCTCTAGAGTTTCAGTGAATTAAGTAAGAAATAATGAAGGAATGAGCTTCTATTTATAGAAAAATGGATCGTGATATAGTAACTAACTCATTGAACGGTCCAAATTGATTTACTTTAATCGGACGGTCCATATTTAAAGCAAAATCTTTTAAATAAAATATAATATATTCTATTTATAATCTAATAAAATGAATAACTTTATAAAAGATTTTACTATGCAAACACTATAGTGAGCACTATGCAAACACTATACATAATAAAATATAATATATTCTAATTATTGTCTTATGAAACGAGATAACTTTATAAAAGTATTACATTTTATATAAAAAGATTTTACTATGCAAAAACACGATGCGTGCACTATGCAACACTATGCATAATAAAATATAATATATTCTATTTATAGAATAACTTTATAAAAGTATTACATTTTATTACATTAATAATACCAATAAAACAAAACCGAGTGACTTATCACGTAAATATCAATAATCAATACTAGTAATGCTACTATGCAAACTAATGCCAGACATCTTTATTTTACTAATGAAAGTAGTTCAACAGCTTTTTATCAGTAAAACTTTCGTCGTTATTCTCATAAAAATATTTTTGTCATTTTCTTCATCCGAAACAATAATTCCGTTATGGGTCCACTAATGATTGTTTCATCGCATTTAACATTCCCCAAACAAAAAGAATATTTTATATCAACTTGCTTACTTTGCAAAAAATTTCACATATTACCCTTAACTTTAAACTTTTATCAATTTAACTATTTACCGAAATAGAAAAATTGAATACTTTTATTTCATAAAATTCGGGGTCTCACAGTACCCACATATGATCTTCTACGCAATGCGTCAACTACGACATTCGCTTTTCCAAGATGGTATTGAATGGTATGATCGTAATCTTTAAATAGCTCAAGCTATCGTCATTGTCGCATATTGAGTTCCTTTTGAGTGAAGAAATATTTGAGGTTTTTATGATCCGTATAGATCTCTACCTTCTCTCCATACAGGTAATGCCTCTAAATCTTAAGCGCAAAAATGACAGCTGCCAACTCTAGATCATAAGTAGGATAATTCCTCTCATATTCTTTGAGTTGTCATGAGGCATAGGCTATGACTTTCCCATGTTGCATGAAAACACATCCTAAACCTTTGCATGAAGCATCGCTATATATGACAAATCCCTCCGAACCAGCTGGTATTGTCAGAACAGGTGCTTAAATGAGCCTCCTCTTGAGTTCTTAAAAACTCTTCTCACATTCCTCGTTCCAACCGAATTTTATATCTGTTTGAGTCATCTGAGTTAATGGAGTAGCGATTCGAGAAAATCCTTCCACAAACCTCCGATAATAACCAGCTAAGCCCAAAAAGCTACGTACTTCGGTCACTGACTTAGGTTGATCCTAGCTTTAAATTGCTTCAATCTTTGCCGGGTCAACAAATATTCTGTGATTTGATATCACGTGCCCAAGGAATGCTACTTCCTCAAGCCAGAACTCGTATTTCTTCAACTTGGCATATAACTTGTTTACACGAAGCTTTTAGAGTATCAGCCTCAAGTGTTGCTCATGATCTTCAAGGCTTTTGGAGTAAATGAGGATGTCATCAATAAAGACGACCACAAAGTGATCCAAATATTTCTTGAATACTCGGTTCATCATATCCATGAAGGCAGCAGGAGCATTAATCAATCCAAAAGACATGACTAGAAATTCGTAATGCCCGTACTGAGTTTTGAAAACAGTCTTTGGAATGTCATCAGTTTTAATCTTTAATTGATGATATCTGGAATGAAGATCGATCTTTGAAAAGAATTTGGCGCCATACAACTGGTCAAACAGATCATCAATACGAGGTAACGGGTACCTATTTTTGATGGTGACATGATTCAACTCCCGATAATCAATACAAAGTCGCATACTTCCATCTTTCTTCTTCACGAATAGAACAAGAGCACCCCAAGGAGATGTACTAGGATGAATGAAACAGATGTCTAACAATTCCTGTAGTTGGGTTTTTAACTCCTGAAGTTCAATAGGAGCCATTCGATATTGGGCTTTGGAAATGGGTTTTGTACCGGGTTCAAGGTCAATACCAAACTCGATTTCACGCTCTGGGGTAGGCCAAAAAGTTCTTCAGGGAATACGTCAGGAAATTTATTAACAATAGAAATATCATTCAAATCTGACGTATTTTTGTTTAAATCTGTGACATGTGCTAAGAAAGCTTGACATCCATTTTTCAATAAACGAATAGCTTTATGGCTTGATATGACAGTGATTGAATTTAGTGGTTTGGTTGCTTGAATTCGCATAATAGGTTGGTTAGGAATATGAAAGCTAACAACCTTACGAAAATAATTGATTTTAGCATGATGAGTAGTTAACCAATCAATCCCTAAAATCACATCAAATGAAAGTATTTTCAAAGAGATAAGATCGATAGGTAAAGTTTGGTTACCGATTTGAATCAAACAAGACATATAAATAGTGGATGTAATGAAGGTTTCTCCCAACGGAGTTTCAACAGATAAATCAAAGTCTAATTTCTCCAGAGTTAAATTTAAACGTTGAGCGCAAGTAGGAGAAATAAAAGAATGGGTAGAACCGGTATCAAATAAGGTATAGACTTCGCAAGAGTTTATGATTAGCTTACATGTGATCACCTCATTTGGATTCCTCACTTTTTGGGAGGTTACGACAAACGCTCTCCCTTGAACTACCGGTTTTATCTTATCTGGGACAGCCTTTGATGCCTCCATCCCAGCTGGACTTGACTTCAGTGCATGACAAAATCGGGCTATGTGACCTTCTTTTCCACAATTGTAACATACTTTGGACTGCTGCGTACAGTTTGGACTTATGTGTCCCTCCCCTCCGCATTTGTAACATATCTGACGACTATCGTTCTCCTTCCTTAAACTTGGTCTTTGGATTTGATGTCCTTCCATCATTATTGAATATCCTCCTCTTAAAATTCCCACTTTTATTGTCTTGGCCATGATTACCACCGAAGTGGTTACCATTTCTGACAAGTTGACTTCCACCACGTTTGTTGGCACCGCTTCGATGACTGCTACCACTAGTATTATCATTTTTCCGACTGCTCTCTCTTGGTTGGGTTGACTCGTTATTGCGCTCCAATAACTGAGTCATATTTACAACATCTGAATACAAACACAGTTTGTGAGAAATTAGATATTGACGTTGTAAGACCCCAACTTTTTATAAATGAAATTGAATTTCCTCTATTTATTATTTTGAAATAGTAATGGTTGATTTGATTAATATTGTTAGTTATGGGTAAAATGCGCAAATATTTTAAATAAGCAAGTAGTTATAAAATATTCATTGTTGTCGGAGAATATTCGTTTGGTCGTGGAATATTCTTCCTGTCGAGGAATATTCGTACAGAAAGTGATTGGATGAAGAAAACGACAAGTATGAGTTTTTATAAATAACGACGTAGTTGTTACCGTTAACACTGTTGGAATACCCGATTGGTTAAAACACACGATGTCGCGCATTGTTGCACGATAGCTTGCAGTATTGCACCAATTATTGATTCTTACGTAAGAAGGCACTACTCAATAATTGTTACAATAATTACTGTTCAATATTTTATTTTATTGATTCAATAATTGTTACGTTGATATTTTATATTATTGTTGTTTCAATAATTGTCACTACACAGTATTTACCATTATCAGATCAATAATTCATATTATTTTAATAATATTACTAGATAACATTATTGGCAATGTCTAGAAAGTTTTGTCTAAGGAGAGGTTTGGTCATCTAATTGCGCGTTAGTAAGGAGAAATCCTTATTGGAAAGCCCCCTCTTTCTTGGGAACTACTTAATTGTCGAAGATTGTGATTAGAATATTATTTATCAATAATTAATTATTGATAAGGAAAATATTCATTTTATGTGGATATAGATGGAGAAAATTTTTAATGTGACAATTGTTGAAAATTGATATTTTATCTTTTCTGATAAAATAATCTATTTAAATATATTATTATATTATAATAATATAATAATGGTGATATTTTTATAATAAATATGGGATATATGAATAAATGAGGAGGAAGAGTATTTTTGTTACTAAAAATATTTAAAACATGTTTTTCATGTTTGTGGACCCCATTTCTTGACTAAAATTTGATTATAGCTTGTAAAATCGTCCGTATGTGGATTTCGGTCAATTTCTGTTTAGAATTTGGAAAAGATTAAACTTACAAAGTTGTAGAGAATTGAATTTCCTATGGAATGGACATAAGATTTAAATTTTTCTGATAAAAGGGCTATTTATTATGAATTATTGAAGTTCCGGAATAATTGATTTTTGGAGTTTTAAATATTTTTTTATGAAAAACATTTTTTGTGAGATGGTGGGCCCCACTTGTGTGGTTAATGTGCTGAAATTGGATTGTCAAAGTGGGCGTAGGAAATTTATATAAATATATTAATATTTTATTAAATTTTCTGCTTTGGTGTTCTAAGCATTTTCCTATAAATAGGGTGTTTAGGTTAGAATTGAAAATCACAATTAAAGGCCAAGTTTTCTATCTCTATATTATCGAGCGTATTCTTGTGAGTATTTTGATACTTTGAGTGTTGCTATACGGTGCAAGTTTCTTTCAGCGTTATATCTGATATTCCAGCTAGAAGTACTATTCTTTCGAGGTAAGGGATGTTATTTTCTTCGTAAGTGATATTATTTTATTCAATATCATTATGCCGAAATATTGATATAAATTTTATTGTGGAATTTCTACCTTTTGTGTCAGGGTTACTATTCACGTATACATCACTATTCACGTATACGGCACTATTCACGAATACGGCACTATTCACCGAAAAATGAAATTTTCTTCTTTTTATCCAAGGTGTCTATGATGGTTACTATCTTTGATTGTATCCATGTTTTGATTTTTATTTTGAATTCTGCTTCACAATTGGTTATTATGGAGTATTTTTGAACTTGGATAAACTGTAGTACAAATCCCTAATATTTGTCCTTTTATCTCACTGAATTCGTTTTCTTTAAGATATTTTTCATCATCCTCAGTCCTAAATGATGATATTACTGAATATCTTTGGCCTGTAGTGTAAAGATGAATGATTAACTGATGAATATCTTTGGCTCGTAGTGCAAAGATGAACAGGTGTTGAGATGAACATGACCAACTGATGAATATCTTTGGCCTGTAGTGCAAAGATGAATATTTGGTTCAAGATGTATATTGATTGATGTTATAGGGATAAAATATTGATGATGGACTTTTAAATCTTAGAAGATAGTAGAATTCATTATCTACTTGACTCTTCTAATGGATTGTTGTTTCCGCTGCAGTTGTTGATCTAAAACTTATTGTCTATTATATTCTATTAGATTTTTCCATGTTGAAGACTAATGATAAATTGTTGTATATTATCTTAGTGATAATATTCTTTACTGGGCTAGTTGAGCTCACCCTTTTCCTTTTTGTTCCATTTTTCTTCTCAGGAGGTGAGAATTTAGCAGGAACTAGTCGGGGTACGGAGTAATGATTTTAGAAAGTTGTTTTAACAGTCCTCACTATTTTTGTAAAATAGTGTATCAATAATTGTAATGAGGACTCCTTTTGAGTTTGTATACTGTCTATTAGACAGTATTTGTATTTAAACTCACGGTATATGTGTTGTCATATTTTGCACGACAATTGTATTAATGAAGTTGTATTTATTTCTGTACCATGTATTTGGAAAGTCAGAATGGGTGATGTATACCTATTTTGGGGGTGTCACAAACGTATCTCGGGTTTCAAACCTCTTAGAAACATCCACGTCATTCTCTCCTTATTATCAACCAAGTGGGACGCAAACCGGGACAACTCGACAAACTTAGCTTCGTACTGCGACACTGTCATATTATTTTTCTCCAACTTGATAAACTCTACCTCCTTCATGTGACGAATACTTTCGGAAAAGTACTTGTCGTTGAACAGTTCTTGGAACTTCTCCCAAGACATCTTCAGTGCGGTAGGTTGAGTACGCTTTACCGATTCCCACCAGTAATCTGCCTCTCCTCGCAACATAAAGGTGGAAAAGGGAACCTTTTACTCCTCGGAGCATCCCAAGACATCAAATATCTTGGTGATCTGCTTTATCCACGTCTCCGCCTTAAGTGATTTTGGCTCTCCAATAAACTCCGGTGGTCCAAGCTGTGACGCCCCCAAATTCGGACCTCCACTTAGTCACTCGAATTCGGTTCATCACGTTCTCATGGTAAAACCATAATAACTAAAATAACGCATACACAACGGAAAATCCACTTTAGAATAATATACAATGATTTATTATAATTATTCTCCCAAGTCTCGCAACCTACAGAGCTTAATAGATTACATAATAATATCTAATAAAGACTTATTACATGATCTTACTTAAGCTTAAACATAGTCTGAAATAGTCTTAATATAACATAATAGACTTTAAACATAAAAAGGATGTTTAGTTGGTAGCCTTGCCCTTGCCTTGTCCCTTGCCTGCCCGGATACACTTCCACTGCTCGCGCTTTTTAGCTGAAAGGTTTTTAAAAGAAAGGATGAGCACAAATTGCCCAGCAAATAATATACAACAAGGGTGTAGGATATATATATATATATATATATATATATATATATATATCACAAGGTTTGAAATATCGAAGTGTCATTTCTAGGATAGTTCAAAGTATCAAAATAACATCATGGGTAAGAAATATCAACAATTCTTTGAATAAGAACAATAATTCAATATAAATCAACAGATATATATGAATTCAACGACTATCAAGGTATCCAACTGGATAAACAATTTATACTGAGCAGTCACTAAGGACCATTGAACTTCCACTAAAGTTATCAACATTGAACTGATAACCAAAAATATCAAGTACTATAGATGATCAGTCTACAATACTTTACGTTATGCATAACACCACAATAATATTTATTCATGTGTTGGGGTTTCCAACAACATACACTCCCTTTACCAAAAGGGTTGCCCAACTCAGTTTTCGAGATTTCCGCACCAATCAATTGGTTTGGACAGCTTTTATAAACATGCATATAGTCTAGCTGAATCAAATGGCATCGACTCTTTCACAATATTCAAGGACAATACAGATTTTATCATGAATAATAGCTTTCATAAGGGTTTAACATACTAGCTCATTGGAACGAGAAAGTAATCTAACTTTTATTCAAAAGGGATAAGCTTACGGTATTTGTCGAACAAAATAATGCAATGGTATTGCACAACAATAATAGTAGGGTTCGAATACTTTCTCAATATAGATTTGAGTAAGGTTAGAGAAACTTGCCTTAAGCGTAGTTTATCCACGTTAATAAATCAACACTTTAGAATCCTAGTATAGCATATTATAAATATACAGTGCTCATTAGCTAACACATTCCTTAATCAAGCTTGACACGATACAAGTACGCACATATGGTACCAAATCAGTTTATAAGTCATCATGAAACAAATACTTAGTTACTTTGTAAACAAATCAAGAATGCTCAAGGTTAAGACCTCCTATACTCATGAACTTTCCATTTCAATACAACACCAACTTAACAACTAAGCATCACACATATATATGTACATTAGTAGGTTTTAGATCACATTTAGCATCATAGGCACCATGCAAGTTACTGTCTAATAGTCAGAACTCATTATTTGGGATTCCAGACTGGCGCAGCTGCTCCATGGCTAAGCCTAGGACCGGCGGAGCTGTGCCATCCTTTGGCCATGCCAAGACTCAGCTGTTGCCTTGTGGTTTCTGTCCGGCTCAACCAAAATAATCACACATAATATATTTGTCATGTTAAAGGTCTTTTCATGCTCCTTAAGTCAATCTAGGTTCCTTCTTTCATAACATGGTTCTAAGTTGCTCATTTTGACAATTTAAGGTCATTCAAAGTCATGAATTCACAAGGTCTAGCATGCTTGCTTTCTAAACATATAAGATAGTTATAAAACTCGTATTAGGCATGCTTGTGTATATTCATAACACATACGTGAAACTAACACCGCTTTAGTTGAAAATAGGCTTCGTTCATGCTCTTCTTAAAATGTGTTACACAAGCATAGTATATATATGGTTATGCTACATGAGCGAGTCTAAAAGTGTCATCAAACATGATCACAAATGTCAAATTTTAGTCCTCATGGTATCTCAGCAATATTCACATTCTAAGCTTGCTAATAGGTTCAACATGCTCATGTTCCTTTACTAATCAAATAGACACAAGCTAAAGGTTTATTCATGCATTTCCAAGTCATACTCATATGCTTTCAAAGTCAGAATATAAACCATGTAGAAATCATGCATGTTAGCTCACTAGGCTAAGCTTCTTATTGAAAATATTTCTAACATAAGGCTTAACAAGTTTTTATCATGCTCAAAGGACTATGTATGCTACAACATGTTCATCTATGTGCAAAATCAGTCATGTATAGCTTACTAGGTTCATAATTTATAGAACATGATCTTTACATAGTTTGTTTTCAAAACTTAAGGTCCAAATCTCCATTTAAACCATATGTCTCCAATAATCATGCAAGTCTATGAAAACATGCTCACATTAGGTTAACATATCCGTATATATATCATACACATGTTCACATGCTAGCTTAAGTCCAAACAACTAGCTAATAATGATTAGATTTGAAAACAGATTGCTCAACTAAATTCAGCAACCAGCAATTTGCACAAGGCTTCAAAACAAATGTGGCGTGGGCTTGGCAAGTGCGTTCAGTTCAGCAGTATGACGATTTGCATCGGCAGAACTCCAGCCCAACCTCAAAATTACTCACGAGATCACTCCTAAACACTCATAAATCAATTTTAACATGTTTACAAGATCATATAACATCTATATGGACATTACCCAACCTCATTAACATATAATTCCATGAATTCAAGAATTTGGATTTCAAGATTCAAGACTCCACTTTTACAGAAACTGAAATTGGAAAGCTAGTAATGGAATTATACCTTTATAATGTGAGAGAACTTGCTACTACTTGAACTTTTAAACTCCAAGGATGCTTGTATGCTCTCAATTCTCACTTAGCAATTCTCAACACTTGGAAAAATGGAAGGAGAGCTCATACTTATAGAACATCAAAAATCTAGACAATAACATTCTCCCTTAACTCAAACTCATGTGTTAAAGGATTGCATGGGGTTAACAAGGAGTGGTTGGATGGTGGTTGAATTGCATCATGAGCACCACTCCCCTCATGATCATTGCCTAGCAAGCTTGGAAGAAGAAGAAATAGGCTAGCCTTTTTGAAACTCATGTGATTGAGAAATGAGAGGTAAATGGGACAATCTTTTTGGGACAATCCAATATAACTAGCATTCTTGTATACTCCTACACATTCTCACTCTTATGTTATATTTTTTAATACACATCTCAACCATGTATTATAACCTAATTTCACACCACGACCTAATATTTCAATGTGGTAGATGTTATGCAACATACATATAATCCATGTACATTTTATCAAAATGATAGTTTACAATGTGTTCATGGTATGGTCATGGTATATTAATTTAATACATACCCATATACATATTGTCACATAGATAATGTATTTATAACATATAGTTCCAATATATTTAATCATAATGCCCATACAATATAGTTTTATAAGACTTAATATATAGTCACACAATGTCACACTACACTATATAATATAGTTGTATATGCACATAACCGTCAATATAATATTATTTAGCAATTAATAGTAATCACACATTATTAGTTAATTACTAAAAATTCAATATTCTACCACAAACCATTATCAATTAATTAATATAATCATTAATTGATCCTCATTATTAAATAATTAATATATCACACATCAATTATCAACTAATACTATACTACAACAACAATTAACAATTAATATACTTAATTGTTTACTTTATAATCCCTTTGTTAATTAATATTACTGTTAATATTTTCCATCACCATGCCCCACAGACTTCAATGAGTTCATCACAAAACTCCACATATCCTCAATTATTCAGTTATTTAATAAAATTGAGTTATCTCATTTCATAACACGAAATCGTTCATATTCAAATAAATATTTATTTCTATTAATATATTTATTTAATAATACGTAGAAATTCTCGGGTATTACACAAGCTCCTTGAACTGTTTAGCTGTGACCGTCCGAGAGTTGCCAGTGTTTCCACCTGCATTTTGAACAAGACTCGTTCTCGCCTGATGTTGCATGAATTGCATAAAGCCTCTGAACATCTCATCGTTCATCATTTGGTTAGCGTTGCTGTTTTCCTGAGGACTATTGTCATCCTGATGCACATTATCCTAGGTATTGATCGTTGGTGACTCAACGGTCTCATGTGCTTCATTGCTTATCTCAACATTTTCGGATGCCTATTTCAAAAACTGCCAAAAAATAAGGGTTAATTGACATGTCACATATTATCCCTATACTCTGACCGACCAAATAAATACCAAATAAACTTAGGTAGGTTAGTGAAGAAATTTCCAATCTCTCCCCTCCTAGTTCTAGTCTCACATCTCAGCCAGGGATCATATCCCTAAGCTTTGATACCAACTATGACGCCCCCAAAATAGGTATACATCACCCATTCTGAGTCGCCAAATACATGGTACAAAAATTCAAATACAACTTAATTATACAACTGTCATGTAAAATACGACAAAATATAAGCTAAGAGTTTTAATACGAATATTGCCTTCTAGACAGTATTCAAACTCAAATGGAGTCTTTATTACATTTATTATCACACTATTTCACTGAATAGTGAGGACTACTAATGCAAATATCTGGACCGTCACTCCGTTCCCCGACTAGCCCCATCTATATTCTCATTTCCTGAAGAGAACAATGAAACCAAAGGATGAGCTCAACTAGCCCAGTAAGAAACATTATGACTAAGATAATGCAGAATAAATTATCGTTAGCCTTCAACAGTGTTAAACTAATAAAATATAATAAACATCAAGTTTAACTGTAGCGGAACAAGCAATCCATTAGGAGAGTCAAGTAGAACATGATATCTACTATCTTCTATGATTTAAAAAGTTTTTCATCAACTTTATCACTGAGACTCAGCTTAATAAATAAACCACATCATCGAATCATCCCTGCACTACGGGCTAAAGATATTCATGTAATCATCAATTGTCATGATCATATCAACAACTGTCCATTAATGCACTACGGGCCAATGAGGACTTTTACCACATCATTTGTAACATTACGGTCATGATTATACCGAATAATTCATGGTCATAATCATACCAATTAGTAATACATCTATGCACGTAAGCCACAGATGACTTTTATTATAATATAAGCATGAGGATGATGACAATGATATAAGAATTCAATTAAAAGAAATCAAAGGATAAATTTTTAAATATTTATAATTTAATTTATCCAGTTCAATAATATCCAAATTGTCAACATGATACTGCTTTGTGGAGTAAAATTCAAGAATAATATTGTATCAAAAATGATTTGGACAGTAAAGAAATCAAAATTTGTCATGAATAATTCCCCAGGTGAATAGTATCCGAGTGAATAGTATCCCATGAATAGTACTTCGGGAATAGTACCCCGTGAATAGTACTTTGTGAATAGTACCTGTGAATAGTACTTTATGAATAGTACTTTGTGAATAGTACTGTAAAATGAATACTACTCATGGACAGTACTCCGGCATGAAAAGCTTAAAATTTAATAAGAATGTGCAAAAAATATCATTGTAAAACGATACTAGATGAAGCGCAAATTTCAAGGATATTCTACTAATTTCACGGAGTATAGAAGCAATACTTTAATAAAATGAGGGTATAATCAGGAATACGAGACGAAATAATATTACTCACATACTACAGAGTATGAAAGAAAATATTATTCCTATGAATACTGAACAAAATAATATCTCTTACCTCAGAAGAAGACTGAATACTGGAATAGTGAGGTAGCAGACTTCTCTTCTACTTTCTTTCTAAAGCTTCTTTCTCTATAGCTTCACTTTCTATAATTGCTCTTGTGAGTCTTAGTGAATTGGTGAGAATGAAAGAAGAATGAGCTTCTATTTATAGGAAAATATAGTTTCGATAATTGCACGTTTTGGGGCTCGAAATATTGCAGTATAATACCTTCATCTTTTCCTTCATTTTTAATTTAATCATGCAAGTATTATCAAACTTGCACCACCTGCCCTAATAGTACATCATGTGAATCAATAGTACATTCATGTGAATCAATAGTTCTATACATGTGAAAAAAATAATTATAGTATAGTACCTTCATCTATACCTCCATTTTAAATTTAGTCATGCAAGTATTATCAATCTTGCACCACCTCCCCTAATAGTACATGCATATGAATCAATATTACACACATGTGAACAAATAGTTATAAGCATGTGAATTAATAGCAATTAATTGCTCATTTATCCGATTAATTACCTGATTGGTCAATATAACCTCCAAGCATCAATTATTATCGAAATAGATGTTGATTTCCATTAACACTAATAATCCCAACACAATGAAAATATCAATTTCATCTTTAATCAACACGAACTTATTCATCATTAATATTATAACTCACAATATTTAACAACCAGATCATTTCCAAGAAAGAGGAGGCTTTCCGATAAGGATTTCTCCTTATTAGCGCGAAATTAGGTGACCAAACCTCTCCTTGACAAAACTTTCTAGACATTGTTAATATTGCAAATAATAATATGAATAACTTTGTCGTCTCAATTATTGATTTAATAACAATAAATATTATGCAGATGATACTGTGACAATAATTGAATCAATAATATGAGAGATATTATACAGCAATTACTGTAGCAATAATTGAGTATAACTGAGTAACTTCTGACGTAAGCATCAATAAGCAATACCGTGTGTTACTATGTAAACACGCGTATTACTGTACTTTTACCACCGGGTAGTTCAACAGTTTAACAGTAAAACTTTCACCGTTATTTTTATAAAAAGATAATTTTTGGTTTCTAACTACGATAATACTTCCGTTGTGGGGTCCACCAATGATTGTGTCGTCGTACGAATATTCCTTGTTAAAATGAATATTCCCCGACCTATCGAATATTATATAACCACTTGCTTACTTTGCAAAATTTATTAATAATACCCACAACTATAACATTATATCAAATCCACACCAAAATATTCAAAAATATATTTCGAAAAAAAATTAATCTTTATTCATAAAAGTTGGGGTCTTACACCAATGGTTTGGCTTGTTGACAAATCTATAAAAAATTTCCATTCAAGGGGTTTTGTAGAGAATGTTATGAACAAGAAAATGACTTAAGAACGGACTCATTCCAATATCAGATAAGAGAGTTATGAAATTACAAAGTAGCGTCAATGAAATCGACAAAGCTAAAAATTTTCGGGAAGCTAAGTGTTGGCTAGGCTGCAATTGTAGTAGGGTCATTTACGCACTAATCCATGGGTCGGCGGCATTAGAAGTAAGAAGAATAAGCAGAAATGATGTAGCGCAATGATCGATAATGGAGGCGTTGAGGCACATTGTGTGACGCCCCAAATCAAAAGTTGCTTGAAACCCGAACTCGTGTCTTCACGATACCATTTCTATAAAAGTGAATAATATTAATACTAATATAACATTCAAACTTAATTTACATATGCATCAAAGTTTACTCCCAGGTACGAGACCTTTAAATACATTCCTTACAATACATGATATAAGATATATATATATATATATATATATATATATATATATATCATTGTCTTAATAAACTATAACTATTGTACAACATATTATAATCTCATTCGAACCACTTTCATTTCCCCTTGTTCGTGCCTTAGCCTTCAAGTTGATCATACATAACTGAAAACATTTAATTTAAGTAAGAGTGAGCATTTGACTACCCAACAAGTAATAGCAATTATATATATAAGCTGAAAGAATTTAAATGTTTTCTTTAAATAACCCTTCTACAACGAATCAATAGTTGTGAAGTAATCTGAACCGATAATAATAAAATAACAACCCTCTTTCAAATTTTTGAAACTACGTACTAACCATAAATGGGGTTTAAGTAACATACTACGAACATTCTTTTCATTTTGAAAAGGTTTAGTGAGAACTTCATCCATGCAGATCAGTCATAACTTACGAGACACGGAGGGTGATCGACCCGTTATACCTGTATTGATCAACACTACATTACAAGAACGATGTTATCGTTCACTCTCTGTCCTTTAGGTAGCATAAAAAGTTTTCCCATATAAGGGATGTTCATACTTAGTCTTGAGTCCAAACCAAAGAAATTTGATGGATACAAAAGGTTTTATCTTGTTCAATAATAATCTATAATTCAACATATACGTATACGGGTAATTGACAAAAGTGTATCAACATGTGAATGAATACCATGATTATCCAAGTGGGGACACTTGTATAACCATTTATAGAAATTAACGAACAAAAATATATATATCGAACTAAAATGTCGATAATCAATGAGTATATATATAATGCAGACAGAATAATATAATTACGAAACATTCTTACTCATGTCCATTGCATAAAGAAAATGCAAAGGTAGGATACTTGCCTGATCTGCTGCTTACAATTCTCAACTTAGTTCTATCTCTTTTATCACGACCTATCATTAATCAGATCATTCGTTCGATTAGAGCAATATATCATAACACATAGTACTGCCTATTACAGTCAGCACATAATCTAATCACCTTGAAACACATATTTCATAGTCATTGAACCACAAACAATCATTAATACAGTCAAAATATCTAAGTCCAGATCAATTTTTGAAACATGTCGGTGTACCGACAGCTTTATCGGGTAATAATTGAGTCTAAGACTCTATTTTGTATCTCAATATCCGTAAGTATCAGTCATATTATTTTTAAATGACTTAAAATAATTTTTAAACATTATAATAATTTATCAAGAATTTTCACACATCGGAATCATAATTAAATGATTTAAACATCAAACAATTCTATTATCATTAATATTTAATTATTAATGAAATTATCATTTAAATATTAAAAGTTATATTTTATAACTTAAAATATCTTTAAACACTTTATTTTCATTTAAAATGATTTTTAAAATAATAAAATCATCTTTAAACTAAATTATTTAATATAATCATTAAATAAATTTAATATCATTAATAATAATTAATTAATAAAATTCATCACAAAATATTAAAAGTCCTTAAAAATAACTTAAAATATTTTCTTATACCATAATATAATTTTAAATGATTTTTCAAATATTAAAATCATTTTAAATCATTTATTTAATATTATAATTAAATAAATTAAATATCTTTAATATTCCAAAAATATTAAATATTTATGAAATATATCCAAAATAATTAAAATATAATTTTAGGACATTAAAATAATTTTTAATAATTTATTTTATATTTTTAATAATTTAAAACTAATTTATACTAATTATTTAATAAAAATAATTAATTTAGAAATTAAAGCTGTCAGGCTAAAAGATAATAAGCGACAAAGCTGTCGCTAATAGTGTTCTTCACCAAACCCAGATTACCGTAGCGATTCATTGAGTAAGCTGTTTGACCACTAATTAATCTTGGATCTTGATGTTTTCAGGCAATCTAATACATAGATCTTGTAGTACTAGTGTAGTACTACTACACGTTTAAATCAACATCCTGGGTAGGATCATAAAATATGTGCAAGATATAAAGCTTTGAAATCAACATCGGACATGTTAATCATGTTTTCGGGCTACCTGAATTTACGGGTCGTGGTTGGTCAACGCCTTTCATGGCTTAATATCTATCAAACATTTCATGTTATGGGTGGTCTACTCGTCGAGGTTTGTGTATACTAACTAATATAAAAACACGATTCAAGCAATGTTACGATCTAAACATAAACAATCAAAGAGATCTAAGTCATCAAACTTCTTGTCAGAGCTTTACGGGTTTTTAGAAAACCAAATCAATTTCTAGAGTCCATTTTGAGGCTCAAATTTCTATAAGCTCTAGTTCTTTGTTAATGTGATCTAATGATTTAAGGTTGTAAACAACATGTAATTCTACAATTCTATTACATAAAAGCATCAAAACAACAACAACATAAAAGATATACCCTGGTTGAACCTTATCGGAAATAACATTCTTGGTTTTACGGGTTTTTCGAAAACGCATCTGTGATCGAGTAGGCTAGTTTGACCGTAAATAACTTTCATTCTGTTTGTTATCTAAGTGCTTTCAAAGCATGGATCTGGAGTACAACTAACAGGCTACATACTGGATACAATAACATCACCAAAACATCTAAAACCTGACAGATATAAGCTTGAGAAAATGATGTCAGACACTGTTCTTGAGTTTTTGGGCTGCCCAGAAACTCTTGGTCATGCTCGGTCAACTGAGTTTGACCTTGAATAACTTACAATCTACAACATATATGACCATTATTCCTTTTGCAAATTAAATACCTCCTAACAGACTACAAGTACAAACTTTCAAAAAATCAAAACACCAAACATACTGAGATCTACAAGGCCTGACATTCACTGTCAGACATCAAAATTTTACTTTTCCAGATTTTTGAAAAACTTAATTTTGAGCAGTTTGATGCTATGGATTTAACAAATACCAACCCAGATCATCAAAATAGACTATAAACAACATATTCTAACAATCAAACATAACATCTAACAACAATTTTTTGGACAAAAATTCAAAGTAGGGTTTATACCTTTTCTAAGCTTTGATTACGATTTTTGGCTCCGATTTGTTATGATTGATAGTGGGAATTTATATTAAGGAATTTTGGTATGCTACAATAATTCGTAGGTTTTTAGAGAGAAGCTTAAGGATGAGAGTTGGAAGAATTTTAGTGTACAAAATATATTATCTCTCTCCGATCTATATATAAACCAAGTTAGATGCATTGGATGCTACTCGATGGTTGATTGAATCTGCATAATTGAGTATTGGATGCTAATTTGGTAGGGTATGAGTGTTTGCCATGAATTGCTAGCAATAATGCATAATAATTCACTAATAATACACTAATGGGACAAAAGGGTATTTTGGTAATTTCACTTATAATGTCGAGGACATTCTTGTACAAGGTAATTAAATCTAGGGTTTATTCACTAGATTGTAATTCTTATAATTTCCCAATTAATTTCTAGGCTTTGACAAATTAACATACTTGTGCAATAAAATCTTAATTAAACACGATAATTTACAATTAGGGTTTTTAAATAATAATTAGGGTTTTTCTAATTATCGACATATAAAAACGATAATTAGGGTTTCTTCTAATTACGAGAAATTCTATCTGTGATAGAATTCATATAACACAACTACTACCCGGTCTTATCTCATAAGCGAGTTTAATAATTAGGGTTTAACAACACTGATATTAGGTTATAACCCGATTTACCACAATTAACCAATCATTATACGTCCGGACATATACTGATTACATTTATATAATCTGAAAATCACAATATAAATAATATTATGATATTATTTTTCATCTCTTGATCACAATCCCAATTTAGGGTTTGGATTTCATATCGACTTATCCTTCAGTATCTGAGAATCAATAATCAAGTTAAAATAATTAACTTAAATATTACGAACAAATTCATATAATAACATATTTATTATTATAATTCTAATTGTCACTTCATATATTATTTAAATAATATATAAATTATATTTTCATGGAAAATAAATAATAAAAACTTTTAACTACGTAAATTAATTACCATAAGAATATAATTTGTAGTAATTAATAATTCTAAAATTATTTCTAATTTTTCAAGTAATAAATATATTCGCATTTAACATCACAAGACTTGACACTTATTCTCATCATTAAATAAATAAAAAAAAAATTATATGCAAAATTTCTTATTTATTTTTATAGAAAATAGGGTTATTACATTCACCCTTCTTATAAGGATTAGTCCCAGGAATCACCGTTTTAAAACTTCATATATGTACAAGGGTACATAAGCGTATATAATCATTGCAAGTAGACCTTGATCATAATTGATCGAATCGATCTTTAACTATTCAACATAACGCAGCATATATCGATTAAATAGAAATTTGATTTCTAAAAGAACTCAATTTTCCTCCTTCAAAATTTCTTTATGAAATAATTTACTATCTATATAGGAAATTCATATAAAATATATAAGTTATTCGAATAGCACCTGGAGTTCCATTTCCATTTGCCACATTATCTGGACCGTCATGTTGAAAACCCTCATGATTTAAGCGTTTGTTGGGTTGTTAGTTGAGGTCAGTCTGTGATTGCTAAAGTTCCACTTTGCCTTTCCCCGTGGTTACATTTCATGCCTCTATTCTCCTCTTTGGACAATCCTTCACCTTATGTTCAGTCGATCTACATATAAAACACCCACTGTTCATCCTTGGATTGGGGCAGTTGGGAGAGATATGACCCTCCTGCCCGCACTTGTAACATACAAACTTACCCTTCAGGCACTCACCAAAGTGATTCTTCCCGCAATTTTTACACTGCACAGTCTGTTTCCTCACACCTTCCTGCTTCACTTGAACATTCTCGAAATAATTGCCTTTTCTTTTCTCACCCCTATTCCAACTATTACCTTCCACCTTCACAGCTCCTCCTGTCTTACCTTTGTTCTTCTTCTCCTTGTTGTAGAGGCTCAAGGTCTCACTCCCCTGCTCAACTATGATAGCCTTTTCCATGAGTGCTGCAAAAGTATTGATTTGCAATACTGACACCTTATTATAGAGCCAGGGTTTTAAGCCCAGCTCAAACCTCCTTGCCTTTCTAGCCTCCGTATCAACTTGATGTGGGGCAAACCTAGTCAACTCATTAAACTTTGCGGCATACTCCGCAACAGTCATGTTATCCTGCTTTAACTCCAGAAATTTCACCTCCATCCTAGCCTGCATACTAACTGAGAGATAGTTTTCAAAAAATAAAGTCTTAAATCTATCCCAAGTAATTACTTCTTCTCCTGCCCTAGTTTTATTTGCCTCCCACCAAAAGTTAGCCTCCCCTTTCATCATATAAGTGGCAAAAGCGATCTTTTGCCCCTCATCTACCCTAGCAATTACGAACGCCTTTTCTATCTCGTTAACCCATGTTTGGGCTTCTATAGGGTCAGCTGATCCTCTGAATTCTGGTGGTCCTACTGCTTTGAAGTCTTTAAATTTTGTCAAGCAATTGTCTGGTTGGTTCCCTGCAGCTGGTATTCCCAGCTGCATAGCCTGAGCTACCATGTTTGCAAAGTTTTGCATCGGGTCTTGTCGTGGTCTCTCAGGATCGATGACAGTTTCTCCTGCCCTTTGGTTTCGTGTTTGACGTCTTGGCGGCATTATCTGGTTAAGTAAAACCATAAATTATACTTTACTAACTTATATTCTAAACCTTATTGCATAAGATTGATATATTAAACTTGTTTCATTTCTCAAACTTAGATTCATATCGAATATTTTACATAGCATAGCACATACTGCTTTAAACACCAACTATCCCTTTGTGACTACGAAAGTCGGGATTTACAACCTTGACCTACACAAAAGTTGAAAATATCACAAACATACTTATCACACATATTACATTAAACATACCTACACAACATAACCTATACTACCTATTTACTAAGCCTTTTCTCTTGGACAACTCTTCGCTTGATGACCTTCCCTCCCACAAACAAAACATGAACCTGGTTCAAAGTAAGGACAATGATGAGAGGTATGTCCCTCATATCCATAAATATAACATATCTTTCTCCTTTTCTTCAAGGGTCTTTCTAAGTCATAGTCTTCTATCTTTCTTTTCCTTATCTCTCGGAGTTGCACATTGTGTGTTGCTTGAGGCTCCCATCGATCAATGTGAATTTTAAGCTTATCTTGCTCTTCCATCGTTTTCTATTAACGCTTTGACGTGATTGAATATTAAGCAACTTTTCTATCTCCCACAACCTTTCCAGCGAAGAAACCTTGTTCTCCAGATCCTAGACTTCCATTGATGCTTGATCAGCTTCAACTTTAGTGTCCGAATCACTATCTGTCAGTTCCACCATTTTTGGATCTGGTACTACGTTTTCCACGATAGCCACCTCATCCGATTTGGTTTCTTTGTGAGCCTCTATTTCAGCTATTGGCTTCGATATTAGCTCGGGGGTATGGATCTGATCCTTCTTCAAGTTATACGCACATAACAAACCTTTTCCACCAGACTTCTACACACATAAATTATCCTGATTAGAATATAGTATATACACACAGCAAATAAGAGTTTTATATAAGTTATCTTTTACTTTGCTTGACGATGAATTTATTCAATTCATCTCCTTTTAAACTCTATATGAGTTATTTGTATTTTCAACGTCTTCCCCCGTTCTAAGGTTATAACCTAAGGTCTATCCCACCTAAGGTTTCTAACCCTAAAGCTTTGATACCAACCTGTGACGCCCCCAAATCCGGGTTGCTTGAAACCCGAACTCGGTGCTTCACGATACCATTTCTATAAGCTAAATAATACTAATACTAATATAGCATTCAAACTTAATTTACATATGCATCAAAGTTTACTCCCAGGTACGAGACCTTTAAATACATTCCTTACAATACATGATATTAGATATATATATATCATTGTCTTAATAAACTATAACTATTATCTACAACATATTATAATCTCATTGAACCACTTTCCTTTCCCCTTGTTAGGTGCTCGAGTCTTGAAGTTGATCATACATATTTGAAAACATTTAATTTAAGCAAGAGTGAGCATTTGAGTGCCCAAAGAAGTAATAGCAATTATATATATAATTTGAAAGAATTTAAATGTTTTCTTTACATAACCCTTCTACAACGAATCAATAGTTGTGAAGTAATCGAAGCAAATAATAATAACATAACAACCCTCTTTCAAATTTTTGAAACTACGTCTTGACCATAAATGGGGTTTAAGTAACATACTACGAACATTCTTTTCATTTTCGAAAAGGTTTAGCAGAACTTCATCCGCAAACCGTCATAACTTACGGGCACGGAGGGTGATCAGCTCGTTGTACCCTGTATTGATCAACACTACATTACAAGAACGATGTTATCGTTCACTCTATCCACCTTGGGCGCATAAAAAGTTTTCCCATATTCGGGATGTTCATACTTAGTCTTGAGTCCAAACCAAAGAAATTTGATTGGATACAAAAAGGTTTTATCTTGTTCAACAATAATCTATAATTCAACATATACGTATACGGGTAATTGACAAAAGTGTATCTACATGTGAATGAATACCATGATTATCCAAGTGGGGACACTTGTATAACCATTTATAGAAATTAACGAACAAAATATATATCTGAACTAAAATGCTGATAATCAATGAGTGTATATAATCTGTACAGGAATAATATAATTCTGAAACATTCTTACTCATGTCCATTGCATAAAGAAAATGCAAAGGTAGGATACTTGCCTGATCTGCTGCTTACAATTCTCAACTTAGTTCTATCTCTTTTATCACGACCTATCATTAATCAGATCATTCGTTTGATTAGAGCAATATATCATAAAACATAGTACTGCATATTACAATCAGCACATAATCTAATCACCTTGAAACACATATTCCATAGTCATTGAATCACAAACAATCATTAATACAGTCAAAATATCTAAGTCCAAATCAATTTTTAAAAGCTTTATCGGGTAATAATTGAGTCTAAGACTCTATTCTGTATCTCAATATCCGTATGTATCAGTCATATTATTTTTAAATGACTTAAAATAATTTTTAAACATTTATAATAATTTATCAAGAATTTTCAAACATCGGAATCATAATTAAATGATTTAAACATCAAACAATTCTATTATCATTAATATTTAATTATTAATGAAACTATCATTTAAATATTAAAAGTTATATTTTATAACTTAAAATATCTTTAAACACTTTATTTTCATTTAAAATAATTTTTAAAATAATAAAATCATTTTAAACTAAATTATTTAATATAATCATTAAATAACTTTAATATCTTAATAATAATTAATTAATGAAATTCATCACAAAATATTAAAAGTCCTTAAAAATAACTTAAAATATTTTCTTATACCATAATATAATTTTAAATGATTTTTCAAATATTAAAATCATTTTTAAATCATTTATTTAATATTATAATTAAATAAATTAAATATCTTTAATATTCCAAAAATATTAAATATTTATGAAATATATCCAAAATAATTAAAATATAATTTTAGGACATTAAAATAATTTTTAATAATTTATTTTATATTTTTAATAATTTAAAACTAATTTATACTAATTATTTAATAAAAATAATTAATTTAGAAATTAAAGCGTCATTAAAGATACAATAGGCGACAAAGCTGTCGCTAATAATAGTGTTCTTCACCAAACCCAGATTACCATAGCGATTCATTGAGTAAGCTGTTTGACCACTTAATTAATCTCGAGATCTTGATGTTTCGGGCAATCTAATACATAGATCTTGTAGTACTAGTGTAACACTACGTTTAAATCAACATCCAGGTTCGGATCATAAAATATGTGCAAGATATAAAGCTTTGAAATCACTGTCAGACATGTTAATCATGTTTCTGGGCTACCCAGAATTTCTGGTCATGGTTGGTCAACGTCTTTCATGGCTTAATATCTATCAATATGTTCATGTTATGGGTGGTCTACTCGTCGGGCTGTGTATACTAACTAATATAAAACACGATTCAAGCAATGTTACAGTCTAAACATAAACAATCAAAGAGATCTAAGTCATCAAACTTACTGTCAGAGCTTTCTGGGTTTTTTAGAAAACCCAGTCAATTTCTAGGTCCATTTTGAGGCTCAAATTTCTATAAGCTCTAGTTACTGTTAATTTGATCTAATGATTTAAGGTTGTAAACAACATGTAATTCTACAATTCTATTACATAAAAGCATCAAAACAACAACAACATAAAAAGATATACCCTGGTCAAACCTTATCAGAAATAACATTCTTGGTTTTCTGGGTTTTCCAGAAAACTGCATCTGTGATCGAGTAGGCTAGTTTGACCGTAAATAACTTTCATTCTGTTTGTTATCTAAGTGCTTTCAAAGCATGGATCTGGAGTACAACTAACAGGCTACATACTGGATACAATAACATCACCAAAACATCTAAAACCCGATGGATATAAGCTTGAGAAAATGATGTGGACATACGTTCTTGAGTTTTTGAATTTTGAAACTCTTGGTCACGCTTTCATTAACTGAGTTTGACCTTGAATAACTTACAATCTACAATGAGATATGACCATTATTCCTTTTGCAAATTAAATACCTCTAATGGACTACAAGTACAAACTTTCAAAAAATCAAAACACCAAACATCTTGAGATCTACAAGGCTCGACATTCATCGCCGGACATCAAAATTTTACTTTTCCGATTTTTGAAAACTTAATTTTGAGCAGTTTGATGCTATGGATTTAACAAATACCAACCCAGATCATCAAAATAGACTATAAACAACATATTCTAACAATCAAACATAACATCTAACAACAATTTTTTGGACAAAAATTCAAAGTAGGGTTTATACCTTTTCTAAGCTTTGATTCTGATTTTTGGCTACTGATTTGTTATGATTGATAGTGGGACTGTATTAAGGGACTGGTATGCTACAATAATTCGTAGGTTTTAGAGAGAGAAGCTTAAGGATGAGAGTTGGAAGAATTTTAGTGTACAAAATATATTATCTCTCTCCAATCTATATATAAACCAAGTTAGATGCATTGGATGCTACTCAATGGTTGACTGAATCTGCATAATTGAGTATTGGATGCTAATTTGGTAGGGTATGAGTGTTTGCCATGAATTGCTAGCAATAATGCATAATAATTCACTAATAATACACTAATGGGACAAAAAGGGTATTTTGGTAATTTCACTTATAATGTCAAGGACATTCTTGTACAAGGTAATTAAATCTAGGGTTTATTCACTAGATTGTAATTCTTATAATTTCCCAATTAATTTCTAGGCTTTGACAAATTAACATACTTGTGCAATAAAATCTTAATTAAACTGATAATTTTACAATTAGGGTTTTAAATAATAATTAGGGTTTTTTCTAATTATCGACATAAAACAAAGAATTAGGGTTTCTTCTAATTACGAGAAATTCTAATACGTGATAGAATTCATATAACACAACTACTACCGGTCTTATCTCATGGCGAGTTTAATAATTAGGGTTTAACAACACAATATTAGGTTATAACCCAATTTACCACAATTAACCAATCATTATCTGTCCAGACATATACAGTACATTTATATAGTACTGAAAATCACAATATAAATAATATTATGATATTATTTTCATCTCTTGATCACAATCCCAATTTAGGGTTTGGATTTCATATCTGACTTATCCTTCGTATACAGAATCAATAATCAAGTTAAAATAATTAACTTAAATATTCTGAACAAATTCATATAATAACATATTTATTATTATAATTCTAATTGTCACTTCATATATTATTTAAATAATATATTGTCGGATTGCGAAAACGACAAAATATTTTGTGAAAATAACGGCATAAGCTTTCGATAACTCTGTTGAAAACACGGTGTTAAAAGTACATTAATACGGCGTGGTTACATAGTAGCACTACAGTATTGATTATTGATGATTACGTGAAAAGTCACTCAGTTTTGTTCAATTATTGCTACAGTAATTGTTGTATAGTATCTCACGTTATTTGATTCAATTATTGTCGATATTTTATATATTATTAAATCAATAATTGAGATAACAAAGTTATTAATATTATTATTTGCAATATTAACGATGTCTAGAAGTTACGCGAGGAGAGGTTTGGTCACCTAATTGCGGCTTGATAGGGAGAAATCCTTATTGGAAAGCCCCCTCTTTCTTGGGAACGACCTGGTCGATTAATATTGTGAATTATAATAAAGGTGATAAGTTTTGTTTTATTATTATTATAAATGTAATAAAATAGAAACTTTTTATATAAAACAGAATACTTTTATAAAGTTATTTATTTTATTAGACTATAAATAGAATATATAATATTCTATTATGCATAATATTTGCATAGTGCCTGCATAGTGTTTGCATAGTAAAATCTTTTTATATAAAACAGAATACTTTTATAAAGTTATTCATTTTATTAGAATATAAATAGAATATATTATATTTTATTTAAATGATTTTGTTTTATTAGAATATTTTATTAATACTACATAGTAAATCAATATGGACCGTTCATGAATTAGTTAATATTCAGTCCATTCTCCTATAAATAGAAGCTCATTCCTTCAATATTTCTTACGAATTCACTGAAACTCTAGAGAGAAAGAAGAAAAGTATTATGCTACTTCACTACTCCTATATCCAGTTTTTTCTAAGGTAAGGGATATTATTTGTTGTGCTCGTAAGGGGTATTATTTCTTTTGTCTTTATGAAGAGAACTTCTGTTATTCCATTCTTTATCATTATATTGGAATAACCTATCTATGTGAAGTACCGCATACATAGCGAAATTCTTCTGTTATTCCATTCTTTATTATTCTGTTGGAATAACCTATCTGTGCGGTCTATCGCATGCCTGGTGAATTCTGTTGTTATTCAATTCTTTATTATTCTGTTGGAACATCATGTTTGTGCATTTACGCCGGACCTGGTTCCATTATTTATTATTCTATCGGAATATCCATGTCATGCGTTTATCTGCGGACTGGTTCCATTATTTATTATTACATTGGGAATAACTCAGTATGTATGCGATTTCTATCGCATTACATGGTGAATCCTTCTATTATTCCATTCTTTATTATTCTGTTGAAATAACCTGTCTATGTGGATTACCACATGCATGGTGAATGATCTTTTGTATCAATTCCTTATTAAATTGTGGAAATGATCTGTATACGTGGATTACCGCATGGCGGGTGAAAATCCATTTGCAGTTTCATACATTCTATTATACTCAGTTGGTTAAATTTTTGGCTTCTATACTCCATGAAATTAGTAGAATATCCTGGATGTTTGCGCTTCATCCAGTATCTTTTCATGAAAATATTCTTTTGAGCATTCTTGATTTTTACTCCACAAAACAGTATCATGTTGACAATTTGGACGTTATTGAGTTCAGGATAAATTAACTTATAAATCTTTAAAACTTATTCTTGAACTTGTTTTATTGAATTATTATGTCATTGTCATGATGAGTTATGTTGATTATTATGTGAAAACATTAAAGTTTCTTAGAAATCACAAAGGGTTGAAAATCAGATTTTGGTAAAAATGGAGTATAAAATTCAATTGACCATATCTCCTATTATATTTTGAATTTTTGAGTGTGGTTAAGTTCTAGAGTTAGATCTATGAGTTTTCTAACTTATCCAAGTGGAATCACTGGAAAAGGTGTTGTAGATTTTCGTGTGGACTGATTTTAGCAAAGGAGTCAAAAAATACAAAGTACTAAATAGCTACTGCCCAGAAATTTAAAAGGGCATTTTCGGCCACTTAATTTGTGAGAAAAATTCCGGCCTTTTGGGACATGGAAATATATGGTATAAAGTACCTCATGTCCAAAAATGAGCTCATTCCGACTTAAAATGATCAAGTTATTAGGTTTTTTTGACGAAAAACGCTATAACCAGAGTTCTATAACTCCGATGACCATAAAATTTAAACTGGAAGCTCACGTTAACATGTAAGATCCTGCCAAGATTTGGGAATTTCTGGAGTTAAACTTGAGGTAGCTAATTTCTTAAGGAATTAATTAGAAATTGATTTTTGAAAAATACTTAAGGGAGTTGGAAATTATATAAAAAAATACTTGTTGTGTATGAAATATATGTATATACGTTTGGACAAAGGATAGAAAAATAACAAGTTGATTTGGTAATTTTTCATAAAAATGGTTTAGTTACGAACATATGAGTTAAATATGTTATGTGAAGTAACAAAATTGAAAAATAGGATTTTATGGCTTGGGAATCCTATATAGGGTATATGCAGATTTTTGATAAGGGATTTGATCATTAGTGATGAAATCTTATGAGTATGACATTTTTGAATGACTAAATGCATTATTTGTTAAAGTATAAACAATTGAAATAAATTGTTTATAAGTATAAGAAGTGATTAAAATATTGTTATAATATTAATAATATTAGATTATGAGTTTATTAAGTGATTGATAATATTTGGATAAATTTAAAGTTTAATATTTATCCTTATTTTCGTTTGATTAATGCTTATATCATTGTCATCATTCTCATGCTTATATTGTGATGAAAGTCATCTTTGGCTTACGTGCATAGATGGACTTAGTATGATTATGACCAGGGATCATTCGGTATAATCATTGTGAGTGCCCCGAATCCGGGTCCCAAATCACCGCGGATGTGACGACCCCAAAATAGGTCCATTCCATCCAACCCATTCTGAGTCGCCAAATACATGGTACAGAAAACAACTACAACTTTATTACAACAATTGTCATGCAAAATACAACAACACATATACTGTGAGTTTGGATACAAATATATATACCAACTGTGACTCTCATCCCAACCTCGGATAGCACGTCACAATGACACCTTACATAAATGTATAGTCAAAAACTGTTTTAGAAATTAGAATCTTTGGGAAGTGCTCAAGGAAACCTTCATATATGGGAGGCCATGCTTCTAGGTTATGATAGATATCATATGGCCACAGAATTATCCTTGGTTGACCCAATAGACCCCAAAGAAAAACGAGAAGATTACTATCATATTCTTCCCAATGGTGAGTCTTCTCTTAACTTATCATTATCTCCATTGTCTCAAATTAAGAATTATACTTCAAACAAACACCAAGATTATATAGGTAGTGCTCAGTAAATATACTCAAAGAAGTGGATGAGCACAACCACATCTTATGATGACACGAGGTTGTATGTCATTAGACATCTTGTATGATAATGGAAAACACCCTTCCAACGTTGGGTTCGCTTTCTCCTATATGATTCACCAAATATAACTACTAAAAGATGTATACAACACACGTGTCTATATCTTTGTTTAGGAGAACTCCATGACTAGAGACCACCATAATATTCCCTTGTTACCCCTGGGCTAACCCCGATTACACTTTTATTACCCGAAAGGAATTTTGAAGCAAAAGAGTGAGCACAACTAGCTCAAGAAGAATATCATGACTAAAGATAATTAAATTATCAATAGCCTTCATCAATAACAAATCGTAGATTTAGAACATATGGTAGATGATAAAATTTCAACCATAGTTGCGTTTGAACGAAAGCAATCCATTAGAAGAGTCAAATAAACAATACGCCTATTATCTTCTCCATGTTAAAAGTCCACCAACAATGTTTTATCCTGTAACATCAATCATCAGTTCCTTTCCACAATTATATGAATATCTCATAATCATAATTGTGATTCTAAATTCTCTTCGCATCTGGATTTAATATAATTTTCATCACATGTCTTTACCGAAACATCAAAGATCATGGTTATACCAAATCACGCCTCGCTCATAATCATACTAATAAATTCATCTTTTGCACCACGGGCCAAAGATATTCATCCACGATTCATCTTCGCACCATCGGCCAAAGATATTCAACAACAAGTCATCTTTGCACTACTGTGCCAAAGATATTCATTAACGATTCATCTTTGCACTCATGGCCAAAGATATTCATCGACAATTCATCTTTTGCACTACGAGCCAAAGATATTCTCAACGATTCATATTTGCACTACAAGCCAAATATATTTATCAACAGTTCATATTTGTATTACAGGCCAAATATATTAATATCTCAAAGAAATATATAATCATTTCAGAATTTATATAAACAATAATTATAACCATGTTGATCAATTCACCTTTGCACTTAAGCTAAAGATATTCAATTATAAATTCAATGGTCATGATCATACCAACCACAATTCAACTTTTCACCATCGCCAAAGAGAACCCTAGTCATGATCATACCAATAATCTACTCATCTTTACACTCCAGTGAAAGAGAATTTCAACATCAGGGTTATAAAAAATATTATATATGATAATAAAATCAATATAATCAATATATAGTTTTAATCTCCAAAGTAATATTCATAAATCAACTATAATTTGGTTAGAAAAAGAAACCAATTTTGTAGTGAATAGTACCCGTGAATAGTAACTCATGAATAGTAACCCTAACACAAAAAGATAGAAATTCCACAATAAAATTCATACCAATATTTCGGTATAATGATATTGAAAGAATAACATTTCTTAAACTTATAAACAATTTATTTTAATTGTTTACACTTTACTAAATAATGCATTTAATCATCATAAAATGCCAAACTTATAAGATTTCATCACCAATAACCAAAACCCTCATCAAAAATCTGCAAATACCACATATATGATTCTCAAGCCATAAAATCATATTTTCCAATTTTCTTCCTTCACATAACATATTTAACTCATTTATTCATAACTAGTCCATTTTCATGAAAAATACCAAATCAGTTCCAAAAATATTTTTTTCCTAGGATTTAGCGTAATATAGTCCCATATTGAATATATATTTTCTTAGAATTTTTAAAATTCATTTACTATTTTTCATATGGCCAAACCCATAGAATATTTAGACATTTATCATAAATTTTAATTTTATCCAAAATTCAAATTCACATAGTACAATCGATATTATATAGATGTACTCCCAATAAAAATTTCATCAATTTTGGAGTTAACCATAAGGAGTTATAAGCGGTTACTTTTAAAATAGTTTTTTCTCATAAAATTCATAATTCTTAATCTATACATCCAAAAAACACCATTTTTGGACACAATCAATAAAACTCATCAACATATCATTTCAAATTTTTCCAGAATTTTCTGAAGGTCAGAAGAAGTACAAACTGAAAAACATAATAACCCTTAAAATCCCCTACCTCAAAAGAGCAGTACTTCTGACTGAAATATCGGATGAAAAACCGAAGGAAACTTCTACTAAATAGCAACTCTCAAAGTATCTAAATACTCTCAAAAATATGCTTGATAATATAGAGAGAAAGAAAACTTGTTTCTGGTGTGATTTTTAATTCTAACTTAGCCCTCTATTTATAGGAAAATTTTAGCAGACTTGACCTGCAACCTGATGGCTTTACCTGCTACTATTCCCACCCACCACATTTGAAATAAAATTCAGCACATTTTTTCACCAACCACAAGTGGGGCCCACTCAATTCTAAAATTTTCCACCAAAATGCTAAATTCGGATACTTCAACAATTTTTGAACCATTCACCTCTTAAAATTCATAACAAATCATACGTTCATTTTTAACGATTCAAAATTTGTGGACATATACTCAACTTATATATGTACATATCCAAAAATTACAACGATCCAAATTCATCGGATTAAAAATTATAACTCTTTTAATATATCTCAAAAAACTTTGGTTTAATTTTTAATACTTTCATTAAAACAAAAATACTAATAAAATACCTCAACATTAATTCCTTCATTTATAACCACATAAATAAATCCATCATTTATATCCACATCAAATAAATATTTCCTTATCATATGAATCAATAATTAATTATTCACAAATAATATTAAAGAATCACATTTATGACAACCGACTGCTCTTCTAGGAAAGAGGGCTTTCAATAAGAATTTCTCCTCATCTGGCCAAGCAATTAGGTGACCAAACCTCTCCTTGATGTAACTTTCTAGACATTGCCAATAATGCTATCTAATAATATTATTCAAATAATATGAATTATTGATCCGATAATGAAAATAGGCAATGTTGATAATTATTAAAACAACAATAATATAAAATATCAACGCAAAGAATTATTGAATCAATAAAATAAAATATTGAGCAAAGAATTATCGTAGAACAATTATTGAGTAGTTCCTTCTTATGTAAGGATCAATAATTCAAAATTTGTGTAAAACCGTAGGTGTCTTCTTTCGCAAACACGCCAGACATCAGTATTTTAACCAAAGCATATTCCAACAATGTTAATTCAGAACGATTACGTCGTTATTTATAAAAACTTAATTTTGTCATTTTTCTATCAGACAATTATTCTATTATGGGGCCCACAAAATGGTTTGCGGCCGTCGTATGAATATTCCCCGATGAAAAAATATTCCACGCACCAAAACTAATATTCCCTAACAACAATGAATATTTTATAACCACTTGTGTATTTTGAAAAAAAAATCATATATCACCCTTAACTTTAACTTTTATCAATTTAACCATTTACTGAATAGTAATTATAAGAAAAATTGAATACTTTTATTTCATAAAATTCGGGGTCTTACAGATCCGGTACAATCATTCTATCACTATTACTATTTGCGAAAGATATAAACATAAATTGTTTATATATTAAACTTTACACAATACTTCCCCAAGGTCCAGTAACCTTCAAATAAACATAATTCATTATCCTATCTAACATACAACATTATTATCATAATATACTATTACAATTAAGTTGCACATAAAATCCCAAGCTGAACTTGGCTTTATCCTTTCCTGTATCCGACGTATGCTTCTAAATCTCCAATGTTAAATCATGATATAGCAAGGGTGAGCATAAGATTTGCCCAGCAAGTTTAAGTTCAATAATATAACGATATATCATGATTGACAGAATCTGAATAATAAGCTGACTATAATTCAACAATACAATTGTAAACTAGCAGGAACAAACTTTTGACTGAACAAGTATTGAACATGAACAAATATATCTGAATCGAATGGTAATGAAGGTGATCAGCCTTTCATACCTGACTTATACATGCAATATGTACAGAGTACAATTCTACAATGGCAATCCACAATGATTATCCATAAGCATATCTGAATGAAATAACTCTTAGTAGAGTTAAGTAAAAACTTGTCTGAACTGTTGATTACCGCTACGCAATTTATCTAGCTTTGTCTGAAAACTTAATATGAATAATACCGATCTACACATTAGAATAATATCATCACAGTATTTAAAATAACCTAAATACATTTATCACACAATTCTATCAGTCTATAACACACATAAGACCTAATCTCAAGTCAAACTTTTACAGTCTGAATCGAGTTCGGTATAATTCTAACATCCCGACGGTCTAGTCGAATAAATAATGAGTTTAAGTTCAGTTAAACTCTACCTAACACTTAAAAATTATCTCAGATAATTTTAATATCAGTCAAAATAATTTTTCGTAGTTTCGTAATAATTTTTAAATAATTATTACTATTTATCATGAATTTTCAATCATTAAAAACGAATTTATATAATATAAATACCACAATATTCTATTATCATTAATATTTATTTATTGTCAAATATTAATGAAATACATGTATATCACAAAGTATTTTTAATACTTTAAAATCACCTTTATATGATTTTTAAACAATTAAATTCATTATTTGATAATTGTTATTAATATTAAAATATTAATAATTTCATGATAAAATATCGAAAGTTATATTTTATAACTTCAAATATTTTCTATAACACTTAAATCATTTTATATGATTTACAAAACATTAATTCTATTTTTGCACAATTTATTTAATATATTTATTAAATAATTTAACAATCATTAATATTGATTAATTAATGAAATTTCTCACAAAATATTAAAAGTCACTAAAATATTTTATTATACCATAATATTATTTTCATGATTTTCATGTATTCAAATCATTTTTAAATAATTTATTTATTATTATAATTAAATAAATTAAATACCATTTATATTCCAAAATATTAAATATTTTTGAAATATATTCAAAATAATTAAAAACTATTTTTCAGACTTTAAAATAATTTTTCAGAATTTATTATGTATTTTTAATAATTAAAAACCATTTTTTCTATTTATTTAATTAAAAATATTAATTTCCGAAAATAAATGTCACTAAAGGGCCCTATAGCAACGAAACTGTCGCTATAGGTGTTCTTGAGCTGTTCATCTACAAACCCAGAAACACATGTCAGACTACAGGGTGCTTGGTTTGACCATAAATTGTCCCATGATCCTAAGGTTTTCTGGGCCGTTTAAAGCATCCATATTATAGTATTGATGTAACTCTACAAATATCAACAATTGTTATGGAAATCCAACATCATAACTGAGAGATATATGCTGTCAATTATTATTGTCAGAGTTGTTCTTCATTTCTGGGTTTTCCAGAAATGAAGAACAGTTCATGGGTACTACTTTAGATCCGTGTAACTTGGAATCCAGTTCTGTTTTGTGTGATATTAAGGTTCTTATTTGTAGTGGAGATGTCAGTGAACATATATATACCATCATATCAGTCTAACAACAACATAAAAGGGAGATTTAGGCCGGTCAAAGTGTTGCTCAGGAAACGGTTCTTGAAGATCTGGGTTTCCCAGAAATCTTCATCCGTCAAGTTGGTCAACGGATGTTTGACCACGATTAAATGACATCTTGGTAATGGTATGAGTAATCTAAAAGAATGATTGTATAGCCTACATGTCATACAACAACCTTAAATCAACAACATGGTATAAAACATAAACACAAGCAAGATCTGTGGCCTGCAAAGACGTTGTCAGGCAAGATCTAGGTTTCTGGGTTGCCCAGAAACCCATTCCCACGAACCGATTCAACGCAGTTTATTCGCTTTCATATCTCTCAATCTACTAATGATCCGGGTGATCTAAGGACATGATCTCGTATTTTGATATTATACTACAAGGACCAAACAACAAAATAACCAAAAAATATACATACAGCAAGATCAAGGGCTTTAAAAATCTTGTCAGATCACCTGGAAAAATTCTAGGTTGCCCAGATTCAAATTTTGTGTTTGGTCAATGAACTTTGACCGATCCTATCTTGAAATCCGAGTATGATCTGAGCTTGATTCAAGTCTCAGATCAAAGCCCTAACATCAAACAACAGATCTATAACATAACATACACCAAACATAAAAAACACACAGATCTAAGGCCTTTGACATATGACTGTCAGGCCATTTTTTTTCAGATTTCCAGATTTGAGAAATCTTTAAATTCGAGCATCAAAATGATATGGATCTAGGTTTTGGCAACCCAGATCACCAAATGACACCCTCTAACATAACTTTAACCAACAACTTATTACATCTAACATAAAATACAAAGATTTTCAAGATTTAGGGTTTTTACCACTTTGATGCCCCATTTTTTATTCTGATCTTGATGAACTGATAATGGAAAGTTAAAGACTGACATTAGCTTATCTTATCTCACTTTCTCACTCTATATTTTCGAATTTTAGAAGGAGAAAAGCTTTGGAGAAGAAAAAAAATAAAGTGGGCTCTTTCTCTCTCTAAAATCTATAATAATTGATATGTTACACTATATTGGACTGATCCAAGGGGCAAGATGACTGATAATTGATATAAAGCTAAGGCTAGGGCTAGGGTTATCCATCCCCTACAAGATCATGGCTAGATTTGCTCACTTCCCTCCAATAATGCACAAAGAGTAGATTAGACATTTGGCTTTTAAAATTAATGGCATACTTGTCATTTACCCCAACCCTTAGGGTTTAGGGTTTAACCCTTAGGGTTAGAACCTAAGGTTCTAAAAATCAATTTTTTAATATTTTCAATTTAGGTTTTCAAAATAGCAAAATTAATATTTCTAAATTATAATTAGGATTTTCTAAATAAATTCTAATTTCCCAGTCATAAACTAATCTTGATAATTAGGATTAAAAATTCCTAATTAAAATTGCTAATTTATCAATTAGGTCCATTAGGGTTTTAAACGAAACAATTAGGGTTTTAAACTTTAAAATTAGGGTTTCCCAAATAGTCAATTAGGGTTATCCTTAATTAGGTTTGTAATTAAAAAAAATTCAAAAACCTTATACATAGCCTTTAAATTCCCACATTAGGATTATAATATCCGAATTAGGGTTTTAAATTCCCGAAACTGAAATTAGGATTTTGGAACCGGTTTTAGGGTTTTCTTATAAATTGAAGAATTTTCTAACTGAACGTGGACGTTCTAAATATATACTTAGGGTTTGACACCGACATAGGTTATCTGGTCAACCCTTGACCCTTAACCACTTATGTTCACATATAATACCATATACACAGAACATATTCACGTAAATCCTTAATCCTGAATAATTCACCACAAAAAATTTTTAAATTCACAAAATTCCTTCATGAAAATATCAAATCCATTCACTTATTTTCTGTCTAGGTTTATTATTTAACCTTAAATTCAATAATTAAGATTATTTTTTTTTAAATTCTCGGGTCGTCACAATCATGATCGTAATGTGACGAATGATGTGGTGAAAGTCTTTAGTGGCCTGTAGTGCATTGATAGACAGTTTTTGGTATGATTATGACCAGGGATTATTCGGTATAGTCATGACCATTGATGATTTAATGAATATCTTTAGCCCGTAGTGCATGGATGATTCGATGATGTGGTTTATTTATTAAGCTGAGTCTCAGCGATAAAAGTGATGAAAAATCTTTTTAAATCATAAAAGATAGTAGATTTTATTCTCTACTTGACTCTTTTAATAAATTATTTGTTCCGCTGCAGTTAAACTTGATGTCTATTGTATTTTATCAGTTTAATATTGTTGAAGGCTAATGATAATTTATTATGCATTATCTTAGTCATAATATTTCTTACTGGGCTAGTTGAGCTCACCCTTTTGCTTTCATTGTTCTCTTCAGAAAATGAGAACGTAGCCAGGATTAGTCGGAGAATGGAGTGACGACCCGAGATGATAACATTAGTAGTCCTCACTATTCTATGAAATAGTGTGATAATAAATGTAATGAGGACTTCATTGAGTTTGTATACTGTCTAGAGGACAATATATGTATTAAAACTCTGAGATTATATTTTTGTCGTATTTTACACGACTGTTGTATAATTAAGTTGTACTTGAATTTTATACCATATATTAGCGACTCAAGATGAATGATGTATACCTGTTTTGGGGGCGTCACAACTAGGCCCACCTATGTAATGGTAGATCATCCACTAATAACATTTTGTAAACTAATTCTTATAAAAAAAATTGTCATCGTAACAACACTCTTATTATATATCAGATCAAAGGTCGCCTAGTGGTAATTTTTTTTTATTGTGTAATATGGTAAATTTGGGTTTACTACCAATAAGAAGTTTAAATTGAAGAGGCGTTACTGAAAATCAAATGTAAGTTTTTCCTAAATCTCTCTAATTTTCCTTCCGACTTCTTTTCCTGACTATCTTTTAAGTCATAGGTTGAAATGCGTTGTATTTAGTAATAAAATAAAAAAAGTATTTAAAATGCCAATTAATATTTCAATTTAAATTTTGTTGGAAAAATAATATATCTTGTAATAAATATTTTATAATTTTTTATTTACTTAATGTGCATAACATTTGATTGTAGTGAAAGTTATGATTTTTTTTTATTGGAAGACATACATATCTTATGGCTTAGACGTTGACTTAGGGGTAATTTGATAAAATTCGAATAAATCTGAATCTTAATTTAAATGAGTTGAATCTGAATAAAAAAAATTATTTGATAATTAATATATCTGAAACATCTGTATGACAAAATTTTATTATTTTACCTCTCTGAAAAAATTAAAAGTTATTGTAAATTTATTTAATATTACTTAATATAATAGTTAATATTTTTTTTTATTTTTTTTACTTTATTCATCTATTCAGCAAAAAAAATCTGACTTAACCATCAGCTCAATCATCTGACTGATTCAGCCATTCAGACGATTTTTTTTCAAAACAAACGCACTTAATGGCTGACCAATTCAACCATTCAGATGTATTAAGTTCTAAACAAATAGCTACTTAGGGAGAATTTGTTTAGAGCTGAATGACTGAATCGATCCGTCATTCAATACTTTTGTTTTGAATAAAAATCGTGTGAATGGTTGTATTGGTCAGATTTTTGGGCTGAATGACCAAGTGTAATTTTTTTGGTTGAATGACGGTTGAATAAAATATTTTATATTTAAGTTTTTTATAATATTAACTATTATATTAATTAATATTAAATAAATTTATAATAATTTTAAATTTTTTCAGAGAGGTAAAATAATAAAAATTTATTATTTTGATGTTTAAAATATGTCAATTATCAAATAATTTTTTCTATTCAGTATTCAAAATTCTGCTTCATTTAACTCATTCATATTACTTAAACATCCAGAACTATTTCATTCAATTTTATCAAACACGTCCTTAAATTATAATCCAACTTATTATATATTTATTCACATATAAATCATTTTTCAAGGAGGATTTTAGGAAAACCCATACATCTGACACACAACCCTCTATATAAATTCAACTCTGCCTCTCCTGTTTCTCCTCTTGCAATCTCGCTCTTGTTTCTTCACTGGACTCTCTCTCCTCTGCACTAGCCCCAATTTCTGATTTTTAATTTCAAACCCTTTTTCTCTTTCTTATATATATATATATATATTTATACACAATTATATATATATATATATATATATAATTATACATATCTCAAAATGGGTAGATGGAATAACCGGCGATGGGTCCCTCGCCGGAGGTACGACGAAGAACGCCGACCATCGCCGCCGAATTACTACCAAACCAAAGTTAATCCTCAAGGTAATTGTGCTTTTATGATTTTATTGGGCAACAATTATGATAGATTGATTTAAAAATTAGTGTAATGTATGTATGTGAATGTTCATTGATGAATTCAGAACATTATAATTGGATGCATGTACACAATTTGTATACCTTTTCATTGTTGAAAAATGGATTTTGGTTGATGGAGGATCTGTTGTTGTTGTGTTTATAATTTTAGTTTTAAATTTGCAAGGAATTGCAAAGTAATTCAAGATTGAAACTTTTTCTCCTTAACTAGTTTAATTTTGTAACTTTAGAAGCTCATTTTGTTTCTGAGTGAGGGATGAAGCAATTTATAGGAAAATTAAGAGGAAAAGAATTAGGGTTTGGCTAAATCGAAAACAGTTACAGTTGAGATGATGTAGAATTGGTCAACTGATTTTTATAATTCTAATTTTTATCTTTATCAAGAAAAAATAAAGAAATAAAATCTAATTTTTGTATGTTAAACATAAATTACTTCCAGATTTTTTACCCTCTTCAAGATATCATGTATGTAGATAAATTGTTAGATTGATGAAACCTTTGTGTGTGTGTTTTGCTTTTATAATTTTTATTACCAGCTGTGTAAGTTACATTTATGTGAGGGACTTCGACTTTAAGCCAACATATCGATCTTCATGGCTGTTATGGTGGTTGGATAGATGACTATGAGTCTCAACTGATCTTGATGGAGGTCGTCGACTATTTAAAATAGCCCAAGTCATGGGAAAAAGTTATCACGTATATGATACTACACAACTTTAAGTTGATTTTTAATGTACTTGTCCCTTACGAATAACCCTGTTCAACAGTATAATTCATAATTTTTTGCATTATTATAAATCTTTCCATTTCTGCACTATCGATAAATCAAGAGTGAGAAGTTTAACGTTACCATTGTTATTGTTATTGTTATTGTATTTCTATTTTTATTTTTTTAAAGATCGTGGCACGCTTAATACTGGAAAGATTTTATCTCCTAGTCCTCTCCCCATCCATCAAATCTGTATTAACTTTCCTTGCCACAAAATATTATAAAATCTAAAGTAACTTTTTTGAGGGGGAAAAAGGTGAAAAATATATGAAGAGAATTTTGAATAGTTTGTGTGTTCTTTATTACTAATGTATTTTATTATACCTTTATGAGTTATTTCTATAAACTTTAGATTATATGTACTTTTTTAAATTCGTATCTTTATGACACTTCTCTATATATACTTGAGTTTTAGGCAACATGATTGTGGGATTGCTCTTTTGTTTTTGTCTTCTCATGCACTTGCTCATGGACAAAGATAGTTACGAGTGTTACCTGAAACATGGTACATTTCGGTACAAATATTAATACGCGGTATGCTACATAGCTAAAACGCAACTCGCTAGGGTATCTTTACATAAGTTCTTATAGTTAGGAATTCTTTTAGAATCCAAATGTAATAAACCTAGGTTTTATAGAAGATTTTTAGTAAAATCAACAAGTTGATAATTTTATAAATTTTTTAGTACAAATGTAATGTTTGAGCATCCAATACTAAGTTATAATATTGATATTTGTGCAATTATAGTTAAACAACAAAGAAATTTTTCGGTATTTTAAATTTAGAGTATTAGTACGTAAGAGTACTCTATTTGGGTACACAAGTACCAATACGCAGTTCGCTAGATGTATGAGAGTATCTAGTGACTATGGACTTACGACTGAATGAGGTTTTATCTAAGAAAAGTTGTATTAGTTGATATCAATGTAACCTAAATCATAGTTAAATGTGGTTCGTGGAATGAATCGGGAATGAAAAACGTCATTTTTCATGGTATATGGTACGGAGTACGCAAGGGTTTGTTTATTGAATTGCTTACTTGGTATAAAATATATTTAACCGAAACATGCTGGAAATAACTTTCTAAAAAGATATAATTAAAACTAGTTGAGATATAGTTGAAATTAGTTGAGTTTTTTAAGCATTATGTTACAACAAGCACATTTTCAATGGGATTATGCCATATTACCGCTTAGACGCTTACTTGATACGTACTAAGCGCTCATTTGGCTATATTAGGTGGTAGTCACTGGAATCTTCTTTTACATATTAAAGTTTCAAATAAAATGTTCTATATTTACTCATGTAAATATTATACTTTGTAAATATCCTATATATTTTAGATAATGGATTCTAGAGTTTCATTAGATTTTTGATCTTAGTCATTAGTTGTGCGGCCCAAGTTCTATACTAGAGAAGTTCCTACATTTTAAATCATAAAACGAAGTTGTAATCAGGCTTGTGCAATAGAAGCTTAAGAAAATAGGAAAAATTTTTTGGATCACCACATTTTATGTTTCAAAACGAAAGTGTACCATTTTTTGGAACGTCCGTATCAAAACGCAATTACACTGGATACCAATGATTCCTTTGCGAATTTAATTTTAGTGTAGCTTTTTACATGCCTACCTTTTTTTGATAGGAAGTGATGGATTACAATGAGATTCACTGCGTAGTAGCGTTTATGATACGACTACACCCAAGTTATTATTTTTTCTAGTAATGTTAGTAATTTGCGACAAATGTTTGAGGCCCCTAGAAAATGGTGATTTGACCATTTGCATATTTTACTTGCAACAACTATTCATCTAGTCTTAATATTAGTTCTCTGCCCAATTAATTTTAGTTTTTATTTCAAAGTATCGGGGTTCTTTTGACCATTATTGCACATCACATGCCAATATTATTTACTATTTTTCTATTTAAGAGTATGTGATTAGTAGTGGCTTTTTTACATTACTAATAAAATATATCAATAATTATTTACTTTTAAGTATATAATTCAAAAAAGATGTTGTAGATGATTTGGTAAAGCCTTTCATGAAAATTGAAGTGATCAACATGAGATGTTTTGAAAAGTTTATAGCGAAAATCCCGACTGATGGTTGAACAAACCCTAATGTAATATCTTTGTAGCTCTACTCAAGATAACTTCCCCTCCTTTTTTTGGGGACGGAGCTGTATGACGCGAGTGCATACTGTTGAACTCGGGGCTTGTAACATATGCAGCTTCTATTACTTTAATATAGAGCCGCAACTAAGCAATCATGAAGGGATATAAGGTTGAAGCAAGGGAGTATTCTCAAATTCTGTCACAAGTGAGAATTCCAACTTATAAGCGATCAAATAAACCTAGTCACAAGGACATTTTTGAAATAAAATTGACACTGGAAAGGTGATTGACTATAGAGACGACATTACACATAAGCTTTTGTAAAATAATATTCCCACTATTCCACAAAAGAGTATTTAACTTTGATCCTACTTAATTTGTGAAATCCTAAAATTCAATTTGTGTTTTGAATTTTTTTATGTTTTTGGAATAAAATTTTGTATTTAGTAATACTTTTTAAGTAATTTACAATATTAATCGGTGCATCAATCAAAATCAAATAAATTAAGGTCAATTTTAAATTTTAGGAGTTCACAAATTGACTAGTAAAAAAATTCTAATGGCACTCTTTTGGTAGAATGGAGGGAGTATTTAATTTTGACATATTCAATCATATCAAATAAGATTCAAGGTTAAACTTTTCCTACTTATAGACTAATAAAAGCATATAGTGAAAGATGAAATCTGGCTGTTAGTGAGATTTCTTTTCCTTTTTCACGGCTAGTTTATTTGTTTGTTTATTAAATAATTTTTAACTACTATTCTCTAAAGGCTAAGAGTGTTCATTGGTAAAAAACTGTACCGAACCGGTTATCGAATGTCTAAAAAAATGGATACCAATACCGTTACCGAAATTACGGTATCCCATACTGGTACGGACCGATTCAGTATAGGGACGGTACTGGTAATATCGGTTTTGGTTTTATTTTTGTTTTGTTAATTTTTTTAAAACATAATTTTATTGTAATTATGTGGCCATAGTGTGAGATAAATATATAGTAATATGAGTTTACAATGACGTATTATTGAAGCAGTAACTGGAGCAAGTAAGCTTCCCTTTTATTGGTTAAGAGCACTAGTAAGTTCCCATGGTGCCACTATATGTTTTTTTTTTTGCTCTTTATGTTAAAGATATTGGTACTCATAAAGATATTGTTTCTTAATTCCTATGATACTTCTTGATGACTAAATCTAAATATTTATACTGTATATAATAGAACCGGTAAATACCGCACCGTTTGAAAAAAATAAATACCGATACCGGTATCGATTAAACGGTATATACATTTTTTTTATTGGTACCAAACCGATTTTAAATTTTACCAAATTATCCATACCGAACCAATTGGTACCGGTAAAAAACCGGTCGTTCCGAATTTTTCGAACACTCCTCACGGCTAGTTCAACGACTAGTGTTTGTACTTGTAAATAGATATCTAATGTGGTAGAGGATGATAAATGGATGAAGAAATTCATATTTAGGGTATCATCTATGAGGGTTTATCTTTTAATAGTTTTCCAGTTGTCGAGGGAAATTTAACCCTTGCATGGGTGCGTGTCCATGTGGTTCTTTTTTCCCATAGTATTTTCTTCTTCCGTTGAATTGTTTATAATTTCTTGGAGTAGAATTGTTCACGATATGCTAAAGAGAAGATCGTTGTTCATGACATTTCATTTATTTATGCTCATGTCATCTCATTTGGAAGGTATCAAGTTAAATATTTATGTATTTTATTGTCAGTGGATCCTTGTATCTCTGCAATTAGGCGTTATTCATTACTGGATACGCTTTTTCAAGTTTTGATCTCTAAAGTTCCAGATCTGTATATTTGAATGTTAATTGCATTACTTTTGTGCTCACTTGAGAATGATTAATGTTGTTTTCAGCAACTTCTCCTTGATTCTTTTTTTTTTCCGTAGTAATTTTACTTGTGTATGGTGTAAGTACTTTTTAGATTTTAGGATTTAGACCCTCTCTCATGTCGATAGTTATTAAATTCTCTTACAAAATTCTTATGTGACATTTATGTTTGTAGGAAATACTGTTAAGATTAAGAATGTTTTTATATCAATTAAAGATTAGCAGAAAATTTCAGACTTCAGTACTTCACACTACCATATCAGTCTACAGCTGGTACTATAGATTGACAGCTATGAGTTCCAAAATCATTATTTAAGGACGGAACAGTGGTGCGGAGTGGAAGAAGAAGACCCAAAAATTAATTAGTTATACTTATTACTTTATTTGGAGATAAATTGATGTAATTATTAACATAACTATAATTGTAGATAATTATTTGGAAGTAGATAATTGTTTCCTTTTTTATGTTAGGCTTTTTAGTTTTTACTTGGTTGCTAAGCCAATACGTTTCCTATATAAAGAGCTGCAATCTTTATTATTTTTCAGATTATTAAATATGAAATGAATTGAGAAGAGTTTGTGCTTTTGTGTTTGTTTCTCTACCAATTCTCTGTGGGGATAGGTATTCTTATTCCTTCTTTCTACCTTGTCCTACATCAAATTAATAGACTGTTGTATATGCCATAATGACAATTAAAATTTAATAAGAAATATTAGTCATGTAAAAGAGTCTATATATTATTCTATGCCAGTTAACTTCTATCTTTATGATTGAGTTGGGAAATTGCTTGATACTCTATAGACACGTTTTATTGGTTTGAACTCCCCCCCCCCCCCCCTGTACTTCCGTTTTGTTAGTGGTGTTGTCTCTTTCTCTTCTGGACATGTTTATATGAATTGTTTACATAAGTTTATTTTTCTATTAAAACAAGTTACATAATTGTCTCTGCATTCTCCTCAAATAGTTTAACTTGAATTGTCTTGTATTGGATACTTATTGCCAGCCAAGAAAATGGTTTCACTCGATTTTTGCTGTTATTTTCTCCTGCAGAGGTATTACAAAACAATGCACTTCCATGGGAGGAGAAGTTCTGCCTTTTTAAGGGAATTCCGTGGCATAAGGTTGTGGCTGCTAAGAAGTATATTTATTGCCATGAAAATGTGGTAAATTGGAATGATTCAGCTGGAAAAGATGCACTTTTTAATGCGAAAGAGCGTTTTTGTGCTATGATTTATGACCTTCCGTCTGATGCCCCCTTACCTGATCCCGACATGTTTATCGACAATATTGATTGGAACCCGAAGATTGATCCTGGACTGATGTCTGACTTGGACAAAGAATACTACAATCCTGATGAAGCAAACATCTCAGTCCATGATCAAACTTCAGATGGGAATAATAAGAATGTAGGTAATGATGATAACCCCTGGGAGGCTTATAGTGTACGAGATACTGTAGCTTTAAAGGACGTAGCACAGGGTTGGAACAGGTGGGGTAACTCTCAGAAGTCGAAAAATGTTGAGAATCCGTGGGAGCAGAGCCACCTTGGTGGTGATGGGGCTTTGAAGGCCAACAATTGGGAAAGTTGTGGGGATAATTTATTGGGCTGGAATAAGGGGCTAAATAATACCAGACAGTCAAATAATTTTGATCATCATGGTGGAAATCATTTGAACCATGGTGCTCAAAGTTCTAAATTTGTGAAGGAAAAAGGATGGGGAGATACTGGGAATAATTCTTGTGGTTGGAATCATTGGAATATCAGTTTCAACGAGTCAAGGAATGTGTATAGTAATGTCAATTATTGGAAGTCACAGCCTGGTGAAACTTCAAAGGATAGACGATGGAGGGACTGTGGAGACAATTCTTGGGACTCGAAACGGTGGGCCAATCAAAATAATGACTTTGAAAATTTTGATTCCAGAAGATCTGGCAGAGGTGGGAGAGGATCGAGTGGTTGTTGTCGTAAAAGAGAAGGTTCTCTGCAGCATACATCGAGGCGTAAAAGCTGGAAGCTTGAAGGTGATGGTTCTGGGGCACGTCAATTTTGAAGGAAGGGAAGAACTCAGAATAGTGCCAGTTTTGTTTATGACTAGCATTGAGTGGTGGTTGCCACAAAATAGAAGGTTCTCAGCGGCACTTTAAGGTATAAAATCTGGAGGCTTCAAAGCAATGATTCTTAGCAAGTAAAGTTTAGAGAAACACAGAAAAGTTATTTAATTTTCAGGGCTACGAGTCCTTGGACTTCCTCTTTGCCTTATTCTGCTATTGATCCTTGAAATTACAATGGTACACATGGTGGTTGTGATGACGTATTTTTTGGAAACAATAAACCTGCAGTGAAGGTTAAAACTCAAATCAGAATTCTCTGGGCCGTAGCCGGCTGTCCAGATATTTATGTTGATATTTTATAGAGGTCTAAACCGATTGGGAAAAGGTATGATTATTCACATGCTTTTGGCTTTCTCTGTTGTTACAGTATCCTCCTGTAATCACAATTTTTGTGGTAGATATTGTTATGCACATCTTTTGTTTTCCAAAGATGCAAATTTCCGATAGTTCTATTCTTCTTATAAATTTTACACCTGTCTTTTGGCAATGTATCTGTGGGATAGTTATTTTGTTTTTGTCTTCTTTGTAACATGCTTGTGGAATTTGATGAAAGAGCAATTACAATTCAATGAGGTTACATCTTGGGATTTTTATTTTTTTTTGCCAAATGCTGCAATACTTTTACTTTTTCTTTTCACATGCCTATTTTATATAACTTTTTTCTGTTTTTTAATTTTTTTTTTGAAGATGATGACAATGGATTTGAACATTGGCAGTTATTTCTTAGTAGCTCTCCCGATACTTCACACCCAAGTCACTGTTATTGTTTATAATTCAAAATTTTATTGTTAATCGAGATTTATGTTTGAGCCCATGGCTTAATCCACGGGAGCTGATACATTCTCCATCTGGAAGTCACATGCTAAATTTTCAGTTACAACTTTCCATTTGAGTGTATAACGTTATGGTAGTGGCCTTATTTACATTACTTGTAAAAAGTATAATTATATCAGTACTTACTCCATGAACAGTTAAATGTAGAGTGATTACACCGAGTAACCTACAGGTTGACGCCACAAATTCCACCCCCAAAAACCATATTTTGATTGCCCTTAGTTCTCAATAATATACCCAGTACTCTTGTAGGTTATTTTTGTTTACCAAATCAGCAAAGTTAAATAAGACCCTCTAATATTATCCGAAAATATCATTTCTAACGGACAAAGCTCCAAAGATAAGACCCTGTTTCTTCGAGAATCTAGAGCCAGTTAGATAATAGTCGAGAAGCCACCAGAGGGGATAACCAAACATTTGAGGCGTCGCCTACCAAGTGGCTGATTTTGATACCTCCTCAGAAAGAAGTAAAAGATCATCTTTGCTATTTCTTTTGAACTTTCTTACCTGCGAAATTTGTACTGCAATTTGTTAGATATAACTTTTCAAAGTGAACGGAAACTACCAATTTCGAAACCGCAGTTTCAGAAACCCAATTTAAAACCTAACTCTACAAGTTGGAAAAACAAATATGAAAATAGAGAGATTAAGATGGAGATGGAAAATATAGGATGAAGAGAGAGTCAGAGAAATGATGGTAGAGAAATGAAGAGAGAAAAAGTGAAATGGGTGAGAGACAATCACCCCCGATTTCGAAACTAAATTGAAACCCCCGATTCAACCCTAACCCTCTATTTGGCAAAATGACAATGCAAAAAATGAAGATTGAAGAGAGACAGAAGGAATGAGTGAGACTTGGGTCATTAAAAATAGAGGGTACAATTGTTCAAGCAATAATTAAAGGTATTATTTATTTATTACTTACTACATTTGAGAAATTTGCTATCGACGTTAGTGGGTCAAACACATTAGGGTAGCCGACATTACATTTAGTTAACTATATGGTGCTGAGTGTTACTTTTATTATTGGAGGAGTAATAATTGCTATCTTTAGGTTCAGTGTAATTTACTCTTAATATATATTACTATTACTTCTAAATATCCAAGTCAAATTTTTTTACAATTATTGTACTGTTAAAATGAAAACGAAATTAAATGTAATTATGTATCACTTCTATAGAATATAGCTAAACACTATGTTAAGAGGGTGATTCCTTTCTCATGTGTATAACAGATAGATAGGTCATAGGTAGAGGATATAAGGTTAAGTACGAGTTCTTAAAACTTTATTTAACTTCTTTGATAAGTCGAGCACAACTTTAGTTTAGAAGTCATTTATTGGATAGGCTTCTTGAAAATGCAATAGAGAAATTCCTGGTAAATTTTTGAAAAACACTATTCCATGTGTAGCTTATATTTCATTAAATAGAACAATATAAAAGGCTTTGGAAGCCCATAAATTAGAAGTTGTATTTTTATTAGTAGTTTTCTTATTTAATTTGTAGCTATCTTCAGTGTTCTAAAAGTTGCTAGTCAGTCTCATGTCGGTTGGCTACCGACTAGCGACTAGGGGATTAATCGGCTAGTCGAATTTTCAAACACCACAGTCAGATTTTAATAATTTAATTTATAACTGAAGTTGAAAAAACTTAAAATTTAAAATGAAATATTACAATTAACTAAAAAAATTAACTAAAAATTAACTAATGTAATTTATCCAACCTTTTCTTTAATGCCCACTAAGGAACTAATTAACTAAAACCAAAAAAATAATAATTTTGCCCACTTTGGCCAGTTTGCCGACAAATTACTTATGCCTTATAAGCCTTATATCAGTATTCAGTTGATTGTAAACTATTTACAAAAAAAAATAGAGAAACTGAGAGAGAGAGAGACGAGCTGGAAAAGAACCACCTAATTGCCGAAGATGATGAAGATGAAGAACAGCAGTCGAGTCGAAGAAGGAGAAAAGAACGAACGATTGCCGATCCAATGTCGTTCGGAGAAGCGACCACAGTAGATAGCGATCGGCGTCGTCAAGAAGAAGAAAAGACAACGATCCGATTTGTTCCGATTTGCCCCGACTTTACTGACTAGTCGACGACTTGAACTAAGTCGGCCAGCGACTAAATCAAAGGACTAGGGCCTGGTCGACTTGGCGAGCCTCCGACCCCGACCTAGACCTAGTCGTCGACTAGGCCGACTTTTAGAACACTGGCTATCTTCTTAGAGTTCAATTTAAGTTAAGAAAGTTGTCTAGGAGTATTATAAATAGTTATGTACTTTATTATTTTGATACATTGAATGATTAATTGATTGAGTTTTGTGTAAGAATTATGTTTGTGATATTTGTCCTTCATCCCAAAACCTCCATCCCCATCATTTTTGGTATCAGAACAAGGTTTGCAATTTCATTAATTGCAATTTTTGTTCCCGTTATCAATTTCCAGCAGTCTCAAATTTATTTCCCACAAATCAGTCAGAATCCCAAAACCAACCGTTGCCCAGAAAGTCAAAAAAATCATTAGCCCCTACTGCCCTACAAAATACCAACACCAGAAAAACACAGTCGTATAACCGCCATTAATCTGCCCAACCTATCTGCTATCTGCCAAAACAACCAACCTATATTAACCATCCATCCAAACAAAGCCTTACCCAAACCCTAAACCCTAAACCACCAGACTGCCTTGAGCCATCAATAGTACACAAACACACAAACACGCCAACGTAATCTGCCTTAATAGCCACCGCCATAGACCAAATTGAACACCACAAAACCTCCTAAAAACCCTAGCTGCCAATATCAAACTACTCCAATTAGCTTCCAAACAAAACCCAAAAGAAGAGAGAAAAAAGGAGAAGTAGAAATAACATTGTCGGCATCACCGCCCCTTGCTTGTTGTCACTGTCGGCGCCGCATCCCGCCGCCACCGCCATCCTCATCTTTGTCGCGTAATTCTTTAACCTTCTCATGTCCAAGCTTGCTGCTCTATACCTTATTAGACAAAATACAAAGAAGACTAGAAAGACCCGTGAAGAAAAAAAGAGAGAGACCAAATTTGAGTAAATATCTACTGCTAAATTACAGTTAGTTTTTTATTTACAGGAACCATGGTAAATGCTGAAGAAATCAACGCCAAGCTTGATACTCATGTTACAACAAGATGAACGTCTCAAAAAGATTATAGATTCGATCACAACATTGACTGCAATTGCAACAAATGTTTAAGCTTCTACTACAGCTCTTGCCTCAAAAGTTGACGTACTCACGGAATGCGTTGATAAGGTACAAGAAGATGCTCATAAGAATTAAGAATTTTGAAGACCCCATCCCTGATCTTTATAATTTAAGACTACAACAACATGACCCTAATCCACGAGTTAATCCTGGTGTTTCAGATCTTAGGATGAATGCAGTGGATAGAGGAGCGAAATTAGATGTTGGAGACTTCAACGGTGATCAAGGGCCCGAAGCATTCTTCAATTGGATTCATAGTTTTGAGAGCTTCCTTTCGTTGGTATGAATTTTCCGATGAAAGAAAACTTTTTTTTGCGGAAGATAAATTGAAAGGGACTACCCGTATTTGGTGGGATCAACATTAGCAAAACATGATGCTCGTGTTAATGTTTATTCGATTATAAAAGACAATACCAAATTAACTCTTGTGCTATCGACATACCAAATTTGAAGGTTGTAAAGAATTCTTTGGTGATCCAACATGTTTATTCTTGTGTTGATGTTTTTGACAGAGTCGAGTTTTTCTCAGCGGAAGAGAACTGATGTATGACGAGCTCGTGAAAGTTGGTTAGAACAATATAAAAAGCTTTAGAAGCCCATAAATTAGTTGTATTTTAATTAGTTTATTTAATTTGTAGTTATCTTATTAGAGTCCAATTTAGGTTAGGAAAATTGTCTAAGAGTATAAATAGTGATGTATTTTATTATTTTAATACATTAAATGATTAATTGATTGAATTTTGTGTGAGAATTATCTTTATGATATTTATCCTTCCATCTCAAAACCTCCGTCCCCATCAATAGTGGAACACCAATAACTGAAGCAAGGGAGTATTCACAAATTCTATCACAAATAATAATTGAAGTTATAATATATCAAATAATCGTGGTTGCAGACTCGCAGTGATGTCTTCTCAATAAAACGTACACATTTTGGAATTATATCTAGAGAGATGGTGTCGTATATAAGCTTTTGGAAGATCAATCTTTAATTTTTTTTGCTAGATCTCAATTATATCAAATAAGATTTGAATTTAAAATTTTTTGTACACAAAGTGAAGTAGCTACTAATTACACAATTAAAAATGACATTTGAATTCAAACTTTTCTCTTTTAGAGGTAAAATTTAATTGCTAGTGCAATTTCTTTTTCTTTCTAACGGCAAGGTAATATATATATAGTACTTTCTAGAGCCAAATCATCTTCCATCATTCTATCTATGAGTGAAAGGTTCATATTTAAAAATTTATGAAACTATCTGCTAGAAATTCTTGCAGATAGTTGAAGTACCTGCAATTAATACCTGCAATAGCTTTTAACGTAAAAAAATCCAGAAATGTCATAACACTCCTCATAAAATAAAATTTTCTCTTTCTTCAATCAAACTTCAAAATTCAATATCTGTGTTACAAATCCAAAATTAATGTTCTAAAAGGCGGAAGGCGGGCGTCCGGGAGGCGTAACGCCTAGGGGGCTAGGCGGGGCCTGAGCGGGGCTTAGGCGATTTTTTTTATTTTAAGCCAATTTTAATATTTTATCTTATATTTATCCAAATAAAACAATAATATACAGCAAAACAATCTATAATAAAGACATTTTCTTAAAGTTCAAACACTTGTACTTATTGTCAATGTCAAAGTTCAAACACAAACATGCAATTGTTCAAATATATCTTTAACGTATTAGTTTTATTCATAAACAAGATTGCAATTGAATAATAAAATTTCAAGAATTCAATTCAATATTAAATCTTAAGAAACTAAACATAAATTTAAGAATTATATTGAATTAAAGTAAATATTACAAATGTATCATCATTTATATAATTTGAAGTTGGTACAAGTTCAAAAAATTACAACTATAATAAAATTATCCATTTTGACTTGATATTGTTCACTTCTTGTTGTGACAAAATATGCTACAGTTTGCATTATGAATATGGTAAATAATTAGAAAAATAAATATATCAAGATTTGGTTTTGGTAGTTATTAAAAAAACACTACTGCCTAGACCATGCTTTATTTCACGGAGGATTTTTTGCCGCTTTAGGTGAGAAGAGAGGCCTAAATAGCTTAAGCAGATCTAGCGGGATTTTTAGAACAATGTCCAAAATCCTCAATCTATATATCATTGGAAAGGTTTCAAAAAGATCTTCAAAACAAGAGGCATTGTTGATATATTTTGAGGTAGCTAAAATACCAAGCAACCCCAAAGCCAAAGCCTACAATGGTTATTCCAAAATACAAAACTTTATCCTCAATTTTGGTCATTTTAACTCGATCAAAATATATTAACAACGCATCTTGTATTAAAGATTTTAACAAGAGCTTTTCAACAATATACATATTGTCATTTTTGAATTTATAACAAAAAAGTTATTGAATTCTAAAATTTGATTGAAGAAATAGAAAAAGTTAGTTCAGGAGAGCGAATGATTGTTCCGACCCTTTTTGAGTTTTTTAATGTAAAAACTATCCGCAAGAAATACTTGCAGTATCCGAAACAATTTCTTACAGATACTTTAAGTAACCTTCTAATTGCGCGCCATTCAATTCTTGGATGAACGGTATCTGGCCAAAAATAGGGCCTAAGGCAAGCACAGGCCCTAGCCCCCGGATTTATATATATATATATATATATATATATATATATATATATATATATATATATATATATATAGTCCGGATTTTAAGCTCACCCCTTATCCAACTAACCCGAGCTCACCCTCCTTTAGCGGCGGTTTGATCATACAACCATCGCTCATACTTTTAGCGACGGATAACATATAGTGTCGTTAAAAGTATAGACGACGGTTGTATGATCGAACCGTCGCCGGGTCCGTCGCTAAAGGAGGGTGAGCTCGGGTTAGTTGGATAAGGGGTGAGCTTAAGATCCGGACCGGATATATATATGTATATATATATATATATATGTATATATAGTGACTGGTTTCTAGCGGCTAGTTTCTTGTACTAATTTATAGATATATAACATGAGAGGAGGATAGATGTGGATTAAGAAATTTGTTTTTTTTTGGAGTAAGATTATGGTTTCTAATTGATGAGGGAATCTCAACCCTTGGCTTGCCGAGTGAGGGTTCCCAAAATAGATTTTTGCTAACTCTACCTCATAGTGATCAGAAGCCTATTATTCCCATAACATTTTCTTCTTTTTCTTGCAGTTAATTGTATGCTAACTTGTTGGACTTAAAGTTCTCACAAGATGCCAAGGAGAAAATAGACATTGGAGTTTTATGCTACTGCCGGGTTTTACATGCATTACTGGTTACCATTACCATAGATAGATATGGGAAATTTAAGTTTTCTTCATTAGTTTGTTGTTAAATGTGTCATTGTGTGCAGATTCACATGTATTATATATTAGATATAAGATCCTGGCATAGACAAGTAGTCATGATTTAACCATATAAGTATTACCTTATTTTTATTTATACAATTATTTTGTTTACCATTTTTTTGTTAGATCTGTAAATTTGAATGTTAATGCCAATACTTCTATGCACACTGAAGATGATTATTGTTGTTTTTCAGTAACGTGAATTCATTGATTTTGTTCTGCACTTATACGTGTATGTTGTACACGAAATAGTTTTTAGATTTCTTACCTCTCCCGTATAGAAATTTATTAGTAGATTCTTTTCCATAATTCTTCTATAACATTTATAGCAGTATGATGCAGAATGAGAATAAATATTAAAGAAATATATTATTTGTGGATAAATTAATTGCATTTATTGTAGATCTTTTATTATAGTAGGTACATTATTAGAATAGCCCTTAGGAGTTTCTTTCCTTATTAAATTAGGTTCACTTAGTTATATTAAAATTTGAGTTTTATGCTCTATTTAATCTGATGTAATCCCATCGTTGGAATTCAGAGTTAACGTACTCTATGAGATTAAGGCTGTGTGCCATGGTGTGATATCTTACAGGGATAGGTTTCTTTCTTACCCTTCTTTAGTTCTTTCTACTTTCTTTATCCATTTACCAGTATGATACCTTTAAAGCTATTGGTCCCACCATCATTATGACAATGTTTCTTACTTAGTTTTACACATTAAAAAATTTAGACTTTTCGCACCAATTTTGATATTTTTGTTAATATAATAGTGTATTATTTCAAGAGTATTTTAGGCAAATTGTATAAAGTCAACATAAATCCGTAAAATGCGTGAAACGTCAACTGTTGCAATAAATATGGGACGGAGGGAGTATTTATTTTTTACAATTATTTTGTTTTCTATTTTTCATTAGAGTTCCAAATCTGTAAATTTGCATGTTAATGTTATTACTTCTATGCACACTTGAGATGATTATTGTTGTTTCCATTAACGCGAATTCTGTGATTTTGTTCTGAACTTCTGTGTTTATGTTCTAATGTTCTATACAAAGTAGTTTTTATATATCTTACCTCTCCCAAGTAGAAATTTATTTAGTAGATTCTTTTCCATATTTCTTATGTAACATCTGTAGCAGTATGATGTGGAAGGAGATATAAAGAAAAAGAAATATTTACTAATTATTTAGTATTACTGTTTAGGGATAAGTTAATTGTATTTATTGTAGATCTTTTAATTAAAGTAGGTACATTATTAGAATAGCACTTGGGAGTTTCTTTCCTAATTAAATTAGATTCCCATTATATTAAAATTAGAGTTGTATGCTCTATATAAACTGATATAATCCCATCGTTGGAATTCAGGGTTTGATATATTCTTGGTGATTAAGGCTTTGTCTTGTTGCGTCTTTTTATCGATATGCGAGGATAGGTTTCTTTCTTACCCTTCTTTCTCATTCCTCAACTATTTTCCAAGCCATTCTAAACCTTCTCTTGCCTCGCAGTATTATTAAGGTGATGAAAATTTATTCTTTATCCATCAATATATATGTAAGTTAGATATCAACATAAAATTCTCGAAGGTCAACACGACAGCCGGGGTGATAGATTAACAGCTATGGGGTTCAAAATCATTATTTAATGAGGTAATAGCTTTTGATATATCTCAGAAAGATGGTTAAATATAATTATGAACTATATTTTTGTAAGGGAGTATTTATGCCTGTTAACTTGATGAATGAGTTGGGCTTGGACTACTGCATGATAGTCAATGACCACATTTTTATTATAAAAAAGTAACATTTTGTTTTCTTTTTGTTAGTGTGTCCGTCTCTCTCTCTCTCTCTCTCTTTCTCTGGCCTTGTCTATCTGAATTTCTTACATCAATTATTTTTACTATTGTAAGTTTGTAACAAGTTACAAAATTGTCTCGCCTTCTCCTTGATATTATTATTTGCATTGCAGTGTCGTGAATAATTTTTGCAATTTAAGAAAATGATTTGACTGGTCTCGTCAGTGGTGAATTTTGATTTTCTCTTATCATTATTTTCTTCCTACAGAGATATTACAAAACAGTGTGCTTTCACGGGAGAAGAAGTATGGCAGGAATTTTATGGCAGAAATTCTGCTATATGTACTGCCAGGATAATGTGGTCAAATGAAATGTTTCAGCTGGAAACAAGGCTTTTCTGATGCAAAAACGTTCTTGGGCTGTGAACCTGATCCGGACATGTATTGATAAAATCGATTGGAACCCTGAGATTGATTCTGTACTGATGTTGGACTTGGATAAATAATACTTTAGTCCGGATGATGCAGATAACTTCTGGACGGAATGATGAAAATCTAGGTAATGGTGTCCTCTACTGAGAGCCGTATGTTTGAAGATGTAGGACAGGGTTGGAATAGTTGAGCTAACTCTCGGATGTTTGAGAATGTCAACGAGGCTTTGAATGACAACAATTTGGGAAGTTGTAGGGTTATATCGTGGGGTTGGGATTAGTGGCTAAATGATAACAAAAAGTCTAATTTGGATTATAGTGGTGTAACTCTTTTGAACAAAGTTTTAACTTTGTAAAGGGAAAAGGTCAGTGAGACGCTGGGAATAATTGAGATTGGAAGTGGAACTGTTGGGATATCAGTTGTAACTAGTCAAATGTGTATATGGTGTCGATTCTTGGAAAATGCAGCCTGGTGAAACATTGGAAGATAGTCGATGGAGGGAAAGGGGAAAATCCTTGGGATAAAAAGGTTGGAATTTCAAAATAGTGAATTAGAAAATTTAGATTCTAGAAGGTCCAGTAAAGTTGGGATATGGTTGAATGGTGGTGGTTGTTAAAAGGAAGATGCCCATCAGCTTAAAAGTCACAAAATATGGAGCCTTAATGGCGTTGATTTTGGGGCGCTTCAATTTGGGCATGAATAGCTAACGAAGGGTCAGTTTTGTTTACGAGAAGCGTTGAGTGGTGATTGCCACAAAAGAGAAGGTTATCAGAAGCATGCATGAAGGCATAAATGCTGGAGCTCAAGACAAAGATTCTGGGGTTCGTCAAACTCGGAGAGGGTCTCAGTTTTGTTTGGAGTCTTTTTGTGTATAAAAGATCTACTATTCAGTTTTAGTGAAATTGAGGAACTCTCAACTTGCAGGATACGGATCTCTTTAGCTTCCTCTTTCGTGAATCTGACTATTAATCTGTGTAAATTTTGGATGCCTAGTTGTTGTTTTGACTAGAGTTACCAGGGAACTGTTATTGCCTTTGCATTTTGCATAGTGGATACTATTGTTCCGTATCATGGTACGGGCAGGGCGGATCTAAACTAAATTTTTTCAAGTCTATGAGCTATCGTCTCTCTCTAACTTTCTGTAAGCTGGAAACATACTTTGAAGAATTAGATTCTAATGGAATTTTTTCTTCTGCCCACCAAGTTTAACTTTTTTATTAATCTTCCCCCTTGAGTTTATCAACTTGTAAATTCTGCCTCTTGAGTTTATCTAAAAAAAAGGTTTGCAAGGCAAGTAGTGTTCCTCGTATCTGATATTTCCGTGTACCCAGTTGATTAGTGTTCCTTGTAACCATGGTTTTGATGTTATTTTCTGAAATTGTAAAGCAGCAGTGAAGATTAAACTCGATCAGAATTCACTGGCAATCTTCCTGCCGTCAAGATAGTTCTGTCCATTTTGTCGAGTCAAAGTTTAATGGGCAAAAAACTATGATTATTACGCAGTTTCAACTATTCACATATTTCTGTTTTGTTTAATTTTTGCCAGCATCCTCTTGTAATCAGAACTATTATGGCAGATACTATGCGCACGTTTATGTTGTTTTCTATGAGAAAGTTTTGACAATGTTTTCTGATCTTATTGTGGATGCAACTGATTGTATATTACTGAAATATTTTACCAATATGTTGTGTTTATTCATTTGAAGCTCGTGGCTATATCAGAGAAGTGACTGATTGGTACATTAAAAGCAATATAGAAATTAGATTGTTAAGAAACCACGTGAAAGCTCCTGGTTAATTTGAGGAGGCCTTATATCTCAGTGTTGGCTAGGTCCGTTGAAGCTTTTAGGAACACTGCCTTAGTTTTATTTATTTTTATTTTTTTTGGGGTGTACCTTGGGTTTGGTACTGTTTATCTATGAACTGCGTTGGTTTCAAAATTAAAGATATATTTTGACTTTTTAGAATTCGAAATTGATATGAAGTTATTTAGTTTTAGTATAAACAAATATAACAATTATAAATTAATTATAAAATATTATTAATTATCATCTTTGTTGTTTTTAAAACTTAGAATAAAATTATATCAATTTTAAAATTTAAAATTTTATAAATTGATTCTAAAAAGTCAAATGTATCTCTAATTTTTGAAGAGAGGTCTTACTAAATGCTTAAGGCTAATGTAAGGAGAACAAAAAAGTCCAAGTCTGGCATTTTTTATTTGGGCTAAAAATTAACTTCCGAAAATTTAAAGTAGCATAGGGGTTCACATAACGTCCAAGCTTGACTTAGCGTGAAAAGAGTTTGAAAAAGCCCGACCTGCTTTGGGTCTGGACTTGGTCTTACTTGAAGGCCTTAAATAAGCCTACTATTTTACCCAGAAAGACCGGCCCAAACTACATTGAAATCTGAAAAAAAATAGGAACAATTACATATTCTATTACTTTTTTAAAAATAATTACAAAAATAATTCACTCATAAAATATGTACACAATTAATACACTTTTATATTTATTTACAATATTAGTGCAATTAGGAATCCTTAATTTAGGGAATTAGTATGCAATTAGGATTTCTTAATTTAAGGGATTAATATTGATTTACTTATTAAATTAAATAATTAATAAGTAAATTATATAGCACACCTTCTCTTTCTTTAATAAAAATCACGCTTCCTTCGCCTTTGTCAGTCTTCTCCTCCTCCACCATTAACAGTCCCAACTTGTTAACGCCATCCTCCGCCATCCTCCGCCATTAACGCCCTTCTCCTCCGCCATTAACGCCATCCTCCACCATTAACCTAGACAGTCCCAACTTGTTAATGCCATCCTCCACCTGCGATTTTTTCATAGTACAGTTGCTGCGATTTTTTTATAGTACAGTTGGTAGCCAAACATTCATACCAAGATAACCAATTCAGTGTTATTAGGTTTCGAATTTATTTTTAAAAAATCTATTATAGATTTTTTTTATTTAATAGTGCAGTTGGTAGCTAACTCTTTATATAAATGTAACCAATTCAGTTTTATTGGGTTACCAATTAATTAAAAAAATATATTGTAGCTTTTTTTTATAATGCAGTTGATAGCCAAACTTTAATACAAAGGTAACCAATTTAGTTTTATTGGATTACCAATTAATTATAAAAAATCTATTATAGGTTTTTTTTTCATAATGCAATTGGTAGTCAAACCTTAATACAAATGTAACCAATATAAACTAAAATTGTTACCTTTGAAAGTTTTGGTTACCAACTGCACTGAAATTTCTCTTGGTTACCCACAAAAACTAAAATGGTTACCTTTGTATAAATATTTGGATACCAACTGCACTAAAATTTATCCTTTTCTCCTTTTAATTTCTGGACTAAATCAACCTTCGTCACAATGCGGCATTTGTGGTCAGAATGGATGGATGAGAGATCGGGCGTCCATGGTGTTCAAAAGCGGTGAAGGGAGAAGGAAGATGACCAACGAAGGGAGGAGGAAGATGACGTTGTCAAACTTTGAATATTTGAATTTTAATTATTATTTTTGAATTTGAATTTGAATTTGTTGTTAGATCCAAGATATTTGAATTATTAATTATGGTAGTTATTTCTCCTTGATTTTAGGTTTCCTTATTATTATGAATTGAATCCTAATTGCATACTAATTCTCTAAATTAAGGAATCCTAATTGCACTGATATTGTAAATAAATATAGAAAGTGTATTAATTGTGTAAATATTTTATGAGTGCACTAATAGTGTAATTACTTTCTAAATGTTGTATATTATTGTAAAAGACCCCAAAAAATAAGGGTTCTTAACACTAATATTCAACATTTAGAAAGTAATTATAAAAATAATACATTTACAAAATAATTATAAAAATAATGCAATTCACATTAATAAAGAAACCTAAAATCAAGGAGAAATAACTGCCATAATTAATAATTCAAATTTAAATATCTGGGATCTAACAACAAAAACAAATTCAAATCTTCATCTCTCTCACAGTATCCCTCTCCTCCGCTACTCCGCCACTACTCCGCCGCGAATCTCCTTCTTCACAGGTTGCCTTCTTCAGAATCATCTCGTAATGGCGACCACAGTCCCTGAATGTGTAATTCGACGTCTATAAATACTTGCCCACCGCGAGTCCAGCGTAGAATGGAATGTAGAACGCCATAGGGGATTCTGGCTCCAGGGTTTTGCAATGATAATTCATCATACAGTTGTGGTAAATAATCTCCAAAGAAAACTGATCTGTCAAGTACCATGTATCGGCGAGATTCTCCGGCACGACTCCAGAAATTTCAATTCCAAAGGAAAAAAAGAACAATGCATAAGAAAGAGAGAGATAAGAGAGTGATGTGTAATGTAATGTTGATAACCAAACATTCGTACCAAGGTAACCAAACTTTTATACCAAGGTAACCAAACCTTTATACCAAGGTAACTAATCTACCTCCACACCAGCTGCAGTATGAATTGGTTACATTGGTCTGAAAGTTTGGCAACCAACTGCATGAAGGTTTGGCTACTAACTGCATCACATTCAAAATAAATTGGTAACTTAATAAAACTGAATTGGTTACCTTGGTATGAAGGTTTGGATATCCACTGCATGAAGGTTTGGCTACCAACTGCATCACATTCAAAATAAATTGGTAACCTAATAATACTGAATTGGTTACCTTGGTATGAATGTTTGACTACCAATTGCACTATGAAAAAACTGCAGGTGTGGATGTGGATTGGTTACCTTGGTATGAAGGTTTGTTTACCTTGGTGTGAAGGTTTGGTTACCAACTGCACTATGAAAAAACTGAAGATGTGGAGGTGAATTGGTTACCTTGGTATGATGGTTTGGTTACCTTGGTATGAAGGTTTGGTTACCAACTGCACTATGAAAAAACTGCAGGTGTGGAGGTGGATTGGTAACCTTGGTATGAAGGTTTGGTTACCAACTGCACTATGAAAAAACTGCAGGTGTGGAGGTGGATTGGTTACCTTGGTATGAAGGTTTGGTTACCAATTTCTTTTATCAGTTGCTGATTTTGGATCAAGTCCAATAATAAAGGTAAGCATTGGGACGAATATAGTAGGAAAAAATGTTTGGTTTATAGTAGGAAAAAAGAGATCAAAAATGGACTTCTTAACATCATTGAAGCTAGAAACCAGAACAAGGTTTGTCAGTTCTGTGACGCCCCCAAAATAGGTATGCATCACCCATCTTGAGTCGCCAAATACATGGTACAAAATTCAAATACAACTTAGTAATACAACTGTCGTGTAAAATACGACAAAACATAAACTGAGAGTTTTAATACGAATATTGTCTTCTAGGCAGTATTCAACTCAAATGGAGTCCTCAATACGTTTATTATCACACTATTTCATAGAATAGTGAGGACTACTAATGCTATCATCTAGGCCGTCACTCCGTTCCCCGACTAGTCCCATCTACGTTCTCATTTCCTGAAGTAAACAATGAAAGCAAAAGGGTGAGCTCAAGTAGCCCAGTAAGAAATATTATGACTAATATAATACAGAATAATTTATCGTTAGCCTTCAACAGTGTTAAACTAATAAAATATAACAAATATCAAGTTTAGCTGCAGCGGAACAAGCAATCCATTAGAAGAGTCAAGTAGAGCATAAAATCTACTATCTTCTATGATTTAAAAGATTTTTCATCACTTTTATGGCTGAGACTCAGCTTAAAAAATAATCCACATCATCGAATCACCCCCTGAACTACGGCCAATGATATTCTTTAGTATCACGACCACAAATTATCCATGCACTACGAGTCAAGGATATTCGTGTATTCATCAATTGTCATGATCATGCCAACAATTGTCCATCAATGCACTATGGGCCAATGAGGACTTTTACCACATCATTTGTAACATTACGGTCATGATTATACCGAATAATCCCTGGTCATAATCATACCAAGTCCATCTATGCACTACAGGCCACGAATGACTTTCAACATAATATAAACATGAGGATGATGACAATGATATAAGAATTCAATAAAACAAGTTCAAGGACAAATTTTTAAAGATTTTTAATTTAATTTATCCATAATTCAATATTGTCCAAATTGTCAACATGATACTGCTTTGTGGAGTAAAATTCAAGAATGATAATGTATCAAAAATGATTTGGACCGAAAGGAAATTAATTTTTGTTATGAATAGTACTCTGGGTGAATAGTACCCGAGTGAATAGTACCCCGTGAATAATACTTCGGGAATAGTACCCTGTGAATAGTATATTGTGAATAGTACTCGTGAATAGTACTTTATGAATAGTACCCGTGAATAGTACTTTTGTGAATAGTACCGTATAAATGGATAGTACTCATGGACAGTACTCCGGCATAAAAAACTTAAAATTTAACAAGAATATGCAGAAATTATCCTTGTGAAGCGATACTAGATGAAGCGCAAATTTCAAAGATATTCTACTAATTTCACAGAATATAGAAGCAATACTTTAACCGAATGATGGTATAATCAGGAATACGAGACGAAATAATATTACTCAAATACTACAGAGTATGGAAGAAAATATTATTCCTATGAATACTGAACAAAATAATATCCCTTACCTTAGAAGAAGACTGGATACTGGAATAGTGAGGTAGCAGACTTCTCTTCTACTTTCTCTATCTAAAGCTTCTCTCTCTATAAATGTTCTTGTGAGTCTTAGTGAATTGGTGAGAATGAAAGAAGAATGAGCTTCTTTCTATAGAAAAATATAGTTTCGATAATTGCACGTTTTGGGGCTCGAAATATTACAGTATAATACCTTAATATTTTTCTTCATTTTAAATTTAGTCCTGCAAGTATTATCAAACTTGCACCACCTCCCCTAATAGTACATCTTGTGAATCAATAGTACACACATGTGAATAAATAGTTATAAGCATGTGAATTAATAACAATTAATTGCTCATTTATCTGATTAATTACCCGATTGGTCAATATAGCCTCAAGACATCCATTATTATCGAAATAGATGTCGATTTCCACTAACACTAATAATTCCAACATAATGGAAATATCAATTTCATCATTAATCAACATGAACTTATTCATCATTAATATTATAACTCATAATATTTAACAACCAGATTATTCCCAGGAAAGATGGAGCTTTTCGATAAGGATTTCTCCTTATTGGAGCGCAATTAGGTGACTAAACCTCTCCTTAATAGAACTTCTAGATATTGTCAATATTGAAAATAATAATATGAATAACTTTGTCGTCTCAATTATTGATTTAATAATATAAAATATTATGCAGATGATACTGTGACAATTATTGAATCAATAATATGAAAGATATTATGTAGCAATTACTGTAGCAATAATTGAGTATAACTGAGTGACTTCTCACGTAAGCATCAATAATCAATACCGTGTGTTACTATGCAACCACGCCAGACATTGGACTTTACCTTAGGGTAGTTCAACAGTTTAACGGTAAAACTTTCGCCGTTATTTTTATAAAAAGATAATTCTGTCGTTTTCTAACTACGACAATACTTTCGTTATGGGGTCCACCAATGATTGTGCCGTCGTACGAATATTCCCTGTTAAAACAAATATTCCCCGACAAATCGAATATTATATAACCACTTGCTTACCTTGCAAAATTTGTAAATAATACCCACAACTATAATATTATATCAAATTTACACCATAATATTCAAAAATATATTTCGAGAAAAAATTAATCTTTATTAATAAAAGTTGGGGTCTTACAACCTCCCCTTCTTATGAAATTTCGTACTCGAAATTAGGGTGCGTACCTGGTATGTCGAAGAGGTGAGGATATCTTGACTTCATTTCAGATTCTAACTCCCAGGTCATTTCCTCAACATCGTGGTTTCTCCACAAAACTTTAACTTGAGGTATAACCTTGGAGCGTAGAATATGATCCTTCTTATCCAAGATTTTAATAGGTACCTCCTCATACGTTAAATCTTCCGCTATCTCGTCCGGTTCTAATTCAATAATGTGGTTCGGGTCTTTCACATATTTACGTAACATAGATATGTAAAAAACGTTATGAACACGAGACATACTTGGCGGTAAAGCGAGTCTATAAGTCACAGTTCCTACTCGATCGAGGATTTAAAATAGACCAATAAAATTGAGGGTTGAGATTTACTCTCTTCGTCGATTCTTGCTTCTAGAATAACGCCCTCTTGAACCTTTTTCTTCACATTCATCAGCTCCGGGTGTGTAGCTTGAGCGGTTTTAACTTTATCGATTAAAGTCGATTCTACTCGTATATCATCACGTGGGTCCTTAGAGTCTTTAACTCTATCTTTATCATTTGTAAGTCATATGAAATGGGTCTTTGTGTTAACAATGTTACAATCGTAAATGCATACGATCTTCTACTCAATGCATCAGCTACCACGTTCGCTTTTTCCACGATAATATTAAATGGTATGGTCGTAATCTTCAACAGCTCGAGCCAACGTCTTTGGCGCATTATACGTTCGTTTTGGTTGAAGAAATATTTAAGGGTTTTAGAAATGAGTTTTGTACTGGGGTCAATACAAAATTTGATTTCACGCTCTAGGGGTAGGCTAGGAAGTCTTCAGGAATACGTCAGGAAATTTATTAACGATAGAAATATCATTTAAAAACTGTGACTCTCATCCAAGACTTGGATAACACATGTAATGAAGGTTTCTTATAACGGAGTTTCAATAGATAAGTTAAAGTCTAATTTCTCCAGAGTTAAATTTAAACGTTGAGCGCAAGTAGGAGAAATAAAAGAGTTGTGAGGGCCCCGAATCCGAGGTCCCGAATCATCGCGGATCCGGTTCGATCATTCTAACACTATTATTATATTTGTGAAATATATAAACATAAATTGTTTATACATTAAACTTACACTTAATTTTCCCCAAGGTCGAGTAACCTTAACTTGTACACAATTCATAAACTATCTAACATAATACATTATTATCAAACTATACTATTACAAATTAGCTGCACATTTTATCTCAAGCTGAACTTGGCATTATTCTTTTCCTGTACCCAAACGCATTCGCCTTATCTACAATGTTTTATCATGATATAGCAAGGGTGAGCATGAAAGTTTCCCAGCAAGTTTAAGTTCAATAATTTAACGATATATCATGATTGAAAGAGTGCGAATAATAAGATGGCTATAATTGACAATATAATTGTGAACTAGCGAGGAACAAATTTATTCTTGAACAAGTATTGAACATGAACAAATATATACGAACCAAGCTGGTAATAAAAAGGTGATCGACCTTTCATACGACTTATACATCTGATATATACAGTCTGATTCATGGCAACCAATGATGATTAACCATAAGCTTATCAAGATGAAACACTCTTAGTAGAGTTAAGTAAAAACAAACTTGCTGAGCTGTTAATTATCGCTCACATAATTTATATCGCTTTATCAGAAGACCTAATATTAGTAATATAGATCTCGATATTAGAATAATATCATCACAATATAATCTTTTATTATATATATAGATATACATAGAATAACCTAAACACATAACACATAACCCTATCAGTTTATAACATACATAAGACTCGGTATCAAGTCAAACTATTACAGTCTGAGTTGAACTTGAGCACAAATCGACATTAAATGATTCTAATGGGACTTTTATCGAGTCTAAGTTCAATTAAACTCGACTTAACAATTAATAATTATCTAAGATAATTTTAATAATGATCAAAATATTTTCATAGGCTTGTAATAATTTTTAAATAATTATTATCATTTATTATAATTTTTCAATCATTAAACTCGTATTTAAATGAATTAAATACCACATAATTCCTTTATCATTAATATTTATTTATTAACAAATATTAATGAAATACATCATCATAATATTATAATATATTTATAATATCACAAAGTATTTATAATATTTTAAAATCACCTTTATATAATTTTCTTCTGGAGCTTGGATCTTGCAGCTTGGTTATGTTTTGACCATGAAATTGATTGAGAATGATAGTATTACACATATACTACAATTATAAAACAATTTATCAGCTTAGAAGAAACTTGATCCTAGATCTATTGATGGTCAAAGTAACAACCTTAAACTCTGACATGCAATTCTGGGTTTGGCTATGAACAGCTCAAGAACACCTATAGCGACGGGTCTGTCGCTATAGGGCCCCTTTAGCGACATTTAATTACTGAAAATTATTAATTAATTAAATAAATCAAAATAAATAGATTTTAATTATTAAAAATATTAAATAAATTTTGAAAAATTATTTTAAATTCTGAAAAATATTTTTTAATTATTTTAAGTATATTTCATAAATATTTAATATTTTTGGAATATAAATGATATTTAATTTATTTAATTATAATATTAAATAAATTATTTAAAATGATTTAAATACATGAAAAATCATGAAAATAATAATATGTTATAATAAAATATTTTAAGTGACTTTTAATATTTTGTGATGAAATTCATTAATTAATTAATATTAATGATAATTAGTTTATTTAATAAATATATTAAATAAATTATAGAAAAATAAATTAATGTTTTATAAATCATATAAAAATGATTTAAGTGTAATAAAAAATATTTTAAGTTATAACCTATAACTTTTGATATTTTGTCATAAAAATATTAATATTTTAATATTAATAGCAATTATCGGATAATGAATTTAATTGTTTAAAAATTATATAAAGGTGATTTTAAAGTATTAAAAATACTTTGTGATATTATAAATATATTATAATATTATGATATATATTTTATTAATATTTGTTAATAAATAAATATTAATGATAAAGGAATTATGTGGTATTTAATTCATTTAAATACGAGTTCAATGATTGAAAAATTATAATAAATGATAATAATTATTTAAAAATTAGTACAAGCCTATGAAAAATATTTTGACTGTTATTAAAATTATCTTAGATAATTATTAACGGTTAAGTCAGAGTTTAATTGAACTTAGACTCGATAAAAGTCCGACTAGACCGTCAAAATGTCAGATTTGTGTCAGGTTCAACTCAGACTGTAATAGTTTGACTTGATACCGAGTCTTATGTGTGTTATAAATTGATAGGGTTATGTGTTATGTGTATGTGTTTAGGTTATTCTATGTATATCTATATATATAATAGTATTATATTGTGATGATATTATTCTAATATTGGAGATCTATATTACTAATATTAGGTCTTCGAATAAAGCGATATAAATTGCGTAGCGGTTATCAACGGTTCAGGCAAGTTTGTTTTTACTTAACTCTACTAAGAGTGTTTCATTCGGATAAGCTTATGGTTAATCATTGCTGGTTGCCATGAATTGTACTGTGCATATATCAGATGTATAAGTCGTGTATGAAAGGTCGATCACCTTCATTACCAATTGGTTCAGATATATTTGTTCATATTCAATACTTGTTCAGTCATAAATTTGTTCCTGCTAGTTCACAATTATATTGTTGAATTATAGCCAGCTTATTATTCAGACTCTTTCAATCATAATATATCGTTAAATTATTGAACTTAAACTTGCTGGGAAACTTTCATGCTCACCATTGCTATATCATGATAAAATATTGCAGATAAGGCGAATGCGTTTGGATACAGGAATGCCAAGTTCAGCTTGGGATAAAATGTGTAGCTAATTTGTAATAGTATAGTTTGATAATAATGTATTATGTTAGATAGTTTATGAATTGTGTACAAGTTAAGGTTACTCGACCTTGGGGAAAATTAAGTGTAAGTTTAATGTATAAACAATTTATGTTTATATCTTCCGCAAATATAGTAATAGTGTTAGAATGATCGAATCGATCCCATGGTGATTCGGGACCCTGATTAAGGGCCCTCACAGGTTGGTATCAAAGTCAGTAGGTTATGAACCTTAGGTAGGAATACCTGAGACTAATAACCGCAGTGATTAGGATAAGTACTAACTCACATAGAGTTAGTTGATTGGTAAGATTCAAAGACGAATCTCGGCGAGTTATAAGATACAGAGTTCCCTAACTCTGATAATAAAGTTGAACAGTAGTGATGAATAGATTGAGTCTAAAAGACTAAAAGAACAGTGATAGGAGATCGTAAAACAAAACGATCAAGATATAGAAATAAATCGTATTATATACGATGAGATCACCCCGTGATCTGATAAGGTTATAATATGAAATAAGAATCAATCTGATGATTGAAAAGTTTACAGCAAGATTACTGTGTGATTTGGTACAGATTCAGGAAAGGATTATGAATACGAGTTAAATGAAATTCGTATTGAGAAGGGTGTTAGTGTTAGGTGGGGATTCAATTGAGGATTCATGTCGGCAGCTGAGTTGTATGATTCTTTGTGTGGGCAGGGAATTGTACTTGGTGTAACAACTACTTAGTTCTGACAATGATAATCATTGAAATATTTGTTTTGCGCTATTTTTTATATGCATGTTAAGAGGGTGATTCATTTCTCATGTGTAGAACAGATAGATATGTCATAGGTAGAGGATATAAGGTTAAGTACGATTTCTTAAAACTCATACTTATGTGATATACTTGATTCATAGTTATATGAAATGTTTATGAACCCCTCAACGAATTGATGCCAAAGGTCTGTCTAGGAAAGTTCTTAAACTCATATGATTGTGGCAATTTATGGACTCATAAGTGTGGTTTTACGAACTGGGTATATTTGTGTGTAAATGGAGTATTAAGGATAATAAGAATAGATAGACTGTTTAAGCAAATGATTATTAGTGAAGAATTAAGTTTTCCAAAACTCCTAGCTATGCTAGACTTCGAAAGTTTGACATCAAGCTAAATACGCACTATGTGCCTTTAAAAAAAATGTAGACTCGTAATCATTTTTAAAACGGTTTAAAGTATAGTCTATGCTACTTATTTCAGCTAGACGCAAATGATTTGAAATATCAAAATATATTTTATTTATCTCATATACCATGTAACCTGGTGCAGAGATGAAAAAAAGTTGATGGAGTTGTAAATACATGAATACTTAGTGTGAATCCGATCTAAAAATCATTGTTCCACTATTGTATGATGTGTTATGACAAAGTCATATAATGACGGCATCCTCAAACGGACTGTTAATACAGTACGACATCATGACGTCATTCTCAAAAATATTTTCAATAAAATTTAATTTGCCAATGGGGTTTGGCTACACTTAAATAATTCGATTGAATTGAATTATTGATATGAGTCTATGCTATTCGATTCAGCTAGACTAATGTTATGAAAACTCTAAGTGTTCATTAACAGAAATTTCCCGAACCAAATTGTTTTGGTGCGGAATCCAATAAGACTGAGGTAGAATTTTTGTGCCTATGACAGTGAAGAGAAACAGATAAAATTAGTACTTGGCTAGTACAGGACATATCGAGCTAATCACCCTTTGTGTCTGTAAGTTATGACGGTTTGCGAATGAATTTCCATAAAACCTTTGCAAAAATGACAGACAAATAGTCTATATGAGTCCTCAGCAAAATTTGAAAATTTTTACTCTTGTGAGTGGTGTATTGGGTAGCAAGTGATAATGTGTGTGAATGGTGTACGCAATATGGTATAAGGTGTAAGGTAAATTTCGGGGACGAAATTTTTAGAAGAAGGGGTGAATGTGACAACCCGAGAATTTTGAATATTTTGAATATTTTTATTAATTTATTTAAGGTTCAAAATTAGAACCTAGACAGAAAATAAGTGTATGCGTTTTATATTTTTAAGAAGAAATTTTGAGGATTTCAAAATTCTGTGAAGGATTTAAGTGAATTATTCAGGATTAAGGGAATAAGCGTTTATGTTCTGTGTATATGTGTGCATGATGTGGTTAAGGGTCAATGGTTGACCAGATAAACGATATCTGTAACAAACCCTAATTATATTTTAAGAACGTCAACGTTCGGTTAGAAAACCCTAACGAATTATAAGAAACCCTAGAAACCGGTTCTGGAAACCCTAATTTCAGTTCTAGAAATCTGAAACCCTAATTCGGTGTATGAAACCCTAAATTAGGAACTTAATGGCGTAAGTGTAAATAATTATAATATTAATTAGGGTTAATTTTAACAAATTGGTTAGAAAACCCTAATTTCAAAATTTAAAACCCTAATTTGTAATTAGGGAAAACCTAAGTGTTAATTTAATATTTTTAATGATAATTAGGATATATTAATCCTAATTTTCAAATTATGAGTAATTAGAAAACCCCTAATTACGAAATCTAATTTATAAATTAGAAATATTATTGTTATAATTAAAACCATAATTCTGGGTTAAAAATCCTAATAACCAATTACGACCCTAATTGCCGGATTAGCAATTTTAATTAGGAAATATTAATCCTAATTAGTAAGATTTAAAGTATGATCAAGGAATTTTAATATAATTAGAAAATTCTAATTATAATTTAGAAATATTAATTTTCTATTTTTAAAACCTAAATTGGAAATTTTAGAAAATTAAATTGCTAAACCCTAAATGGTTCAAACCTTAAACCCTAAACCCTAACCCAAACCTAAACCCTAAGGGTTTTGGTCAAATGTCTAAAATTCCATTAAAATTAAATGCGAAATGACTAAAAAGCCCTTTGTTGCATTATTGGAAATATTTGGTAGATCTTGCAATAATAGAGTGGTTGAACTACTCCACCAACTCCATGTGGCCTAAATATGCAGCCAACCAGCCGAAATCATGAAGACCCTAGCATCATGCCATCAAATAAATAGATTAAGAAAGAGAAATGACCTCTTTATTTTTCATTTTGTCCAAGTCCCTTCTCTCTCTATATTTTTGGATCTTAGAGTGAGAGAGTGTGAGAAAACAAGCCATGATCAAGCTCTAGCAACCTAATAACAGATTCAAGGGTAAGAATCTAAGAATAAAGCTAGAAAGGTATAAACCCTAAAATTTCGAAAATCTTGTGATCCATGTTGTTTGATGTTAGTTGTTGTTTAAAGTTGTGTAATATGGTGTCTTTTAATGATCTGGGTTGTTGGATCTTGGATCCATATCATGTAGATGTACAAAAATCAAGTTTTTTAAAACTGTTCTTGAACCTTCATGAGTCGTCTGACAAGCAAATGTCAAGGACTCTAGATTCTTTTGTGTTTCTTTTTTTTTTTGGTGTTTTAAGTTATACATGTATTCTATGTCATGTAGACTGTGCTCTGAAACACGAAACACGGCCAGATCATGAATAGATTGAGCGATACGACCGGTCAAACCACGTTGACCGTTCACGGAAACTGCTTTCTGGGCAGCCCAGAAATTTCCAGAGACCCTGACAAGCATGTTCATAGCGTCTGATCTCATATATGTTTGATAGTTAGGCCAAGTTATTGTGTTTTTGTTGTAGCCTGACATGAATACTACATGTTAAAGGCTTTAAATCACCCAGATCCATAACCAAAACGATTTTATACCCGGTCAAACCAGGGTTGACCATCACGACCGGATGAAGATTCTGGGTAACCCAGATCTTCATCAGCCGATTTTTGGGGCAAGGTTTGACCAGATTTCATTGTTCATTGGAGTTGTTGTTAGACAGATTTAATGCTTCTATATTGTAGCCTGACAGGTATACTAGAGATGTAAACGCTTAGGTCACCTTCATTACTAGTTAGTTAAGATATATTTGTTCATGTATAATATTTGTTCAGTCATAAATTTGTTCCTGCTAGTTCACAATTATATTGTTGAATTATAGCCAGCTTATTATTCAGACTCTTTCAATCATGATATATCGTTATATTATTGAACTTAAACTTGCTGGGCAATCCTTATGCTCACCTTTGCTATATCATGATAAAACATTGCAGATTAATGCGAATGCTTCAGATACAAGAAAAGGTTAAAGAAAGTTCCAACTTAAAGTTAATATGCGCGATTAGTTCTGTAATAGTGTAGTTCGATAATAATGTTATATGTTAGATAGTTATGAATTGTGTATTAAGTTAAGGTTACTCGACCTTGGGGAATAATGTGTAATGTATTGTATAAACAATTTATGTTTATATCTTCCGCAAATAGTAATAGTGTTAGAATGATCGAACCGGATCCGCGGTGATTCGGGACCTCGGATTCAGGGCCCTCACAAGAGTGGGTAGAACCGGTATCTAATAAGGTATAGACTTCGCAAGAATTTATAATTAACTAACCCATGCTAACTTCGTTCGGGTTACTCGCTTTTTGAGTAGTCACGAAAAACGCTCTTCTTGAAACCACGGACTTTGTTTTGTCCGTATCCGCCTTTGGTGCCACCGTCTCAGCTGAACTTAATTTTGCTACAGGACAAAATCGAGCTATGTGATCGTCTTTTCCACAACTAAAACATACCTTAGAAGGCTGTGAACAATTTGGACTTATGTATCCTTCCTCTCCGCATCTGTAGCATCTAACTGGCGGTCGTTCTCTTCCCCTAGAATTTGTTGTTGGTGTTGGTGTTGCTGCCGACGTCTTCCCATCATCGTTAAATCTTCTCTTCTTGAATTTTCCACTTGAATCATTTCTTCTATTATATTGGCAATGATTACCACCGAAGTGGTTACCATTTCTGGCATGATAATTTCCTCCACGATGGTTATCATTGTTCTGATAACCATTGCCACTGGTACGATTATTATCATGTTGTTGCTCGTTATCCTTCGATTGAGCTGGCTCATTATCACGCTCCAATAACTGAGCCCTATTCACTACATTTGAATACAAACACAATTTGTGAGAAATGTGGTATTGACGTATTTCGGTTCTCAAACCTCGTAGAAACATTCGTGTCATTCTCTTCTCATTATCAACCAAATAGGATGCGAACCAGGACAACTCGACAAACTTAGCCTCGTACTATGACACGGTCATATTGTTTTGCTCCAACTTGATAAACTCCACCTCCTTCATGTGACGAATACTTTCGGGAAAGTACTTATCGTTGAACAGTTCTTGGAACTTCTCCCAAGACATCTTCAGTGCGGCAGGCTAAGTACGTTTTACTGATTCCCACCAGTAATCTGCCTCTCCTCGCAACATGAAGGTGGAAAAGGGAATTTGTTGCTCCTCGGAGCATCTCAAGACATCAAATATCTTAGTGATCTTCTTTATCCATGTCTCCGCTTTAAGTGGTTCTGGATTTCCCACAAACTCCGGTGGTCCCAACTCGTTGAACTGCTTAGCGGTGACCATCCGAGAGTTGCTAGTGTCTCCACCTGCATTTTGAACAGGAGTCTCTTTTGCCTGATGTTGCATGAATTGCATAAAGCCTTTGAACATCCCATCGTTCATCATCTGATCGGTGTTGTTGTTTACCTGAGGATTATTGTCTTCCTGTTGCACATTATCTTGGGTATTGATCATTAGTGACTCAACGGTCTCATGTGCTTCATTGCTTATCTCAACATTTTCAGATGCCATTTTCAAACACTGCCACAAAACAAGGGTTAATTGACATATCACATATTATCTCTATACTCTGACCGACCAATTAAATACCAAATAAACTTAGGTAGGTCATACTAGCGAAGGAATTCCCTGATCTCTCCCTCCTAGTTCTTGTCTCACATCTCACCAGGATCATATCCTAAGCTTTGATACCAAGTGTGACGCCCCCAAAATAGGTATACATCACCCATCTTGAGTCGCCAAATACATGGTACAAAATTCAAATACAACTTAATAATACAACTGTCGTGTAAAATACGACAAAACATAAACTGAGAGTTTTAATACGAATATTGTCTTCTAGACAGTATTCAACTCAAATAGAGTCCTCAATACATTTATTATCACACTATTTCATAGAATAATGAGGACTACTAATGCTATCATCTGGACCGTCACTCCGTTCCCCGACTAGTCCCAGCTACGTTCTCATTTCCTGAAGTGAACAATGAAAGCAAAAGGGTGAGCTCAACTAGTCCAGTAAGAAATATTATGACTAATATAATACATAATAATTTATCGTTAGCCTTCAACAGTGTTAAACTGATAAAATATAACAAACATCAAGTTTAGCTGCAGCGGAACAAGCAATCCATTAGAATTAGGGCTGAGCAAGTAACCAATTTGGAACCGAAACCGCACCAAAAACAGCACGAACCGCACCAATTAAAACCGCGCTACCGGTTCCGGCGTATGTGGCGGTTTTAGGTAGGTTGAATAACAAAATTTACAGTTCCGGTTTGGTTACTAGCCAAACCCAAACCGCATAAAACTGAAACCGCACCATATGTGTGTATGTATGTATTATCTCTACTAAATTCTAAAGTTACTTTTCACTTGAACACGTTCAGAGAAAACCCCAGTCTTGCATTGTCATTTTTTCACCAATTGAAAGAAGATGTTAGAGGTTATAGAGTCAAACATTAAGCAATTGGGTTTTGGAATTTTGAATTTGTTTGATGCGTTATTGGAGGGGCTTATAGTTGAGGGGCTCGAGTACTTGATGCATTGGTTAATGTCAATGCTATAATTGTAATAGTCTAATAGATTATTTTTAGTCCTCCCTGCAATATATTTTATTCTATCTTCAGTATATACTTTTAATTTTTGGGGAACTAGATAAACATTCTTGCTTGTTATCGAATATATGGTCTCCGTTGTTTTTATAAGCGCATATTTTAGTTTTAAAGCATGCTTGATATAATTCTCATTGTCGACTTTGTCACTAAGTTAATTGCTCGATGTAAGTTTTATGTTAAATTTTATTGAAGGCTTAAACTTTTTTTGTTGTTTCAATTGGCTTTGGGAACCAAACCGCACCAATTAAAACCGCATCAAGACACTTTAAAACCGCACCGTATTAATCACAAAGCGGTTTAAAAGTGCGGTTTTGAATTTTTCAAACCGCACCTAAGCGGTTTCGGGTGCGGTTTGAACTTCAAACCGTACCAAACCGCACTATACTCACCCCTAATTAGAAGAGTCAAGTAGAGTATAAAATCTACTAGCTTCTATGATTTAAAAGATTTTTTCATCACTTTTATCGCTGAGACTCAGCTTAATAAATAATCCACATCATCGAATCATCCCTGAACTACGGCCAATGATATTCTTTAGTATCACGACCACAAATTATCCATGCACTACGGGTCAAGGATATTTGTGTATTCATCAATGGTCATGATCATGCCAACAATTGTCCATCAATGCACTACGGGCCAATGAGGACTTTTACCACATCATTTGTAACATTACGGTCATGATTAAACCGAATAATCCCTGGTAATAATCATACCAAGTCTATCTATGCACTACAGGCCACGGATGACTTTCAACATAATATAAATATGAGGATGATGACAATGATATAAGAATTCAATAAAACAAGTTCAAGGATAAATTTTTAAAGATTTATAATTTAATTTATCCATAATTCAATATTGTCCAAATTGTCAACATGATACTGCTTTGTGGAGTAAAATTCAAGAATAATAATGTATCAAAAATGATTTGGATCGAAAAGAAATAAATTTTTGTTATGAATAGTACTCCAGGTGAATAGTACCCGAGTGAATAGTACCTCGTGAATAGTACTCCGTGAATAGTATTTTGTGAATAGTACTCATGAATAGTACCCGTGAATAGTACTTTTGTGAATAGTACCGTATAAATGGATAGTACTCATGGACAGTACTCCGGCATGAAAAACTTAAAATTTAACAAGAATGTGCAAAAAATATCCTTGTGAAGCAATACTAGATGAAGCGCAAATTTCAAGGATATTCTACTAATTTCACGGAATATAGAAGCAATACTTTAACCAAATGATGGTATAATCAGGAATACGAGACGAAATAATATTACTTACATACTACAGAGTATGAAAGAAAATATTATTCCTATGAATACTGAACAAAATAATATCCCTTACCTCAGAAGAAGACTGGATACTGGAATAGTGAGGTAGCAGACTTCTCTTCTACTTTCTCTATCTAAAGCTTCTCTCTCTATAAATGCTCTTGTGAGTTTTAGTGAATTGGTGAGAATGAAAGAAGAATGAACTTCAATTTATAGGAAAATATAGTTTCGATAATTACACGTTTTGGGGCTCGAAATATTACATTATAATACCTTAATCTTTTTCTTCATTTTTAATTTATTTCTGCAAGTATTATCAAACTTGCACCACCTCCCCTAATAGTACATCTTGTGAATTAATAGTACACACATGTAAACAAATAGTTATAAGCATGTGAATTAATAGTAATTAATTGCTCATTTATTCGATTAATTACCCGATTAGTCAATATAGCCTCCAGACATCCATTATTATCGAAATAGATGTCGATTTCCACTAACACTAATAATCCCAACATAATGGAAATATCAATTTCATCATTAATCAACACAAACTTATTCATCATTAATATTATAACTCACAATATTTAAGAACCAGATCATTCCCAAGAAAGATGGGGCTTTCCGATAAAGATTTCTCCTTATTGGCGCGCAATTAGGTGACCAAACCTCTCCTTGACAGAACTTCTAGACATTGTCAATATTGTAAATAATAATATGAATAACTTTGTCGTCTCAATTATTGATTTAATAATATAAAATATTATGCAGATGATACTGTGACAATCATTGAATCAATAATATGAAAGATATTATGCAGAAATTACTGTAGCAATAATTGAGTATAACTGAGTGACTTCTCACGTAATCATCAACAATCAATACCGTGTGCTACTATGCAACCCGCAGTAATATCTTGTATTTTTTACCAGGGTAGTTCAACAGTTTAATAAAGTAAAACTTTCGCCGTTATTTTATAAAAGATAATTACAGCCGTTTTGTAACTACGACAATACTTTCGTTATGGGGTCCACTAATGATTGTCTTGGTCGCATTTAATATTCCCCGTTAAAACGAATATTTCCCGACCAATCGAATATTATATAACCACTTGCTTACATTGCAAAATTTGTAAATAATACTCACAACTATAACATTATATCAAATCCATACCATAATATTCAAAAATATATTTCGAGAAAAAATTAATCTTTATTCATAAAAATTGGGGTCTTACAAGTTCCCTCAGCTTTGTATTTTTACCATAGCACTCTATCATCCCTGTGATGTTTTTCATCCTATCAAGCCTTGCCATCAAAAATAATATAGGCTTTGAATGATCACTCAGCAAACCACTACATTAACCCAAAATAAAATAAGAACCCTTGAAAACATAATATGCCAAATAAATATTATCTATATAGTCTAAATTTGTAATCGTCTCCTCTAATTACGGAAAAGAAATGCACATATCTGACCCAGGGGAAACAATATTGAACTTGGGATCAAAAACATCAATCCCATGAACAACTTTGTACAAGCCTAGAATAGTGAATGCCGCATGGCTCTCGTACTGACCAACAGTATTCTTCCTGAAAATAATAGATGAATTAACTGCCGATTTTTAGTAGAAAAAAAGAGGATGAAGAAAAAAGAGAGAAAATATGGAAGATAATTAACGGGAAGAGATAACGGAGATAATCATGGGCCACGATTAAAGGAATCACAATTGTACTAATATTGTAAATAAATATGGAAAAATGTATTATTTTTGTAATTATTTTATGGATGCACCATTATTGTAATTATTTCTAAACGTGTACTAAAATATGTAATTAATCCAAAAAATAAACCCGGACTGAAGCCTTGTCTAGCCCCTCGGGACTGAATAGGCTAAAACCTGAAGCCCAGCATGGAAAAGCTTGAAAAATCAGGTTTTTTAATTTTAACCATCTATAACAATATAAAGACTTAGTTTGATGCTATTTTGGTTCACCAAATTTTAAAAACTATATTCATTTGTATTTTTTTTGTATTACACATAACTTATCTATACTTTACTTTTTGCTATTATATATTTTTTTGAATCAAAATAGGATCAAGTATATATTTAATAAAAGCATCAAAGAGTAAAAAAAAGAAGAAACGATGACCTAAAAAAAAGCCCGAAACCCGACTTGAAGCCCGTAGTCATTATTTGGTCCCTTTTTTTCATGACAAAGACCGACTTGTCCAGGATCAGTCTGAAGATTGGCTTGGACAAGTCTTTGTGCATGTCTAGACCGTTAATTCAAAATAAAATAATAGGTTGTCACCGATTTAATAGATTGAAGATCAAATTTTAAAAGATCGAGAATTGATATTTCATTAAAAAGAAAATAATTTTTGCAAGACTTCTCACATTAATAGTATTAAACTCACATTCATGTGAAAGAAATATTAATTTTTGTTTGTGAAATAAAATTCCCAAAAGATATTATCTTTACTTTCAAATCAGAAAATAATTTCTTTTTCATTTGAGTGTATAGAAGTCTTGAATAAATTGTATTTTGCCATTGAAAATCTTTTTTTTTTTATATAAAATTATCTAGAAAAAATTTCATACCAAGTCCCTACAATTTGTGCATATGTCAAAACTACCCCTACATAAAAAAAAATCAAAAACAGATTGCAAATAATTGCTTACACTGATCTTGAACTGGATATGTTCATGTTCTAGTTAGGGATTAGGATTACTCCATTATACTTTTCACCTAATTTCTCTCGTACACATTTAGCGATATAAATATTGCATCCAGCGTTAGAAAATATTACCCTTGCATAAAAAGAAAATTCAAAAACACATTGCAAATAAATGCTTACACTAATCCTGAACTGGATATGTCCATGTTCTTGTTAGGGATTAGAATAACTCCATTACATTTTTCACCTAATTTCTCTCAAAACATATTTACCGACATAAATATTGTATTTAGCGTATAAAAAAATTGTCCCAAATAATTGTGTCATTCGAACCGTTTCTAAAACTTTGAGAGACAATAGAAGTGAATCTATAGAGCTCGTACACAACAAAAGTATTTTTGAGATCAGTGTTTTAGATAAGGGTATAAATAAACCGAGTCGAGTATTGAGTTGCTCAGATTTGGTTCACACAAATTTATCGACTATAAAATAAAGTTTGATTGAGGCTCATTTAGCTACCGAATCTAGAACAATCCAGAATCGAGCCCAAACCGTTTGAACTTTTCGAACGAATATGATCCGAATATTAATAGAAAATTACAATTTGAGGAGGTTCGAGTAATTTATCGAACATTAAAATTTTCTCATATTTAGTTCATTTATATTTTGAATCGAGCTCGAATCGAACTTTTAGTCGAACGAGTATGAATCGAACCTGAACTTTTGCTCATTTTACAGCCTTGACTCTTTTTCCTTAATTAGTTACTGCAATTTTCTTGAAATTATATTTTAGCATTTTTGACTACATTAATAACTAATGAGTCAATATATTCACTACCATATCTTGACTGCTTTAATAATGCATAAAATATGTCAATTCAATTTTTGTGTTCTTAATATTTTCTTCATTGCAAATTGAAATCTTAATATTTTCTTAATTGCAAGCTGAACCCTGATGTAAAACTTAACTGTTTCAATTAAACCTTTTTTGTGAAATTTTAAATCATGAACTAAACATTGTGCTACATTTACTGAGAAATTTGTATTTTAAGCCCTACAAAGTCTTGGTCAATTGAGATTTTATTAAAACATCAAAGGTTATTTTGAACTTTAGGTGTAACACTTATTAAAACATTGGATATTTTGTGACCTTAGATCCAACTTCATATTACCACCAAGTTCCTTGGAGTATTTTTTGAAAATGGCTAAATGAGTATCCAAACTTCTAAGTTACATCTAATTCGTTCAACTTTACGTTGTATAGGTTAAACACCAAGTGAATTGGCGTTGAAAGTGAAATTGAAAGTGAACGTCAATTGAAGTGGTGTTGGGATGTTAATCTCCAGATTATTTTAACTTAATTATTTTAATCAAATTATTTTTAAAAAAAGTACTTTTTTTAAAAAAATTGATCTTATCCTAAAATATTTTTTTTAAAACGAATTTATTTTTTTATAAAAAAAATAGATTCAGTGCCAGTTAAAATGGTGGTGGCAGAATTTTCTGATAAAAAAACATATTTTTCTACATTACTCTTTTCTAAAAATATTACAGGTATAAATAGAGACATTTGACTCTCTATTTTTGGACGATTACATAACTTCAAGGCTAGGATCACATTTGAGATCCTTGACCCTTAATTGAAGGAATCATATTTACATCTTCACTATAATTCCTCTCATTTGTCTTCTAATCTATAGCTCACGCCAACACTCCCCCTCAAGTGAACGCATCTTCAACGCAACTTGTCTAGTGAGTTGTAGAACTCTTTGCTTGATAACGCCTTTGTCGTAATGTACGCGATTGATCGTTGGACTTCACGAATGGAAACCGGATTATTTTTTATTCTAAATTCTCCTTAATAAAATGTCTGTCAACTTCCACATGTTTGGTTCGATCATGTTGTATGGGATTATGTGCAATAACAATGGCAGATTTGTTATCACAGAAATGGTCCATCTCAGAGGTAGGGGTGAAACCTATTTCAGACATAAGTCTTTTTAGCCATAACAGTTCGCATAATCATTTTGCCATCCCACGGAATTCTACTTCGGCACTTGATAGTGCCACTACTTTTTGCTTCTTACCTCTCCAAGTGACCAAATTTCCTCCAACAAATGTAAAGTATCCTGAGGTAGATCGTCTATTTGTAGCATTTCCTGCCCAATCTGCATCTGTATAGCCATTGACCCTAAGATGATTATTCTTTAAGAACAACAGTCCTTTTCCTGGGGATGATTTTAAGTATCGTAAGATCCGAATTACTGCTTCCATATGATCTTTACTAGGTCGATGCATGAATTGGCTTACCACGCTTATTGCATAAGCTATATCTGGATGAGTATGTGAGAGATAAATAAGCTTGCCAACCAATCTCTGATATTGATCTTTGTCTATTGGGACTTGGTTTGGGTGTTCTTCAAGTTTATGGTTCTGAATAATGGGAGTGTCTGCTGGCTTACATTCCAACATTCCAACTTCACATAATAGATCTAGGATATATTTTCTTTGGGAAAGGAATATACCTTATCTTGATCTAGCAACTTCTATTCCCAAAAAATATTTCAGGCCTCCTAGGTTTTTCATCTCAAACTCGGTGGCTAATTGCTTTTGAAGTTTGGCAATTTCCTCCTTGTCATCTCCTGTGATAATCATATCATCGACATAGACAATTAACGATGTTACCTTGCCTTGTTGATGTTTCAAGAATAGTGTATGATCTGAGTTACTCTGACGGAACCCATATTTCTTCATTGCCAAACTAAATTGTCCAAACCATGCCCGTGGTGACTGCTTTAATCCATATAATGCCCGTTGCAATTTGCACACAACCTCAGTTTTTAAGGAGGTTGTATATCCTGGAGGTATATCCATATAAACTTCTTCTTTAAGGTCTCCATGAAGAAATGTGTTCTTTATATCCAACTGATGTAAAGGCGGTCCAAGTTAAGAAGAAGAGAGACAATGTAACCCTAAGCGTATTCAATTTTGCTACAGGTGAAAAGGTTTCTTGATAATCTACTCCATATGTCTGAGTGTATCCCTTCGCCACTAGTCTTGCCTTATATCTCTCTATAGAACCATATGCCTTGTGTTTCATAGAAAATACCTACCTACATCCAACAGTTCTCTTCCCTTTGGGAAGTGGAGCCAACACCCATGTTTGATTCTTTAACAGTGCTTTCATTTCTTCTTCTATAACATGTGTCCATTTATGATCGGATAATGCTTCCTGAATAGTAGTTGGAATTTGGCATATGGATAACTCCTTGGAGAAAGTCTTGAGAGGTTTAGGTATTTTTTCCGTAGACACATAGTTGGTAATTGGGTACCTTATTCTCCTTTCCTCCATGTCTGGTGAGTATCTGTTTGGTGGTTTACCACAATTGTGCCTAAAAGGTAAGATATATCCAGCAGAGGACTCTATATTATTTGTAAAGGAGGGTGTACTAGTATGGCTTACCTCAGGAATATTCTCGGGAGATAAGTCTGTGGATACTATAGGAGAGGGGGGTTCTTCATTTGATTTAGGCTCTTCATTAGATGTAGACCTTATGACCATTTCTGGGGTTGTCATAGGGTCATCAACCTTGATTGTTCTGGTCTTCAAGCCACTCAAAGCTTAACCACTTCATCTCTTCACTTGGTGTCTCCCTCTGAAGTGAGGAAGTGGAGGAGGATGAAGAATGAAAATATTCAGATTCCATGAAGGTAATATCCATGGTAGTATAAAACCTCCGAGTAGTGGGATCATAACATCGGTACCCTTTTTGGTGTATACCATACCCTAGAAACACACATCGACGAGCACACGAATCTAATTTGGTATGTTGATTTTTGTGAAGGTGAACATACGCCACACAACCAAATATCCTAGGGGGTAGCATTAGAATAGATGGCAGTGAAACAAATTTCGGACAGAACTTGTAGAGGAGTCCTAAACTTTAAGAGCTTAGATGGAAGGCGATTGATGAGGTACACACAATGCCGGATGATGCATCGTCTAATGGTGAGTCAAAACATGGGCATTCAGAAGGAGAGCCCGAGCCGTTTCAAGGATGTGCCGATTTTTTCGTTCAGCAAATCCATTTTGCTGTGGAGTTTGAGGACATGACGTCTCATGAATGAGACCATGTTTCTGAAAGTAGGTTATGAACTGACGATTTACATATTCCCCACCATTATCCGAGCGAAGAACTCGAATTGAAGAGTCAAACTGTGTCCGAGCCATAGCATGGAATGACTGAAAGATACTACATACTTCATCCTTATTTTTCATTAAATAAAGCCAGGTCATCCTATTGCAATCATCAATAAACAACACAAACCAAAGCACTCCAGAGATAGTAGGTAAAGGAGAGGGACCCCATACATCAGAGTGAATTAAAGCAAATGGAGTATCACTTTTATTCAAGCATAATGGATAATTGATACGATGACTTTTTGCCAACATACAAGCATCACAATGAAAACTTGACAAATCCACATTCGAGAATAAACTAGGAAATAAATGTTATAAATACCCAAACGAAGGATGACCTAAACGACGATGCCACAACCATATTTGTTGGATCTTAGACTCCTGAGAGGACACATGGTGTGCACGACCCATACTGAAGTCTTCCATGTAGTATAATCCCCCCTTCTTAGAACCACGCCCAATTATCTCCTTGGTGAAAATATCTTGAAGAAAACAAGAATTAGGATACATTAATACCATACAGTTTAAATCTCTAGTAACTTGGCTCACAGATAAGAGTTTGTGAGATAAAGAAGGAACAAGTAGAGTATTTGTCAACTGTAATGAAGGTGATAAAGTCATTGAACTAGCCCTTGTGATAGGTGAAACAATTCCATTTTCATTAGCAATACTGGTGCGTCGGGGAGATGATCGATAGGTAAAATCTGCAGGGTCAAATGTCATATGGTCTGTGGCCTCTGAATCGAGAAGCCATGTAGCACTATCTAGTTCATTACCATGACTATGTTGGGCATGACAAGAAATACCTGAGTATAGAGGAGAGACATTCACATAAGGCAAGTCATTAGAAGGAATGAGAGACAAGTGTGGTTCAGCTGTAACCACATCAGCTTTTCTTGTACCACCTTTAACCTGTGTTGTTTCTTTTTTCTTTTTTTTCTTGAAATTCAGGCCACCAATTAGGATACCCATGAAATTGGAACCAATTGTCACAGGTATGCTTAGAGTTCCCATAGTGAGAACATTTCATAATATTTGAAGAGGATCGAGAATTTTTTGAGGAACCTAAACCAGTTCGGCCAGACCCTTGACTAAGTTTGAGACCGCAAGAGGCAAGCACGGCTCCAGCAGTGACTTCAGACTCAACTATATTTATAACCACCTGGTGGAGAGCTTCTCACCGAACATGGACATATGCTTGCTCCACAGAAGGAAAAGGGTGCATCTGCAGTACATCACTTCAGATGTTATCAAGTCTATCGTCCAGACCATCCAAGAACGCGTAGACTCGGTCTTCCTGAAGCAGATTATTGAACTTTTGTATATCAGTTGGGCACTCCATTAGATTTGGTCTGTGGAAGTCAATCTCATGCCATAATCCTTGTAAATCAGTATAATATTTTTCCAAGGATCCACCACCTTGACGGAGACGGGAAACACGCCGCCTGAGTTCATATACCTGTGATGTATCTCCCCCATCAAAAAAAGTTATAGCAACTACATCCCATATCTGTTTAGCCGTCGAAAATCGAATGAAATTGCTAATTAGAGTCGGGTCCATGGAGTTAATTAACCAGCCTTTGACAATTGCATTATCCGTTCGCCACTTTCGGTAAGATATATCAGTCGAAGATGGAGGAAGTAATTCTCCATTGATGTAGCCCAATTTATCCTTCTCGGAGATATACATCTCCATCACATGGGGCCAGAGAGCAAAGTTGGAACCATCCAACTTAATTCCGATTGGAGCAGCTACAGGGTCTGGAAAATTGGTTGGTGTTTAAGCCTTAGACAAGGCTTCGACCATCTTGGCTGTAAAGAGGTCAGAAAGGGTTGTGTTTGGATCAAGGTAGGTATCACCAGATTAAGTAGGGGTAATCGAGTCTCCCATTTGACTATATGGGTCTCCCATCTTTGAGAGGTATGTACAGTATGTAATTAGTAAGTATTATAGAGATAGTTTATACCAGAAATCTATCCTGCTTTGATACCATGATAAAAAGAACATATTTTTCTACATTACTCTTTTCTAGAAAATATTACAGGTATACAGTTACATAACTCAAGGCTAGGATCATGTTTGAGATCCTTAACCCTTAATTGAAGGAATTATATTTACATCTTCACTATAATTCCTCTCATTTGTCTTCTAATCTACAGCTCACGCCAACATTTTCAACGCCAGTGTGACTGATTTTGTAACTTTTTAAATTTTTTTAAACAATTTTTTTTAAAAATAATAGAAAAAGTTAGTGGGAGTTTAATAGATTCTTTTCAATGAGAGATCGGAGTATAAAAAAATAACAATGCTTTGTCTTCTGAGACAGACTTTTAAATCATGCAACTTTTGGCCTACTTTTAAGGCATTCCCATTTATTAGTTGGTAGACTCTCTTCAACGACAATGTGACTGGCGTTGTAATTTTTTTTAATCTTACTTGTATTAATCAAACCATATCATCCTTTTTTTATCCTCACTTTTCTCTCTTTTAATCAAATTATATATATAAGATGTGATAAATTTATTGTCAGAATATTGTAGTACCGGTTAAGGTCTTTGGCGTGTTAGATGCTCACTGATATGTTTTGAGGTGGTGGAATAACATTATGTCGACAGAGTGCTTCAACAGTTTGATATACTACAGTTCATACCTTCGACGCCTAAAAATAACACATATGACAACATACTATTCGCTCGCAAATAAATTGGGAGGCACAACACTATTACCACATAACTTTGTGGAGTGCTAAGGGAACTCTTGTGGTTACTGAAGAGGATACAAATGAGCATCCAGAGTGTGAGCCTGATTACATGCATTAGTATCGAAGCGGACGTCAAATTATAAATCCTAAGCTGACTTAGCAGACGACATGGAGTTTGAGGGAACACATAGAGCTACAACTTATTTGGTATATTAAAAAAAATTAAATCATTGATACACCGATATTTTTTAAATGATAATAATTATTATTTGTTATAACTTTGCATAAATTAAAACAATATAATAAATCGTTGTAAATACGTACGTTGATACATATATCATTATATTGTACGTTTTTATTTTCATTTTACGTATGTCATGACATATTTTACATATATTATTGAGCTAAATATACTTTTGTCCTTCGAAGTATGATCCCTTTTACACTTATAACCCTAATATTTAAAACTTTACATTAGTATACTCCAAGTACACTTAAATAAACATAAATAACCCTAAAAACTTTTCCAACCAAAAAATACGCCTGAATGCTAACTTGACACTAGAGAAGCTGTAATTGTAATTTAATTCGTATTTTTAGTGTATTTTGACATTAAAACCAAACAATTAACATTAGAATAAAGGGTAAAATGCAAAGTCGACCACTGAACTGTAGGGGTTTTTGGGTATTGAGCCTTTTTCTTTTGGTCAACACAAATTGAGCCCCTTTTTATTAAAAAATTTGGACTTCGAGCCCCAGGTGCCACATGTGCGTTGACCTGCGTACGTGGTGCCTACGTGGCACACGTGACAGATAGGGAGCAAAAAATACATTGCTCCCTAGATTTGAACTCAAGACCTCTAGCTTGAAACATAGATCCAATGACCAACTGAGCAAACAAGCCTAGCTGCTATACTTTTGCAAGGATTAATATTTATAAATGAACAAATCATTCCCTCAAATTAAAACAGATCCTCTTTCCTTAGATCTGTTATGTACATACATAAATGTACATAACTAATTGCGTGATAATAATAATAATAATAATAATAATAATAATAATAATAATAATAATAATAATAATAATAATAATAATAATAATAATAATAATAATAATAATAATAATAATAATAATAACAACAACAACAACAACAACAATTTAACAAGAAGATTTTGATGCTTGAAATAGTTTCTTTAAACAATGCTTCTTATAATGATTAAAACGATGGATCATGCTCAAATTACGTACTGGTTCTCTTGAATTTGGATATTTATAAAATATTAGAATATTGAATTAAGGTTAAATAATAAACCTATACAGAAAATAAGTGAATGGATTTGAGATTTCCGGGAAGGAATTCTATGAATTTAAAATTTCTATGATAAATTATTCAGGATTAAGGATATAAGTGTTTATGTTCTGTGTATATGGTTATATATGTGTACAGTATGTGGTTAAGGGTCAAGGGTTGACCATATAATCTATATAAGTGGCCAACCCTAATATTATATTAAGAACGTCAACGTTCAGTTAAAAAATTCTTACGAATTATAAGAAACCTAATCTTAGGTTCGAAACCTAATTTGATTAACGGAATTGAAACCCTAATTCGAAAGTTGAAAACCCTAATTTGGGAATGCAAATGCTAGTATAGGGTTTAAACATTATTGATAATAACCTAATTAGGGATAACCCTAATTGATTAGAAAACCCTAATTTCTGGATTAGAAACCCTAATTTATAATTAGGAAAAACCTAATTATTAACTTAATAATTTTAATGTTAATTAAGAAATATTAATCATAATTTTCAAGTTATAAGTAATTAGAAAATCCAAATCTAATTAGGAAACCTAATTTCTAAATTTGAAAAATTATTTTTCTATTTAAAACCATAATTCCTAGGTTATAAACCCTAATGTACAATTATGACCCTAATTGCTAAATTAGCAATTTTAATCAAGAAATAATAATCCTAATTAGCAAGATTGAATTTCATGATTAGGAAATCTTAATATAATTATAGAATCCTAATTATAATTTAGAAATTTTAAAATTTTAAAATTTTGAAATCTTAGGTTTTAACCCTAAGGGTTCAAACCCTAAGGGTTGGATCAAAAACCAATTTGCCATTAAAATGTGGGACAAAAAGACCAAAATGTCATTTGTGCATTATTTTTTATGTTACTTGTAGATCTAAACCTAAGGTGGTTGTTCACCAACCCTAAACCCTAGCATGTGACTAATATCTCAACAATCAGCCCATTTATTATCCTTATACATTGCATCAAAGTTTAGAAATGAAAAAGTAAGAAAATCTCTTACTTTATTTATCAAAGCAACCAAGACCTTCTCTCTCTAGAATTTCAGAAATGTAGAGTGAGAAAGTGAGATAAGATAAGCTAATATCATTACTTAGAAAGCCAAGATCCGATCAGTAGGATCAGAATCAAAAATGGAGCATCAAAGTGGTATAAACCCTAACTTCAAAGTTTTATGATCTGATGTTATATGTTGTTGTTTATTGGTTAGAGTTGTGTTATAGGATGTCAATTAGTGATCTGGGTTGTTATAACTTAGATCCATAACATCTAGATGTAAGAATCTAAAGATTTCACAAATCTGGAAAAAAAAATTTAAACTGTGGTCTGACAACGAATGTCAGAACCTCTAGATCTTTCTGTGTTAAGTGTTATGTGTGTTTTATGTTCTAAACTTGTTCTTTGCTATGAGGAGAGTATACTGGAAGTGGAATCACCTCCATACCATGTCTAGATCTTCAGTTATAAGCGGTCAAAGTACGTTGACCGAGCACAAAATCTGTTTCTGGGTTACCCAGATTTTTTCAGAAAGTCTGACATGCATTTTGATGGCATCTGATCTTGCTGTTTGTAATGATTTAGGCCATGTTGTTGTATTCCATTTGTAGACTGACATGTAGGTTACAAGATCATGCATCTATAACACTTAGATCGTGCTTAGAATAAAAGATATTGCCGGTCAAAGTAAGGTTGACCATCTGTTTTGTCTCAAATCTGGAAAACCCAGATTTCTTCATGAGCCGTTTTTCTGACAACGTTTGACTGGTTAATATCTGGTGATTTTATTATTTTTAGACTGAACTAAGATTATGTTATTGTAGCCTGACATGTATACTACATGTTTGAAGTCTTAAAACACACTAACCAAGCTGGGGACGTAGAGATTCAAAGGACCAAAGTAGCACCCTTAAGCTATTCATCATTTCTGGAAAACCCAGAAATGAAGAACAACTCTGACATGAAATTTGAGAGCCCTTATCTCTCAGTTGTAGTGATAGATTTCCATGAAAATTGTTGTAGATTGTAGTCCTACATACATACTACAATCCTAACAAAATTACAAAGTCAGAAGCTTGATAACCAAGAATCTAGAACCGATTAAACTACCCATCTTGGTGTCTGACATGAATGTTCTGGGCAGCTCAAGAATAGGCCAAGAACACCTATAGCGACAGTTCTATCGCTATAGGGCCCTTTATTAATAATTAAATTCCGAAAATTAATTACTTTAATAAATAAATTGAAATAAATAATTTTTAATTATGAAAAATACATAATAAATTCCTAAAAATTATTTTAAAGGCTGAAAATTAGTTTTTAACTATTTTGAGTATATTTCATAAATATTTAATATTTTTAGAATATAAATGATATTTAATTTATTTAATTATAATATTAAATAAATTATTTAAAAATGATTTTAATACATGAAAAATTATATTATGGTAAAAGAAAATATTTTAAATTATTTTTAGTGACTTTTAATATTTTGTGAGGAATTTTATTAATTAATTAATATTAATGATAATTAATTTATTTAATAATTATATTAAATAAATTGTGGAAAAATAGAATTAATGTTTTAAAAATCATATAAAAATGATTTAAGTGTTATAAAAAATATTTTAAGTTATAAAATATAACTTTTGATATTTTGTCATGAAATTATTAATATTTTAATATTAATAGCAATTATCGAATAAAGAATTTAATTGTTTAAAAATTATATAAATATGATTTTAAGGTATTAAAAATACTTTGATATATTATAATATTATGTGATGATTTTCATTAATATTTGATATTAAATAAATATTAATGATAAAGGAATTATGTGATATTTAATTCATTTAAATACTTTTTTAATGATTGAAAAATCACGATAAATAATAATAATTATCTGAAAATTATTACGAACTTATGAAAAATATTTTTGACTGTTAATAAATTATCTTAGATGATGGTTAAGTGTTTAGTCAGAGTTTAATTGAACTTGAACTCAAAATTTTATCCCATTGTAGGCCCAGTCGGGATGTCGAGAATTATCTAGAACTCGAATTTCGATGTAAAAGTTTAACTTGAGGTTAAGTTTTATGTGTTGTATAGACTGATAGGGTTATGTGATAATGTATTTAGGTTATTTTAAATACTGTGATGATATTATTCTAATTTGTTTATCGATAATATTTATATATTAGGTTCAGACAAAGCTTATTTAAATGCGTAACGATAATCAACGGTTCATGCAAGTCTTTCTTAACTCGACCTCGAGTTGTATTATTCAATTATATTTATAGTTAATCATTTTTGATTGCCATGTCTAAGAATTAATAAATTGCACTATGTGCGTATGACATGTATTCATCAAGTATGAAAGGCTGACCACCTTCATTACCATTCGGTCCAGATATATTTGTTCATGTTAAATATTTGTTTAGTCATAAAATTTGTTCATGCTAATTCACAACTATATTGTTGAATTATAGCCATCTTATTATTCAAATTCTTTCAATCATGATATATCCTTAAATAAAATTATACTTGCCGGGCAAAATTATGCTCACCCTTGCTATATCATGATAAAAATTACAGATTAAGACGAATACGTCGTATACAAGGAAAGGTCAAAGTCAGTTCCAGCTTTAGTATACGCGTGCAGTTAGATTTGTAACAGTATTGTATATTACTGTTATGAATTATGTATTAAGTTAAGGTTACTCGACCTTGGGAAAAAGTGTATAAAGTTTATTGTATAAACAATTTATGTTTATATCTTCCGCAAATAGTAATAGTGATAGAATGATTGAACCATATTCGTGGTGATTTAGGACCCAGATTTGGGGCTGTCACATCAGATCTGCCACGTGTGCCACGTAGGCGCGCCTAGGGCTCAATTTACGTTGACCAAAAGCCCAAAAACCTCTAAAGTTCAGTGGTCGACTTTGCATTTTACCCTTAGAATAAACCAAATTCGCAGCCAAATCCAAATCCCACCAAGCTTTCTTCATCGAAGCAATCAAGAGCTTAGTAAAATCACGGAAAGATTTCCACGTATCACGCAACATAGGATCAAAAACTCGGATCATCAACAAAAACTCAGTACTACTCAAATTCGACTTCAAATTATTAGACATTTTTTTTGAGCACTTCAAATTAAACAGTTCAATCTCATTCAATTTTTTCTTACAAAGTAAAACTTCATCATCTTTAACATTAATATCATATTGTAATCGATTTAGCATAGTTTCCAATGCTTGAACTTTGCTTTGATTCTCTTGAACTTGAGCTTCCAAACAAGACCCAACTAGTGAATTAAAATTAAAATTGAATTTAGGGTTTACCCCAGATTCTTTATACAATTCTCTCACCTCATAGAGTTTTTGAAGCTGCAAAACCAAAGCTTTATATGCAAACTTAACATTTCCTTCATTAAACGAAACATGGGTTGTTTGTAGTTGAAGACACGAAGCTTCAAACGAAGAAGTAACTGCAAATATAGAAGAAATCAGGGTTTTGGTGAAGTGGGTATTGATGGGTTGGATTACGGCAGGTGATTTCGGAGGAGAGACGAAGTGGGTTAGGTCGGGTTTGATGACTATGACTTTCTAGTCGGTGATGAACTCTTCAGATAAGTCGAGGAGAGAGAAAATGGCGTCATCGACAGTGGCGGCGGCTGGTTCGTTCTCTTTCGTGAAGAATTTGAAGGTTTTGGCCTTGAAATCAAGTGCAAAGTTTTGGAATAGTTTGGAGATTTAGGAAGGTTTTGATGAACCATCCTGTCATCTCTCAATTAAGCCCCAAAATCTACTCTGTTTTTTCTATCTTCCCAAAAGAAACAAATTCTTACAACATATATATATATATATATATATATATATATGTGTGTGTGTGTGTATATTAATATATATGTAATAATTATGTATATATAGAGATAGAAATAAGCTCATTAATCTTCTAAGCTTCTAGTTATAGAGAGATTATAGAGTGAGAATGGTGGTGCTTTGGATGACTTAAAAGAAAGGTATATGTGTTATAAGTGTTTACTATTAAACTTGGGTTAAATACATTAGAAATTCACTGAAATATATGGACTTATTTTGTTTTAATGTTAAAATACACTGAAAATACGAATTAAATTACAAATATAATGAAATACAAGCTTCTCCGGTGCCACGTCAGCATTCAGGCGTATTTTTTGGCCGAAAGAGTTTTTGGGGTTACTTCTTTTTAATTAAGTGTACTTGGAGTATGCTAATGTAAAGTTTTAAATATTAGGGTTATAAGTGTAAAAGGGGTTATACTTCGAGGGACAAAAGTGTATCTAGCCCTATATTATTTTACATGTTAAGAATCTTGCACGTGTATACCATACATTAGTAGTCATACAAATGCGTAAACGTAGATGACAATGCATTTCTTCATATTACTGAAGTTATGAGGATTTGTACTATGACCCTTACTGATGTAGGTCAGTCACACTTGTTAGACCATCAACCAATCGATCCCGTCCCACAATCAAATTTACTCCGTACACGTGGACGTGGTAGTCGACGTACGAATACATCCTTAACACCAGTTTACACTAAACAAATGCAGACATGTACGAGGCGATATAAGAGGTCGTAAGGATATCCTGTCAACATCTTAGTCACGCGACATCTCGTCTTCATCTCGGATACAAGATGATGTAGAGATAGATGATACGGACGATGATCCATCTCAATTTTTTACTCTGCATTATTTGGTATATACACAACTATAAGTGATTTGTGGTAATTATTTATTCAATTTTTGATATAAATAGAGGGGTTTGCTATGAGGTGTTTGTTATAAGTTTGACTTATTATTCCATGAGGGGATGTGCTAACTTTTCAGACCGTTGGTTGAAGATATTATTGTAAATCAATATGGACCGCTGGTGGAAAGTTATAATAGTAAATCAATATGGATCGCTGGTTTAAAGTTTTAATAGTAAATTAATGTGGTTCGTTCATGAATTAGTTACTATTTAGTCCTTTTTCCTATAAATAGAAGCTCATTCCTTCATTATTTCTTACGAATTCACTGAAACTCTAGAGAGAGAAACCATAGAGAGCAAGAAGAAGAGTATTATGCTATTACTCTACTTCAGTATTCAATCTTCTACTAAGGTAAGTGATATTAGTTATAGTATTCGTAAGGGGTATTATTTCTTTCGTATTCATGAAGATAGTTATTTTCTTTCAATACTCGTAAGGGTTGTTATTCCATTCTTTATTATTCTGTTGGAATAACTTTTGTCACACTGGATTCTTCGCATGCATGGTGAAATCTTTTCGTTATTCTATTTTTTATTATTCTGTTGGAATAACCTGTCTACGCGGACTACCGTATGCATAGTGAAATCCTTTTGTTATTCCATTCTTTATTATTCTGTGGGAATAACCTGTCTACGCGGACTACTGCATGCCTAGTGAATAACCCTTCGTATTCAATTGTTATTAAATTGTGGAAATGATCTGTCTACGCGGATTACCGCATGACAGTTGAAAATTCATTTACAGTTTCATATATTATTCATTTCAGATTCCTAACTCTAAACTTACTACGATAAGTATTGCTTCTATAATTCTTGAAATGATCAGAAATTCCTTGAGTTTTCTTTTCTGTATTCGAAGTTGTCTGTTATGGTTCCTATCTTTAATCGGATATATGTTTTGAACATTATTCTTGAATTTTGCTCCACAATTGATTATTATGGAGTATTCTTGAACTTAGATAAACTAAATTATGAATCCTTAATCGTGTCCTTTATCTCACTGGATTCGTTCTTTAAAATATTTTTCATCATCCTCAGTCTTAAATGGTGATACTTGATGAATATCTTTGGCATGTAGTGCAAAGATGAATGATTACCTGATGAATATCTATGGCCCGTAGTGCAAAGATGAACAGGTGTTGAGATGAATATGACCAACTGGTGATACAAATGAATATCTTTAGCCGGTAGTGCAAAGATGAAAATTTGATTCAAAATGTATATTGATTGATGTTACAGGGATAAAATATTGATGATGGACTTTTAAATTCATAGATGATAGTAGATTTCATTCTCTACTTAACTCTTCTAATGAATTGTTATTTCCACTGAGAATATTGATCTAAAACTGGTTGTCCATTATATTTTATCTGATTTGTTGAAGGCTAACGATAATTTGTTGTTCATTATCTTAGTCATAATATTCTTTACTGGGCTAGTTGAGCTCACCTTTTTCTTTTTTGTTCCATTTTTCTTCTTAGGAGGAGAGAATATAGCAGAAACTAGTCGGGGTATGGAATGATGAATCAAGATAGTTGTTTAGCAATTCTCACTATTTTGTAAAATAGTGTATCAATAATTGTAATGAGGACTTATTTGAGTTTGAATACTGTCTAGAAGACAATATTTGTATTTAAACTCACAGTATACGTGTTGTCGTAATGTGCACGACAATTGTAATAATAAAGTTGTAGTTGTTTTCTATACCATGTATTTGGCGACTCAGAATGGTGATATATACCTATTTTGGGGGAGTCACAGTTGGTATCAGAGCTTAGGGATATGGTCTCTGGCCGAGATCGGGGAATAGAACTAGGAGGGGAGAGACGAATAAATTCTTCACTAGTGTGTCCTACCTAAGCTTATTTGTTTGTTGGTCATAATATAAGGGTATTATGTGGTATGTCAATTTCTTTAATTAACCCTTGTTTTATGGCAGTATTTGAGAATGACAGCTGAGAATTTTAACGATGGAGTGAATGAGACCGTGGAGACACCTTTAATCACCAACCAGGGGAACGTGCAACATGAAGGAAATATTCCTCCTGTAAACAACACTACCGAACAAACGATGAATGATGAGATGTTTAGAAGCCTTTTTCAGTTCATGCAAAATCAGACGAGGGAGACTCGTGTACAAAATACGGGTGGAAATGATAACAACGCGCGGCTTATCACATCCAAGCAGTTCAAAGAGTTGGGACCACCAGAATTTGTGGGAAAGCTGGATCCGATCAAGGCGGAAACGTGGGTTAAATAAATTACTAAGATATTTGATGTCTTGGGATGCACGGAGGAACATAAGGTTTCATTCGCCACCTTTATGTTCTGTGGTGATGCAGACTACTGGTGGGAGTCTGTGAAGTGTACCCAGCCAGTCGCACACAACATGTCTTGGGAAACGTTTCAAAAATTGTTCAATGACAAGTACTTTCTTAAAAGTATTCATCATATGAAGGAGGTAGAGTTTATTAGACTGGAATAAAACAACATGACAGTGTCCCAGTACGAGGCGAAGTTCGCAGAGTTATCCAGGTTTGCACCTCATTTGGTAGAGAATGAGGAACGTATGGCGTGGATGTTTCTAAGAGGTATGAAACTCGAGATTCAGCCGTGACACCCCCAAAATAGGTATACATCACCCATTCTGAGTCGCCAAATACATGGTACAGAAATAAATACAACTTCAGTAATATAATTGTCGATGCGAGAATCGATAGCGCCTATCTTGTGAGTTTGAATACAAATATTGTTTAATAGACAGTATACAAACTCAAAAGGAGTCCTCATTACAATTATTGATACACTATTTTATAAAATAGTGAGGACTACTAAAACAACTATCTTGAATCATCACTCCATACCCCGGCTAGTTCCTGTTAAATTCTCTCCTGCTAAATTTGGACATTTCACCCATAACCAAAGCATTATATCAAATTAACACCTTATTATTCACAATAATAAATAGAGGAAATTACATTTTAGTCATTAAAAAGTTGGGGTCTTACAACCTCCCCTCCTTATGAAATTTCGTCCTCGAAATTGACGTACGTACCTGGTGTTTCAAAAAGGTGAGGGTACCTCACTTTCATTTCTGATTCCAACTCCCAGGTCATTTCTTCAATAGCATGATTTCTCCACAAAACCTTAACTTGTGGTATAACCTTCGTGTGTAGGACATGCTCTTTCCTATCCAAGATCTTAATAGGTACCTCCTCGTACGTTAAATCTTCAGCTATCTCGTCTGGTTCTAACTCAATAATATGGTTCGGGTCTTTCATATATTTACGAAAGACAAATATGTGAAAAACATTATGAACACGAGACATGCTTGGAGGTAATGCGAGTCTATAGGCCACATTTCCTATTCGGTCAAGAATCTCAAATGGACCAACAAATCTTGGATTGAGCTTTCCTCTATTCCCAAATCTTGTAACTCCCTTCTATGGTGCAATACATAACAATACATGATCCCCAATATTAAATTCCACGTCCTTTCGATGAAGATCCACATAATTCTTTTGTCGATCCTGTGCCGTTTGTATACATTGTCAGATCATTTGGATCTTCTTTGTAGTTATGCGTACCAATTCTGGTTCCAACAATGTTGCTTCACCCACCTCGTCCCAGCATACTGGAGAGCGACATTTTCTTCCATACAACGCCTCGAATGGAGCCATGCCTATACTTGCTTGATAACCATTATTGTAGGAGAATTCCACCAATGGTAGGTACTTATCCCAACTCCCTTTGAAATCTAGGACACAGAGTCTTAATAGATCTTTAAGAGTTTGAAAAGTCCTTTCTGATTGCCCGTCCGTTTTAGGATGGTATGCTGAACTGAATCGTAAATCCGTGCCCATAGCTTTCTGCAAGCTAACCCAAAATCGTGAAGTGAATCTTGGGTTACGATCCAAAACTATGGATATTGGCATGCCATGCAATCTCATAATCTCATTCACATACATACTAGTAAGACATTCAAGGGAATAAGTCTCCCGTATAGGCAAGAAATGGGCGGACTTGGTTAATCTATCAACAATAACCCAAATCGCATCTATGCCTTGAGAAACCTTGGGAAGACACATGCTTGAAATCCATAGTAATGTGTTCCCACTTCCATTTCAGAATCTCAAGTGGTTGCAATGGACCCTTTGGCACTTGATGTTCCGCCTTTACACGTTGACAAGTTAAACACCTCGAGATAAACTCCGAGACCTCTCTCTTCATATTGCTCCACCAAAATGTATGTCGAAGATCATGATACATTTTGGTACTCCCAGGATGGATTACAAAAGGTGTGTTGTGTGCCTCCATCATAATTCTATGCTTCAAGTCAGAATCGTTAGGAACACAAAGTCTGGAGTTGACTCAAAGTATTCCTTCTTCATCGATTCTTGCTTCTAAAATAGCACCTTCTTGCACTTTCTTCTTTATACGCATCAGCTCCAAGTCCGTAGCATGAGCAACTTTAACTTTATCGATTAAAGTCGGTTCTACTCGTATATTTGATATCATCACATGGGTACTTGGAGCCTTTAACACTATCTCCATCCTTTGCAAGTCATATAAAATGGGCCTTTGTGTTAACAACATTGCACTCGTACCCGCATATGATCTTCTACTCATTGCGTCAGCTACCACGTTTGCTTTTCTAGGATTATATTGGATGGTATGATCATAATCTTTCAACAGCTTGAGCCAACGTCATTGCCGTATGTTGAGTTCCTTTTGGGTGAAGAAATATTTGAGGCTTTTATGATCTGTATAGATCTCTACTTTCTCCCCATACAGGTAGTGTCTCCAGATCTTTAATGCGAAAACGACTGCTGCCAACTCTAAATCATGAGTAGGATAATTCCTCTCATATTCTTTGAGTTGTCGCGAGGCATAGGCTATGACTTTCCCATGTTGCATGAGAACACATCATAACCCTTTGCCTGAAGCATCACCGTAGATAACAAATCCATCCGAACCAGATGGTATTGTCAGAACAGGTGCCGAAATGAGTCTCCTCTTGAGTTCTTGAAAACCCTTCTCACAATCCTCACTCCAACCGAATTTTGTATCTTTACGAGTCAGTTGAGTTAACAGAGTAGCAATTAGAGAAAATCCTTCCACGAATCTCATATAGTAACCAGCTAAGCCCAGAAAGCTATATACTTCGGTCACCAACTTTGGTTGCTCCCAACTTTGTATTTCTTCAATCTTTGCCGGGTCAACAGATACTCCATGTTTTGACACCACGTGCCCAAGGAATGCTACTTCCTCAAGCCAGAACTCGCATTTCTTTAGCTTGGCATATAGCTTGTTATCACGAAGCCTTTGCAGTACTAGCTTCAAATATTGCTCATGATCTTCATGGCTTTTGGAATAGATGAGGATGTCATCAATAAAGACAACAACGAACTGATCCAAATATTCCTTGAATACATGGTTCATCATATCCATGAAAGCAGCAAGAGCATTAGTCAATCCAAAAGACATGACTAAGAATTCATAATGCCCGTACCGAGTTCTGAAGGCAGTCTTTGGAATATCCTCAGTTTTAATCTTCAGCTGATGATATCCAGAAGGAAGATCGATCTTTGAAAAGAATTGTGCTCCTTACAACTGGTCGAACAAGTCATCAATGCGAGGTAGCGGATACCTATTTTTGATGGTGACATGATTCAATTCTCGGTAGTCAATACAAAGTCTCATACTCCCATCTTTTTTCTTTACGAATAACACAGGATCACCCCAAGGAGATGTACTAGGACGAATGAAATCGATGTCCAACAACTCCTGTAGTTGAACCTTTAAATCCTAAAGTTCAATAGGAGCCATTCGATATGGGGTTTTAGAAATGGGCTTTGTACCGAGTTTAACGTCAATAAAGAATTCAACTTCACGTTCTAGGGGTAGACCGGGAAGTTCTTCAGGAAATACATTAGGAAATTCACTAACAACAGAAATTTTATTCAAATCTGACGTGTTTTTGTTCAAGTCCGTGACATGGGCTAAGAAAGATTGACATCCGTTTTTCAATAAACGAATAGCTTTATGGCTTGATATGACAGTGATTGACTTTAATGGTTTGGTTATTTGAATTCGCATAATAGGTTGGTTAGGAATACAAAAACTAACAACCTTACGAAAATAATCAATTTTAGCATGATGTGTGGTTAACCAATCAATCCCTAAAATCACATCAAATGCAGGAATTTTTAACGAAATAAGATCGACAGGTAATGTGATGGTACTAACTTGAATCAAGCAAGATTTATAAACTATAGATGTAATGAAAATTTCTCCTAACGAAGTCTCAACAGATAATTCAAGATCTAATTTCTCAGGAGTCAAGTTTAAACGTTGAGCACAAGTAGGAGAGATAAAAGACTGAGTAGAATCGGTTTTTAATAAGGTATAAACTTCGCAAGAGTTTATGATTAGCTTACCCGTGATCACCTCGTTCAGGTTTCTCGCGTTTTGGGCAGTCACGTCAAGTGCCCTTCCAGGAACCACCGACTTTGACTTGTCCGGGACAACCTTTGGAATCACCATCCCTGTTGAACTTTGTTTTGCAACTAGACAATCTCTAGCTATATGACCTTCCTTTCCACAGTTATAACACACCTTGGATTGTTGTGGGCAGTTTGAGCTGATGTGTCCCTCTTTCATGCATTTGTAACAAACGACTGATGCTCGTTCTCCTACCCTAGAAACAGTTGATGTTTGTGCTGACGTCTTCACGTTATCATTGTTGTACCTTCTATTTTTGAAATCTCCTCCCGACTCGCTCCTTCTATTATCACGGCCACGATTACCACCAGAGTGGTTACCACTTTTGTCCGAATGTTTTCCTCCTCTTTGGTTTTCATTGCTCAGATGATGTGCTACTGCCGGTATGACCACAGTTGTGTTCCCTTGGTTGAACATACTCATTATCTCACTCTAATAATTGAGCCCTGTTTACAACATCTGAATATAAAAAAAAATTATGAGAGATAAGATATTGTCGAATCTCGGGTTTTAGACCTCTCAGAAACATCCTTGTCATTCGTTCCTCATTCTCTACCAAATGAGGTGCGAACACTGGATAACTCAAATGAACTTCGCCTCATCTTTGGGACAAATCATGTTGTTTTGTTTCGATCGATAAACTCTACCTCCTTCATATGACGAATACTTTCAGGAAAGTACTTGTCATTAAATAGTGTCTGAAATGTTTCCCAAGACATGTTGAGTGCGGCAGGCTGGGTACGCTTCACAGACTTCCACCAGTAGTCTGCCTCACCGCGGAACATAAATGTGGCGAATGGAACCTTCTGTTCCTCCGTGCATCCAAAGACATCAAATATCTTGGTAATTTGCTTGACCCACGTTTCCGCCTTGATCGGATCTGGCTTTCAAATAAATATTGGTGGTCCCAACTCCTTTAATTACTTGGCTGTGACAAGCCGCGCATTGCTATCATTTCCACCCGTATTTTGTGCACGAGTCTCACTCGTCTGATTTTGTATGAACTGCAAAAAGCTTCTAAACATCCCATCATTCATCATTTGTTCGGTAGTGTTGTTTATAGGAGGAATATTGCCTTTATATTGCACGTTCCCCTGGGTGGTGATTAAAGGTGTCTCCACGGTCTCATTCACTCCATTGTTAATATTTCCAGCTGCCATTCTAAAATACTGGCACAAAACAAGGGTTAATTGACATGTCACATAGTATCCCTATACTCCGACTGACCAAATAAATACCAAATAAACTTAGTCACGTCATACTAGCGAAGGAATTCCCCATCTCTCCCCTCCGAGTTCTTGTCTCACATCTCAGCCAAGGATCATATCCCTAAGCTCTGATACCAACTGTGACACCCCAAAAATAGGTATACATTACCCATTCTGAGTCACCAAATACATGGTACAAAAATAAATACAACTTCAGTAATACAATTGTCGTGCAGGATACGACAACGCCTATACTGTTAGTTTGAATACAAATATTGTCTAATAGACAGTATACAAACTCAAAAGGAGTCCTCATTACAATTATTGATACACTATTTTACAAAATAGTGAGGACTACTAAAAAACTATCTTGAATCATCACTCCATACCCATTTAGTTCTCGCTAAATTCTCTCCTCCTTAGAAGAACAATGGAACAAAAAAGAAAAGGGTGAGCTCAACTAGCCCGATAAAGAATATTATGACTAAGATAATATACAACAAATTATCATTAGTCTTCAATAGGAAAAATCGATAAAATATAATAGACAACAAGTTTTAGATCAACAAGCTGCGGTGAAACAACAATCCATTAGAAGAGTCAAGTAGAGAATGAATTCTACTATCTTCTAAGATTTAAAAGTCCATCATCAATATTTTATCCCTGTAACATCAATCAATATACATCTTGAATCAAATATTCATCTTTGCACTACAGGCCAAAGATATTCATTTGTATCACCAGTTGGTCATGTTCATCTCAACAACTGTTCATCTTTGCACTATGGGCCAAAGATATTCATCGATTAATCATTCATCTTTGCACTACTGAGGCCAAAGATATTCGATAATATCATCATTTAGGGTGAAGATGATGAAAAATATCTTAAAGAAAAGCGAATCCAGTGAGATAAAAGAACAAATATTAGGGATTCGTATTACAGTTTATCCAAGTTCAATAATACTCCATAATAACCAATTGTGAAGCAGAATTCAAAAATAAAGATCAAAACATGGATACAATCAAAGATAGTAACCATAATAGAAATCTTGGACAAAAAGAAAATTTTCATTTTTAAATTGAATAGTCTCAGTATCGTGAATAGTCAGAGTATCGTAAATAATAACCCCGACACAAAAAGTTCCAAATTTTATAAAAAGTTCAGACCAATATTTCGGCATAATGATATTAAAAGAAATAGTATCATTTACGAAGAAAATAACATCACTTACCTCAAAAAAACAGTACTTCTGGCTGAAATATCAGGTATAAGGCTGAAGGAAACTTGCACTGATGGATATCAACTGACAAAGTATCTAAATACTCATAAAATACGCTCGATAATATAGAGAGAGAAAGAGAGAAAACTTGTTTCTGGTGTGATTTTCAATTCTAACTAAGCACCCTATTTATAGGAAAATGCTTAGAACGCCATAGCAGACTAACCTTCTACCTGATGGCTTTACCTGCTACTATTCAAGCCTATCACATTTGAAAATAAATTTCAGCACATTTCATTTCTCACCTACCAAAGGTGGGGCCCACCATATTTTTAATAAAAATATTTAATTTTCGAAACTTTAATAATTCACAATAAATAGCTCTTTTATCAGAAAAATTTGATTCTCATGTCGTTCTATAGGAAATTTAATTCTCTACAACTTTGTAATTTTAAGTTTTTCTAAATTCCAAATGAAAAATGCACGAAATCCATATACGGACGATTTTTAATACCTCCATTTTGACAAAATACTGATAGAATTGTCCAACATTAATTCCTTCATTTATAACCACATAAAATAAATAAATCCATCATTAATATCCACATAAAATAAATATTTCTTTATCATATAAATCAATAATTAATTATTCACAAATAATATTACAGAATCACAATTATGACAATGACCGTGTCGATTTCTAGGAAAGAGGGGCTTTCCGATAAGGATTTCTCCTCATCTTGGCCTGTGATTAGGTGACCAAACCCCTTTTCTAGACAGAACTTCCTTAAACATTGCCAATAATGCTATCTAACAATATTATTCAAATAATATGAATTGTTGATCTGATAATGGAGATATTGTGCAATGACAATTATTGAAACAACAATAATATAAAATATCAATGCAGCAATTATTGAATCAATAAAATAAAATATTGAGCGAAGAAATCTTGTAACAATTATTGAGTAGTGCCTTTTACGTAAGAATCAATAATTCAAATCTTTGTGCAAAAGCAGGTATATTTCTTTGTGCCACCACGCGTATTATTGTATTTTAAACCGTGACACCCCCAAAATAGGTATACATCACCCATTCTGAGTTGTCAATACATGGTACAGAAACAACTACAACTTTATTATTACAACTGAGAAAGCTGTGAGTTTGAATACAAATATTATCTTCTAAACAATATCTATACTCAAATAAATCCTCATCACATTTATTGATACATTATTTTACAAAAATGGTGAGGACTACTAAATAACTCTCTAGAACCTTCATTCCATACCCCGACTCATACTCGCTTATATTCTCGCCTCACGAGAAGAAAAATGGAACAAAAAGGAAAAGGGTGAGCTCAACTAGCCCGATAGAAGAATATTATGACTAAGATAATATACAACAAATTATCATTAGTCTCCAACAGGAAAAATCTAATAGAATACAATAGACAACAAGTTTTAAATCAATATTCGCAATGAAATAATAATTCATTAGAAGAGTTAAGTAGAGAATGCAAACTACTATCTTCTATGTATGAATTTAAAAGTTCATCGTCTATCTTTTATCCTGTAACATCAATCAATATATATCTGGAATCAAATATTCATCTTTGCACTACAGAGCCAAAGATATTCATCGGTTGGTCATGTTCATCTAAACACTGTTCATCTTTGCACTACGGGCCAAAGATATTCATCGAAATCATTCATCTTTGCACTTCTGAGCCAAAGATATTCAATAATATCATCATTTAAGACCGAGGATGATGAAAAATATTTTTAAAGAAAGCGAATCCGATTGAAACAAAATGACAAGGATTAAGGATTAAGGATTCGTACTTTGTTTTATCCATGTCCAAAAATACCTCAAAAAAATAATCATAGTGGTGTAAAATTCAAGAATGATCAAAACATGGATACAATCAAAGCTAGTATCCATAATAGATATTTTAGACGAAAAGGAAAATTTTTATTTTTTGATGAATAGTCTTAGTATTCGTGAATAGTGTCGTATCGTGGATAGTCTTCAGTATCACGTGAATAGTAACTCACAACACCAAAAGTTCCAAATTTGATAAAAACTTGGATCAATATTTGACATAATGATATTGAAGAAATAATATTATTCTGAAAAAAAATAATATCCCTTACATCGAAAAGATCAAGACTTCTAATGAAACAGGATATGGGCTATGACTTGAACTTGCACCATATAGCAATACTCAAAATATACTCAAAATATTCACAAGAATAAACTCGATAATATAGAGAGAAAACTTTAGTTTACGGTGTGATTTTCAATTCTAACCTAAACACCCTATTTATTGGAAAATGCTTAGAACACCAAAGCGAGAAAATTTAATTTAATAATATTATTATTTTTTTCCACAACTTCCTACGCACCAAGAATTTGAATTCAGCTCCTTCCACACACATGTGAAACACACCAAAATAAAAAAAACGTTTTGTTACTTAAAATATTTTAAACTTCCAAAATTAATTATTTTGGAGCTTCAGAACTTTAATAATTCATAATAAATAGCCCTTTTATCAGAAAATTTGAATCGCGTGAGTTTTTATAGGAAATTCAATTATCTACAACTTTGCAGAAGAAATTTTTTCCAAATTCCAAACAAAAATTGCCCAAAATCCACAAACGGGCGATTTTACAGGCTATAATCAAATTGTAGTCAAGAAATGGGGTCCACCGACACATAAAACATGCTTTAAATATTTTTGCTAACAAAAATACTCCTCCTCCACATATACTCATATATCCCACATTCATCGTAAAAATATCATCATTATTATATTATTAAAATATAACAATATATTTAAATGAATTATTTTATTAGAAAAAGATAAAATTTCAATTTTCAACAATTGTCACATTAAAAATTTTCTCCATCTATATCCACATAAAATCAATATTTTCCTCATCATATGAATCAATAATTATATATTCACAAATAATATTACGAGAATCACAATATTGACAACCTGCATACGCAGTTCTAGGAAAGGGGCTTTCCAATAAGAATTTCTCCTTCTTGGTGGCAAGCAATTAGGTGACCAAACCTCTCCTTAGGGCAGAACTTTCTAGACATTGCCAATAATGTTATCTAATAATATTTTTCGGATAATATGAATTATTGCTTCGATAATGAAAATCTTGTGTAATGACAATTATTGAAACAACGAGAATATAAAATATCAACGCAAACAATTATTAAATCAATAAAATAAAATACTAAGCAAGTAATTCTTCGTAACCATTATTGAGTAGTTCCTTCTTACATAAGAATCAATAATTGGTATAATCTGCAGTGTCTTCTTGTGTTTTAACCACAAGAGTATTTTAACGGTGATTACTTGGTAATAACTACATGAATTATTTTTAAACAACTTATATTTGTCATTTTCTTCATCCAATCGCTTTCAGTTATGGGGCCCACACATGGTTAGCATCGCATGCGAATATTCTCTGAAGCGATGCGAATATTCCACGACCAAACGAATATTCTATAACCACTTGCTTATTTGAAATATTTGCGTATTTTACCCATAACTATCCACATTAATCAAATCAACCCTTACTATTTCAAAATAATAAATAGAGGAAATTAAATTTTATTTATAATAAGTTGGGGTCTTACAACCTCCCCTCCTTAAAATTTTGTCCTCGAAATTGACGTACGTACCTGGTGTTTCGAAAAGGTGAGGATACCTCGCTTTCATTTCCATTTCCAACTCCTAGGTCACTTCTTCAATAACATGGTTCCTCCACAAAAATTTAACTTGTGGTATGACCTTCGTGCGTAGGACATGCTCCTTCCTATCCAAGATCTTGACAGGTACCTCTTCGTACGTTAAGTCTTCGGCTATCTCGTCTGGTTCTAACTCTATAACGTGGTTCGGGTCTTTCACATATTTCTGAAATACGGATATATGAAACACATTATGAACACGAGACATACTCGGAGGTAACGCGAGTCTATAGGCTACATTTCCTACTCGGTCAAGAATTGGAAATGGACCAATAAATCGTGGATTGAGCTTTCCTCTCTTCCCAAATCTTGTAACTCCCTTCCATGGAGCAACTCGTAACAATACATGATCCCCTATACTAAATTCCACGTCCTTTCGATGAAGATCCGCATAACTCTTTTGTCGATCTTGTGCCGTTTGTATACGTTGTCGAATCATTTGGATCTTTTCGGTAGTCATACGTACTAACTCGGGTCCCAACAATGTTGTTTCACCCACCTCGTCCCAACATATTGGAGAGCGACACTTTCGTCCATATAATGCTTCAAATGGAGCCACACCTATACTTGCCTGATAACTGTTGTTGTAGGAGAATTCCACCAATGGTAAATACTTATCCCAACTGCCCTTGAAGTCTAGGACACAGAGTCTTAATAAATCTTCAAGAGTTTGAATAGTCCTCTCTGATTGTCCGTCCGTTTGAGGATGGTATGTCGAACTGAATCGTAAATCCGTGCCCATAGCTTTTTGCATGCTAACCCAAAATCTTGAAGTGAATCTTGGGTCACGATCCGAAACTATTGATACTGGCATGCCATGCAACCTCACAATCTCATCTACATATATACTAGCAAGATGTTCAAGGGAATAAGTCTCTTGTATCCGCAAGAAATGAGCAGACTTGGTTAATCTATCAACAATAACCCAAATGGCATTGATGCCTTGAGAAACCGTAGGAAGACCCGTAACGAAATCCATGGTAACGTGTTCCCACTTCCATTTCGGAATCTCAAGTGGTTGCAACGGACCCTTAGGTACTAGATGCTCCGCCTTTACACGTTGACAAGTTAAACACATCGAGATAAACTTTGCAATCTCTCTCTTCATATTATTCCACCAAAATGTATGTCGAAGATCACGATACATTTTAGTACTTCCAGGATGGATTGCAAATGGTGTATTGTGTGCCTCCATCATAATCTTGTACTTCAAATCGAGTCGTTAGGAACACAAAGTGCAGAGTGGACTCAAGTATTCCTTCTTCATCAATTCTCGCTTCCGGAATAGCACCTTCTTGTACTTTCTTCTTCATACGCATCAGCTCCGGGTGGTGGCCTGAGCAACCTTAACTTGTTTTTATTAAAGTTGGCTCTATGCGTATACTTGACATCATCGCACTCATTCCTGCATATGATCTTCTACTCAACGCGTCAGCTACCACGTTCGCTTTTCCAGGATGGTATTGAATAGTGTGGTCGTAGTCTTTCAATAGCTCGAGCCAACGTCGCTGCCACATGTTGAGTTCTTTTTGAGTGAAGAAATATTTAAGGCTTTTATGGTCTGAATATATCTCCACTTTCTCCCCATATAGATAGTGCCTCCATATCTTTAGCGCGAAAATGACTGCTGCCAACTCTAGATCATGAGTAGGATAATTCCTCTCATACTCTTTAAGTTATCGCGAGGTATAGGCTATGACTTTCCCGTTGCATGAGAACACATCCTAACCCTTTGCCTGAAGCATCGCTGTAGATAACAAATCCATCCGTACCAGATGGTATTGTTAGAACAGGTGCCGAAATGAGTCTCCTCTTGAGCTCTTGGAAACTCTTCTCGCATTCTTCGCTCCAAACGAATTTTGTATCCTTCGAGTTAGTTGGGTTAATGGAGTAGCGATTCGAGAAAACCCTTCCTGAATCTCCGATAATAACCAATTTAAGCCCAAAAAGCTACGTACTTGATCCACCAGGCTTGATTTGCTCTAACTTTGTATTGCTTCAATCTTCACCGGATCAACAGATACTCCATGTTTCGACACCACGTGCCCAAGGAATGCTACTTCCTCAAGCCAGAACTCGCATTTCTTCAACTTGACATAAAGCTTGTTTTCACGAAGCCTTTGGAGTACCAGCTTCAAATGGTGCTCATGATCTTCACGACTTTTGGAATATATGAGGATGTCATCAATAAAGACAACAACGAATTGATCCAAATATTCCTTGAATACTCGATTCATCATATCCATGAAAGCCATGAGGAGCATTAGTCAATCCGAAAGACATGACTAAGAATTCATAATGCCGTCTTGAGTTCTAAAGGCGGTCTTTGGAATATCCTCGATTCTAATCTAAATTTGATGATATCGTAAGCGAAGATCGATCTTTGAAAAAATTGTGCCCCTTGCAATTTGGTCAAACAAGTCATCAATACGAGGTAGAGGATACCTATTCTTGATAGTGACATGGTTCAATTCCTGATAGTCAATACAAAGTCGCATACTCCCGTCTTTCTTCTTTATGAATAACACAGGAGCACCCCAAGGAGATGTACTAGGACGAATGAAACCGATGTCCAACATGGCTCAATTATTAGATCGAGATAATGAGTATGTTCAATCGAGGGACCACAACCAGTGGTGTTGTTCACAGGAGGAACATTGCCAGCCTGTTGCATGTTCTCCTCGTTGGTGAGTACAGGCGTCTCCACGGTCTCATTTCCACTGTTAATATTCTCAGTCGACATTCTCAAATACTGTCATAAAACAAGGGTTAATTAAGGAAATCAATATATCACATAATATCCCTATATACTGACCAACTAACAAATAAGCTTAGGTAGGACACACTAGCGAAGGATTTACTCTCTCTCCCTCCTAGTTCTATTCCCGATCTCGCCAGAGATCATATCCTAAGCTCGATACCAACTGTGACGCCCCCAAAATAGGTATACATCACCCATTCTGAGTTGTCAATACATGGTACAGAAACAACTACAACTTTATTATTACAACAGTAAAACTGTGAGTTTGAATACAAATATTATCTTCTAAACAATATCTATACTAAAATAAATCCTCATCACATTTATTGATACATTATTTTACAAAAATGGTGAGGACTACTAAATAACTCTCTCTAGAACCTTCATTCCATACCCCGACTCGTACTCGCTATATTCTCGCCTCCTGAGAAGAAAAATGGAACAAAAAGGAAAAGGGTGAGCTCAACTAGCCCAGTAAAGAATATTATGACTAAGATAATATACAACAAATTATCATTAGTCTTCAACAGGAAAAAATCTAATAGAATACAATAGACAACAAGTTTTAAATCAATATTCGCAGCGGAAATAATAATTCATTAGAAGAGTTAAGTAGAGAATGCAAACTACTATCTTCTATGTATGAATTTAAAAGTTCATCGTCTATCTTTTATCCCTGTAACATCAATCAATATATATCTGGAATCAAATATTCATCTTTGCACTTCAGGCCAAAGATATTCATCAGTTGGTCATGTTCATCTAAACACCTGTTCATCTTTGCACTACGGGCCAAAGATATTCATCAGAAATCATTCATCTTTGCACTACAGGCCAAAGATATTCAATAATATCATCATTTAAGACTGAGGATGATGAAAAATATTTTTAAAGAAACGAATCCAGTGAAACAAAATGACAAGGATTAAGGATTAAGGATTCGTACTTTGTTTTATCCATGTCCAAAAATACCTCAAAAATAATCATAGTGGTGTAAAATTCAAGAATGATCAAAACATGGATACAATCAAAGCTAGTATCCACAATAGATATTTTAGGCGAAAATGGAAAATTTTTATTTTTGATGAATAGTGCTTAAGTATTCGTGAATAAGTGTAAATATCACGTGGATAGTGCCGTATACGTGAATAGTAACTCCGACACCAAAAGTTCCAAATTTGATAAAAACTTCAGATCAATATTTCAGCATAATGATATTGAAAAAATAATATCATTACGAAAAAATAATAATATCCCTTACCTCGTAAGATCAGTACTTCTAGCTGAAACACCGGATATGGGCTATGACTTGAACTTGCACCGTATAGCAATACTCAAAATATACTCAAAATACTCACAAGAATACGCTCGATAATATAGAGAGAGAAAACTTCAGTTTCTGGTGTGATTTTTAATTTTAACCTAAGCACCCTATTTATAGGAAAATGCTTAGAACACCAAAGCAGAAAATTTAATTTAATAATATTATTATTTTTTTCCACAACTTCCTACGCACCAAGAATCTGAATTCAGCTCCTTCCACACACATGTGAAACACACCAAAATAAAAAAAACGTTTTTGTTACTTAAAATATTTTAAACTTCCAAAATTAATTATTTCGGAGCTTTGGAACTTCAATAATTCATAATAAATAGCCCGTTTATCAGAAAATTCGAATCTCGCGAGTTTGTATAGGAAATTCAATTCTCTACAACTTTACAGAAGAAAGTTTTTCCAAATTCCAAACAAAAATTGTCAAAAAATACACAAGCAGGCGATTTTACGAGGTATAATCAAATTTCGGTCAAGAAATGGGGTCCATGAGACACATAAAACATGCTTTAAATATTTTTGATAACAAAATACTCCTACTCCACATATACTCATATATCCCACATTCATCGTAAAAATATCATCATTATTATATTATTAAAATATAATAATATATTTAAATGAATTATTTTATCTCGAAAAGATAAAATTTCAATTTTCAACAATTGTCACATTAAAAATTTTCTCCATCTATATCCATAAAAATCAATATTTTCCTCATCATATGAATCAATAATTAATTATTCACAAATAATATTACGTAATCACAATATTGACAACTGTGCGGTTCAGGAAAGAGGGGCTTTCAATAAGAATTTCTCCTTCTTGGTAGCCGCAATTAGGTGACCAAACCTCTCCTTAGACAAAACTTTCTAGACATTGCCAATAATGTTATCTAATAATATTTTTCAGATAATATGAATTATTGCTTCGATAATGAAAATATTGTGTAATGACAATTATTAAAACAACAATAATATAAAATATCAACGCAGCAATTATTAAATGAATAAAATAAAATACTGAACAGTAATTACTGTAACCATTATTGAGTAGTGCCTTCTTACGTAAGAATCAATAATTGGTGCAATATCGTAATCTCTTGTGTTTTAACCCAAGAGTATTTTAATAGTATTAATTGGTAACAACTACTGTGTTATTCTTAAACAACTTATATTTGTCATTTTCTTCATCCAATCGCTCATTATGGGGCCCACACATGGTTGGCCGTCGTTATGAATATTTCACAAGCGATCACGAATATTCCACGACCAAACGAATATTCTATAACCACTTGCTTATTTGAAATATTTGCGTATTTTACCAATAACTATCCACATTAATCAAATCAACCCTTACTATTTCAAAATAATAAATAGAGGAAATTAAATTTCATTTATAATAAGTTGGGGTCTTACATTAACCACCGGGTATTCCAACAGTGTTAACGGTAACAACTACGCCATTATTTATAAAAACTCAAATTTGTCATTTTCTTCATCCGACCATTTTCTATTATTATGGGGCCCTGACGGTCACAGCTTGTGTGCGTAAATACGAATATTCCCCGATAGAAAGAATATTCCACGACCAAATGAATATTCCCCGACACAATGAATATTTTATAACCACTTGCTTATTTTACAAAATTTGCACATTTCACCCATAACCAAAGAATTATATCAAATTAACACCTTATTATTCACAATAATAAATAGAGAAAATTCGATTTTAGTCCTTAAAAAGTTGGGGTCTTACATCAACAATATCTTATTTCTCACAAATTTTATATATATTCAGATGTTGTCAACATGGCTCAATTATTAGATCGAGATAATGAGTATGTTCAATCGAGGGACCACAACCAGTGGTGTTGTTCACAGGAGGAACATTGCCAGCCTGTTGCATGTTCTCCTCGTTGGTGAGTCTGAGCGTCTCCACGGTCTCATTTCCCTTTATTAATATTCTCGATTCGACATTCTCAAATACTGTCATAAAACAAGGGTTAATTAAGGAAATCAATATATCACATAATATCCCTATATACTGACCAATTAACAAATAAGCTTAGGTAGGACACACTAGCGAAGGATTTACTCGTCTCTCCCCTCCTAGTTCTATTCCCGATCTCATGGAGATCATATCCTAAGCTCGATACCATTGTGACGCCCCCAAAATAGGTATACATCACCCATTACGAGTTGTCAATACATAGTGCGAAACAACTACAACTTTATTATTACAACATAAAAAGCTGTGAGTTTGAATACAAATATTATCTTCTAAACAATATCTATACTAAAATAAATCCTCATCACATTTATTGATACATTATTTTACAAAATGGTGAGGACTACTAAATAACTCTCTCTAGAACCTTCATTCCATACCCAGGCTCGTACTTTCTTATATTCTCGCCTCCTGAGAAGAAAAATGGAACAAAAAGGAAAAGGGTGAGCTCAACTAGCCCAGTAAAGAATATTATGACTAAGATAATATACAACAAATTATCATTAGTCTTCAACAGGGAAAAAATCTAATAGAATACAATAGACAACAAGTTTTAAATCAATATTCGCAGCGGAAATAATAATTCATTAGAAGAGTTAAGTAGAGAATGCAAACTACTATCTTCTATGTATGAATTTAAAAGTTCATCGTCTATCTTTTATCCCTGTAACATCAATCAATATATATCTGGAATCAAATATTCATCTTTTACTACTGTGCCAAAGATATTCATCGATTGGTCATGTTCATCTAAACACTGTTCATCTTTGCACTGGGCCAAAGATATTCATCGAAATCATTCATCTTTGCACTCTACGGGCCAAAGATATTCAATAATATCATCATTTAAGACCGAGGATGATGAAAATATTTTTAAAGAAAGCGAATCCGGTGAAACAAAATGACAAGGATTAAGGATTAAGGATTCGTACTTTGTTTTATCCATGTCCAAAAATACCTCAAAAATAATCATAGTGGTGTAAAATTCAAGAATGATCAAAACATGGATACAATCAAAGCTAGTATCCACAATAGATATTTTAGACGAAAAGAAAAATTTTCATTTTTGATGAATAGTCTTAGTGATTCGTGAATAAGTGTCGATATCGTGGATAGTGCCGTATCACGTGAATAGTAACTCAGACACCAAAAGTTCCAAATTTGATAAAACTTGGATCAATATTTTAGCATAATGATATTGAAAAATAATATCATTTGAAAAAATAATAATATCCCTTACCTCGTAAGATCGCATCAAGACTTTAAATTTGAAACAGGATATGGGCTATGACTTGAACTTGCACCGTATAGCAATACTCAAAATATACTCAAAATACTCACAAGAATAAACTCGATAATATAGAGAGAGAAAACTTGATTTAAACGGTGTGATTTTTAATTTTAACCTAAGCACCTATTTATAGGAAAATGCTTAGAACACCAAAGCGAAAATTTAATTTAATAATATTATTATTTTTTTCCACAACTTCCTACGCACCAAGAATCTGAATTCAGCTCCTTCCACACACATGTGAAACACACCAAAATAAAAAAAACGTTTTTGTTACTTAAAATATTTTAAACTTCCAAAATTAATTATTTCGGAGCTTTGGAACTTCAATAATTCATAATAAATAGCCCTTTTATCAGAAAATTCGAATCTCGCGAGTTTGTATAGGAAATTCAATTCTCTACAACTTTACAGAAGAAAGTTTTTCCAAATTCCAAACAAAAATTGTCCGAAATACACAAACGGGCGATTTTACAGGGTATAATCAAATTTCAGTCAAGAAATGGGGTCCACCGACACATAAAACATGCTTTAAATATTTTTGATAACAAAAATACTCCTACTCCACATATACTCATATATCCCACATTCATCGTAAAAATATCATCATTATTATATTATTAAAATATAATAATATATTTAAATGAATTATTTTATCTGAAAAAGATAAAATTTCAATTTTCAACAATTGTCACATTAAAATTTTCTCCATCTATATCCATAAAAATCAATATTTTCCTCATCATATGAATCAATAATTAATTATTCACAAATAATATTACGAATCACAATATTGACAACCAGCAGGTTCAGGAAGAGGGGCTTTCAATAAGAATTTCTCCTTCTTGGCCAAGCAATTAGGTGACCAAACCTCTCCTTAGACAAAACTTTCTAGACATTGCCAATAATGTTATCTAATAATATTTTTAGGATAATATGAATTATTGCTTCGATAATGAAAATATTGTGTAATGACAATTATTAAAACAACAATAATATAAAATATCAACGCGCAACAATTATTAAATGAATAAAATAAAATCTTTGAGCGATAATTTATCGTAACCATTATTGAGTAGTGCCTTCTTACGTAAGAATCAATAATTGGTGCAATATCGTAATCTCTCGTGTTTTAACCACCGAAAGTATTTTAATAGTATTAGCAGTAATAACTACTGTGAGTTATTCTTAAACAACTTATATTTGTCATTTTCTTCATCCAATCGCTTTCTGTTATGGGGCCCACACATGGTTGCGCCGTCGTATGAATATTCCCCGACAGTACGAATATTCCACGACCAAACGAATATTCTATAACCACTTGCTTATTTGAAATATTTGCGTATTTTACCAATAACTATCCACATTAATCAAATCAACCCTTACTATTTCAAAATAATAAATAGAGGAAATTAAATTTCATTTATAATAAGTTGGGGTCTTACATTAACCACCGGGTATTCCAACAGTGTTAACGGTAACAACTACGCCATTATTTATAAAAACTCAAATTTGTCATTTTCTTCATCCGACCATTTTCTATTATGGGGCCCACAAACGGCTGCGCCGTCGTACGAATATTCCCCGATAGAAAGAATATTCCACGACCAAATGAATATTCCCCGACACAATGAATATTTTATAACCACTTGCTTATTTTACAAAATTTGCACATTTCACCCATAACCAAAGAATTATATCAAATTAACACCTTATTATTCACAATAATAAATAGAGAAAATTCGATTTTAGTCCTTAAAAAGTTGGGGTCTTACATCAACAATATCTTATTTCTCACAAATTTTATATATATTCAGATGTTGTCAACATGGCTCAATTATTAGATCGAGATAATGAGTATGTTCAATCGAGGGACCACAACCAGTGGTGTTGTTCACAGGAGGAACATTGCCAGCCTGTTGCATGTTCTCCTCCTCGTTGGTGAGTACTGAGCGTCTCCACGGTCTCATTTCCCTTTGTTAATATTCTCGATCGACATTCTCAAAATCTTGTCATAAAACAAGGGTTAATTAAGGAAATCAATATATCACATAATATCCCTATATCTTGACCAACTAACAAATAAGCTTAGGTAGGACACACTAGCGAAGGATTTACTCGTCTCTCCCTCCTAGTTCTATTCCCGATCTCCTTGGGAGATCATATATCCTAAGCTACGATACCAAGTGTGGCGCCCCCAAAATAGGTATACATCACCCATTACGAGTTGTCAATACATGGTACGAAACAACTACAACTTTATTATTACCTTGATAAAAGCGTGAGTTTGAATACAAATATTATCTTCTAAACAATATCTATACTAAAATAAATCCTCATCACATTTATTGATACATTATTTTACAAAAATGGTGAGGACTACTAAATAACTCTCTCTAGAACCTTCATTCCATACCCAGGCTTCGTACTTTCGCTATATTCTCGCCTCACGAGAAGAAAAATGGAACAAAAAAGAAAAGGGTGAGCTCAACTAGCCCAGTAAAGAATATTATGACTAAGATAATATACAACAAATTATCATTAGTCTTCAACAGGGAAAAAATCTAATAGAATACAATAGACAACAAGTTTTAAATCAATATTCGCAATGAAATAATAATTCATTAGAAGAGTTAAGTAGAGAATGCAAACTACTATCTTCTATGTATGAATTTAAAAGTTCATAAATCTCATCTTTTATCCCTGTAACATCAATCAATATATATCCGGAATCAAATATTCATCTTTGCACTACAGGCAAAGATATTCATCGATTAGTCATGTTCATCTAAACACTGTTCATCTTTTGCACTACTACGGGCCAAAGATATTCATCGAAATCATTCATCTTTGCACTACGGGCCAAAGATATTCAATAATATCATCATTTAAGGCGAGGATGATGAAAATATTTTTAAAGAAAGCGAATCCGATTGAAACAAAATGACAAGGATTAAGGATTAAGGATTCGTACTTTGTTTTATCCATGTCCAAAATACCTCAAAAATAATCATAGTGGTGTAAAATTCAAGAATGATCAAAACATGGATACAATCAAAGCTAGTATCCACAATAGATATTTTAGGCGAAAAGGAAAATTTTCATTTTTTGATGAATAGTCTTAGTATTCGTGAATAGTGTAAATATCGTGGATAGGCAGTATCGTGAATAAGTAACTCAGACACCAAAAGTTCCAAATTTGATAAAAACTTGAGATCAATATTTTAGCATAATGATATTGAAAAATAATATCATTACGAAAAATAATAATATCCCCTTTACCTCGTAAGATCGAGACTTCTTAATTTGAAACAGGATATGGGCTATGACTTGAACTTGCAAGTATAGCAATACTCAAAATATACTCAAAATACTCACAAGAATACGCTCGATAATATAGAGAGAAAACTTGGGTTTACGGTGTGATTTTTAATTTTAACCTAAGCACCCTATTTATAGGAAAATGCTTAGAACACAAAAGCGTAAAATTTAATTTAATAATATTATTATTTTTTTCCACAACTTCCTACGCACCAAGAATCAATTCAGCTCCTTCCACACACATGTGAAACACACCAAAATAAAAAAACGTTTTTGTTACTTAAAATATTTTAAACTTCCAAAATTAATTATTTCTGAGCTTTGGAACTTCAATAATTCATAATAAATAGCCCTTTTATCAGAAAATTCGAATCTCGCGAGTTTGTATAGAAAATTCAATTCTCTACAACTTTACAGAAGAAAGTTTTTCCAAATTCCAAACAAAAATTGTCCGAAATATACAAACGGGCGATTTTACAGGCTATAATCAAATTTCAGTCAAGAAATGGGGTCCACCGACACATAAAACATGCTTTAAATATTTTTGATAACAAAAATACTCCTACTCCACATATACTCATATATCCCACATTCATCGTAAAAATATCATCATTATTATATTATTAAAATATAATAATATATTTAAATGAATTATTTTATCTGAAAAAGATAAAATTTCAATTTTCAACAATTGTCACATTAAAAATTTTCTCCATCTATATCCATAAAAAATCAATATTTTCCTCATCATATGAATCAATAATTAATTATTCACAAATAATATTACAGAATCACAATATTGACAACGTGCGGGTTCAGAAAAGGGGCTTTCCAATAAGAATTTCTCCTTACTGGCGCGCAATTAAGTGACCAAACCTCTCCTTAGACAAAACTTTCTAGACATTGCCAATAATGTTATCTAATAATATTTTTCAGATAATATGAATTATTGCTTCGATAATGAAAATATTGTGTAATGACAATTATTAAAACAACAATAATATAAAATATCAACGCAGCAATTATTAAATGAATAAAATAAAATCTTTGAGCGAGTAATTCATCGTAACCATTATTGAGTAGTGCCTTCTTACGTAAGAATCAATAATTGGTGCAATATCGTGTCCTCTCCGTGTTTTAAACCAAGAGTATTTTAATAGTATTACTTGAATAACAACTACTGTAGTTATTCTTAAACAACTTATATTTGTCATTTTCTTCATCCAATCGCTTTCTGTTATGGGGCCCACACATGGTTGCGCCGTCGTATGAATATTCCCCGACAGTACGAATATTCCACGACCAAACGAATATTCTATAACCACTTGCTTATTTGAAATATTTGCGTATTTTACCAATAACTATCCACATTAATCAAATCAACCCTTACTATTTCAAAATAATAAATAGAGGAAATTAAATTTCATTTATAATAAGTTGGGGTCTTACATTAACCACCGGGTATTCCAACAGTGTTAACGGTAACAACTACGCCATTATTTATAAAAACTCAAATTTGTCATTTTCTTCATCCGACCATTTTCTATTATGGGGCCCTAAAGCAATTGCGTGCATGTAAATATTTAATATTCCCGATAGAAAGAATATTCCACGACCAAATGAATATTCCCAGAACACAATGAATATTTTATAACCACTTGCTTATTTTTTACAAAAATTTGCACATTTCACCCATAACCAAAGAATTATATCAAATTAACACCTTATTATTCACAATAATAAATAGAGAAAATTCGATTTTAGTCCTTAAAAGTTGGGGTCTTACATCAACAATATCTTATTTCTCACAAATTTTATATATATTCGGATATTGTCAACACATGGCTCAATTATTAGATCGAGATAATGAGTATGTTCAATCGAGGGACCACATGACCGGTGGTGTTGTTGTTCACGGGAGGAACATTGCCGACTGTTGCATGTTCTCCTCGTCAGTGAGTAGTCAAAAGCGTCTCCACGGTCTCATTTCCCTTCATTAATATTCTCATCGACATTCTCAAATACCGCCATAAAACAAGGGTTAATTAAGGAAATCAATATATCACATAATATCCCTATATCTTGACCAACTAACAAATAAGCTTAGGTAGGACACACTAGCGAAGGATTTACTCGTCTCTCCCTCCTAGTTCTATTCCCGATCTCGCTTGGAGATCATATCCCTAAGCTCGATACCAACCGTGACGCCCCCAAAATAGGTATACATCACCCATTACGAGTTGTCAATACATGGTACGTAAACAACTACAACTTTATTATTACAACAAGAAAGCGTGAGTTTGAATACAAATATTATCTTCTAAACAATATCTATACTAAAATAAATCCTCATCACATTTATTGATACATTATTTTACAAAAATGGTGAGGACTACTAAATAACTCTCTCTAGAACCTTCATTCCATACCCCGAGGCTACGTACTCGCTTATATTCTCGCCTCACGAGAAGAAAAATGGAAACAAAAGGAAAAGGGTGAGCTCAACTAGCCCGATAAAGAATATTATGACTAAGATAATATACAACAAATTATCATTAGTCTTCAACAGGAAAAATCTAATAGAATACAATAGACAACAAGTTTTAAATCAATATTCGCAAGGAAATAATAATTCATTAGAAGAGTTAAGTAGAGAATGCAAACTACTATCTTCTATGTATGAATTTAAAAGTTCATCGTCTATCTTTTATCCCTGTAACATCAATCAATATATATCCGAATCAAATATTCATCTTTGCACTCTGAGGCCAAAGATATTCATCGATTGGTCATGTTCATCTAAACACACATTCATCTTTGCACTACGGGCCAAAGATATTCATCGAAATCATTCATCTTTGCACTCTGGGCCAAAGATATTCAATAATATCATCATTTAAGACTGAGGATGATGAAAAATATTTTTAAAGAAACGAATCCAGTGAAACAAAATGACAAGGATTAAGGATTAAGGATTCGTACTTTGTTTTATCCATGTCCAAAAATACCTCAAAAATAATCATAGTGGTGTAAAATTCAAGAATGATCAAAACATGGATACAATCAAAGCTAGTATCCACAATAGATATTTTAGACTTAAAAGGAAAATTTTCATTTTTGATGAATAGTCTTAGTATTCGTAAATAGTGTCGATAAATATCGTGGATAGTGCCAGTATCACGTGAATAGTAACTCGACACCAAAAGTTCCAAATTTGATAAAAACTTCAGATCAATATTTTAGCATAATGATATTGAAAAATAATATCATTACTGAAAAATAATAAATATCCTTACCTCGTAAGATCAAGACTTCTAAATTTAAAAACAGGATATGGGCTATGACTTGAACTTGCATCAGTATAGCAATACTCAAAATATACTCAAAATACTCACAAGAATACACTCGATAATATAGAGAGAGAAAACTTCAGTTTCTGGTGTGATTTTTAATTTTAACCTAAGCACCCTATTTATAGGAAAATGCTTAGAACACCAAAGCAGAAAATTTAATTTAATAATATTATTATTTTTTTCCACAACTTCCTACGCACCAAGAATCTGAATTCAGCTCCTTCCACACACATGTGAAACACACCAAAATAAAAAAAACGTTTTTGTTACTTAAAATATTTTAAACTTCCAAAATTAATTATTTCGGAGCTTTGGAACTTCAATAATTCATAATAAATAGCCCTTTTATCAGAAAATTCGAATCTCGCGAGTTTGTATAGAAAATTCAATTCTCTACAACTTTACAGAAGAAAGTTTTTCCAAATTCCAAACAAAAATTGTCCGAAATATACAAACGGGCGATTTTACAGGCTATAATCAAATTTCAGTCAAGAAATGGGGTCCACCGACACATAAAACATGCTTTAAATATTTTTGATAACAAAAATACTCCTACTCCACATATACTCATATATCCCACATTCATCGTAAAAATATCATCATTATTATATTATTAAAATATAATAATATATTTAAATGAATTATTTTATCTGAAAAAGATAAAATTTCAATTTTCAACAATTGTCACATTAAAAATTTTCTCCATCTATATCCATAAAAAATCAATATTTTCCTCATCATATGAATCAATAATTAATTATTCACAAATAATATTCTGAGAATCACAATATTGACAACCGAGGCGGTTCCAGGAAAGAGGGGCTTTCAATAAGAATTTCTCCTCATGGTAGCGCAATTAGGTGACCAAACCTCTCCTTAGACAAAACTTTCTAGACATTGCCAATAATGTTATCTAATAATATTTTTCAGATAATATGAATTATTGCTTCGATAATGAAAATATTGTGTAATGACAATTATTAAAACAACAATAATATAAAATATCAACGCAGCAATTATTAAATGAATAAAATAAAATACTGAACAGTAATTACTGTAACCATTATTGAGTAGTGCCTTCTTACGTAAGAATCAATAATTGGTGCAATATCGTGTCCTACTGTGTTTTAACCACCGAGTATTTTAATAGTATTAACGGTAACAACTACGCCGTTATTCTTAAACAACTTATATTTGTCATTTTCTTCATCCAATCGCTTTCTGTTATGGGGCCCACACATGGTTGCGCCGTCGTATGAATATTCCCCGACAGTACGAATATTCCACGACCAAACGAATATTCTATAACCACTTGCTTATTTGAAATATTTGCGTATTTTACCAATAACTATCCACATTAATCAAATCAACCCTTACTATTTCAAAATAATAAATAGAGGAAATTAAATTTCATTTATAATAAGTTGGGGTCTTACATTAACCATACGGGTATTCCAGCAGTGTTGTTTCAGTAACAACTACGCCATTATTTATAAAAACTCAAATTTGTCATTTTCTTCATAGACCATTTTCTATTATGGGGCCCTGGCGGTACTGTGAGTAAATGCATTTAATATTCCCCGATAGAAAGAATATTCCACGACCAAATGAATATTCCCCGACACAATGAATATTTTATAACCACTTTCTTATTTTACAAAATTTGCACATTTCACCCATAACCAAAGAATTATATCAAATTAACACCTTATTATTCACAATAATAAATAGAGAAAATTCGATTTTAGTCCTTAAAAAGTTGGGGTCTTACATCAACAATATCTTATTTCTCACAAATTTTATATATATTCAGATGTTGTCAACATGGCTCAATTATTAGATCGAGATAATGAGTATGTTCAATCGAGGGACCACAACCAGGGTCATACAAGTGTCAGCAGCCATCGAAGTAATGATAAACAGCGGGGAGGAAAGAATACGGACAAAAGCGGTAAACACTCGGGTGGTAATCGTGGCCATGATAATAGAAGAAGCGAGTCGGGAGGAGATTTCAAAAAGAGAAGGTAAAACAATGATAACGTGAAGATGTCAGCACCGACATCAACTGTTTCTACGGGAAGAGAATGATCACCGGTAATATGTTATAAATGCGGGAAAGAGGGACACATCAGCCCAAACTGCCCACAACAATCCAAGGTGTGTTATAACCGTGGAAAGGAAGGTCATATAGCTAGAGATTGTCTTGTAGCGAAACCAAGTCCAATGGGGATGGTGACTCCAAAGGCTATCCCAGACAAGTTAAAGTCGGTGGTTCCTGGAAGGGCGTTTGTAGCGACTGCCCAAAACGCGAAGAACCCGAACGAGGTGATCACGGGTAAGCTAATCATAAACTCTTGCGAAGTTTATACCTTATTAGATACCGGTTCTACCCATTCTTTTATCTCTCCTGCTTGTGCTCAACATTTGAACTTGACTCCGGAGAAATTAGACTTTGACTTATCTGTTGAGACTCCGTTAGGAGAATCTTTCATTACATCTATTGTTTATAAATCTTGCTTGATTCAAGTTGGAACCATCACATTACTTGCCGATCTTATTTCGTTGAAAATACTTGTATTTGATGTAATTTTAGGGATTGATTGGTTAACCACTCATCATACTAAAATTGATTGTTTTCGTAAGGTTGTTAGTTTTCATATTCCTAACCAACCTATTATACGAATTCAAACAACCAAACCACTAAAGTCAATCACTGTCATATCAAGCAATAAAGCCATTCGTTTATTGAAAAATGGATGTCAAGCTTTCTTAGCCCATGTCATGGACTTGAACAAAAATACGTCAGATTTGAATAATATGTGACGCCCCTAAAATAGGTATACATCACCCATCTTGAGTAGCCAAATACATGGTACAAAATTCAAATACAACTTAATAATACAACTGTCATGTAAAATACGAGAAAACATAAATTGAGAGTTTTAATACGAATATTGTCTTCTAGACAGTATTCAACTCAAATGGAGTCCACAATACTTTTATTATCACACTATTTCATAGAATAGTGAGGACTACTAATGCTATCATCGGACCGTCACTCCGCTTCCTCGACTAGTCCCATTACGTTCTCATTTCTCAAGAGAATAATGAAAGCATAAGGGTGAGCTCAACTAGCCCAGTAAGAAATATTATGACTAAGATAATGCAGAATAATTTATCGTTAGTCTTCAACAGTGTTAAACTGATAAAATATAACAAACATCAAGTTTAACTGCAGCGAAACAAGCAATCCATTAGAAGAGTCAAGTAGAGCATAAAATCTACTATCTTCTATGATTTAAAAGGTTTTTCATCACTTTTATCGCTGAGACTCAACTTAATAAATAATCCATATCATCGAATCACCCCTGCACTACGGCCAAGGATATTCTTTAGTATCACAACCACAAATTATCCATGCACTACGGACCAAGAATATTTGTGTATTCATCAATGGTCATGATCATGCCAACAACTGTCCATCAATGCACTACGGGCCAATGAGGACTTTTACCACATCATTTGTAACATTATGGTCATGATTATACCGAATAATCCCTGGTCATAATCATATGAAGTCCATCTATGCACTACAGGCCACGGATGACTTTCAACATAATATAAACATGAGGATGATGATAATGATATAAGAATTCAATAAAAACAAGTTCAAGGATAAATTTTTAAAGATTTATAATTTAATTTATCCAGAATTCAATATTGTCCAAATTGTCAACATGATACTACTTTGTGGAGTAAAATTCAAGAATGATAATGTATCAAAAATGATTTGGTCCAAAAAGAAATCAATTTTTGTTATGAATAGTACTCCGGGTGAATAATACTCGAGTGAATAGTACCCCGTGAATAGTACTTCGAGAATAGTACTCCGTGAATAATACTTTGTGAATAGTACTCGTGAATGGTACTTTGTGAATAGTAGTCATGAATAGTACTTTATGAATAGTACCCGTGAATAGTACTTTTGTGAATAGTACCCGTGAATAGTACTTTTGTGAATAGTACCGTATAAATGAATAGTACTCATGGACAGTACTCCGGCATCAAAACTTAAAATTTAACAAGAATGTGCAGAAAATATCCTTGTGAAAGCGATACTAGATGAAGCGCAAATTTCAAGGATATTCTACTAATTTCACGGAATATAAAAGCAATAATTTAACCGAATGATGGTATAATCAGAAATACGAGACAAAATAATATTACTCACATACTACGGAGTATGGAAGAAAATATTATTCCTATGAATACTGAACAAAATAATATCCCATACCTCGTAAGAAGATCGGATCTTTGGAATAGCGAGGTAGCGAGACTTCTCTTCTACTTTCTCTCTAAAGCTTCTGTCTCTATAAATGCTCTTGTGACTCTTACTGAATTGGTGAGAATGAAAGAAGAATGAGTTTCTATTTATAGGAAAATATAGTTTCGATAATTGCACGTTTTGGGGCTCGAAATATTACAGTATAATACCTTCATCTTTTTCTTCATTTTTAATTTAGTCCTGCAAGTATTATCAAACTTGCACCATCTCCCCTAATAGTACATCTTGTGAATCAATAGTACAATCATGTGAAAAAAATTAATTACAGTATAGTACCTTCATATATACCTCCATTTTTAATTTAGTCATCCAAGTATTATCAATCTTGCACCACCTCCCCTAATAGTACATGAATGTGAATCAATAGTACACACATGTGAACACATAGTTATAAGCATGTAAATTAATAGCAATTAATTGCTCATTTATCCGATTAATTACCCGATTGGTCAATATAACTTCCAGACATCAATTATTATTGAAATAAATATCGATTTTCACTAACACTAATAATCCCAACACATTATCAATTTTATCTTTAATCAACACGAACTTATTCATCATTAATATTATAACGTACTATATTTAACAACCAGGTCGTTCCCAGGAAAGATGGGGCTTTACGATAAAGATTTCTCCTTATTGGCACGCAATTAGATTATCTAACCTCTCCTTAACAGAACTTCTAGACATTGTCAATATTACAAATAATATTATGAATAACTTTGTCGTCTCAATTATTGATTTAATAATATAACATATTATGCAGATGATACTGTGACAATAATTCAATCAATAATATGAGATATATGATGCAGCAATTACTGTAGCAATAATTGAGTATAAGCGAGTGACTTCTCACGTAAGCATCAATAATCAATACTGGTGCTACTCTTGCAACCACGTGTATTCTCGCATTTACTTTTACCACCGGGTAGTTCACCTGCTTAACAGTAAAACTTTCACGTTATTTTTATAAAAGACAATTTCGTCATTTTCTAACTACGATAATACTTTTCGTTGTGGGGTCCACTAATGATTGTTACGTAAATACGGATATTCCCCGATAAAAAAGAATAATCCTCGACTAAACGAATATTTTATAACAACTTTCATACTTTGCAAAATTTTCACATATCACCTTTAACTTTAACTTTTTATCAATTTAACCATTTACGAAATAAAATAATAATTATAAGAAAATTGAATACTTTCATTTCATAAAATTCGGGGTCTTACAATCTCCCCTTCTTATGAAATTTCGCCCTCGAAATTTTCGTACGTACCTGGTATGCCGAAGAGGTGAGGATACCTTGACTTCATTTCAGATTCTAACTCTTGAGGTATAACTTTTGAGCGTAGAATATATTCATTCTTATCTAAGATTTTAACAGGTACTCTTCATACGTTAGATCTTCCGCTATCTCGTCCGGTTCTAATTCAATAATGTGGTTTGGGTCATCCACATATTTACATAACATTGATACGTGAAAAATATTATGAACACACGACATACTTGGCGGTAAAGCGAGTCTATAGGCCACTATTACTACTCGATCGAGGATTTCAAATGGGCCAATTAAATCTAAGGTTGAGATTTTCTCTCTTCATCGACTCTTGCTTCTAGAATAACGCCTTCTTGAACCTTCTTCATCGTTTTCATCAGCTCCGGGTCTGAAGCTTGAGCGGCTTTATCTTTATTGATTAAAGTCAGTTTTACTCATATATTCGCTATCTTCACGTGGGTCCCTAGAGTCTTTAACTCTATCTTCATCATTTGTAAGTTATACGAAATGGGTCTTTGTGTTAACAACATCGCACTCGTAAACGTATACGATCTTCTACTCAACGCGTCAGCTACCACGTTCGCTCTTCCACGAAGATATTGAATGGTATGGTCGTAATCTTCAACAGCTCGAGCCAATGTCTTTGGCACATTATACGATCGTTTTAGGTAAAGAAATATTTAAGGGTTGAAGAAATGGGTTTTGTACTGGGGTCAATACAAAATTCGATTTCACGCTCTGGGGTATAAGCCAGGAAGTCTTTAGAGAATATGGCAGCAAATTTATTAACGATAGAAATATCATTCAAAACTGTGACTCTCATCCAAGACTTGGATAACACAGGTAATGAAGGTTTCTCCTAACAGAGTTTCAACCGATAAGTCAAAGTCTAATTTCTCTGGAGTCAAATTTAAACGTTGAGCGCAAGCAAGAGAGATAAAAGAATGGGTAGAACTGGTATCTAATAAGGTATAGACTTCGCATGAATTTATAATTAACTAACCCATGCTAACTTTGTTCGGGTTGCTCGCTTTTTGAGAAGTCACGAAAAACTCTCTCCCTGAAACCACCAACTTTGTTTTGTCCATATTTGCCTTTGGTGCCACCGTTCCAGCTGGACTTGACTTTGGTGCACGACAAAATCGGGCTAGGTGACCTTCTTTTCCAAAATTGTAACATGCTTTGGACTGCATCATGCAGTTTGGACTGATATGCCCCTCCCCTCCGCATTTGAAGCATACAATTGGTGGTCGTTCTCCTTCCTTGAAAATGGGTGTTGGTGCTGCTATCTTTCCATCGTTGTTGAACCTTCTCTTCTTGAAATTTCCACTCCTATTATCTTGGCCATGATTACCACCGAAGTGGTTACCATTCTTGGCATGATAATTTCCCCCACGATGGTTATCATTGTTCCGATGACCGTTGCCACCGGTATGACTATTATCGTGTTATTGGTCATTATCCTTTGGTTGGGCTAGCTCATTATCGCGCTCCAATAATTGAGCCCTATTCACTACATCTGAATACAAATAAAGATTGTGAGAAATGAGGTATTGACGTATATCGGGTTTCAAACCTCTTAGAATCATTCGCTCCTCATTATCGACCAAATGGGACACAAACTGAGACAACTCGACAAACTTGGCTTCGTACTACGACACGGTCATATTGTTCTGCTCCAGCTTGATGAACTCTGCCTCCTTCATGTGACGAATACTTTTGAAAAAGTACTTGTCGTTGAACAGCTCTTGGAACTTCTCCTAAGACATCTTGAGTGCGTCAGGTTGGGTACGTTTTATAGATTCCCACCAATAATCTGCCTCTTCACGCAACATAAATGTGGCAAAGGGAACCTTTTTCTCCTCAGAGCATCCCAAGACATCAAATATCTTGGTGATCTGCTTTAACCACGTCTCCTCCTTAAGTGGTTTTGGCTTTCTCTAAAACTCCGGCGGTCCCAGCTCCTTGAACTGCTTAGCGGTGACCATCCGAGAGTTGCCAGTGTTTCCACCTGCATTTTGAACAGGAGTCTCTCTCGCCTGATGTCGCATGAATTGCATAAAGCCTCTGACCATCCCATCGTTCATCATCTGATCGGTGTTGTTGTTTACCTGAGGATTATTGTCTTCATGTTGCACATTATCTTGGGTATTGATCGTTGGTGACTCAACGGTCTCATGTGCTTCACTGCTTATCTCTACATTTTTAGATGCCATTTTCAAATACTGCCACAAAACAATGGTTAATTGACATGCAACATATTATCCCTATACTCTGACCGACCAATTAAATACCAAATAAGCTTAGGTAGGTCATACTAGCGAAGGAATTCTTCGTCTCTCTCCTCCTAGTTCTTGTCTCACATCTCAGCCATGGATCATATCCCTAAGCTTTGATACCAAATGTGACGCCCCCAAAATAGGTATACATCACCCATTCTGAGTCGCCAAATACATGGTACAAAATTCAAATACAACTTAATAATACAACTATCGTGTAAAATACGATAAAACATAAACTGAGAGTTTTAATACGAATATTGTCTTCTAGACAGTATTCAACTCAAATGGAGTCCTCAATACATTTATTATCACACTATTTTATAGAATAGTGAGGACTACTAATGCTATCATCTGGACCGTCACTCTGTTCCCGACTAGTCCCGACTACGTTCTCATTTCAAGAGAATAATGAAAGCAAAAAGGGTGAGCTCAACTAGCCCGAGAAGAAATATTATGACTAAGATAATGCAAAATAATTTATCGTTAGCCTTCAACAGTGTTAAACTGATAAAATATAGCAAACATCAAGTTTAACTGCAGCGGAACAAGCAATCCATCAGAAGAGTCAAGTAGAGCATAAAATCTACTATCTTCTATGATTTAAAAGGTTTTTAATCACTTTTATCGCTGAGACTCAGCTTAATAAATAATCCACATCATCGAATCACCCCTGCACTACGGCCAAGGTTATTCTTTAGTATCACAACCATAAATTATCCATGCACTACGGGCCAATGATATTCGTGTATTCATCAATGGTCATGATCATGCCCACAACTGTCCATCAATGCACTACGGGCCAATGAGGACTTTTACCACAACAATTGTAACATTACGGTCATGATTATACTGAATAATCCCTAATCATATTATACCAAGTCCATCTATGCACTACAGGCCACATATGACTTTCAACATAATATAAACATGAGGATGATGACAATGATATAAGAATTCAATAAAACAAGTTCAAGGATAAATTTTTAAAGATTTAAAATTTAATTTATCCAGAATTCAATATTGTCCAAATTGTTAACATGATACTGCTTTGTGGAGTAAAATTCAAGAATGATAATGTATCAAAAATGATTTGGACCGAAAAGAAATCAATTTTTGTTATGAATAGTACTCCGGGTGAATAGTACCTGAGTGAATAGTACCCCGTGAATAGTACTTCAGGAATAGTACTCTGTGAATAGTACTCATGAATAGTACTTTATGAATAGTACCCGTGAATAGTACTTTTGTGAATAGTCCTTTTGTGAATATTACTTTATGAATAGTACTTTTGTGAATAGTACTGTATAAATGAATAGTACTCATGGACAGTACTCCGGCATGAAAAACTTAAAATTTAACCAGAATGTTCAGAAAATATCCTTGTGAAGCGATACTAGATGAAGCACAAATTTCAAGGATATTCTACTAATTTCACGGAATATAAAAGCAATAATTTAACCGAATGATGGTATAATCAGGAATACGAGATGAAATAATATTACTCACATACTACAGAGTATGGAAGAAAATAGTATTCCTATGAATACTGAACAAAATAATATCCCTTACCTCAGAAGAAGACTGCATACTGGAATAGCGAGGTAGCAGACTTCTTTTCTACTTTCTCTCTAAAGCTTCTCTCTCTATAAATGCTCTTGTAAGTCTTAGTGAATTGGTGAGAATGAAAGAAGAATGAACTTCTATTTATAGAAAAATATAGTTTCGATAATTGCACGTTTTGGGGTTCAAAATATTACAGTATAATACCTTTATCTTTTTCTTTATTTTTAATTTAGTTCTGCAAGTATTATCAAACTTGCACCACCTCCCCTAATAGTACATCTTGTAAATCAATAGTACAATCATGTGAAAAAAAATAATTACAGTATAGTACCTTCATCTATACCTCCATTTTTAATTTAGTCATTCAAGTATTATTAATCTTGCACCACCTCCCCTAATAGTACATGAATGTAAATCAATAGTACACACATGTGAACACATAGTTATAAACATGTGAATTAATAGCAATTAATTGCTTATTTATCCGATTAATTACCCGATTGGTCAATATAACTTCAAGACATCAATTATTATCGAAATAAATGTCAATTTCCACTAACACTAATAATCCCAACATAATGGAATTATCAATTTCATCTTTAATCAACACGAACTTATTCATCATTAATATTATAACGCACAATATTTAACAACCAGGTTGTTCCTAGGAAAGATGGGGCTTTTCGATAAGTATTTCTCCCTATTGGCGCACACTTATATTATCTAACCTCTCATTGACAGAACTTCTAGATATTGTCAATATTGTAAATAATAATATGACTAACTTTGTCATCTCAATTATTGATTTAATAATATAACATATTATGCAGATGATACTGTGACAATAATTGAATCAATAATATGGGATATATGATGCAACAATTACTGTAGCAATAATTGAGTATAACTGAGTGACTTCTCACGTAAGCATCAATAATCAATACCGTGTGCTACTATGCAACCACGCGTATTACTGTACTTTTACCACCGGGTAGTTCAACAATTTAACGGTAAAACTTTCACCGTTATTTTTATAAAAAGATAATTATGTTGTTTTCTAACTACGACAATACTTTCATTGTGGGGTCCACCAATGATTGTGCCATCGTACGGATATTCCCCGACAAAAATAATAATCCCCGACCAAACGAATATTTTATAACAACTTCCATACTTTGCAAAATTTTCACATATCACCTTTAACTTTTACCTTTTATCAATTTAACCATTTACGAAATAAAATAATAATTATAAGAAAATTGAATACTTTCATTTCATAAAATTCGGGGTCTTACATAATATTTCTGTTGTTAGTGAATTTTCTAGCGTATTTCCTGAAGAACTTCCCAGTCTACCCCCAGAACGTGAAGTTGAATTCTTTATTGACCTTGAACCCGATATAAAACCCATTTCTGAAACCCCATATCGAATGACTCCTATTGAACTTCAAGAGTTAAAGGTCCAACTACAGGAGTTGTTAGACATCGGTTTCATTCGTCCTAGTACATCTCCTTGGGGTGATCCTATTTTATTCGTAAAGAAGAAAGATGAGAGTATGTGACTTTGTATTGACTACCGGGAATTGAACCATGTGGTCAAGAATAGGTATCCGTTACCTCGCATTGATGACCTGTTCGAGCAGTTGCATGGAGCACAATTCTTTTAAAAGATCGATCTTCGTTCTGGATATCATCAGCTGAAGATTAAAACGGAGGATATTCCGAAGACTGCTTTCAGAACTCGGTACGGGCATTATGAATTCTTAGTCATGTCTTTTGGACTGACTAATGCTCCGGCTACTTTCATGGATATGATGAACTGCGTGTTCAAGGAATATTTGGATCAGTTCGTTGTTGTCTTTATTGATGAAATCCTCATCTATTCCAAAAGTCATAAAGATCATGAGCACCATTTGAAGCTGGTACTTCAAAGGCTTCGTGATAACAAGCTATATGCCAAGCTGAAGAAATGCGAGTTCTGGCTTGAGGAAGTAACATTCCTTAGGCACGTGGTCTCAAAAATGGAGTATCTGTTGACCCAACGAAGATTGAAGCAGTACAAAGTTGGGAGCAACCGAAGTTGGTGACTGAAGTCCGTAGCTTTTTGGGCTTATCTGGTTATTATCGGAGATTCGTGGAAGGATTTTCTTGAATCGCTACTCCGTTAACTCAGCTGAATCAGAAAGATACAAAATTCGTATGGAGCGAGGAATGCGAGAAGAGTTATTTTGTCACTTGTTCTGACAATACCATTTGGTTTGGATGGATTTGTTATCTACATCGATGCTTCAGGAAAAGGGTTAGGATGTGTTCTCATGCAACATGGGAAAGTCATAGCCTATGCCTCGCGACAACTCAAATAATATGAGAGGAATTATCCTACTCATGATCTGGAGTTGACAACAGTCGTTTTTGCATTGAAGATCTGGAGACACTACCTATATAGGGAGAAAGTGGAGATATATACAGATCATAAAAGCCTCCAATATTTCTTCACCCAAAAGGAACTCAACATGCGGCAACAATGTTGGCTCGAGCTGTTGAAAGATTACGATCATACCATCCAATACCATCCTGAAAACGCAAACGTGGTAGCTGACGCATTGAGTAGAAAATTATATGCAGGTATACGTGCGATGTTGTTATCACAAAGGCCAATTTTGTATGACTTACAAAGGATGGAGATAGATGTAAAGGCTCCAAGTACCAACGTGATGATATCAAATATACAAGTAGAACCGACTTTAATTAATAAAGTTAAAGCTGCTCAAGATACAGACCTGGAGCTGATGCGTATAAAGAAGAAAATGCAAGAAGGTGTTATTCCAGAAGAAAGAATTGACGAAGAAGAAATACTTTAAGTCAACTCCAGACTTTGTGTTCCTAACGATTCTGACTTGAAGCATAGAATCATGATGGAGGCACACAACACACCATTTGCAATCCACCCCAGGAGTACCAAAATATATCATGATCTTCGACATACATTTTGGTGGAGTAATATGAAGAGAGAGATCGCGGAGTTTATCTCGAGGTGTTTAACTTGTCAATGTGTAAAGGCGGAGCATCAAGTGCCAAAGGGTCCATTAAAACCAATTGAGATTCCGAAATGGAAGCGGGAACACATTACCATGGATTTCGTTACGGGGCTTCCCAAGGTTTCTCAAGGCATAGATGCGATTTGGGTTATTATTGATAGATTAACCAAATCTGCTCATTTCTTGTCGATACGGGAGACTTACTCCCTTGAACGTCTTGCTCGTATGTACGTCAATGAGATTGTGAGATTTTATGGCATGCCAGTATCCATAGTTTTGGATCGTGACCCAAGATTCACTTCATGATTTTGGGTTAGTTTGCAGAAAGCTATAGGCACAGATTTACGATTCAGTTCGGCATACCATCCTCAAATGGACGGGCAATCAGAAAGGACTATTCAAACTCTTGATGATCTATTAAGACTCTGTGTCCTAGATTTCAAAGGGAGTTGGGATAAGTACCTACCATTGGTGTAATTCTCCTACAAAAACAGTTATCACGCAAGTATAGGTGTGGCTCCATTTGAAGCATTATATGGACGAAAGTGTCGCTCTCCAGTATGTTGGGATGAGGTGGGAGAAACAACATTGTTGGGACCATAGTTGGTATGAATGACTATAGAGAAGATCCAAATGACCCGACAACATACACAAATGACACTGGATCGACAAAAGAGTTATGTAGATCTTCATCGAAAGGACGTGAAATTTAATATTAGGGATTATGTATTGTTACGTGTTGCTCCATGGAAGGGAGTTACAAGATTTTGGAAGAGAGGAAAGCTCAATCCACGATTTGTTGGTCCATTTAAAATTCTTGACCGAATAGGAAATATGGCCTATAGACTCGCATTACCTCCAAGCATGTCTCGTGTTCATAATTTTTTTCACATATATGTGCTTCGTAAATATGTGAAAGACCCAAACCACATTATTGATTTAGACCCACACGAGATAACCGAAGATTTAATGTACGAGGAGGTACCTGCCAAGATCTTGGATAGGAAGGAACATGTCCTACGCACAAAGATTATACCACAAGTTAAATTTTTGTGGAGGAACCATGCTATTGAGGAAATGACCTGAGAGTTAGAATCGGAAATGAAACTAAGGTATCCTCACCTTTTCGAAATACCAGGCACGTACGTCAATTTCGAGGATGAAATTTCATAAGGAGGGGAGGTTATAAGATCCTAACTTTTTAAAAATAAAATCGAATTTTCTCTAATTATTATTGTGAATAATAAGGTGTTAATTTGATATAATGCTTTGGTTATGGGTGAAATGTGCAAATTTTGCAAAATAAGCAAGTGGTTATAAATATTATTCATTGTTGTTGGGAATATTCGTTTGGTCGTGGAATATTCTTCTTGTCGGAGAATATTAAATGCGATGGCGCAACCATTTATGGGCCCCATAACGGAAAACGGTCGGATGAAGAAAATGACAAGTTTGAGTTTTTATAAATAACGGCATATATGATACCGTTAAACTGTTGAAATACTCTGCGATAAAAGTACAGTAATACGCGTGGTTGTATAGTAGTACACAGTATTGATTATTGATGCCTACGTGAGAAGTCACTCAGTTATACTCAATTATTGCTATAATATTGGTGCATAGTATCTCACGTTATTTGATTCAATTATTGTCATAGTATCATCTGCATAATATTTTATATTATTTATTCAATAATTGAGACGAAAAAATTATTCATATTATTATTTGCAATATTGACGATGTCTAGAAAGTTCTGTCGAGGAGAGGTTTGATCACCTAATTGCATGCCAATAGGGAGAAATCCTTATCGGAAAGCCCCCTCTTTCTTGGAAATGATCTGGTTGTTAAATATTGTGAGTTATAATATTAATGATGAATAATTGTTAATAGATTAAAAATGTATTTATTAAAGATAGGTGATTTGTGGTAATTATTTATTCAATTTTTGATATAAATACATGGGTTTCTTATGAGGTGTTTGTTATAAGTTTGGCTTATTATTCCATGAGGGGATGTGCTAACTTTTCAGACCGTTGGTTGAAGATATTATTGTAAATCAATATGAACCGCTGGTGGAAAGTTATAATAGTAAATCAATATGGATCACTGGTTTAAAGTTTTAATAGTAAATCAGTATGGACCGTTGCTTTAAGTTTTAATAGTAAATCAATATGGACCGTCCGTTTATGTGGGCCGTTCATGAATTAGTTACTATTCAGTCCTTTTTTCTTATAAATAGAAGCTTATTCCTTCATTATTTTTTATGAATTCACTAAAACTCTAGAGAGAGAAACCATAGAGAGCAAGAAGAAGAGCATTTTGCTACTACTCTACTTTAATATTCAATCATCTACTAAGGTAAGTGATATTAGTTGTAGTATTCGTAAGGGGTATTATTTCTTTCGTATTCATGAAGATAGTTATTTTCTTTCAATACTCGTAAGGGTTGTTATTCCATTCTTTATTATTACATTGTTGAATAACTTCGCTCATGGACTACCGTGATGCATGGTGAAATCTTTTCGTTATTCCATTCTTTATTATTCATTGGAATAACTTTTGTCTACGTGGAGTACCGCATGCATGGTGAAATCCTTTTGTTATTCCATTCTTTATTATTCTGTGGGAAAAACCTGTCTACGCGGACTACCACATGCCTGGTGAATAACCCTTCATATTCAATTGTTATTAAATTGTGGAAATGATCTGTCTACGCGAACTACCGCATGACAGTTGAAAATTCATTTACAGTTTCGTATATTATTCATTTCAGATTCCTAACTCTAAACTTATTACGGTAAGTATTGCTTCTATAATTCCTGAAATGATCTAAAATTCCTTGAGTTTTCTTTTCTGTATTCGAAGTTGTCTGTTATGGTTCTTATCTTTGATTGGATCTATGTTTTGAACATTATTCTTGAATTTTGCTCCACAATTGATTATTATGGAGTATTCTTGAACTTAGATAAACTAAATTATGAATCCCTAATCGTGTCCTTTATCTCACTGGATTCGTTCTTTAAAATATTTTTCTTCATCTTCAGTCTTAAATGGTGATACTTGATGAATATCTTTGGCCTGTAGTGTAAAGATGAATGATTACCTGATGAATATCTTTGGCCCGTAGTGCAAAGATGAACAGGTGTTGAGATGAACATGACCAACTGGCGATACAAATGAATATCTTTAGCCCATAGTGCAAAGATGAATATTTAATTCAAAATATATATTGATTGATGTTACATGGATAAATTATTGATGATGGACTTTTAAATTCATAGATGATAGTAGATTTCATTCTCTACTTAACTCTTCTAATGAATTATTATTTCCGCTGAGAATATTAATCTAAAACTGGTTGTCCATTATATTTTATCTGATTTGTTGAAAGCTAACGATAATTTGTTGTTCATTAGCTTAGTCATAATATTCTTTACTAGGCTAGTTGAGCTCACCCTTTTCCTTTTTGTTCCATTTTTCTTCTCAGGAGGAGAGAATATAGCGGGAACTAGTCGGGGTATGGAATGATGGATCAAGATAGTTGTTTAGCAATCTTCACTATTTTGTAAAATAATGTATCAATAATTGTAATGAGGACTTATTTGAGTTTGAATACTGTCTAGAAGACAATATTTGTATTTAAACTCATAGTATATGTGTTGTCGTATTTTGCACAACAATTGTAATAATAAAGTTGTAGTTGTTTTCAATACCATGTATTTGGCGACTCAGAATGGTAATGTATACCTATTTTGGGGGCATCACAATAATAATTATTATAATTTTAATAATTAAAATAATAATAATTATTATAATAGTAATTATAAAAATAATAATAATAATATCGAAGATTCATCCAAGATTTTTCAAAGATAGCATCGCCGTTGACCAACCTTACTAGAAAGACAGTGAAGTTCGTTTGGACGGAAAAATGTGAACAGAGTTTCATGGAATTGAAGAAGAGGCTCAGTCAAGCACCTATGTTGGCTTTACCGGACAACACGGGAGGATTTGTAGTGTATAGTGATGCGTCACACAAGGGTCTTGGTCGCATCTTGATGCACCATGGCAAGGTCATTACAGACGCTTCACGTCATTTGAAGGATTATGAGAAGGGTTATCGACTCATGACACGGAGTTAGCAATGATAGTTTTGCCTTGAAAATTTGGAGGCACTATTTGTATGGCGAGAAGTGTGAGATATATACGGATCATAAGAGTCTAAAGTATATCTTCACGCAGAAGGAGCTAAATATGAGGCAGCGCCGATGGCTAGAATTGATTAAGGATTATGATTGTGAGATTCTGTACCATCCAGGCAAAACAAATGTAGTGGTTGATGCCCTGAGCAGAAAAGGCAGAGAGAAGTTACTAAAGTTGACCATTCAAAAGGAATTGGTGAAAGATTTCGAACGACTTGACTTAGAGGTTAAGGATCCGATGGAGACCAACGAGAAATTATTTACAGTGGCAACGAGCCCAACTTTACTAGATAAGGTTAAAGGGGCTCAAGAGAAGGATGAGGATTGCGACAACATCAAGAAGCGGTTAGCTGAAGGGGATGAATTGAAATACAAGATTGATGGCACCGGACTACTAAGATTTAAAGGACGAATTTGGGTACCGTTAGTACCAAAACTAAGAGAAGAGATTCTGTAAGAAGCGCACAGTACGAGGTACTCGATACACCCAGGAAGCACAAAGATGTATCAAGACTTACGTCAACACTTTTGGTGGCCAAACATGAAGAGAGAGGTTGCGAACGCGTCAACAGATGTCTAACTTATCGAGAGAAGTCAAAGAGCATCAACTAATCGAAAGTGGATTACTACTGACCTTTAGAGATTCTAGAGTGGAAATGGGAGCACATCACGATGGATTTTGTGGTGGGACTTCTAGCAACGCAAAAAGGGCACGACGCCATATGGGTGATTGTAGATCGTCTTACGAAGTCAACTCACTTTTTGCCGATCAAGATCAGGTATAGTCTGGACCAGCTAGCCAAATCATATATCAAGGAAATTATCTCGAGACATGGCGTACCAGTATCTATTGTGTCGGATAGGGATCCGCAATTCACGTCAAACTTCTGGAAGGGTCTTCAAGAAAGAATGGGGACGTAGCTACGGATGAGCACCGCGTATCATCCGTAGACCGATGGGCAAAGCGAGAGAACAATTCAAACACTTGAAGACATGCTCAGAGCTTGTGTGATGGACTTCAAGGGTAGCTGGGAGGATCATCTTCCACTGGTAGAGTTCGCATACAACAATAACTATCATGCCAGCATCGGAATGCCACCGTACGAAGCACTGTATGGAAGGAAATGTAGAACACCCTTATGCTGGGATGAAGTGGGTGAACATCGACTGTTGGGACCAGAACTGGTGCAGCAGACCGTTGAGATCATCAAGGTAATAAGAGCCCAACTGGTAGCAGCTCAAGATCGCCAGAAGAAGTATGCAGACTTACATCGCCAGAAGCGAGATTTTGAGGTGGGAAGCTATGCATTTTTGAAAGTATCTCCCTGGAAAGGGAAGATAAGGTTTGGAAAGAAAGGTAAACTAAGTCCGAGATTTATTGGACCTTTCGATATCTTGAAGAAGATAGGCGAAGTGGCGTACGAGGTAGCTCTACCTCCTGAACTGGAACATATTCATAATGTATTCCATGTGTCAGTGCTACGACCATATAAGCCTGATTACAAGCACGTGATATCGTACGAGCCAATTCAGGTCGAAAGGGATTTGTCGTACGAGGAAATTCCGATCGAAATTTTAGACAGAAAGGAACAGAAATTGCGAAATAAGGTTATACATTCTGTAAAAGTTCTTTGGATAAACCACAATGCTGAAGAAGCTACGTGGGAACTCGAAGAAAAGATAAGAGAAAATTATCCACAACTTTTTGAGTAACCTTATATGAAATTCCGGGGACAGAATTCTTATAAGGGGGGGAGGATGTAATAACCGTGAATTTTATATGTATGCACATTATCGATTTTTTTTAAAACTTTGTGTTATATAAGGATTTAATATGTGACCACATATGTGAAGTGGTGCATGGGGCAATTAACATATATACTATACTTATGGATACATACATTTATAGATTTCATAAAATAAAAGCTTCGTAACCTAATTATACATTAGGTAAGACTATTAAATAACCTAAGGGTTATGGTAATACGGAAAAGTTAGTATTTAATATGCATACTAACTTAAGTGTGTATACTTAGTATTTCAAGTGACTAATAATTTTAAACCTAATTCTTGTAAATCTAATTAGGTTATGAGATAAAGTCACATGTATAAGTAATTAAACTTCATATGATTGGAAATGGAAGCCCTAAATAATCAAATTGGGTAACATTATTAAAATTGCTAGACTATGTTTAGTACATAGCCCAAAACAATTAAAGGAGAAGCCCAAAGAAAATAAAATACAATCCAATACTTAGCCCACTTGATTAGGGGTATTCTAGACATTTGATTAATCAAAATTGGGCATTTAAAATAAAAGCTAAATGGCGGATATTATGGGCTAGAGGATCCTAAGTGGAATAATTAAGCTAACTTGTCCATTAATAGAAATTATTAAACACAAGGACAATGTTGTCAAGCTCCCATTGGTTGCCACTCCATTATGCACATTTAATCATGTCTAGCCTAATGGAAATAATAATACAAAATTTTTACCCAATGGACAACAAAATAGTTATGGGAGGATTATTAGTGAATTGCCCATTTCATTTTTTAATCACATTTCATTCTTCCAACATCTCATTTTCTCTCCATCTTCTTCTTCTATCTTTTTCTCCCAAGCTAGCCAACTTCATAGAGAGAAAAGAGAGAGAGGGTTTCGGCTATAGAGAGAAGAGATAGGAGTGCTAGTTGTTCATGCCTCCTAAGTATATTACTTACTTTGGAAAATCAAGAAAGGTAGCAACTAAGTCAAGGTATAACTTACCTTCATCTTCTTCTGTTACTTTGTTTTGCTAGCTTGAGTTTTGATGGGGTTATGTATAAATACTCAAGATACACTAGTTCTACATATCATCATGTATGGAACTAAGTATCTTGAGTGTTAGATCAAAGACTTAGAGGAAGAAAATGAGCATATGTTCTCCAAGGGTGAAAACTCTTGTTTTTCTTCCACTAAATCTTGTGTAACTCAAGTTTTACAACTTGGAATTGTGATCTGTCGAAGGGGGGGTGCTAGATACATGAATTATGTAGTAAACCCAAGTGGTAGAACAAAAATCTAGCAATTTTTGAAACCTTTGAGACTATTTTTCCCAAAACAGTCCACTTTGCATGTTGAGGCTTTGAAAACCCTAAATCAGCTACTGATCCGTTTTTCATGAGGCTGTTTCGGTCAGTTTCTTGTCTTTTAAAAATCTGGGAAAAATCACAGAGGTACCTTGAGAAGTTATGTACATGCAGGAAAAAGAACGGACACGTTTCGAGATATATATTGTGCGTAATGACTATTTCCGTAAATGACTCCGAAATATTAACCTTCGAATGTCTCACTGTGTATACACTGGAAAATTCCAAAATTGTTACAGTGGCTTCATATATGGTACGAGAGCATACCCTGAAAATTTCAGATTTGTCTGAGCAAAACTCAATTTATTAAAAATAGAACAAGATCCGAATGTTTTGGGCACTTTAAAAATAGTAAATCATTTTCTAAAATTCCAGAAATATTAGGAGATCATTTTTGGTTCATATTCTGTCAAAATCCAGAAGTTGAGAATTTTTGGAATCAGTTTGCTATTTTTCCTAAAAATGGTTAAGTTATGAATAAAAAGAAATAAATAGTTAAATGATGTCTTTAATGAGAAAAATGTGATTTTTATGCTTGAATGCTCATAATATATTATATCATGACTATCTTAGGGCATGTTGGTAATTTATAATAATAAATATTATTTATGACCTTTTATGGATATTAAATAAGGGGTTAATAAAGGATGAACAATTAGAATAAATTGTTTATTAATTTAGTAAATCATTGGAATATTATTATAATATTAATAATATTATAATATGATGTTGTTAAGTAAATAAAAATATTAAGATTAAAATTTCATTAAAATATTATTAAATAATTAATAATATTAGATTAAGATATTAATCCTAGATTAAAATATTATTGAAAGATTAATAATATTAGATTAAAGTATTATTATTAAATGATTAAAATATTATTAAATAATAATATTAGAGATTAAATAAAATATTATTAGATATAATAACATTAGTAAAGAAATAAAATATTATTAGATATAATAACATTAGTAAAGAAATAAAATATTATTAAATGATTAATAATATTAGTAAGTGAATAAAATATTAGTAAATGATTGAAAGTATTATTAATTTATTAATGATGTTAAAGCATAAGTAAGATATTATTATGGTAATAATATTAATGCATGATTAAAATATTATTAAGAGAATTAATAATATTAGTAAGGTATTGAAATATTACTAAGATGATAATAATATTAGTAAGTGAATGAAAGTATTATTAGTAAACCAATAATACTAGAAGGTGAATTAAATATTATCTAAGTTAATAATATTATGTGAATTAAAGGTAGTCGTTAATTAATAGTAACACTATCTGAGCAGGATAATGTTTATAAGAACTAAATGTAATGTATAATATCTATGTGATTACATAATCTAATGTTATGCTTTGACTAATTGAAAGATTAATTATAGGTCTCTCAAAGGAAGATAATTTAACTGCATAGTGGATTGAAATTTTATTTCGTAGCCGTAACCTACAATCAAGGCAAGTTTCCTAACTCAAGCTCGAGTTATTATTTTCAAAGCATGTTAGTGAATAATTATTGATGATTATTCACGTCTATATTGATTATTGAAATTCGCACTTTGTGCAATTGAATTTCGTTCTACTGCTATTGAACTGTGAATTAAATTAAAGTTCTTCATTTATGAACTGTTTATGAAATAGATCTATGCTAATTGTATCAGCTAGATCAAGCATGTCTAAATTTGTTAAATCAAATGTGTTTTAAATAACTGTTCTTATTAAATTGATATAGTAAGAACTCTTGACTGAGAAAAGGACGAATTTGATTAAGGCATGATATCAATGCCGAATTATTAAGTGTTTATGCATAAATCACGAGGTATGAAAGGCTGATCCCCTTGAATACCAAAACTTATTAAGAGGTCCAGTTTAAATCACTGAGCACCTTGACAAATGTTCATGGTTATTCAAAACCACTCAGTTCATGTTATTCAATTATCGAATATTCAATTGTTGATTATTAATTCATGTTCCTTCACAATCTTATACCATTGTTGAACATTGAACGCAATATTTCTTTCTAAGTCATGATATATCTCTCTTGTATATAAACTTACGAAGCAAATTAGTTGATTACTCTTGCTATATCATGACATCTATTTCAGTTAAGCCCGAAGGATTCAACATGAAGAACAAGGGCAAGGGCAAGATCCAGGAGTAGTTTAGAATGAATGTCAATTTAACTATTATCTGATGGAATTTCTTAAGTAAACTGTTTATATTATGAATGGTGTATTTAAAGTTAAGGTTATGGAGACCTTGGGACCAGTTTATGAGATTTTATTATAATGAACAATGTATGTTTATTATTTCGTAGTAGTTATAGAATGCTTATAATGATGATAGATCGTGAGCACTGAATCTGAGGTTAGAGAACCTGGATTTGGGGGCGTCACACTAATGCTATCCTATGGACCGTCACTCCGCTCCCCGACTAGTCCCTGCTATGTTCTCATTTTCTGAAGAGAACAGTGAAAGAAAGGGTGAGCTCAACTAGCCCAGTAAGAAATATTATGACTAAGATAATGCAGAATAAATTATCGTTAGCCTTCAACAGATGTTAAAAGCGATAAAATATAAAAACATCAAGTTTAAGCTGCGATGGAACAAGCAATCCATTAAAAGAGTCAAGTAGAGAATAAAATCTACTATCTTTTATGATTTAAAAGGTTTTTCATGACTTTTATCGCTGAGACTCAGCTTAATAAATAATCCACATCATCGAATCACCCATGCACTACGACCAAGGATATTCTTTAGTATCACGACCATAAATTATCCATGCACTACAGCCAAGGACATTCGTGTATTCATTAATGGTCATGATCATGCCAACAACTGTCCATCAATGCACTACGGGCCAATGATAACTTTTACCACATCATTTATAAAATTACGGTCATGATTACACCGAATAATCCCTGGTCATAATCATACCAAGTCCATCTATACACTACAGGCCACAGATGACTTTCAACATAATATAAACATGAGGATGATGACAATGATATAAGAATTCAATAAAACAAGTTCAAGAATTAATTTATCTAGGAACTAATAATGTCCAAATTGTCAACATAATACTGCTTTGTAGAGTAAAATTCAAGAATGATTAGAAGAATATTTCCATGAAAAGATACTGGATGAAGCGCAAATATCAAGGATATTCTACTAATTTCATGGAGTATAAAAGTCAAAACTTTAACCAACTGAGTATAATAAAGAATGGAATAACAAAAGAAATCACCATGCATGCGGTACTTCGCATAGATAGGTTATTCCAACAGAATAATAATAACGGAATCAGGTCATGCAAAATTTGCACCGACAGGATGTTCCAATAGAATAATAAAGACGGAACCAGGTCCGGTGTAAAACACACAAACAGGATGTTCCAACAGAATAATAATAAAGGCGGAACCGGTCCCGGTGTAAAATACATGATACATGATGTTCCAACAAAATAATAATAAAAAGCGGAACCGGTCCAGGTGTAAAAAACACATGACGGAAGTTCCAAAGCGAATAATAGAAGAATGTCACCAAGTATAGGGTAAACCGCGTATACAGGTTATTCCAACAGAATAATAAGCAATGGAATAACAATAGTTCTCTTCATGAATAAGAAAGAATAACACCCCTTACATTAGTAGTAGATTGAATACTGCAGTAGTGTAGTAACAGAATACTCTTCTTCTTTCTCTCTTATTCTCTCTATACTTTCTCTCTCTATAGCTTGAATGAATTCGTGAAAAATAATGAAGCACTAGGCCTCTATTTATAGAAGATTTCTAGCTTAGCACTTGAAATGTGAAAAGGCAAGTGGCTTGACGACTGGTGATGTGAAAAGAAAAGTGGTTTGACGTCTGTAATGTGAAACGACAATTAGTTCGACGCCTGTAATATGAAACGGCAAGTGGTTTGACGTCTGGTAAAGGTAGTTACTATTGACGAAGGTAATTACTATTGATGAAGGTAATTACTATTGACGAAGAGACTCTTAGATGATGACATATGGGCCCCCCATAAAATAACCAAACTTACCACAAACGTATCATAATAGACTCTTTATATACATCAAGGATTGAATAAATATTACCACAAATCATTTTATTTTTAATCAACACATATTTAATCTTTCAACAATTATTAATCATTTATAACTTGTCATCTCAATTATTGATTTAATAATATAACATATTATACAGATGATACTGTGATAATAATTGAATCAATAATATAAGAGATATGATGTAGCAATTACTGTTGCAATAATTGAGTATAGCTGAGTGACTTCTCAAGTAAGCATCAATAATCAATCTGGCGTCTTCTTATGCAACCACGCGTATTACCATACTTTTTTACTAGGGTAGTTCAACGGTTTTAACGGTAACACCTCGTCGTTATTTTCATAAATAAAGTATTTTTGTCGTTTTCTCAATCAAATAATAATTCCGTTTAGGGGTCCATAATGATTGTGTCATCGTCTGAATATTTCTCGACAAAAAGAATATTCCCCGACCAAATGAATATTTTATAACAACTTGCTTACTTTGCAAAATTTTTAAATATTACTCACAACTATAACATTATATCAAATTTACTCCATAATATTCAAAAATAATATTTATAGAAAATTCATCTTTATTTATAAAAGTTGGGGTCTTACAACCTCCCTTCTTATGAAATTTAAGCCCTCGAAATTAGGGTGCGATACTGGTATGTCGAAGAGGTAAGGATACCTTGATTTCATTTCTGATTCTAACTCCCAAGTCATTTCCTCAACATCGTGGTTTCTCCACAAAACTTTGACTTGAGGTATAACCTTGGAGCGTAGAATATGTTCCTTCTTATCCAAGATTTGAACAGGAACCTCTTCATATGTCAAATCTTCCGCTATTTCGTCCGGTTCTAACTCAATAATGTGGTTCGGGTCTTTCAAATATTTACGTAACATGGATATATGAAAAACGTTATGAACATGAGACATACTTGGCGGTAAAGCGAGTCTATAGGACACAGTTCCTACTCGATCGAGGATTAAAAATGGGCCGATGAATCGAGGATTGAGTTTTCCTCTCTTTTCAAATCTCGTAACTCCTTTCCATGGAGCAACACGCAACAACACATGATCTCTATATCGAATTCCACGTCCTTTTCGATGAAGATCAAGATAACTCTTTTGTCGATCTTGTGAGGTTTTTACGTTGTCCGGATCGTTTGAATTTTTTTTTCAGAGTCAAACATACCAACTCCGGTCCCCAACAACGTTGCTTCACCTACCTCATCCCAAAGATCTTTGGAGAATGACACTTTCTTCTATACAACGCTTGAATGGAGCCATGCCGATACTTGCTTGATAAGCATTGTTGTAGGAAAACTCCACCAATGGTAAGAACTCGTCCCAACTTCCTTGAAATCAAGGACACACGAGTCTTAATAGATCTTCAAGAGTTTGAATAGTCCTATCCGACCGTCCGTCCAAATCCGAGGATGATATGTCGGGCTAAATCGTAAGTCTGTGCCCATAGCTTTTTGCAAACTAACCCAAAATCGTGAAGTGAATCTTGGGTCTCGATCAGAAACTATGGATACGGGCATACCATGCAGTCTTACAATCTCGTTTATGTACATACGAGCAAGACGTTCAAGTGTATAAGTTTCTCGTATCGGTAAGAAATGAGCAGACTTGGTCAATCTATCAACAACGACCCAAATCGCATCTATGCCTTGAGAAACCTTAGGAAGACCGGTAACGAAATCCATGGTAATGTGCTCCCACTTCCATTCTGGAATTTCAAGTGGTTGCAATGGACCTTTTGGTACTTGATGCTCCGCTTTATCTCGTTGACAAGTTAGACACCTTGAGATAAACAACGCTATCTCTCTCTTCATATTGCTCTACCAAAATGTATGACGAATATCATGATACATTTTGGTACTCCCATGATGGATTGCAAACGGTGTGTTGTGCGCCTCCATCATGATTTTATACTTTAAATCAGGGTCGTTAGGAACACAAAGTCTAGAGTTGACTCAAGTATTCCTTCTTCATCGATTCTTGCTCCTAAGATAGCACCTTCTTGCACTTTCTTCCTCATACGATCACCTCCAGTGCAGAAACTTGAGCGACTTTAACTTTATCGATTAAAGTCGGTTCTACTCGTATATTCGCCATCATCACATGGGTCCCTGGAGTCTTTAACTCTATCTCCATCCTTTGTAAGTCACACAAAATGGGCCTTTGCGTTGACAATATCGAACTCATACTTGCATATGATCTTCTACTCAATGCGTCAGCTACCACGTTCGCTTTTCCAGGATGGTATTGGATGGTATGATCATAATCTTTCAATAGTTCAAGCCAACGTCGTTGTCGCATGTTGAGTTCCTTTTGAGTAAAGAAATATTTGAGGCTTTTATGATCCGTAAAGATCTCCACCTTCTCCCCATATAAGTAATGCCTCCAAATCTTTAGTGCGAAGACAACAGCTGCCAACTGTAGATCATGAGTAGGATAATTCCTCTCATATTCTTTGAGTTGTGTTGAGGCATAGACTATGACTTTTCCATGTTGCATGAGAACACATCCCAACCCTTTTCCCGAAGCATCACTGTAGATGACAAATCCTTCCGAGCCAGATGGTATTGTCAGAACAGGTGCCGAAATGAGTCTCCTCTTGAGTTCTTGAAAACTCTTCTCACATTCTTCGCTCCAACCGAACTTTGTATCTTTCTGAGTCAGCTGAGTCAATGGAGTAGTGATTCGAGAAAATCCTTCCACGAATCTCCGATAATAACCAGCTAAACCAAGAAAGCTACGTACTTTGGTCACTGATTTAGGTTGCTCCCAGCTTTGAATTGCTTCAATCTTTGCTGGGTCAACAGATATTCCATGACTTGATACTACGTGCCCAAGGAATGCTACTTCCTCAAGCCAGAATTCGCATTTCTTCAACTTGGCATAAAGCTTGTATTCACGAAGCTTTTGGAGTGTCAGCCTCAAGTGTTGCTCATGATCTTCACGACTTTTGGAATAAATAAGGATGTCATCAATAAAGATGACGACAAAGTGATCCAAATATTCCTTGAATACTCGCTTCATCATATCCCTGAAGGCAGCAGTAACATTAATCAATCCAAAGGACATGACTAGGAATTCATAATGCCCGTACCGAGTTCTGAAAGTCGTCTTTGGAATGTCATCGGTTCTAATCTTCAATTGGTGATATCCGGAACGAAGATCAATCTTTGAAAAGAATTTGGCTCCTTCGAACTGGTCAAACAGGTCATCACTATGTGGCAATGGATACCTATATTTGATGGTGACATGATTCAACTCCCGATAATCAATACAAAGTCGCATACTCCCATCTTTCTTCTTCACGAATAGAATAGGAGCACCCCAAGGAGAAGTACTAGGACGAATAAAGCCAATGTCTAACAATTCCTGCAGTTGGGTCTTTAACTCTTGAAGTTCAATAGGAGCCATTCAATATGGGGCTTTGGAAATGGGTTTTGTACCGGGTTCAAGGTCGATACAAAATTCAATTTCACGCTCAGGGGGTAGGCCAGGAAGTTCTTCGGGGAATACGTCAGAAAATTTATTAACAATAGAAATATCGTTCAAAACTGACGTATTTTTGTTTAAATCTGTGACATGAGCTAAGAAAGCTTGACATCCATTTTTCAATAAATGAATAGCTTTATGGCTTGAGATGACCGTGATTGATTTTAATGGTTTGTTAAGCATTGAATTAGCATAATAGGTTGATTAGGAATATGAAAGCTAACAACCTTACGAAAATAATCAAATTTTTGCATGATGAGTAGTTAACCAATCAATCCTAGGATCACGCCAAATGCAAGTATTTTCAATGAAATAAGATCTACGGTGTAATGTGAGGGTATCGATTTGAACCAAACGAGACTTATAAGCAAATGGATGTAATGAAGGTTTCTCCCAACGGAGTTTCCACAGATAAGTCAAAGTCTAATTTCTCCCGAGTCAAATTTAATCGATGAGCGCAAGTAGGAGAAATAAAAGAATGGGTAGAACCGGTATCAAATAAAGTATAGATTTCGTTAGAGTTTATGATAAGCTTACCGTGATGACCTCATTCGGGTTCCTTGCTTTCGGGAGGTCACAACAAACGCTCTCCCTTGACTACCTATTTTGACTTTTTCGGGACTGACCTTTGGTGCCTCCATCCTAGTGAATTTGTCTTGGTGAATGACAAAATTGGGCTAAGTGACCTTCTCTTCCACAATTATAACATGCTTTGGATGGCATCGCAGCAGTTTTGGTGATGTGCCCTCCCCTCGCATTTGAAACATATGATAGGTGGTCGTTCTCCTTCCTTAACGACAGTCTTTGGTCTTTGACGTCTTTCCATCATTGTTGAATCTCCTCTTCTTGAAATGTCCATTCTTATTGTTTTGGCCTCGATTACCACCAAGTGGTTACCATTTCTCGCACATTGATTCCTCCACGCTTGTTGTCACCGCCGATGATCGCTCTCATTTGGTATTATCATTTTGCCAGCTGCTCTCTTTTAGTTGCGTTGACTCGTTATCGCGCTCCACTAACTGAGCCCTATTTACAACATCTGAATATAAACACAGTTTATGAGAAATAAGATGTTGACGTATCTCCGGCTTCAAACCTCTTAAAAACATCCGTGTCATTCTCTCTTCATTATCCACTAAGTGGGATGCAAACCGGGATAACTCTGCAAATTTAGCCTCGTATTGCGACACGATCATATAGTTTTGTTCCAACTTGATAAACTCCACCTCCTTTATGTGACGAATACTTTCGGGAAAGTATTTGTCGTTGAACAACTCTTGGAACTTCTCCCAAGACATCTTTAGTATGGCAGATTGAGTACATTTTACCGATTCCCACCAGTAATCTGCCTCTCCGCGCAACATAAAGGCGGCAAAGGGAACCTTTTGCTCCTCGGAGCATCCCAAGACATTAAATATCTTGGTGATCTGCTTTATCCATGCTTCCGCCATAAGTGATTTTGGCTCTCCCTTAAACTCCGGTGGTCCCAGCTCCTTGAACTGTTTAGCGGTGACCACCCGAGAGTTTCCAGTGTTTCCATCTGCATTTTGGACAGGAGCCGCTCTCACTTGCTGTTGCATGAATTGCATAAAGCCCCTGAACATTTGATCATTCATCATTTGGTCAGTGTTGTTGTTTGCATGAGGATTGTCGCCTTCCTGATGCACATTATCACGATTATTGATATGGTGAATCAACGGACGACATGTGCTCCATTCTTTATTCTTAACATTCTCGGATGTCATTTTTAGATACTGCCATAAAACAAAGGTTAATTGACATGTAACATATTATCCCTAAATTCTGACCGACCAATTAAATACCACATAAACTTAGGTAGGTCATTCTAGCGAAGGAATTCCCCGTCTCTCCCCTACTAGTGCTATTCTCACATCTTAGCTAGGGATCATATCCCTAAGCTTTGATACCAACTGTGACGCCCCCAAAATTAGGTATACATCACCCATCTTGGGTCGTCAGATACATGGTACAAAATTCAAATACAACTGTCGTGTACAATACGACAAAACATAACTATGAGTTTGAATACAATTATTGTCTACAATTATAAGCAATGGAATAACAATAGTTCTCTTCATGAATAAGAAAGAATAACACCCCTTACATTAGTAGTAGATTGAATCTCGCGAGTAGGTGTAATGCAGAATACTCTTCTTCTTTCTCTTATTCTCTCTATACTTTTCTCTCTATAGCTTGAATGAATTCAGTAAAAAAAATAATGAAGCACTAGGCCTCTATTTATAGAAGATTTCTAGCTTAGCACTTGAAATGTGAAAAGGCAAGTGGCTTGACGACTGGTGATGTGAAAAGAAAAGTGGTTTGACGCCTATAATGTGAAACGACAATTGGTTCGACGCCTGTAATATGAAACGACAAGTGGTTTGACGTCTGGTAAAGGTAGTTACTATTGACGAAGGTAATTACTATTGATGAAGGTAATTACTATTGACGAAGGTTATTACTATTGATGAAGAGACTCTTAGATGATGACATATGGGCCCCCCATAAAATAACCAAACTTACCACAAATGTATCATAATAGACTCTTTATATACATCAAGGATTGAATAAATATTACCACAAATCATTTTATTTTTAATCAACACATATTTAATCTTTCAACAATTATTAATCATTTATAATTTGTCGTCTCAATTATTGATTTAATAATATAGCATATTATCTGAGATGATCTTCGTGACAATAATTGAATCAATAATATAAGAGATATGATCAAAGAATTACTATAGCAATAATTGAGTATAATTTGAGTGAGTTCTCACGTAAGCATCAATAATCAATCTAGTGTGTTCTTATGCAACCATAGCGTATTATTTGTACTTTACTACTAGGGTAGTTCAAGCAGCTTTTAACGGTAACACCTCATAGTTATTTTCATAAAGTATTTTTGTAGTTTTCTCAATCCGACAATAATTCTGTTGTGGGGTCCACCAATGATTGTGTCGTCGTATGAATATTCCCCGACCAAACGAATATTTTATAACAACTTGCTTACTTTGCAAAATTTATAAATATTACCCACAACTATAACATTCTATCAAATTTACTCCATAATATTCAAAAATAATATTTATAGAAAATTCATCTTTATTTATAAAAGTTGGGGTCTTATATTGACTATCAATATTGTGTTGTATATCTGTGATACGAGTCTTAGAGAGGTGGTCAATTTGTGTATTGACTTAGAAATAGGAGTAGAGTTGTGCTTAACATAGAATAGAAAACCTAGCCCTAGTTACGGATAGGGATTCGATATAAAATATAATTATAATAATTGTATTAATGAGTTCGTGTTTGTACTGTATAGAATTAATGATCAATGATTGATTAGATGAGGTATAAATTTAGTAGACCCTAATGAAGGATTAGAAACCCTAATCTCAAATTGAGAAACCTTAACGCACAGTTAGGAACCCTAATCGAATGTCGGGAAACCCTAATTTTAAATTCGAGAACCCTAAACCCTAATTAGGAAACATTAATCCTAATTAGCAAGCCCTAATGTTATTAGTAAACTTTAATATAATTAGAAAACCCTAATTATAATTTAGAAGTCTTAATTTTCTATTTTAAAACCCTAATTAGAAAATCCTAGAAATTAAATTTGTAAAACCTAAGGGTTAGAACTTTAGGGTTAAACCCTAAGGGTTGGATCAAATGTCTAGAAAGCCAATAAAATTACAAGAAAAAAAAGACCAAAAATACCCTTTTTGCATATCTTTATTAGCTAACTTGTAATTCTTGCCATAGTGAGAGTTGTTCACCAACTTTGACTTTCCTTGTGACTAAAAATATCACCAATCAGCTACTTCTTGACAGCTATGCCAGTAATATTCATTGCATCAAGTGTTTATAAGAGATATAGAGAGAGAAATTTCATGTATTTTGCTTATTTGCTATCTATCTCTCAACCAACCTCTTCTCTCTCCAACCCTCCGAAATACTAAAGTGATTCAGTCACTTATCAAACCTCTAGATCACCAAGATCAGTTAAGAAGAGCTAGGATCAAAGATTGAACTAGAAAGGTAAAACCCTAAACTCACCTTTGATCTTGTATGCAAAGAAAGAATTCGTGTTTATGTGTTTAGATAAGTGTTAGAAGATATTTTATGGTGATTTATGATGTTATATCATAGATCCATAGCATCAAAGTGGGTAAAAATCAAAGTTTTCAAAACTGTCTATGAACCCTAAAAAGTTGTTTGACAATCATATGTCAGTGGCAACAAATCTTTCCTTGTTAATGATTTGTGGTGTTTTATGTTTTATATTTGTAGTCTGATATGAGGACTATGATCTGGAAGTGGAATCATATATATTCCATGTCCAAATTGTAAGTTATTGTTGGTCAAAGACAGTTGACCGAGCATGACCGAGCGATTTCTGAGTAACCCAGAAATCATCTGTCAGGTGTTATGTTGTTTGATGATGTTGTTATATCTAGATTGTAGTCTATTAGATGAACTTTAGATCCATGCCTTTATATCACTCAAGTCAACAAGTCGAACGGAGTGGATGGTCAAACTAGGCCATTCGGTCACGGATTGAGTTTCTGGAATTTCCAGAAACCGTTAGAACTAGCCCTCTGACAAGGTTTGACCGGGCTAAATCTTGAGAGTATGATGTACTTGGACTAAAATCATGTTATGTATGTGTTCCTTGACATAAGGACTACAAACTTGAACCATAAGAACAACAAAATAATGACTAGAACATAAGATTAATTGGGCTGGAAAGTGGCACCGTGAAACTGCCTGTATTTCTGGGTTACCCAGAAAACCCAAGAACTGTCTGAAAGAGACTTTGAGGTGATGGATCTTGCAGCTATGATGTTATATGACCGAGATAACGATTGATACTTGTAGTACTACATATCTACTACAAGATCAAAGTTTTAGAAAGCCACGAGCATGCTTAGGCTAAGAATTAAAGGAGGTCAAACATTGCCCCTTGAACACTAGCTTGTCAGTGTTCTTGAGCCCAAGAACACCAACAACGACGGTTACTATCGCTATAGCCTATAGCGACGATTTTAATTATTTTAATTTTTCTAATTTCTGAAAAATGATTAAAAATAGAAATAAATTTCTAAAAATTACAAAAAATGGTTTTAAAAATTATTTTCAGTTATGAAAAATAAATTTTGATAATTTGGGATATTTTTCATTAATATTTATAATTATTTGAATATTAATGATATTTAATTTATTTAATTAGTATATTAAATAAATTAGAGAAAAATGATTTTAATATTATAAAAATTATTTTAAATGGGAATAAAGTGTTTAAAAATATTTTGAGTTATAAAATGTAACTTTTAATATTTTTTCTTTGAATTTTCATTAATAAATTAATATTAATGATATTAGATTTATTTAATTATTATATTAAATAAATGATGGAAAATGATTTTATTGATTTAAAAATCATTTAAAAGTGAGAAAAATAATTTAAAAATATTTTAAGTTATAATTAATGACCATTAATATTTTGATAAGAAATTCATTAATATTTAAATATTAATGGTAATTGTTTAAAAATGATTTTAAATATTTTAAAAATCATTTAAGTAGAATATTGGTGATTTAAAAATATTTAGAAATATTATTAATAACTTTAATATTTTGGAAAGTATATTAAATATTAATGATGATGGGATTAAACAGTAATTAAATCATTTAAAAATGATTTCAGTACTTGAAAAATTATTATAAAATATAATAATTGTTTGAAAATTATTAAAAGCATCTGAAAAATATTATAAATGATATTTGACTTATCTAAAATAATATTGAAGCTTTGAGACCAAGTTTAATTGACAATAAGTGTGTTAATTATCGGATAGGGTGACTAGGACACCGAGAACAGACTGAAGTCCAACCAAACCGAACTAGTTAGACTTGATGAGTGTTTATATAGGTTATAAACACTGATGTAACTATGTGGTAATGTGTATAGGAGAAATATTGATTGTAAATTACAGTATTGTGTGATGTAAATTATTGTGCTAATTGTGATACCGGTATTGTGATTATACGTCTTTCAAACACAGATAAGTATTTTGTGTAGCAGTAATCAACGCAGAAGGTAAGTTTCCTTAACTCAACCTTGAGTTATATCTTTTCAAATATTATGGTGGTTAATTATTGTTAATTAGACCACGACTGAAAATTATTGTTGATTATTCGCAGTTAGTGCATGTTTATTAATTCAAATTAAATTAGTGATTCTGAGAATATACTTGGAGAATAACTGTTGTTGGATACTTACATCCGTAGAAGCTAATATTGATAGTATAGATAATTCATGTCTATTATCGAATTGTGTTAAGAAATGTCTTAGCTAATTATTCTGGCTAGACGAATATTTGTTAGAACTTGATAGGTTCGAAAAGAGAATTCAATTATTATTGACAGATCGATGCCAATTATTTTGACTAGATCGAGAAAGTGATTAGATATTGAAATCATTGTATTTCGTTGTTGTGATTCAAATTCTGGTTATAAGACTGAGAAGAACAAACTTTTATATAAAGGGAACATTTTGGTCGTATATTCGGCCGTTGCGCGCGTATAAGTATTATGCATAATATAGGGTACAAGGAGTTGACCTCTCTAAGTACTTGCTGAGGGGTATAATTTAATCTATATGGTTATCTGATACACCTGGGTATATCAAAGTTAAATCTTTGATAGTTACTCGAGAAGAGAAGTTCAAGATCCAATGGATCGCTCAGCACAAATATGGAAAACATTTCACTTTGTTATTGCGTTGAATTGATTCTTGATTATTCAATAGAATATCGTAGAAACTTTGAAAGCATTGTACTATTTCATTATCAGATTATTGGTTTGCATAATATACGAGAAGACTTGTTAGTGATTAACGATTTGTTCAGCTATTTCAAAGTTCACCGAACTTTGGTGTCATTCTATCGAATAAATAGTCTGTTATTATTTATTATTATACATTCATTGTATGTCTTAACTTGCGGGGTAAATTTGTTGCTCACCCTTGCTAAATAAAATATTTCAGCTAGGAACGAAGAGGCCGGAGGGGCAAAGAAGAACAAAGGCAACGACATTTTGCTGGAATAATTATGTTGAACAATATTATTATGTTGTTTTGTAAACCCTTTTTGTATATCTAAGGGGTATGTTTATAAATTTATGGTTAGATAACTTGGGATAATGTATTAACAATATTAGTTAATGAAGTGTGTATTTCTATTCATAAATAAATGGGTAGTTAGATGTTAATTATATTGTGGATCGTGAACACCAAACTCGGGGGTCAAGTAACTCGGATTTGGGGGCGTCACTGGTTGGTATCAAAGCTATAGGTTATAAACCTTAAGTGGGGTGGGGAAAACACTAGGATTATAACCATAAGCGAGATAGAGAATACTCATTTAGAGTACTAAATGAGAGATTGATAAAGTGTATCAACAGTGAGATGTGTGGACATCGTATGTATTAAGTTTGTACTGGTGAAGTACTAATCAAGTTATTTAAACTGATTGTAGGATGTCAGGAGAAAATGAAATGAGTACGGAGGTGCTAGCAGTTGTTGCACCAATGCCAGTAGCTGAGGTGCCAGCGCAGATCGAGTCAGTTGAGGAGGTTAGAAAAGATGAACCTATGGTGAATCTGGGGAGTGATCATGACGATTATCCTGAGATGTATCTGAATGAAGATGAGGAGGCAGAATCCAAAAAAGCTAAGGTGGAGTTGGAGATTAACACCAAAGTTGGAGAGAAAGATCAAGTATCTGCAGAAGTTTAAGAACTCCGAAGTAAAGTATTTCTCTTGGAGGAGTTGTGGAAGACAAAAAGGGTGTTACGCGAGATGACCGAAGAACGGAATGATTTGAAGGTACAAGTGGAAAGGATGAAGACTGAAGGTGGTGGATCGTCTGAGGGAACAATCAAGAAGCAGAAGAGAAATAATAAGAAAAATACGGACAACGACATCGATAATAATTCTGAAAATTCAAATCCGAAGAAGAAGCAAATATGTGGCAAGTGTGAAAAGACTCATTTGGGAGAGTGTATGATGTGGAAGAACGTGTGTTTCAACTGTAAACAGGAATGACATATTTCCCTACATTGTCCTAAGCCAAATATGAGAAAGTGTTTTTCATGTGGAAGAATGGGTCACGGATTCAACAAGTGTCCCAATAAGAAGAAGATTGGTGAAGGGAGTGGATGATAGACATCTTAAGTATAAGAGATAGTATCTTTTGATAATATGTGGGATATTATAGATTATAATATCGTGAATGATGTGTAAGCATATGTAGATATATATATATATATATGTTTATATGACTGTAATCTTTATTTTCAATATGAATATAAGATTAAGTTGCGAGTTCTTAAAACTCATACTTATGGTAAGTTCGTGACTCATAATTATATGAAATGTTTCTAAACCCCTCAACGAATGGACACCAATGGTATGGCTAAGATAAGTTCATAAACTCATATGATTGCGACAAGTTCATGAACTCATAAGTATGGTAAGTTTGACGAACTGGGAATAGCTATATGTGAATAGAGAATTGTAACTTTTTGTGTAAAGTTGGAGAATTGTAACTTTTTGTATAAAGTTGTGTGGGTTAGTCCTTATATTTATTTAAAAGGGATAGTAATATGTGTAAAGTACTAAATGTACTATGTGTTATTTGAATAAATATGCTAATATATGAGAAATTTTGTGTTAAATTCTTATTGTGTTGTTAATAAGAATTTGTGTAGAGAAAGAGAATTAATGTAAGATTTTTAGGAGAATGCATATTATGATTTGATGTTTTAATGTATATGCTCATGATTATTTGTAAAGTCCTTCAAGTAAGATATGTACAAGGACTTAGTGATAGATCAAATTTGTTAGGTTGATCTAAGCTCTTAACGTGTATCATTCTGTAATGGAATGTATAGATAGAAAGATCAAAGCTGTTAGGTTGATCTTGAGATGTAATAGATAGGCTTCGAAGAAATCAGAGTGTATAAATCTGATCAACATTGTAGAAGTCAAGGCAGAAACGTAGAGCTTAGAAGATCGTAGTATGCCTACCTTGAAGGGCCTCAAGAATCGTAGAGTGGTCCCAATGTCTACCGAACCAACTCAACGATCGTAATGTGCTGAAGGGAACGTAGAGTTTACAAGTCAACGATTGTAGAGTGCTCTCGGAATCGTAGAGAGCTACAACACAAGTAAGCGAAGATCGTAGTATGCAAAGGTTTAAGGAGAATCGTAGTGCTCTCGGCCGATAACATCAGACCAGGCACCAAGACGACAAGTAACTACGATCCGGATCATAGAGCATCTATCTTGTGTCAGAGAACGTCGAGCCTCATGATTTATGTGGAAGACAGATTCCAACATAAGAGGAATGGATTCTAAATGCTGCAGTACTCACCAGTCCCAAAGACACAAGAAAATATCCTTAGTATGCAACAAAGAGGCGTATTGAAGAAGCTAAGGAAAGTACCATTGGTAAGGGGGAAAACACCTTTTCAGGTGTTAGGTGAGAAAGCAGTCTGCAGTGTCAATGGGCCAGAATGAAGTTTTAGAAGATGTGCAGAAATGTCTCCATCAAAGATCAGAAAGGTCAAACGCATTTAATGCCTCAATGAATGGATCCAACGGATAGTTTTCAAGATCACATTTATGCAAATCAAGCAGATGAGAGAAAAAAAGCAAGCATTGAACAAACAATGTGAAAAACTCTCAAGCTCAACTCTACGATCTGAGAATTAGCAAAGCTTGCTCAACTACTCAGTTCTTAAGAACAAGTGCTTAAACAACAACTGAGTAGCAACCATCAAGAACTCAACATCTATCAATCAACTGAAGAAGAGTACCAAGTCTGCTGGACTTGAAGAGTTCTAAGTGAACTAAAAGAGAGCCAAGTCTGCTGGACTTGAAGAGTTCAAGAGTGAACTAAGAAGTTCCTAGACTGCGGGTCTAGAAGGAATCTGTGTGATTCGTGAAGTTGTAAAAGACATCCTTAGTGGATATCCTACTCGCTGAAAGTAGAAGAGGACTAGAGCTTTAAGTGCTCGAACCACTTAAAACGACCGTGTCTTTTACATTCATACTATAATCGCTATATATCTCGCCATAATCGCTATAATCGCCTCACTCTCATAACTCCATCGCTTTGTAAAGAAGATTAAAACAAACATAAATTTCGCTAAGTTTTAATCATCATCAAAGAACAAGTTTAAAACGAAAAGATTTTTAAATATCTATTCAACCCCCCCTTCTAGATAACTATTGTGCCAACTAGAACTAACAATTGGTATCAAAGTAGTAGTTCTATTATATAACTTACAAGCTTTTAGTAGATCCAATGGCACACGTATATCAAGTGAATCTAGAATCTGGAGGAGGCAAAGAAGCCACCAATGTGCAACAAGGATAAATTTGCAAATTGGAAAGTCGATGCAAGCTTACATGGACTCAATAGATGAAGATCTATTTGAGACGCTCAAAATGGGCCCTATATTCCAACGAAGCTTGCACCAACCAATCGACGATCCAAATGTAATACAAATCAAGGTTAAAGAAGAGTGGATGACAACGAAGAAGAGAGTCGTTCAACTTGACAAAAAGGCCAAGAACATCCTGCTCCAATCTTAGAAGATGATCTGTTTGAAAACGTTGTCAACAGCAAAACAACTAAGGAGGTTTGGGAAGCATTGTTGATCATGCACTAAGGAACTCAAGAAGTCAGAGAAAACAAACAATCTCTTCCGACACAAACAGTAAGATGAGATGTTCGCTCATGTTCAAGGAGAGAAACGGATCGCCACCTATGAGAGATTCAACGTTCTACTCAACTCTCTACGAGCATATGGGAAGATCTATCCTAACAAAGATCTGATCATAAAGTTCATGAGAGCCCTACCGAGCAAGTGGGATGCCAAAACCACTGCTATAAGAGAGTCAAAGAATCTTCACGAGATGACAGTCCAACAGCTATATGGAAATCTCCTGACATACGAACTGGAGCTGACTCAACGAGCTGAAACCCTATCAGAAGGAAGAAGGAAGGATAAGGGTGTTGCTCTCAAGGCAACTAAAAGTGCATCAAAGGTCAACACTGAGATTGACTCTGATTATGATGAAGACGATGATGAAGACCTTGCTATGCTGGTAAAAAGACTGAGAAGGTTCATGCGTCAAGGCAAAACCAGCAAGCCAAAGAAGGTCAGCAACTACAGCAGCCAAGAGCAAATAAATGATCTATGCTACAACTGCAAGAAGCCTGGCCACTTCATTGCCAACTGCAACAAACCTCTAAGAGAAGAACTAAAGAAGAAACAACATGCAAAGAAGGAATACAAAGGAAACAAAAGGCCTCAGAAGAGAGACAAAGGCCTGGTAGCTGGAGGATCATGGAGCGATTCAGACAATGACTCCAATCCTGACTCAAGAGATGATGAAGAACCACAAATGGCTAATCTGTGCTTAATGGCCAAACATGCAAAGGACAAACAAAACCTCAACATTCATGATGTAAGTCTCGATGAGGTATTTGACTTCAACTCACCTGATGTAGACATAAATGATTTAAGAACTGCACTGCATGGCATAACCATTGATCTACATTAATACATGAAGTGGTTCAGAGTTTTGTCTAAGGATCATTCACTTCTTCAAGAGGAGAAGAAGAAAGTTCAAGAAGAGCTTGAAACAACCCTTCTAAGTACTAACCTTCTCTCCAAGCTTGAGGCTAAGAATGAGACCTTAAAACAGACAAACACACTCAATGCACAAAGAGAGTCTAATCTAACCTCTAAAATTGAGGAACTAGAAAAGACTATCTCTGCATGGAACAAATCCTCATCATCCATGGACTCCCTGCTCTCTAGTCAAAGGAGCACATTCGATGTAATGTGCTTAGCTTTGGGGAATCCATTTCAGAGCCATGTGTGGAAAAGACAAAGGAAACTAGCACTAGTAATGCCTCAAGTTTTAGTAGAAGCATTACCTTTGGAAATCCTCACGTAGGAAGAACAAGTTCAACCCTGTCCCACTGCTCCATTCATACTCAAAGGAGTAAAGGATCTCATGTGGGGTCAGGATTCATAAAGAGAAGAAGAACCTAACCTCTACTCACCAACCTCGAAGAATCGTAGAGTCAAGCAAGACCAACTCTACGAATCAACTGGGAAGGTACAGTAGAGGTAAGGCACACTCATCACTATTTATGAAATCCAAGGACACGTGGAAGAATGAGAATCAGTTTAACAGAAGGACAACTAAAGAACCACACAAGTCCAAATGGAGGATGAATCATCATACACACACTGGCATGCATCATACTAGATGTTTTATATGCAATAAATATGGTCACAAGGCTGCTAAGTGTTATTATAATTCCATGCATGTAAGACCCAAGATTAAACAGATTTGGGTCCCCAAAGGCACTAACAAAGAAGGACCCATGCAAATATGGGTACCAAAATGAAGGTTCAATATTTTGACAGGAAAAGAGCTCCACGATCACCACATGGTATCTGGACAGTGGATGCTCAAGGCACATGACCGGGAACAAAGCCCTCTTATCTAACTACATAGAGAAGGAGGGTCCCTCAGTCATCTTTGGAGACAACTTCGCAAGGCAAGACAAGAGGATATGGCTCACGGGCAATGGTGCAAGATCTTCAAACAAAGTAGCATATGTGGAAGGTCTCCAACACAACCTTCTAAGCATCAGTCAACTCTCATGACAAGGGTCATCAAGTGACATTCTCAACAACCAATGTCAAGTCGAGATTTGAAGACATCTTCTATAAAGCTAACCGACAAGAGAAGGAAATGTCTACACAAGTGGATCTTGGTCAACTAAGCTCGGGATGAGACAATATGTTTTCTCGCAAAAGCATCTCAAGAAATGAGTTGCATATGGGCATAGACGGTTGTCTCACTTAAACTTCAAGAGCATGTCCAAACTAGCATCAAAAGATCTCAGAGTGGCCTACCTAAGTTCAACTTCATAAAAGAAAGGCCATGCAATGCCCGCTACTGAAAGCAAACCGTAAGCTCATTCAAAAGCAAACCGCCAACTCTATCGACAAGCCCTCGCAGTTGCTTCACATGGATCTATTTGGGCCAATTCCAACAACTAGTCTTGAGGAAAAAGATACTCTAGTTATAGTCGATTTATCACACACCAGATTCACATGGGTATTCTTCCTAACTTCAAAGGATGAAACGAGCTCCCAATTAATCAAGATGTTCAGACTGGTGATGAACGAGAAAGGAGAGAAAATCAAGGCCATAAGGAGTGATCATGGCAGAGAATTCGACTTCTCGTAAATGGACCATTCTCACATGCATAATGGGATCACCATAACTTCTCAGATCCACTAACTCCTCAACAAAATGGAGAAGCCGAAAGAAAGAATGTAACCTCGATAGAAGTCGGAAGAACTCTACTTTAGCAGAAGCTCATCATCCGCCTCAATACTTCTCAAGAAGTTGTCAACACCGCATGCTACACGCAGTAATAGATCACCGATACACTCTACGATCAAGAAGACGCCTACTTAACCGTGGAAAGGAAGAAAGCCAAGTGTCGCCTACTTTCATGTTTTTTTACCGTGCATGCTACATTCTCAACAATGGAAAGCAAAGACTGACAAAATTTTAGCCCAAGTCGATTTAAGGAATCTTTCTTGGATATGCCATGCATAAAGAAGGCTTACAGAGTGTTCAACAAAAAGACACCGAAAGTGTTGAAGTCTCAATTCATATCATCTTCGGCGAAACAGACTCGCATAACACAAAGAAAGCTTCAAGACACTACGACCGATAAGGCAGACACTACTTAATGAAATCATCGAGCCCAACACTACGATCGAGTGCCGATAAAGGAAATCGTTGAGCAACAAAATGAGATCGTAGAGAGGTCTATGCAAGACAGTGAACCTCCACACCAAGAAGAAGAAATAGATCTTGAAGACTTAAGACAAGAAGGCATCAGGACAAGATGTCCCAACCGGTAACAGATGGGCCAGAGATCACACTCAGGATCTAATCATTGGAGATCCGAAAAGCTAGAGTCAAAACAAGAGTCGCTACTCAAAATGAATGCTTTTATCTAAGCTTCCTATCTCAAAATGTAACCAAAGAAGATAGAGGATGCTATGGAAGACTCCAGCTTGGATAGAAGCCATGCAGAAGAACTCAACCAATTTGAACGAAACAAAGTATGGAGATTGGTACCAAGACCAAAGAGTCATCCCGTCATTGGAACCAAGTGGGTCTTCGTAAACAAAATGGATGAAGATGGAGTTATAACCAGAACAAAGCAAGATTAGTGGCAAAGGGCTATTCTCAAGAAGAAGGCATCGACTACGATGAGACATTTGCACTGTTTCGACTAGAAGCAATCGTAATCTTTCTTGCCTTTTGTCGCTTCACATGAAGTTCAAAGTCTTTCAGATGGATGTCAAAAGTGCATTTCTAAATGGAGAACTCCAAGAAGAAGTCTATGTAGAGCAACCTCCAGGTTTCATCAATCCATCTCTTTCCAATTATGTTTACAGATTAGACAAAGCCTTATATGGTCTTAAACAACCACCTAGAGCATGGTATGAAACACTAACTAACTTCTTAATTGAAAATAGGTTTACTAGAGGTAGAGTAGATACCACACTGTTTCTTAGAAAGCATAAAGGCAAAGTCTTATTAGTTCAAATATATGTTGATGATATTATTTTTGGTTCTATTGATGAAAAGTTATGCAAGAGATTCTCTAAGCTGATGCAGAACAAGTTTGAAATGAGCATGATGGGTGAGTCAATTTCTTCCTCGATGCAAGTAAAGCAGATCGATGAAGGAATTTTCATAAACCAAGCCAAGTACATCAAAGACTTACTCAAGAAGTATGGCATGGAATCACCTCTCCCATGAAAAAACACCAATTGCTCCCCGCAACCAAGCTTCGACAAAGATGAAAAGGGTAAAAGTATTGATATAACTCAATATGTAGGGTATGATAGTTCTCTTTATACCTAATCGCCAAGAGACTGTATATAATGTTTGCAACATGCATATGTGCTAGATTTCAAAGCTAACCCTAAAGAGTCACATTTATCTCGTCAGAAAGAGGATCTTCGTGTATCTCAAGGGTACACCTTACTTGGGGCTTTGGTACCCCAAGGAATCCTCATTTGAACTAACAGATACATAGATGTCGATTTTTGCAGGATGCAAAATAGATAGAAAGAGTACCAAATGGCACCACAATTGCTAGAAACAGACTTGTGTCCCGGTTTAGCAAAAAGCAAAACTCAGTGTCTACTTCAACTGCAGAAGCTGAATACATTGTCATTGGCAAATTGCTATGTGCTCAGATCCTATGGATGAGAAATCAGCTAGCTGACTATGGGTTTGATTTCAAATCTATACCCATACACTGTGACAACACAAGTGCTATAGCAATAACTCATAATCCTGTTATGCATTCTAGGACCAAGCATATTGAAATAAGGTATCACTTCATTAGGGATCATGTGCAAAATGGAACTATATCTTTACAATATATCCCTACTGAAAATCAACTTGCTGATGTTTTTACAAAACCTCTAGATGAATCCAGATTTAATAAGTTAATAAGTGAGCTAGGCATGCTAAATCTACAACCATAAAATATATGCTCTAGATTGTGCTAACCATAACAGATACAAAGGCTGAACTCAAAATCGTAGACATGATCAAGGGAAGTCCACGATCGTAGAACTGAAGAGACAAAACCACCTCAACGATCGTAGCAAAGACTCAACCATCGTAGAGCAGACTCAACGATGACAAAAGCCCCATCAACAAAGCAAGAGTAAATCCTGTGATGATAAGCTTCAAAACATAGCAATCCTCCGATAAGCGCCTCAGAACAAACCTAACCTCGACTCACTTCAAGAGGTTGGCCCTTCCCGAAGTCACCTTAAAAGAATGCTATGACAAAAACTCATCACAAGGACCCGGACAGACTCGACGATCGAGATCGACGATGACGACAAACTCGGATAGACTCGACGATCGATGACTCGACGATCGAGATCGACAAATGCGGATAGACTCGACGATCATAGATCGACTTGACAAAACAAAGCACTCAACGATCACTAAACTACCTCAACGATCGTAGTCCTCCCTAAGGACACCTCTCCTCACCAAGGAGCCAAGGGCAAATCAAGACAATCTTTATCACCAAAATCGAGAGCCAAGCAAAAGTCATACACCGTCCCACTAAGCAAAAAAAAGAAGAGAGGAAGTTACAAGTACAAATTGAAATCGTATTTTGAAATCAAGTTCAAAAGATTATCTCTCTCATCCTCTCTCAAAGTAGAAGCCCTAAATCGTAACAAAGCTCACCACCATATCTCTTCCAACTACAAAATCAATGGCGGCATCCAAAGGTTATCTCAAAGTTACTGACTCTGCTTTTGACGAAGTTCAAAATAGCTCAACCTAAATTTCACAAGACTCAAGCGCCATCAAGAAGGCAGGTGTCTCAAGAGGCTTTGGGCGCAGCACACAATCGATATATCCCAAATCGGTGAAAGAATTCTACATGAATGGTGTGTTCAAACACGACACCATCACTACTAGAGTAGAGTAAGGAACGAGGAAAATCCCAAGGTCAAGACATCAATCTTGCCCTAGGTCTCAAAAAAATGAAGGGCATCCATTCTTAGAGATAACGTAGACTTCCAAGAGGGACTTAGAAGAATGCATCACAAGAAACTCCCCCCTCCGTGAAAGGGTACAAGAAGAAGGAGTTCCACAGAGGTATGAATTTCTAGCCGATATAGTTGGGAAATGTATATGCCGTGCAAGAGCTCAGTCACGACTCGTGAATGAAGTTCAACTTAGGCTCACGATCGCCATGAGTTATGGAATACAACTCAACTATGGAGCCCTATTGCTCGATTGATTGGCAAGTGGATTACCAACTCAAAAGAAGTCAAAAGCCCTCAAAAGATGCTATATGGGCGATTCATAAGCATTATTCTATAGCCCGCCTGGGTGACAAAATTGGGGATGAAGAAGGAGAAGCTATCAACCCAAATAAGCGAATGACCCAAAGAAATTATTTGAAAATTGGAAGAGGAACCCAAATTGAGTATGTTCGAATGATGATGTAATCCAAAGGAAGAACGGGGATCCAAGGACTCAAGCCTTCCAGAAACATGTCTCGTGGTCGGGAGATCAAGAAGAAGAAGAAATCAACAAAAGAAGAACCCTCCGTCCTTACAAAAAAAGCAAGGGCAAGAGGAAGCTAAGGACTAGACCGGTAGAAGAGCCTCAAGGATCTACCATCGATATAATGTAGAGAGTCCTCCGATATAGAGACTCGAGGATGCTAAGAAGAAAGCAAAAAGAAGATGAAGTGATGAGGATCAAAGCTACCATATCCCAGATCCTCAAGAAGAACAAAGTTGGTCATAAGTCCAAAAGGCCATCACCACCTTAATCAGAGAGTCTCTACTATTCAGAGAGACTGCACTCAAGCATGGCAGTGCAAGGAGGTAGCCGCTTCAAGCATATAAGGCATGTTGAACAGACAAAACTAAGAATCAAGAAAGTCCTCAAAGTTGTGGGCTAAGCCTAGCAAATCAAGGAGAAAGTGGTCAAGAAGTACATTCTTGAAAATGAAAAAAAAGTGCTCAAGAAGGAAGCAAAGAGTATGGTTGCCAAGAAGGAACTGCCCCAGAGCAAGTCAAGAGGACGCTTGCTCCAACCGAGAGGGGAGATCCCCAAATTCTCATGATAGAGAATACACCAGATGAGGGGGAGATGCCTGAAACTCAAGAAGATGCTCCACTTGAGGGGGAGTTTATGAGCTTACAAGAGGATGATCAAGTTGAGGGGGAGCCTCAAGATATCTCCATGGAAGAAGATGATGTCTCTGCCAGAAATGAAGCGGAACCAGTAAAAGATCATCAAGAGCCCATTGAGATAATGGAGTCCTCCAACGAAGAAAGAGAAGAGGAAGAAGATGATGATGATGATGACCTTCAGATCACTGGTGTGGGCAGAGATGGGTATAGAAGTTATCTTTACAATCAGATGTTCTCATACCTACCCATGATGCCATACCATCAAGCCCAAATCCTAAACTCTTGGGATCACATGTTCTGGAGTTTCAAAGAGTATCCAGCCATCTCAGTGTTGGCTTATGAATTCCCAAGGAGATTCAACTTTGCCAAGAAGTTGATTATCAACAACTCTTCCTCAAAGGATAAACTTGAGGTACTGTCTATCCCTACCCAATTCAGAATTAATCACTTGCCATCATCCTCATTTAGTCAATTCTATGAATTCCCTCGATGGTTGGAAGTGATTCTTAATCCAGTAAATCAATTTCCAGCAGAATCCCAAAATTTTGTAACTGAGGAACCAAATGCAGTCAACCTCATTTTGCTCCCATAAACCACCACCTCTACGATTCCTGACTCTAGCCCCATCGTAGAGTCCCAAATTGAAATCGTAGAGCCACATATTCCAGACATCGACACTCAGGCCCCTCCATCAGACATACCATCCTCCTCCTCCAATGACTATTTTAGTCTTGATCTTGCTCTCTACTCACTGCAAGATAAATCCCAAAAACCAACCCCTCCATTCAACAATCCTCAAACCAATGATACTCTCCCAAATCTGCCCATGAAGGATGACTTGAAGGAAGCATCCAAGAACATGGTCAAGAACATAGAAGAAAGCCTGGAATCTCACTCCGACCTCATTCATATCCGGCTGAATCAAATGATCACAGCTGCAAATAATTTCTTGGCACTATGAACGCTGAGCTTACAAAGAAGCTAAGGGAAATTATTTAAGAAATCCTTAAGAGCATGAAGGACAGAGATGAGATTCACTTCCAGATAGCCACCAAGCAAAGAGAGGTTGTTCTTGAAATGCAGAAAAATCAAGAAGTTCAAAATAAACTTATACTAGAGAACATCATCAACTTGAAAGCTTCAGTCCAAGAATTCCGTAAATCTTATGTCAATCAGAACGATGTAATGATATTGTTCTCACCGCCTCCAAAAAAACAAAGAAGCTAGATCTGAAAAAAAGATCAAGGAAAGTCGAGAGGACATTGCTTCATAACACAAAGCCAATCGAACGAGCTTGTCCAAGGAGTGAATCGACTTTTTCGCAGACATTCAAACCCTTGATGTCGACATAAAGGGGGAGAATAAAGGAAAGGAGTTCAAGGAGCACAAGGAGATCAAGGCAGAGAGGCAAGAGGAGGTCAAGGAAACCAAGAAAGGGAAGAGGACAATTTTCACGAAGCCCCCGCAAGAAGACAGCTTCCACCAACAGATCAAGACGATCAAGCAATCGACTCAACGATCCGATCAAACAGAAGTCTTGATGGCTCTCACCTTTAAGAAATCAAGGGCCAAATACTTTCACCAAATGTGACCACCACAGCCTAAGAATGCCAATTGAGATCCAACATTCATGAATAGGCATGATCACAACCCGATAAGTAAGTCCGAGTGAGTCGGAAGAGTTAGCCGTAAGAGATGAAGCTAGCAGAAAAGAAGGGCCGAGGAGTATGCTAACCCACCTCCAAGGAAAAGGGCAAAGAAATAGAGATAAGTTGAAACTTTAAATTTTATTGATGTAAAGATAAACCGCAATATTTCTTTAACATCAATAAATTCATGCTTATTCTCTAGAAATTTCACCGCTTCAACCAAATACTAAGTCATGTTTAAATTTCCCGCAAATGCATCTAGACACTAATAATCATGACAACAAATCTCCTTGGTTATGTCAACATCAAATAGGGGAGATTGTTGGGAGAATGCATATTATGATTTGATGTTTTAATGTATATGCTCATGATTATTTGTAAAGTCCTTCAAGTAAGATATGTACAAGGACTTAGTGATAGATCAAATTTGTTAGGTTGATCTAAGCTCTTAACGTGTATCATTCTCGTAAAGGAATGTATAGAGTAGAAAGATCAAAGTCAAGTTAGGTTGATCTTGAGATGTAATAGATAGGCTTCAAGAAATCGAGAGTGTATAAATCGATCAACATTGCGTAAGTCAAGGCGTAAAACGTAGAGCTTAGAAGATCAGTAGTGCCGCCTTTCAAGGGCCTCTTCGGGAATCAGAGAGTGGTCCCAATGTCCGCCAACCAACTCAACGATCGTAATGTGTGTCAAGGAACGTAGAGTTTACAAGTCAACGATCGAGAGTGCTCTCTAATCGTAGAGAGCTACAACTCAAGCAAGCAAAGATCGTAGTATGCAAAGGTTTAAGGAGAATCATAGTGCTCTCTACCGATAACATCGCACTGTGCACCAAGACGATAAGTCACTACGATCCAATCACAGTATACCACGATCTCAATCAGAGCATCGCCTTGTGTCGAGAACGTCGAGCCTCATGATTTATGTGGAAGATGATTCCAACATAAGAGGAATGGATTCTAAACGTCGCAAAGACTCACACAAATTCCCAAAGACACAAGAAAATATCCTTAGTATGCAACAAAGAGGCGATTCAAGAAGCTAAGGAAAGTACCATTGGTAGTGGGGAAAACACCTTTTCGTGTGTTAGGTGAGAAGCAATCTGCAGTGTTAGTGGGCAATGTAAAAGCTTTCAGAAGATGTGCAGAAATGTCTCCATCAAAGATCAGAAAGGTCAAACGCATTTAATGCCTCAACGGGTGGATCCAACGGATAGTTTTCAAGATCACATATATGCAAATCAAGCAGATGAGAGAGAAGCAATCAAGCATTGAAAAAACAACGTGAACAACTCTCAAGCTCAACTCTACGATCTGAGAATTAGCAAAGCTTGCTCAGCCTACTCGGCCTACGTAACAAGTGCTTAAACAAAGAATCGAAAGTAGAAACCATCAAGAACTCAACATCTATCAATCAATCAAGAAGAGTACCAAGTCTGGCCGGACTTGAAGAGTTCTAAGTGAACTGTAAGAGAGCCAAGTCTGCTGGACTTGAAGAGTTCAAGAGTGAACTAAGAAGTTCCTAGATCACCGGGTCTAGAAGGAACTGTGTGATTCGTGAAGTTGTAAAAGACATCCTTAGTGGATATCCTACTCGCTGAGTGTAAGAGTGGACTAAGAGCTTTAAGTGCTCAACCACTTAAAACGATCGTGTCTTTTACATTCATACTATAAATCGCTATATCCACTACTTCGCCATAATCGCTATAATCGCCTAAGTTTTACTCTCATAACTCCATCGCTTTGTAAAGAAGATTAAAACAAACATCAATTCCGCTAAGTTTTAATCATCATCAAAGAACAAGTTTAAAACGAAAAGATTTTTAAATATCTATTCAACCCTCTTCTAGATAACTATTGTGCCAACTAGAACTAACTATTGAAAATGGATGTCAAGCTTTCTTAGCCATGTAACAGATTTCAACAAAAAATACGTCGATTTGAATGATATTTCTATTGTTAATAAATTTCCTGACGTATTCCCTGAAGACTTCCTAGCCTACCCAAGAGCGTGAAATCAAATTTGTATTGACCTTGAACCCGATGTAAAACCCTCAAATATTTCTTCACCCAGAACAAACGTAACATGCGCCAAAGATGTCGGCTCGAGCTGTTGAGAGATTACGACCATACCAGTCAATACCATCCTGGAAAAGTGAACATGGTAGCTGACGCGTTAAGTAGAAGATCATATGCGTTTACGAGTGTGATATTGTTAACACAAGACCCATTTTGTATGACATACAAAAGATGGTGATAGAGTTAAAGACTCCAAGAACCTAAATGAAGATAGCGAATATACGATTAGAGTCGACTTTAATCGATAAAGTTAAATCCATTGAAGCTACAGACTCAGAGCTGATGAATGTGAAGAAGAAGGTGCAAGAAGACGTTATTCTAGAAGCAAAAATCGACGAAGAGAGGAAATCTCAACCCCCGATTTATTGGTCTATTTGAAATCATTGATCGAGTAGGAACTGTTGTGACGCCCCAAAATAGGTATACATCACCCATTCTGAGTCGCCAAATACATGGTACAGAAAACAACTACAACTTCATTATTACAATTGTCGTGCAAAATACGACAACACATATACTGTGAGTTTAAATACAAATATTGTCTAATAGACAGTATTCAAACTCTAAAGGAGTCCTCTTTACAATTATTATCACAATATTTTACAAAATAGTGAGGACTACTAAAACAACTGTCTGGACATATCACTCCACACCCCGACTAGTTCCCGCTATATTCTGGCCTCCTGGGAAGAAAAATGGAACAAAAATGAAAAGGGTGAGCTCAATTAGCCAAGTAAAGAATATTATGACTAAGATAGTGAACAACAAATTATCGTTAGCCTTCATCAAATCAGATAAAATATAATAGAAAACAAGTTTTAGATCAATATTTGCAGTGGAAATAACAATTCATTAGAAGAGTTAAGTAGAATGTGAAGTTTACTATCTTCTATGATTTACAAGTCCATCATCAATATTTTATCCCTGTAACATTAATCAATATACATCTTGAATCAAATATTCATCTTTTCACTATGAGCCAAAGATATTCATTTGTATCACTAGTTGGTCATGTTCATCTCAACACATGTTCATCTTTGCACTACATGCCAAAGATAAACATCATGTAATCATTCATCTTCGCACTATAGGCCAAAGATATTCATCAAGTATCACCATTTAAGACTGAGGATAATGAAAAATATTTTTAAAAAATGAATCTGTGAGATAAAAGGACAAAAATTAGGGATTCGTACTTTAGATAATCCAAGTTCAAAAATACTCCATAATAAACCATAGTGGAGTGAAATTCAAGAATGAAGATCAAAATATGGATACAATCAAAGATAGTAACCATAATAGACATGTGACGACCCCAAATCCAGGTACTTGAAACCCGAACTCGGTTCTCCACGATACAATTTCTTTAAGCTGAATAATACTAAAATAATAATACATTCGAACTTAATTTACATATATCAAAGTTTACTTCCCCAGGTACGTGACCTTCAAATACATTCCTTATAATACTTGAATAGATACCAATACAACTATAACCATTAACTCATGATACACACTTATTCGATCAAGATTCCTTTTCCTTTGTTCGGTACTCGAGCCTTCAAAGTTGCTCATACATATCGAAAACATTTAATTTAAGCAAGGATGAGCATTTGAGTGCCCAACAAGTAATAGCAATTATATATATAATTTGAAAGAATATAAGTATTCTCTTTACATAACACTTCTACAACGAATCGAAAGTTGTGAAGTAATCTGATCTTGATAAAAAATTCACATAACAAATCTCTTCCAAATTATTTAAATTTGGCTCGCTCTACCCATGAATAGGGTTTAAGAATCATACTATGAACATTCTTTTCATTTTGAAAAGGTTTGGCGAAATCCATCCGCAAACCGCTCTTCTAGCTTTTAGCACACGGAGGTGATCACCCAGATTGTACCTCAGATTGATCAATACTACATAACTTGAGCGAAATTCATCGCGCTCACTCTATCCGCCTTGAAGCAAAAATCTTCCCATATAGGGATGTTCATACATGCTCAGTTCCAAACCAAGAAGGTTTTAATCTTGCTCAACAATAATATGTAATTCAACATATATGTATACGGGTAATTGACAAAAAGGTATATCAACATGTGAATAAATGCCATGATTATCTAAGTGGGGACACTTGTATAACCATTTAGAAATCAACTTAATGTAATATATATCCGAGCTAACATGTTGATAATCAAAGCGTACATAATCATGCAGAATAGAATAATTCGAAACTTCTTACTCATGTCCATTGCATAAAGAAAATGCAAAGGTAGGATACTTACTCGATTCGGCGATTACAAATCTCAACTTAGGTTTTATCTCTTTATCACAACCTATCAATAATCGGATCATTCGTTCGATTAGAACAATATATCTTAACACATAGTAATCGCATACATTACGACACAAGACATAGTCCAATCACATAATCACGGTGATCATACTTTTAGTTCTTATTCTATACTTGAAATATTTTTATACATTTTTCAAATATCTCATCCATGCTCTTACATGTAGTCTTTTTCTTTCTTTTATAAGATGTCGACATTTGTCGGCACGTATCGATGACTTTTATCGGGTAAATAACGAGTCTAAGACTCTTATTCTATACCTCAACATCTGTAAATATCGGACATCTTATTTTTAATCATTTTCGCAATTTCCAGGAAATTGAAAAATTTAAAATAATTCAAATCTGTCACTAAAGGGCCTATAGTGATATAACTATTACTATAGGTGTTCTTCTTCAAATTCAGAACTTCATAATCGGTTCTCAAGTCAGCTAGTTTGGCCGGAGGCTATAACTTTCAAATATCGGAATCATAATTAAATGATTTAAACATTAAACAATTCCATTATCATTAATAGTTTAATTAATACTAAACTATTAATGAAACCATTGCCAAAATATAAAAGTTATTTATAATAACTCAAACTATTTTTAAAACATTTATATTACCCAAATAATTACCATTAATATTTAAATATTAATGTACTATTTATCCAAATATTAAAAAGTCATTAATTATAACTTAAAATATTTTTAAATCCTTAATATCCTCTTTAAATGGTTTTTAAATAAGTAAAACCATTTTTAAACTATTTATTTAATAATAATTATTAAATAAACTAAATATCATTAATATTATCTTAATATCATTAATATTTAATTATTAATAAAATTATCATTTAAATATTAAAAGTTATATTTTATAACTTAAAATATTTTTAAATACCTTATTTTCATTTAAAATGATTTTATAATATTAAAATCATTTTTAAACTAAATTATTTAATATAATCATTAAATAACTTTAATATCATTAATAATAATTAATTAATGAAATTCATCACAAAATATTAAAAGTCATCACAAATAACTCATTTACATAACCAATTCTAAGCCAAAATAAACATAGTAAACTAACTAGTTTATTAACAACACTAACTAAACTTCAAAAATTCAAACTTTAACTAACAATTAAAAATAATAACATTACAAAAATTAAATAAGAAACATATTCAAAATACTGAATTCCACAAACTGAATACGCACTTCCACGCCAAAATTTAACTAAGGAGATCTTTATAAAAAGTTCTCCCACAACAAAGCCTTTCTCAAAAATTGGAGGCCTTATTGTTGGTGAATGAAACAAAGGCCAAGCCCTTCTATATATAGGTTTAGAAAATGGTGAAGTTCTCAATTTAGTCGATGTGGGACTTGGTTTATACTAATTTTTCAATAGCTCACTTTGCAATTTTCTAACGCATTGCTCATAACTCCGATTAATCTGATTTTTGGATATGTTATACATGGTATGTAAGACTATTTTTAAAAATAATGAATTACCCAATTCGGGTTCATTAGGTAGCCCAAACAAGGCGCCAAAAGTGGACGTTCATACTTGAGTTTTCAATCTCGTTTCAGCTTTACCTCTTCCGCTAAAAACAGTCTTAACTCTTTCATTTTAAAACATTTTTGGCGATTCTTGAGCCCACGCCAAGCTAACTTCTGGGGCTACAACTTTTATTCTTTGACCATTTCCAAATTCGAACACATCAGCCCGAAATTCCGTTCAAATAGATCGCACCGCACTTGTTGGGAAGTTTTGACACTACTACTTTGAAATGTCATAACTCTCTCCTCCGATATCGGATTTAGTCCGCTTTGAGTCTATGGAAACTTATTAGGTGTACTATAACATAAAAGCCCAGAAGGTTTTGAAAACATTAACTGATCAAACAAAGTGTCCCGAATAGCACATCCCGTTAGCGACTTTTTTCGCTTTTGACACATTTCCTTCCAATCACCGTAATTCCTCATCCGAGGTCGGAATGAGGTCATTCCAAAAGCCTATGGCTTCCTAACTCAATGCACTACAACATATCAAAAGCCCAGACCTTTTAAAGCACAAAAGTGGACGAGAATGCCCCCATTCTGCATCGCCCAAAAATAGTTTATCATGATCGGCCAACCATGTTTGACCATCTATAACTTCTAATCTATACATGATATGGACTTGATTCTTTTTGCAGATTAAAGACCACATATCAGGCTACACATAACAACTTTTGAAGAACAAAACTCATGATCGAGCAAAGAGTTATGGCCTCGACATTTGGTGAAAAAATAATAGAATTTGGTTTTCCAACTTGCTTAAATCTTCAAATTTGCACTTTGATGTTATGGATCTTTGATTTATCAACCCATATCATCAATTAACATTCTATTACACAACTTTAAACAATCAATTGCATCAAATAACATCGAATTAAAGGATTTCTAGGTTTAGTGTTCTTATACCCTTTGCCAAAAAAATTCTTGATTCTTGCTTACGATTTGTTATGGGTGATGGTTGGGCGTTGTTTAAGAGTGTATGGGCAATCTTGTACAAGGCAATTAAATGTAATATTTAATCACTAAATTTAATTCTTATAATTTACCAATTAACTTCTATCCTTTGATAAATTAAAACACTTATACAATAACATCGAAATTAAAACCATTGAATTAAAATTAGGGTTTCTCAACATCATCAATTAGGGTTTCTACTTGACCATTAGTGGTTCTTTAATTATCTCGTGTGTATGTTACTAACACGATGCGTTCGATTTCTAATTTCAACCTAGTTAGGGTTATAATAATTAGGGTTTGTCCTAATTATCGACGTACAATGATAATTAGGGTTTCTTCTAATTACCGATATTCTTATTCACGGTAACTTCATATACACAATACTACTCGTAAATATCCCATAATCGAAGTTTAATAATTAGGGTTTCATGAGACGGTAATATGTTATGACCTAATTAATTAATTCATTGCTCAATATTATCTGTCAAGCACATACCAAAGACATAATTATGGTAATTTGTAAAATAATATAATATTATTATTCTCATCTCTTGATCATAATCCCAATCCAGGATTTGGATCTCATGTCTGACTTATTCTTCGTACACAACATCAATAATCAAGTTAAAATAATTAACTTAAATATTATGAACAATTCATATAATAAAATATTTATTATATAAATCTAATTATCACTTCATATATTATTTCCAATCATGTTTTCATGGAAAATAATTAATAAAAACATTTGACTTACGTAAATTTATTACCATATAATTTGTGGTAATTAATAATTCCAAAATTATTTCTAATTTTTCAAGTAATAAATGTATTCGCATTTATCGTTCACTTTACTTGACACTTAATCTCGTCATTAAAAAAAAAAAAATTTATACATAAAATTTCTTATTTATTTTATATAGAAAATCTCGAAAGTTATTACATTCACCCTCTCCTTATAAGGATTCCGCCCAGGAATCACCGCTTTAAAAAACTCATATGCGAGAAGGGTACATAACATATAATCATCAGACGTAGATCTCGATCGTACTTGATCGAACCGATCTTTAGTTATTCATCATAACACTTGTCTCATCCGATTAAGCGTAAATATAAGATATATAAGTTATTCAAATAGCACTGGAGTTCTGTTTCCCACCGCCACCGTATCTGGACCGTCATGTTGTAAACCCTCTGAGTTGCTTTTCGTTGGAGTTCTTGGTTGAGTTTGGTCCGAAATTGCTAACGCCCCACCGCTTTCCCCGTGGTTACGTTCCCGCCTCCATTCCCCTCGTGGGGACGGTTCCTTTACCTTATGCTCGGTCGATCCACATATAAAACATCCATCGATCATCCTTGAGTTGGGGCGGATTGGAGAGATATGACCCTCTTGCTCAAGACTTGTAGCATACAAACTTGCCCTTGAGACACTCGCCAGAGTGATTCTTCCCGCAATTCTTGCCTTCGCACCACCTTCTTTATACCAACTCGCTTTACTTGCATTTTCTCGGAAAAATTCCTCATTCTTTTCTCACCCCTATTCCCACTACTACTTTCTATCTTTCTTGTTCCTCCGACTTGCTTTTGTTCTTCTTTCTCCTTATGGTAGAGGCTCATGGCCTCACTTTCCTCATTCAAAATGATAGCCTTCTCCATGAGTCTTTGCAAAAGTATTGATTTGCAAAGATCGACACCTTATGTAGAGCCGTGGTTTTAAGCCCGGCTCAAATCTCCTTGCCTTCCTAGCCTGTCAGATCCACTTGATGTGGAGCAAACCTAGCCAACTCATTAAATTTTGCGGCATACTCCACAAGCAGTCATGTTATCCTCGCTTTAACTCCGTGAATCTCACATCCATTCTAGATCGATACTAACAGAGAGATAGTTTTGAAAAATAAATCCTTAAACCTATCCCAAGTAATTTCTTCTTCTCCCGCCCAGGAGTCTTATTTGCCTCCCACCAAAAGTTAGCTTCCCTTTCATCATATAAGTGGCAAAAGCGGTTTTTGCCCTCATCTACTTTTTAGCGATTACGAACGCCTTTTCTATCTCGTTCACCCAAGTCCAGGCTTCTATAGGGTCGGTGATCCTCTCGAATTTCGTGGTCCTACTGGCTTTGAAGTCTTTGAATTTTGCCAAGCGATTGTTCTGGTTGGTTTCCATAATCGGTGTTCCTCTTTGATAGCCTGAAGCTACCATGTTTGCAAAGTTTTGCATCGGGCTCGGGCCATCGTTCCCTCAAAGATTAGTAGATTCTTCTATCCTTTGGTTTCGAGTTTGACGCGTCTTGGCGGCATTATCCGTTAAATAAAACCATAAATTATACCCTTACATTTTAAACCTTATTGCATAAGATTAATGTATTAAACTCGTTTGATTTCTCAAACTTAGATTCATATTCATTTATCGAATATTTACACAGCACATCCTGCTTTAATCAACAACTATCCCTTTGTGACTACGAAAGTCGGGATTTAAAATCTTAACCAACATAAAAGTTAAAAATAGTTCATTACTTATCACACATATTACATACATAACCCATAATACTTATTTACCAAGCCTTTTTCTTGGACATTCATTCGCTCGATGTCCTTCCATCCCACAATTAAAACATCCACCTTTCTTATAGTCGGGGCAACGAGGAGAGGTGTGTCCTTCACGGATGTGTCGCTTGAGGCTCCATCTGGTCAATTTGGATTTTGAGCTTATCATGCTCTTCCATTGTTTCCATTAACGCCTGGACCATCAATTTTTCTATCTCCCACAACCTTTCCAATGAAGAAACCTTGTTCTCCAAATCTCGCACCTCCGTTGATGCTTGAGCGGCTTCAACTTTAGTGTCTCGAATCACTATCGTCAAATCCAACATTTCTGGATCTGATGCTACGTTTTTCCATGATAGCCACCTCGTCCGATTTGGGTTCCTAGTGAGCTTCTATTTCATCTGTTGGCCTCGATATTAGCTCGGGGTGTGAATATGATCCTTCTTATTCCACATATCTTTCTCACCAGACATCTACATACATAAGTTACCCTGATAAACATATAGTATACACAGCAATCAAGAGTTCTATATACGTTGTCTCTTATTTTGATTGACGATAAATTTATTCAATTCTCATCAACGCCTATCTCTGCCGAAAGGCAGCTCCATCCACTCTGCATCGAATCGCATGAAGGTGATGACTAAAGCCTGGTCCAAGGTATATATCTGGTGTCTTTGGCTTCTATTTCAACCTTCAACTATCTTATCTCGAATATCTCCCTCCGCTCCAACCTCCCTCATAACTCTCGGCTTAACTCTATCTCAGGCTTACAACATTCACACATATCATCACATGCTACCCAATATACCTCTCACAAGAGTAAAAGTTTTCAAATTGTGATGAGGGGTCATATAGACCATGAACACATAGTTTTAACGGTATTCATACCATGAAAACAAAACATTACCGGTATGTTTACAATCACAAAGAAGGTAAACTACCATTAATAGTACTTTAGGTGATTAGCCTATTGTACCCCTACGCCATGCATAACGTATTAATCATACCTAGCTTAATATTTACGCCCATTAGATTGGATCATTTATCCAAACAACATTGTTCACCTCGGTCTTATCATAGGATTCCGCATCAAACAATTTGGTTTGGAAATTTCTTTCAATGAACACTTAGAGTTTTCATTAACATTAGTCTAGTTGATTCAAATAGCATAGACTCATATCAATAATTCAATTCAATCGAGTTATTTAGATGTAGCCAAACCCCGTTGGCAAATTAAACTTTTTGAAAACATTTTCGAGAATGACGTCATGATGCCGTACTGTATTAACAATCCGTTGAGGATGCCGTCATTGTATGACTTTGTCATAACACATCATACAATAGTGGAACAACGACTTCAGGTCAAATTCACACTAAGTATTCCTGTATTTACAACTCCATCACATTTTTATCATCTATGCACCAGGTTACATGGTACATGAGTGATAATTAAAAACAAATTTTGATATTTCAAATCATTTGCGTCTAGCCAAAATAAGTAGCATAGACCGTACTTTAAACCGTTTCAAAAATGATTATGAGTCTACATTTTTGTTTTCAAAAGCACATAGTGCGTATTTAGCTTGATGTCAAAAATTTTGAAGTTTAGCATAGCTAGGAGTTTAGGAAAACCTAACACCTTCACTAAAAATCATTTACTTAACAATCTATCTATTCCTGTAATCCATAACACTCCATTCACACAAAACTATACCCAGTTCATCAAACCACACTTATGAGTTCATAAATTGCCACAATCATATGAGTTTAAGAACTTATCCTAGTCAGACCTTTGGCGTCCATTCGCTGAGGGGTTCATAAACATTTCATATAATTATGAGTCAAGAATGTCTCATAGGTATGAGTTTTAAGAACTCGAACTTAATCTTATATTCTCTATCTATGACCTATCTATTGTTATATACACGAGAATGGAGTCATCCTCTTAATGTGCATATAACAAATAGCGCGACACAGACATTTCAATGATTATCAGTGCCAGAAACTAAGTGGTTTTTACACCAAGTACAATTCAGCTCCCATACGAAGAATCATACAACTCAGCTGCCGACATGAGTCCTCAATTGAATCCCCATCTAACACTAACCCCATTCTCCATAACGAATTTAATTCAGATTTATAATTCTCTTCCGGATCTGTATTCAATTGATAGTATAATTCATACACGGCAATCTTGTCGTAAACTTTCCAATCATCAGATTGATTCCTTCTGGCTGTCATAGCCTTATCAGATCACGGGTGATCTCATCGTATATATTACGATTTAGTTCTATATCTTGATCGTTTTATTTTACGATCTCTCATAACTGCACTTTCAGTCTTTTAGACTCAATCTATTCTCCACTACTATTTAACTTTATAATCAGAGTTAGGGAACTCTATGCCTTTACACTCATAGAGATTCATCTTTGAATCTTATCGACCAACTAACTCTATATGAGTTAATATTTATCCTAATCATTGCGGTTATTAGTCTCGTGTATTCCCACCTAAACTTCATAACCAATGACTTTGATACCAACTCGTGGACGACCCCAAATCCAGTACTTGAAACCCGAACTCCTGGTTCTCCACTTATACCATTTCTTTAAATTTGAATAATACTAAAATAATAATACATTCGAACTTAATTTACATACATCAAAGTTTACTTCCTGTGTACGTGACCTTCAAATACATTCCTTATAATACTTGAATAGATACCAATACAACTATAACCATTAACTCATGATACACACTTATTCGATCGCCTTTCCTTTTCCTTTGTTCGTGCTCGAGCCTTCAAAGTTGCTCATACATAATCGAAAACATTTAATTTAAGCAAGGATGAGCATTTGAGTGCCCAAACAAGTAATAGCAATATATATATAAGTGAAAGAATATAAGTATTCTCTTTACATAACACTTCTACAACGAATCGAAAGTTGTGAAGTAATCTGTCTTGATAAAAATTCACATAACAAATCTCTTCCAAATTATTTAAATTTGGCTCGCTCTACCCATGAATAGGGTTTAAGAATCATACTATGAACATTCTTTTCATTTTCGAAAAGGTTTGGCGTAAATCCATCCATAAACCGCCTAAGCTTTACAGCACGGAGGGTGATCGGCCAGAATTAAAATTCGTATTGATCAATACTACATAACTTGAACGAAATTCATCATCACTCTATCCGCCCATGCAAAAATCTTCCCATATAGGGATGTTCATACATGCTCGGTTCCAAACCCAAGGTTTTTAATCTTGCTCAACAATAATATGTAATTCAACATATATGTATACGGGTAATTGACAAAGGTATATCAACATGTGAATAAATGCCATGATTATCTAAGTGGGGACACTTGTATAACCATTTAGAAATCAACTTAATGTAATATATATCCGAGCTAACATGTTGATAATCAAAGCGTATATAATCTGCATGACAGAATAGAATAATTTGAAACTTCTTACTCATGTCCATTGCATAAAGAAAATGCAAAGGTAGGATACTTACCGATTCACCGACGATTAAATCTCAACTTAGGTTTTATCTCTTTATCACAACCTATCAATAATCGGATCATTCGTTCGATTAGAACAATATATCTTAACACATAGTATCGCTTTCTATTACGAACAAGACATAGTCCAATCACATAATCACAAAGTGATCATACTTTTAGTTCTTATTCTATACTTGAAATATTTTTATACATTTTCAAATATCTCATCCATGCTCTTACAGTAGAGTCTTTTCTTTCTTTTATAAGGTCCGACATTTGTTTCACAGATCGACGTGCCTTTATCGGGTAAATACCGAGTCTAAGACTCTTATTCTATACCTCAACATCTCGTAAATATCGGACATCTTATTTTTTAATCATTTTCGCAATTTTTAAATTGAAAAATTTAAAATAATTCAAATCATTACTAAAGGGCCTATAGTGATATAACTATTACTATAGGTGTTCTTCTTCAAATTCGTAACTTCATAATCGGTTCTCAAGTCACTACTAGTTTGGTAATTATAACTTTCAAATATCGGAATCATAATTAAATGATTTAAACATTAAACAATTCCATTATCATTAATAGTTTAATTAATACTAAACTATTAATGAAACCATCGCTAAAATATAAAAGTTATTTATAATAACTCAAACTATTTTTTAAAACATTTATATTACCTAAATAATTACCATTAATATTTAAATATTAATGTACTATTTATCCAAATATTAAAAAGTCATTAATTATAACTTAAAATATTTTTAAATCCTTAATATCCTCTTTAAATGGTTTTAAATAAGTAAAACCATTTTTAAACTATTTATTTAATAATAATTATTAAATAAACTAAATATCATTAATATTATCTTAATATCATTAATATTTAATTATTAATAAAATTATCATTTAAATATTAAAAGTTATATTTTATAACTTAAAATATTTTTAAATACCTTATTTTCATTTAAAATGATTTTTATAATATTAAAATCATTTTTAAACTAAATTATTTAATATAATCATTAAATAACTTTAATATCATTAATAATAATTAATTAATGAAATTCATCACAAAATATTAAAAGTCATCACAAATAACTCATTTACATAACCAATTCTAAGCCAAAATAAACATAGTAAACTAACTAGTTTATTAACAACACTAACTAAACTTCAAAAATTCAAACTTTAACTAACAATTAAAAATAATAACATTACAAAAATTAAATAAGAAACATACCCAGAAATACGAATTCCACAGACTGAATACGCACTTCCACGCCAAAATTTAACTAAGGAGATCTTTATAAAAAGTTCTCCCACAACAAAGCCTTTCTCAAAAATTGGAGGCCTTATTGTTGGTGAATGAAACAAAGGCCAAGCCCTTCTATTTATAGGTTTAGAAAATGGTGAAGTTCTCAATTTAGTCGATGTGGGACTTGGTTTATACTAATTTTCAATAGCTCACTTTGCAATTTTCTAACGCATTGCTCATAACTCCGATTAATCTGATTTTTGGATATGTTATACATGGTATGTAAGACTATTTTAAAAATACGAATTACCCAATTCGGGTTCATTAGGTAGCCCAAATGAAGGCGCCAAAAGTGGACGCTCATAACAGTTTTCAATCTCGTTTCAGCTTTACCTCTTCCGCTAAAACAGTCTTAACTCTTTCATTTTAAAACATTTTTGAGCGATTCTTGAGCCCACTTGAAGCTAACTTCTGGGGCTACAACTTTTATTCTTTGACCATTTCCAAATTCGAACACATCAGCCCCGAAATTCCGTTCAAATGGACTGCACCGCACTTGTTGGGAAGTTTTGACACTACTACTTTGAAATGTCATAACTCTCTCCTCCGATATCGGATTTAGTCCGCTTTTGAGTCTATGGAAAGCTTATTCGGTGTACTATAACATACCAAAAGCCCAGAAGGTTTTGAAAACATTAACGGATCGAAACAGTGTCCCGAATAGCACATCCCGCCGACTTTCGCTTTTGACACATTTCCTTCCAATCATCAGTAATTCCTCATCCGAGGTCGGAATGAGGTTATTCCAAAGCCTATGGCTTCCTAACTCAGTGCACTACAACATATCAAAAGCCCAGACCTTTTAAAGCACAAAAAGTGGACGAGAATGCCTCCATTACAGACTGCCCAAAAATAGTTTATCATGATCGGTCAACCATGTTTGACCATCTATAACTTCTAATCTATACATGATATGGACTTGATTCTTTTTGCAGATTAAAGATCACATATCAGGCTACACATAACAACTTTTGAAGAACAAAACTCATGATCGAGCAAAGAGTTATGGCCTCTGACATTTGGTGAAAAAATAATAGAATTCAGTTTTTCCAACTTGCTTAAATCTTCAAATTCATGCACTTTGATGTTATGGATCTTTGATTTATCAACCCATATCATCAATTAACATTCTATTACACAACTTTAAACAATCAATTGCATCAAATAACATCGAATTAAAGGATTTCTAGGTTTAGTGTTCTTATACCCTTTTTGCCAAAAATTCTTGATTCTTGCTTCTGAATTGTTATGGGTGATGGTTGGGCGTTGTTTAAGAGTGTATGGGCAATCTTGTACAAGGCAATTAAATGTAATATTTAATCACTAAATTTAATTCTTATAATTTACCAATTAACTTCTATCCTTTGATAAATTAAAACACTTATACAATAACATCGAAATTAAAACCCAGAATTAAAATTAGGGTTTCTCAACATCATCAATTAGGTTTCTACTTGACCATTAGTGGTTCTTTAATTATACGTGTATGTTACTAACACGATGTCGTTCAGCTTTCTAATTTCAACCGGTTAGGGTTATAATAATTAGGGTTTGTCCTAATTATCGACGCATAATGATAATTAGGGTTTCTTCTAATTACCGATATTCTTATTCACAAGAACTTCATATACACGGTCTACTACTCGTAAATATCCCATAACCGAAGTTTAATAATTAGGGTTTCACAAAGACTGTAATATGTTACTAACCTAATTAACCGTCATTCTTTCAATATTATCTGTCGCACATACCCAAAAGACATAATTATGGTAATCTTTGTAAAATAATATAATATTATTATTCTCATCTCTTGATCATAATCCCAATCTAGGATTTGGATCTCATGTCCGACTTATTCTTCAGACACAACATCAATAATCAAGTTAAAATAATTAACTTAAATATTATGAACAATTCATATAATAAAATATTTTTATATAAATCTAATTATCACTTCATATATTATTTCCAATCATGTTTTCATGGAAAATAATTAATAAAAACATTTTCACTTATGTAAATTTATTAACATATAATTTGTGGTAATTAATAATTCCAAAATTATTTCTAATTATTCAAGTAATAAATGTATTCGCATTTATCGTTCACTTTACTTGACACTTAATCTCGTCATTAAATTAAAAAAAAAATTTATACGCAAAATTTCTTATTTATTTTATATAGAAAATCTCGAGTTATTACATTCACCCTCCCTTATAAGGATTCCGTCCCCGGAATCACCGCTTTAAAAACTCATATCGAAGAAGGGTACATAACATATAATCATTCAGACGTAGATCTCGATCGTACTTGATCGAGCCCGATCTTTAGTTATTCATCATAACACTTGTCTCATCCGATTAAGCGTAAATATAAGATATATAAGTTATTCAAATAGCACTGGAGTTACATTTCCACCGCCACCGTATCTCGGACCGTCATGTTGTAAACCCTGAGTTGCTTTCGTTGGAGTTCTTTGGTTGAGTTTGGTCCTCAAATTGCTAACGCCCCTTCGCTTCTCCCCGTGGTTACGTTCCTCGCCTCCATTCCCTCTGTGGGACAGCTTCCTTACCTTATGCTCATCGATCCACATATAAAACATCCATCGATCATCCTTGAGTTGGGGCGGTTGGGAGAGATATGACCCTCTTGCAAGACTTCAGTAGCATACAAACTTGCCCTTATGACACTCGCCAGAGTGATTCTTCCGCAATTCTTGCACCGCACTACCGCTTCTTTATACCAACCTCGCTTTACTTGCATTTTCTCGTAAAATTCCTCATTCTTTTCTCACCTCTATTCCCCCACTACTACTTTCTATCTTTCTTTGTTCCTCCCGACTTGCTTTTTCTTCTTCTTCTCCTTATGGTAGAGGCTCATGGCCTCACTTCCCTGTTCAACAATGATAGCCTTCTCCATGAGTGTTGCAAAAGTATTGATTTGCAGTACTGACACCTTATTGTAGAGCCAGGGTTTTAAGCCAGCTCAAATCTCCTTGCCTTCCTAGCCTCTCATATCCACTTGATGTGGAGCAAACCTAAGCCAACTCATTAAATTTTATGCATACTCCACAACATGGTCATGTTATCTCGCTTTAACTCCTGTGAATCTCACATCCATTCTAGATCGCATACTAACAGAGAGATAGTTTTGAAAAATAAATCCTTAAACCTATCCCAAGTAATTTCTTCTTCTCCTGCTCGAGTCTTATTTGCCTCCCACCAAAAGTTAGCTTCCCCTTTCATCATATAAGTGGCAAAAGCGGTCTTTTGCCCCTCATCTACTTTAGCGATTACTTAACGCCTCTCTATCTCGTTCACCCAAGTTTGGGCTTCTATAGGTCGGTGATCCTCCTCAATTTCGTGGTCCTACTACTTTGAAGTCTTTGAATTTTGCCAAGCGATTGTTCATTTGGTTTCCAGAATCGGTGTTGTTCTCACTTTGCATAGCTTCGAGCTACCATGTTTGCAAAGTTTTGCATCAGTTCTGGCTGTCGTTCCCCAGCATTAGTAGATTCTTCTATCCTTTGGTTTCGAGTTTGACGTCTTGGCGGCATTATCTCGTTAAATAAAACCATAAATTATACCTTACATTTTAAACCTTATTGCATAAGATTAATGTATTAAACTCGCGTTTCATTTCTCAAACTTAGATTCATATTCATTTATCGAATATTTACACAAAGACATCCTCGCTTTAATCAACAAACTATCCCTTTGTGACTACGAAAGTCGGGATTTAAAATCTTAACCAACATAAAAGTTAAAAATAGTTCATTACTTATCACACATATTACATACATAACCCATAATACTTATTTACCAAGCCTTTTTCTTGGACATTCATTCGCTCGATGTCCTTCCATCCCACAATTAAAACATCCACCTTTCTTATAGTCTGGGCAACGAGGAGAGGTGTGTCCTTCACCGGATGTGTCGCTTGAGGCTCCATCCTGGTCAATTTGGATTTTGAGCTTATCCTCGCTCTTCCATTGTTTCCATTAACGCTTCGACGCATCAATTTTTCTATCTCCCACAACCTTTCCAATGAAGAAACCTTGTTCTCCAAATCTCGCACCTCCGTTGATGCTTGGCGGCTTCAACTTTAGTGTCCGAATCACTATCTGTCAAATCCAACATTTCGGATCCGATGCTACGTTTTTCCATGATAGCCACCTCGTCCGATTTGGGTTCCTAGTGAGCTTCTATTTCATCCGTTGGCCTCGATATTAGCTCTGGGTGTGAATATGATCCTTTTATTCCACATATCTTTCTCACTTTACATCTACATACATAAGTTACCCTGATAAACATATAGTATACACAGCAATCAAGAGTTCTATATACGTTGTCTCTTATTTTTATTGACGATAAATTTATTCAATTCTCATCAACGCCTATCTCTGCCGAAAGGCAGCTCCATCCACTCTGCATCGAATCGCATGAAGGTGATGACTAAAGCCTGGTCCAAGGTATATATCTGGTGTCTTTGGCTTCTATTTCAACCTTCAACTATCTTATCTGAATATCTCCCTCTGCTCCAACCTCCCTCATAACTCGGCTAACTCTATCTGTGCTTACAACATTCACACATATCATCACATGCTACCCAATATACCTCTCACAAGAGTAAAAGTTTTCAAATTGTGATGAGGGGTCATATAGACCATGAACACATAGTTTTAACGGTATTCATACCCAGAAAGCAAAACATTACATGGTATGTTTACAATCACAAAGAAGGTAAACTACCATTAATAGTACTTTAGGTGATTAGCCTATTGTACCCCTACGTCATGCATAACGTATTAATCATACCTAGCGAATATTTACGCCATTAGATTGGATCATTTATCCAAACAACATTGTTCACCTCAGTCTTATCATAGGATTCCGCACCAAACAATTTGGTTCGGGAAATTTCTTTCAATGAACACTTAGAGTTTTCATTAACATTAGTCTAGTTGATTCAAATAGCATAGACTCATATCAATAATTCAATTCAATCGAGTTATTTAGATGTAGCCAAACCCCGTTGGCAAATTAAACTTTTTGAAAACATTTTCGAGAATGACGTCATGATGCCGCATCAGATTAACAATCCGTTGAGGATGCTGGTCATTGTATGACTTTTGTCATAACACATCATACAATAGTGGAACAACGACTTCAGGTCAAATTCACACTAAGTATTCCTGTATTTACAACTCCATCACATTTTTATCATCTATGCACCAGGTTACATGGTACATGAGTGATAATTAAAACAAATTTTGATATTTCAAATCATTTGCGTCTAGCCAAAATAAGTAGCATAGACTGCAGTACTTTTAAACCGCTTCAAAATGATTACTTAGTCTACATTTTTGTTTTCAAAAGCATATAGTGCGATTTAGCTTGATGTCAAAAATTTTGAAGTTTAGCATAGCTAGGAGTTTAGGAAAACCTAACACCTTCACTAAAATCATTTACTTAACAATCTATCTATTCCCGTAATCCATAACACTCCATTCACACAAAACTATACCCAGTTCATCAAACCACACTTATGAGTTCATAAATTGCCACAATCATATGAGTTTAAGAACTTATCCTAGTCGGACCTTTTGGCGCCCATTCACCGAGGGGTTCATAAACATTTCATATAATTATGAGTCAAGAATGTCTCATAGGTATGAGTTTTAAGAACTCGAACTTAATCTTATATTCTCTATCTATGACCTATCTACTGTTATATACACCGAGAATGGAGTCATCCTCTTAATGTGCATATAACAAATAGCGCGACACGTACATTTCAATGATTATCGATTGCGTAAACTAAGTGGTTTTTACACCAAGTACAATTCAGCTCCCATACGAAGAATCATACAACTCAGTTGCCGACATGAGTCCTCAATTGAATCCCCATCTAACACTAACCCCATTCTCCATATGAATTTAATTCGTATTTATAATTTCTCTTCCGGATCTGTATTCAATTGATAGTATAATTCATACACGGCAATCTTGTTTGTAAACTTTCCAATCATCGATTGATTCCTTCCGGGTCATTATAGCCTTTATCGATCACGGGGTGATCTCATCGATATATTACGATTTAGTTCTATATCTTGATCGTTTTATTTTACGATCTCTCATAATCGCACTTTCGGTCTTTTTAGACTCAATCTATTCTCCACTACTATTTAACTTTATAATCAGAGTTAGGGAACTCTATGCCTTTACACTCGCCGAGATTCATCTTTGAATCTTATCGACCAACTAACTCTATATGAGTTAATATTTATCCTAATCATTGCGGTTATTAGTCTCATGTATTCCCACCTAAACTTCATAACCAATGACTTTGATACCAACACCGTGCGACCCCAAATCCGGTACTTGAAACCCGAACTTCGGTTCTCCACGATACCATTTCTTTAAAAGTGAATAATACTAAAATAATAATACATTCGAACTTAATTTACATACATCAAAGTTTACTTCCCAGTGCACGTGACCTTCAAATACATTCCTTATAATACTTGAATAGATACCAATACAACTATAACCATTAACTCATGATACACACTTATTCGATCGACTTTCCTTTTCTTTGTTCGTGCGTTTCGAGCCTTCAAAGTTGCTCATACATAACTTGAAAACATTTAATTTAAGCAAGGATGAGCATTTGAGTGCCCAAAGAAGTAATAGCAATTATATATATAAAATTTGAAAGAATATAAGTATTCTCTTTACATAACACTTCTACAACGAATCGAAAAGTTGTGAAGTAATCATCTTGATAAAAAATTCACATAACAAATCTCTTCCAAATTATTTAAATTTGGCTCGCTCTACCCATGAATAGGGTTTAAGAATCATACTATGAACATTCTTTTCATTTTCGAAAAGGTTTGGTAAATCCATCCGCAAACCGCTTCTAGCTTTACAGCACCTGAGGGTGATCAACCAGATTATACCTCAGATTGATCAATACTACATAACTTGAACGAAATTCATCGCTCACTCTATCCGCCAAGCAAAAATCTTCCCATATAGGGATGTTCATACATGCACGGTTCCAAACCCGAAGGTTTTAATCTTGCTCAACAATAATATGTAATTCAACATATATGTATACGGGTAATTGACAAAGGTATATCAACATGTGAATAAATGCCATGATTATCTAAGTGGGGACACTTGTATAACCATTTAGAAATCAACTTAACGTAATATATATCCGAGCTAACATGTTGATAATCAAAGCGTATATAAACTCATGACAGAATAAAATAATTTCAAACTTCTTACTCATGTCCATTGCATAAAGAAAATGCAAAGGTAGGATACTTGCTCGATTCACCGATTACAAATCTCAACTTAGGTTTTATCTCTTTATCACAACCTATCAATAATCGGATCATTCGCTCGATTAGAACAATATATCTTAACACATAGTAATCGTTTATTACAACAAAGACATAGTCCAATCACATAATCACAAAGTGATCATACTTTTAGTTCTTATTCTATACTTGAAATATTTTTATACATTTTTCAAATATCTCATCCATGCTCTTACTGTAGTCTTTTCTTTCTTTTATAAGGTCCGACATTTGTTTGCCAGATCGACAAATTGTTTTTATCGGGTAAATAATTGAGTCTAAGACTCTTATTCTATACCTCAACATCTCAGTAAATATCGGACATCTTATTTTTAATCATTTTCGCAATTTTAAATTGAAAAATTTAAAATAATTCAAATCATCACTAAAGGGCCTATAGTGATATAACTATTACTATAGGTGTTCTTCTTCAAATTCGTAACTTCATAATCGGTTCTCAAGTCACTAGTTTGGCCCATTATAACTTTCAAATATCGGAATCATAATTAAATGATTTAAACATTAAACAATTCCATTATCATTAATAGTTTAATTAATACTAAACTATTAATGAAACCATTGCTAAAATATAAAAGTTATTTATAATAACTCAAACTTTTTTAAAACATTTATATTACTTAAATAATTACCATTAATATTTAAATATTAATGTACTATTTATCCAAATATTAAAAAGTCATTAATTATAACTTAAAATATTTTTTAAATCCTTAATATCCTCTTTAAATGGTTTTAAATAAGTAAAACCATTTTTAAACTATTTATTTAATAATAATTATTAAATAAACTAAATATCATTAATATTATCTTAATATCATTAATATTTAATTATTAATGAAATTATCATTTAAATATTAAAAGTTATATTTTATAACTTAAAATATTTTTAAATACCTTATTTTCATTTAAAATGATTTTTATAATATTAAAATCATTTTTAAACTAAATTATTTAATATAATCATTAAATAACTTTAATATCATTAATAATAATTAATTAATGAAATTCATCACAAAATATTAAAAGTCATCACAAATAACTCATTTACATAACTAATTCTAAGCCAAAATAAACATAGTAAACTAACTAGTTTATTAACAACACTAACTAAACTTCAAAAATTCAAACTTTAACTAACAATTAAAAATAATAACATTACAAAAATTAAATAAGAAACATACCCGAAAAATACGAATTCCACAGATGAATACGCACTTCCACGCCAAAATTTAACTAAGGAGATCTTTATAAAAAGTTCTCCCACAACAAAGCCTTTCTCAAAATTGGAGGCCTTATTGTTGGTGAATGAAACAAAGGCCAAGCCCTTCTATTTATAGGTTTAGAAAATGGTGAAGTTCTCAATTTAGTCGATGTGGGACTTGGTTTATACTAATTTTTCAATAGCTCACTTTGCAATTTTCTAACGCATTGCTCATAACTCCGATTAATCTGATTTTTGGATATGTTATACTTGGTATGTAAGACTATTTTTAAAAATACTGAATTACCCAATTCGGGTTCATTAGGTAGCCCAAACAAAGGCCAAAAGTGGACGTTCATAACAGTTTTCAATCTCGTTTCAGCTTTACCTCTTCCGCTAAAACAGTCTTAACTCTTTCATTTTAAAACATTTTGAGCGATTCTTGAGCCCACGAAGCTAACTTCTGGGGCTACAACTTTTATTCTTTGACCATTTCCAAATTCGAACACATCAGCCCGTAAATTCCGTTCAAATGGACTGCCCCGCACTTGTTGGGAAGTTTTGATACTACTACTTTGAAATGTCATAACTCTCTCCTCCGATATCGGATTTAGTCCGTTTCGGAGTCTATGGAAAGCTTATTCGGTGTACTATAACATACCAAAAGCCCAGAAGGTTTTGAAAACATTAACTGATCGAAACAGTGTCCCGAATAGCACATCCCGCTGCTGACTTTCAGTTTTGACACATTTCCTTCCAATCACCGTAATTCCCTCATCCGAGGTCGGAATGAGGTCATTCCAAAGCCTATGGCTTCCTAACTCAGTGCACTACAACATATCAAAAGCCCAGACCTTTTAAAGCACAAAAAGTGGACAAGAATGCCCCATTACTGATCGCCTAAAAAGCAGGTTTATCATGATCGATCAACCATGTTTGACCATCTATAACTTCTAATCTATACATGATATGGACTTGATTCTTTTTGCAGATTAAAGACCACATATCAGGCTACACATAACAACTTTTGAAGAACAAAACTCATGATCGAGCAAAGAGTTATGGCCTCTGACATTTGGTGAAAAAATAATAGAATTCGGTTTTTCCAACTTGCTTAAATCTTCAAATTCGTGCACTTTGATGTTATGGGTCTTTGATTTATCAACCCATATCATCAATTAACATTCTATTACACAACTTTAAACAATCAATTGCATCAAATAACATCGAATTAAAGGATTTCTAGGTTTAGTGTTCTTATACCCTTTTTGCCAAAAATTCTTGATTCTTGCTTCTGATTTGTTATGGGTGATGGTTGGGCGTTGTTTAAGAGTGTATGGGCAATCTTGTACAAGGCAATTAAATGTAATATTTAATCACTAAATTTAATTCTTATAATTTACCAATTAACTTCTATCCTTTGATAAATTAAAACACTTATACAATAACATCGAAATTAAACCCGGTAATTAAAATTAGGGTTTCTCAACATCATCAATTAGGGTTTCTACTTGACCATTAGTGGTTCTTTAATTATATGTGTATGTTACTAACACAGTCGTTCCAGTTTCTAATTTCAACCGGTTAGGGTTATAATAATTAGGGTTTGTCCTAATTATCGACGCATACAATGATAATTAGGGTTTCTTCTAATTACCGATATTCTTATTCACAAGAATTTCATATATATACAAATACTACTCGTAAATATACCATAAGCGAGTTTAATAATTAGGGTTTCACAAAGACGGTAATATGTTATGACCTAATTAACCGTCATTGCTCAATATTATCTCATTCAAGCACATACCCAGTAGACATAATTATGGTAATCGTAAAATAATATAATATTATTATTCTCATCTCTTGATCATAATCCCAATCCAGATTTGGATCTCATGTATACGACTTATTCTTCAGTACACAACATCAATAATCAAGTTAAAATAATTAACTTAAATATTATGAACAATTCATATAATAAAATATTTATTATATAAATCTAATTATCACTTCATATATTATTTCCAATCATGTTTTCATGGAAAATAATTAATAAAAAACATTTAAACTTATGTAAATTTATTACCATATAATTTGTGGTAATTAATAATTCCAAAATTATTTCTAATTTTTCAAGTAATAAATGTATTCGCATTTATCGTTCACTTTACTTGACACTTAATCTCGTCATTAAATAAAAAAAAAAATTTATACGCAAAATTTCTTATTTATTTTATATAGAAAATCTCGAGTTATTACAAGACATCTTGGACAAAGAAGAGAAAATTTTATTTTTTTTATGAATAGTGTCGTAAACGTGAATAGTAACTCTGACACGAAAAGGTAGAAATTCCACAAGAAAACTCATACTTCGTGAATAGTACTGTATACGTGAATAGTGTCATATACGTGAATAGTAACCTCGACATGAAAAGATAAAAATTTCATAATAAAATTCATACCAATATTTTGGCATAATGATATTGAAAGAAAAATATCATTTACGAAGAAAATAACATCCCTTACCTCAAAAAAACAGTACTTCTGACTGGAATATCGGATATAACGCTGAAGGAAACTTGCACTGAATAGAAACTCTCAAAGTATCTAAATACTAAAAAAATACGCTCGATAATATATAGAGAGAAAACTTATAATTCTGGTGTGATTTTTAATTCTAACTAAGCAACCTATTTATATGAAAATGATAGAACGTCAAAGCAGACTTAACCTGCTACCTGATGGCTTTATCTACTATTATTCATGCACACTATGTTTAAAATAAAATTTTAGCACATTTCTCACCAACCAAAAGTGGGGCCCACCCATTCTAAAAATTTCCAAAATGTTTTAAATTTAAACAATAATCAGCAACTTCAATAATTCATAATAAATAGCCATTTTATCAGAAAAATACGAATTTTATGTCCATTCCATAAGAAATTTAATTCTCTATAACTTTGTAGAATAAAATTTTTCCAAGTTCCAAACAGAAAATGCCCGAAATTCACATACAGACGGCTTTTAATACCTCAATTCCAACAAAATACTGATAAAACACCTCAACATTAATTCCTTCATTTATATCCACACAAAAAAATTCCTTATAATATAAATCAATAATTAATTATTCACTAATAATATTACAGAATCATAATACTGACAACCAGGTCGTTCCCAGGAAAGAGGGGGCTTTTCGATAAGGATTTCTCCTTACTAGCGCGCAATTAGGTGACCAAACTCCTTTCCTAGACAGAACTTCCTTAGACATTGCCAATAATGATATGTAATAATATTATTTAAATAATATGAATTATTGATCTGATAATGGGAAATACTGTGCAGTGACAATTATTGAAACAAGAATAATATAAAATATCAACGTAGCAATTATTGAATCAATAAAATAAAATATTGAACAGTAATTACTGTAACAATTATTGAGTAGTGTCTTCTTACGTAAGAATCAATAATTCAAAAATACTATGCAACATCGTTGTGTCTTCTTTGTGCAACCATGCAGACATCGTATTTTAACTCACAGGGTATTCCAACGATTGTTAACTTGCATGCTTAGTTATTTTAGAAAACTCATTCTTGTCGTTTTCTTCATCCGACCGTTTTTCGTTTCGGGGCCCACAAATGGCCGCGCCATCGTACGAATATTCCGCGACAACAAGAATATTCCACGACCAAACGAATATTCCCTGACAATGAATATTTTATAACTACTTGCTTATTTTGCAAAATTTGCACATTTCACCCATAACCAAAGTATTATATCAAATTAACACCTTATTATTCAAAATAATAATTAGATGAAATTCAATTTTATTTATAAAAAATTTGGGTCTTACAACCTCCCCTCCTTATGAAATTTCGTCCTCGAAATTAACGTACGTACCTGGTGTTTAGAAAAGGCGAGGATGCCTCATTTTCATTTTCGATTCTAACTCCCAAGTCATTTCCTCAACTCCATAAAACTTTGACTTGAGGTATAACGTTAGAGCGTAGAATATGTTCCTTCTTATCCAAGATTTTAACAAGTACTTCTTCATACGTTAAATCTTCTGTTATCTCGTCTGGTTCTAAATCAATAATGTGGTTCGGGTCTTCCACATATTTACGTAACATGGATATGTGAAAATTGTTATGAACACGAGACATACTTGGTGGTAAGGCGAGTCTATAGAGTTTATTAGACTGGAACATAACAACATGATTGTGTCCCAGTACGAGGCTAAGTTCGCAGAGTTGCCAAATACATGGTACAGAGAACAACTACAACTTCATTATTACAATTTTTTCGTGCAAAATACGATAACACATATGTTGTGAGTTTAAATACAAATATTGACTTTTAGACAGTATTAAAACTGAAATAAGTCTTCATTACAATTATTGATACATTATTTTACAAAATAGTGAGGACTGCTAAAACAACTGACTTATAACATCACTCTTGTGACGCCCCCAAATCCGGGTCCCTTCGAACCACGAATCCGGTCCGCCACGATACTACTATCGTCAAACTATTTATATTTTTCATTCATAACTTAATGAATATAACCTTGCTTATTACAATTTTGAATATAAATTCTTTCCATTTCTAGGATTTGTGTAATGACTCCAAACTTTTATAAGTTTCTAATCTTGGTCATTTACTATTCATGTTTCACATCACATTCGATGTTATATAAATATGCAAAATAATTTAAACTTTTTCAATCTCCTTTGAAAATAATTCTTTTATTGATATCTTAACTTGAATCAATTACATACCCTTGAATCAATTTATGTTATGATTCATTCTATTCGAATTAATGTATAAATTTTTACATCTTGATTCGAACTCTTCTATGTACCGCCTAGTACAACTTTATAAGCTAACATATATTACACATCGTAAACTACTATCAAGTATATCTACTAGAACCTAAACATGGTTTAAGAGCATATATTTAATTAAACAAATAGCACGGAACCTTTACCGTGTGTCCTTAACCTGTAAAAGTGGTTATTTGCAAGGGTGAGCTCGATAAATTTCAAAGAATTCTAAATAGATTTTTCATGCAAAGACACATAGCATATAATAACAAACTCAGTTCATGCATTCGTAATCAATTAATATTTACTACGCATGTTACTTCACACATAAAAGGCATAGAGATTCACTGTACAAACATATCGTCAAATCAACTTCCACATTTCATATATATCTCATATGCATTTCATATATATACATCAACATTCTCATAGCATAATATAGCTCAATTAACAATTATAGACAAATAGGACCTGGAAGACTTTCCTGATTCGTAGTTTATGAACTACGACTTAACTGCTTAGCACTTATCTACACTTCGTGTATTCCTACACAGTTATATAATCATGGATTCATATCCATTAGTCATACATTTCATACGCTTTTAATATAAGAACAAATATTGTTTCCTAACTAGGTTTGTAAAACCTACACTTCACTTTTTCATCATACTCTTGGAATACCTAGGTATGTATAAGTATACATTAACCACTCGTACATGACATCAACATTCATATATATCTATCACACACTTGACTCGTTATGTGTTCGACACATTTAAAACTCATATAGGTAAATTCAAATGTACACATAAACGTCTAACTTAGTTATAACATCATACCATATCACCTATCCTTTATTTTTATAGCGCAAATCATATTATAAATTCAACAACGTATCATTGCTTTATATCTTGAAAGTATTCCTTTGGACTTTAACATTCGAAAATCATAATTAACATTCATCTCTATCACATAGCATGCTTCTTAACACATTACATAGCATATTGGTCATATATTACAAGTTAAAGTAATCATATAAGCATGCTTCAAACATCAGATCAAAAATAGAAATTATCCAAGACTGTAGAACGGCGCAGCTGCGCTGTCCCCTGGCCAAGCCAAGGTTGAGCTTTTGCATTCCTGGTTTCAGTCCAAACTTTAACACACATATACATTTATACTTAACATGCATACACACTAGAGGTCTTTACATACTTGTATGACGACTTCAAGTTCAACCTTATATGTTAGGGACTTTAGTTTAGGATTTTCACGAAATCAAAACCAAATAGGGTTATGAAATCACTAGGTGTACTAATTTGCCTTATGTTGTCATAAAGAGGTCACATAATATGTACTATACATGCTCGTACATATTCATATCTTTTATTCATAGCTAGCATCGTTTAACACTTTAAAACATGCTTAAAACTTATGTTTGATTAAATTCTCTTTATGTCCATCACCTACGAATCATGTGTCGACGTCGGGATTTTTAGATGTCCCTTTCCGTTACTTGTTCTTTGGTGTTCTCATTTTAGGTGAGATTTGTTTGAAAAAAACAAGTGAAAAAGGTCCGATATGTATAATGTCGACGATGGACTGTTAAGAGTCGCCAATTGATTTTTTAAATGGTTGTACCAACACAACCGAGAAAAGGTTTGCACATTGACCCAGTGATGTGACACTGCTAAACGGGTCGGTGAAACCGAGATTCATTAGGGTCCGGGGACTTGGTTATACGAAGGGAAGGTGTTAGGCACCCTCCGACATCCGTGTTACCACGGTGACCGCCTCTTTTCAAGAAACTATTATCTGAATGTGTGTGTGTGTGTGGGTCAATGTGTTGTTATTTGGAAGTAGTGCGAGGCCTTATTCGCACCTATATACACAGGGTTTGAATTTATGTAAAAATTCATTTTTAGAAAGATATGGCAGTGATGTTTTATAAAAGAGGTTTTTCAAACCCTGATGCTCAATAGTAATTGAGACCTTTTACACTCTCATTTTATTAAGTGTCCGGCTTGATTGATTTTATTTTCGAGATGCGAAGCATCTATAAGAAAATAATGTACAAAATAATGTCGACTTCCTCGTGGGTATAAAAACCATCTGAGGAAATTCAGACACCGCATAATAATTTACAAGCTGCTTACAGCTGAAAATATCCATCACAGGAACCGAATCTAGATCCAGTAGGTTGGATCTGTGATCACATGATTCCTAGGCGCACATGATACCACAACTTGTATGAAAGCAGTAAGCAGGTATATATATATAAAAGCTGTAAATATATATATACAGACATTATCACCAACCACGAAGGACCTCCATGGGGGATCAGAAATATAAATAAAGCTGTAAAAGCTATCAACCACCACGGAGGAAATTCCAGGCGAGACGAAACGTAAATAAAGCTGTAAAGCTATCAACCATCACGAGGGAACTCCAGGCGGGACAAAATGTAACGAAAGCTGTACAAAGCGATCAACTTCCACGAAGTAAACTCCAGGCAGGACGAAACGTAAAGAAAGCTATAAAAGCGATCAACCACCACGAAGTGAACTCCAGGTGGGAGGAATATATAAATATATCCGGATGTAAAATCCAGGCTCATCGAATAGAGTTCGACAACAGTTCATATATATATAAATTTATATATATATGAATTATTGTCGAACTCATCATTCGAGCCCGGAATTAAAATCGAGCTCATCGTAAGCAGTCCGACACATAGTTAATATATATAAGTATATATATATTAAAGCAAGAACGCCTGCATCAAGTCTAGGCTCATCGAACAAAGTTCGACACACATCTATATATATATATATATATATATATATATATATATATATATATATATAAAAGCAAATAAACACACCTGCATCAAGTCTAGGCTCAATCGAGGCATAACTCAATAATGTTAGTCAATATATATAAATATATATATAATATATATGTATATACAAACTAAAATAAAACCACTGGATCAAGTCCCGCAAACGACGGTAATCGACTCTCAACGTGAAAAAGGGTGTGTGCAAAGATGAAGAGAAAGGCTTTAAAGTGTATGAGAAGGCTTATAGTGGGCTGCCAAAAAAGACTTCTATATCTTTAAAGTGGGTAAACACTGGCTTTTATAGGTACAAAAGTAGTTATATATGAGCTCACAGGTGTTTAAAATGAGAAAGTACACTGTATGGGGTGAGTGCAGAGCAAATTGGGCAAGGCTTCCTCGCCGTTTTCTCTTGCAAAATGGACACCCCAAGCCCACTATTTATAGAGGGGGGAGACACAGGTCTACCTGCGGCACCTATTATCAGTGTACTGCTGGCTACCCGGTGCCCAGCAAAGGTGGGTCCCGCAGTGTCAAAATATCGTGATACGTTGGACAACGCGTTGTTCGCTCGGTCGTTCATAACTTTCAATCCGGGAGTCCGATGGAAGCGTGCCATATCATTCCGGAAATCTCTTTCCGAGAGCTACACAATGATATAGGATTTTTCCCATTTTGGATTCTAGGAAGAGGGGTCCATGACCGAAATGACATTTCTGGGTTTCCGTCAGACAGTCCGTTGAGCCGTTTTGCGTAATTTGCGCTCGAAAGTTAAGATATGGTTCTTGTGGGACTTCTTTTGAAGAATTTTGAGTTGAAATGAGTGTATTTGATTTGAAGTAAAGTTGAGTTGTCAAAATGACCATTTTTCCCCTCCCGGGGCTATCTCCGGTTTCCACGCAGTTGTAGCAGTCTTTTCTCAGGGTTATCTCTAAGGTTGACTTGATGTTGACTTTGACTGTCCTCAGGGTTATCTCTGAGGTTGGCTTGACCTCCTGGGGTCATCTCCAGGCTTTGAACTTGATCCCTCGGGGCTCTCACCGGGGTTGAAAATGCAAGAAGTACTGCTCCAATTGTCGAGGGCCAAGTCCTAATGGACTGCACTGATGGAGGGGATGTCATCGTCCTCCTTTTCCTGAATGATGACCATTATGTCTGGGTAATCATCGTCTGGGGTGTATCTGTTTGTGTGTTCATCATGGACAATGATGCATACGTTGGACATCATTCTGACGATGTCTTGTTTAATTCTTTGTTCCTCTTCTTCCACTTTGGGATCTGGAACAAAGACTTCCTTCTCCTTTACCAGTATCGTCTTGGGAAATAACATAGCCATTACATAGGCAGGCACCTTTATCGAAGACCGTATGTGCTCGTGGAACCGTAGGTTGAGATAATTCGTCGGTGGTGGTCAAGTCAAGGAATCATGCGTGCTTATGAGGATTCTTGCGACTGGAACTAGCAGTATCCAGACCTTGGGTTCCTCCTTGTGTGGAGGATTCAGCATGTATGGGTATCCTTGTACCCTGAGTAGATTAGTGTAGTTCTTCAAGCAGAACAGCCAAATCTGTGATTTGTTTACTTAATTCATTGCATTCTTCACAAGAAACTGGATTAAGATCAGTCTGGTCAGATGAAGACATAATTGGTTGTAGGCTCATGGCCTCTTTGGATTTTGATCAGGTTATTGGACCAATTATATCCCTACAAAAAAGACTTACGTAGTTTAGTCTTAGTGAATGTAGCAATATTACGTAATGTGTCCATTTAGGAGTATCGTCCTGCGAAATGGATGTCAGTTGACAAGATAGCATGTCAGGTTTTGATATAAAAAGAAGGCATGTACACATATTCCTTCATATTTTCCATTACATTGAGATTTACATGGAAATGAAATTACAAGTAATTGAATTTACAAGTAATTAAAATGTGAAAGTATGAAGAGACTTTCCTCCGCGTTTGGTTTATCAGAGGCTGACCTATCTTAGGTTACTCTCACGGTTTTCGGCATGAAGGTTCCCAAATCATCACAATTTACTTGACGGGAAATTAATCCGGTCTTTCAACTAGAGCGAATTTGGGTGGTGCCTTTCCTGATCCTCGGGGAATTAGTCTTCCCACGAGTCTAGTAATCAAACACCAATGGGATAGCCTCCTAGTGGAGGGACCACACAACATACATTCACATACATCACGTCTCACCATATGAAAATGATGACATGTGCGAAGCACTAATATCACAAGCAGATATGGTGCAAAGCACTAAGTGCAATAAGTAAATGCATTCGTACACATTCATCATAAATGTAAATACAACATCCATACACAAGCAGATAACATTTTTGAAAAGATTGTAATAGCGGCTTAAGTCCTCTTACTGGTGTCCCCAGCAGAGTCGCCACCTGTCGACGTCAGGATTTTTAGATGTCCCTTTCCGTTACCTGTTCTTTGGCGTTCTCATTTTAGGTGAGATTTGTTTGAAAAAAATAAGTGAAAAAGGTCCGACATGTATAATGTCGATGATGGACTGTTAAGAGTCGCCAGTTAGTTTTTTAAATGGTTGTACCAACACAACCGAGAAAAGGTTTGCACATTGACCCAAATGATGTGACATCTTATGAATTCGGTGAAACCGAGATTCATTAGGGTCCGGGGACTTGGTTATGCGGAGGGAAGGTGTTAGGCACCCTCCGACATCCGTGTTACCACGGTGACCGCCTCTTTCCAAGAAACTATTATCTGAATGTGTGTGTGGGGGGGTCAATGTGTTGTTATTTGGAAGTAGTGCGAGGCCTCGTTCGTACTATATATATTGTGGTTTGAATTTATGTAAAATTCAGGTTTTAGAAAGATATGGCGTTGATGTTTTTATAAAAGAGGTTTTTCAAACCCCGATGCTCAATAGTAATTGAGACCTTTTACACTCTCATTTTATTAAGTGTCCGGCTTGATTGATTTTATTTTCGAGATGCGAAGCATCTATAAGAAAATAATGTACAAAATAATGTCGACTTCCTCGTGGGTATAAAAACCATCTGAGGAAATTCAGACACCGCATAATAATTTACAAGCTGCTTACAGCTGAAAATATCCATCACAGGAACCGAATCTAGATCCAGTAGGTTGTAAAATATCCATCAACTTCCACGAAGTAAACTCCAGGCAGGACGAAACATAAAGAAAGTTGTAAAAGCGATCAACCACTATGAAGTGAACTCCAAGTGAGATGAATATATATATATATATATATATTTGAACTGTTGTCGAACTCTATTCGATGAGCTCGATATATATATATATATATATATATATATATATATATAAGCGAATAAATGCACATAGGATGTAAAATCTGTGCTCATCGAGCAGTCCGACACACGCTTAATATATATAAGTATATATATATTAAAGCGAAGAATGCTCAGCATCAAGTCTAGGCTCATCGAACAAAGTTAGACACACATCTCATATATATATATATATATATATATATATATATATATATATATATATATAAGCAAATAAACGCCCGCATCAAGTTCAGGCACAATCGAGGCATAACTCGATAATGTTAGTCAATATATATAAATATATATATATAATATATATGTATATACAAACTAATATAAAACCACGGACCAAAGTCCGGGCAAACGCGCGCAGCACGACTCTCAACGTGAAGAAGGGTGTATGCAAAGATGAAGAGAAAGGCTTTAAAGTGTGTGTGAAGGCTTACAGTGGGCTGCCAAAGAAGACTTCTATATCTTTAAAGTGGGTAAACACTGGCTTTTGTAGGTACAAAAGTAGTTATATATGAGCTCACTTGTGTTTAAAATGAGAAAGTACACTATATGGGGTGAGTGCAGAGCAAATTGGGCAGGGCTTCCTCGCCGTTTTCTCTTAAAAAATGGCCACCGCAAGCCCTCTATTTATAGAAGGGGGAGCCGTAGGTCTACCTACGTCACCTAGTAGCAGGTGTACCTACGGCTTCCCGGGTGCCCCACAGGCGGTGGGGTCCTAGGTGTCGAATACACGCACATTTGGACAACACTGCTGTTATTTCGATGTTCATAACTTTCAATCCGGGAGTCTGATGGAAGCATGTCATATCATTCCAGAAAGCTCTTTCCGAGAGCTACACAATGATATAGGATTTACCCATTTTTGATTCTAGGAAGAGGGGTCCATGACTGAAATGACAGTTCTGGGTTTCCGTCAGACAGTCCGTTGAGCCGTTTTGCGTAGTTTGGGCTCAAAAGTTAAGATATGGTTCTTGTGGGACTTCTTTTGAAGCATTTTGAGTTGAAATGAGTGTATTTGATTTGAAGTGAAGTTGAGTTGGAAAAATGACCATTTTGCCCCTCCCGGGGCTATCTCCGGTTTTCACACAGTTGTAGCAGTCTTTTCTCAGGGTTATCTCTGAGGTTGACTTGATGTTGACTTTGACTGTCCTCAGGGTTATCTCTGAGGTTGACTTGACCTCCTGGGGTCATCTCCAAGCTTTGAACTTGATCCCTCAGGGCTCTCACCGGGGTTAAAACTGATTTTCCCGGGGTTATCTCTGGGGTTGGAAACTGATTTCCCAGTGTTATCTCCGGGGTTAAAAACTGGATCTTCCGGGGCTATCTTCGGGGTTGGAATTGATGTTGTGGTTCTCCAGGGTTATCTCTGGAGTGTGAAAAAGACGCTTTTGCCCTCCTGCATAGTTAGTAACAGGAAAAGAAAATTTCGAGTGTCTACATCATGTTTAGAGGCATAGTAAAACATAATATGGCATCTCATGCCTTTAAAATCTAAATACTCATATGTAATGCAACTTAAGTTCGAAAATATGCTCGAGGTTGCCTTTGAAATCATTTTATCATACATGATGCAATATAGCACATATAAATCATATCTAGGGATATTATAGACATAACATGACATATAAATCCTTTAGAATCTAGATATCCATGTGATGCAACTAGATTTTGAAAATATATTCAAGTTTTCTTTTGAAACCGCTTTAAACCTGAACAATGCCATTCAACACATACAAGACAACTTTAAGGCTCTATTCATATGTAGTCAAGTCATGTTATCATGCTCGCAAGATCAGAATATAAAGCATGTAGTAGTCATGCATGTTAGCTCACTATACTAAGTTTTTCTTGAAAACTTCTTTAACACAAATCCTAATAAGGTGGTCATGAACAAAGGAACTATGAATCATATGTTATGCTCATTTATGTGTGAAATCAGTCATGTGTGTAGACTATTAAGCTCAAAATCTACAGAACATGAACTTTAACAAAGTTTATTTTCAAAACTTAAAGTCCTTGTTAAAGATCTTATACTAAATCATGTTAATCTTAGTGAAACATGCTCACATTAGGTTATTATACTTATATATACACGTTACACATGCTTGTATGTTGGCTTAAGCCATAATAACTTATCACACTTAGCAGATTTTTAAAACAGAAGGCTCAACTAAACTCAGAGGATGGCGCAGCTGCGCTACACCCTAGTTCAATTAGGGCGAAGCTGCGCCATGTTTGGTTCAGGAGCAGAAGTAGACTCTGTTTTACAGAGTCTTAGCTAACTTGATTTCCAAAGATTTTAAACTTGTTCCAACTATCATAAAAGGATCCATACGTGCAAGCAAACTTCTTAAACACATTATAACATGTTGATTCATATAAATTGATATATGAATTCAAGAAATTCCAAGAGTCAAACAAGACCCATTTCAAGAACATAACTAGGGTTTATACCTTTTCAAGCTCTAATTGGACTCCATACACTCTAAGTATGCTTCTATAGTAGCTCAGCAACTTATAACTCTCCAATTAGACTATCAAGCAACTTCTATCAACACCAAAAACTGAATTTAAGCTTGTATTTATAGAAGAAGCTTGGACTAGACATTGGTATTACACTAAGGTTAGATTCATGGTGTAATGGAACAATACATTGGTTAATCAAGAGTTGATCATCCACCCTTACCAACCATCTTCTTAGAAAATGATCACATATTCCATAGCCTTTTTGGAAAATACATGTTTTAGCTTCAAGTCACTATTCATGTACTTTGTGACACTTAATTTGGGACAAGAGCAAATATCTCAGCATTTGGGCATGTAAGGCTTAGTTTGGTTCTTTTAATTCCCATAATGTAATATTAAGTTACAATTGTTACCATATTAGGAATTTAAAGATAAACTTTATACTCACATCATATAGTCCATGTACATTAAATGCACGCAATAAAACAACGTAGTTAGGCATTATTGTCCGAGTAGTTCCATAATTATTTGTACTACTCACATAACCACATTATAACCTTTTTTAAATATTAATGTTTATTCAAACATTTAATCTCCTACCCAGTTTCTAGAATACACAGATATTTAATTATTTTTGTATTACCACTACATATGACATCACTATACCACTTGGTACATTATATCATTAGTCCTAATTAAATGTCACACTTCACGTATTCTTAAGCCGTAAGTATTATATATTACTATTCCTCACATTTTCCATATTACACATAGTAATACTATTAATATTTTAATTGGGCTAAATATCACTCAGTTGGGTACTTTCAACCCACATAATAATTAATTAATAGTAATCGTTTCTTTTCAATAATTATTATGCATTCCTCTAATTAATAGAATATAATATTCTATAATATAGCTTAATTAACCAATATTTAATCCGGGTTAATTTATTTAATCCTTTATTCAAGTCATGTATTGTTAACTACATTCCTTTAAGAACACTTAGTCACGATTTATGACCCTTATATAAGATTTATTAGTATGCATGTCTTGAAATCAAATTTTCATAAATTGACTAAGAGTTTTCTACAGACCGGCGCAGCTGCGCTGGTCATAGGCTTGGAAATGGCGCATCTGCGTCATACCAAGTTTAGAGGCATATCAGTCCTGCTTGAGCAGAACCTTACCTTTAATTCATGAATACTTCATACTTTTAAATTACTAACTTGCTATACCAGTTAGCTAATATCTATCACAACATTCTTCAATGATTTAAAGATTAACTTCAAGTTCAAATTCTATTTTCTTTAATAGTTAGTTAACTATAAAGAACTCATATATGTATCTAATTTCTTTCCACAAATCAAGATATATATATATATAACACATACATGCATTACTTTAATCTTCACTTCTCGCCTTGTATCAAATTACCTAATAATTCTCTATCCAATTTAAAGGTATATCGATTTCCTTCTCTCATCAACAACGGACACGCATACAAGTCTAAACCTAGCTCGCGTCGAGTCTTTAATAGTATTCAATATAGTACGCTGAGTGGTTTCCCACAAACAACCAACAAATTAGTTTCTGTCTCGTCTACACTGTTTTCATAGTTATTTAGATCGGTTACTAATTCGTATATACCTCCGCTCTCTGAAGGAATTATTTAGCCCAACTCCTATACATCCACCATTAAAGAGTACGGTTGCACTGTCCTAAACTTGATACCTACTCGTACATATACTCAAGGAATTGGTGATTATCAAAGATATTTAATGTCACCAACTTACTATTATAAAATAATTTCACATAAATTATTTAACATCACTAGATAAATTTTATCCAACTTCATATTCATTCATCTCTACAATTTATAACAAATATATAATAATGATATATATTTATTAAACACAACATCACTTATTACATAGCTCATATTACCCTATGTAACACAATACTACATACCTCGTATCACATATATTTTCTTGTTCGAACCCTTCACATGCCTTAAGAATTTTATTTACTAAATTCTTATTTTAATATTTTCTAAAAATTCAGGTTCTTACATCCTCTCCCCCTTATAAGGATTATATCCTCGGAATCACCGGAACCTCCTCTACTCGGTGCTATTCTGAATATTACATATTCTTTTGAATAACTTTATCCATTCTCTTTTTGGAAGTTTTATTATAACTTTCTCACTTGCATTCTACCACATTCCCCTTTCTAAGGAACATTCTACTCACTACATTCATCACACAGAAGAATAAGAGTCTTCCACGATTTTTCAATAATCGGGAAGTAGTATGAATAACTCAGATTCCAAATTATGCTGAGGGGTCACAAGACCGTGAACTAATGCTTCAACACGATCCTTCACACTGCAAACCAAAGTGTTTATCAATCACAAAGACTGCAAACACCCTCCATACGTACACTAGGTGGCCAACCTATTGTACAACTACGTTGGGCCGCAACATAGTGTTTTGTAACGACTACATGCGTTACGCTCAGAACCATTATCCCCGAAAACATGTCGCCTTATAGGGTTGTTCACCTCAGCTTTTCAACAATTGAATCCGCACCAGAGCAATCTAGTTTGGCATAAATACTCAAGAATGCTTGAATTTCACAACTATTTTTCAACAGTCGTCTAGCCGAATCAAATAGCTTAGACTTTTATCAACAACTCGGACATCAATCGAAATAATTTAGCCAACTTAATTGGCCTTCTTCATAGTTTAAAAGAAAACTAAAAATTCTTTTATGACGTCATGATACCGTACCAGATTAGTAGTACGTTGAGGATTTCGCCATTATGTGACTTTGTCATATTACATTACACCATAGTGAGCTGACGATCTTTTGATCACAACCAACACTAGGTTCGACTGCATTGATGACTCCATCGTTTACCATTCTTACACCATATCAAATGATGCACATGGTTAGAAATACATTTTGAAAATTTTAAAATCATTTTTGTCTTAGCCGAAACAATTAGCATAGACATATGGATAACGGTGTTGTTTTTAAAACATCATTGGTTCAATCACATGATCCAATGTTTTTTAGAAAAATAGAAGTGCAAACATCAGCACGAAGTCAATAAATTTTGAAAATCTAGCAGAGCTAGAGGATTTAGAAAATCCATGTTTCTCCATCAACTTCAATCTTTACTATATTGCTTCATTCTACCAATCTTCAACACCATCAATGTTCACTATACCAAAATTTCAAACTTCATAACATATATATACCTGATATAGTTCATCAAACTTACCACACTTTGGAAATTCAGGAACTTGTCACAATTATATGAGTTTAAGGACTTGTCCTAGTCAGACCATAGGCGTCCATTCGTTGAGGGGTTCAAAAACATTTCATATAATTATGAGTCACGAACATACCATAAGTATGGGTTTTAAGAACTCGCTACTTAACCTTATATTTTGTAATTATAACCTATCTATCTGTTAAACACATGAGAAAAGAATCACTTTCTCAACAGGTATATAGAAAATAGTGCAACACATACATTTCAATAATTATCAGTGCCAGAAACTAAGTGATTTTTACACCAAGTACAATTCCCCGCCCATAACAAGGAATTATACAACTCAGCTACTGACATGGGTCCTCAATTGAATCCCACCTAACTCTATCTTACACTTAACTTGCTCTTTGCTCGATACGAATTCTTTGTATCTCATCACATACAACTCCTCATGATTTCACATCGTACCATTTCACATTACATTCTCTTATAGCATCAAGATATACACACTTAGTCGTTACAGACTATTTATCACTTCATAGCTCAATTTGATCACGTCGTGATCATCAATTTACCTTAGGTTTCTTTCCCTATCATCAACTAAACTCCACTCGAGTTCATTCTTTTTATCTTTGTCATATTCATCTTATAGACATCATCTTAACATTTTTATTACCGGAGTTAGGAAAGTCTTGAATTCTCAATCTATAGATACTTCAAGATTCTTCTTTGAATCTTTGTTTATATAATTTTTAATCTTTATCTTCATTTGTCTCATGTTATAGCCTAAGGTATACTTACCTAAAGTTTATAACCTACAGCTTTGATACCAACCTGTGACGCCCCCAAATTCGGGTCCCTTCGAACCACGAATCCGGTCTGCCATGATACTACTATCCTCAAACTATTTATATTTTTCATTCATAACTTAATAAATATAACCTTGCTTATTATAATTTCGAATATAAATTCTTTCCATTTCCAGGATCAGTGTAATGACCCCAAACTTTTATAAGTTTCTAATCTTGGTCATTTACTATTCCTGTTTCATATCACATTCGATGTTATATAAATATGCGGAATAATTTAAACTTTTTCAATCTCCTTTGAAAATAATTCTTTTATTGATATCTTAACTTGAATCAATTACATACCCTTGAATCAATTTATGTTATGATTCATTCTATTCGAATTAATGTATAAATTTTTACATCTCGATTCGAACTCCTCTATGTACCGCCTAGTATGACTTTACAAGCTAACATATATTACACATCGTAAACTACTATCAAGTATATCTACTAGAATCTAAACATGTTTTAAGAGCATATATTTAATTAAACAAATCAATCTCCTTTGATGTGATTGAAATTTATCAATCAAGTAGCACATAACATTTACCGTGTATCCTTAACCTGTAAAAGTGGTTATTTGCAAGGGTGAGCTCGAAAGCCTAGTAATTCTAACATTCTTTATGCAGCACATAGCATATAATAACATACTCAGTTCATGCATTCATAATCAATTAATATTTACTACGCATGTTACTTCACACATAACAGGCATATAGATTCACTTTACAAGCATATCATCAAATCAACTTCCACATTTCATATATATACATCAACATTCTCATAGCATAATATAGCTCAATTAATAGTTATAGACAAATAGGAACTGGAAGACTTGCCTAATTCGTAGTTTATGAACTACGACTTAACTGCTTAACGCTTATCTGCACTTCGTGTATTCCTACACCGTTATATAATCATGGATTCATATCCATTAGTCATACATTTCATACGCTTTTAATATAAGAACAAATATTGTTTCCTACCTAGGTTTGTAAAACCTACACTTCACTTTCTCATCATACTCTTAGAATACCTAGGTATGTATAAGTATACCTTAACCACCGTACATGACATCAACATTCGTATATATCTATCACACACTTGACTCGTTATGTGTTCGACACATTTAAAACTCATATAGGTAAATTCAAACGTACACATAAAAGTCTAACTTAGTTGTAACTTCATACCACATCACCTATCCTTTATTTTCATAGCGCAAATCATATTACAAATTCAACAACATATCATTGCTTTATATCTTGAAAGTATTCATTTGGTCTTTAACATTCGAAAATCATAATTAACATTCATCTCTATCACATAGCATGCTTCTTAACATATTACATAGCATATTGGTCATATATTACAAGTTAAAGTAATCATATAAGCATGCTTTAAACATCAGATCAAAAATAAAAACTATTCAAGACTACAAAGCAGCAGTAAATTACATACTGTTGCAAAGCTTAGGGATCTAGCAATTCTATTTGTCCTGGCTGCACCAAGGTTGAGCTTTTGCATTCCTGGTTTCAGTCCAAAATTTAACACATATATACACTTATACTTAACATGCATACACGCTAGAGGTCTTTACATACTTGTATGACCACTTCAAGTTCAACCTTATATGTTAGGGACTTTAGTTTAGGATTTTCACGAAATTGAAACCAAATAGGGTTATGAAATCACTAGGTGTACTAATTAGCCTTATGTTCTCATAAAGAGGTCACATAATCTGTACTATACATGCGCGTACATATTCATATCTTTTATTCATAGCTAGCATCGTTTAACACTTTAAAACATTCTTAAAACTCATGTTTGATTAAAATCTCTTTATGTCCATCACCTACGAATCATGTTTAGAGGCATAGTAAAACATAACATGGCATCTCAAGCCTTTAGAATCTAAATACTCATATGTAATGCAACTTTAGTTAGAAAACATGCTCGAGGTTGCCTTTGAAATCATTTTATCATACATGATGCAATATACAACATATAAATCATATCTAGGGATATTATAGATATAACGTGACATATAAATCCTTTAGAATCTAGATATCCATGTGATGCAACTAGATTTTGAAAATATGTTCAAGTTTGCTTTTGAAACCGCTTTAAACCTGAACAATGCCATTCAACACATACAAGACAACTTTAAGGCTTTATTCATATGTATTCAAGTCATGTTATCATGCTCGCAAGATCAAAATATATAGCATGTAGTAGTCATGCATGTTAGCTCACTATACTAAGTTTTTTTTTGAAAACTTCTTTAACACATCCTAATAAGGTGGTCACGAATAAAGGAACTATGAATCATATGTCATGCTCATTTATATGTGAAATCAGTCATGTGTGTAGACTATTAAGCTCAAAATCTGCAGAACAAGAACTTTAACAAAGTTTGTTTTCAAAACTTAAAGTCCTTGTTAAAGATCTTATACCAAATCATTCTAATCTTAGTACAACATGCTCACATTAGGTTATTAAACTTATATATACATGTTACACATGCTTGCATGTTGGCTTAAGCCATAATAACTAATCACACTTAGCAAATTTTTAAAACAGAAGGCTTAACTGAACTCAGAGGACGGCGCAGCTACGCTGCACCCTAGTTCAATTAGGGCACAGCTGTGCCATGTCTGGTTTAGGAACAGAAGCAGACTCTATTTTACAGAGTCTTAGCTAACTTGATTTCCAACGATTTTAAACTTGTTCCAACTATCATAAAAGGATCCATATGTGCAAGCAAACTTCTTAAACACATTATAATATGTTGATTCATATCAATTGACATATGAATTCAAGAAATTCCAAGAATAAAAAAAGACCCATTTCATGAACATAACTAGGGTTTATACCTTCTCAAGCTCGAATTGGACTCCATACACTCTAAGCATGCTTCTATAGTAGCTCAGCAACTTATAACTCTCCAATTAGACTATCAAGCAACTTCTATCAACACCAAAAACTGAATTTAAGCTTGTATTTATAGAAGAAGCTTGGACTAGACATTGGTATTACACTAAGGTTGGATTCATGGTGTAATGGAATAATACATTGGTTAATCAAGAGTTGATCAACCACCCTTACCAACCATCTTCTTATCAAATGATCACCTATTCAATAACCTTTTTGGAACATACGTGTTTTACCTTCAAGTTAGTATTCATGTACTTTGTGACACTTAATTTGGGACAAGAGCAAATATGTTAGCATTTGGGCATGTAAGGCTTGTTTTAGTTCTTTTAATTCTCATAATGTAATATTAAGGTACAATTGTTACCATATTAGGGATTTAAAGATAAACTTTATACTCATATCATATAGTCCATGTACATTAAATACACTCAATAAAATAATGCAGTTAGGCATTATTGTCCGAGTCGTTTCATAATTATTTCTACTACTCACATAACCACATTATAACTTTTTTTTTATATTAATGTTTATTCAAACATTTAATCTCCTACCCAGTTTCTAGAATACACAGATATTTAATTATTTTTGTATTACCACTACATATGATTTCAATGTACCACTTAGTACCTTATATCATTAGTCTCAATTAGATGTCACACTTCACGTATTCTTAAGCCGTAGGTATTATATATTACTACTGCTCACATTTTCCATATTATACATAGTAATACTATTAATATTTTAATTGGGCTAAATATCACTCAGTTGGGTACTTTTAACCCACACAATAATTAATTAATATTAATCATTTCTTTTCAATAATTATTATTCATTCCTCTAATTAATAGAATATAATATTCTATAATATCGCTTAATTAACCAATATTTAATTCGGGTTAAGTTATTTAAACCTTTATTCAAGTCATGTATTGTTAACTACATTCCTTTAAGAACACTTAGTCACGATATATGACCCTTATAAGAGTTATTAGTATACATGTATTGAAATCAAATTTTTATAAACTGACTCAGAGTTTTCTACAGACCGGCGCAGCTGCGCTGGTCATAGGCTTGGAAATGGTGCAGCTGCGCCATACCAAGTTTAGAGGTAGACCATTCCTGGTTGAGCAGAACCTTAGCTTTAATTCATGAATACTTTATACTTTTAAATTACTAACATGCTATACCAGTTAACTAATATCTATCACAACATTCTTCAATGATTTAGAGATTAACTATAAGACCCCAACTTTTATGAATAAAGAATAATTTTCTCGAAATATATTTTTGAATATTATGGTGTGGATTTGATATAATGTTATAGTTTTGGGTAATATTTACAAATTTTACAAAGTAAGCAAGTGGTTATATAATATTCGATTGGTGGGGAATATTCATTTTAACAGGAATATTAAATGACGACGGCACAATCATTAGTGGACCCCCTAGCGGAAGTATTGTCGTAGTTAGAAAACGCAGCGTAATTATCTTTTATAAAAATAACGACGAAAGTGTTACTGTTAAAAGCTGTTGAACTACCCGGTAGTAAAAGTACGATGAATACGCGTGGATGCAGTAGTAGACACCAGTATTGATTATCGATGCTTACGTGAGAAGTCACCGGTTATACTCAATTATTGCTACAGTAATTGCTGCATCATATCTCTCATATTATTGATTCAATTATTGTCACAGTATCATTTGAATTATATTTATTATTATTAAATCAATAATTGAGACGACAAAGTTATTCATATTATTATTTGCAATATTGATAATGTCTAGAAGTTCTGTCAAGGAGAGGTTTGGTCACCTAATTGCGCGCCAATAGGGAGAAATCCTTATCGGAAAGCCTCATCTTTCCTGGGAACGACCTGGTTGTTAAATATTGTGAGTTATAATATTAATGATGAATAAGTTGTGTTGATTAAAGATGAATTTGATAGTTCCATTGTGTTGGAATTATTAGTGTTAATGGAAATCGATATCTATTCCGATGATAATTAATGTCTGGGGGTTATATTGATAAATCGGGTAATTTATCGAATAAATGAGCAATTAATTGCTACTAATTCACATGTTTATATAACTATTTGTTCACATGTGTGTACTATTGAATCACATTCTTGTACTATTAGGGGAGTTGGTGCAAGATTGATAATACTTGCATGACTAAGTTAAAAATGGAGATATAGTTGAAGGTACTATACTGTAATTAGTTTTTTCACATGATTATACTATTGAGTCACATGAATGAACTATTAATTCACATTATTTACTATTAGGGGAGGTGGTGCAAGTTTGTTAATACTTGCAGGACTAAATTAAAAATGAAGAAAAAGAGGAAGGTATTATACTGTAATATTTTGAGCCCCAAAACGTGCAATTATCAAAACTATATTTTCCTATAAATAGAAGCTCATTCTTCCTTCATTTCTCACCAATTCACAAAAGCTTTAGAGCAATTATTATAGAGAGAAATTATAGAGAGAAAGAAGAAGAGAAGTCTGCTACCTCACTATTCCAGTATCCAGTTTTTCTAAGGTAAGGGGTATTATTTCTTTCGTGTTCTTAAAGAGAGCTATTGTTATTTCATCCCTTATTATTGTGTTGGAACATCCTGTCTGTGCGAATTACGCATGACCTGGTTCCGTTATTTATTATTCTGTTGGAATAACTTTGTCATCTGATACCGCATACATGGTGAAATTCTTCATTGGAACATCACATGCATGCGTATTACGCATTTGACATTCGGTTCCATTATTTATTATTACATTGGAATAATCATGCATCTTGATTCTATCGCATGCATGGTGAATTCTTCTGTTATTTCATTCTTTATTATTTAAGTGGAATATCCTATCTGTTCGTTTACACATGACCTGGTTCCATTATTTATTATTCTGTTGGGATAACCGGTCTGTGCGGTCTATCGCATGTATGGTGAATTCTTTTGTTATTCCATTCTTTATTATACTCAGTTGGTTAAAGTTTTGACTTTTATACTCCATGAAATTAGTGGAATATCATTGATATTTGCGCTTCATCCAGTATCTTTTCATGGAAATATTCTTCTGAGCATTCTTGAATTTTACTCCACAAAGCAGTATCATGTTGACAATTTGGACGTTATCGGTTCCTGGATAAATTAATTCTTGAACTTTTTTTTATTGAATTCTTATATCATTGTCATCATCCTCATGTTTATATTATGTTGAAAGTCATCTGTGGCCTGTAGTGCATAGATGGACTTGGTATGATTATGACCAGGGATTATTCGGTATAATCATGACCGTAATATTACAAATGATGTGGTAAAAGTCCTCATTGGCCCGTAGTGCATTGATGGAAAGTTGTTGGCATAATCATGACCATTGATGAATACACGAATATCATTGGCCCGTAGTGCATGGATAATTTGTGGTCGTGATACTAATGAATATTCTTGGTCGTAGTGCATGGTTGATGTGGTTTATTTATTAAGCCGAGTCTCTCGATGATAAAAGTGATGAAAAACCTTTTAAATCATAGAAGATAGTAGATTTTATTCTCTACTTGACTCTTCTAATGGATTGCTTGTTTCGCTGCAATTAAACTTGATGTTTGTTATATTTTATCAGTTTAACACTGTTGAAGGCTAACGATAAATTATTCTGCATTATCTTAGTCATAATATTTCTTACTGGGCTAGTTGAGCTCACCCTTTCTTTCACAGTTCTCTTCAGGAAATGAGAATGTAGTCGGCACTAGTCGGGGAACAGAGTGACGGTCCAGATGATAACATTAGTAGTCCTCACTATTCTGTTAAATAGTGTGACAATAAATGTAATGAGGACTCCATTGAGTTTGTATATTTTCTAGATTACAATATTCTTATTAAAAACTCTTAGATTATATTTTGTCGTATTTTACACGACTGTTGTATAATTAAGTTGTATTTGAATTTTGTACCATGTATTTGGCGACCCAAGATAGGTGATGTATACCTGTTTTGGGGGCGTCACATTAACTTCAAGTTCAAATTCTATTTTCTTTAACAGTTAGTTAACTATAAAGAACTCATACATATATCTAATTTCTTTCCACAATTCAAGATATATATAACACATACATACATTCCTTTAATCTTCATTTCTCGTCATGTATCAAATTACTTAATAATTCTCTAACCAATTTAAAGGTATATCGATTTTCTTCTTTCATCAACAACGGACACGCATACAAGTATAAACCTAGCACGCGTCGAGTCTTTAATAGTATTCAATATAGTATGATGAGTGGTTTCCCACAAGCAACCAACAAATTAGTTTCCGTCTCGTCTACACTGTTTTCACAGTGAGTTAGATCGGTTACTAATTCGTATATACATCCGCTCTCTGAAAGAATTGTTTAGCCCAACTCCTATACATCCACCATTAAAGAGTACGGTTGCACTGCCTTAAACTTGATACCTACTCGTACATATACTCAAGGAATTAGTGATTATCAAAGATATTTAATGTCACCAACTTACTATTATAAAATAATTTCACATAAATTATTTAACATCAGTAGATAAATTTTATCCAACTTCATATTAATTCATCTCTACAATTTATAACAAATATATAATAACGATATATATTTATTAAACACAACATCACTTATTACATAGCTTATATTACCCTATGTAACACAATACTACATACCTCGTATCACATATATTTTCGTGTTCGAACCCTTCAAATGCCTTAAGAATTTTATGTACTAAATTCTTATTTTAATATTTTTTAAAAATTCAGGTTCTTACAACTCCACACCCCGACTAGTTCCCACTATATTCTCACCTCCTGAGAAGAAAAATGGAACAAAAAGAAAAAGGGTGAGCTCAACTAGCCCAGTAAAGAATATTATGACTAAGATAATGTACAACAAATTATCATTAGCCTTCAATAAATCAGATAAAATATAATGAACAACCAATTTTAGATCAATATTCGCAGCAGAAATAGCAATTCATTAGAAGAGTTAAGTAGAGAATGAAATCTACTATCAACTGTGACGCCCCAAAATCCAGGTACTTGAAACCCGAACTCAGTGCTTCACGATACCATTTCTATGAGCGGAATAATACTAATAATAATAACAATAATATAGATTATCAAATTTAATTTACATATTATCAGAGTTTTCCATCCCAAGTACGAAACCTTCATACATTCATTACATTACATGATAATTAATATATATCATCGTTATCCTAATAAAGTCTAGTTATTACAAAAGATAACATTATCATTCATTCAACGACCTTCCCTTTCCCTTTGTTCTTGACAGAGCCTTCAGGTTGTTCATACTTAGCTGAAAACATTTAAATTAAGCAAGGATGAGCATTTGAGTGCCCAGCAAATAATAGCAACAATAACATTTAGCTGAAAGAATTAAATGTTTTATTTGAACGATACTTCTACAACGAATCAACAGTTGTGAAATAAGCTGAACCAATAATAAACAACATATCATTTCTATTTCAAATTTTTGAAACTACGTATTGACTATAAGTGATGATCATTTGACTGACTATAAACATTGTTTTCTATTTTTGAAAAGGTTAAACAGAACTTCATCTGTAAACCTTCATAACTTACGGGCACGGGGGGTGATCAGCCCGTTATGCCTTGTATTGATCAATACTACATTAAAGGATGATATTTTCGTCCAGCATTTCCGCCTTAAGCGCATAAAAGTTTCCCATATTTGGGATGTTCATACCAGTCTAGAATCCGAACCAAAATAATTCAGTTGGATAACAATAAAGTTCTTATCTTGTTCAACAGCAATTTTAGGTTAATGTCTAGCCAAATCGAATAGCTTAGACGGCTTTTAATTCAACGTATACATACTAGGCAACTATAAGTATGTATCAACATGTGATAAAATATAATGATTTTCCAAGTGAGGACACTTGTATAACCAAATTTAGAAATTAACGAACAGAATATATTTCTTGATCTACAATATCAGAGTTAAGGAACTTGTACAACAGATTATAATTTAATAACTTACTTATACAGAATCAATGCATAAATATATATATAAAGGTTGAAATATTTGAACAATTGAAAAGAATAGTTTAGATATTATCTTACGCATGTCCATTGCATAAAGTAAATGCAAAGGGTTAGATACTTGCATTGTCTGCTGCTTACACAACTTAGATTTATCTTTTATATCAAGTCCTATCATTAAATAAATGATTTGTTCGATTAGAATAACATATCATATCATATTGTACTGCTATTTTGCAGTCAGCACATAACCTAATCACATTGTCATGTAAGTTTAACAACCATTGAATCACAAATAATCACTTATCTAATAACATTATCTAAGTCCAGATCAATTTCTGAAATGTGTCGGTGTACCGATAGCTTTATCGGATATTTATCGAGTCTAAGACTCTATCCTGTAACTTAGTATCAGTCACATTATTTTTAAATGACTTATAATAATTTTTAAACCTTTATTATAATTTATCGCGAATTTTTAAACATCGGAATCATTATTAAATGATTTAAATATTAAATAATTTCATTATCATTAACATTTAATTAATATTAAACTATTAATGAAATCATTTCCAAAATGTCAAAGTTATTTATAATAACTCAAAATATTTTTAAAGTATTAATATTATCCTTAAATAATTTTTAAAACATTTAAAATTATTTTTAAATAATTATCATTAATATTAAAGTATTAATGTATTATTTATAAAAATATTAAAAGTCATTAAGTATAACTTAATAATATTTTTAATTCATTTATATCCTTTTTAAATGACTTTTAAATTAATAAAACTATTTTTAAACTATTTATTTAATATAATTATTAAGTAAAATTAATATTATTAATATTAAATTAATAATCATTAATATTAAATTATTAATGAAATTTTCCTTTAAATATTAAAAGTTATATTTTATAACTTAAAATATCTTTAAACACTTTATTTTCATTTAAAATGATTATTATAATATTAAAATCATTTTTAAACTAATTTATTTAATATAATTATTAAATAACTTTAATATCATTAATAATTATTAATTAATAAAATTTACCTTTAAATATTAAAAGTTATATTTTATAACTTGAAATATTTTTAAACTATTTATTTTCATTTAAAATGATTATTATAATATTAAAATCATTTTTAAACTAATTTATTTAATATAATTATTAAATAACTTTAATATCATTAATAATTATTAATTAATGAAATTTACCTTTAAATATTAAAAGTTATATTTTATAACTTAAACTATTTTTAAACTATTTATTTTCATTTAAAATGATTTTTATAATATTAAAATCATTTTTAGTTAATTTATTAAATTTAATTGTTAAATAAATCTAATATCATTAATATTAAATAATTAATGAAATTTGCTTTAAAATATTAAAAGTTATATTTTATAACTTAAAATATTTCTAAATAACTTATTATCATTTAAAATGATTTTTAATTAATTTATTTAATGCATTTAATAAATAAATTAAATATCAATAATATTTAAAATTTATGAAAAATATTTTAAATTATTAATATTTAATTTTTATAACTTAAAATAATTTTTAAAATTATTTTTGTAATTTTTGGAAATTAAATACTATTTTTAAATGATTTTTGAAAATTTAATTAATTAAAATTAATAAAACTGTCGCTATAGGCCTTTAGCGACAGACAGTGTAGTCTAAGGTGTTCTTGAGCCTTCAAGAACATTCATAGCCAGTGTTCAAGTACCTTACTTTTACCAAGAACACTGATAAGATAATGATGTTTCTGGGATATATATTGATCACGATTTGTAGAACTAATGTAATACTACATGATAAAATAACAATCATGATCAACAAGCATAACACAAGCGAGATCTGAGGCCTAGAACAAGCTGTCAGAGCGATCTGGGCATATTTTGGGCTGCCCAGATTTCTTCCGGTCAATGTCGGTCAACGGCTTTTGACCGTTAATAACTACACATCTAAACTAGATATAAGCTTGATACTTGTTCTAGATCACAGACCACACAACAGGCCACTTATTCAAAGCTTGAAACAACAAAAACATCTAACAGAGAACGATTGGTGGCCACTGACATTCGTTGTCAAACCACTAAGAAATTTTTTTCCAGATTCTTGAAATCTTCAAATCCGAGCCTCTAGATGTTATGGATCTAACATCTAGCAACCCAGATCATCATTAGACACCTTATATAACATGTTTAACAAAAAAAATCTAACATCTAACAACAGATCTTTGGTCAGATTGTATGGCTAGGGTTTATACCTTCTTTGATCAATCTTTGATTATGTGCTTCTGATTTGGTTATGGATTTTGTGGAGCTGGTATTTGGGACTGATATGTCTTAGAATTTCAGAGGTGAGAGCTTGAGAGAGTTTAGTTTGAGTGTTGTGCAAATTGTAAGTGAACAAATGTCATTCTCTCTCCTCCAATCTATTTATATATGATGTTGGATGCATGAATTGGCTGAGATTGCTGGCAATTATAGAGCACATGGAGTTGTTGGTTTGGTGAACAACTTCACCAAATGTCAAAACCTATACACTAGCTTCAATAATGCATAAAGGGGCAATTTGGTCATTTGTATTTCTAATTTAATGGTATTCTTGTCATTTGGAAAACCCTTAGGGTTTGACCCTTAGAGTTTGACCCTTAGGGTTTAACCCTGAGGTTTAGTACATAGCATTTGTAGGATTTAGCAATTAGGGTTTGCACAAAATAAAAAAATAAAATAAAAATTTTAGTTTCTAAAATTTGTAATTAGGGTTTTCTTAATTAAATTAGTTTTCTAATTACATTATACAGGAACATTATGGTTATAATTAAAATCACTGATTTATCAATTAGAGCACTCATTTGATAATTAGGGTTAACAATATACTAATTAGGACTAACAATTTAATAATTAGGGTTAAAAATTTGTAATTAGGGTTTCTAATCACCTTAAGCATGATCATTAATGTTTAAAGTCCGCTAATGAGTATTAAACATCATAAATTAGCAATTAGGGTTTCCCAATTTGACAGTTAGGGTCCCAAAATATCAGTTAGGGTTTTAATTTTTCAATCAAGGTTTCGAGTCAATAATTATGGTTTACCTAATTAGCATTTATATTTATAATATCTGACATTGATCATATTATTACGATTTCCTAAAAACATCTTGAACTCTAATTTGTATTTTAAATTAGGGTTTCACACAGTAATACTAGAGTTTGTCATATAACGCCATAATTGACCAACCATTATCGGTCCGATATCTGATATATATTTATAAGCCTTAAAAAAAATCAAAATATAGTTAATATTATATTATTATTACCATTCTTTGTTCCAAAACCAGAATTAGGGTTTGGATTCCATATCGATTTACCTTGCATAAACAACTTTATTAATTAAGTTAAAATATTTAACTTAATAATCCGAAGCTAAAATTCATATAAATAAATAATAATTATAATAACTACAATAATCATTCCTTATATTATTTAAATAATATAATATCATATTTCCTTTAAAAATAAATAATAAAAACATTTCTACAATAAAATTAATTATTATAAAAATATAATTTATAATGATCATTAATTCTAAAATAAAATTATTTGTAAATATTCATGTAATAAATATATTTTTATTTACCACATAAATACATTTACACATTATCTTGTATAAATCCTCATCCTTAAAATAAAATAAAAAATTTATACACAAAATTTTGGTTTTATTTATGTAGAAAATATCGGGTTATTACATTCACCCTCCCTTATAAAGATTCTGTCCCCGGAATCACCATTTTAAAACTTACACATATAAGAGTACATAGCATACACAGTCATTTCAAGTAGATCTCGATCATAATCGATCGAACTGATCTTTAACTTTTTACATAAAGCTTGTCTTTCTGATTAAACGATAATTTGATTTCTTAAAAGAACTCAAATTCCTCCTTCAAACTTTCTTTATAAAATAATTTATTATTTATAGGAAAATCATGTATAAGAGAATAAAAGTTATATGAATAATAGATGGAGTTCTATTGCCAACCGCCGCCGTATCCTGGACTGTCATGTTGAAGACACTTGCAGTAGATTTTGTCGGCTTGCTAGATGATGTTGGTCCTGTGATCACCAAATTTCCGTCGCTTTTCCCCATGTTCACGCTTTCTACCTCCGTCCTCCTTTTTGGACAGTCCTTAACCTTATGCTCCTTTGATCCGCACAGAAAACACCCATTAATAGTTCTAGGATTGGGGCAGTTGGGAGAGATATGGCCCTCCTGCCCACATTTAAAACATGCAAATTTACCTTTCAGACATTCCCCCAAATGGTTCTTTCCACAGTTCCCACATTGTACCAGCTGCTTCTTCTGTGTACCTTCATGCTTCACCTGCATACCCCCAAAGTTGTTTCCCTTCCTCTTTCCATTCCTATTCTCACTGTTTGTTTCCACCTTCCCAGCTCCCTCAACCTTACCCTTGTTCCTTCTTTCCTTGTTGTAGAGACTCATGGCCTCACTCCCCTCCTCAGCTATAATAGCTTTCTCCATGAGTTCTGCAAATGTAGGGATTTGCAACACTACCACCTTATTGTAGAGCCAGGGTTTTAATCCTAGCTCAAACCTTCTAGCCTTCCTAGCCTCCGTATCAACTTGATGCGGAGCAAACCTAGCCAACTCATTAAATTTAGCGGCGTATTCTAACACCGTCATATTCTCCTATTTTAATTCCAGAAATTTTACCTCCATCCTAGCCTGCATACTAGATGAAAAATAGTTTTCCAAAAATAGAGTTTTAAACCTTTTCCAAGTAACTACACCTTCTCCGGCCCTCGCCTTATTCGCTTCCCACCAAAAATTTGCCTCACCCTTCATCATGTAGGTGGCAAAAGCGGTCTTTTGCCCCTCAGCTACCCTAGCTATAACGAATGCCTTTTCGATTTTTTTAACCCAAGTTTGGGCTTCTATAGGGTCAATTGTACCTCTAAATTCAGGCGGTCCTGCAGCCTTGATGTCCTTGAACTTTTCCAAGCGGTTGTCTGGCTGGTTCCCTGCGACCGGAATTCCTTGTTGCATTGTCTGAGCTACCATGTTTGCAAATTATTGCATTGGATCTGGTTGTTGTCCCCAAACGTTATTGACAGATTCTTCTGCCCTTTGATTTCTAGTTTGACGTCTTGGCGGCATTATCTAATTAAATAAAATATAATTTATCTTACATTCTAAACCTTATCACATAAGTTTAATATATTAAACTCATTTCATTACTCAAACATAAGTTCATTTTCATTAAGTCGTAGTAATTTACATAACATAGCCCATATTGTTATCCCTTTGTGACCACAAAAGTCGGGATTTACAAATTTGATCATTACAAAAGTTGAGAACATAACCTTACACAGACATACTAAGCACATATTACATTAAACAAACCTACACAACAGAACCTATACTACCTATTTATTACACCTTTTCCTTGGACAACTTTTCGCCTGATGACCTTCTATTCCACAATTAAAACAGACACATTGTGTTGGATTGGGACAATGAGGAGAGAAATGTCCCTTCTGTCCACAATTGTAGCAAATATATTCCCCTTTTCTGCATACAGCTTCATGTTTTTTGTCACAATTTTCACACCTTTCTATTCGATTAATTTTTCCTTAGTTGTTATCAGGATTTCTTATATCACGATCTTTCATCTTCCTTTTCCCCTTCTTGCTTGGAGCTGCGCCTGCTTTGTTGCTTTTAGCTCCAATTTGGTCAATTTAGATTCTAGGCTTATCTTGTTCTTCCATTGTTTCTATTAATGCTTTCCACAGTTGGCTATTTAGTAGTTTTTCTATTTCCCACAATTTTTCCAAAGAGGAAACCTGGTCCCGTAGATTCTGTACTTCAGTTGATGTTTGATCAACTCCAACTTCAGTGTCTGAATCACTATCTGTCAATTCCACCATTTCCAGATCTGGTATTACGTTTTCCACAATCACCACCTAATCGAGGTTGCCTTCACTTTGAGCCTTTATTTCAGCTATTGGCTTTGATATTGGCTCCTTCTTTACGATCCGAGGGTATCCTAATCCTTTTTCACCTGACATCTACACACATAAAATATCCTGATTAGCATGTAATATATACACATAACAAACAATAATTTTGTATAGGTTATCTTTTATTTTATTTGTCGATGAATTTATCTGATTCATCTCTTTTTAAACTCTATATGAGTTATTTATATTTTCAACGTTTCCCTCTGTTCTAAGGTTATAGCCTAAGGTCTATCCCACCTAAGGGTTTTAACCCTAAGCTCTGATACCATGATGTGACGCCCCCAAATCCAGGTACTTGAAACCCGAACTCAATGCTTCACGATACCATTTCTATGAGCGGAATACTACTAATAATAATAATAATATAGATTATCAAATTTAATTTACATATTATCAGAGTTTTCCATCCCAAGTACGAAACCTTCAAACATTCATTACATTACATGATAATTAATATATATCATCGTTATCCTAATAAAGTTTAGTTATTACAAAAGATAGCATTATCATTCATTCAGCGACCTTCCCTTTTCCTTTGTTCTTGACAGAGCCTTCAGGTTGTTCATACTTAGCTGAAAACATTTAAATTAAGAAAGGATGAGCATTTGATTGCCCAGCAAGTAATAGCAACAATAACATTTATCTGAACGAATTAAATGTTTTCTTTGAACGATACTTCTACAACGAATCAACAGTTGTGAAGTAAGCTGAACCAATAATAAACAATATATCATTTCTATTTCAAATTTTTGAAACTACGTATTGACTATAAATGATGATCATTTGACAGACTATGAACATTGTTTTCTATTTTCAAAAAGGTTAAACAGAACTTCATCATCTCAGAAACCGTCATAACTTACTCATTACTGGGTGATCGATCCATTATGCCCCTGTATTTATCAATACTACATTAAAGGGCGATATTTTCCCAAAGATTTTTGCCTTAAAGCATAAAAGTTTCCCATATTTGGGATGTTCATACCAGTCTAGAATCCGAACCAAAACAATTCAGTTGGATAACAATAAAGTTCTTATCTTGTTCAACAGCAATTTTAGGTTAATGTCTAGCCAGATCGAATAGCTTAGACGGCTTTTAATTCAACGTATACATACTAGGCAACTATAAGTATGTATCAACATGTGATAAAATATAATAATTTTCCAAGTGAGGACACTTGTATAACAAAATTTAGAAATTAACGAACAGAATATATTTCTTGATCTACAATATCAGAATTAAGGAACTTGTACAAGAGATTATAATTTAATAACTTACTTATACAGAATCATTGCATAAGTATATACAAAGGTTGAAATATTTGAACAATTGAAAAGAATAGTTTAGATATTATCTTACGCATGTCCATTGCATAAAGTAAATGCAAAGGGTTAGATACTTGCCTTGTCTGCTGCTTATACAACTTAGATTTATCTTTTATATCAAGCCCTATCATTAAATAGATGATTCGTTCGATTAGAATAACATATCATATCATATTGTACTGCTATTTGCAGTCAGCACATAACCTAATTACATTGTCATGTAAGTTTAACAACCATTGAATCACAAATAATCACTTATCTAATAATATTATCTAAGTCCAAATCAATTTCTAAAATGTGTCGGTGTACCGATAGCTTTATCGGGTATTTATCGAGTCTAAGACTCTATCTCAGTAAACTTAGTATCACCATATTATTTTAAATGACTTATAATAATTTTTAAACCTTTATTATAATTTATATAAATTTTCAAACATCGAAATCATTATTAAATGATTTAAATATTAAATAATTTCATTATCATTAACATTTAATTAATATTAAACTATTAATGAAATCATTTCCAAAATGTCAAAGTTATTTATAATAACTCAAAATACTTTTAAAGTATTAATATTATCCTTAAATAATTTTTAAAACATTTAAAATCATTTTAAATAATTATCATTAATATTAAAGTATTAATGTATTATTTATCAAAATATTAAAAGTCATTAAGTATAACTTAATAATATTTTTAATTCATTTATATCCTTTTTAAATGACTTTTAAATTAATAAAACCATTTTTAAACTATTTATTTAATATAATTATTAAATAAAATTAATATTATTAATATTAAATTAATAATCATTAATATTAAATTATTAATAAAATTATCCTTTAAATATTAAAAGTTATATTTTATAACTTAAAATATCTTTAAACACTTTATTTTCATTTAAAATGATTATTATAATATTAAAATCATTTTTAAACTAATTTATTTAATATAATTATTAAATAACTTTAATATCATTAATAATTATTAATTAATGAAATTTACCTTTAAATATTAAAAGTTATATTTTATAACTTAAAATATTTTTAAACTATTTATTTTCATTTAAAATGATTTTTATAATATTAAAATAATTTTTAATTAATTTATTTTATTTATTTGTTAAATAAATCTAATATCATTAATATTAAATAATTAATGAAATTTGCTTTAAAATATTAAAAGTTATATTTTATAACTTAAAATATTTCTAAATAACTTATTATCATTTAAAATGATTTTAATATAATAAAATGATTTTTAATTAATTTATTCAATGCATTTAATAAATAAATTAATTATCAATAATATTTAAATAAATACTAATATTTATGAAAAATATTCCAAATTATTAATATTTAATTTTTATAACTTAAAATTATTTTTAAAATTATTTTTGTAATTTTTTAAATTAAATACTATTTTTAAATGATTTTTGAAAATTTAATTAATTAAAATTAATAAAGCTGTATTTATAGGCCTTTAATGCATGACGATTGTAGTCTATGGTGTTCTTGAGCCTTCGAGAACATTCATAGCCAGTGTTCAAGTACCTTACTTTTACCAAGAACACTGATAAGATAATGATGTTTCTGGGATATATATTGATCACGATTTGTAGAACTAATGTAATATTACATGATAGAACAACAATCATGATCAACAAGCATAACACAAGCGAGATCTGAGGCCTAGAACAAGCTGTCAGAGCGATCTGGGCATATAATGCGAAATTTGCCATTTCTTAGGTTAATGTCGATCAACGGCTTTTGACCGTTAATAACTACACATCTAGACTAGAAATAAGCTTGATACTTGTTCTAGATCACAGACCACACAACAGGCTACCTATTCAAAGCTTGAAACAACACTACTAGAAAAACAAGAATACGTGACGAAATTTTGTGACAATTTTTAAAAACAATCACAAAAGATAGTAATTTATGATGGACTTTTTAAGCAATCACAAAATAATAGTATATATGATGGCTCTTAGTGATGACTAATCTTGCCATCAATGTATTATAATTGTGATGGTCATGTCAATCACACCAATTTTTTCACGCAAAATAAATTTTTTTTTGTGACGCACTAAGTCATCACTTATAGATATACCCTTTTCGTGATTGCATTTAAGCTATCACTAATATTTTAATGTAAGAAATAATCAAAATAATATTTTATGACGGTCGTGACAATTATTAAAAAAGATAGATTTTTGTGACGACTTTTATTTGCAATTACAAAAAGAAGGTATTTTGTGATGGAATTTTTAAGCCATCACAAAACAATAAAATTTATGATGGCTCTTAGTAATGACTAATTTTACCATCATTATAGAGTATTTGTGACTGCCATTGCAATCACCAAATCTTATGTGAAAGTAATTTTGTTTAGTAAGTCAACTCACATATGTTTCTTTTTATATTTTGTTTTAAAATTATAATCATGATCTGGACTTTGGTGTAGTGGTAATACTCGTTATTTAGTTTGCAAATGGGAGAGGGTTCGAATCCTACAAGTATCATTTTATACAATTAATATAAATACAATTAATACAGTGAAATAAATTATACGTAAATAGATATTCACGTTCTTATATTTGATCCCTAAAGTCTTATTTTTTTGTGATGACTTTGACAATCACAATAGATTACGTGTTAATGTGATTGTATTAATCATCACAAAAGCACTAAGCATTTGCGTGATTGCCAAAACCATCACGTAAAACCTTTCATGATGGGCGTATACAAGACGGCCATTGTGATGCTTAAAGCCATCACATAAACTTTTCGTGATGGTTTTCCTACTTTTTGTGATGGATTTTAGCCATCAGAAATGACCATTTTTTTAGTAGTGCAACAAAAACATCTAACAGAGAACGATTGGTGGCCACTGACATTCGTTGTCAGACCACTAATTTTTTTTTTTTTCAGATTCTTGAAATCTTCAAATCCGAGCCTCTAGATGTTATGGATCTAACATCTAGCAACCCAGATCATCATTAGACACCATATATAACATGTTTAACAAAAAAAAAATCTAACATCTAACAACATATCTTTGGTCAGATTGTATGGCTAGGGTTTATACCTTCTTTGATCAATCTTTGATTATGTGCTTCTTATTTGGTTATGGATTTCGTGGGGCTGGTATTTGGGACTGATATGTCTTAGAATTTCAGAGGTGAGAGCTTGAGAGAGTTTAGTTTGAGTGTTGTGCAAATTGTAAGTGAACAAATATCATTCTCTCTCCTCCAATCTATTTATATATGATGTTGGATGCATGAATTGGCTGAGATTGCTGGCAATTATAGAGCACATGGAGTTGTTGGTTTGGTGAACAACTTCACCAAATGTCAAAACCTATACACTAGCTTCAATAATGCATAGAGGGACAATTTGGTCATTTGTATTTCTAATTTAATGGTATTCCTGTCATTTGGCAAACCCTTAGGGTTTGACCCTTAGAGTTTGACCCTTAGGGTTTAACCCTGAGGTTTAGTACATAGTATTTGTAGGATTTAGCAATTAGGGTTTGCACAAAATAATAAAATAAAATAAAAATTTTAGTTTCTAAAATTTGTAATTAGGGTTTTTTTAATTAAATTAGTTTTCTAATTACATTATACAGGAACATTATGGTTATAATTAAGATCACTGATTTATCAATTACAGCACCCATTTGATAATTAGGGTTAACAATATACCAATTAGGACTAACAATTTAATAATTAGGGTTAAAAATTTGTAATTAGGGTTTCTAATCACCTTAAGCATGATCATTAATGTTTAAAGTCCGCTAATGAGTATTAAACATCATAAATTAGCAATTAGGGTTTCCCAATTTGACAGTTAGGGTCCCAAAATATCAGTTAGGGTTTTAATTTTTCAATCAAGGTATCGAGTCAATAATTATGGTTTACCTAATTAGCATTTATATTTATAATATCTGACATTGATCATATTATTACGATTTCCTAAAAACATCTTGAACTCTAATTTGTATTTTAAATTAGGGTTTCACACAGTAATACTAGGATTTGTCATATAACGCCATAATTGACCAACCATTATCGATCCACGTATACAGTACATATTTATAGCACTGAAAAATCAAAATATAATTAATATTATATTATTAGTACCATTCTTTGTTCCAAAACCAGAATTAGGGTTTGGATTCCATATCTGATTTACCTTGCATAAACAACTTTATTAATTAAGTTAAAATATTTAACTTAATAATCCGAGCTAAAATTCATATAAATAAATAATAATTATAATAACTACAATAACCATTCCTTATATTATTTAAATAATATAATATCATATTTCCTTTGAAAAATAAATAATAAAAACATTTCTACAATAAAATTAATTATTATAAAAATATAATTTATAATGATCATTAATTCTAAAATAAAATTATTTGTAAATATTCATGTAATAAATATATTTTTATTTACCATATAAATACATATACACATTATCTTGTACAAATCCTCATCTTTAAAATAAAAAAAAAAATTATACGCAAAATTTCGGTTTTATTTATATAGAAAATATTGAGTTATTACATCAACTTTGAATTTAAAAGTCCATCATCAATATTTTATCCCAGTAACATCAATCAATATACATCTTGAATCAAATATTCATCTTTGCACTACAGGCCAAATATATTCATTTGTATCACCAGTTGTTCATGTTCATCTCAACACATGTCTATCTTTTGCACTACGGGCCAAAGATGTTCATCAGATAATCATTGATCTTTGCACTACAGGCCAAAAATATTCAGTTATATCACCATTTAGGACGGAGGATGATGAAAAATATTTTAAAGAAACGAATCCAGTGAGATAAAAGAACAAAATTTAGGGATTCGTACTTTAGATAATCCAAGTTCAAAAATACTTCGTAATAAACCATAGTGGAGTAAAATTCAAGAATGAATATCAAAACATGGATACAATCAAAGATAGTAACCATAATAGACACATTGGACAAAGAAGAGGAAATGTTATTTTTTTATGAATAGTAACCCCGACATGAAAAGGTAGAAATTCTACAAGAAAAATCATACTTCGTGAATAGTACCGTATTCATAAATAGTGTCGTATACGTGAATAGTACCGTATACGTAAATAGTAACCTCGACATGAAAAGATAAAAAATTCATAATAAAATTCATACCAATATTTCAGTATAATGATATTGAACGAAATAACATCATTTACGAAGAAAATAACATCTCTTACCTCAAAAAAATAGTACTTCTGCGTGAACTATCGGATATAACGCTGAAGGAAACTTGTACTGAATAGCAACCACTGCTACAAAACAGTAAATAGACAACGCGGAAAAAACGTTGTGGTTTCTGTCAGAAAAACGTCGTGGTTAAGGGTGTTGTCTATTTGACACCCTTACACAACATTTTAAAAACGTTGTAGTTAAGCACAATACACAACATTTTTTAAAAAAAACACGTGTATTTGTTTTTAAAAAATTAGCATATGCTTAAAAACGTTGTAGAAGGTATGATTCCACAACGTTTTTTGGTTAAAATGATGTTTAGTATATAAGACAACGTTTTTTAAATGTTGTAGAATAAAAAAAAAATATTGTTGTTTAGTATATAAGACAAGATTTTTTAAATGTTGTAGAATAAAAAAAAAATATTGTTGTTTAGTATACCAGACAACGTTTTTTAAATGTTGTAGATAAAAAAAAAGAAAAAAAATGTGGTTCACCTATATTACCAATGCACCTACAATATGTTATTGCCATGATATATAGCCAAAATGTATCAACCATTTAAAATACATCCAAATAATACCATTCGTTTACAATTTCAAATTACTACATCCACGAAAACTATTTGTGAAGAAGAGAACAGAGAATTGACCATAAAACTATTACATCATAATGCGATAATAAATATATGGGAAAGCCAATGATAAATTAATGCGTAGACTCATCGTACATGAAATAGTTTACATACATGAAATAGTTATATACCAGCTAATCTGGTCTTCCTAGACAAGGAAATAATAAGTATTCTACTCCTAATAAGAAATTAAGAATGTTTGGATAATTTACAATGATATAAATACTTTTATTTGTTTCTCAAATAACATCCACACAAGCTAATTGTTATTGAGCCTAACATTTTCATTTACACACATATACACATAACATCATGTATGGAAGATAAGAGTGACTATTTAGATTTGTAAATTGACACTTATATCTCAATTCAGCGATAATGAGATAGCTAACCATATCAAGGCCAAGATGGCACAAAAGATAAAAGGTGTTACTAACATGTGATAACAACATTGCTACCCATATTTATGCCACTGATAACCTGTGATCAGAAAATCAAAATAAGTTAGCAACTCATAAAAGCAAAACTCTGCTGCATAAGAGTAGACCCTATATCACATAACCAGAATAGAGATTGCATGTTATCAAAAGATTGGCCTCTGAAATTATACAATTGGCTCATGGAGTGAATATTGTTGTCTGTTGCAAGTCAGTATGCATACAGGTTGAGGTGTAAAAAATACTCGCCGCAATTTTTAATTTTGTTAAATGTTTCCTTGAAAAGTGAGAAGAAAACTGCTCGTAATAGTTTTCGGTTACAAGCAAATCAACAAACAAACAACAATGCACTAATGATCACACATGTTTAGTTTTCAAATTAATCATGGAGGTAAAAGTTTTGCTTCACCTTCACGACAGACAAATAAGAATCTGTTAGGCCAACATATTTCCCAACCATTGCAATCCTCACCTGCAAAAAGCAGCATATTTTTAAATCACCAAGTACAAAATATTTTGAACGCAGTCACTAATTTTGGTTGATACTAACAGAATCAGTGAGGCCATCAAAATTTTCGGCCCTGTTGGTCCACTCTTGTAAATTAGGTGGTGTAGCTACGCTGAAACAGAAGTCTCATCATTAGTCAGATACTAAATTCGTAATCTTGTTACCCCCTACATATGCATAATTATTAGAAGAAAAAAAATATTTTTCAGCAAAAAAAAAGGTCCAAGTTAGAACCCCAAGACATGGGAGAAATGGTAGAGACCTTGAGGAATAACCTCAAGATAACTAGTTCCAATCCCCATACTTGAGGCCAAACTTAAATGTCCAAGATAAAACCTGACTCATACTCATTTCAGTAATTAGGAACATAAGTAGATCCTCTTTTTCAGTGTTACAAATTTTAAACAAAAGCTTACCTAAACAAGTCTAATTGTTTTAGAATGACATCATGGGCTTTTTGGTTCTGGAACAAGAATATAGTGTTAGAAACCTAATAGAACCTTGAAACATGATATAAGGAATATAGAAGAACAAACCAGATATAAAGTGAATATTACCCACCTTTAGTAAAAGAGGAACATGCCAAATGTTTGGAACATCATAGACATTAAGAATGTTACCAACCTGTGAAGATAAAAATCATGAAAATTTTTGTATCTGAGAACACAATTCATTTGAAAGGCTGAAATCTAGACAAAAGGAAAAACTTGGCAAATAACTTACAAGAACATGGCAAAATTGTGAAAGTTTTTGTTTTGTGCTCTCCAGTAATGGCTGTAATATCATTATAAAGCATAATTTATTCCTAAAAATATTGACCACAACACTTTTAAAAAATGAATATTTAAATTACAAAGCAACCAAATTATGAAAAGACACTTAAAATTCATTTTTACAGGTGATGCAACACATTGTTTTCTAATATTTTGCCAAAACAAAAATATAAATTCATTTCCTTCAAATTCATTCTGAAAAAAAAATGGAATCAGTTATGCTGTTATAACATGATCAAGTTCCATAACTAGGATGAAGTATGCAAGAAACATTGCATCCACCAAATATGACTTGTATTAAAGTCTATCAATTACATCAAATCCCTTAAATGCATATAGTAACACATATTATAGATATAAGAACATACCTGAGCAGAACGACATGCTAAAACATGAGGAGTCAAGCCTAGTGCTCTTAATTCCCGCACACTGTGTTGCGTAGGTTTTGTTTTCTTCCGGCCAAAGGCAAAAATAGGTGGAAACTAACTTCAGATAATGTAACAACCTTGGGGAATATAATTAGATCAAAAGACCAAATTTAGGTTAAATTTAAAGTTAAATGCTTCAAAATATTACTTGCTCTCCCACCACACCCAATACAGGTATAAGGCTCACGTGAATGAGGCAGAAATTATATTGTCCTGAAGAAAAGATTGAAGTGTAACATGAGAAAAAGCTTATTTAACATTAAAATAAAAAACCAGGCAAATTTATACACTTGAGAAGAGGCTTCTATTTACATATATAATAGGCACTATTTATACAGCTATATAGCATGCAATGCAGAAACATTACAGAACGTAACAGAAATAGACAAGCTCGATGACCATAGGAAGATATCATAACAACAAAAATTCAATAAACTATCAACTACACATCATTATGCTCAAAAGATATCTCATCTCTACACCACCAAGCTAAGCTAGTAAATGCTAGAAAAAATGAGTGGGAGCTAGGTCCCCTAGTAATAGATCTTTCAGAACATCCCAAAATCTTTGTGGCACTAAATGTTATAGAATAAATTCACATATCATATGACATGACAATGACAATGAAGATTATAAAAGCGTAATGAGAATGAGCTCAATCAATCTTTCTGAAAAGACAGAAAACAATGCAACCTTACCAACTGAGAAGAATAGTTGTCGCAAAGCCTCTATGAATGGCATTGATTCAATGTCACCTAATAATTAAATAAAAAATATATCACCTCACAAATGGTAATGAAAATGGGTAGTCAAACTTTGAGAGAGCTCATACCAACAGTCCCTCCTAATTCTATCACACAAACATCAGCTGGGCCCTCTTTCCCATCCACAGGAATAATCCATATGTATTATGAAAATTTCAATAACAATACTAATGAACAATGAAAGCGGAAGCACAAACAGCATAAAGAATAACATAAGATATGCATGGTTAGGCATTTTGCATGCGTCTACAGCTGGAGATGAAGGCCAATTCACTATATCAAAATTAACGAGTACAAAAGATGCGAACACTCGCAAACTTGAGCCACGAAATTACACAGAATGTCTCTGTCGATGACTTAACCTAATCAAGTGATACAACAATACATATACGAACTACAAAGGACAACCCCAAATCCAAAATCATATAGTGTTAGAATACAAATCCGAAGCAAGGATCTGAAAGTCGATCTCATGAATCCAACACGGCTATGAAGCGATATTGGAGAGGAGAACCAGAGACATATAGTGTTAGAATACAAATTCAAATTTTACCTTGATATGGAGAGGAAATTCGGAGACTTGAGAAATGACATCGAAGGCGAGATCGGTCTACTCCGCTTACCCACGGGAGTTAGTCCCTCTTCAATCGAACTCAAAGCCGGAAAAGGCGGGTTTCCTCACCTTCCGGTGAGGCGACTTCATGAAGTGGATTTTTGACGAAGAAGATCTGAATCTGCAGAAAGGGGTTTAGGAATTTAGAAGAAGAAAGAATAGGTGGTAATTTGGTAATGGTAGGAAACAGAATACAGTGGTAGCCGATTTTGCTCCGTGTCTTTTTTTTTGCTCCGTGTTTCATTCTGGCGTCTTTTTTTTCTCCGTGTTTTTGTAGATAGACAACGTTTTAAAAAAAACGTTATCTAGTTAAAATTAAAAAATGTCCTTTTAAATAGATAACGTTTTTGTATATATATCTACAATGTTTTTAGTTTTTTTAAAAATATTGTGAAAAAAATACCACAACGTTTTTATAAAAAAATGTTGTGGTTTAAGCGTTGTCTATTTACTGTTTTGTAGTAGTGAACTCTCAAAGTATCTAAATACTCACAAAATACGTTCGATAATATAGAGAGAGAAAACTTATGATTTTTGTGACACCTTCAAAATTAGGTATACATCACTCATTCTGAGTCGCCAGATACATGGTACAAAATTCAAATACAACTTCATTTATACAACTATCGAGCTGTCGTATAGAATACGACCACAATTAACTGTGAATTTTAATACAAATATATGTAACTCTCATGGTGCCTCGACCACAACGTTACAATGGTACTTTACATAAAAGTATAGTCAAAGACTGTTTTAGAAATTAAAATCTTTGGGAAGTGCTCAAGAAAACCTTCGTACATGGAAGGCCATTCGTATAGGTTATAATAGATATCATATGGCCACAGAATTATCCTTGGTTAACCCAATAGACCCCAAAGAAAAACGAGAAGATTACTATCATCTTCTTTCCAATGGTGAGTCTTCTCTTGACATATATCTATCTCCACTGTCTCCAAGTGAATATTATATTTCAAATAAACTCCAAGATCATATAGGTAGTGCAGTAGATATATTCAAAGAAGTGGATGCGCAACAACTCGTCTTATGATAACACGAGGTCGTATGTCATTAGACATCTTGTATGATTGTGGCAAAACACCTTCCAAAGTTGGGTTCACCTCACCTATTTGATTCACCAAATATAAATACTAAATATTGTATAGAATCTGACACACTTTTTATCTTTGTTTAGGAGAACCTCCATGACTAGAGAGACCTTTGTTCTATTCCCCTGTTATCCCCCTTTCGACCCAAGAACACTCTTACAGAAACACTCTTATTACATTAGAAAGAAGAGTACTGGATATAGAAGTAATGAAGTAGCAAAACACTTTTCTTCTTTCTCTCTATAGTTTCTCTCTCTAGAGTTTCAGCGAATTCGTAAGAAATAATGAAGGAATGAGCTTCTATTTATAGAAAAATGGACTGCATAGTAACTAACTTATGAACGGTCCAGATTAATTTATTTTAATCTGACGGTCCATATTTAAAGCAAAATAGAATAAAACGAATAACTTTATAAAAGATTTTACTATACAAATACTATGCAGGCACTATGCAAATACTATGCAGGCACTATGCAAACACTATGCATAATAAAATAGGACAAAGGTGCAAAAATGCCCCTGATGTTTACACAGATGTCCCACTTCCACCCTCAACTAATTTTTTTTTCAAAAGTACCATTAACGTTTCAAATTTAAGCTCATTTGTGCCCCTCCCATTAACTATACTGCCAACTAGACAAACAGGGTAAAGCCTATCTAATGTGGCTGACACGTTGCACCTTCCTATTTTGTCTACTTTTCTCTCTCCTCCAAAAAATAGAGCAAAAAAATGGATGAAGACTGGGTTTACTCGCGATGGTCAGAGACTACTCCACCGCTGCCACATCAACTAAACCCATCACCACCTTCTCCTCCACCACCACCACTACCAAATCGCCGCATATAATATATTGCAAGCTGCCTCATTTTTGGTAAGCCGCCGTAGATGGTGGCGGTGAAGGGCAAACCCATCAATCAACATATCAAATTGACACTTCGTCGATCGTAAAAGAAGTCGCTTAGGTTAATCGCAGACAAAAGGCGATCGGATGCTTGATAAGTTTCCGATTTAAACATCGACATTCTCGTTTGTATACTAATAATTGTAGACATATTTACTGGCAAAAGAAATTAATAGAGCAAAGAGAAAATTATGATGTAGTGTGCAGAAGCGCAACTCCTGAGGTAAACAGAGAGTGGTCAGAGAGATTTTAAAGAGAGAAAATGAAAGTTAAAAAAACATGTGACTGTAAAGAGAAATAAAAGACGGGCGGCTCTGATTAGAGTTTTTGTGTCTTGGAGTTATTTACGAGGGGGACCCGAATCTAGTAAACATTTAAATTTGAGTGTACGTGAGTAGTATATTTCCCTTTGCCACTTCTAATTGACACTTCCCCAACTCGTTGATCTTCAAATCATTTGTTGTCTAGAATCTGAAATAGGTGAACGAACAAAAGAATATTTACATTCAAAAGTGGTCCCAAAAAACAAGAAAAACTTACTAGTATAATAGAGAAAAAGTATATTAATTAGAAGAAAACAAACCCACAGGATCAAGCCAATCTCCTTCGGTAGAACCAATAACAGGCTTATCGCTTCTCAAAGCGTTGATTAGACTCGACTTTCCAACACCACTCAAAGCGTTGATCAAAGTCGTCGGAATTTGATCGAAAAATCCATAGTTTCCGATCAAAATCTTCAAAGACACAATCACATATTAGATCTCAACACCATCACCATCGCATTCACACCTCCATCCCGGCGATAGTCAAACATGATCAAGAAATGAAGAAATCATGCACTCCTTTGTAACTCTTTCGTGTCCGGTGTCTTTACGAATAGAAATTTGGTAAAGAAAAAGGAGAGAGAACAGAGGAAGAAGATGGGACTCACGGGAGAGAGAACAAATATTATATCTAAATATTTTTTTTCCTTTTCCATGTCACACTTTTGTCCACGTGTTATTTGTTGAAAAATAAACTAACATCCGTTTGTCTAGTTGGCAGTATAGTTAACGGGAGGGGCATAAATGAGCTTAAATTTGAAACGTTAATGGTACTTTTGGAAAAAAAATTAGTTGAGGGTGGAAGTGGGACATCCGTGTAAACATCAGGGGCATTTTTGCACCTTTGCCCTAATAAAATATAATATATTCTAATTATTGTCTAATAAAATAGATAACTTTATAAAAGTATTCTGTTTTATATAAAAAAAAATTTACTATTAGCCTAATAAAAAGAATAACTTTATAAAAGTATTCTATTTTATATAAAAAGTTTTTCTGTTTTATTACATTAATAATACTAATAAAACAAAACTGAGTGACTTATTACGTAAGCATCAATAATCAATGTGTGTGCTACTATACAACCACGCGTATTCATCGTACTTTTTAACAGGGTGTTTCAACAGTTAACGGTAAAACTTTCGCCGTTATTTTTATAAAAATATTTTTGTCGTTTTCTCAATCCGACAATAATTCCGTTGTGGGGTCCACCAATGATTATACCGTCGTACGGATATTCCCCGACAAAAAAAATATTCCCCGACTAATCGAATATTCTCCGACACAACGAATATTTTATATTAACTTGCTTACTTTGCAAAAAAAAAAATTCACATATTACCCTTAACTTTAAACTTTTATCAATTTAACTATTTACCAAAATAGAAAAATTGAATACTTTTATTTCATAAAATTCGGGGTCTCACAATCACCCCTCCTTATGAAATTTCGCCCTCGAAATTTACATACGTACCTGATATTCGAAGAGATGAGAATGCCTTGCTTTCTTTTCGGATTGTACCGTCCCGGTTATATCCTCTGTATCATGATTTTTTTCATTGCTCATCTCCTGTATTTTAGATATCATTCTAAAATATATCTTCAAAACAAAGGTTAATTGACATATCATAATTTGTCAACTTATCAAGTAAATAATTTCAGCTTAGGTAAGTCACACACTAGATAAGTATATAACTCGTCTCACCCTCCTAGTTCTAGACTCTTAGCTCGCCAAATGACCATATCCTAAGCTCGATACCAAATGTGACGCCCCCAAAATTAGGTATACATCACCCATTCTGAGTCGCCAGATACATGGTACAAAATTCAAATACAACTTTATTTATACAACTGTTGAGATGTCGTATAGAATACGACCACAGTTAATTGTGAGTTTTAATACAAATGTATGTAACTTTCATGGTGCCTCGACCACAACCTTACAATGGTACTTTACATAAAAGTATAGTCAAAGACTGTTTTAGAAATTAAAATCTTTGGGAAGTGCTCAAGGAAATCTTCGTACATGGGAGGCCATGCGTATAGGTTATAATAGATATCATATAGCCACAGAATTATCCTTGGTTGACCCAATAGACCCCAAAGAAAAATGAGAAGATTACTATCATCTTCTTTCCAATGGTGAGTCTTCTCTTGACATATATCTATCTCCACTGTCTCCAAGTGAATATTATATTTCAAATAAACTCCAAGATCATATAGGTAGTGCCCGTAGATATATTCAGCAAGTGGATGCGCACAACTCTGTCTTATGATAACACGAGGTTGTATGTCATTAGACATCTTGTATGATTGTGGCAAAACACCCTTCCAAAGTTGGGTTCACCTCACCCTATTTGATTCACCAAATATAACTACTAAATATTGTATAGAATACAACACACTTTTCTATACTGTTTAGGGAGAACCTCCATGACTAGAGACCACTCATTCTATTCCCCTCGTTATCCCTCGTCAAATCCTAAGAAACACTCTTACGGCAACACTCTTATTACCTTAGAAAGAAGAGTACTGGATATAGAAGTAGTGAAGTAGCAGAACACTTTTCTTCTTTCTCTCTATAGTTTCTCTCTCTAGAGTTTCAGTGAATTCGTAAGAAATAATGAAGGAATGAGCTTCTATTTATAGAAAAATGGACTGCATAGTAACTAACTCATGAGCGGTCAGATTGATTTACTTTAATCTGTTGGGTCCATATTTAAAGCAAAATCTTTTAAATAAAATATAATATATTCTATTTATAATCTAATAAAACGAATAACTTTATAAAAGATTTTACTATGTAAACCTTATGTAGACACTATCTGAAACACTATCACGCAGTAACTATGTAAACACTATGCATAATAAAATATAATATATTCTAATTATTATCTAATAAAAAGCAGATAACTTTATAAAAATATTCTGCTTTTATATAAAAGATTTTACTATTAGCCTAATAAAATGAATAACTTTATAAAAGTATTACATTTTATATAAAAACTTTTATGTTTTATTACATTAATAATACTAATAAAACAAAACCGAGTGACTTATTACGTAAGCATCAATAATCAATACTGGTGTGCTACTATACAACTACGGCATTATTCTTTGCTTTTAATCTAGGATGTTTCAACAGATTAACGGTAAAACTTCCGCCGTTATTTTCATAAAATATTTTTGTCGTTTTCTCGATTCAATATGATAATTTAATTTCAATAGAGGTCCACCAATGATTGTACTGCGTCATACGGATATTCCCCGATAAAAAAAATATTCCCCGACTAATCGAATATTCCCCGACACAACGAATATTTTATATCAACTTGCTTACTTTGCAAAACAAAAAATTCACATATTACCCTTAACTTTAAACTTTTATCAATTTAACTATTTACCAAAATAGAAAAATTGAATACTTTTATTTCATAAAATTCGGGGTCTCACAATTTTAGTGTGATTTTCAATTCTAACTAAGCACCCTATTTATAGGAAAATGCTTAGAACACCAAAGTAGACTAAATTAATAAAATAATATTTTATAAAAAAAATTCACGCCCACAAAAATTGATCAAATTTTAGCACACCACAGTGGCACCTACCAAAAATCTGATTTTTCCACAACAACCAAAAGTGGGGCCCACATGTTTTTAATAAAAATATTTATTTCTAAAACTTCAATAATTCATAATAAATAGTCATTTTATCAGAAAATTATGAATTTTATTTCCAATCCATAAAAAAATTAATTTTCTACAACTTTGTAGAAGAAAGTTTTTTCAAATTCCAATCAGAAAATACCCGAAATCCACATACGGATGATTTTTAATACCTCTATTCTGACAAAATACTGATAAAATACCTCAACATTAATTCTTTCATTTATATCCACATAAAATAAATATTTTCTTATCATATAAATTAATAATTAATTATTCACAAATAATATTACAGAATCACAATATGACAACCAGGTCGTTCCTAGAAAAGAGGTGGCTTTCCGATAAGGATTTCTCCTTACTGGCGTGCAATTAGGTGACCAAACCCCTTTCCTAGACAGAACTTCCTTAGACATTGTCAATAATGCTATCTAATAATATTATTTAAATAATATGAATTATTGATATGATAATGAGAAATACTGTGCAGTGACAATTATTGAAATAATAATAGTATAAAATATCAATGTAGCAATTATTGAATCAATAAAATAAAATATTGAACAGTAATTACTGTAATAATTATTGAGCAGTGTCTTCTTACGTAAGAATCAATAAATCAAAAATATTGTGCAATACTGTATGCTACTGTGCAACTACGCGTATTACTGTATTTTAACCACTGGATATTTCAACAGTGTTAATGGTAACAACTACGACGTTATTTGTAAAAACTCAAACTTGTCGTTTTTTTCATCCGATCGTTTTCCGTTATGGGGCCCATAAATGGCTGCGTCATCGTACGAATATTCCCCGATGACAAAAATATTTCACGACCAAACGAATATTCCCTGACAACAATGAATATTTAATAACCACATGCTTATTTTATAAAATTTGCACATTTCACCCATAACCAAAGCATTATATCAAATTAACACTTTATTATTCAAAATAATAATTAGAAAAAAATCGATTTTATTTATAAAAAGTTGGGCTCTTACAACTAATATAAGATATATAATTTTTTGGGACAATGTGATAAGTTAAGAGTGATATAAAAAAATAAATAAGTTATTATCTTAAAAAGTTATAAATGATAAAAAAAATTAAAATAATTTTATTTAAAAATTATTATTATTATGGAATAAAGTTAGTACTACTTGTATAAAAATTGTGTCCACAAAAAACATTTACTATTATTTTCATCTCATAATAATAATAGTCGTTTTAGCTTCATAAACATATATTAAGAAAGTTATTTAATAATTAAAATTTATATGAAATTTTATGACTATCCTTTTATGGGAAGTTAAAAATTACTAATACAAATGAATTTTTTTTAAGACAATAAAAAAAGGTAAGGGTGGTATAAAAAAATAATAATTTATTCTTTATAAAAATTATAAAAGACAAAAAAATTAAAATAATTTTTTTTTGAAAAAGTCAATTATTATAGAACGAATGTAATAGCTATTTTTGTCAAATCATGTGCCCTAGCTAGCTAACTTTATTGCAGAAATAATAACGATAAATACTTTGGCGAAAGAGACCACAGAACACTGCCAATCCACTTGCTTTAGTTGCCCATCCACATGGATTTTGCCGGCCACTAAAATAAAGGGTATCTTATTCTTTGCTTGGATATGATTTTGTTGACTGTCAACAGTATTTATTTATTCTCTCCGTATTTATTTATTATAAAAGTGTCTATCATATTACATATATTTATATAATTACGAAATATAATATAATTATAAAAGTGTCTATCATATTACATATATTTTAAAAAATAATAACTAATATTTATTATGATTGTCACAAAAGAGTGAGTCCGGATCACTTGTCCCAAATTATGTCTCATCTTTTATCCTAACAAGGAGACCGTGTCATGGGACAATTTTAATATTATTTTTATATAAAATAAAATGATTCAATCAAAATAAAAAAAGAAAATTACTATAATTTTTTCCGACCCAATTACTGTTTCTATAATTAAAAAATTCTTACTTCCTTCCAAATTCAATTCCTATTTAACCTATTAAATCAACTAAAATACATTCAATTGATAAAATTATATAATTTTATTGAGAAACAAAATGAAAAATTCAAATATGTTGGTGCATAAGAGTGGTTAGCACGAAAATAATTTTTGTCAATTGATCAATACAACATCGATACGCAAGTTGGAAGATTATCTCTCTCTCTGTGTGTCAACACTATATTAATCAATTGACCAATTTATCATAAAATTAATTTCATAATAATTGAATCTGATTATATATTAGTCTATTATTTTTCTTGTGCCCTTTTTGCGGTAATCCAACTAACATAAGAGATGGCGAATACTAAAAAATCTTTTCTTTTCTTTTTTTATTTAAAAAACCATTTGTTCTTCTTAAGAAAAATTAATAAAATTTTATTAAAATTAAATTAAAGTAGTATTCTTTTTATGGAACGGAAGGCGTTGTTAACGCCAAGATCTTCTCCAACGTCCCAATCACGTAAGACGCTCTGATCCTGCACACTAAACACAATCAACACCAAAAGCTTGACGACTTCGACCGTCGGGGGATAGCTCAGGCGTGAGAGTCAGTACATGCCGTCACAAGGGTTAACAAATGGAGGATAAAATGTCTAGCGTCTTGAGAGATAAAATTATCAGTTGTATGAATGCGTACCTTTTCCTGGAGACTTCCTTGCTAGGTTATACTCTCTCTTACCCGGTTCTCGTACCACCTACTCTCGTCGTCGACACCATTTCACTCCTCTCGTTGATCCCTTAGAATGCATGCGGGTTGTCAACTTTTCTCTCTTGTGTATCTTCTTGGTAGGCTATAATCCCATCCACATTAATGATCTGCAGACTTTTGGTCAACAGCCATCCTTTTTAATCATTACAAGTCAAAGATAGAGATATTAAAAGATCTAGTGGGTTGACCCCTTGACCCGACCCGATTTCGTAAGGACTTAACAGGAATAAAGTGGTGACTAGGCCCAATAACTTTAAGACCCAATAGAGAAAACCCAATAGATTAATCAAATAAGTAAGCCTAATCCACTCGGCCCAATATGTGAAATATCATGACCCAACATTGCCCCCTAGTTTTTTATCAAATAGGATATTTAATGGAAAACTATAGATGGTCCATGATATTATAGGATCTAACAGGATCGAAATGGGCCCAAACTAAGATTTACCAAAGCCCAAACGGTAATGAATTAAAATCATAAGACAATTTAAGAACCGGAAACCCAATTAAAAGGCCTAACCCGGTTAATATCCGAATCTTGAATTGGACGCTGCCCGTTTGAATTCTTGATTATTACTGTCAATTAATGTGCCGTCCTCGTGTACCGTGTAACCGTCGGTATAAAAGATAAACTTTACCAAATTTGACAGTTTTACCTGTCAATTTGAATTTTGGACCTTTGAGCTCTCTTCTTCTCTCCAGAATTTTTCTTTCCTTCTCTGCAAAATCTCGTCAATGGCTTCCCAATATTCTAAACATAGTTCGCCTCTTCTAGTGACACCGATCAGTGTCGTTCCACCAAACCCAAGCCCCAACAAGGGAGCCTCAAGCTCCAATCCGACAGCTGCAACTCCTAGTAAGAATCCGGTAACGAAGCCCCTTCCCAACCCTTCTGCATTCTATAGGAGTAAGGAACGATACCTTCATGCCAACACTCCATCGATAGTTACAGAGATTGATTTGAAGAGGATTCGGACTCGTTGTCACATTTTGGATACCCATTTAGTGAGAGCTCCCAGGTCTAAAGAACGAATGTATCAATGTCCTGAAGGATGGACGGCTGTCCCGGTGACCATCTTGGAGAAGGGGGTTCGGTTCCCTCTCCATGTCTTCATAGTGACTATCTTAGGGTTTCTGGGTGTTGGGCTCGGCCAATTGGTGCCGAACTCTTACATTCATATCCTAGCATTCATCGCCTTCTGCCACGAGTTAGGTGTCGAACCTACACTCAACTTCTTCTTCACCGTGTACAAGATCGGCCAGTCCAGAGAAAAAGGATTTAAGGCCATAAGCAAGCATCCTTCGAAGACAGGAGAGAAGTTCGAGAGACGTTCATTGGTGAACACTCCTTCGAGCAATAGGGGATGGCATGAGAGGTGGTTTTTCATCAAGGGACCTGAAATCACCTCTTTACCGAACTGGGCCACTGATGAGAAGACTTCTACTGACTTCGGAGACATTCCTGAAGAACGTGAGGCCGAGATGATAGAACTTTTTGACAATTTCCCGAAGGAGGAATGGAACTATGGACTTCTTTCCGAGCAGGCGTGGTTATACGACTATAAATGTAAGTACGGATTTATTTTATGAATATTTGAAAATTGATGTGATATGGATTCTGATGTAAAATTATTAATCTTCTGTAGTAACTTTGATTAAACCGTCGTCTTCGGAGGTGAAGGACTTAGAGGATTTTTTAGCTGAAAAGTCTGTAGAAGCCACTGCCGACCCCCCACAATAGGAAGTCCCATCCGAAGATAATCTGGCAGGAAAATCTGCAGAAGTCGATGCTGATCCTCCACAACCGTAAGCCCCCTCCAAACTCAACCCTCCTACTGAAACACTTGCATCTGAACTCCTAGTTCATAGACCAGAAGATGATGAGCCCGTTCTTCCGGAAGAAGTCCTCTAACCTCGCCGAAAGAAAAGAGCTATCTGAAAACCCAAACCAATCTCCATCCCATCAGATTCGAAACCCCTCTCTGAACCTGAACCAATTATTAACCCAACACCTGCTCGAAGGAGTTTACTCTATCTATCTGCAGACGATCGTAAACAGCTCCTTCGAGTCAAGAAATTAAGAACCAAGATTACTCCTCTGACTTCTGACGAACTCAGAGTGTCTTCTTCGACTGTTCCCCCCTCTTCAATGCTAGTGGAAACTCGAGTTGCTAATGAAGAAGAGCAAATCAAACCCACTGCAGCACCATCTCGAAAGAGAAAACAACCATCTGACAGCCATCCGAGCTTAACACCCGTACCTTCACCAGTTCGCAACCCCACTCCAGTCCGATCTCCCTCTCCCGAGAACTTATATATGGATCCTTCTCCAACTCATGACCAACCTATGCCTTCCCCCCCAAGGCCTTCATCATAAGAATTTCAGAATGATGCAATGGGAACACCGACCATGTGGCCTCGGTTCAATGCCAATTTCCCCTTTTGGCTTTTTGATACCTTCGTTCGAGAAACTGATGATCACCGATTTGGTAATCATTCGAACGGGGACTTTCTTGATGAAGGCATGAGCTATTTGGCGAAGGTAAGTGACAATTTTCTTGGTTTATACTCTTTTTTTTTCTTGTTTAAGTACCTGGAATTGATTAAATATCGTTGAATATATGCAGGAAAATGCAGTCTTTGGACGTTTACGTCCCAGACATATAAACGCTGAGGCCGAAGAGGAGGCTATGAGAAGGGAGAATAATATGCTAAAGGCATCATTAGCTCGGGAGAGAAGTGAACACGAAAGTGTTCTTCACACCAATGAAGGCCTTTGGAGGGAACTGGCTCAAACCAAAGAGGGTCTGAGGGAGTCCAATGATGAGCTGGAGTCAACCAAGGAAGAATTGAAAGAGACTAAGGCCAGCCAGCAATCTCTAACCGATATGAACGTCGGCCTGGTTGGAGAGAATCTGGCTCTGAAGGCTAAAAATGAAGAATTCGTCACAGCCCATCGGAGCTTGGCGATATAACATGGAAAAGTTTAGATGAAGGAGATGAAGGCTCGGGATGATAAGAAAACACATAGGGCCAAACATCGTAAAATTCGTGGCAAGATAAGAGTACTTAAGGAGCGAGATCCTCCTTTGACTGAAGAGCTGCGTAAGCAAATACAGGCGGACTATCGTACGTCTGACGAGCTTGGTGCATAAATTTTGAAGGTATACTATGAAGGATATGAAGCCTGTCGAGATCGAGGCAAGGAAAAGTCGGTCATATTTCAATTGGATCCACCCTTCTTGACTCGAAAATGAAGGTAAAAAATTTGAGTCTGATATTGCTTCGTTTTAGTTTTTAGGACTTCTGTCTTTTGTTGTTTTCGGAATTTGTTTAAAAATTATGTTGTAAAGAACTTTTATTTCTGTTTAGGTGAATTTGTTTAAGTGTTAATGAAATTTCAATTTTCTTTACCATGACTTCTGTTTACTTCGTTTCTTGTCAATAATTCAGCATTAATGATCTTGAATGAACTTAACTTAAACTATGAATCAGATAAGGCATATAACAGTTAAATTAAGAAATGAAATGAGCTGAATTCAATGAACTGAACTGAATGAACCGAACTCAACACTTGAACAAAATAAAGTAGTGTATGCTTATCGTTTCCAAAGTGTGAGGTAGGTCGTGTACAAGGTGAATTCGGCTGATCCTCCTCGTACGATCAAGATCTTGTTTACCACTCGGGGTAGAACAAGTATATAAGGATGTTTGTTTACCACTCAGGGTAGAACAAATTCATAAGGACACTCCTAACAAAAAGGCTACCATCGAATGGTCAGCGAGTCCGACCATACCTCCTTACTTCGGTGCATATTGATTTACCACTCGCGATAAAAGCAATATTAAAAGGACCATAGAATTTATTTACCACTCGTGGTAGAACAAATTCATAAGGACACTCCTGTCGAAAGGGCTACCATCGAATGGTCAGCGAGTCCACCCCGTCCTCCTTACACCGATGAAGTTTGCCTACCCCGAAGAGCCTAAAAAATTCATAAGGACCACCTGCCAAAAGGCTACCATCGAATGGTCAGCGAGTCCCCCCCCCCCCCGGTCCTCCTTACTCCCTTGTGAACTGTAGGACAAATAGGCCGAAGATCAATTGTGAAAAAGTGAATCTTTTATTGATGATGAACAACTATGTACAAACTTCCGATAAACTGACTCGATCTCTATTGGAAATATTTCCGAAGCCTGCCAGCATGCCAAGTGTTCTTGATCTCGGATCCGTCCAATGCCTTGATCCAGTAAGTTCTCGGCTTTGGTACTTGATTACTTTATAGGTCCTTCCGATTCCTAAGATCGCCTTTCCCATGTTACTCAGGCGTAGATGCTTCGACTTCTCTGAGGACGAAGTCTCCCACTTCAAATTTATGAAGTTTTACCCCTTTGTTGTAATGTTTGGCAACTCTCCGCTGGTAGGCTACTAACTTGATCAAAGCCACCTCTCTGACTTCTTCCAAAAGATCTAAGTTGGCCTTCAGTCCTTCATCATTATAGATCTCTCTGAACTGACAAACCCGAAGACTTGGAGACCCAATCTCGACTGGGACTAAGGCATCAGTACCATAGGCTAATCTGAAAGGTGAATCCCCCATTGTAGTCCTCGGTGTAGTCCGGTAAGCCCATAACACGCTGAGCAGCTCCTCCGGCCATCTTCCTTTAGCTTCATCCAGTCTTTGCTTGATCCCGTTCAGCAGCTTTCTGTTGGTCACCTCAACCTACCCATTTGACTGTGGATGAGCCACCGAGGTCTTCCTGTGTTGAACCCCCAATTCTTTCATAAATCCTTCAAATTTTGATCCCATGAACTGGCGTCCATTGTCCGATATCACCACTTTAGGAATTACAAAATGAAACACTACGGACTCTTTCATGAATTTCAAACACTCTTGTTCCGTTATCAACCGAAGTGGCCTCGCTTCTACCCATTTGGTCATGCAATCGATAGCGACTATGACAAAATTGACCTGACCTTTAGCTTTCGGTAATGGACCCAATATATCTACCCCCCAGACAGCAAAGGGTATAGGAGATAAAATCGAGTATAGCTCTTCTGGTGGCTGATGTGGGATCGGACTATTGAGCTGACACTTCTCACACTTCTTCATATACTCTGTAGCTTCCTTGAAGATCGTAGGCTAGTAGTATCCCTGCCGAAGTACTTTGTAAGCCAAAGACTTAGCAGCCATATGGTCACCGTAAATACCCTCGTGAACCTCCCGAAGAGCATACTCAGCCTCGGATGGAACCAAACACTTTAACAATGGTGACGAAAATGCCCTTCGATAAAGGTCCCCATCAATAAGAACGAAGTTGGCACTCTTGTACTTGATCTTCTTTGCCAATATTTGATCCGAAGGAAGGACGCCATCTGCCAGATATTCAATGTAGGGAGTCATCCAACAGTTAGATCGCTCAATACATATTATCGCTTCGTGCTGGATACTCGGCTGCTGTAAGACCTCTAAATAAACTGACCCGTTGAAAACAACAGCATCCGTAGTGGCCAACTTTGACAATGCATCGGCAATAGAATTGTTGTTACGTTCTATGCCCTGAAACTCATAAGAGACAAAATACTGAAGCCGGTCCTTCAACTCTGCCAAATACTTGATCATCCTCGCATTCACGAGCTTCATAATCTCAAGCGGTTACTTGATGACCGGTTGAGAGTCCTTTGTAGATGATCGCTCTTCGAACTTCTAGACTTTTGCTAATCGGACTCGCCAACACGCGCCCGTATTCAAACCTCATTGTTCGTTGCTCTGAATCCAAATTTGATGGCCTGCTGCACCTTGAATCCCTCCGGACTTGTCAAAATAATTCTTGCCCCACTGACATCCGCGGTAGAAGATCCATCTGCATACAACGTCCATGAATTTCGACGCAAGCTAAAGAACTGCTGAATTCGACGGACGTCTCGCTTCGGCAACTCAAAGATCTACTTCGGAGAACGAACATTCCACCATGAAATCGGCCAAGGCTTGACCTTTGATAGTAGTTCGGGGATGATATTCAATAAAAAATTATGATAATTCCATAGTCCACGCTACTAATCTCCCTGAAACTTCTGGCTTACTCATCACCTTCTTCAGTGGTTGATCCGTGTAGACAACTAGGAGTCGACCTTAAAAATATTGTCGAAGCTTTCGACTAGCAATTATTAAAATGAAGGCAAATTTTTTAATATTTGGGTACCTGGTTTCAGCATCTCTTAGGACGTGACTGACATAATAAATCGGATGCTGCTTCCCACTGACTTCCCGAACCAGCACTGCTCCATCTGCCAACGAACTAGCTGCCAGATATAAATACAAGATCTCGGCCGGAGTTGGTTTCACCAATAAAGGGGCCGAAGACAGATATGTCTTTATGCCTTGGAAGGCGTCTTCACACTCCGAAGTCCACTGGAATGTCTTCGCATTCTTCGGTCCCTTCAGTGTGTTAAAGAATGGCAAGCATCTCTCTGCGGATTGGACATGAATCTCCTCAAAACTGCAATCCTACCAGTCAGACATTGAACGTCTTTGAATGACTGAGGAGTCTTCATGTCTAGAATGGCCTGGATCTTTTCTGGATTGGCCTCAATGCCCCTTTGACTGACCAGGTAACCCAGGAACTTCCCTGCACTGAGTCCGAAGGTACACTTTATAGGATTGAGTCTCAATTTGTGATGGCAGACTGTCTGAAAGCATTCCTTCAGATCATCCAAATGCTTCTGAACCATCGTACTTTTCATGATCATATCATCCTCGTACACCTCCATGTTCCTTCCCAGCTGCTTCTGGAAGATGAAGTTCATCATTCTCTAGTAAGTGGCTCCAGTATTTATCAGTCCGAAGGTCATCTTCTTATAGGCGTACACCGAACGGTGTGTGATGAATGTTGTCTTTGGAATGTCCTCCTTGCACATAGAAATTTGATGATAACCTGAAAAAGCATCCATAAATCTTATTAGTGCATACCCCGAAGTCGTATCAATAAGTTGATCAATGTGGGGTAGAGGATAGAAGTCCTTTGGGCATGCTTTGTTCAGATCTGTGTAGTCGATACAGACTCGCCATTTCCCATTCTGCTTCTGCACCAGCACTACATTTTCCATCCATTCCGGATAGTCAATCTCGAAGATGAAGTTGGCAGCTATCAGCTTCGCGATCTCCTCATCAATGATCCTTTGACGTTTAGGTGCAAAGATCCGCCTTTTCTGCTGAACTGGCTTCTTTTATGGGTCCACATCCAGCCGATGCTCGACAATCTTTTGGCTGATCCCAGGCATGTCTTGTGGCTCCCATGCAAAGATGTCCACATCGCAGCGAAGAAGTTCCATAAGATTTGTCCAGAGAGGTTCCGACAAACCCGAATCAATCTTCACTGTCTTGTCTTTCTTTCCCAGGACCAGCTCGATCTCCTCTGTCTCTCCTGTAGGAATAACCAATGGCTCCGAACTGCTTTCAGTGAAGGGCTCGATCTCAATTGTCATGGTTTGCTTCTGATTGCTGACCCCTACTCCCAAGGCGATCACAGAATTCCTGTAACATCGTCTGGCCAGGTCCAAATCCCCTGCTACCTCTCCAACTCCATGCGTTGTTGGGAATTTGATCTTGAAGTGAGGGATGGAAGTCATAGCTTGGAGAGCTATCAGAGTAGGTCTTCCCAGTATGGCGTTGTAAACCGAATCTACATGCACAACATAAAATTTACAGGTTATTTCTACCTGCTGAGGAGCTGTGCCGAAGACCACTGGTAGTTCAATAGTGCCTGCAACTTTGACCGGATCGTTGCTGAAGCCATATAAAGGGGCCTCCTGCCCAACCTCCATCTTTCGTCCATCAAGATGGATCCTCTGATAAGCATGGGGATACAAAATATCCACCAAAGACCCGTTGTCTATCATCATGCGTTTCACATCTACCGAACCCACTTGTGCAGTGATCACCAATGCTCCTTCATGGGGATCGATGGGTTCCGAAGGATAATCTGCATCACTGAAGGTTATAACTGTCCCCGGAAACGGTCTGTCGATCTTCGAGGGAGCACCCGCCACAAACATGACTGAATCCAGATATCCCCTCCTCTTCTTTCCTACCAACTTCCATGTTGTCCCACCGGTTATTACATCAACGACATGCCTTGGTGGATGATTTGGAGTAGGTTGCACGGGGGGAACCGTTTGAACTGTTTGAATGGTACGGTCAACATTCTGCTGCTCTTGTTGGTCCCTCCCGGCCACATATTGAACCAACAAACCACTTTGAACCTTCCTCTCCACAAAATCTTTTAAATTGCAACACTCATTAGTGTCGTGACCTGCAGCTTGATGATAACCACAATATTTTCGAGCGTTGCCCTGTCCTAGTTTAAAATTATCACGAGGTGGTTCAAAGAACGGCTGGCCCCTGATCTGATCTAGAATCACCGACCTATTCATATTCAGTTTGGTGTAGATCTTATTCACCTTCTGAGTGAGAGTAGGTGGGCGATTACTTCCTTGTCTCCATGTGTTATTGCACTTCTTCGAGCTGCCCTCTGGTCGATCGTTATACCCCCCACCTTTTTCTGATCACCTTCAGCTTTAGGGGGATCTGCCTCCTTTATTCGGTCCGAAGAAGGACGTTTCAGGCTATTCATGGCCTCCTCCACCACAATATAGCCTTCTGCCTTATCAAAAGCTTCTGCCAAGCTCTTCGGATGATGAAACATCAGCTTCTTCACCAACTTTTTGGACTTCACCAGATCTAGCCCATTCTGAAATAAACCTACAGCTTGCAGATCATTAAGGTCGGACACCTGGCCAACTGCCTCCCTGAACCTCTTCACATACTGACCCAATGATTCATTGGTGAACTGTCTAACCTGTGTTAAAGAACCTGTGGGCTTCCCTCTTCTTCGGTTGCTCCCGAAATGGGCGTGGAATTTGTCACACAGCTCGGACCATGAAGACACTGAATCTGCCGGCAAAGTCCCCATCCACTGCCTCGCATCCTTCCTTAATGTCGTGACAAACGTATGACACTTGGCAGAATTGATAAAATCATAATAATCCATCAGCCGATCAAACGCCTGACTATGGTCATAAGGGTCCCCAGACCCATCGTAACTCTCCATGTGAGGCAACTTCTTGGTGGTGTTTGCCTTCTCCTTAAGAATACCTGAGGAAAATGGGGATGCCTTCTTTCCCGTAGTATCCTTCACCTGTTGAACCTTAGCTAATTGCTTCTGGAGCTCCTTCAATTCTTTAACCAGATATTTCACTCCTTCTGGTTGAGATGGTGCTTCTTTCTCCGACGACTCCTTCCTCTTCTGAGTAGACCGACCTTTTACCATAGAGCCCCCAACTTTGGAGGGACTTTTTCGATGATGAGGTTCCACAGGGCGGAGTACCCTCAGTGGAATTTCAGGAGTGTGAGCTCTGGATCTACTTCGTCCTTGAACTCGGCCGCTATGGTGAGAATGTGCAAGGCAGATCGCCTTCTTTGTATTCTCGAGAGTGTACTCCCTGGATCGGCCTCTCTGTTTGCTTCGACCCTGCTCCTTAGAACCGACATGGTAAGGTATCCTCTTCGATCTTTGAGGAGTAGGGCTTCTAGATCTTCTTCAATTTCAAGGTTGGCCCTAAGATTCATGACCTGAATGGGCATGTTCCTTCCCACTCTGATGCCCACGCTCTTCGGACTGAACATAACTGGAAGCTTCGTCCCTTAAATCCGCTATCCGAGACATCTGCTCAGCTATATCTTGTCGTTGCTTCAAAAGTACCTCCATGGCCCTATCCGTTTCGTCTGCCATCTTGGCCAGCTTGGAGGCCTTATCATCCTGATCATCTCGGTATCGAGTTCTAAGCGAGGTGCCTTCTACCCGTTTCTGACCATGACCAGATCCTTTTTCAGCTGTGAAAATTAGCCTTCGCTTTACGTTACTCACGACCTTCGGACGAGAATCCTCTGATGGACGTTTGGAAGCTGTGCTAGCATGAGTACTTACTGCAGGTCCCAAACGATCTTTGACGGGTACTCGTGGCGCCGATTCACTTGCAGCTATCGGCTGTCCTTCAGGTGTAGGCGTTCTACTCTTTCCCATTGATTCTGACGTAGAACGAACACAGTCTATGATTGAAAATATTCAGGACACTAGAACTCCACCCTCCTTCTAGCGCCAATGTTAACGCCAAGATCTTCTCTAACGTCCCAATCACGTAAGACGCCCTGATCTTGCACACTAAACACAATCAACACCAAAAGCTTCGATTTCGGCTTCGAATAGTGGGGATAACTTCAAAGTGAGAGTCAAGATATAAGTCGTCACAAGGGTTAACAAATAGAGGATAAAATGTCTAGCGTCTTGAGAGATAAAATTATCAGTTGTATGAATGCGTACCTTTTCCTGGAGACTTCCTTGCTAGGTTATACTCTCTTACCCGATTTACCGTGCCACCTACTCCCATCTGACACAGCCCCCCACTCCTCAGTGATCCCTGCCGAATGCATGCACGTTGTCACCTCTTTCTCTACTGTGTATACCGACGGCCGGCTATAATTCCATCCACATTAATGATCTGTAGACTTTTGGTCAACAGCCATCCTTTTTAATCATTACAAGTCAAAGATAGAGATATTAAAAGATCTAGTGGGTTGACCCCTTGACCCGACCCGATTTCGTAAGAACTTAACAGGAATAAAGTGGTGACTAGGCCCAATAACTTTAAGACCCAATAGAGAAAATCCAATAGATTAATCAAATAAGTAAGCCCGATCCACTCGGCCCAATATGTGAAATATCATGACCCAACAGGCGTAATATACAATTATTCAAATATAAACACAACTCTAACACAATATACATAAACACATAAAATTGATGAGGATTTGGGAGGAGAAGCCCTTATGCGACTGGGGAGGAGATGATGCGCGATTGAGGAGGAGAAGGGAGAGAAGACCTTATGCAAGCCGTGATTTATTTTTTTTAACTCCAAAACGACGTCGTTTAGTTGACTGTGTAAAAATAAAAAGAGCACGGCTGTGCATACCCATTTTCCCATATATATATATAATTAAAAAATATAATCAAAAGTAGTATGAATTTATGAAAAACATAATGAAAATTTGAAGCACTAAAAAAGATACTCCATCCATCCCTAATTATTTGACGTTTGTTCAAATATAGGAGAATTAATGATAATTTTTTCAAAATTACCCTTTATTACTCTGCCTATTTTTTTGATACTTTTAACTCTCACTCTCTCCTTATTCCAACAAAACTCTACTTATCCCAACAAAACAATGGATTGAGGGGAGGACCGGTACTATATGTACCGGTACTATATAATTATAATAATTTTATCAACTAAAATTAAATAAATTCATATCAATTTGAAGTTTATACAATATAATTTTATAATAAACTGCATCACTACTATTATAATATCAATAACCAATTAAAAAAGTTTCACATAAATAGAAAACATACTTCCTCCTATAATGAATGAAACTAATTTCAATTATAAATGAACGATTGTACGATTTTTATAATTTTTTCTGTTAATATCAATAGATTTTTATAATTTTTTTCTGTTAATATCAATAGACAAAGATTTTTTCTGGTTAAATGAAAGATTGTTCGATTTTTATAATTCTTAATCCATTGTTTATTTTTTTTAGAAACAAATTACATGAGAAAAGAAGAGAGAATTAATATGTTTTCAGAACATAGTCCCATTAACGTGCAAATTTTTTTTTATATGAATTCTAATAGGTGATAAAATTATAAGAAATATTTTTTAATTTATAATTAATGTGATTTAATGGGAATCAAGATTTTTAGCTTATTTATCAGACAAATTAATTAAGTTAATATATAATTAGTAATTGTTTCACAAATTAATTTGAAGTCTCAATAAATTAAATTTAAAATTATAATCTAAATGGTGAATAATAATCTAACTGGCATCCTAAAAAGAAGGAAGTAAGGAAGCTGCAAAAAGGGGTGATCATGCGGTGGTCAGATTTAATAGAACCGTATAATATAGTGATCGGGTCCTCCCTCAATCCTACTATATGTGGCAGAAACTGACTAATAAATATAATAGTTCTTCTATCGCGACCGGCTGGTGGGGACCGATCTTGCTACCGGTTCAAGTTTTTTTTTTATGACTCTTAAATAATTAATGTGATTTATTGGAATTAATTTTTTTTTATAAAATTCAGTGATTTAGGTCTCATTTAAATACATGTAAAAAACAGGGTTGTACCGTCTCTACAATTCTATTTTTTACATGTATTCAAATGACACCTAAATCACTGAATTTTATAAAAATTTCAGTTCCAATAAATTATATTAATTATTTGAGAGTCATAAAAAAAATTGCACCGGTTGCAAGACCGGTACCCAAAAGCCGGTCGCCCAAGACTTATTGTAAATATAATTAGAATATTTTAAAGGTAATTGTTAAATTCACAATACTTTTTGTTATTTCTACGATAAAAGTGTCGTTGTAGATGTATAGCGATGGTAAAAATCGTCGCTATAGAATCTATAACAACATTTTTGTTGTGAAAATAATAATTTCTATTGTGGATTTAACAATTTTCTATTTTAAATAATCATAAATGACTGTGTCCAAGCATACATTCTATATATGCGAGGATTTTTATGTAAATAAGTATATTTTCTTACGAAAATAAATATTCCCTAAAGCGGTATGATATACATGACTGAATAACATAAAGATAAAACAAAAGTATATGTCAAAACAATATAAAAGATACATGCATAACCCATTAATCATATATTATTAATTAACATGAGCAAAAAAATTACAATTTGCACAAAATAAGTTGGATAAAAACAATCTTTCTGTCTCTCTCTCTTTTTTTTTTGAACTTTAAATTAAGTTATTGATATTGTAAGAGATAAAATAATGATACTACCGAGGTAAATATACATTTAATGATAGTTACTATTTGTATAACATCATTTTTACTTTGGTAATCAACCACTTTAAATTAAACAACTTTAATTCGTCCTCGCAAACATCATAGTAGAATATTATTTTCTTCATCAAGCCGATCTTTGATCGGAATTCGGACAATATGTTAGAGTACAGGAATTTAAGTAACTTTTTGCATATGAGTAAGGATGGTAATTTTGAGAAACAATGGGTATGAAACTTGTAATCCATTCTCTGCAACATAAAATATGTCTAGGAGGTGTTTCGGGTGGAAGGTGTGTTGGATCTGATGGGAAAATTTTGTATTTAATTTGTTTACAACAATACAAAATTAGATAGGAGGTGTTTCGGGTGATAAAGTGTGGTGTTTATTTACAATAGTAAGAAACTATGTGAGAGGGTGTTGTGGGTGTAAGGGGTGTTCGATCTGATAAGACAATTTTGTACATGATTTGTACATATAACTGCCGTCACCGGAGTCTCGCACTACGGGATTGATGGTCAGAAGTAAATGGTGTTTTAGGTGTATCGAATGATTTGTAATCTGTTGTGAAAAATAATACATGATTCATGTAATAAAGAAATAACTCAGAATCACAACAACAGAAAACAAAAAATCTTCTTTTATCACATAGAATCAAGAGATGGGGTTTTGAGTAGTAGAAAAATTGTCAGGCGGAGGATCAAGAAAGATGAGAGGATTCTGAGTGTGAGAGAATTTATAAGTAGAACAAATATCATAAGCAACAAAGCACTCTAATCCTTTCATCTCTTGGCTAAAAATAACTAAAATGATGAGTTAGCATCTCCCCCTATCTATATATATATAAAAAAAAAACTTGCTCACATTAATTGCTAGGCTAAATAAAAAATATCTCCTCAGTCCCCACTTGCGTATGCACATGGGTGACCATTAATTGGACAAATTAAATCAATTATAAAAAGTTTTTGAATTTTGAATTTTGAATTTTGAATTTTGAATTTAGATATGATGGTTTCAATTTTTCTTTAAAATTAGAATATTGATATTTTTACAAGAAAAATTAATATTTCTATAAAGCTCTCCTAACATAAATAATAAACAGGACTCACATTCATATAAATAAAACCTTATAAAAATATTAATTTTTCTTATAAAAATATCAATTCTCTAAAATTATTCTACAATTCAATTATGAAGAACATTTTGTTGCGACGTTTAGCTGTAAAGGTTGTCCATTACCATTGTAACAAATATAAAAAACAAAAGTTCACACGACTTTAAGAAGAGGCTGTCTAATTAACAATTAAAGCCAAACTTCTTTCAGGGCCCAAGAAAATTATATATATTAATTGTGCGCACAGTCGTCCACGTGCATGGCACGGTATTGCACTCGATCTTTAAGTTTTTTTTATTTGAGATATTTTACGTTGTTGAAAATATTAGAACAATAAATATATTATCTTACTAAATATATATTTAACTACAATATGATACACATTTTACTGGATTAGGATTCATGTGATTATACTTATATTTTAATTTCTCTCCGTTCACATTTAGTAATAAAAAATATAATATCTCCGTCTCAAGATAAAAGTTATGATGAATTTTTCACGCATATTAAGAAGAGAAATAAAATGACAAAATTGTCCATAATAATATGTTATTAATAATTTCCAATATAGGTGAGAGAGTGCCTTTATAGCTTTACAATTCAAAATATTTTTACCACATAATTAATTATACATATTAAATATGGAGAGAGAATTAGAATAAGAAAAATATGAGATATTTAATGTTAATGATATAATATGAAAAATTGTGCAAAAGTTTGGTTATTAAAGGAAAGTAGACATTTAACATGAGACTATCCAAAATAGTAATAAAGACTTTTATTCTGGGACGAAGGGAATAATATTTATGTAATATACATGTCTTACATCGAAACATGTGATAAAAGTTTGTTTGTATATAAGGAATTAAGTTAATAATAATAGTAACTTCTGTCATGATTTTTTGGGTGAATTATAGTGGGCTAAGATGATTTAAGAATATATTATTGGCTATTGGTTGAAGACCTTATTTGGATGAATTTGATTCGATTCGGACTTGAGATTTGTTTCAGACTCGAAATTTGATCAAGCTTGTTACAATTTAGCTACAATATCAATGTCATAATTATTTGCAACAAATTTATTTTGTTGCTAATTGATAGAGACAAATTTTATTGTGTCATAAATTGTAGTATTAATGTCGCTAAATATATATTGAGAGAAATTATAGGATATGTGCAATTTAGGGAATTCTAATCCTTGAATTACAGTTTGAACTTTTAGTGACATTTATTATTCTTAGACTATGTGTTGTTTGCAAGGATTATAATTTCGAAATTATAATTCATGAGATTATAATACTATTAATTTTAGGATTAAATAATCTTAGTCACATGTTTTTTTTATGGGATTATTAATGTGATAACTTAAAATAATCACATATTATGTTTATATTTTCCAAGATTAATTAAAGGATTGAATAAAAAAGAATATCATTTGGACTATTATACCCTTACCAATAATAATATATTATAAAATATAATTTAAACGTGTTTATACAATAAAAAATGATGAACAATTAATTAGAAACTTTTAAATGGGTGGTTATATTATTCAATTAAATGCTCACTGATACTAATTATATAATTGAACTTTAAATAAAGTTATACTTTTATCGAAACAATTTATGTAATACGCACGTAATACTAGTTATCTAGTCACGCGTATACATGATATGCTTATTACAAGTGTAATTCTTACAAATAAACATAGCCTTAGAGTATAATTATTATTATTACACTTGACAGTATCAATGACCATATTTAAAATTTGAAATTGATCTTTTAAAATAGAAAACGATGTAAAAGATACTTATACCTCCAAGATTTATGGCTTTTAAAGGCAAAATGAACCAAATCAATTTTGAATTAATTTTAAAATATCTCACATACTTTATGTAAGACCCCAACTTTTATTAATAAAGATTTAATTTTTTCTAAATATTATTTCGAGTAATAAGGTGTGACGCCCCCAAAATAGGTATACATCACCCATTCTGAGTCGTTAAATACATGGTACAGAATACAAATACAAACTTAAATATACAACATGAGCTGTGAGTTTTAATACAAATATTGTCTTCTAGACAGTATTCAAACTCAAGGTAAGTCCTCAATACATTTATTATCACACTATTTCATAGAATAGTGAGGACTACTAATGCTATCATCTGGACCGTCACTTGCTCCCCGACTAGTCTCCCGCCGTTCTCTCATTTTACAAGAGAGAACAATGAAAGCAAAAAGGTGAGCTCAACTAGCCCAAAGAAGAAATATTATGACTAAGATAATGCGAGAATAATTTATTGTTAGCCTTCAACAATGTTAAACCGATAAAATATAACAAACATCAAGTTTAATGCGGCAATGAACAAGCAATCCATTAGAAGAGTCAAGTAGAGAATAAAATCTACTATCTTCTATGATTTAAAAGGTTTTTCATCACTTTCATCGCCCAGACTCAGCTTAATAAATAATCCACACCATCCCTGCACTACGGCCAATGATATTCATTAGTATCACAACCACAAATTATCCATGCTGTGACGCCCCCAAAATAGGTATACATCACCTATTCTGAGTCGCTAAATACATGGTACATAATACAAATATAACCTTAAATATACAACATGAGCTGTGAGTTTTAATACAAATATTGTCTTCTAGACAGCATTTAAACTCAAAATAAGTCCTCAATACATTTATTATCACACTATTTCATAGAATAGTGAGGACTACTAATGCTATCATCTGGATCGTCACTCTGTTCCCCGACTAGTCCCTGCTACATTCTCATTTCCTGAAGAGAACAATGAAAGCAAAAGGGTGAGCTCAACTAGCCCAATAAAAAATATTATGACTAAGATAATGCGTAATAAATTATCATTAGCCTTCAACAATGATGTTAAACCGATAAAAATAACAAACATCAAGTTTAATCTGCGGTGAACAAGCAATCCATTAGAAGAGTCAAGTAGAGAATAAAATCTACTATCTTCTATGATTTAAAAGGTTTTCATTACTTTTATCACGAGACTCAAATTTTTAATAAATAATCCACATCATCCCGCACTTTACGACCAAGGATATTCATTAGTATCACGACCACAAATTATCCATACACTACGGGCCAATGATATTCATGTATTCATCAATGGTCATGATCATGCCAACAACTGTCCATCAATGCACTACGACCAATGAAGATTTTTACCACATCATTTGTAACATTACGATCATGATTATACCGAATAATCCCTGGTCATAATCATACAAGGTCCATCTATGCACTACAGGCCACAGATGACTTTCAACATATTATCAACATGAGGATGATGACAATTCAATAAAACAAGTTCAAGAATAAATTTTAAAGATTTATAAGTTTATCTTGAACTCAATAACGTCCAAATTGTCAATATGATACTGCTTTGTGGAGTGAAATTCAAGAATGCTCAGAAGAATATTTTCATGAAAAGATACTGGATGAAGCGCAAATATCAATGATATTCCACTAATTTCATGGAGTATAGAAGCCAAAACTTTAACCAACCGAGTATAATAGAATATATGAAACCGTTGAATGGATTTTTTTTCGCCATACGGTAATCCACGTGGCAAAAGTTATTCCAAATGTAATAATAAAGAATGGAATAATGAAGAATTCACCAGCGCGCGAATCCGCAGATGCACAAAAGTTATTCTAATGTAATAATAAAGAATGGAACTAAAGTTATCGTAACCCGCATGCAGACATGATATTCCAACAAAATAATAATGAATGGAACCAGGACACGCGTAATTCGCACATATGAGGATGTTCCAACAAAATAATAAAGAATGGAACTGTGTCGTGAATAATCCGCGCATGCATGTGATATTCCAATGTAATAATAAAGAATGGAACCCGGTCACGCGTAATCCGCATATGAGGATGTTCCAATGTAATAATAAAGAATGAAATAACAATGATTCACCGTGCACGCGATAGATCGCATGCATATAAAGTTATTCCAATGTAATAATAAAGAATGAAATAATGTAAGAATTTCACCATGTATGAGGTACTTCGCATAGACAGGTTATTCCAACATAATAATAAAGAATGGAATAACAACACTTACGAGTATTGAAAGAAAATAACTCTCTTCATGAATACGAAAGAATAATACCTCTTACCTTAAAAAGAAGAGTATTCCGACTGGTAGGGCGATGATATTCTTGAAGAAAACTATACGACCCCAACTTTTTGAATAAAGATTAAATTTTCTCGAAATATATTTTTGAATATTATGGTGTGGATTTGATATAATGTTATAGTTGTGGGTAATATTTACAAATTTTGCAAAGTACGCAAGTTGTTATATAGTATTCGATTGGTCAGGGAATATTCATTTTAACAGGGAATATTCGTACAATGACACAATCATTAGTGGACCCCCACAACGGAATTATTGTCGGATTGAGAAAACAACAAAAATACTTTATGAAAACAACGGCAGAAGTTTTACTGTGATTAATCGTTGAAACACCCTTGTTAAAAGAAAAGAATACGCTGTGGTCGCATAGTAAGACACACGGTATTGATTATTGATGCTTATGTGAGAAGTCACTAAGTTATACTCAATTATTACTATAGTAATTGCTGCATCATATCTATCATATTATGGATTCAATTATTGTCAGTATCATCTGCATAAAATGTTTTTTTATTAAATTAATACTTGAGACGATAAAGTTATTCATATTATAAACCGTAATATTTACAATGTTTAGAAGTTCACAAGGAGAGGTTTGGTCACCTAATCATGGCGCCAATAGGAGAAATCCTTATCGAAAGCCCCTCTTTTCGGGGAACGAATTCGATTGATAAATATTGTGAGTTATAATATTAATGATGAATGTTATTAAAATTGAAGTTGTGTTCGGAGTTTAATTTGGAGACGGATGTGATATTTGAGTCCTGAACGATGAAATTAGTAAAATAGTCTATAAACACAAAATTTTTCAGATTCACTATTTGGTCAAAGTCAACATGATTGACTTTTTCTTGAAAAGTCAAACTTCAAAATTTATATTTTTGATAAAAATAGTTTCATTATGTTGGAATTGTTTGTGTTAGTGAAAATCGACATTTATTCCGATGATAATTGATGTCTGGGGGTTATATTGATAAATCGGGTAATTTATCGGATAAATGAGCAATTAATTGCTACTAATTCACATGCTTATATAACTATTGATTCACATAATTGAACTATTGATTCACATTATTTACTATTAGGGGAGTTGGTGCAAGATTGATAATACTTGCAGGACTAGATTAAAAATAAAGGAAAAGTTGGAGGTATTGTACTGAAATTTTTCGAGCCCCAAAACGTGCAATTATCGAAACTATATTTTTCTATAAATAGAAGCTCATTCTTCCTTCATTTCTCACCAATTCACAAAATCTTTAGAGCGATTATTATAGAGAGAAATTATAGAAAGAAGAAGAGAAGTCTGCTACCTCACTATTCTAGTATCCAATTTTTCTAAAGGTAGGGAGTATTATTTCTTTCTTATCTATGAAGAGAACTTCTATTATTCCATTCTTATTATTACGTTGAATAACTCAGACACGCCAAGCTACCCTATACTTGGTGAAATTCTTCGTTGTTCCATTCTTTATCATTCTCGTTGGAACATCCATGCTCATGCGTTCTCACGCCGGACCTGGTTCCGCTCTTTATTATTCTTGTTGAATATCCTCGTCTCGTATGCTTTTACGCTGCACTGATTAAATCTTTATTATTCTCGCTGGAATATCCATGCTCAGGCGCTTTTTACCGGATTCGATTCCGTCTTTATTATTCTCGTTGGAATATCCCGTCTGTGCGTTTTTGGGACCGATTCTCGTTATTTATTATTCTCATTGGAATAACTCACTGTCAAGCGGCCTATCGCATGCCCGGTGATTTCTTTTGTTATTCCATTCCTTATTATACTCGATTAGTTAAAGTTTTGACTTCTATACTCCATGAAATTAATGGAATATCCTTGATATTTGCGCTTCATCCAGTATTTTTTCATGAAAATATTCATCCGAGCATTCTTGAATTTTACTCTACAAAGCAAAGATCATGTCGACAATTTGGACGTTATTAGTTCCTCGGATAAAATAATTCTTGAACTTGTTTTATTGAATTCTTATATCACCGTCATCATCCTCATGTTTATATTTTGTTGAAAATCATCTCGTGGCCTATAGTGCATAGATGGACTTGGTATGATTATGACGAGGATTATTCTTGTAATCATGATCGTAATGTTACAAATAATGTGGAAAAAGTCCTCATTGGCCCGTAGAGAGCATTGATGGACAAGTTGTTGACATGATCATGACCATTATTGAATACACAAATATTCTTGGCCCAGAGTGTATGGATAATTATGGTCGTGATACTAAAGAATATTCTCGCCATAGTGCGTGGGGTAATTCGATGATGTGGATTATTTATTGTCGAGTCCCGCCGATAAAAGTGATGAAAACCTTTAAATCATAAAAGATAGTAGATTTTATTCTCTACTTGACTCTTTTTAATGGATTGCTTGTTTACCGCAGCTTAAACTTGATGGTTGTTATATTGTATCGCTTTAACATCGTCAAGGCTAACGATAATATATTTCGCATTATCTTAGTCATAATATTTTTCATCGGGCTAGTTGAGCTCACCCTTTTACTTTTAATGTTCTCTTCGTGAAATGAGAACGAAAGCGAGGACTAATCTGGGAACCGAGGAGTGACTTTAATTGCATGATAGCATTAGTAGTCCTCACTATTCAGTGAAATTGTGGAAAATAAATGTAATAATATTAAATTTGAGTTTGAATATTGTCTAGACGACAATAATTGTATTAAAACTCACAGCTTATGTTTTGTCGTACTTTACACGACAGTTGTATAATTAAGTTGTATTTGTATTCTGTACCATGTATTTGACAACTCAGAATAGGTGGTGTATACCTATTTTGGAGGGGTCACAATTGGTATCAAAGCTTAGGGATATCATCCCTTGCTAAGATGTGAGACTAGAACTAGGAGGGGAGAGACGGGAAATTCCTTCGCTACTATGACCTACCTAAGTTTATTTGGTATTTAATTTGTTAGTTAGAGTGTAGGGATAATATGTTGCATGTCAATTAACCCTTGTTTTGTGGTAGTGTTTGAAAATGGCATCCGAGAATGTTGAGGACATCAATGGAGCACAAGAGACCATTGAGTCTCCACAGATCAATAACCAGGACAACGTGCATCAGGAAGACGACAATCCTCATTCAAACAACAACACTAACCAAATGATGAACGATGGAATGTTCTAAGGCTTCATGCAATTCATGCAACATCAGGCGAGAGCGGATTCTGTTCAAAATGAAGGTGTAAACACAGGAAACTCTCGGACGGTCATCGCTAAACAGTTCAAGGAGCTGGGACCACCGGAGTTTATTGGAGAGCCAAAACCACTTAAGGCGGAAGCATGGATAAAACAAATCACCAAGATATTTGATGTCTTGGGATGCTCCGAGGAGTAAAAGGTTCCCTTCGCCACTTTTATGTTGCGTGAAGAAGCAGACATGGTGGGAATCAGAAACGTACTCAAGCCCGACGACTCAAGATGTCTTGGGAGAAGTTCCAAGAGTCATTCAACGACAAGTACTTTTCCCGAAAGTATTCGTCACATGAAGGAGGTGGAGTTTATCAAGTTGGAACAAAATAATATGACCGTGTCGCAATACGAGGCTAAATTTGCGGAGTTATCCCGGTTTGCATCCCATTTGGTCGATAATGAGGAGCGGATGACACGGATGTTTTTAAGAGGTTTGAAACTCAAGATACGTCAATATCTTATTTCTCATAAACTGTGTTTGTACTCGGATGTTGTAAATATGGCTCGATTATTGGAGCATGATAGAACGAAGTCAACGAAACCAAGAGAAAGAAACCAAAGAAGATGAAAATACCAAAGTGGTATCACCATCGAAGCGGTGACAACAAACGTGGAGGAATCAACATGCCGTAAATGGTAACCACTTCGGTGGTAATCATGGCAAGACAGTAAAATGGACATTTCAAGAAAAGGAGATTCAATAATGATGGAAAGACGTCATTATTTCAAAGAACCGTGGTTAAGGAAGGAGAACGACCACCCATCATATGCTTCAAATACGGAGGGAGGGACATATCATCCAAACCGCGCGATGCCATCCAAAGCGTGTTATAATTATGGAAGAGAAGGTCACCTAGCCCGATTTTTTGTCGTTCATCAAGATAAGTTCACTAGGATGGAGGCACCAAAGGCCGTCCCGTAAAAGTTAAAAGCCAGAGTGCAAGGAGAGCGTTTGGTGTGACCTCCCGTAAAAAGGAACCCTAACGAGGTCATCACGGTAAGCTTATCATAAACTCTAGCGAAGTCTATACCTTATTTGATACCTGGTTCTACCCATTCTTTTATTTCTCCTACTACCAACGATTAAATTTGACTCAGGAGAAATTAGACTTTGACCTATCTGTTGAAACTCCATTAGAGAAACCTTCATTACATCCAATCGCTTATAAGTCTTGTTTGATTCAAATCCAGAATCGCACGTTACCGTCGATCTTATCTCCTTAAAAATACTTGCATTTGACGTGATTCTAGGGATTGATTGGTTAACTACTCATCATGCTAAAATTGATTGTTTTTCGTAAGGTTGTTAGCTTTCATATTCCTAATAAACCTATTATGCGAATTCAAGCGACCAAACCATTAAAATTAATCACGGTCATCTCAAGCCATAAAGCTATTCATTTATTGAAAACGGATGTCAAGCTTTCTTAGCTCATGTCACGGATTTAAACAAAAATACGTCAGATTTGAAGGATATTTCTATTATTAATAAATTTCCTGACGTATTCCCTGAAGAACTTCTGGCCTACCCCAGTATGAAGTTGAATTTTGTATCGACCTTGAACCCGGTACAAAACCCATTTTCAAAGCCCCATATCGAATGGCTCCTATTGAACTTCAGGGGTTAAAGACCCAATTGCAGGAATTATTAGACATTAGTTTTATTCGTCCTAGTACGTCTCCTTGGGGTGCTCCTATTCTATTCTATTTGTGCACTACGCTCAAAGCTTTCTTAAACTCTAAAGTAAAACTTCTGCCGTTATTTTCATAAAGTATTTTTATCGTTTTCTCAATCCGTCAATAATTCTGTTGTGGGGTCCACCAATAATTGTGCCGTTGTACGAATATTCCCTGTTAAAACGAATATTCCCCGACCAATCGAATATTATATAAAAACTTGCGTACTTTGCAAAATTTATAAATATTACCCACAACTATTACATTATATCAAATTCATTCCATAATATCCAAAAATGATATTTATAGAAAATTCATCTTTATTCATAAAAGTTAGGGTACGTACCTGGTATGTCGAAGAGGAAAGGATACCTTGATTTCATTTCAGATTCTAACTCCCCGGTCATTTCCTCAACATCGTGGTTCCTCCACAAAACTTTGACTTGAGGTATAACCTTGGAGTGTAGAACATGTTCCTTCTTATCCAAGATTTTAACAGGAACCTCTTCATACGTTAAATCTTCCGCTATTTCATCCGGTTCTAACTCAATAATGTGGTTCGGGTCTTCCACATATTTACGTAACATGGATATGTGAAAACGTTATGAACACGAGACATACTTGGCAAAAGCGAGTCTATAGGCCACGTTCCTACTCGATTGAGGATTAAAAATGGGCCAATGAATCGAGGATTGAGCTTTCCTCTCTTTCCAAATCTCATAACTCCTTTCCATGGAGCAACATGTAACAACACATGATCTCCAATATCGAATTCTACGTCCTTTCGATGAAGATCAACATAACTCTTTTGTCGATCTTGTGAGGTTTTATACGTTGTCGGATCGTTTGAATCTTTTCCGTAGTCATACGTACCAACTCCGGTCCCAACAACGTTGCTTCACCCACCTCATCCCAACATACTGGAGAACGACACTTTCTCCCATACAACGCCTCAAATGGAGCCATGCCAATACTTGCTTGATAACTGTTGTTGTAGGAAAACTCCACCAATGGTAAGAACTTATCCCAACTTCCTTGAAGTCAAGGACACAGAGTCTTAATAAATCTTCAAGAGTTTGAATAGTCCTTCTCCAACTGCCCGTCCGTTTGAGGATGATATGCCGAGCTAAATCATAAATCTGTGCCCATAGCTTTCTGCAAACTAACCCAAAATCGTGAAGTGAATCTTGGGTCTCGATCGAAACTATGGATACCGCATACCATGCGCTTTACAAATTCGTTTTATGTACATATGAGCAAGACGTTCAAGTGTATAAGTTTCTCGATATCGGAAGAAATGAGCAGACTTGGTCAATCTATCAACAATGACCCAAATCGCATCTATGCCTTGAGAAACCTTAGGAAGACCGATAACGAAATCCATGGTAATGTGCTCCCACTTCCATTCTAGAATTTCAAGTGGTTGCAATGGACCTTTTGGTACTTGATGCTCCGCCTTAACTCGTTGAAAAGTTAGACACCTTGAGATAAACAACGCTATCTCTCTCTTCATATTGCTCCATCAAAATGTATGATGAAGATCACGATACATTTTGGTACTCCTTTGCACCTCCATCATGATTTTATACTTTAAATCGTGGTCGTTAGAACACAAAGTCGGGAGTTAACTCAAGTATTCCTTCTTCATCGATTCTTGCTTCCCAGATAGCACCTTCTTGCACTTTCTTCCTCATACGCATCGGGTTCTGTGTCCGTAGCTTGAGCGCCTTTAACTTTATCGATTAAAGTCTGGTTCTACTCAGATATTTGCCATCATCACATGGGTCCTCAGAGTCTTTAACTCTATCTCCATCCTTTGCAAGTCACATAAAATGGGCCTTCGCATTGACAATATCGCACTCGTACCCGCATATGATCTTCTACTCAATGCGTCAGCTACCACGTTTACTTTTCTAGGATGGCATTGAATGATATGATATTAATAATCTTTTAACAGTTCAAGCCAACGTCGTTGCCGCATGTTGAGTTCCTTTTGGGTGAAGAAATATTTAAGGCTTTTATGATCCGTAAAGATCTCCACTTTCTCTCTATACAAGTAATGCCTCCAAATTTTTAAGTGCGAAGACAACAGCTGCCAACTCTAGATCATGAGCAGGATAATTCCTCTCATATTCTTTGAGTTGCCGAGAGGCATAGGCTATGACTTTCCCATGTTGCATGAGAACACATCCTAAACCTTTGCCCGATGCATCATCAGAGATGACAAATCCTCCGAGCGGATGGTATTATCGTAACAGTCTTTAAATGAGTCTCCTCTTGAGTTCTTGAAAACTCTTCTCACATTCCACGCTCCAACCGAATTTTATATCTTTCCGAGTCAACTGATTTAATGGAGTAGCAATTCGAGAAAACCCTTCCAGGAATCTCCGATAATAACCAGCTAATCCGAGAAAGCTACATACTTCGGTCACTGATTTAGGTTGCTCCCAGCTTTGAATAGCTTCAATCTTTGTCGGGTCAACAGATATTCCATGACTTGATACTACGTGCCCAAGGAATGCTACTTCCTCAAGCCAGAACTCACATTTCTTTAACTTGGCATAAAACTTGTTTTCACGAAGCTTTTGGAGTATCAGCCTCAAGTGGTGATCATGATCTTCACGGCTTTTGGAATATATGAGGATGTCATCAATAAAGACGACCACAAAGTGATCTAAATATTCCTTGAATACTCGGTTCATCATATCCATGAAGGCAGCAGGAGCATTAGTCAATCCAAAAGACATGACTAAGAATCCTCAGTTTTAACCTCAGTTGATGATATCTGTAGACACTCGAAATTTTCTGTACACCTGTCACTAACATTGCAGGAGGACAGATTCGCCTTTTAAGAGGGAACCCTGAAAGACAATCCATATCCATTTAGGATACTCACAGGAAGTTCAAAGATCAACCTTTAACACACACCGAGGAGTGACTAATCCAACCTCGGATATAACCCCGAGGCATGCAGATCCAATACCGGAACACATATCAGAGAAGACTGATTAATCTCAGAGATAACCCCCAGGTATCCAGTCTCAGTCCCAATCATTTGAATAGCCACCAACCTTGGTGATAACTCCAAGGAATGCAGTTTTGGCGATAACCCCGAAAATCCTTATTTCAAATGCAACCAGCTTAAATCTCGGCACTCACAACGAGATATTCAGTACCAACTCGGAGATAACACCGGGAGGACAGACACACCTAAGAGATGACATCGAGGACCTTCAACAATTGCAAGTATTCAATCTCGGTGAAGCCTCGAGTAACGCTCGCATGACATCCCCAATCCGGCGATAAAAACCGGTGAAGGGCAACATCGTCATCTCGCCAACACGATGCCACGCCACGTCGTCTCAACATTTCATACACATCTCTACGTAATGATGTCCCGCAAGAATCAAGGATAACCAATCCAGAGTGACTATTGTGCGGGGTAACGGATGGATTTTAAAGCTTAAAGACCGGAGGGCATTGTCTCATCTTCAATGACTTCGTACAAACTCTAATCCTATGCCATTGTACAACTCTCGACAACGGCGGTCCGAAATAGGTCCTGTATACCTCAATCGGATGCCGAATTGCACTTCCGAAAGTTCGAGTGGACATTACAAAGGCTTTCGAGTGCACGACTACACGAGACGACTGACGAAAAACCCGGGTTGCCTCTCTGTACACTCATGCGGCCCATTGTGTACACTCATGGCTCCACCTCTATAAATAGAGGGCTTGGGGGGTGGCCATTTGAAAGAGAAAAGCGAGAGGAAGCCACGCCTAATTTGCTCTCAGACTCACCCCATACAAAGTTGTACTTTCTCATTTTAAACACTGTGAGCTCATATATATAGCTACTTTTGTACCTACAAAAGCCAAGTGTTTACCCACTTTAAAGATATAGAAGTCTTCTTTGGCAACCCACCGTAAGCCTTCTCTCACACACTTTAAAGCCTTTCTCTTCATCTTTGCACACACCCTTCTTCACGCTGAGAGTTAATCTGCTGCTGTTTGCAGGACTTAGGTCTGTGGTTTTATTTTAGTTTGTATATACATATATATATATTTATATATATATATATATATATATATATTATATATATATATAATATATATATAATATATATAATATATATTATATATATTGTTTGATTAATTCAATATATATATATATATATATATATATATATATATATATATATATATATATATATATATATTTATATATATTGACTAACATTATCGAAGTTATGCCTCGATTGAGCCTGATTTTGCCCGAGCGTTTATTTGCTTATATATATATATATATATATATATTTATATGAATCTGTGTGTCAAACTTTGTTCGATGAGTTTTAGACTTGATATTCGAACGTTTATCGCTTTAATATATATATACTTGTATATATTAAGCGTGTGTTGGACTCATTCGATGAGCCCGGATTTTACATCCTATATGCTTATTCGCTATATATATATATATATATATATATATATATATATATATATATATATATATATATTTGTCCCATCCGGAGTTCACTTCGTGGTGGTTGATCGCTTTTATGACTTTCTTTATATATATATATATATATATATATATATATTACTCCTCGCTAATGATCTCATTTGTTATAAATCACGTAAAATAATACCTTGTATAGGTCCAATGCCGCCAACTCCGGTCATTACCCTAAAAGATCAACGTGATCTCGACGGGTTATAACGTGGATCTCCACGGGTTACAACGTGGATCCCCGACTGGGGTTACAATGTGAAGCCCCGACAGGGGATTAAGACGCGCATTTCAGCCGTTGACATACATATCAATGAAGGTCAAGCAACCTTGACATTATCTCAACCGATGGCGATTAAACCTATCGGAGCTCTAGAGCTATTCGAGGATTTCATGCTCGATTACTCATATTCCCCAGCGGATCCCCGGCGGGGGTCACAATGCAATGTTCCATTGATTCACACATTAGCGAAGGTCAAGCAACCTTGACAGTCTATCCCATAGGGTTTTCAGCCGTTGATTCACATGTCGGTGAAATACACGTCAACGAAGGTCAGACATCCCTGACAGCATTTGTTATTCGTTTTATTAGATTATAAATAGAATATATTATATTTTATTTAAAAGATTTTGCTTTAAATATGGACCGTCCGATTAAAAGTAAATCAATCTGGACCGCTCATGAATTAGTTACTACGCGGTCCATTCTTCTATAAATAAGCTCATTCATTCATTATTTCTTACTTAATTCACTAAAACTCTAGAGATAGAAACTATAGAGAGAGTTCTTCTTCTATAATCTTGAGCGTATTTCTTTAGAGTTTAAGAAAGCTTTGAGCGTAGTGCAAGTTTTCTTTGAGTATATCATCGCCCTACCAGTCGGAATACTTTTCTTTCAAAGGTAAGGGATATTATTTGTTGTACTCGTAAGGGATATTATTTGTTGTACTCGTAAGGGGTATTATTTCTTTCTTATTCATGAAGAGAACTTCTATTATTCCATTCTTTATTATTCTGTTGGAATAACCTGTATACGCAGGCTATCCTATACTTGGTGAAATTCTCCTGTTATTCCATTCTTTATTATTATGTTAGAATAACATGTCTATGCAAAGTACTGCATACATGGTGAAATTCTTCTGTTATTCCATTCTTTATTATTCTCATTGAAACATCCATCTCATGCTTACGCATGACCGAATTCCGTTGTTTATTATTACATTGGAATATCCTGTTTTGTGCGTTTACGCATGACCTGGTTCCATTATTTATTATTCTGTTGGAATATCCTGTCTGTGCGGTCTATCGCATGCCTGGTGATTTCTTTTGTTACTCCATTCTTTATTATACTCAGTTGGTTAAAGTTTTGACTTCTATACTCCATGAAATTATTGTAATATCCTAGATATTTGCGCTTCATCCATTATCTTTTCATGGAAATATTCTTCTGAGCATTCTTGAGTGTTACTCTACAAAGAAGTATCACGGTGACAATTTGGACGTTATTGGTTCCTGGATAAATTAATTCTTGAACTTGTTTTATTGAATTTTTATATCATTGTCATCATCCTCATGTTTATATTATGTTGAAAGTCATCTCGTGTATTCAGTAGTGCATAGATGGACTTGGTATGATTATGACCAGGGATTATTCGGTATAATCATGACCGTAATGTTATAAATGATGTGAAAAAAATCCTCATTGGCCCGTAGAGCATTGATGGACAGTTTTTGGTATGATTATGGCTATGGATTCTCTTCGGCCAAGGGTGCAAAGATGAATTATTTTATGGCATGATCAGGACCGTTGATGAAAACATGATTATCTTTGGCCCGTAGTGCATGGATAATTCGTGGTCGTGATACTAAAAAATATCCTTGGCCTGTAGTGCAAGGATGATTTGATGATGTAGATTGTGACGCCCCCAAAATTAGGTATACGTCACCCATCTTGGGTCGCCACTTACATGGTACATAAATTCAAATACAACTTAATAATACAACTGTCGTGTACAATACGACAAAACATAAACTATGAGTTTGAATACAAATATTGTCTACTAGAGATTATACAAACTCAAAAGGAGTCCTTATTACAATTATTATTACACTATTTCACAGAATAGTGAGGACTACTAATGCTATCATCTGGTCCGTCACTCTGTTCCCCGACTAGTCCCTGCTACGTTCTCATTTCCTGAAGAGAATAATAAAATTAAAAGGGTGAGCTTAACTAGCCCTGTAGGAAATATTATGACTAAGATAATGCAGAATATATTATCGTTAGCCTTCAACAGTGTTAAACTGATATAATATAACAACCATCAAGTTTAACTGCAGCGGAACAAGAAATCCATTAAAAGAGTCAATTAGAGAATAAAATCTACTATCTTTTATGATTTAGAAGGTTTTCATCACTTTTATCATTTGGGACTCGATTTTAATAAATAATCCACATCATCGAATCACCCCTGCACTATGGCCAAAGATATTCTTTAGTATCACGACCACAATTATTTATGCACTATAGGCCAAGAATATTTGTGTATTCATTAATGGTAATGATCATGCCAACAACTGTCCATCAATGCACTACGGGCCAATGAGGACTTTTACCACATCATTTGTAACATTACGGTCATGATTACACCGAATAATCCTCGTCATAATCATACCAAGTCCATCTATGCACTATAGGCCCACAGATGACTTTCAACAAAATATAAACATGAGGATGATGACAATGATATAAGAATTCAATAAAACAAGTTCAAGAATTATTTTATCCAGGAACTAATAACGTCCAAATTGTCAACATGATACTGCTTTGTAGTGTAAAATTCAAGAATGCGAAGAAGAATATTTCCATGAAAAGATACTGGATGAAGCGCAAATATCAAGGATATTCCACTAATTTCATAGAGTATATAAGTCAAAACTTTAACCAACCGAGAGTATAATAAGGAATGGAATAACAAAAGAAATCACCAGCATGCGATAGAGCCTTAAAGGCAAGTTATTCCAATGTAATAATAAATAATCGGAATCAGTTAAACAGAAAGCGCAGCATGTGATATTATTCCAATGTAATAATAAAGACGCGAAATCAGTCCGACATAAAACGCATGCATGTTATTCCAACAGTAATAATAAAGAGGCGGAATCAGTCCCGCGTAGAACGCATGTGCATGTGATATTCCAATGTAATAATAAAGACAAAATTAAGTCCGCCGTGAAACGCATGCAGCATGAGGATATTCCAATGTAATAATAAAGACGGAACCAGTCCCAAGGTAGAACTTATGCATGAGGATGTTCCAATGTAATGATAAAGAATGGAACAATGTAAGAATTTCACCAAGTATAGGGTAGCAGCGTACAAAAGTTATTCCAACATAATAATAAAGAATGGAATAACAGAAGTTCTCTTCATAGATAAGAAAGAAATAATACTCCCTACCTTGGAAAAAATTGGATACTGGAATAGTGAGGTAGCAGACTTCTCTTCTTCTTTCTCTCTATAATTTCTCTCTATAATAATCGCTTTAAAGCTTTTGTGAATTGGTGAGAAATGAAGGAAGAATGAGCTTCTATTTATAGAAAAATATAATTTCGATAATTGCACGTTTTGGGGCTCGAAAAATTACAGTACAATACCTCCAACTTTTCTTTTATTTTTAATTTAGTCCTGCAAGTATTTTCAATCTTGCACCAACTCCCCTAATAGTAAATAATGTGAATCAATAGTTCAATTATGTGAATCAATAGTATAATCATGTGAAAAATACGAATTAAAGTATAGTACATCCATCTATATCTCTATTTTTAACTTAGTCATTCAAGTATTATCAATCTTGCACCAACTCCCCTAATAGTAAATAATGTAATTCAATAGTACACATATGTGAACAAATAGTTATATAAGCATGTGAATTAGTAGCAATTAATTGTTTCATTTATCCGATAAATTACCCAATTTATCAATATAACCCCCTGACATCAATTATCATCTAATAAATGTCGATTTTCACTAACACAAACAATTCCAACATAATGAAACTATTTTTATCAAAAATATAAATTTTGAAATTTCGAAGTTTGACTTTTTCCGAAAAAGTCAACTGTTGACTTTTTGACCAAATAGTGAATCCCGGAAAATTTTGTGTTTATAGACAATTTTTACTAATTTCGTCGTTCTGGACCCAAATATCATGTCCGCGTCTCCAAATTCAACTCCGAACAACATTCATCATTAATATTATAACTCATAATATTTATCAACCAGGTCATTCCCAAGAAAGAGGGGGCTTTCCAATAAGGATTTCTCCCTATTGGCGCGCAATTAGGTGACCAAACCTCTCCTTGACAGAACTTCTAGACATTGTAAATATTGAAATTTATAATATGAATAACTTTGTCGTCTCAAGTATTGATTTAATAAAAAACATTTTATGCAGATGATACCGTGACAATAATTGAATCAATAATATGATAGATATGATGCAAAGAATTATCGAAAGCAACAATTGAGTATAATCGAGTGACTTCTCACGTAAAGCATCAATAATCAATATCGTGTGCTACTATGCAACCATGCCAGACATCGTACTTTTACTCTAGGGTAGTTCAACAGTAACAGTAAAACTTCGCCGTTATTTTCATAAAGTATTTTGTCATTTTCTCAATCCGAATAATAATTCCGTTGTGGGGGTCCACCAATGATTGTCTTTGTTTATTTAATATTCCCTGTTAAAATGAATATTCCCCCACTAATCGAATATTATATAACAACTTGCATGACTTTGCAAAATTTGTAAATATTACCCACAACTATAACATTATATCAAATCCACACCATAATATTCAAAAATATATTTCGAGAAAATTTAAACTTTATTCAAAAAGTTGGGGTCTTACATAGATTATTTATTAAGCTGAGTCTCAGCGATAAAAGTGATGAAAAACTTTTTAAATCATAGAAGATAGTAGATTTTATTCTCTACTTGACTCTTCTAATGGATTACTTGTTCCGCTGCAGTTAAACTTGATGTTTATCATATTTTATCAGTTTAACACCGTTGATGGCTAACGATAAATTATTCTGCATTATCTTAGTCATAATATTTCTTACTGGGCTAGTTGAGCTCACCCTTTTGCTTTCATTGTTTTCTTCAGGAAATGAGAACGTAGCGAGGACTAGTCGGGAACAGAGTGATGGTCCTAGATGGTGCATTAGTAGTCCTCACTATTATTCGTGAAATAGTGTGATAATAAATGTAATGAGGACCCCATTGAGTTTGTATATTGTCTAGATGACAATATTTGTATTAAAACTCACAAAGATATGTTTAGTCAGATATTTTACATGATCGTTGTATAATTAAGTTGTATTTAAATTTTGTACCATGTATTTGGTGACTCAAGATGGGTGATGTATACCTATTTTGGGGGGCCACATCCGATCTCGACCCCAATCATGGAATAGCCACCAACCTTGGTGATAACCCCAAGGAATGCGATTTCATGATAACCCCGAAAATGCTTGTTTCAAATGTAACCAGCTTCAATCTCGGCGCTCACAACGAGATATTCAGTACCAACCCAGAGATAACACCGGGAGGACATGCACACCTCAGAGATGACACTGAGGGCCTTCAACAATTGCAGCAGTCCAATCTTAGCGAAGCCCTGAGCAACGTCTGCTTTACTAGCCCAATTCGGCGATAACACTGGTGAAGGGCAACATCGTCATCTCGCCAACGCGATGCCACGTCACATCGTCTCAACATTTCATACACATCTCTACGCAACGATGTCCCACAAGAATAAAGGATAACCAATCCCGAGTGACTATTATGCGGGGTAACGGATGGAATTTGAAGCTTGAAGACTGGAGGGCATCGTCCAATCTTCAATGACTTCGTACAAACTCTAATCCTATGCCATTGTACAACTCTCGACAACGGAGGTCCGAAATAGGTCCTGTATACCTCAATCGGATGCCCGAATTGCACTTCTAAAAGTTAGAGTGAATATTACAGCGTCAGGAGTGCACGATTTACGAGACGACGACTGACCGAGAAACCTGTGCCAACTCGAGTTGCCTCTGGTACACCTACGGCTCAGCCGCAGGTCCACCCTCTATAAATAGAGGGCTTGGGGTGGCCATTTTGCAAGAGAAAACGGCGAGGAAGCCCTGCTCAATTTGCTCTGCACTCACCCCATACAGTGTACTTTCTCATTTTAAACACCTGTGAGCTCATATATAGCTACTTTTGTACCTACAAAAGCCAGTGTTTACCCACTTTAAAGATAGAAGTCTTCTTTGGCAGCCCACTGTAAGCCTTCTCACACACTTTAAAGCATTTCTCTTCATCTTTGCACACACCCTTCTTCACGTTGAGAGTCGTGCTGCTCGCGTTTGCCCGGACTTAGGTCCGTGGTTTTATTTTAGTTTGTATATACATATTTATTATATATATATATTTATATATATTGACTAACATTATCGAGTTATGCCTCGATTGAGCCTGAACTTCCGGTTTGGAGCGTTTATTTGCTTTATATATATATATATATATATATATATATATATATATATATATATATATATATATATGAACTTTGTTCGATGAGCCTAGACTTTGGCCCGGATTGTTTACTACTTTAATATATATATATTTATATATATTAACTGTGTGTCTAGGACTGTTCGATGAGCCCTGGATTTTACATCCAGTGCGTTTATTTATTATATATATATATATATATATATATATATATATATATATATATATATATATATATATATATATATATATGAGCTGTTGTCGAACTCATTCGATGAGCCACAGATTTTACATCCCAATGCGTTTATTATATATATATATATATATATATATATATATTTAAAGAAAACGAATCCGGTGAGATAACAGATCAAATATTAAGGATTAGTATTACGGTTTATCCAAGTTCAATAATATTCCGAAATAACCAATTTTGAAGCGTAATTCAAAAATAATGATCAAAACATGGATACAATCAAAGATAAGAACCATAATAGACAACTTGGACAAAAGAAGAAAATTTCATTTTTCTAGGTGAATAGTGCCGTGATTCGTGAATAGTGGTGAGTATACGTGAATAGTGTCGTATCGTGAATAGTAACCCCGATACAAAAAGTTTCAAATTTGATAAAAAGTTCAAACCAATATTTCGGCATAATGATATTGAAGAAAATATCATTTAAGAAGAAGATAATATCCCTTACCTCAAAATATCAGTACTTCTGATCGGAATATCGGTATAAGGCTGAAGGAAACTTGCACTGATTAACAGAAACTCACAAAGTATATAAATACACACTCAATAATCTAGAGAGAGAAAGAGAGAAAACTTGTTTCTGGTGTGATTTTCAATTCTAACTAAGCCCTCTATTTATAGGAAAATGTTAGCACGCCGAAGCAGACTTAACTCAAACTTTGATGACTTTTTACTGTTACTATTCCCACCCACCACATTTGAATAAAAATCTCAGCACATTTCTTCACCAACCAAGAGTGGGGCCCACCAATTCTAGAATTTTCCACCAAAATGATTTATAACCTGATTTTCGAATCAGCCACCTCTTAAAATTCATAACAAATCATACGCTCATTTTTAACGGTTCAAAATTTGTGGACATATACTCAACTTATATATGTATAACATATCCAAAAATTACAACGATCCAACGGTCGGATTAAAAACTATAACTCCCATAATATATCTCAAAAAATCTTTGGTTTGATTTTAATACCTCAAATCCGACAAAAATACTAATAAAACACCTCAACATTAATTCCTTCATTTATAACCACATAAATAAATCCATCATTTATATCCACATAAAATAAATATTTTCTTATCATATGAATCAATGATTAATTATTCACAAATAATATTACGTAATCACATTTATGACAAACAGTCGTTCCTCAGAAAGAGGGCTTTCCAATAAGGATTTCTCCTTATCAAGCGCGTAATTAGGTGACCAAACCTCTCCTTGATGTAACTTTCTAGACATTGCCAATAATGTTATCTAATAATATTATTCCAAATACTCAATTATCGATCCGATAAAGGAAATACATCGTAACCGACGATAATTGAAACAACAATAATATAAAATATCAATGCAACAATTATTGAATAAATAAAATAAAATATTGAACAAGAATTCATCGTGACAATTATTGAGTAAAGCCGTCTTACGTAAGGATCAATAATTCAACAATACTGCGTAATATCTGGTGCCATCGCGGCAACAACGCGTGACATTACTTTACTTTAACCACCGGGTATTCCAACAAGTGTTAATTGGTAACAACTACGCCTGTTATTCAATTTTGTCATTTTCTTCATTCAATTGCTATCCGTTATGGGGCCCATTAATTGGGCTGCTACTGTCGCATTTAATATTCCCCTACGTAAAGAATATTCCATCGACAAAATGAATATTTTATAACCACTTGCTTATTTTGCAAAATTTTCACATTTCACCCATAACCAAAGTTATTATATCAAATTAATTCCTTATTATTCTAAATCTTTCAATCATGATATATCCTTAAATTGTATTTAAACTTGTTGGGCAACTTTCATGCTCACCCTTGCTATATCATGATCAAACATTGCAGATTTAGGTGAATGCGTCGGATACAAGGAAAGTTAAAGACAGTTCCAGCTTAAAGATAATGTGCGCGATTAGATTTGTAATGGTCTTATTTGATAATGATGTCATGTGTTAGATAAGTTATGAATTGTGTATAAGTTATGGTTACTAGACCTTGGGGATAGTGTATAATGTTTAATGTATAAACAATTTATGTTTATGTCTTCCGCAATAGTTGTAGAATGATTGTACCGGATCCGCGGTGATTTGGGGCCCGGATTCGGGGCTCTCACAGTTGGTATCAAAGCTGTTGGTTATAAACCTAGGGTAGAGTTACCTTAGACTAATAACCGCAGTGATTAGGATAAGATCTAACTCATATAGAGTTAGTGTGTCGGTAAGATTCAAGACAAATCTCGGCGAGTTATAAAGATGCAGAGTTCCCTAACTGTGATAAAGAAGTTAAGAATCAAAAAGTTATATTTAAGTATGGTACAATTTTACTCTTTAATAGTTGATGTATGGTATCTGGGCTAAACGATTCCTTCATAGAGCAGAGGTATATACGAACTAGCAACTCGGAACCTAGTTTGTTGGTTGTTTGTGGGAAACCACTCAGCGTACCATATTGAAACTGTTAGAGACTCGATGTGTACCAAGTATAGAAAGTGGATTGATAAAGTCTAAAAGACTGAAAGTGCTGGGATAGGAGATCGTAAAACAAAACGATCAAGTCATAGAATTGAATCAAAATTTATACGATGAGATCACCCCGTGATCTGATAAGGTTATGAAAGCCAGAAAGAATCAATCTGATGATTGAAAAATCTACAGCAAGATGCTGCGTATCAGTTGTACTATGAAATGGTACTATGAAAACTCATGAAAGAGTTATAGATTATGAATACGAATTAAATGAAATTCGTATGGAAAAGGGGGTTAAGATTAGGTGGGGATTTCAATTGAGGACTCATGTTAGTAGTTGAGTTGTATGATTCCTTGTTATGGGCGGGGAATTGTACTTGGTGTAAAAACCACTTAGTTTCGGCATTGATAATCATTGAAATGTTTGTGTCGCTATTTGCTATATACACGTTAAGAGGGTGATTCCTTTCTCACGTGTATAACAAATATATAGGTCATAGGTAGAGAATATAAGGTTAAATATTGAGTTCTTAAAACTCATACTTATGTGACATTCTTGACTCATAGTTATATGAAATATTTATGAACCCCTCAAATGAATGGACGCCAAAGGTCCGACTAGGTACGCGATTCTTAAACTCATATGATTGTGGCAATTAATGAACTCATAAGTGTGGTTTTATGGCGGGTATAGTTGTGTGTGAATGAAGTATTGAGGATTTTGAGAGCAGATAGATTGTTAAGCAAATGATTATTAGTGTAGGCATTAGGTTTTCCTAAACTCCTAGCTATGCTAAACTTCAAATTTTGACATCAAGCTAAATACGCACTTATGTGCCTTTTTAAAAAAAAAAATGTAGACTCGTAATCATTTTGAAACGGTTTAAAATACTGATCTATGCTACTTATTTCACTACCAGACTGAAATGATTTGAAATATCAAATTTTGTTTTTAATTATCACTCATGTATGCCGTAATAACTTTGATGTAGAGATGATAAAAATGTGATGGAGTTATAAATACTGAGGAATACTTAGTGTGAACTGACCAAGTCATTTGTTCCACTATTGTATGATGTGTTATGACAAAGTCATACAATGATGGCATCCTCAAACGGATTTAATGTCTGAAGATGACATCATGACGTCATTCTCGAAAATGTTTTCAAAAAGTTTAAATTGCCAACGGGGTTTGGCTACACCTAAATAATTCGATTGAATTGAATTATCGATATGAATCTATGCTATTTGATTCAGCTAGACTAATGTTATGAAAATTCTAAGTGTTCATTGAAAAAATTTTCCCGAACCAAATTATTTTGGTGCGGAATCCTATGATAAGACTGAGGTGAACGATAATGTTTGGATAAATAATCAAATCTAGTAGCGTAAATATTCGCTAGCCATGATTAATAAGTTATGTAAGAGTACGATAGGCTAATCACCTAAAGTACTAGTAATGGTAGTTTACCTTCTTTGTGATTGTAAATGCCCAAGTAATGTATGATTTTTACAAGTATAAATCTGTTAAATCTATTTGTTCATGGTCTATATGACCCCTCAGCACAATTTGAAACCTTTTACTCTTGTGAGTGGTGAATTGGGTAGTATGTGATATGTTCGAATGGTGTAAGGTGCACGGTGTAAGGTGTAAGGTGAATTTCGGGGACGAAATTCTTATAAGGAGGGGTGAATGTGACAACCCGAGAATTTAGACAATTTATGAAAATCTTAAATGATTGATTTAAGGTCAAATATTAGACCTGCATGAAAATAAGTGTATGCGTTTGATGTTATTGGGAAGGAATTTCGAGGATTTCAAAAATTACATGAAGGATTTAGGTGAATTATTAGTAATTAAGTTTATATGTGTTTATGTTACGTGTATATGGTTTTATATGTGTTTAGAATGTGGTTAAGGGTGAGGGTTGACCAAATAAATTATATCTATGTTAAACCCTAAGTATATATTAAAACGACAACGTCAGATTAGAAAACCCTAACGTCTCGATAAGAAAACCTAGAAATGGGGTTACGAAAACCCTAGTTTAGGCCGGAGTCCAAAACCCTAATTTGGATATTAAAAACCCTAGATTGGGAATGCAATGCTATATATAAGGTTTAAAGTTATTAATTATAAATTTATTAGGAAAACCCTAATGAATTATTGGAAACCCTATTTGAGTATTAAAAAACCCTAATACCATATCTGAAAATCCTAATTTGATTTGAATATTGAAACCCTAATCTGGGAATATAACGGAGAATTATAATGCTCAAGTGATTTAAATTATAAGCTTAATAGGGTAAAGCTTAATTATTTAGCAAACCCTAATTTCCAAAATTTGAACCCTAAGTATTCTGTCTAAAACCCTAAATCGGGATATTAAAACCCCAAGTGGGAAGCTTGAAGATAAGTATAGAGTTTCTATGTTATTAATTGTACGTATAATTAGGGATAACCTTAATTGATTAATTGGAAAGCCCTAATTTCTAATGTAGGAAACCCTAGCATGCAATTAGAGAAAACCAAATTATTAGCTTATAGAATGTAATGTTAATTAGGAAGCTTTAACCCTAATTAGCAAGCTTGAATGAGATTAGTAAACTTTATTGTAATTAGGGAACCCTAATAAAAGAAACGAAGATTTCCATATTTGCCCTTAATACATAACTCTAGATTTAGAGCTTATGAAACCACACAAGGTCAAACCACAAGGGTTAAAACCTAATAAGTGTGAGAAGTTACCAAAGTACCCGTGCACTTTATGAGCCAAATGACCAAAATGCCCTTTTAGCATTATTTAATAAGATAATTTGTGTAGGTTGCCATAACTTTAGTTGGTGACCAACCTTTGCTAGGCATGTGGTCTACATGCTATATCCTTTAATCATCAACCATCAACCATCTAGCATCCTATAAATACATTGGACCTAAGATCAAAGTTCAAAAGTAAGCAAAATTCACTTACTTTATTTTTTCAAGCTAGCCAAACCTTCTCTCTCTCTCCCATCCGAAATTGTAGAGTGAGAGTGACTAATAAGCTAAGCCAAGATCATGTGTTAGCTTGCCAAGAACAAACACCAAAGATCAGATTCAAAAATTGAGCATTTATGAGGTATAAACCCTAGTTCTAGAAATCCTTAGATCTGTTGTTAGATATTATGATTTTATGTTTAAATGTGTAGTATGTAGTATATATTAGTGATCTGGGTTGTAATATCACAGATCCATAACACCTAGATGCTCGAAATTGATGTTTTTAGAAATCTGGAAATCTGGGAAAAAGTGGCCTGACAGTCGAATGTCAGAGCCCATAGATTCATATGTGTTAGTTGTTTGTTGTGTTTTATGTTTTGGATATGTAGTCTTCTATGTGATCTTTAATCTGAGACTTGAATCAACCTCATAGCATGTCTAGATCGTGAGTTATTGGTGGTCAAAGGTCGTTGACCGACCATGACCAACTAAGTTTCTGGACAGCCCAGAAACCCAGGTGGGTCTGACAACAATTTTCGAGCCTCAGATCTTGTTGTGTGTTAATATTTTGGTCAAGTTGTTGTTTGTTTATTGTAGTCTGGTATGTAGACTACATGTTTAAGTTACCAGATCACTTAGATCATAATCGTAATGGTAGGAAATTAAGGTCAAACTAGAATGACTGATTCTGTTTTGAAGAATTCAGGTAAACCGAATTTACCAAGAATCGATCTGACATGCCCTTTCGAATGAAGCTTAAATATTGAAAGTGGTGATGTTGTTAGACTGATCTGATGTTACGAAGTTATACTCTGACTTCATGACTACAAGTGTGAACCTTTATATCACACGAACAATACATAGACTGCAAACTATAAGGACCCAAAGTATATGTACCTTGATTCTGGTAAACCCAGAATTCTAAGAATGAGTTCGACAACACATTTCTGAGCTTAGATCTTGCAATTGTGATGCTTAATGACTTAGATGATTACACATACTTGTAGTATTACATAAATACTACCGGATCAATGTTTTTTTAAATCCGAGAAACGTAATAGCCATGTAATTAGAGGCGGTCAAACGTAGCACCTTAGCGACTGACAATGTGTTTCAAGGTGCTCAAGAACACCTATAGCGACAGTTACTTGTCGCTATAGCCCCTTTAATGACGCTTATTTTAGGAAAATAGCTTATTTTAATAAATAAATAGAAATAAATGGTTTTAAATTATTAAAATACATATTAAATTACGAAAAATTATTTTAAAGCCCGAAAAATAGTTTTTAATTATTTGGAGTATATTTTAAAAATATTTAATATTTTGGAATATAAATGGTATTTATTTATTTAATTATATTATTAAATAAATTATTTTAATTCATGGAAAATCATGAAAAATTATATTATGGTGTTTTAGAAAATATTTTAAGTTATTTTTGATGACTTTTGATATTTTGTGATGAAATTCATTAATATTTATTATTAATGGTAGTTAATATATTTAATGAATATATTAGATAAATTATGGAAAAATAGAATTAATGCTTTAAAAATCATATAAAATGATTTAAGTGTTATAAAAATATTTTAATTTATAAAATATAACTTTTGATATTTTGGCATGAAAATATTAATATTTTAATTATCGGATAATGGATTTGATTGTTTAAAAATCATATAAATATGATTTTAAGATATTAAAATACTTTGTGATATTATAATTATATTATAATATTATGTTATGATTTTCATTAAAATTTAATATTAAATAAATGTTAATGATCAAGGAATAATGTGGTATTTATATTAATATCAGTTATTGATTAATGTTTTTAATTACTTTAAAAATATTTAAAGGAAATAATAAAGTATTGAAAATACTTTGAGATATTATAAATATGTTATAATATTATGACATGTGTTTCATTAATGTTTAATATTAAATAAATATTAATGATATTAGAATATTGTGGTATTTAATTCATTTAAATACAGTATTAATGATTGAAAAATGTTGTTAAATGATATTAATTATCTGAAAATTTTTGCAAGTTTATGAAAAATGTTTTGACTGATACTATGATTATCTAAGATATTGTTTAGTGTTTAGGCAGAGTTTAATGGAACTTAAACTCGATAATTGTCCGATTAGACCGTCGGGATGATTGAATTGTGTCGGTTTCAACTCAGACTTAAATAGTCTAATTTGATGGTAAGTCTTATGTGTTGTATAGACTGATAGGATTATGTGATAATGTGTTTAGGTTATTTTATACTGTGATGATATTATTCTAATATTTGGAGATCGGTATTATCTGTATTAGGTCTTCGGATAAAGCTAAGTTATTTTTCGTATCGGTAATCAGCGGAACATGCAAGTTTATTTTCTTAACTCTACTAAGAGTGTTTCATTCAGTTATGCTTATGGTTAATCATTACTGATTGCCATGTAGAATTGTACTATGTATATCTTGTATGTATAAGTCAGGTATAAAAGGCTGATCACCTTCATTTCCAGTTGGTCCAGATATATATTGTTCATGTTGAATACATGTTCAGTCAAATGTTTGTTCATGCTAATTCACAACTACATTGTGAAATTATAGCCAGCTTATTATTCTAAATCTTTCAATCATGATATATCCTTAAATTGTATTTAAACTTGCTGGGCAACTTTCATGCTCACCCTTGTTATATCATGATCAAACATTGCAGATTTAGGTGAATCGCGCGGATATAAGGAAAGTTAAAAGCGATTCAACTTAAAGTTAATGGGCGCGATTAGATTTGTAATGGTCTTATTTTATAATGATGTCATGTGTTAGATAAGTTATGAATTGTGTATAAGTTATGGTTACTCGACCTTGGGGATAGTGTATAATGTTTAATGTATAAACAATTTATGTTTATGTCTTCCGCAATAGTTGTAGAATGATTGTACCGGATTCGCGGTGATTTGGGGCCCGGATTCGGGGCTCTCACAGTTGGTATCAAAGCTGTTGGTTATAAACCTAGGGTAGAGTTACCTTAGACTAATAACCGCAGTGATTAGGATAAGATCTAACTCATATAGAGTTAGTGTGTCGGTAAGATTCAAGACAAATCTCGGCGAGTTATAAAGATGCAGAGTTCCCTAACTGTGATAAAGAAGTTAAGAATCAAAAAGTTATATTTAAGTATGGTACAATTGTACTCTTTAATAGTTGATGTATGGTATCGGGCTAAACGATTCCTTCATAGAAGCGGTATATACTGAACCAGCAACTCGGAACCTAGTTTGTTGGTTGTTTGTGGGAAACCACCACTCCGTACCATATTGAAGCTGTTAGAGACTCGATGTGTACCAAGTATAGAAAGTGGATTGATAAAGTCGAGAAAGACCGAAAGTGCGAGGATAGGAGATCAGAAACAAAACGATCAAGTCATAGAATTGAATCTAAATTTATACGATGAGATCACCCGTGATCCGATAAGGTTATGAAAGCCAGAAAGAATCAATCTGATGATTGAAAAATCTACAGCAAGATGCTGCGTATCAGTTGTACTATGAAATGGTACTATGAAAACTCATGAAAGAGTTATAGATTATGAATACGAATTAAATGAAATTCGTATGGAAAAGGGGGTTAAGATTAGGTGGGGATTTCAATTGAGGACTCATGTTAGTAGTTGAGTTGTATGATTCCTTGTTATGGGCGGGGAATTGTACTTGGTGTAAAAACCACTTAGTTTCTGGCATTGATAATCATTGAAATGTTTGTGTCGCGCTATTTGCTATATGCACGTTAAGAGGGTGATTCCTTTCTCATGTGTATAACAAATATATAGGTCATAGGTAGAGAATATAAGGTTAAGTACGAGTTCTTAAAACTCATACTTATGTGACATTCTTGACTCATAGTTATATGAAATATTTATGAACCCCTCAGCGAATGGACGCCAAAGGTCTGACTAGGGTACGTTCTTAAACTCATATGATTGTGGCAATTAATGAACTCATAAGTGTGGTTTTATGAACTGGGTATAGTTGTGTGTGAATGAAGTATTGAGGATTTCAGGAACAGATAGATTGTTAAGCAAATGATTATTAGTGTAGGCATTAGGTTTTCCTAAACTCCTAGCTATGCTAAACTTCAAAATTTTGACATCAAGCTAAATACGCACTATATGCCTTTTACAAAAAAAATGTAGACTCGTAATCATTTTTGAAACGGTTTAAAGTACAGTCTATGCTACTTATTTCAGCTAGACTGAAATGATTTGAAATATCAAATTTTGTTTTTAATTATCACTCATGTACCATGTAAACTCAGTGCGTAGATGATAAAAATGTGATGGAGTTGTAAACACAGAATACTTAGTGTGAACTTGACCAAGTCATTGTTCCACTATTGTATGATGTGTTATGACAAAGTCATACAATGGCAAGATCCTCAAACGGACTGTTAATACAGTATGACATCATGACGTCATTCTCGAAAATGTTTTCAAAAAGTTTAAATTGCCAACGGGGTTTGGCTACACCTAAATAATTCGATTGAATTGAATTATCGATATGAATCTATGCTATTTGATTCAATTTAGACTAATGTTATGAAAATTCTAAGTGTTCATTGAAAAATTTTCCGAACCAAATTATTTTAAAAGTGCGGAATCCTATGATAAGACCGAGGTGAACGATAATGTTTGGATAAATAATCAAATCTAGTAGCGTAAATATTCGCTAGCCATGATTAATAAGTTATGTAAGAGTACGATAGGCTAATCACCTAAAGTACTAGTAATGGTAGTTTACCTTCTTTGTGATTGTAAACAGACCAAGTAATGTACAGTTTTGCGGTATAAATACCGTTAAATCTATTTGTTCATGGTCTATATGACCCCTCAGCACAATTTGAAACCTTTTACTCTTGTGAGTGGTGAATTGGGTAGTATGTGATATGTTCGAATGGTGTAAGGTACTTGATTGTAAGGTGTAAGGTGAATTTTGGGGACGAAATTCTTATAAGGAGGGGTGAATGTGACAACCCGAGAATTTAGACAATTTATGAAAATCTTAAATGATTGATTTAAGGTCAAATATTAGACCTAGACAGAAAATAAGTGTATGCGTTTGATGTTATTGGGAAGGAATTCTGAGGATTTCAAAATTCTGTGAAGGATTTAGGTGAATTATTCAGAATTAAGTTTATATGTGTTTATGTTCTGTGTATATGGTTTTATATGTGTTTAGAATGTGGTTAAGGGTCAAGGGTTGACCAAATAAATTATATCTATGTCAAACCCTAAGTATATATTAAGAACGACAACGTTCAGTTAGAAAACCCTAACGTCTGATAAGAAAACCTAGAAATCGGTTCTGAAAACCCTAGTTTCAGTTTCGGGAGTCCGAAACCCTAATTCGGATATTAAAAACCCTAGATTGGGAATGCAATGCTATATATAAGGTTTAAAGTTATTAATTATAAATTTATTAGGGAAAACCCTAATGAATTATTGGAAACCCTATTTGAGTATTAGAAAACCCTAATACCATATCTGAAAATCCTAATTTCAGATTTCGAATATTTAAAACCCTAATCTGGGAATATAACGGAGAATTATAATGCTCAAGTGATTTAAATTATAAGCTTAATAGGGTAAAACTTAATTATTTAGCAAACCCTAATTTCCAAAATTTGAACCCTAAGTATTCTGTCTAAAACCGTAAATCGGGATATTAAAACCCCAAGTGGGAAGCTTGAAGATAAGTATAGAGTTTCTATGTTATTAATTGTAAGTATAATTAGGGATAACCCTAATTGATTAATTGGAAAGCCCTAATTTCTAATGTAGGAAACCCTAGCATGCAATTAGAGAAAACCTAATTATTAGCTTATAGAATGTAATGTTAATTAGGAAGCTTTAACCCTAATTAGCAAGCTTGAATGAGATTAGTAAACTTTATTGTAATTAGGGAACCCTAATAAAAGAAACGAAGATTTCCATATTTGCCCTTAATACACAACTCTAGATTTAGAGCTTATGAAACCCTAGGGTCAAACCCTAAGGGTTAAAACCTAATAAGTGTGAGAAGTTACCAAAGTACCATGCACTTTATGAGCCAAATGACCAAAATGCCCTTTTAGCATTATTTAATAAGATAACTTGTGTAGGTTGCCATAACTTTAGTTGGTGACCAACCTTTGCTGTGCATGTGGTCTATGTCTTTATCCTTTAATGATCAACCATCAACCATCTAGCATCCTATAAATACATTGGACCTAAGATCAAAGTTCAAAAGTAAGCAAAATTCACTTACTTTATTTTTTCAAGCTAGCCAAACCTTCTCTCTCTCTCCCATCCGAAATTGTAGAGTGAGAGTGACTAATAAGCTAAGCCAAGATCATGTGTTAGCTTGCCAAGAACAAACACCAAAGATCAGATTCAAAAATTGAGCATTTATGAGGTATAAACCCTAATTCTAGAAATCCTTAGATCTGTTGTTAGATTTATGATTTTATGTTTAATTGTGTAGTATGTAGTATATATTAGTGATCTGGGTTGTAATATCACAGATCCATAACACCTAGATGCTCGAAATTGATGTTTTTAGAAATCTAGAAATCTGGGAAAAAGTGGCCTGACAGTCGAATGTCAGAGCCCATAGATTCATATGTGTTAGTTGTTTGTTGTGTTTTATGTTTTGGATATGTAGTCTTCCATGTGATCTTTAATCTGAGACTTGAATCAACCTCATAGCATGTCTAGATCGTGAGTTATTGGTGGTCAAAGGTCGTTGACCGACCATGACCAACTGAGTTTCTGGACAGCCCAGAAACCCAGGTGGGTCTGACAACAATTTTCGAGCCTCAGATCTTGTTGCGTGTTAATATTTTGGTCAAGTTGTTGTTTGTTTATTGTAGTCTGGTATGTAGACTACATGTTTAAGTTACCAGATCACTTAGATCATAACTGTAATGGCCGGAAATTAAGGTCAAACTAGAATTGACTGCTCGTGTTTTGAAGAATTCAGGTAAACCGCAATTGGCCAAGAACAAATTCCGACATGCCCTTTCGAATGGCTTAAATATTGAAATTTGGTGATGTTGTTAGACTGATCTGATGTTACGAAGTTATACTCTGACTTCATGACTACAAGTGTGAACCTTTATATCACACGAACAATACATGATCGCAAACTATAAGGACCCAAAGTATGTACCTTGATTCTGGTAAACCCAGAATTCTAAGAACAGGTTCTGACAACATCTTTACAGGCTTAGATCTTGCAATTGTGATGCTTAATGACTTAGATGATTACACATACTTGTAGTATTACATAAATACTACCAGATCAATGTTTTAGAAATCCGAGAAACGTAATAGCCATGTAATTAGAGGCGGTCAAACGTAGCACCTTAGCGACTGACAATGTGTTTCGGGCGGTGCTCAAGAACACCTATAGCGACGGTTGCGTGCCATTTATAGGTACTTTAATGACGCTTTTATTTTGAGGAAAATAGCTTATTTTAATAAATAAATAGAAATAAATGGTTTTAAATTATTAAAATACATATTAAATTACGAAAAATTATTTTAAAGCACGAAAAATAGTTTTTAATTATTTGGAGTATATTTTAAAATATTTAATATTTTGGAATATAAATGGTATTTATTTATTTAATTATATTATTAAATAAATTATTTTAATTCATGGAAAATCATGAAAAATTATATTATGGTGTTTTAGAAAATATTTTAAGTTATTTTTGATGACTTTTGATATTTTGTGATGAAATTCATTAATATTTATTATTAATGGTAGTTAATATATTTAATGAATATATTAGATAAATTATGGAAAAATAGAATTAATGCTTTAAAAATCATATAAAAATGATTTAAGTGTTATAAAAATATTTTAATTTATAAAATATAACTTTTGATATTTTGGCATGAAAATATTAATATTTTAATTATCGGATAATGGATTTGATTGTTTAAAAATCATATAAATATGATTTTAAGATATTAAAATACTTTGTGATATTATAATTATATTATAATATTATGTTATGATTTTCATTAAAATTTAATATTAAATAAATGTTAATGATCAAGGAATAATGTGGTATTTATATTAATATCGGTTATTGATTAATGTTTTTAATTACTTTAAAAATATTTAAAGGAAATAATAAAGTATTGAAAATACTTTGAGATATTATAAATATGTTATAATATTATGACATGTGTTTCATTAATGTTTAATATTAAATAAATATTAATGATATTAGAATATTGTGGTATTTAATTCATTTAAATACGGTATTAATGATTGAAAAATGTTGTTAAATGATATTAATTATAACGAAAATTTTTGCAAGTTTATTATGAAAAATGTTTTGACCGATACTATGATTATCTAAGATATTGTTTAGTGTTTAGGCGAGTTTAATGGAACTTAAACTCGATAATTGTCCGATTGTAACCGTCGGGATGATTGAATTGTGTTTGTTTCAACTCGGACTTAAATAGTCTAATTTGATGGTAAGTCTTATGTGTCATATAGGTGATAGGATTATGTGATAATGTGTTTAGGTTATTTTATCTTTGTGATGATATTATTCTAATATTTGGAGATCTCAGATTATCTCGTATTAGGTCTTGGATAAAGCTAAGTTATTTTCAGATTATCAGAATCAATGGAACATGCAAGTTTATTTTCTTAACTCTACTAAGAGTGTTTCATTCAGTTATGCTTATGGTTAATCATTACTGATTGCCATGTAGAATTGTACTATGTATATCTTGTATGTATAAGTCAGGTATAAAAGGCTGATCACCTTCATTTCCAGTTGGTCCAGATATATATTGTTCATGTTAAATACATGTTCAGTCAAATGTTTGTTCATGCTAATTCACAACTACATTGTGAAATTATAGCCAGCTTATTATTCTAAATCTTTCAATCATGATATATCCTTAAATTGTATTTAAACTTGCTGGGCAACTTTCATGCTCACCCTTGTTATATCATGATCAAACATTGCAGATTTAGGTGAATGCGTCGGATATAAGGAAAGTTAAAGACAGTTCCAGCTTAAAGTTAATGGGCGCGATTAGATTTGTAATGGTCTTATTTTATAATGATGTCATGTGTTAGATAAGTTATGAATTGTGTATAAGTTATGGTTACTCGACCTTGGGGATAGTGTATAATGTTTAATGTATAAACAATTTATGTTTATGTCTTCCGCAATAGTTGTAGAATGATTGTACCGGATCCGCGGTGATTTGGGGCCCGGATTCGGGGCTCTCACAGTTGGTATCAAAGCTGTTGGTTATAAACCTAGGGTAGAGTTACCTTAGACTAATAACCGCAGATGATTAGGATAAGATCTAACTCACATAGAGTTAGTGTGTCATGAAGATTCAAGACGAATCTCGTGAGTTATATAAAGATTGAGTTACCTAACTCGATAAAGAAGTTAAGAATCAAAAGTTATATTTAAGTATGGTACAATTGTACTCTTTAATAGTTGATGTATGGTATCCGGGCTAAACGATTCCTTCATGAAGCGAAGGTATATACGAACTAGCAACTCGGAACCTAGTTTGTTGGTTGTTTCTGGGAAACCACTCAGCGCACCATATTGAAACTGTTAGAGACTCGATGTGTACCAAGTTTAGAAAGTGGATAGATAAAGTCTAAAAGACTGAAAGTGCAGGGATAGGAGATCGTAAAATAAAACGATCAAGTCATAGAATTGAATCAAAATATATACGATGAGATCACCCCGTGATCTGATAAGGTTATGAAAGCCAGAAAGAATCAATCTGATGATTGAAAAATCTACAGCAAGATGCTGCGTATCAGTTGTACTATGAAATGGTACTATGAAAACTTATGAAAGAGTTATGGATTATGAATACGAATTAAATGAAATTCGTATGGAAAAGGGGGTTAAGATTAGGTGGGGATTTCAATTGAGGACTCATGTTAGTAGTTGAGTTGTATGATTCCTTGTTATGGGCGGGGAATTGTACTTGGTGTAAAAACCACTTAGTTTCTGGCATTGATAATCATTGAAATGTTTGTGTCGCGCTATTTGCTATATGCACGTTAAGAGGGTGATTCCTTTCTCATGTGTGTAACAAATAGATAGGTCATAGGTAGAGAATATAAGGTTAAGTACGAGTTCTTAAAACTCATACTTATGTGACATTCTTGACTCATAGTTATATGAAATATTTATGAACCCCTCAGTGAATGGACGCCAAAGGTCTGACTAGGGTAAGTTCTTAAACTCATATGATTGTGGCAATTAATGAACTCATAAGTGTGGTTTTATGAACTGGGTATAGTTGTATGTGAATGAAGTATTGAGGATTTCAGGAACAGATAGATTGTTAAGCAAATGATTATTAGTGGAGGCATTAGGTTTTCCTAAACTCCTAGCTATGCTAAACTTCGAAATTTTGACATCAAACTAAATACGCACTATGTGCCTTTTAAAAAAAATGTAGACTCGTAATCATTTTTGAAATGGTTTAAAGTACAGTCTATGCTACTTATTTCTGCTAGACTCAAATGATTTGAAATATCAAAATTTGTTTTTAATTATCACTCATGTACCACGTAATCAACAGTGCGAGAGATGATAAAAATGTGATGGAGTTGTAAATCTGGGGAATACTTAGTGTGAACTTGACTCAAGTCATTTGTTCCACTTATTGTATGATGTGTTATGACAAAGTCATACAATGGCGGCATCCTCAAAGCGGATTCGTTAATCTGAAGACAAAGATCATCATGACGTCATTCTAGAAAATGTTTTCAAAAAGTTTAAATTGCCAGCGTGGTTTGGCTACACCTAAATAATTCGATTGAATTGAATTATCGATATGAGTCTATGCTTTATTTGATTCAAATTTAGACTAATGTTATGAAAACTCTAACTGTTCATTGAAAGAATTTTCCCGAACCAAATTATTTTGGTGCGGAATCATATGATAAGACTGAGGTGAACGATAATGTTTGGATAAATAATACAATCTAATAGCGTAAATATTCGTTAGCCATGATTAATACGTTATGTAAGAGTACGATAGGCTAATCACCTAAAGTACTAGTAATGGTAGTTTACCTTCTTTGTGATTGTAAACAGACCAAGTAATGTACAGTTTTGCGGTATAAATACCGTTAAATCTATGTGTTCATGGTCTATATGACCCCTCACAGCACAATTTGAAACCTTTTACTCTTGTGAGTGGTGAATTGGGTAGTATGTGATATGTGCGAATGGTGTAAGTTGCACGGTGTAAGGTGTAAGGTGAATTTCGGGGACGAAATTCTTATAAGGAGGGGTGAATGTGACAACCCGAGAATTTAGACAATTTATGAAAATCTTAAATGATTGATTTAAGGTCAAATATTAGACCTAGACAGAAAATAAGTGTATGCGTTTGATGTTATTGGGAAGGAATTCTGAGGATTTCAAAATTCTGTGAAGGATTTAGGTGAATTATTCAGAATTAAGTTTATATGTGTTTATGTTCTGTGTATATGGTTTTATATGTGTTTAGAATGTGGTTATGGTCGAGGGTTGACCAGATAAATTATATCTGTGTCAAACCAAAAGTATATATTAAGAACGACAACGTTCAGTTAGAAAACCCTAACGTCTGATAAGAAAACCTAGAAATCGGTTCTGAAAACCCTAGTTTTAGTTTCGGGAGTTCGAAACCCTAATTCGGATATTAAAAACCCTAGATTGGGAATGCAATGCTATATATAAGGTTTAACGTTATTAATTATAAATTTATTAGGGAAAACCCTAATGAATTATTGAAAACCCTATTTGAGTATTAGAAAACCCTAATACCATATATCCGAAAATCCTAATTTGATTTGAATATTTAAAACCCTAAACTGGGAATATAATAAGGAGAATTATAATGCTCAAGTGATTTAAATTATAAGCTTAATAAGGTAAAACTTAATTATTTAGCAAACCCTAATTTCCAAAATTTGAACCCTAAGTATTCTGTCTAAAACCGTAAATCGGGATATTAAAACCCCAAGTGGGAAGCTTGAAGATAAGTATAGAGTTTCTATGTTATTAATTGTAAGTATAATTAGGGATAACCCTAATTGATTAATTGGAAAGCCCTAATTTCTAATGTAGGAAACCCTAGCATGCAATTAGAGAAAACCTAATTATTAGCTTATAGAATGTAATGTTAATTAGGAAGCTTTAATCCTAATTAGAAAGCTTGAATGAGATTAGTAAACTTTATTGTAATTAGGGAACCCTAATAAAAGAAACGAAGATTTCCATATTTGCCCTTAATACACAACTCTAGATTTAGAGCTTATGAAACCCTAGGGTCAAACCCTAAGGGTTAAAACCTAATAAGTGTGAGAAGTTACCAAAGTACCATGCACTTTATGAGCCAAATGACCAAAATGCCCTTTTAGCATTATTTAATAAGATAACTTGTGTAGGTTGCCATAACTTTAGTTGGTGACCAACCTTTGCTGTGCATGTGGTCTATGTATATCCTTTAATGATCAACCATCAACCATCTAGCATCCTATAAATACATTGGACCTAAGATCAAAGTTCAAAAGTAAGCAAAATTCACTTACTTTATTTTTTTCAAGCTATTAAACCTTCTCTCTCTCTCCCATCCCAAATTGTAGAGTGAGAGTGACTAATAAGCTAAGCCAAGATCATGTGTTAGCTTGCAAGAACAAACACCAAAGATCGATTCAAAAATTGAGCATTTATGAGGTATAAACCCTAATTCTAGAAATCCTTAGATCCATTGTTAGATTTATGATTTTATGTTTAATTGTGTAGTATGTAGTATATATTAGTGATCCAGGTTGTAATATCACGGATCCATAACACCTAGATGCTCGAAATTGATGTTTTTAGAAACTGGAAATCTGGGAAAAAGTGGCTGACAAATGAATGTCGAGCCCATAGATTCATATGTGTTAGTTGTTTGTTGTGTTTTATGTTTTGGATATGTAGTCTTCCATGTGATCTTTAATCTGAGACTTGAATCAACCTCATAGCATGTCTAGATCGTGAGTTATTGGTGGTCAAAGGTCGTTGACCGACCATGACCAACCGAAGTTTCGGACGACCCGTAAACCGGTGGGGTCGACAACAATTTTCGAGCCTCAGATCTTGTTGCGTGTTAATATTTTGGTCAAGTTGTTGTTTGTTTATTGTAGTCTGGTATGTAGACTACATGTTTAAGTTACCAGATCACTTAGATCATAACTGTAATGGCCGGAAATTAAGGTCAAACTAGAATTGACCGTCTGTTTTGAAGAATTCAGGTAAACCCGAATTACAAGAACAAACGATCTGACATGCCCTTTCAATGGCTTTTAAATATTCGTGGTGATGTTGTTAGACCGATCCGATGTTACGGGTTATACTCGACTTCATGACTACAAGTGTGAACCTTTATATCACACTAACAATACATGTAGATCGCTAAACTATAAGGACCCAAAGTATGTACCTTGATTCTGGTAAACCCAGAATTCTAAGAACAGGTTCTGACAACATCTTTACAGGCTTAGATCTTGCAATTGTGATGCTTAATGACTTAGATGATTACACATACTTGTAGTATTACATAAATACTACCAGATCAATGTTTTAGAAATCCGAGAAACGTAATAGCCATGTAATTAGAGGCGGTCAAACGTAGCACCTTAGCGACTGACAATGTGTTTCTGGGCAGGCTCAAGAACACCTATAGCGACGGTTCTGTCGCTATAGGGCCCTTTAGCGACGCTTATTTTCGGAAAATAGCTTATTTTAATAAATAAATAGAAATAAATGGTTTTTAAATTATTAAAAATACATATTAAATTCTGAAAAATTATTTTAAAGCCTGAAAAATAGTTTTTAATTATTTGGAGTATATTTTAAAAATATTTAATATTTTGGAATATAAATGGTATTTATTTATTTAATTATATTATTAAATAAATTATTTTAATTCATGGAAAATCATGAAAAATTATATTATGGTGTTTTAGAAAATATTTTAAGTTATTTTTGATGACTTTTGATATTTTGTGATGAAATTCATTAATATTTATTATTAATGGTAGTTAATATATTTAATGAATATATTAGATAAATTATGGAAAAATAGAATTAATGCTTTAAAAATCATATAAAAATGATTTAAGTGTTATAAAAATATTTTAATTTATAAAATATAACTTTTGATATTTTGGCATGAAAATATTAATATTTTAATTATCGGATAATGGATTTGATTGTTTAAAAATCATATAAATATGATTTTAAGATATTAAAAATACTTTGTGATATTATAATTATATTATAATATTATGTTATGATTTTCATTAAAATTTAATATTAAATAAATGTTAATGATCAAGGAATAATGTGGTATTTATATTAATATCGGTTATTGATTAATGTTTTTAATTACTTTAAAAATATTTAAAGGAAATAATAAAGTATTGAAAATACTTTGAGATATTATAAATATGTTATAATATTATGACATGTGTTTCATTAATGTTTAATATTAAATAAATATTAATGATATTAGAATATTGTGGTATTTAATTCATTTAAATACATGTATTAATGATTGAAAAATGTTGTTAAATGATATTAATTATCCGAAAATTTTTGCAAGTTTATGAAAAATGTTTTGGTGATACTATGATTATCTAAGATATTGTTTAGTGTTTAGGCGGGGGTTTAATGGAACTTAAACTCGATAATTGTCGATTGGAATTAGACCGTCGGGATGATTGAATTGTGTCGGTTTCAACTCGGACTTAAATAATACGATTTGATGGTAAGTCTTATGTGTTGTATATAGGTGATAGGATTATGTGATAATGTGTTTAGGTTATTTTATCTTTGTGATGATATTATTCTAATATTTGGAGATCAGATTATCGTATTAGGTCTTGGATAAAGCTAAGTTATTTTTCGTATCGGTAATCAGAGGAACATGCAAGTTTGTTTTCTTAACTCTACTAAGAGTGTTTCATTCAGTTATGCTTATGGTTAATCATTACTGATTGCCATGTAGAATTGTACTATGTATATCTTGTATGTATAAGTCAGGTATAAAAGGCTGATCACCTTCATTTCCAGTTGGTCCAGATATATATTGTTCATGTTGAATACATGTTCAGTCAAATGTTTGTTCATGCTAATTCACAACTACATTGTGAAATTATAGCCAGCTTATTATTCTAAATCTTTCAATCATGATATATCCTTAAATTGTATTTAAACTTGCTGGGCAACTTTCATGCTCACCCTTGTTATATCATGATCAAACATTGCAGATTTAGGTGAATGCGGTTGATACAAGGAAAGTTAAAGACAGTTCCAGCTTAAAGTTAATGTGCGCGATTAGATTTGTAATGGTCTTGTTTGATAATGATGTCATGTGTTAGATAAGTTATGAATTGTGTATAAGTTATGGTTACTCGACCTTGGGGATAGTGTATAATGTTTAATGTATAAACAATTTATGTTTATGTCTTCCGCAATAGTTGTAGAATGATTGTACCGGATCCGCGGTGATTTGGGGCCCGGATTCGGGGCTCTCACAGTTGGTATCAAAGCTGTTGGTTATAAACCTAGGGTAGAGTTACCTTAGACTAATAACCGCAGTGATTAGGATAAGATCTAACTCACATAGAGTTAGTGTGTCGGTAAGATTCAAGACGAATCTCGGCGAGTTATAAAGATGCAGAGTTCCCTAACTCTGATAAAGAAGTTAAGAATCAAAAAGTTATATTTAAGTATGGTACAATTGTACTCTTTAATAGTTGATGTATGGTATCTGGGCTAAACGATTCCTTCATAGAGCGAAGGTATATACGAACTAGCAACTCGGAACCTAGTTTGTTGGTTGTTTCTGGGAAACCACTCAGCGTACCATATTGAAACTGTTAGAGACTCGATGTGTACCAAGTTTAGAAAGTGGATAGATAAAGTCTAAAAGACTGAAAGTGCAGGGATAGGAGATCGTAAAATAAAACGATCAAGTCATAGAATTGAATCAAAATATATACGATGAGATCACCCCGTGATCTGATAAGGTTATGAAAGCCAGAAAGAATCAATCTGATGATTGAAAAATCTCTGACAAGATCTTTGCGATATCGGTTGTACTATGAAATGGTACTATGAAAACTCATGAAAGAGTTATGGATTATGAATACTGAATTAAATGAAATTCAGTATGGAAAAGGAGTTAAGATTAGGTGGGGATTTCAATTGAGGACTCATGTTAGTAGTTGAGTTGTATGATTCCTTGTTATGGGGGGGAATTGTACTTGGTGTAAAAACCACTTAGTTTACGGCATTGATAATCATTGAAATGTTTGTGTCGCGCTATTTGCTATATGCACGTTAAGAGGGTGATTCCTTTCTCATGTGTGTAACAAATAGATAGGTCATAGGTAGAGAATATAAGGTTAATACGAGTTCTTAAAACTCATACTTATGTGACATTCTTTGCTCATAGTTATATGAAATATTTATGAACCCCTCGTGAATGGGACGCCAAAGGTCCCGACTAGGGTAAGTTCTTAAACTCATATGATTGTGGCAATTAATGAACTCATAAGTGTGGTTTTATGGCTGGGTATAGTTGTATGTGAATGAAGAATTGAGGATTTCAGGAACAGATAGATTGTTAAGCAAATGATTATTAGTGGAGGCATTAGGTTTTCCTAAACTCCTAGCTATGCTAAACTTCGAAATTTTGACATCAAACTAAATACGCACTATGTGCCTTTTAAAAAAAATGTAGACTCGTAATCATTTTTGAAATGGTTTAAAGTACAGTCTATGCTACTTATTTCTGCTAGACTCAAATGATTTGAAATATCAAAAATTATTTTTAATTATCACTCATGTACCATGTAACTTTGAGTGCGAGAGATGATAAAAATGTGATGGAGTTGTAAATCTGAGGAATACTTAGTGTGAACTTGACACTGAAGTCATTTGTTCCACTATTGTATGATGTGTTATGACAAAGTCATACAATGACGGCATCCTCAAAGCGGACACGTTAATACTGATGACAACATCATGACGTCATTCTCGAAAATGTTTTCAAAAAGTTTAAATTGCCAACAGGGTTTGGCTACACCTAAATAATTCGATTGAATTGAATTATCGATATGAGTCTATGCTATTTGATTGATTTAGACTAATGTTATGAAAACTCTAAGTGTTCATTGAAGAATTTTTCCGAACCAAATTATTTTGAGTGCGGAATCCTATAATAAGACCGAGGTGAACGATAATGTTTGGATAAATAATACAATCTAATAGCGTAAATATTTAGATTAGCCATGATTAATCGTTATGTAAAAAGACGATAGGCTAATCACCTAAAGTACTAGTAATGGTAGTTTACCTTCTTTGTGATTGTAAGCAGAGACCAAGTAATGTCTGTTTTTTTAGTATAAATACCGTTAAATCTATGTGTTCATGGTCTATATGACCCCACAGCACAATTTGAAACCTTTTACTCTTGTGAGTGGTGAATTGGGTAGTATGTGATATGTGCGAATGGTGTAAGGTGTGCGTGTGTAAGGTGTAAGGTGAATTTAGGGGACGAAATTCTTATAAGATGTGACAACCCGAGAATTTAGACAATTTATTAAAATCTTAAATGATTGATTTAAGGTCAAATATTAGACCTAGACAGAAAATAAGTGTATGCGTTTGATGTTATTGGGAAGGAATTCTGAGGATTTCAAAATTCTGTGAAGGATTTAGGTGAATTATTCAGAATTAAGTTTATATGTGTTTATGTTCTGTGTATATGGTTTTATATGTGTTTAGAATGTGGTTAAGGGTCAAGGGTTGACCAGATAAATTATATCTGTGTCAAACCAAAAGTATATATTAAGAACGTCAACGTTCAGTTAGAAAACCCTAACGTCTGATAAGAAAACCTAGAAATCGGTTCTGAAAACCCTAGTTTCAGTTTCGGAGTCCGAAACCCTAATTCGGATATTAAAAACCCTAGATTGGGAATGCAATGCTATATATAAGGTTTAACGTTATTAATTATAAATTAATTAGGGAAAACCCTAATGAATTACTAGAAACCCTATTTGAGTATTAGAAAACCCTAATACCATATCTGAAAATCCTAATTTCAGATTTCGAATATTTGAAACCCTAATATGGGAATATAACGGAAAATTATAATGCTCAAGTGATTTAAATTATAAGCTTAATAGGGTAAAGCTTAATTATTTAGCAAACCCTAATTTCCAAAATTTGAACCCTAATTATTCTGTCTAAAACCCTAAATCGGGATATTAAAACCCCAAGTGGGAAGCTTGAAGATAAGTATAGAGTTTCTATGTTATTAATTGTAAGTATAATTAGGGATAACCCTAATTGATTAATTGGAAAGCCCTAATTTCTAATGTAGGAAACCCTAGCATGCAATTAGAGAAAACCTAATTATTAGCTTATAGAATGTAATGTTAATTAGGAAGCTTTAACCCTAATTAGCAAGCTTGAATGAGATTAGTAAACTTTACTGTAATTAGGGAACCCTAATCAAAGAAACGAAGATTTCCATATTTGCCCTTAATACACAACTCTAGATTTAGAGCTTATGAAACCCTAGGGTCAAACCCTAAGGGTTAAAACCTAATAGGTGTGAGAAGTTACCAAAGTACCATGCACTTTATGAGCCAAATGACCAAAATGCCCTTTTAGCATTATTTAATAAGATAACTTGTGTAGGTTGCCATAACTTTAGTTGGTGACCAACCTTTGCTAGGCATGTGGTCTATGTGCTAGCCTTTAATCATCAACCATCAACCATCTAGCATCCTATAAATACATTGGACCTAAGATCAAAGTTCAAAAGTAAGCAAAATTCACTTACTTTATTTTTTCAAGCAAGCCAAACCTTCTCTCTCTCTCCCATCCGAAATTGTAGAGTGAGAGTGACTAATAAGCTAAGCCAAGATCATGTGTTAGCTTGCCAAGAACAAACACCAAAGATCAGATTCAAAAATTGAGCATTTATGAGGTATAAACCCTAATTCTAGAAATCCTTAGATCCTGTTGTTAGATGTTATGATTTTATGTTTAAATGTGTAGTATGTAGTATATATTAGTGATCTGGGTTGTAATATCACAGATCCATAACACTTAGATGCTCGAAATTGATGTTTTTAAAACTGGAAAATGGGAAAAAAGTGGCTGACAAAAAGAATGTCGAGCCCATAGATTCATATGTGTTAGTTGTTTGTTGTGTTTTATGTTTTGAATATGTAGTCTGCCATGTGATCTTTAATCTGAGACTTGAATCAACCTCATAGCATGTCTAGATCGTGAGTTATTGGTGGTCAAAGGTCGTTGACCGACCATGATCAACTGAGTTTCTGGGCAGCCCAGAAACCCAGGTGGGTCTGACAACAATTTTCGAGCCTCAGATCTTATTGTGTGTTAATAGTTTGGTCAAGTTGTTTGTTTGTTTATTGTAGTCTGGTATGTAGACTACATGTTTAAGTTACCAGATCACTTAGATCATAACTGTAATGGCCGAAAATTAAGTTCAAACTATAGTTGACCGATCTCTTTTTTAAAGAATTGCAGGAAAACCCGAATTGAAGCAAGCACGATCTGGCATGCCCTTTGACCGACTTAAATATTGATCTGGTGATGTTGTTAAACTGATCTGATGTTACGAAGTTATACTCTGACATCATGACTACAAGTGGGAACCTTTATATCACACGAACAATACATAACTGCAAACTATAGGGACCCAAAGTATGTACCTTGATTCTGGTAAACCCAAAATTCTAAGAACATGTTCGACAAGGAATTTAATAGCTTAGAATTTGCAACATTGAATGATGATAATGACTTAGATGATTACACATACATGTAGTATTACATAAATACTACCATAATCAATGTTTTTATAATACAAGAAACATGAAGATCATAAATTTATAAGTGGTCAAACGTAGCACCTTATTAATCGACAATGTGTTTCTAGCGGCTCAAAACGGGACCAAGAATACCTATAGCTTGACGGTCTGTCGCTATAGCCCTTTTTAATGACGCTTATTTTAGGAAAATAGATTATTTTAATAAATAAATAGAAATAAATGGTTTTAAATTATTAAAAATACATATTAAATTCTAAAAATTATTTTAAAGCACGAAAAATAGTTTTTAATTATTTGGAGTATATTTTGAAAATATTTAATATTTTGGAATATAAATGGTATTTATTTATTTAATTATAATATTAGATAAATTATTTAAAAATAGTTTTAATTCATGAAAAATCATGAAAAATTATATTATGGTGTTAGAAAATATTTTAAGTTATTTTGATGACTTTTGATATTTTGTGATGAAATTCATTAATATTTATTATTAATGGTAGTTAATATATTTAATGAATATATTAGATAAATTATGGAAAAATAGAATTAATGCTTTAAAAATCATATATAAAATGATTTAAGTGTTATAAAAATATTTGAAGTTATAAAATATAACTTTTGATATTTTAATCATTAATATTTTAATATTTATTAATTATCGGATAATGGATTTGATTGTTTAAAAATCATATAAATATGATTTTAAGATATTAAAAATACTTTGTGATATTATAATTATATTATAATATTATGTTATGATTTTCATTAAAATTTAATATTAAATAAATGTTAATGATCAAGGAATAATGTGGTATTTATATTAATATCGGTTATTGATTAATGTTTTTAATTACTTTAAAAATATTTAAAGGAAATAATAAAGTATTGAAAATACTTTGAGATATTACAAATATGTTATAATATTATGACATGTGTTTCATTAATGTTTAATATTAAATAAATATTAATGATATTAGAATATTGTGGTATTTAATTCATTTAAATACGAGTATTAATGATTGAAAAATGTTGTTAAATGATATTAATTATCGAAAATTTTTGCAAGTTTATGAAAAATGTTTTGGTGATACTATGATTATCTAAGATATTGTTTAGTGTTTAGGCAAGAGTTTAATGGAACTTAAACTCGATAATTGTCCCGATTGGCCGTCGGGATGATTGAATTGTGTCGGTTTCAACTTAGACTTAAATATTCGATTTGATGCTAAGTCTTATGTGTTGGATGGTCGATAGGATTATGTGATAATGTGTTTATGTTATTTTTATCTTTGTGATGATATTATTCTAATATTTGGAGATCGGTATTATCATATTAGGTCTTGGATAAAGCTAAGTTATTTTTTCGTATCGGTAATCAGCGGAACATGCAAGTTTGTTTTTTTCTTAACTCTATTAAGAGTGTTTCATTCGAGATATGCTTATGGTTAATCATTACTTGATTGCCATGTAGAATTGTACTATGTACATCTTGTATGTATAAGTTAGGTATGAAAAAAGGTGATCACCTTCATTACCAGTTGGTCCAGATATATATATTGTTCATATGTAATACTTGTTCGGTCAAAATGTTTGTTCATGCTAATTCACAACTACATTGTGAATTATAGCCGACTATTATTCTAAATCTTTCAATCATGATATATCCTTAAATTGTATTTAAACTCTTTGGGCAACTTTCATGCTCACCCTGATATATATCATGATAAAACATTGCAGATAAAAGGTGAATGCTTCGGATACAAGGAAAGTTAAAGGCAGTTCGACTTAGAGTTAATATCTTGCGATTAGATTTGTAATAGTCTTGTATGATAATAATATCATATGTTAGATAAGTTATGAAATGTGTATAAGTTATGGTTACTCGACCTTGGGGATAGTGTATAATGTTTAATGTATAAACAATTTATGTTTATATCTTCCATAATAGTTATAGAAATAGCGAACCCGGATCATGCGGTGATTTGGGACCCGGATTAGGGCCCTACATTTGGTATCAAAGCTGTTGGTTATAAACCTAGGGTAGAGTTACCTTAGACTAATAACCGCAGTGATTAGGATAAGATCTAACTCACATAGAGTTAGTGTGTCGGTAAGATTCAAAGAAGAATCTCGTGAAGTTATAAAGATGCGAGAGTTCCTAACTAACTCGATAAAGAAGTTAAGAATCAAAAGTTATATTTAAGTATGGTACAATTGTACTCTTTAATAGTTGATGTATGGTATTTGGGCTAAACGATTCCTTCATAGAGCGGAGGTATATACGAACTAGCAACTCGGAACCTAGTTTGTTGGTTGTTTGTGGGAAACCACTCAGCGTACCATATTGAAACTGTTAGAGACTCGATGTGTACCAAGTATAGAAAGTGGATAGATCGAGTCTAAAAGACTGAAAGTGCAGGGATAGGAGATCGTAAAACAAAACGATCAAGTCATAGAATTGAATCAAAATATATACGATGAGATCACCCCGTGATCTGATAAGGTTATGACAGCCAGAAAGAATCAATCTGATGATTGAAAAATCTACAGCAAGATGCTGCGTATCAGTTGTACTATGAAATGGTACTATGAAAACTCATGAAAGAGTTATGGATTATGAATACGAATTAAATGAAATTCGTATGGAAAAGGGGGTTAAGATTAGGTGGGGATTTCAATTGAGGACTCATGTTAGTAGTTGAGTTGTATGATTCCTTGTTATGGGTGGGGAATTGTACTTGGTGTAAAAACCACTTAGTTTCTGGCATTGATAATCATTGAAATGTTTGTGTCGCGCTATTTGCTATATGCAGGTTAAGAGGGTGATTCCTTTCTTATGTGTATAACAAATAGATAGGTCATAGGTAGAGAATATAAGGTTAAGTACGAGTTCTTAAAACTCATACTTATGTGACATTTTTGACTCATAGTTATATGAAATATTTATGAACCCTCAAATGAATGGACGCCAAAGGTCGACTAGGGTAAGTTCTTAAACTCATATGATTGTGGCAATTAATGAACTCATAAGTGTGGTTTTATGAGCTGGGTATAGTTTGTGTGTGAATGAAGTATTGAGGATTTAGAGAGCAGATAGATTGTTAAGCAAATGATTATTAGTGGAGGCATTAGGTTTTCCTAAACTCCTAGCTATGCTAAACTTCAAAATTTTGACATCAAGCTAAACACGCACTATGTGCCTTTTAAAAAAATGTAGACTCGTAATCATTTTGAAAGCGGTTTAAAATCTGATCTATCTTTACTTATTTCAAATTTAGACTCAAATGATTTGAAATATCAAAATTTATTTTTAATTATCACTCATGTACCATGTAACTCAGTGCGAGAGATGATAAAAATGTGATGGAGTTGTAAATCTGAGGAATACTTAGTGTGAACTTGACTGAAATCATTTGTTCCACTATTGTATGATGTGTTATGACAAAGTCATACAATGGCGGCATCCTCAAAGCGGATTTGTTAATACAAAGATGCGGCATCATGACGTCATTCTCGAAAATGTTTTCAAAAGTTTAAATTGCCAGCGGGGTTTGGCTACACCTAAATAATTCGATTGAATTGAATTATCGATATGAGTCTATGCTATTTGATTCAAACTAGACTAATGTTATGAAAACTCTAAGTGTTCATTGAAAGAATTTTCGAACCAAATTATTTTGGTGCGGAATCCTATGATAAGACCGAGGTGAGCGATAATGTTTGGATAAATAATCCAATCTAGTAGCGTAAATATTCGCTAGCCATGATTAATCGTTATGCATGGCGTAAGAGTACGATAGGCTAATCACTAAAAAGTACTAGTAATGGTAGTTTACCTTCTTTGTGATTGTAAAACTGCTTAACAAGTAATGTAGATTACAGTTTTAATGGAAATAGGTAGATAAATACTGTTAAATCTATGTGTTCATGGTCTATATGACCCCTCAAAGACAATTTGAAACCTTTTACTCTTGTGAGTGGTGAATTGGGTAGTATGTGATATGAATTGGTGAATGGTGTATGGTGTGTGCGGTGTAAGGTGTAAGGTGAATTTGGGGGACTTAAATTCTTATAAGGAGGGGTGAATGTGACAACCCGAGAATTTAGACAATTTATTAAAATCTTAAATGATTGATTTAAGGTCAAATATTAGACCTAGACAGAAAATAAGTGTATGCGTTTGATGTTATTGGGAAGGAATTCTGAGGATTTCAAAATTCTGTGAAGGATTTAGGTGAATTATTCAGAATTAAGTTTATATGTGTTTATGTTCTGTGTATATGGTTTTATATGTGTTTAGAATGTGGTTAAGGGTCAAGGGTTGACCAGATAAATTATATCTGTGTCAAACCAAAAGTATATATTAAGAACGACAACGTTCAGTTAGAAAACCCTAACGTCTGATAAGAAAACCTAGAAATCGGTTCTGAAAACCCTAGTTTAAGTTTCGGGAGTTCGAAACCCTAATTCGGATATTAAAAACCCTAGATTGGGAATGCAATGCTATATATAAGGTTTAACGTTATTAATTATAAATTTATTAGGGAAAACCCTAATGAATTATTGGAAACCCTATTTGAGTATTAGAAAACCCTAATACCATATCTGAAAATCCTAATTTCAGATTTCGAATATTTGAAACCCTAATCTGGGAATATAACGGAGAATTATAATGCTCAAGTGATTTAAATTATAAGCTTAATAGGGTAAAGCTTAATTATTTAGCAAACCCTAATTTCCAAAATTTGAACCCTAATTATTCTGTCTAAAACCCTAAATCGGGATATTAAAACCCCAAGTGGGAAGCTTGAAGATAAGTATAGAGTTTCTATGTTATTAATTGTAAGTATAATTAGGGATAACCCTAATTGATTAATTGGAAAGCCCTAATTTCTAATGTAGGAAACCCTAGCATGCAATTAGAGAAAACCTAATTATTAGCTTATAGAATGTAATGTTAATTAGGAAGCTTTAACCCTAATTAGAAAGCTTGAATGAGATTAGTAAACTTTATTGTAATTAGGGAACCCTAATCAAAGAAACGAAGATTTCCATATTTGCCCTTAATACACAACTCTAGATTTAGAGCTTATGAAACCCTAGGGTCAAACCCTAAGGGTTAAAACCTAATAAGTGTGAGAAGTTACCAAAGTACCATGCACTTTATGAGCCAAATGACCAAAATGCCCTTTTAGCATTATTTAATAAGATAACTTGTGTAGGTTGCCATAACTTTAGTTGGTGACCAACCTTTGCTAGGCATGTGGTCTATGTGCTATCCTTTAATCATCAACCATCAACCATCTAGCATCCTATAAATACATTGGACCTAAGATCAAAGTTCAAAAGTAAGCAAAATTCACTTACTTTATTTTTTCAAGCTAGCTAAACCTTCTCTCTCTCCCATCCCAAATTGTAGAGTGAGAGTGACTAATAAGCTAAGCCAAGATCATGTGTTAGCTTGCCAAGAACAAACACCAAAGATCAGATTCAAAAATTGAGCATTTATGAGGTATAAACCCTAATTCTAGAAATCCTTAGATCTGTTGTTAGATATTATGATTTTATGTTTAAATGTGTAGTATGTAGTATATATTAGTGATCCAGGTTGTAATATCACGGATCCATAACACCTAGATGCTCGAAATTGATGTTTTTAGAAATTTGGAATATGGGAAAAAAAGTGGCTTGGCAAATAGAATGTCGAGGCCATAGATTCATATGTGTTATTTGGTTGTTGTGTTTTATATTTTGGATATGTAGTCTTCCATGTGATCTTTAATCTGAGACTTGAATCAACCTTATATTATGTCTAGATCGTGAGTTATTGGTGGTCGAAATGTTGTTGACCGAAGATGAAAAGGGGTTTACGGGCAACCGTAAGAAACCCGATTCTGGGTCTCGACAACAATTTTTGAGCCTCGATCTTTTGTTGTGTGTTAATATTTTGGTCAAGTTGTTGTGTGTTTTTTGTTGTAGTCGGTATATAGACTACTTGTTTAAGTTACCGGATCACTCTTAGATCATAAACGTAATGGTATAAATTTGTAGTCAAACTAGAATTAATCGATCTACTTTTTAACAAATTCAGGTAAACCCAGATTTTAAGAAAAAGATCTGGCATGCCCTACATTGAGCTTAAATATTATTTGGTGATGTTGTTAGTTGTGATCCGATATTACGTAGTTATACTACGACTTCATGACTACAAGAATGAACCTTTATATCACACTAATCGAACAATACATGGAATCGCTAAACTATAAGGACCCAAAGTATGTACCTTGATTACGGTAAACAAGAATTCTAAAAACGAGTTCGACAACATCTTTACTGAGCTTAGATCTTGCAATTGTGATGCTTAATGACTTAGATGATTACACATACTTGTAGTATTACATAAATACTACTAGATCAATGTTTTAGAAATCCAGAAAGCGTAATAGCCAAGTAATTAGAAGCGAATCAAACGTAGCACCTTAGCTTGACAATGTGTTTAGTCAAGGTGCTCAAGAACACCTATAGCGATGGTTGCATGCTATATAGGCCCTTTTTAATGACGCTTATTTTCAGAAAATAGATTATTTTAATAAATAAATAGAAATAAATGGTTTTTAAATTATTAAAAATACATATTAAATTCTAAAAAATTATTTTAAAGCCTCAAAAATAGTTTTTAATTATTTGGAGTATATTTCAAAAATATTTAATATTTTTGAATATAAATGGTATTTATTTATTTAATTTATATTATTAAATAAATTATTTTAATTCATGAAAAATTATATTATGGTGTTAGAAAATATTTTAAGTTATTTTTATGACTTTTGATATTTTGTGATGAAATTCATTAATATTTATTATTAATGGTAGTTAATATATTTAATGAATATATTAGATAAATTATGGAAAAATAGAATTAATGCTTTAAAAATCATATAAAAATGATTTAAGTGTTATAAAAATATTTTAATTTATAAAATATAACTTTTGATATTTTGGCATTAAAATATTAATATTTTAATTATCGGATAATGGATTTGATTGTTTAAAAATCATATAAATATGATTTTAAGATATTAAAATACTTTGTGATATTATAATTATATTATAATATTATGTTATGATTTTCATTAAAATTTAATATTAAATAAATGTTAATGATCAAGGAATAATGTGGTATTTATATTAATATCGATTATTGATTAATGTTTTTAATTACTTTAAAAATATTTAAAGGAAATAATAAAGTATTGAAAATACTTTGAGATATTATAAATATGTTATAATATTATGACATGTGTTTCATTAATGTTTAATATTAAATAAATATTAATGATATTAGAATATTGTGGTATTTAATTCATTTAAATCTGAGTATTAATGATTGAAAAATGTTGTTAAATGATATTAATTATCTGAAAATTTTTGCAAGTTTATGAAAATGTTTTGATCGATACTATGATTATCTAAGATATTGTTTAGTGTTTAGGCAGAGTTTAATGGAACTTAAACTCGATAATTGTCCGATTAGACCGTCGGGATGATTGAATTGTGTCGGTTTCAACTCAGACTTAAATAGTCTGATTTGATGCTAAGTCTTATGTGTTGTATAGACTGATAGGATTATGTGATAATGTGTTTAGGTTATTTTATACTGTGATGATATTATTCTAATATTTGGAGATCGGTATTATTTGTATTAGGTCTTCGGATAAAGCTAAGTTATTTTTCGTATCGGTAATCAGCGAAACAGGCAAGTTTGTTTTCTTAACTCTACTAAGAGTGTTTCATTCAGTTATGCTTATGGTTAATCAATACTGATTGCCATGTAGAATTGTACTCTATACATCTTTTATGTATAAGTCAGGTATGAAAGGCTGATCACCTTCATTTCCAGTTGGTCCAGATATATATTGTTCATGTTGAATACTTGTTCAGTCAAATGTTTGTTCATGCTAATTCACAACTACATTGTGAAATTATAGCCAGCTTATTATTCTAAATCTTTCAATCATGATATATCCTTAAATTGTATTTAAACTTGCTGGGCAACTTTCATGCTCACCCTTACTATATTATGATCAAACATTGCAGATTTAGGTGAATACGGTTGATACAAGGAAAGTTAAAGACAGTTCCAGCTTAAAGTTAATGTGCGCGATTAGATTTGTAATGGTCTTATTTGATAATGATGTCATGTGTTAGATAAGTTATGAATTGTGTATAAGTTATGGTTACTCGACCTTGGGGATAGTGTATAATGTTTAATGTATAAAAAATTTATGTTTATATCTTCCGCAATAGTTGTAGAATGATTGTACCGGATCCGCGGTGATTTGGGGCCCGGATTCGGGGCTCTCACACAAGATCTTAACAGGTACCTCCTCGTACGTTAAATCTTCAGATATCTCGTCTGGTTCTAACTCAATAATGTGGTTTGGCTCTTAAACATATTTATGAAGCATAGATATGTGAAAAACATTATGAACACGAGACATACTTGGAGGTAATGCGAGTCTATAGGCCACATTTCCTATTCGGTCAATAATCTTAAATGGACCAACAAATCTTGGATTGAGCTTTCCTCTCTTCCCAAATCTTGTAACTCCCTTCCATGGTGCAACACGTAACAATACATGATCCCCAATATTAAATTCCACGCCTTCCGATGAAGATCCGCGATAACTCTTTTTATCGATCCTGTGCTTGGTTTGTATCGTTTGTCGAATCGTTTGGATCTTCTCTGTAGTCATGCGTACCAACTCTAGTCCCAACAATGTTGCTTCACCCACCTCGTCCCAACATACTAGAGAATGACATTTTCTTCCATACAACGCCTTGAATGGAGCCACACCTATGCTCGCCTGATAACTATTGTTGTAGGAGAATTCCACCAATGGTAGGTACTTCTCCCAACTCCCTTTGAGATCTAGGACACAGAGTCTTAATAGATCTTCAAGAGTTTGAATAGTCCTCTCTGATTGTCCGTCCGTTTGAGGATGGTATGCCGAACTAAATCATAAATTCGTTCCCATAGCTTTCTGTAAGCTAACCCAAAATCGTGAAGTGAATCTTAGGTCACGATCCAAAACTATGGATACTGGCATGCCGTGCAATCTCACATTCTCGTTCACGTACATACTAGCAAGACGTTCAAGGGAATAAGTCTCACGTATGGGCAAGAAATGGGCAGACTTGGTTAATCTATCAACAATAACCCAAATCACATCTATGCCTTGAGAAACCTTGGGAAGACCCGTAACGAAATCCATAGTAATGTGTTCCCACTTCCATTTCGGAATCTCAAGTGGTTGTAATGGACCCTTCGGCATTTGATGCTCCGCCTTTACACGTTGACAAGTTAAACACCTCGAGATAAACTCCGCGATCTCTCTTTTCATATTGCTCCACCAAAATGTATGTCGAAGATCATGATACATTTTGGTACTCCCAGGATGGATTACAAATGGTGTGTTGTGTACCTCCATCATGATTCTATGCTTCAAGTCAGAATCGTTAGGAACACAAAGTCTGGAGTTGACTCAAAGTATTCCTTCTTCATCGATTCTTGCTTCTGGAATAGCACCTTCTTGCACTTTCTTCTTCATACGCATCAGCTCCATGTCCGTAGCTTGAGCAACTTTAACTTTATCGATTAAAGTCGGTTCTACTCGCATGTTTGATATCATCACGTGGGTACTTGGAGCCTTCTTCTCTATCTCCATCCTTTGCAAGTCATATAAAATGGACCTTTGTGTTGTTAACTGTGATTGCACTCGCGTGCCGCATATGATCTTCTACTTAATAAATCGGCTACCACGTTTGCTTTTCCTGGATGATATTGGATGGTGTGATCGTAATCTTTTAACAGCTCGAGCCAACGTCGTTCCTTTTGGGTGAAAAAATATTTGAGGCTTTTATGATCTGTATAGATCTCCACTTTCTCCCCATACTGGTAGTGTCTCCAAATCTTCAACGCGAACGATCACGCTAACTCCAAATCATGAGTAGGATAATTCCTCTCATATTCTTTGAGTTACCATGAGGCATAGGCTATGACTTTCCCATGTTGCATGAGAACACATCCTAACCTTTGCCGAAGCATCATTTGAGATAACAAATCCATCCAAGAACCGGATGGTATTATCGAGCAGTGCGAAATGAGTCTTCTCTTGAGTTTTTGAAAACTCTTCTCGCAATCCTCGTTCCAATCGAATTTTATATCTTTACTGAGTTAATTTGAGTTAGCTGAGTAGCGATTCGAGAAAATCCTTCCACGAATCTCCGATAATAACCCGGCTAAGCCCGAGAACTTACGTACTTTGGTCACCAACTTTGGTTGTTCCCAACTTTGTATGGCCCGGTCTTACGTCGGGTCGTGAGATACTCCATGTTTTGACACCACGTGTCCAAGGAATGCTACTTCCTCAATCCAGAACTCGCATTTTTTCAACTTGGCATACAACTTGTTACCACGAAGCCTTTGCAGTACCAGCTTCAAATGGTGCTCATGATCTTCACGGCTTTTGGAATAGATAAAGATGTCATCAATAAAGACAACAACGAACTGATCCAAGTATTCTTTAAACACACGGTTCCTCATATCCATGAAAGCAGCAGGAGCATTAGTCAATCCAAAAGACATGACTAAGAATTCATAATGCCGTCTGCATCGAGTTACCAAGGGTCTTTGGAATATCCTCGATTTTAATCTTCAAATTGATGATATCCGAGCGAAGATCGATCTTTGAAAAGAATTGTGCTCCTTGCAATCGGGTCAAACAGTCATCAATGCGAGGTAGCGAATACCTATTCTTGATAGTGACATGGTTCAACTCTCGGTAGTCAATACAAAGTCGCATACTCCGTCTTTCTTCTTTACGAATAACACAGAGCACCCCGAGGAGATGTACTGGGGCCGAATAAAAGCGATGTCCAACAAATCTCGTAGTTGGACCTTCAACTCACGAAGTTCAATAGGAGCCATTCAATATGGGGTTTTAGAAATGGGCTTTGTGCAAAGTTCAAGGTCAATAAAGAATTCAACTTCACGCTCGGGGTAGACCGGGAAGTTCTTGAAATACATCGGAAATTCACTAACAATAATAGAAATAGTATTCAAATCGGCGTGTTTTTGTTCAAGTCCGTGACATGGGCTAAGAAAGCTTGACATCCGTTTTTAATAAATGAATAGCTTTATGGCTTGATATGACAAATGATCGATTTTAGTGGTTTGGTTGTTTGAATTCGCATAATAGGTTGGTTAGGAATATGAAAACTAACAACCCACGAAAACAATCAATTTTAGCATGATGCGTGGTTAACCAATCAATCCCCAAAATCACATCAAATGAAAGAATTTTCAATGAAATAAGGTCGGCAGGTAATGTGATGGTACCGACTTGAATCATGCAAGATTTAAAAACAGTAGATGTAACGAAAGTTTCTCCTAACGAAGTCTCAACAGATAAGTCAAAGTCTAATTTCTCTGGAGTCAAGTTTAAACGTTGAGCACAAGTAGGAGAGATAAAAGAATGGGTAGAACCGGTATCTAATAAGGTACAAACTTCACAAGAGTTTATGATTAGCTTATCCGTGATCACCTCTTTTGGGTTCCTTGCATTTTGGGCAGTAACGACAAATGCCCTTCCAGGAACCACCGACTTTAACTTGTCCGGGACAGCCTTTGGAGTCACTATCCCTGTTGAACTTGGTTTCGCAACTAGACAATCTCTAGCTATATGATCTTCCTTTCGACAGTTATAACACACCTTGGATTGTTGTGGGTAGTTTGGGCTGATGTGTCCCTCTTTCTCGCATTTGTAACATACGACCGGTGGTCGTTCTCCTCCCCTAGAAACAGTTGGTGCTGACGTCTTTACGCTATCATTATTGTACCTTCTCCTTTTGAAATCTCTTCCCGACTCGCTTCTTCTATTATCACGGCCACGATTACCACCAGAGTGGTTACCGCTTTTGTCCGAATGCTTTCCTTCCCTCTGGTTGTCATTGCTCCGATGAGCGCTGCTACCGGTATGACCCTAGTTGTGTTCTCTCGGTTGAACATACTCATTATCTCGCTCTAATAATTGAGCCATGTTTATAACATCTGAATATAAAGAAAATTTATGAGAGATAAGATATTGTCGAATCTCGGGCTTTAGACCTCTTAGAAACATCCTCGTCATTCGTTCCTCATTTTCGACTAAATGAGGTGCAAACCTGGATAACTCTGCAAACTTCGCCTCGTACTGGGACACCGTCATGTTGTTTTGTTCGGTCGATAAACTCCACCTCCTTCATATACGACGAATACTTTCGAGGAAAGTACTTGTCATTGAATAGTTTGAAATGTTTCCCAAGACATCTTTGAGTGCGGTGGTGGTAGTGCGCTTCACAGACTCTCTACCGTGAGTCGCCTCACCACGGAACATAAAGGTGGCGAATGGAACTTTCTGTTCCTCTGTGCATCCCAAGACATCGAATATCTTGGTAATTTATTTGACCCACATTTCCGCCATGATCGGATTCGTCTTTCCCTTAAATTCTGGTGGTCCCAACTCTTTGAATTGCTTGGCTGTGACAAGCCGTGCATTGCTAGCATTTCCACCCGTATTTTGTGCACGAGTCTCCTCGTCTGGTTTTTGCATGAAGCGCAAAAAGCTTCTAAACATCCATCATTCATCATTTGTTGATGAACGTTGTTTACTGGGAGGATTATTGCCTTCCTATTGCACGTTCCCATAGGTAGTGATCAAAGGTGTCTCCACGGTCTGATTCACTCCATTATTAACGTTCTCAGCTGCCATTCTTAAATACTGCCATAAAACAAGGGTTAATAGTCATGCAACATATTATCCCTATACTCTGACCGACCAAATAAATACCAAATAAACTTAGTCAGGTCATACTACCGAAGGAATTCCCCATCTCTCCTCTCCTAGTTCTTGTCTCACATCTCAGCCAGGGATCATATCCCTAAGCTTTGATACCAACTGTGACGCCCCCAAAATAGGTATACATCACCCATTCGGAGTCGCCAAATACATGGTATAGAAACAAATACAACTTCATTAAACTGTGAGTTTAAATACAAATAGAGAGTATAAAAACTAAAAAGGAGTCCTCATTACAATTATTGATACACTATTTTAAAAATAGTGAGGACTGCTAAAACAACTTTCTAGAACCAACACTCCGTACCCCGACTAGTTCCTTCTATGTTCTCACCTCCTAAGAAGAAAAATGGAACAAAAGGGTGAGCTCAACTAGCCCAGTAAAGAATATTATGACTAAGATAATATACAACAAATTATCATTAGTCTTCAATAGGGAATAATCTTATAAAATATAATAGACAACAAGTTTTAGATCAACAACTGCAGCGGAAAACAACAATCCATTAGAAGAGTCAAGTAGAGAAAGAATTCTACTATCTTCTAATATTTAAAAGTCCATCATCAATATTTTATCCCTGTAACATCAATCAATATACATCTTGAATCAAATATTCATCTTTGCACTACAGGCCAAAGATATTCATTTGTATCACCAGTTGGTCATGTTCATCTCAACACCTGTTCATCTTTGCACTACGGGCCAAAGATATTCATTGGGTAATCATTCATCTTTGCATTACAGGCAAAAGATATTCATTTGTATCATCATTTAGGACTAAGGATGATGAAAAATATTTTAAAAAAAGCGAATCCGGTGAGAATGAGATCAAATATTAAGGATTCAGTATTACAGTTTATCCAAGTTCAATAATATTCGAAATAACCAATTTTGAAGCAGAATTTAAAAATAATGATCAAAACATGGATACAATCAAATATAGTAACCATAATAGACAACTTGGACAAAAAGAAAAAAAATTCATTTTTCTGTTAATAGTGCCGTATTCGTGAATAGTGCAGTATACGTGAATAGTAACCCCAACACAAAAAGTTCCAAATTTGATAAAAAGTTCATACCAATATTTTGGCATAATGATATTGAAGAAAATATCATTTAAGAAGAAGATAATATCCTTACCTCAAAATATCAAATTACTTGATCGGAATATCCAGATAAAGGTGAAGGAAACTTGCTTTCGATTAATGTAAACTCACAAAGTATCTAAATACTCATAAAATACACTCAATAGTCTAGAGAGAAAAAGAGAAAACTTGTTTATGGTGTGATTTTCAATTCTAACTTAGCCTCTATTTATAGGAAAATGTTATACGTAAAGGCGGACTTAACACCGCAAACCCGATGGCTTTACCTCGCTACTATTCCCACCCACCACATTTGAATAAAAATCTCAGCACATTTCTTCACCAACCAAGAGGGCCCCACCAATTCTAGAATTTTCCACCAAAATGATTTATAACTTTGATTTAGAATCAGCCACCTCTTAAAATTCATAACAAATCATATGGTCATTTTAACGGTTCAAAATTTGTAGACATATACTCAACTTATATATGTATAACATATCCAAAAATTACAACGATCCAACTATTTGGATTAAAAATTATAACTCCATAATATATCTCAAAAAACACTAGTTTGATTTTTAATACCTCAAATCAGACAAAATACTAATAAAACACCTCAACATTAATTCCTTCATTTATAACCACATAAATAAATCCATCATTTATATCCACATAAAACAAATATTTCCTTATCATATGAATCAATGATTAATTATTCACAAATAATATTACGAATCACATTTATGATAAAACACATTCCTAGGAAAGAGGGCTTTCAATAAGGATTTCTCCTTCTTTGCCAAGCAATTAGGTGACCAAACCTCTCCTTGATGAACTTTCTAGACATTGCCAATAATGTTATCTAATAATATTATTCCAAATAATCTGAATTACTGATCTGATAAAGGAAATACTGTGCAGTGACGATAATTGAAATAACAATAATATAAAATATCAATGCAACAATTATTGAATCAATAAAATAAAATATTGAACAGTAACTACTATGACAATTTTTGAGTAGTGTCGTCTTACGTAAGGATCAATAATTCAACAATACTGTGCAATACCGTATGCTACTGTGCAACAACGCGTATTACTTTACTTTAACCACCGGGTATTCCAACAGTGTTAACGGTAACAACTACGTCGTTATTCAATTTTGTCGTTTTCTTCATTCGATCATTATCCGTTATGGGGCCCACAATTGGTTGCGCCGTCATACGAATATTCCCCGACAGAAAGAATATTCCACCGACAAAATGAATATTTTATAACCACTTGCTTATTTTGCAAAATTTTCACATTTCACCCATAACCAAAGTTATTATATCAAATTAATACCTTATTATTCACAATAATAAATAAAGGCAATTTGATTTTATTCATTAAAAAGTTGGGGTCTTACATTTCTTCTTCACGAATAGAACAGGAGTACCCCAAGGAGACGTATTAGGACGAATGAAACCAATGTCTAATAATTCCTGCAATTGGGTCTTTAACTCCTGAAGTTCAATAGGAGCCATTCAATATGGGGCTTTGGAAATGGGTTTTGTACCGGGTTCCAGATCGATACAAAATTTAATTTCACGCTCTGGGGGTAGGCCAGGAAGTTCTTCAGGGAATACGTCAGAAAATTTATTAACAATAGAAATATCATTCAAATCTGACGTATTTTTGTTTAAATCTGTGACATGAGCTAAGAAAGCTTGACATCCGTTTTTCAATAAACAAATAGCTTTATGGCTTGAGATGACAGTGATTGATTTTAATGGTTTGGTTGCTTGAATTTGCATAATAGGTTGGTTAGGAATATGAAAACTAACAACCTTGCTAAAATAATCAATTTTTGCATGATGAGTAGTTAACCAATCAATCCCTAGAATCACATCAAATGCAAGTATTTTCAATGAAATATGATCGGCAGGTAATGTGAGGGTACCGATTTGAATCAAACAAGACTTATAAACAGTGGATGTAATGAAGGTTTCTACCAACGGAGTTTCCACAGATAAGTCAAAGTCTAATTTCTCTATAGTCAAATTTAATCGTTGAGCGCAAGTAGGAGAAATAAAAGAATAGGTAGAACCGATTTCAAATAAGGTATAGACTTCGCTAGAGTTTATGATAAGCTTATCCGTGATGACCTCGTTCGGGTTCCTTGCTTTCTGGGAGGTCACAACAAATGTTCTCCCTTGAACTACTGGTTTTGACTTATGCGAGAGGCGGTATTTTGTGTCACTAGATCCAAGCCCTGGACTTGTCTTGATTGCCGCGACAAAATTGGGCTAGGTGACCTTTTCTTCCACAATTATAACACGCTTTGGATGGCATCGCGCAGTTTGGACTGATATGTCCCTCCCCTCCGCATTTGAAGCATATGATAGGTGGTCGTTCTCCTTCCTTAACCATGGGTGCTGATGCTGATGTCTTTCCATCATTGTTGAATCTCCTCTTCTTGAAATCCATTCTTATTGTCTTGGCCATGATTCCCACCGAAGTGGTTACCATTTCTGGCATGTTAATTCCCTCCACGTTTGTTGTCACCGCTTCGATGACCGCTACCACTGGTATTATCATTTTGCCGGCTGCTTTCTCTTGGTTGCGTTGACTCGTTATCGCACTCCAATAATCGAGCCCTATTTACAACATCCGAATACAAACCACGGTTTATGAGAAATTAGATATTGGCGTATCTCGGGTTTCAAACCTCTTAGAAACATCCGCGTCATTCTTTCCTCATTATCAACCAAGTGTGGGCCTTAAACCAGGACAACTCAACAAACTTAGCTTTCGCATTTGCGACACGGCCACATTGTTACGCTCCATCTTGATGAACTCTACCTCTTTCAAGTGGCCGAATACTTTCGGGAAAGTACTTGTCGTTGAATAGTTCTTGGAACTTCTCCCAAGACATCTTGATGTGGCGGGTTGAGTACGCTTTCCGACTCTCTACCGATGAATCTGCCTCTCTCCTCGCAACATAAAGGTGGCAAAGGGAACCTTTTGCTCCTCGGAGCATCCCAAGACTTCAAATATCTTGATGATCTACTTTATCCACGTCTCCGCCTTAAGTGGTTTTGGCTCTCCAATAAACTCCGGTGGTCCCAGCTCCTTGAAGCATTTAGCGGTGATCCGTCGAGAGTTTCCACCTATATTTTGACTCGGAGCCGGCTCTACCGATCTTGCATGAATTGCATAAAGCCTCTGAACATTCCATCATTCATCATTTGGTCAGCGTTGTTGTTTGCATGAGGATTGTTGCCTTCCTGATGCACATTATCCTGATTATTGATATATGGAGACTCAACGGCCTTCTGTGTTCCATTGCTATTCTCAACATTCTCGGATGTTATTTTCAGATACTGCCACAAAACAAGGGTTAGTAATCATATCACATATTATCCCTATTGTGAAACCCTATACATATTCTTTATTATTCTGTTGGAATAACATGCATACGCGGGATACCCTATACATGGTGAAATTCTTCTGTTATTCCATTTTTATTATTCTGTTAGAATAACCTGTTTATGCGAAGTACCCCATACGTGGTGAAATTCTTCTAATATTCTGTTCTTTATTATTCTATCAGAATATCTTGTCTATCATCGTGTCTGTGGGACACAGTTCCATTATTTATTATTATGTCGAATATCATATACGTGCGTTTTTTTACATGGGACCGGTTCCATTATTTATTATTCTGTTAGAATAACCTGTCTGTGCGATTTATCGCATGCATAGTGAATTCTTCTGTTATTCCATTCTTTATTATTCTGTTGGAATAACATGTCTATGTGGATTGCCACATGCATGGTGAATGACCCTTCATATTCATTTCTTATTAAATTATGGAAATGAGCTGTCTACGTGGATTATCACATAGCGGGTGAAAATCCATTGCAGTTTCATATATTCTATGATACTCTTTTGGTTAAAGTTTTGACTTCTATACTCCATGAAATTAGTGGAATATCCTTGATATTTGCGCTTCATACAGTATCTTTTCATGGAAATATTCTTTTGAGCATTCTTGAATTTTACTCCACAAAGCAGTATCATGTTGACAATTTGGACGTTATTGGTTCCTGGATAAATTAATTCTTGAACTTGTTTTATTGAATTCTTATATCATTGTTATCATCCTCATGTTTATATTATGTTGAAAGTCATCTGTGGCCTGTAGTGCATAGATGGACTTGGTATGATTATGACCATGGATTATTCGGTATAATCATGACCATAATGTTACAAATGATGTGGAAAAAGTCCTCATTGACCCATAGTGCATTGATGGACAGTTTTTGGTATGATTATGGCTATGGATTCTCTTGACGAGGGTGCAAAGATGAATTGTTTTATGGCATGATCGGGAATAGTTGATGAAAACACGATTATCTTTGGCTCGTAATGTCGTAATGCATGAATAATGCGTGGTCGTGATCTTTAAAGAATATCCTTGGCACGTAGTGCGGGGATAATTTGATGATGTGGATTATTTATTAAATTTGAGTCTCAACGATAAAAGTGATGAAAAACCTTTTAAATCATAGAAGATAGTAGATTTTATTCTCTCTTGACTCTTACAATGGATTCTGATACTGCTTTCTGATTAAACTTGATGGTTGTTATATTGTATCGGTTTAACTTTCTTTGTTGAAGGCTAACGATAATTTATTCTACATTATCTTAATCATAATATTTCTTCTTGGGCTAGTTGAGCTCACCCTTTTGCTTTCATTGTTCTCTTCAAGAAATGAGAGCGTAGCGAGGACTAGTCAGGAGCAGTGATGGTCTAGATGGTGCATTAGTAGTCCTCACTATTACGTGAAATAGTGTGATAATAAATGTAATGAGGACCCCATTGAGTTTGTATATTGTTTAGATGACAATATTTGTATTAAAACTCACAACATATGTTTAGTCGTATTTTTTACACATTGTTGTATAATTAAGTTGTATTTGAATTTTTGTACCATGTATTTGTGACTCGAGAATAGGTGATGTATCTGGATTTTGGGGGCGTCCACATCAAATACTCTGACCCGACCAATTAAATACCAAATAAACTTAGGTAGGTCATACTAGCGAAGAATTCCCTCTCTCCCCTCCTAGTTCTTGTCTCACATCTCGGCCCAGGATCATATCCTAAGCTCGATACCAATTGTGACGCCTCAAAATAGGTATACATCACCTATTACGAGTCACCAAATACATGGCAGAATACTGAATACAACCTTAAATATACAACATGAATTTGTGAGTTTTAATACAAATATTGTCTTCTAGACAGTATTCAAACTCAAAATAAGTCCTCAATACATTTATTATCACACTATTTCATAGAATAGTGAGGACTACTAATGCTATCATCTGGACCGTCACTCCGTTCTCCGACTAGTCCCTACTACGTTCTCATTTCCTGAAGAGAACAATGAAAGCAAAAGGGTGAGCTCAACTAGCCCAATAAGAAATATTATGACTAAGATAATGCAGAATAAATTATCATTAGCCTTCAATAGTGTTAAACTGATAAAATATAACAAACATCAAGTTTGACTGCAGCGGAACAAGCAATCCATTAGAAGAGTCAAATAGAGAATAAAATCTACTATCTTCTATGATTTAAAAGGTTTTTCATTACTTTTATCGCTGAGACTCAGCTTCATAAATAATCCACATCATCCCTGCACTACGGCTAAGGATATTCATTAGTATCACGACCACAAATTATCCATGCACTATGGGCCAAGGATATTCGTGTATTCATCAATGGTCATGATCATGCCAACAACTGTCCATCAATGCACTACGACCAATGAGGATTTTTACCACATCATTTGTAATATTACGGTCATGATTATACCGAATAATCCCTGGTCATAACCATACCAAGTCCATATATACACTACAGGCCACAGATGACTTTCAACATATTATAAACATGAGGATGATGACAATTCAATAAAACAAGTTCAAGAATAAATTTTAAAGATTTATAAGTTAATTTATCCTGAACTCAATAACGTCCAAGTTGTCAACATGATACTGCTTTGTGGAGTGAAATTCAAGAATGCTCAGAAGAATATTTTCATAAAAAGATACTGGATGAAGCACAAATATCAATGATATTTCACTAATTTCATGGAGTATAGAAGCCAAAACTTTAACCAACTGAGTATAATAGAATATATGAAACTGCAAAGGGATTTTTGCCGCTATGCGGTGATCCACGTAGACAGATTATTACAACAGAATAATAAAGAATGGAATAACAGAAGAATTCACCATGCGTGCGTAATCCGCATGCATGAGTTATTCCAACATAATAATAAAGAATGGAACCAGTCACGCGTAACGCATGCATGCATGAGGATATTCCAGCGTAATAATAACGAATGGAACAGTCATGCGTAATCGCGCATGCATACATGATGTTCCAACATAATAATAAAGAATGGAACCAGGTCATGCATAATCCGCACAGACAGGATATTCCAACAGAATAATAAAGAATGGAACCAAGTCATGCGTCATCCGCACAGACAGGATGTTCTAACTGAATAATAAAGAATGAAATAACAACAAAATTCACCATGCATGCGATAGGCCGCATGCACAGAAAGTTATTTGACGTAATAATAAAGAATGGAATAATGAAGAATTTTACCATGTATGCGATGACTTGGCATAGACAAAGTTATTCAACATAATAATAAAGAATGGAATAACAACCCTTACGAGTATTGAAAGAAAATAACTCTCTTCATGAATACGAAAGAATAATACCCCTACCTTTAAAAAGAAGAGTATTCCGACTAGTAGGGCCGATGATATTCTTGAAGAAAATTTAAACTATTTTTTCGCTCAAAGCTTCTTAAAACTCTAAAGAAATACGTTCAAGATTATAGAAGAAGAATTCTCTGAATTTCTGGTGTGATTTTCAATTCTAACTAGGCATCCTATTTATAGAAGAATGGAAAGGATACTATGCTGCACTATGTAATAAAATATAATATATTATATTTATAATCAAATAAAACAAAACTTTATAAAAAGTATTATGTTTTATATAAAAAGTTTTTACTATGCAAACACTATGCATGCACTATACAAACACTATGCATAATAAAATATAATATATTCTATTTAAAATCTAATAAAACAAATAACTTTATAAAAGTATTCTATTTTATATAAAAAGATTTTACTATGCAAACACTATCGCAGCACTTATGCAAACACTATGCATAATAAAATATAATATATTCTATTTAAAATCTAATAAAATAAATAACTTTATAAAAGTATTACATTTTATATAAAAAGTTTTACATTTTATTACATTTATAATAATAATAAAACAAACTTTATCATCATTATTATAATTCACAATATTAATCCACCATGTCGCTCCTCAGAAAGAGGGGCTTTCAATAAGGATTTCTCCTTATTGGCGCCGCAATTAGGTGACCAAACCTCTCCTCGATGTAGAACTTCGAGACATCGTTAATATTGCAAATAATAATATTAATAACTTTGTCATCTCAATTATTGATTTAATAATATATAAAATATTGACAATAATTTAATCAAATAACGTGAGATATTATGTAGCAATTCATCAGAGTAATAATTGAACAAAACTGAGTGACTTCTCACGTAAGCATCAATAATCAAAACAGGTGTGCTACTATACAACCACGCATATTCTTGTACTTTTAACAAGAATTTTCAGCAGATTAACGGTAAAACTTCTGCCGTTATTTTTATAAAGTATTTTTGTCATTTTCTCAATTCGACAATAATTCCGTTGTGGGGTCCACCAATGATTGTGCCATTGTACGAATATTCCCCGACCAATCGAATATTATATAACAACTTGCGTACTTTGCAAAATTTATAAATATTACCCACAACTATAACATTATATCAAATTCATTTCATAATATTCAAAAATGATATTTATAGAAAATTCATCTTTATTCATAAAAGTTGGGGTCTTACACATACACTACGGGCCAAGGATATTCGTGTATTCATCAATGGTCATGATCATGCCAACAACTGTCCATCAATGCACTACGGGCCAATGAGAATTTTTACCATATCATTTGTAACATTACAGTTATGATTATACCGAATAATCCCTGGTCATAATCATACCAAATACATCTATGCACTACAGGCCACATATGACTTTCAACATATTATAAACATGAGGATGCTGACAATGAAATAATAATTCAATAAAACAAGTTCAAGGATAAATTTCTAAGGATTTATAATTTAATTTATCCAGAAATTAATAACGTCCAAATTGTCAACATGATACTGTTTTGTGGAGTAAAATTCAAGAATAATATTTTACCAAAAATAATTTGGACTGAAAATAAATCAATTTTTATCATGAATAGTACCCTGGGTGAATAGTACTCGAGTGAATAGTACCCCATGAATAGTACTTTGGGAATAGTAATCCCGTGAATAGTACTCCGGTATGAAAAAATTAAAACTTATCAAGAATGTTCAGAATAATATTTCCATGAAAAGATACTGGATAAAACGCAAATATCAAGGATATTCTACTAATTTCATGGAGTATAGAAGCCAAAATTTTAACAAACGAGTATAGTATTCGAAATCTGAAACGAAATAATATTACTTATATACTATAGAGTATGGAAGAAAATATTATTTCAAAACAAAAATAACATCCCTTACCTTGAAAAGAAGAGTATTCCAATTGGTATAGCGGGGATATTCTTGAAGAAAACTTTCACTGTTTTCTATGCTAAAAACTTTCTAAAACTCTAAAGAAATACGCTCAAGATTATAGAAGAAGAATTCTCTGATTCTGGTGTGATTTTCAATTCTAACTTAAGCGCCTATTTATAGGAAATTGCTAGAACGTCATAGGAGACTAAAATAATAAAATAATAATAATTTTTTTTTCTATGCACATGTACTTGAAAAAAATTCAGCCAGCCCACTAAAATTAGCCACCTTTCCCAACAACCAAAAGTGGGGCCCACCCATATCTTTAATAAAAATATTTTAATTTCCAAAACTTCAATAATTCATAATAAATAGCCCTTTTATCAGAAAAATACTACTTTTATGTCTATTCCACACGAAATCGAATTCTCTACAACTTTGCAGAACAAAGTTTTTCCAAATTCCAAATAGAAAATATCCGAATTCCATAAACGGACAATTTTCAACACCTCTTAAAATCCATAACAAATCATACGTTAATTTTTAACGGTTCAAAATTTATGGATATATACTCAACTTATATATGTATAATATATCCAACAATCACAACGATCCAACGGTCGAATCAAAATTATAACTAACGCAATAGAGCTTAAGAACACTAATTTGATTTTTAATACATCAAATCCGACAAAATACTAATAAAACACCTCAACATTAATTATTAAAATAAATATTTCCTTCAATTATAACCACATAAAATAAATATTTTCCTATCTATCGTTTATGTCCACATAAAATAAATATTTCCTTGTCATATAAATCAATAATTAATTATTCACAAATAATATTACAGAATCACAATAATAACAACTAGGCCGTTCCTAGGAAAGATGGGGCTTTCCGATAAGGATTTCTCCTTACTGGCGCATAATTAGGTGACCAAACCTCTCCTTGACAGAACTTTCTAGACATTGCCAATAATGTTATCTAATAATATTATTCAAATAATATGAATTATTGATTTGATAATGGGAAATACTGTGCAGTGACAATTATTGAAACAACAATAATATAAAATATCAACGCAACAATTATTGAACCAATAAAATAAAATATTGAACATTAATTACTGTAATAATTATTGATTAGTGCCTTCTTACATAAGAATCAATAATTCAAAAATATTGTGCAATACCATGTGCTACTGTGCAACAATGCGTATTACTGTATTTTAACCAATAGGTATTCTAACAGTGTTAACGGTAACAACTACGTCGTTATTTATAAAACTCAAACTTGTCATTTTCTCAATCCGACAATAATTACGTTGTGGGGTCCACCAATGATTGTGTCGTCGTACGAATATTCCCTATTAAAACAAATATTCCCCGACCAATCGAATATAATATAACAACTTGCGTACTTTACAAAATTTATAAATATTACCCACAACTATAACATTATATCAAATTTACTCCATAATATTAAAAATGATATTTATAGAAAATTCATCTTTATTCATAAAAGTTGGGGTCTTACAACCTCCCCTTCTTATGAAATTTCTCCCTCGAAATTAGGGTACGTACTTGGTATGTCGAAGAGGTAAGGATACCTTGATTTCATTTCAGATTCTAACTCCCAGGTCATTTTCTCAACATCGTGGTTTCTCCACAAAACTTTGACTTAAGGTATAACCTTTGTAAACACTCGAAATTTTTTGTCTTCTTCATTCATTAACGCCATAGGGAGGATGATTAAATCTTTAAGAGAGAACCACGAAGAGGCATCCAAATCCATCTAGGATACTACTAGAAGTTCGGCATCAACCCGGATCGTGATCTGAGAGTAACGATTTCAACCTCGAATGTAACCCCGAGACTGCAGATACACAATACCTGGCACAACGGAGAAGACTGATTAATCTGGAGATAACCTCGAGGTATCCGATCTCGATCCCAACCACGGAATAGCCACTAACCTTGGTGATAACCCCAAGGAATGCAGTTTCAGAGATAACCCCAGAAATGCTTGTTTCAAATACGACCAGCTTCAATCTTGGCGCTCACAACGAGATACACTGAACCAACCCGGCAATAAACATCGAGAAGGCAGACATACCTCAAAGATGACAATGAGGACCTTCAACAATTGTAGCAGTCCAATCTCAGCGAAGTCTGAGCAACGTCTGCTTTATCAGCCCAATCCGGCGATAACACCGGTGAGGGGCAACATCATCATCTCTTCAAACACGATGCCACGTCACGTCTCAACGCAATGATGTTCCACAAGGCTAACCAATCCCAAGTGACTATTGTGCGGGGTAACAGATGAAAGTTGAAGTTTGAAGACCGGAGGGCATCGTCCCATCTTCAATGACTTCGTACAAACTCTAATCCCATGTCATCGTACAACTCTCGACAACGGTGGTCCGAAATAGGTCCTGAATACCTCAAACGGATGCCCGGATTGCACTTCTGAAAAACCGAGTGGACATTACAATGCCTGAGTGCACGTACTTCGAGACGACCCGACCCGACAAACCCGGGTCGACCCGACAAACCCGGGTCGACCCGACCTGCCTCTGGTACACCTGCGGCTCAGCCGCAGGTAATATTGCCTATAAATAGAGGGCTTGGGGTGCTGATTTTCTAAGAGAAAAAGACGGAACCCCGCACAATTTGCTCTTGCACTCGCCATACGATTGTATTTTCCCACTTTTAAACACACTGTGAGCTCATATATAGCCTCTTTGTACCTACAAAAGCCCAAGTGTTTACCCACTCTAAAGATATAGAAGCCTTTTTTTAGTCATTTGTAAGCCTTCTCACACACTTTAGAGTCTTTCTCTTCATCTTTGCACACACCCTTCTACACGTTGAGAGTCGTGTTGCTTGTTTTTACCTGCATTTGATTAGTGGTTTCATTTCGATCTGTATATATATATATATATATATATATATATATATATATATATATATATATATATATATATATATATATATATATATTGACTAACATTATCGAGTTATGCCTCGATTGAGCCTGAACTTGATGCGGAGGCGTTTATTGGTTTAATATATATATATATACTTATATATATCAACTGTGTGTAGGACTTTGTTCGATGAGCCTAGACTTGATGCAGTGCGTTTACTAAGCTTTTATATATATATATATATATATATATATATATATATATATATATATATATATATATATATATATATATATATATATATATATATATATATATATATATGAAGCGTGGGTAGGACTTTGTTCGATGAGCTCAGATTTTATATCCTATATGCGTTTATTTTATATATATATATATATATATATATATATATATATATATATATATATACTTATATATATATGAATTGTGGTCAAACTCTGGATTCGATGAGCCTGGATTTTACATCCGTATGCTTATTATTATATATATATATATATATATATATATATATATATATATATATATATTATCCCACCGGAGTTTACTTCGTGGTGGTTGATCGCTTCTGACTTTCTTTACATTTCATCCTGACTGGAGTTTACTTCGTGGCAGTTGACCGTATTTATAGCTTTATTTACATTCTCGTCTTTGGAGTTTCTCCATGGTGGTTGATAACTTTTAACACCTTTATTTATATTTTTGATCCCCATGGAGGTGCTTCGTGGTTGGTGATCTTGTATGTATATATATATATTTACTGACTTTATATATATATACCGCTATCGCTTTCACATAAACCGCAGATTTTGTGAGCCTAGGAATCATGTGATCACTGATTCATCCCATTGAATCTAGATTCGGCCTCTGTGATGGACATTTTTAAGTCAGGCGACTTGTAAATTATTCTACGATGTCCAATTTCCTCGGATGGTTTTCATACCCACGAGGAAGTCGGCATTATTTTTGTATATTATTTTTAAATGCGGATGCCTCGTGATCCAAAATCAAATAAAATCAATTCAAATTACCACTTAATAAAATGGGAGTATAAAGGTCTCAATTCCTATTGAGCATCGTGGTTTGAAAACATCTTTCATAAAACATCCTTGCTATATCTTGTTAAAAGCGAATTTTTACATAAATTCAAACCACCTGTATATAGGTTCAACGAGACCTCGCTTTAACTTTCATATACAAACACATTGGCCCCACACACACACACACACACACACACTTAGATAATAGTTTCTTGAAAAGAGGCGGTCACCGTGGTAACACGGATGTCGATAAAGTGCCTAACACCTTCCCCGCATAACCAAGTCCCCGGACCTCGAAGCGAATCTCGGCTTTCGATGGGCAGTTATATCGCTGTCGAGATCACCGGGTCAATGTGCAAACCTTTTTATCGGTTGTGTTGGTACAACCATTTAAAAATCAATGGCGACTCTTAACAATCCCATCGTCGAGATCATACACATCGGACCTTTTTCACTTGTTTTTTCAAACAAATCTCACCTAAAATGAGAACACCAAAGAACAAGTAACGGAAAGGACACCCCAAAAATCCGGCGTCGACGTGTGGCGACTTTCTTTGGGGACTCCAAGAAGAGGACTTAAGCCGCTATTACAATCTTTTCAAATCTGTTATTCTCGCTTGTGTGTGGATGTTGCATTTATATTTGATGAATGTATCTGAATGCATTTCCTTGTTGCACTTAGTGCTTCGCTTTATAATCGCTTGTGATATTAGTGCTTCACACTATAAATCGCCTTGTGATATTAGTGCTTATACATGTCATCATTTCATACGGTGAGACGCGATGTATGTGAATGTATGTTTGTGTGTCCTCCACCAGGAGGCTATTCCGTCGGTGTTTGATTCTTTGGACTCGTGAGAAGCTTTGATTCTCCGAGGCTCGTGAAAGGCACCACCCAAATTAGCCCAATTGAAAATAGGATTAACTTCCCGTCAAGTAGATTCGATGATTTGGGAACCTTCATGCCAAAAAGCCGCGAGAGTAACCTAAGATAGGTCAGCCTCTGATAAACCCAAAGCGGAGGAAAGTCTCTTCATGCTCTCATTTCAATTACTTGTAAACACAATTAAGTTTAATTTCATTCCATATCTATCTCCATGTAATGAGAAATATGAAGAAATGTGTACACATACATGCTACAAACAACTGACATTCGTTATGCAGGATAAAATTCCTAAAATAGACACATCACATAGCATGTTATTTCATACATCCGCTAAAGACTAAACTATGCCAGTCTTTCGCAGGGAATCAATCGGACCTACTACCCGGTTAAAGTCCAAAAAGGCAACAGGCCTACAGTCAATCATGTCGTCATCCGACTGCATCGAAATTAATCCAGATTTTCTAAAGAATTCGACGGATTAAGAAAACAAATCACAGATTTGGTTGTTCTACTCAAAGAATTACACCAGTCTACACAGGGTCAGAAAATACCCGTACATGCTGAATCCTCCACACAAGGGGGAACCCAGGTCATTACCATACCTGAACCACAGTTGGATACAACCAACAAAATTCATGATGCTGCCCATCCCACTGGAGATCCAGACAATGGTGACATCAAAAAGAAAGTCCTCCAAATGGAAGGGACCCTTCGCGCTATCAAAGGAATTGGAACACACGGGAGTGTTTCATATGTTGATATGTGTATTTTTCCTAGTGTTCACTATCCAGAAAAATTTAAAACTCTTGACTTTGAAAAATATGACAGGTTAGGGGATCCTTACACCCATCTAAAAGTATTTATTGGAGAATTTAGATCCTATGCAGAGGATGAAAAACTCAGAATGCAATTATTCCAAAAGAGTCTAACTGGAGAAGCCCGTTCGTGGTACACAAGATTAGACAACTCCAAAATCCATAGCTGGGAAGAGCTAACACATGCCTTCCTCACTCAATACAGTTTCCAAACTCATATGGCTCCTGATCGGTATCAGATTACCAAGATCAAGAAACAGTCTAACGAGTCTTTCAGAGAGTATGCTTAGAGGTGGAGACGTCTGGCTGCCCAAGTTAGTCCTGCCATGGCCGAATCAGAAATAGTCATGACATTCATAGACATACAAGAAGCTCCCTTCTACGAGAGAGTTTTAGCCGGCATCGGCAAACCATTTTCTGAAATGGTCAAACATGGGGAGATGGCTGAGATGGGATTGAAGTCAGGGAAAATTCAAGACCTAGCTTCACTCAAAGCTGTTGCGGATCACATATAATCTAGAAATTATGGGAACAACCCCCGGAGAGTCCATAAAAAGATAGAAGAAGATGTTTCCCTGATACTGCAGGGGCAAAAAGGTAATCAAAACATGCCTATTCAAATGAGAAACTACACTCCCTTTTCAGCACAGTCTGCAAACCCTCCGATACCAAAAGGTGGAGAAATCAAACGCCTTCGAGTGTTTACCCCCTTGGGGGATACCCTCGAGAAAATCTTAAATCTTCTGACAACATAGAAGAAAATTACACATCTTCTTGACCGGCAAATTTCTAATGGATGGGGTTTTAATCTTCGCTAGAAATGTGCTTATCATGTGGGGCACTGGACATGATACCCGAGATTGTTGGGCCTTGAAACATAAGATCCGGGACACGATAGACAATGCAGAGATCGTGGTCACCAAACCGGATAAACCTCACGTGACAGGATAACCCCTCTTCCTCAACCTGAAGAAGAAGAGGTCAACATGATTAATTGGAGCAAAGGATGGGATGGAGTTCCAATTTTCATTTGTGATTCCTCCTGCACCATCAAAAATGGTGATGACGGATGGGATTATGCTAAGTTCCGATTCACAATGGAATGAAAGGTGAAAGCTCTCTGCAAATAAATCGAACAATTGGCGAATTGGTGACTTATCAAACATCAAGTGACTCGTCGGTTAATCACCAGAGAGGAGCATGTTGTGCTCAAATTACAGTACACATGCTACTCATATTGCCTATAAATAGAGGGCTTGGGGTGTTGATTTTCTAAGAGAAAAGACGGGAAACCTCGCACAATTTTCTCTCGCAGACATACAACATGATGTATTTTCCCACTTTTAAACACTTGTGAGCTCATATATAGCCTCTTTTGTACCCACAAAAAGCCCAAGAGTTTACCCACTCTAAAGATATAGAAGCCTTTTTTAGCGATCGGTGTAAGCCTTCTCACACACTTTAGAGTCTTTCTCTTCATCTTTGCACACACCCTTCTACACGTTGAGAGTCGTGGTTGATTGCTTTTTTTGCGGACTTGGTCTGTGGTTTCATTTTAGTTTGTATATATATATATATATATATACATATATATTGACTAACATTATCGAGTTATGCCTCGATTGAGCCTGAACTTGATGCGGAGGCGTTTATTGCTTTAATATATATATATACTTTATATATATCAATCGCAAGGTCGGACTTCGCTCGATGAGCCTGAACTTCTACTGGTGCGTTTACTCGCTTTTATATATATATACTTATATATATCAACCGTGTGTCGACTTTGTTCGATGAGCCTAGACTTCGGTCTGGTGCGTTTACTCGCTTTTATATATATATATATTTATATATAAACTGTGGTCGGACTCTGTTCGATGAGCCTGGATTTTATATTTGGTGCGTTTACTCACTTTTATATATATATATATAAACTATGGTCGAACTCGGTTCGATGAGCCTGGATTTTACAGAACTGTGGTCGAACTCGGTTCGATGAGCCTGGATTTTACATCCGGTGCGTTTATTGCTTTTTTTTTATATATATATATATATACATATTTTGTCCCACCTAGAGTTTACTTCGTGGTGGTTGATCGCTTTTACAGTTTTCTTTACATTTCGTCCTGCCTGGAGTTTACTTCGTGGTAGTTGACCGTATTTATAGCTTTATTTACATTCTCTCCCTCCTGGAGTTTCCTCCGTGGTGGTTGATAGCTTTTAACAACTTTATTTACATTTTTGATCCCCCATGGAGGTGCTTCGTGGTTGGTGATCTTGTCTGTATATATATTTACAACTTTTATATATATACCTGCTTACTGCTTTCACATAAACTGCAGTATTTTGTGAGCCTAGGAATCATGTGATCACAGATTCATCCCATTGAATCTAGATTCGGTTCCCGTGATGGACATTTTCATTTGTGGCGACTTGTAAATTATTCTACGATGTCCGAATTTCCTCGAGATGGTTTTCATACCCACGAGGAAATCGGCATTATTTTTGTATATTATTTTAAATGCGGATGCCCTCGCATCCGTCAAATAAAATCAATTCAGCCACTCACTTAATAAAAATGGGAGTGTAAAAGGTCTCAATTCCTATTGAGCATCAGGGTTTGAAAAACCTCTTTCATAAAACATCACTGTCATATCTTGTTAAAACTGAATTTTCTACATAAATTCAAACCCTGTGTATATAGGTTCGAACGAGACCTCGCACAACTTTCATATAACAACACATTGACCCACACACACACACACACTCAGATAATAGTTTCTTGAAAAGAGGCGGTCACCGTGGTAACACGGATGTCGGGGGGTGCGTAACACCTTCCCCCCGCATAACCAAGTCCCCGGACCCTAAACGAATCTCGATTTTGCTGACCCATATATCAGTGTCACATCACTAGGTCAATGTGCAAACCTTTTATCGGTTGTGTTGGTAAAACCATTTAAAAAACCTCTTGGCGACTTTTATTGGTCCATCATCGACATCATACATGTCGGACCTTTTTCACTTGTTTTTTCAAACAAATCTCACCTAAAATGAGAACACCAAAGAACAAGTAACGGAAAGGGACACCCAAAAATCCCGACGTCGACAACCTTGGAGCGTAAAATATGCTCCTTCTTATCCAAGATTTTAACAAGAACCTCTTCATACATTAAATCTTTCGCTATTTCGTCCGGTTCTAACTCAATAATGTGGTTCGGGTCTTTCACATATTTACGTAACATAGATACGTGAAAAACGTTATGAACACGAGACATACTTGGCGGTAAGGCGAGTCTATAGGCCACAGATCCTACTCGTTCGAGGATTAAAAATGGGCCAATGAATCAAGGATTGAGCTTTTCTCTCTTTCCAAATCTCATAACTCCTTTCCATGGAGCAACACGTAACAACACATGTTCTCCAATATTGAATTCTACATCCTTTCGATGAAGATCAACATAACTCTTTTGTCGATCTTGTGAGGTTTTTATACGTTATCAGATCGTTTGAATATTTTCCATAGTCATACGTACCAACTCCGGTCCCAACAATGTTGCTTCACCCACCTCATCCCAGCATACTGGAGAACGACACTTTCTTCCATACAACGCCTTGAATGGAGCCATGCCAATACTTGCTTAATAACTGTTGTTGTAGGAAAACTCCACCAATGGTAATAACTTGTCCCAACTTCCCTTGAAGTCAAGGACACTGTGTCTTAATAGATCTTCAAGAGTTTGAATAGTCCTCTCTGACTGTCTGTCCGTCTGAGGATGATATGCCGAGCTAAATCGTAAATCCGTGCCCATAACTTTCTCCAAACTAACCCAAAATCGTGAAGTGAATCTTGGGTCTTGATCAGAAACTATGGATACTGGCATACTATGCAGTCTTACAATCTCATTTATGTACATACGAGCAAGACGTTCAAGTGTATAAGTTTCTCGTATAGGTAAGAAATGAGTTGACTTAGTCAATCTATAAACAATGACCCAAATCGCATCTATGCCTTGAGAAACCTTGGGAAGACCAGTAACGAAATCCATGGTAATTTGCTCCCACTTCCATTCTGGAATTTCAAGTGGTTGCAATGGACCTTTTGGTACTTGATGCTCCGCCTTGACTCGTTGACAAGTTAGACACCTTGAGATAAACTACGCGATCTCTCTCTTCATATTGCTCCACCAAAATTTATGTCGAAGATCATGATACATTTTGGTACTCCTAAGATGGATTGCAAACGGTGTGTTGTGCGCCTCCATCATGATTTTATACTTTAAATCAGGGTCATTAGGAACACAAAGTCTGGAGTTGACTCGAAGTATTCCTTCTTCATCGATTTTTGCTTCCAGCATAACACCTTCTTGCACTTTCTTCCTAATACGCATCAGCTCCAGGTCTGTAGCTTGAACAACTTTAACTTTATCGATTAAATTTGGTTCTACTCGTATATTCGCTATCATCACATGGGTCCCTGAAGTCTATAACTCTTTCTCCATCCTTTGCAAGTCATATAAAATGGGCCTTTGCGTTGATAATATCGCACTCGTACTCGCATATGATCTTCTACACAATGTGTCTGCTACTACGTTCGCTTTACCAGGATGGTATTGAATGGTATGATCATAATCTTTCAACAGTTCAAGCCAACGTCGTTGCCGCATGTTGAGTTCCTTTTGGGTGATGAAATATTTGAGGCTTTTATGATCCGTAAAGATCTCCACTTTCTCCCCATACAAGTAATGCCTCCAAATTTTAAGTGCGAAGATAACATCTGCCAACTCTAGATCATGAGTAGGATAATTCCTCTCATATTCTTTGAGGTGACGAGAGGCATAGGCTATGACTTTCCCATGTTGCATGAGAACACATCCTAACCCTTTGCCCGAAGCATCACTGTAGATGACAAATCCCTCTGAGCCAGATGGTATTGTCTGAACAGGTGCTGAAATTAGTCTCCTCTTGAGTTCTTGAAAACTTTTTTCACATTCCTCGCTCCAACCAAATTTTGTATCTTTCTGAGTCAGTTGAGTTAATGGAGTAGTGATTCGAGAAAACCCTTCTACGAATCTCCGATAATAACCGACTAAAAGCAGAAAGCTACGATGCTCGATCCAACGATTTAGGTTGTTCCCAGCTTTGAATAGATTCAATCTTTGTCAGGTCAACAGATATTCCATGACTTGATACTACGTGCCCAAGGAATGCTACTTCCTCAAGCCAGAACTCCCATTTCTTTAACTTGGCATAAAGCTTGTTTTCACGAAGCTTTTGGAGTATCAGCCTCAAGTGTTGCTCATGATCTTCACGGCTTTTGGAATATATGAGGATGTCATCAATAAAGACGACCACAAAGTGATCCAAATATTCCTTTACTACTCGGTTCATCATATCCATGAAGGCAGCAGGAGCATTAGTCAATCCAAAAGACATGACTAGGAATTCATAATGCCCGTACCGAGTTCTGAAAGCCGTCTTTGGAATCTCATCGATACTAATCTTTAACTTTATTATATTCGGAACGAAGATCGATCTTTAAAAAGAATTTAGCGCCTTGCAACTGGTCAAAACAGGTCATCAATACGTGGCAATGGGTACCTATTCTTGATGGTGACATGATTCAACTCCCGATAATCAATACAAAGTCGCATACTCCCATCTTTCTTCTTCACGAATAGAACAGGAGCACCCCAAGGAGACGTACTAGGAGGAATAAAATCGATGTTTAATAATTCCTGCAATTGGGTCTTTAACTCCTGAAGTTCAATAGGAGCCATTCGATATGGGGCTTTGGAAAGGGGTTTTGTACCGGATTCAAGGTCGATATAAAATTCAACTTCATGCTCTGGGGGTAGGCCAGGATGTTCTTCAGGGAATACGTCAGGAAATTTATTAACAATAGAAATATCATTCAAATCTGACGTATCTTTGTTTAAATCCGTGACATGAGCTAAGAAAGCTTGACATCCGTTTTTCAATAAACGAATAGCTTTATGGCTTGTGATGACAGTGATTGATTTTAATGGTTTGGTTGCTTGAATTCGCATAATAGGTTGGTTAGGAATATGAAAGCTAACAACTTTACGAAAATAATCAATTTTTGCATGATGAGTAATTAACCAATCAATCCCTAGAATCACGTCAAATGCAAGTATTTTAAGGAAATAAGATCGACAAGGTAATGCGAAGTACCGATTTGAACCAAACAAGACTTATAAATAGTGGATGTAATGAAGGTTTCTCCCAACGGAGTTTCCACAGATAAGTCAAAGTCTAATTTCTCCGGAGTCAAATTTAAACGTTGAGCGCAAGTAGGAGAAATAAAAGAATGGGTAGAAACGGTATCAAATAAGGTATATACTTCGCTAGAGTTTATGATAAGCTTACCCCTGATGACCTAGTTCGGGTTCCTTGCTTTCTAGAAGGTCACAACAAACGCTCTCCCTTGAACTACTTGTTTTGACTTGTCTGAGATGGCATTTGGTGTCACCGTTCCAACTGGAATTGGCTTCCCTGTACGAAAATATCTAGATAGGTGACCTTCTCTTCCACAATTGTAACACGTTTTGGACTGATGTGTCCCTCCCCTCCGCATTTGAAGTATATGATAGGTGGTCGTTCTCCTTCCTTAACAACGGGTGTTGGTGCTAACGTCTTTCCATGATTGTTGAATCTCCTTTTCTTGAAATGTCCATTCTTATTGTCTTAGCCATGATTACCACCGAAGTGGTTACCATTTCTGTCATGTTGATTCCCTCCACGTTTATTGTCACCGCTTCGATGACTACTACCACTGGTATTATCATTTTTGCACGTACCGCTTTTCTCTTGGTTGGGTTGACTCGTTATCGCAGCCCAATAATCGAGCCATATTTACAACATCTGAATACAAATACAGTTTATGAGAAATTAGATATTGACGTATCTCGGGTTTCAAACCTCTTAGAAATATCCACGTCATTCTTTCCTCATTATCAACCAAGTGAGATGCAAACCGGGACAACTCGGAAAACTTAGCTTCGTACTGTGACAAGGTCATATTGTTCTCCTCCAACTTGATGAGTTCTACCTCTTTCATGTGACGAATACTTTCGGGAAAGTACTTGTCATTGAATAGTTCTTGGAACTTCTCCCAAGACATCTTCAAATGCGGCGAGGTTGAGTCGCTTTACCGATTCCCACCAAAGAATCTGCCTCTCCTCGCGCAACATAAAGGTGGCAAAGGGAACCTTTTGCTCCTCGGAGCATCCCAAGACATCAAATATCTTGGTGATATGCTTTATCCACGCTTCCGCCTTAAGTGGTTTTGACTCTCCAATAAAATCCAGTGGTCCCAGCTCCTTGAACTGTTTAGCAATGACCGTCCGAGAGTTTCCAGTGTTTCCACCTAAATTTTGGACAGGAGCCGCTCTCGCCTGATGTTGTATGAATTTCATAAAGCCTCTGAACATTCCATCGTTCATCATTTGGTCAGTTTTGTTGTTTGCATGAGGATTGTCGCCTTCCAGATGCACATTATCATGATTATTGATCTGTGGAGACTCAACAGTCTCATGTGCTCCATTGTTATTCTCAACATTCTCAGATGTCATTTTTAAATACTGCCACAAAATAAGGGTTAATTGACATGTCACATATTATCCATATACGCTGATCGACCAATTAAATACCAAATAAACTTAGGCAGGTCATACTAGCGAAGGAATTCCCCGTCTCTCCCCTCCTAGTTCTTGTCTCACACCTCAGCCAGGGATCATATCCCTAAGCTTTGATACCAACTGTGACGCCCCCAAAATAGGTATACATCACCCATTCTGAGTCACCAAATACATGGTACAAAATACAAATACAAACTTAAATATATAACATGAAATTTGTGAGTTTTAATACAAATATTGTCTTACAGGCGATAAAGATTCAAACTCAAGATAAGTCCTCAATACATTTATTATCACACTATTTCATAGAATAGTGAGGACTACTAATGCTATCATCTGGACCGTCACTCCGTTCCCCGACTATTCCCGGCTAAATTCTCATTTTCTGAAGAGAACAATGAAAGCAAAAGGGTGAGCTCAACTACCCCAGTAAGAAATATTATGACTAAGATAACCCAGAATAATTTATCGTTAGCCTTCAACAATGTTAAACTAATAAAATATAACAAACATTAAGTTTAACAGCAGCGGAACAAGCAATCCATTAGAAGAGTCAAGTAGAGAATAAAATATACTATCTTCTATGATTTAAAAGGTTTTTCATCACTTTTACTGTTAAGACTCAGGTTAATAAATAATCCACACCATCCCTGCACTACGGCCAAGGATATTCATTAGTATCACGACCACAAATTATCCATGCACTACGGGCCAAGGATATTCGTGTATTCATCAATGGTCATGATCATGCCAACAACTGTCCATCAATGCACTACGGGCCAATGAGGACTTTTACCACATCATTTGTAACATTACGGTTATGATTATACCGAATAATTCCTGGTCATAATCATACCAAGTCCATCTATGCACTACAGGCCACTAATGACTTTCAACATATTATAAACATGAGGATGATGACAATGATATAATAATTCAATAAAACAAGTTCAAGGATAAATTTCTAAAGATTTATAATTTAATTTATCCAGAAATTAATAACGTCCAAATTGTCAACATGATACTGCTTTGTGGAGTAAAATTCAAGAATAATATTGTACCAAAAATAATTTGGACCTGAAAAGCGACTCAATTTTTATCTAATATAGTACCGGGTGAATAGTACTCGAGTGAATAGTACCCCATGAATAGTACTTCAGGAATAGTAACCCCGTAAATAGTACTCCGGCATGAAAAAGTTAAAACTTATCAAGAATGTTCAGAATAATATTTTCATAAAAAGATACTGGATGAAATGCAAATATCAAGGATATTCTACTAATTTCATGGAGTATGGAAGCCAAAATTTTAACAAACGAGTATAAAATTCAAAATCTGAAACGAAATAATATTACTTACATACTACAAAGTATGGAAGAAAATATTATTTCAAGCGAATATTGAACAAAAATAACATCCCTTACCTTGAAAAGAAGAGTATTCCAACTGGTATAGCGGAGATATTCTTGAAGAAAACTTTCACTGTTTTCTACGCTCAAAACTTTCTAAAACTCTAAAAAAATACGCTCAAGATTATAAAAGAAGAATTCTCTTATTCTGGTGTATTTTCAATTCTAACTTAAGCGCCTATTTATAGAAAATTGCTAGAATGTCATAGGAGACTAAAATAATAAAAAAATAAAATAAAATTCTACGCACATGTATTTGAAAAAAATTCAGCCACCGCAAGTGGGGCCCACTAAAATCAGTCACCTTTCCCAACAACCAAAAGTGGGGCCCACCCATATCTTTAATAGAAATATTTTAATTTCTAAAATTTCAATAATTCATAATAAATATCCCTTTTATCAGAAAAATACGAATTTATGTCCATTCCACACGAAATCGAATTCTCTACAACTTTGTAGAAGAAAGTTTTTCCAAATTCCAAACAGAAAATATCCGAATTCCATAAACGAACAATTTTCAACACCTCTTAAAATTCATAACAAATCATACGTTAATTTTTAACGGTTCAAAATTTGTGGATATATTCTCAACTTATATATGTATAACATATCCAACAATCACAACGATCCAACGGTCGGATCAAAATTATAACTAACGTAATAGAGCTTAAGAACACTGATTTGATTTTTAATACCTCCAATCCGACAAAATACTAGTAAAACACCTCAACATTAATTATAAAAATAAATATTTCCTTCAATTATAACCACATAAAATAAATATTTTCCTATCTATCATTTATGTCCACATAAAATAAATATTTTTTTATCATATAAATCAATAATTAATTATTCACAAATAATATTACAGAATCACAATAATGACAACCGAGTCATGTTCCAGAGAGGGGGCTTTCCGATAAGGATTTCTCCTTACTAGCGCGCAATTAGGTGACCAAACCTCTCCTTGACAGAACTTTCTAAATATTACCAATAATGTTATCTATGTAATATTATTCAAATAATATGAATTATTGATTTGATAATGGGAAATATTGTGCAGTGACAATGATTGAAACAACAATAATATAAAATATCAACGCAGCAATTATTGAACCAATAAAATAAAATATTGAACAGTAATTACTGTAACAATTATTGATTAGTGCCTTCTTACGTAAGAATCAATAATTCAAAAATATTGTGCAATACCGTGTACTCTTTATGCGCAACAACGCGTATTACTATATTTTAACCACCAGGTATTCTAACAGTGTTAACAGTAACAACTTACGCCTGCATTATTTATAAAACTCAAACTTGTCATTTTCTCAATCCGACAATAATTATGTTGTAGGGTTCACTAATGATTGTTACAGTTATTTAATATTCCTCGTAAAAAGCGAATATTCCCCGACCAATATAATATAATATAAAAACTTGCGTACTTTGCAAAATTTATAAATATTAACCACAGCTATAACATTATATCAAATTTACTCCATAATATTCAAAAATGATATTTATAGAAAATTCATCTTTATTCATAAAAGTTGGGGTCTTACATAAGGTGTGGATTTGATATAATTTTATAGTTGTGGGTAATATTTACAAATTTTGCAAAGTAAGCAAGTTGTCATAAAATATTCGATTGGTTAGGGAATATTTGTTTTATCAGGGAATATTCGTACGACGGCACAATCATGGTGGACCCCTAACAGAATTACTATCAGATTTAGAAAGTGACAGAAATAACTTTTTATAAAATAAAGGCAAAACTTTTACCGTTAAACTATTGAAATACCCGGTGATAAAAGCACAATAATATGCGAGATTGCACAGTAACACACGATATTGCACAGTATCTCTAATTATTGATGCTTACGTAATAAGTCACTCAATTATACTCAATTATTGCAACAGTAGCTGATGCATAATATCTCATATTATTGATTCAATTATTGTCACAGTATCATCTGCAAAATATTTTATTTTATTAAATCAATAATTCAGACGACAAAGTTATTCATATTATTATTTGCATTATTGATAATGTCTAAAAAGTTTTGTCGAAGAAAGGGGTTTGGTCATCTAATTGCGCGTTAATAAGGAGAAATCCTTATCGGAAAGCCCCCTATTTCCTGGGAATGATCTAGTTGTTAATATTGCAAGTTATAATATTAATGATAAATAAATGCTATTAAAATGTGTTTAGTGAAGCAAAGTGAATTGTGATAAATAGTGGGGTTTTTTATGAAGTATTTGTTATAAGTTTGGCTTATTACATGGACCCCCACTTACTCAGTTTTCAAAATCGTCGGTAGAAAGTTATCTCAGTTTTTGTTTTATTATTATTATACTTAAAATAAAACAGAAAACTTTTTATATAAAACATAATACTTTTTATATTATATAAAAAGTTATTCATTTTATTAGACTATAAATAGAATATATTATATTTTATATAAAGTTTTCATTTTATTAGAATATTTTATTGCATAGTGCTGCATAGTAATGAATAGTAAAAATCAAAAAATCGCGTCGAACATTTCTCGTGATTTTTTTCTTCCTGTTCACCCGTAAAAGTTTCAAATAGTGCCTTGTCATTCTCCTATAAATAGGATGCTTACTTTAGAATATAAAATCACACCAGAATCAGAAAAATCTTCTTCTATAATATTGAGCGTATTTTTTTTGAGTTTAAGGAAGCTTTGAGTGTAGAAAATAGTACAAGTTTTCTTCAAGAATATCACCGCTATATCAGTCAAAAATACTCTCCTTTTAAGGTAATGGATATTATTTTGTTCAATATTCGTAAGAAATAATATTTCTTCCATACTTTGTAGTAGTATGTAAGTAATATTATTTCGTTTCATATTCCTAATTCTACACTTATTTTGATAAGTATTGCTTCTATACTCCTTGAAATTAGTAGAATATCCTTAAAATTTGCGTTTCATCTAGTATCGTTTCACATAAATATTTTTCTGAATATTCTTGTTAAATTTTAATATTTTTATACCGGGGTACTATTCATGAAGTACTATTCACAGGATACTATTCACGATAAAAAAAAATTGATTTCTTTTCTGTCCAAATTATTTTTGATACATGATTATTATTCTTGAATTTTACTCCACAAAGCAGTTATCATGTTGACAATTTGGATATTCTTGAACTCTGGATAAATTGAATTATAAATCTTTAAAATTTATCCTTGATCTCACGTAGTTGAATTCTTATATCATTGTCATCATCCTCATGCTTATATTGTGATGAAAGTCATCTTTGGCCTGTAGTGCATAGATGGACTGTTGATTGGTATGATTATGACCATGAATTATGTATCGGTATAATCATGACTTGAAATGTTACAAATATTGTGGTAAAAGTTTTTATTGGCCCGTAGTGCATTGATGGACAATTGTTTGGCATGATCATGACCACTGGTGATAATAATGAATATCATTGGCCCGTAGTGCATGAATAATTCGTGGATATGATAATAACGAATATCCTTGGCCCGTAGTGCATGGATAATTCGGTGATGTGGATTATTTATTGAGACGTGTTACAGAGATAAAATATTAATGATGAACTTTTAAATCATAGAAGATAGTACACATCATGCTTTACTTGACTCTTCTAATGGATTGCTTGTTCTGCTATAGTTAAACTTGTTGTCTATTGTATTCCATCAATTTTGTACTGTTGAAGGCTAAGGATAATTTATTCTGCATTATCTTAGTCATAATATTCTTTACTGGGCTAGTTGAGCTCACCTTTTTCTTTCATTGTTCTCTTCAGGAAATGAGAATATAGTTGGGACTATTCGGGAAATGGAGTGACGGTCCGAGATGGTGGTTGTAGTAGTTCTCACTATTCTATAAAAATAGTGTGATAATATTTGTAATGAAGACTCCGTTTGAGTTTGGATATTGTCTACGAGACAATATTCGTGTTAAAACTCTCAGCTTATGTTTTGTCGTATTTTGCATGACAGTTGTATAAATTAAGTTTGTATTTATATTATGTATCATGTATTTGGTGACTCAGAATGGGTTGTGTATACCTATTTGGGGGGCTTCACAGTTGGTATCAAAGCTTAGGGATATGATCCCTGGCTGAGAATTGAGGCTATAACTAGGAGGGGAGAGACGGGTAAATCCTTCGCTAGTATGACCTACCTAAGCCTATTTGTTATTTAATTGGTCGGTTTGAATATAGGGATAATATGTGGCATGTCAATTAACCCTTGTTTTGTGACAGTGTTTAAGAATGACATCTGAAAATGTTGAGATAAGCAATGGAGCACATGAGACCGTTGAGTCACCGTTGATCAATAACCAAGATAATGTGTATCAGGAAGGTAATAATCCTCATATAAATAACAACACCGACCAAATGATGAACGACAGGATGTTTAGGAGCTTTCTACAATTCATGCAACATCAGGCGAGAGAGACTTCTGTTCAAAATGCAGGTGGAAACACTGGCAACTCACGGCTGGTCACCGCTAAGCAATTCAAGGAGCTGGGACCACCAAAGTTTTTTGGAAAGCTAGAGCCACTTAAGGCAGAGACGTGGATTAAGCAGATCCCAAAGATATTTGATGTCTTAGGATGATCCGAGGAGCAAAAGGTTCCCTTTGCCACCTTCATGTTGCGAGGTGAGGCAAATTACTGGTGGAAATTTGTAAAACGTACTCAACCTTCTGCACTGAAGATGTCTTGGGAGAAGTTCCAAAAATTATTCAACGACAAGTACTTTTTTGAGCATATTCGTCACATGAAGAAGGTAAAATTTATCAAATTGGAATAAAACAATATGACCGTATCGCAATACGAGGCTAAATTTGTGGAGTTATCCTGGTTTGCATCCCAATTGGTAGATAATGAGGATCGTATGACACGAATGTTTCTACGAGGTTTAAAACCCAAAATACATCAATACCTTATTTCTCACAAACTTTTCTTGTATTCAGATGTTATGAATATGGATTAGTTATTGGAGTGCGATAATGAGTCAGCCCAACCAAAAGATAGTAGCCGACAAAATGATAATACTAAGGTAGCAGTCATCAAAGCGGTGACAACAAACGTGGAAGAAATCATCATGACAGAACTGGTAACCACTTCGGTGGTAATCCTGGCCAAGATAATAGAAATGGAAATTTCAAAAAGAGGAGATTCAACAATGATGGAAAGACAGCAGCACCAACACCCATTTTCAAGGAAGGAGAACGACCACCGGTCGTATGCTACAGATGCGGAGGGGAGGGATACATCAGTCCAAACTGTACGCAGCAACCCAAAGCGTGTTTCAATTACGGAAGAGAAGGTCACCTAGCCCGATTTTGTTATATAGTGAAGTCAAGTCCAGCTAAGATGGTGACACCAAAGGTCGTCCTAGATAAGTCAAAGCCGATAGTTTAAGGGAAAACGTTTATCGTAACCTCCCAAAAAGCGAGGAACCCGAACAAAGTTATCACGGGTAAGCTAATCATAAACTCTTACGAAGTCTATACCTTATTTGATACCGGTTCTACCCATTCTTTTATTTCACCCACTTGCACTCAACGTTTAAATTTGACTTCAGATAAATTATGTGACGCCCCCCAAAATAGGTCCAATCCACCCAACCTATTCTGAGTCGCCAAATACATGGTACAGAAACAACTACAACTTCATTAATACAATTGTCGTGCAAAATACGACAACACATAAACTTTGAGTTTGAATACAAATACTGTCTAATAGAGAGTATGCAAACTCAAAAGGAGTCCTCATTAAAATTATTGATACACTATTTTAAAAAATAGTGAGGACTACTAAAACAACTGTCTTAAACCATTACTCCACACCCCGACTAGTTCCCGCTATATTCTCGTCTCTTGAGAAGAAAAATGGAACAAAAAAGAAAAGGGTGAGCTCAACTAGCCCAGTAAAGAATATTATGACTAAGATAATGTACAACAAATTATCCTTAGTCTTCAACAGGGAAAAATCTGATAGAATACAATAGACAACAAGTTTTAGATCAACAACTGCAGCGAAAACAACAATTCATTAGAAGAGTTAAGTAGAGAATGAAATCTACTATCATCTATGAATTTAAAAGTCCATCATCGATATTTTATCCCTGTAACATCTATCAATATACATCTTGAATCAAATAGTCATCTTTGCACTACATGCCAAAGATATTCATCAGTCGGTCATGTTCATCTCAACACTTGTTCATCTTTGCACTACGGGCCAAAGATATTCATCAAGAAATCATTCATCTTTGCACTACAGGCCAAAGATATTCAGTTATATCATCATTTAAGACTGAGGATGATGAAAAATATTGTAAAGAAAACGAATCCATTGAAACAAAAGAACAAATATTAAGGATTCATACTTCGGTTTATCCATGTTCAAAAATACTCCATAATAAACTATTGTGCAGCAGAATTCAAAAATAAAGATCAAAACATAGATCCAATCAAAGATAGAAACCATAACAGATAATCTTGGACACAGAAAATAAAATTTAATTTTTTTGTGAATAATGTCGTATTCGTGAATAGTGTCATATACGTGAATAGTGTCGTATACGTGAATAGTAACTCCGACACTAAAAGGTAGAAATTCCACAAGAAAAAGCATCATGCTTCGTGAATAGTAACTCATAAATAGTAACTCGTGAATAGTAACTCATGAATAGTAACTCGTGAATAGTAACCCCGACATGAAAAGATAAGAATTTCACAAGAAAAATCTTACCAATATTTCGGCAAAATGATATTGAAAGAAATAATATCATTTATAAAAAAAAATAACCTCCCTTACCTCAAAAAGACAGTACTTCTGACTGGAATACTGGATATAGTGTTGAAGGAAACTTGCACCGTATAGCAACACTCAAAGTATCAAAATACTCACAAGAATACACTCGATAATATAGAGAGAGAAAGAGAGAGAAAACTTCAGTTTCTGGTGTGATTTTCAATTCTAACCTAAGCACCCTATTTATAGGAAAATGCTTAGAACACCAAAGTAGAAAATTTAATAAAATATTAATATATATATATATATATATATATATAATTTTCAAGCCCACCTTAGACAACTGATCTCAGCTCATTATGCACATGTTAGTGTAGCCCACAAAACAAAAAAAAAACGTTTTTCTTAATAAACATAATTAAAACTTCCAAAAACCAATTATTTCTGAACTTCAGAACTTCAATAATTCATAATAAATAGCCTTTTATCCAAAAAAAAATTGAACCTCATGTCCTCGCCATAGGAAATTCCATTCTCTACAACTTTGCAGAAGAAAAGTTTTCCAAATTCCAAACAAAAATTGACCGAAATCCACATACAGACGATTTTACAGGCTATAATCAAATTCCAGTCAAGAAATGGGGTCCACAAACATGTTTAACATGTTTTTTAAATATTTTTAGTAACAAAAATATTCTTCCTCCTCATATACTCATATATCACACATTCATTGTAAAAATATCACCATTATTATATTATAATAATATAATAAAATATTATTTTATCAGAAAAGATAAAATATCAATGTTCAACAATTGTCACTTTAAAATTTCTCTCCATCTATATCCACATAAAATGAATATTTTCCATATCATAAAAATCAACAATTAATTATTCACAAATAATATTACAGAATCACAATAATGACAACCAGGCCGTTCCTAGGAAAGAATGGGCTTTCCAATAAGAATTTCTCCTTACTGGCGCGCAATTAGGTGACCAAACCTCTCCTTAGACAGAACTTTCTAGACATTGCCAATAATGTTATCTAGTAATATTATTAAAATAATATGAATCATTGATCTGATAATGGGAAATATTGTGTAGTGACAATTATTAAAACAATAATAATATAAAATTTCAACGTAGCAATTATTGAATCAATAAAATAAAATATTGAACAGTAATTACTGTAACAATTATTGAGTAGTGCCTTCTTACGTAAGAATCAATAATTGGTGCAATACCGTATCTACTCTTGTGCTGACAATAGCGTATTCATGTGTTTTAATCACCGGGTATTCCAGCGATATTATAGCAGAATAACTACACCGTTATTTATAAAAACTCATACTTGTCGTTTTCTTCATCCAATCGCTTTCCGTTATGGGGCCCACAAAAGGCTGCGCTGTCGTACGAATATTCCCCGACAGGAAGAATATTCCACGACCAAACGAATATTCCCCGACAATAATGAATATTTTATAACCACTTGCTTATTTAAAATATTTACATATATCACCTTTAACTTTAAACTTTTATCAATTTAACCATTTACTGAATAGTAATTATAAGAAAATTGAATACTTTTATTTCATAAAATTTTGGGTCTTACAAATTAGACTTTGACTTATTTGTTGAAACTCCGTTGGGAGAAACCTACATTACATCCGCTGTTTATAAATCTTGTTTGATTCAAATCGGCACCCTCACATTACCTGTCGATCTCATCTCTTTGAAAATACTTGCATTTGATGTGATTTTAGGGATTGATTGGTTAACTACTCATCATGCTAAAATTGATTGTTTTCATAAGGTTGTTAGCTTTCATATTCCTAACCAACCTATTAGGAGAATTCAAGTAACCAAACCACTAAATTAAATCACTGTCATATCAAGCCATAAAGCCATTCGTTTATTAAAAAATGGATGTCAATCTTTCTTAGTTTATGTCACGGATTTAAATAAAAATACGTCAAATTTGAATGATATTTCTATTGTTAATAAATTTCCTGACGTATTCCCTGAAGAACTTCTTGGCCTACCCTCAGAGTGTGAAATCAAATTTAGTATTGACCTTGAACCCAGGACAAAACCCATTTCCAAAACCCCTTATCAAATGACTCCTATTGAACTTCAGGAGTTAAAAACCCAACTGCATGAACTGTTAGACATCAGTTTTATTTGTCTTAGTACTTCTCCTTGGGGTGCTCTTGTTTTATTCGTAAAGAAGAAAGATGGGAGTATGCGACTTTGCATTGATTATCGGGAGTTGAATCATGTCACCATGAAAAATAGGTACTCGTTGTCTCGTATTTGTAAGACCCCAACTTTTATGAATAAAGATTAATTTTTCTCAAAATATATTTTTGAATATTATGGTGTGGATTTGTTATAATGTTATAGTTATGGATATTATTTATAAATTTTGCAAAGTATGCAATTGGTTATAAAATATTCGATTGGTTGGGGAATATTCGTTTTAACAGGAAATATTCGTACGACGACATAATCATTGGTGGACCCCAAAACGGAAGTATTGTCGTAGTTAAAAAATGACATAAATATCTTTTTATAAAAATAACGGCGAAAATTTTACCGTTAAACTGTTAAAATACCCGGTGGTAAAAGTACAGTAATACGCGTGGTTGCATAGTAGCACACAATATTGATTATTGATGCTTACGTGAGAAGTCACTTAGTTATACTCAATTATTGCTACAATAATTATTGCATAATATCTCTAATATTATTGATTCAATTATTGTCATAGTATCATCTGTATAATATTTTATATTATTAAATCAATAATTGAGACGACAAAGTTATTCATATTATTATTTGCATTATTGACGATGTCTAGAAAGTTCTGTCGAGGAAAAGGGTTTGGTCACCTAATTGTGCGCCAATAGTGAGAAATCCTTATCGGAAAGCCCCCTCTTTCCTGTGAATGATCTGGTTGTTAAATATTGTGAGTTATAATATTAATGATGAATAAGTTCGTGTTGATTAAAGATGAAATTGTTGATAAAAATATTTCCATTGTGTTGAGATTATTGTATTAGTGGAAATCGACAGTTATTTCGATAATAATTAATTTTTGGATGTTAAATTGACCAAACGGGAAATTAATCGGATAAATGAGCAATTAATTACTATTGGTTCACATGCAAATTGTAAGACCCTGAATTTTTTTTAAATAAAATGGAATTTCCTTTAATTATTATTTTGAAATAGTAAGGGTTGATGTGATTAATGTGGATAGTTATGGGTAAAATACGCAAATATTTTAAATAAGCAAGTGGTGATATAATATTCATTATTGTCGGGGAATATTCGTTTGGTCGTGGAATATTCGTATTTGACGACGGTAGCAGCCCATGTGTGGGCCCCATAACTAAAAAAGCGATTGGAGGAAGAAAACGACAAAAATAAGTTGTTTAAAAATAAGCAGGCAGTAGTTGTTACTGTTTAATTGTTGGAATACCCGGTGGTTAAAAACACAAGAAATATGCCTGTTATTGCACAAGAAGATATTACCAGTATTGCACCAATTATTGATTCTTACGTAAGAAGGCACTACTCAATAATGGTCACAGTAATTACTGTTCAGTATTTTATTTTATTGATTCAATAATTGCTGCGTTGATATTTTATATTGCTGTTGTTTCAATAATTGTCATTACACAGTATTTTTCATTATCGAAGCAATAATTCATATTATCTGAATAATATTATTAGATAACATTATTGGCAATGTCTAGAAAGTTACATCTAAGGAGAGGTTTGGTCACCTAATTGCGCGCCGAAGAAGGAGAAATTCTTATTGGAAAGCCCCTCTTCTCAGGAGGCGCACTGGTTGTCAATATTGTGATTATGTAATATTATTTGTGAATAATTAATTATTGATTCATATGATGAGGAAAATATTGATTTTATGTGGATATAGATGGAGAAAATTTTTATAGTGACAATTGTTGAAAATTAATATTTTATCTTTTTACGATAAAATAATTCATTTAAATATATTATTTTAATAATATATTAACGATGATATTTTTTACGATGAATGTGGGATATATGAGTATATGAGGAGGAAGAGTATTTTTTGTTGCAATAAATGTTTAAAACATGTTAAACATGTCATGGACCCCATTTATTGGATGAAATTTGATTACAGCCTGTAAAATCGTCCGTTTGTGGATTTTGGTCAATTTTTGTTTGGAATTTGGAAAAACTTTCTTCTACAAAGTTGTAGAGAATTGAATTTCCTATACAAACTCGCGAGATTCGAATTTTCTGGCAAAAGGGCTATTTATTGTGAATTATTGAAGTTTCGAAGCTCCGAAATAATTGATTTTTGGAAGTTTAAAATATTTTTATTTACAAAAACGTTTTTTTCATTTGGTTCCCTCATTTAACACATGACAAGTTGCTGAAATTCAGATTCAAGGTGTGCGTAGAATTATTATTATAAATAATAATATTATATTAAATTTTACGCTTTGGTGTTCTAAGCAATTTCTATAAATAGGTGCTTAGGTTAGAATTGAAAATCACATTTAAATCAAGTTTTTCTCTCTATATTATCGAGCGTATTCTTGTGAGTATTTTGAGTATACTTTGAGTATTGCTATACGGTGAAAGTTCAAGATATAGCCTATATCCAGGTGTTTCAACTAAATCATTGTCTTTCGAGGTAAGGAGTGTTATTTTCTTCTCAAATGATATTATTTCTTCAATATCATTATGCTGAAATATTGGTTGAAACTTTTTATCAAATTTGGAACTTTTTCATGTCGGGTTACTATTCATGAGTTACTATTCATGAGTTACTAGTTACTATTCACGAGTACTATTCACGAAGCGTGATGATGTTTTTGTGAAATTTCTATCTTTTGGTGTCGGAGTTACTATTCACGTATCGGCAAGACTATTCACGATATCTGCACTATTCACGAATACTAAGACTATTCCTTTGAAAAAATGAAATTTCTTCTTTTGTCCAAAATATCTATTATGGATACTAGCTTTGATTGTATCCATGTTTTGATCATTCTTGAATTTTACACCACTATGATTATTTTTGAGGTATTTTTGGACGTGGATAAAACAAAGTACTAATCCTTAATCCTTAATCCTTGTCATTATTCTTTGGATTCGTTTCTTTTAAAAATATTTTCATCATCCTCGGTCTTAAATGATGATATTATTGAATATCTTTGGCACAGTAGTGCAAAGATGAATGATTTTCGATGAATATCTTTGGCCCGTAGTGCAAAGATGAACAGGTGTTTAGATGAACATGACCAACTGGTGAATGTCCTTGGCCTGTAGTGCAAGGATGAATATTTGATCTCAGATATATATTGATTGATGTTACAGGGATAAAAATAGATGATGAACTTTAAAATTCATACATAGAAGATAGTAGTTTGCATTCTCTACTTAACTCTTCTAATGAATTATTATTTCATTGCGAATATTGATTTAAAACTTGTTGTCGCTATTGTATTCTATTATATTTTCCTCGTTGAAGACTAACGATAATTTTGTTGTATATTATCTTAGTCATAATATTCTTTCTTTGGGCTAGTCGAGCTCACCTTTTCCTTTTTTGTTCCATTTTTTCTTCTCGGGAGGCGAGAATATAACGAGTACGAGTCGGGGTATGGAATGAAAGTTCTAGAAAGAGTTGTTTAGTAGTCCTCACCATTTTTGTAAAATAATGTATAAATAATTGTGATGAGGATTTATTTGGGTATGTATATTGTCTAGAAGACAATAATTGTTTTTTTAAACTCACAGTATATATGTTGTCGTATTTTCTTTTTACAAATGTATTAATAAAGTTGTAGTTATTTCTGTACCATGTATTTGGCGACTCAGAATGGGTTGGATGGAATGGACCTATTTTGGGGGCGTCACACAAATTACTGTTGATTCACATGTATGGAACTATTAGTTCACATGTATGTATTATTAGGGGAGGTGGTGTAAAATTGATAATACTTGCAGGACTAAATTAAAAATGGAGGTATATATGAAGGTACTATACTGTAATAATTTGAGCCCCTAAGCGTGCAGTTATCAAAACTATATTTTCCTATAAATAGAAGCTCATTCTTCATTCATTCTCACCAATTCACTAAGACTCACAAGAGAAATTATAGAGAGAGAAGCTATAGAGATAAAGAAGAAGAGTATTCTGCTACTTCATTATTCCAGTATCCAGTCTTCTTCTAAGGTAAGGGATATTATTTTTGTTCAGTATTCATAAGAAATAATATTTTCTTCCATACTCTGTAGTATATAAGTAATATTATTTCGTTTTAGATTTCGAGTTCTACACTCATTTTGTTAAAGTATTGCTTTTATATTCTGTGAAATTAGTAGAAAATATCCTTGAAATTTGCGCTTCATCTAGTATTCTTTCACAAGGATATTTTTCTAAACATTCTTGTTAAATTTAAAGCTTTTCATGTCGGAGTATTATTCATTTATACGGTACTATTCACAGGGTGCTATTCACAGGATACTATTCACGAAGTACTATTCAAGGGTACTATTCATAAAGTACTATTTACGGGGTACTATTCCCGGAGTACTATTCCCAGGGTACTATTCACCCGGAGTACTATTCATGACAAAAATTGGTTTTTTTTGTCCAAATCATTTTTGATACAATATTATTCTTGAATTTTACTCCACAAAGCAGTATCATATTGACAATTTGGACATTATTGAATTCTGGATAAATTGAATTATAAATCTTTAAAATTTATCATTTACTTTCATTTAATTAAATTCTTGTATCATTGTCATCATCCTCATGCTTATATTGTGATGAAAGTCATCTTTGGCCGTAGTGCATAGATGGAATGTTGATTGGTATGATTATGACCAGGGATCATTCGATATAATCGTGACCCATAATGTTACAAATGATGTGGTAAAATCCTCATTGGCCCGTAGTGCATTGGTGGACAGTTGTTGGCATGATCATGACTATTAGTGATTACACGAATATCATTGGCCCGTAGTGCATGGATAATTCAGTGATGTGAATTCTTTGTTAAGCTGTGTCTCAACTATAAACATGATGATACACTTTTTAAATCATAAAAGATAGTAGATATGATGCTCTACTTGACTCTTCTAATGGATTACTTGTTCCGCTGCAGTTAAACTTAATGTTTATTATCAGTTTAACACTGTTGAAGGCTAACGATAATTTATTCTGCATTATCTTAGTCATAATATTTCTTACAGGGTTAGTTGAGCTCACCTTTTTGCTTTCATTGTTCTCTTCAGGAAATGAGAACGTAGCCAGGACTAATCGGGGAACGGAGTGATGGTCTGAGGTGGTGGCTACAGTAGTCCTCACTATTTGATTAAATAGTGTGATAATAATTGTAATGAGGACTCCTTTTTGAGTTTGAATATTGTCTATTAGACAATATTTGTGTAAAAACTCTCACGTTTTTGTCGTATTGTATAAGAAAGTTGTATTTAAATTCTGTACCATGTATTTGGTGACTCAAAATGGGTGATGTATACCTATTTTGGGGGCGCCACATTTGGTATCAAAGCTTAGGGATATGATCCCTGGCTTAGATGTGAGACTAGAACTAGGAGGGGAGAGACGGGTAATTCCTTCGCTAGTATGACCTACCTAAGTTTATTTGTTATTTAATTTGTTGGTCAGAGTATAAGGATAATATGTGGTATGTCAATTAACCCTTGTTTTGTTGTAGTGTTTGAAAATGACATCTGAAAATGTTGAGATAAGCAATGAAGCACATGAGACAGTTGAGTCACCAACGATAAATACCAGGATAATGTGCATCAGAAAGGAAATAATCCTCAAGTAAACAACAACACCGATCACATGATGAACAAAGGGATGTTTAGAGGCTTTATGTAATTCATGCAACATCAGGCGAGAGAGACTCCTGTTCAAAATGCAGGTGGAAACACTAGCAACTCTCGGATGGTCACTGTTAAGCAGTTCAAAGAGCTGGGACCACCGGAGTTTGTGGGAAAGCCAGAACCACTTAAGGCAGAGACGTGGATAAAACAGATCTAAAAGATATTTGATGTCTTGGGATGCTCCGAGGAGCAAAAGGTTCCTTTTGCCACCTTCATGTTGAGAGGAGAGGAATATTACTGGTGGAAATCAGTAAAATGTACTCAGCCTGGCGCACTCAAAATTTCTTGGGAGAAGTTCCAAGAACTGTTCAACGATGAGTACTTTCCCGAAAGTATTCATCACATAAAGGAGGTGGAGTTCATCAAGCTAGAGCAAAACAATATGACCGTGTCGTAGTACGAAGCTAAGTTTGCCGAGTTGTCCCAGTTTGCATCCCACTTGGTTGATAATTAGGAGAGAATATCGCGGATGTTTCTAAAAGGATTGAAACCCGAGATACGTCAATACCTCATTTCTCACAAACTTTGTTTTTATTCAGATGTTGTAAATAGGGCTCAGTTATTGGAGCGCGATAATGAGTCAAACCAACCAAGAGAGAGCATCCGACAAATTGATAATACCAGTGGTAGCAGTCATTGAAGCGGTGACAACAAACGTGGAGGGAATCAACATGCCAGAAATGGTAACCACTTTGGTGGAAATCATAGCCAAGACAATAGGAGTAGAAATTTCAAGAAGAGGAGATTCAATAATGATGGAAAGATGTCAACACTAGCACCCGTTGTTAAAGAAGGAGAACGATCACGGATTGTATGCTAAAAATGCGGAGGGGAGGGATAAGTCAATCCAAACTGTACGCAGCAGTTCAAAACATGTTATAATTGCGGAAGAGAAGGTCACCTAGCTTGATTTTGTCGTGAAGTCAAGTCAAGTCCAGCTGGGATGGAGGCACCAAAGGTCGTACCCGAGAGGTCAAAGCCAGTAGTTTAAGAGAGAGCATTTGTTGTGACCTCGCAAAAAGTGAGGAACCTGAACGAAGTCATCACGGGTAAGCTAATCATAAACTCTCGTGAAATATATACCTTATTTGATACCGGTTCTACCCCTTCTTTTATTTCTCCTACTTGCGCTCAACGTTTCATTTTAATTCCAGAGAAATTAAACTTTAACTTATCTGTTGAAACTCAGTTGGGAGAAACCTTCATTACATCCACTATTTATAAGTCTTGTTTGATTCATATCGGTAACCGCACGTTACCTGTCGATCTTATTTCTTTGAAAATACTTGCATTCGATGTGATTTCAGGGATTGATTGGTTAACCACTCATCATGCTAAAATTGATTGTTTTCGTATGGTTGTTAGTTTTCATATTCCTAACCAACCTATTATACAAATTCAAGCAACCAAACCACTAAAGTTAATCACTATCATATCAAGCCATAAAGCTATTCATTTATTGAAAAATGGATGTCAAGCTTTCTTAGCCCATGTCACGGATTTAAACAAAAATACGCCAAATTTGAATGATAGTTCTATTATTAATAAATTTCCTGACGTATTCTCTGAAGAACTTCCTGGCCTACCCCCCGAGAGTGAAATTGAATTTTGTATCGACCTTGGAACCGGTAAAAAACCTATTTCTAAAGCATCATATCGAATGGCTCCTATTGAACTTTAGGAGTTAAAAACCCAAGTACAAGAGTTGTTAGATATCGGTTTCATTCGTCCTAGCACGCCTCCTTGGGGTGCTCCTATTCTATTCGTAAAAAAAGAAAGATGGAAGTATGCGACTTTGTATTGATTATCAGGAGTTGAATCATGTCACCATCAAGAATAGGTATCTGTTACCTCGCATTGATGACCTGTTTGACCAGTTGAAAGGAGCCAAATTCTTTTCAAAAATTGATCTTCGTTACGGATATCATTAGTTAAAGATTAAAACTGATGACATTCCAAAGATTGCATTCAGAACTCGGTACATGCATTATGAATTCCTGGTCATGTCTTTTGGATTGACTAATGCTCATGTTGCCTTCATGGATATGATGAACCGAGTATTCAAGGAATATTTGGATCATTTCGTGGTTTTCTTTATTGATGACATCCTCATATACTCCAAAATCGGTGAAGATCATGAGCAGCACTTGAGGTTGATACTCCAAAAGCTTCGTGAAAACAAGCTATACGCCAAGTTGAAGAAATGCGAGTTCTAGCTTGAGGAAGTAACATTCCTTAGGCACGTGATATCAAATCACGGAATATCTGTTGACCCAGCAAAGATTAAAGCAATTCAAAGCTGGGAGCAACCTAAGTCAGTAACCGAAGTACGTAGCGTTTTGGGCTTAGCTGGTTATTATCGGAGATTCGTAGAAGGGTTTTCTCGAATCGCTACTCCATTAACTCAGCTGACTCGAAAAGATACAACATTCAGTTGAAGCGAGGAATGTGAGAAGAATTTCCAAGAACTCAAGAGGAGACTTATTTCAGCACCTGTTCTGACAATACCATCTGGTTCAGAGGGATTTGTCATATACAGCGATTCTTCAGGCAAAGGTTTAGGATGTGTTCTCATGCAACATGGGAAAGTCATAGCCTATGACTCACGACAACTCAAAGAATATAAGAGGAATTATCCTACTCATGATTTAGAGTTGGCAGCTGCCATTTTTGCGGTTAAAATCTGGAGGCATTACCTGTATGGGGAGAAAGTGGAGATCTATACGGATCATAAAAGCCTCAAATATTTCTTCACCCAAAAGGAACTCAACATGTGGCAACGACGTTGGCTTAAGTTATTGAAAGATTAGGATCATACCATTCAATACAATCTTGGAAAAACGAACGTGGTAGCTGACGCATTTAGTAGAAGATCATTTGCGGGTATGAGTGCGATATTGACAATGCAAAGGCCTATTTGTATGACTTACAAAGGATGGAGATAGAGATAAAGACTCCCGAGACCCATGTGATGATGGAAAATATACGATTAGAACTGACTTTAATCGATAAAGTTAAAGCTGCTCAAGCTACAGACCTGGAGTTGATGCGTATGAAGAAGAAAGTACAAGAAGGTGATATCTTGAAGCAAGAATCGATGAAGAAGGAATACTTCGTGTCAACTCCAGACTTTGTGTTCCTAACGATTCTAAATTTGAATTATAAGATCATAATGGAGGAGCCCAACACACCGTTTGCAATCCATCCTAGGAGTACCAAATTGTATCGTGATCTTCGACATACATTTTGGTGGAGAAATATGAAGAGAGAGATAGCGGAGTTTATCTCAAGGTTTTTAACTTGCCAACGTATCAAGGTGGAGCATCAAGTGCCAAAAGGACCATTGCAACCACTTGAAATTCCAGAATGGAAGTGGGAGCACATTACTATAGATTTTGTTACTGGTCTTCCCAAGGTTTCTCAAGGCATAGATGTAATTTGGGTTATTGTCGATAGATTGACCAAGTCTTCTCATTTCTTAACTATACGAGAAACTTATTCACTTGAAAGTCTTGCTCGTATATACATAAATAAGATTGTAAGACTGCATGGTATGCCAGTATCCATAGTTTCTAATCGAGACCCAAGATTTACTTCATAATTTTGGGTTAAGTTGTAAAAAGCTATGGGCACAGATTTAAGATTTAGTTCGGCATATCATCCTCAAACAGGGCAGTCGGAGAGGAATATCCAAACTCTTGAAGATCTATTAAGACTTTATGTTCTTAACTTCAAAGGAAGTTGGGACACATTCTTTCTATTGGTGGAATTCTCCTACAACAATAGTTATCAAGCAAGTATTGGCGTGGCTCCATTCGAGGCGTTGTATAGACGCAAGTGTCATTCTCCAATATGCTGGGATGAGGTGGGTGAAGCAACGTTGTTGGGGCTAGAATTGGTACGCATGATTACGGAAAATATTCAAATGATCCGGCAACGTATAAAAACCTCACAAGATCGACAAAAGAGTTATGCTTATCTTCATTGAAAGGATGTGGACAATGTTGGAGATCATATGTTTTTACGTGTTGCTCCATGAAAAGGAGTTACAAGATTTGGAAAGAGAGGAAAGCTCAATCCTCGATTCATTGGGCCATTCAAAATCCTCGATCGAGTAGGAACTGTGGCCTATAGACTCGCCTTATCGCCAAGTATGTCTCGTGTTCATAATGCTTTTCACATATCTATGTTACATAAATATATGGAAGACCCGAATCACATTATTGAATAAGAACCGGACGAGATAGCGAAAGATTTAATGTATGAAGATGTACCTGTTAAAATCTTAGATAAAAAGGATCATATTTTACACTCCAAGGTTATACCTCAAGTCAATATTTTATGGAGAAACTACGATGCTGAGAAAATGATCTGGGAGTTAGAATCTAAAATAAAGTTAAGGTATCCTCACCTCTTCAACATACCAGGTACGTACCCTAATTTCGAGGACGAAATTTCATAAGGGGAGGTTATAAGACCCAAACTTTTATGAAGAAAGATTAATTTTTTCTCAAAATATATTTTTGAATATTATGGTGTGGATTTGTTATAATGTTATAGTTGTGGGTAATATTTATACATTTTTCAAAGTAAGCAAGTGGTTATAAAATATTTGATTGGTCGGGGAATATTCGTTTTAATAGGAAATATTCGTAAGACGAAATAATCATTGGTGGACCCCACAACGGAAGTATTGTCGTAGTTACAATACAACAGAAATATCTTTTTATAAAAATAACGACGAAAGTTTTACCGTTAAACTATTGAAATATCCGGTGGTAAAAGTAAAGTAATATGCGTGGTTGCATAGTAGCACATTGTATTGATTATTGATTCTTACGTGAGAAGTCACTCAGTTATAATCAATTATTGCTATAGTAATTGTTGTATAATATCTCTCATATTATTGATTCAATTATTGTCATAGTATCATCTGCATAATATTTTATATTATTAAATTAATAATTGAGACGACAAAGTTATTCATATTATTATTTGCATTATTGACGATGTCTAGAAAGTTCTGTCGAGGAAAGGGGTTTGGTCACCTAATTAAGCGCCAATAGGGAGAAATCCTTATCGGAAAGCCCCATCTTTCCTGGAAATGATATGGTTGTTAAATATTGTAAGTTATAATATTAATGATGAATAAGTTCGTGTTGATTAAAGATGAAATTGTTGATAAAAATATTTCCATTGTGTTGAGATTATTTGTGTTAGTGGAAATCGATAGTTATTTATATAATAATTGATTTTTGGATGTTAAATTGACCAAATAGACAATTAATCGAATAAATGAGTAATTAATTGATATTGGTTCACATATAAATTACTGTTGATTCACATGTATGGAATTATTGGTTCATATGTATGTACTATTAGGGGAGGTGGTGCAATATTGATAATACTTGCAGGACTAAATTAAAAATGGAGGTATAGAAGAAGGTACTATACTGTAATAATTCGAGCCCCTAATCGTGCAATTATCGAAATTATATTTTTCTATAAATAGAAGCTCATTCTTTATTAATTCTCACCAATTCACTAAGACAAATAAGAGCAATTAAAGAGAGAGAAGCTATAGAGAGAAAAAAAATATTATTCTGCTACCTCACTATTCCAGTATCCAGTCTTCTTCTAAGGTAAGGGATGTGACGCCCCCAAAATAGGTCCAATCCAACCAACCTATTCTGAGTCACCAAAAACATGGTACAGAAACAACTACAACTTCATTAACACAATTGTCGTGCAAAATACGACAACACATAAACTGTGAGTTTAAATACAAATACTGTCTAATAGAGAGTATACAAACTCAACAGGAGTCCTCATTAAAATTATTGATACACTATTTTACAAAATAGTGAGGACTACTAAAACAAGCTGTCTTGAACCATTACTCCATTTTAGAAACTAGTTCCATTTATATTCTCGTCTCACGAGAAGAAAAATGGAACAAAAAGGAAAAGAGTGTGCTCAACTAGCCCGATAAAGAATATTATGACTAAGATAATGTACAACAAATTATCCTTAGTCTTCAATAGGAAAAATCGATAGAATACAATAGACAACAAGTTTTAGATCAACAATATGCGTGAAACAACAATTCATTAGAAGAGTTAAGTAGAGAATGAAATCTACTATCATCTATGAATTTAAAAGTCCATCATCGATATTTTATCCACTGTAACATCAATCAATATACATCTTGAATCAAATAGTCATCTTTGCACTCTGAGCCAAAGATATTCATCGATTGGTCATGTTCATCTCAAACACTGTTCAACTTTGTACTACGGGCCAAAGATATTCATCAAGAAATCATTCATCTTTGCACTTCTGAGCCAAAGATATTGATAATATCATCATTTAGGATTGAGGATGATGAAAAATATTTTAAAGGAAGCGAATCCGGTGAAACAAAATAACAAATATTAAGGATTAAGTATTTTTGGTTTATCCACGTTCAAAAATACCTCATAAGTAATCATAGTGGAGTAAAATTCAAGAATGATCAAAACATGGATACAATCAAAGCTAGTATCCATAATAGATATTTTGGAGGAAAAACAAAATTTAATTTTTTTTTTTGTGAATAGTGAATAGTATCGTATCGTGAATAGTAACCCCGAGCACTAAAGGACAAGAATTTCACAAGAAAAAATCTTATAATATTAGGCATAATGATATTGAAAGAAATAATATCATTTTAAAAATAACATCCTTACCTCAAAAAAATCGATGATTTCGGCATTGGAATATTGGATATAGTCTTTGAAGGAAACTTTTAGTATAGCAACACTCAAAGTATCAAAATACTCATAAGAATAAATACTTCGATAATATAGAGATAAAGAGAGAGAAAACTTGGTTTACGGTGTGATTTTCAATTCTAACCTAAGCACCTATTTATAGGAAAATGCTTAGAACACCAAGCGAGAAAATTTAATAAAATATTAATATATTTATAAAATTTTCCTTAGCCCACTATGACCATCTGAATTGACCACCAAATAATGACAAAAACCAAAAAAACATTTTTGTAATTAAAAATAATTAAAACTTTCAAAACCCAATTATTTCGAAACTACGAAACTTCAATAATTCATAATAAATAGCCCTTTTATCAGAAAAATTTGAACCACGTGTCATTTCCATAGAAAATTTCATTATCTACAACTTTGCAGAAGAAAGTTTTTCCAAATTCCAAACAGAAATTGACCGAAATCCAGAAACGGGCGATTTTACACGCTATAATCAAATTTCTGTCAAGAAATGGGGTCCACCGACACACAAAATATGTGTTAATCATTTAATGCAACAAAAATACTCTTTCTCCTCATATACTCATATATCCCACATTCATTGTAAAAAATATCACCAGTATTATATTATTAAAATATAATAATATATTTAAATCAATTACTCTATCAGAAAAGATAAAATATCAATTTTCAACAATTGTCACATTAAAAAAAAATTTCATCTATATCCATATAAAATCAATATTTTCCTCATCATATAAATCAATAATTAATTATTCACAAATAATATTACAGAATCACAATCATCGACAACAACGGTAGTTCTCGGAAAGAGGGGCTTTCAATAAGAATTTCTCCTTCTTGGTGCGCAATTAGGTGACCAAACCTCTCCTTAGAGCGAGAACTTTCTAGACATTGCCAATAATGTTATCTAATAATATTATTCAAATAATATGAATTATTGCTCGATAATGGAAAATATTGTGTAGTGACAATTATTGAAACAATAGTAATATAAAATATCAACATGACAATTATTGAATCAATAAAATAAAATACTAAGCAGTAACTCATCGTAACAATTATTGAGTAGTGCCTTCTTACGTAAGAATCAATAATTGGTGCAATCTACTGTAATGCTTCTTGTGCAACAACGATATTATTGTGTTTTAACTACCAAGGGTATTCCAATAGTATTACTTGATAATAACTACTGTAGTTATTTATAAACAACTTATACTTGTCGTTTTCTTTATCCAATGGCTTTCCGTTATGGGGCCCACACAAAATGCGGCTAAAGTCATGCGAATATTCCCTACAGTAAGAATATTCCACGACCAAACGAATATTCCCCGACAACAATGAATATTTTATAACCACTTGCTTATTTAAAATATTTGCGCATTTTACCCATAACTAACCACATTAATCAAATAAACCCTTACTATTTCAAAATAATAAATAGAGGAAATTAAATCTTTATTTATAAAAAGTTGGGGTCTTACAACCTCCCCTCCTTATGAAATTTCGTCCTCGAAATTGACATGCGTAGGATATGCTCCTACCTATCCAAGATCTTGACTAGTACCTCCTCGTACGTTAAATCTTCTGCTATCTCATCTGCTTCTAACTCAATAATGTGGTTCAGGTTGTCCACATATTTACGTAACATCGATACGCGAAAAATGTTATGAACATGCGTCATACTTGGCGGTAAAATGTGTCTATAGGCCACAGTTCCTACTTGATCAAAATTCTCAAATGGACCAATAAATCATAGGATTGAGCTTTCCTCACATCGCCGATTCTCACTTTTGGAATAACGACTTCTTGCATCTTCTTCTTCATATTCATCAACTCCAGGTCTGTAGCTTGAGCAGCTTTAACTTTATCGATTAAAGTCGATTCTACTCGTATATTCGTTATCTTCACGTGGGTTCGTATATTCGCACTTGTAACCGTGATACGATCTTTCTTCTTCAACGCGGCATACCTACCACGTTCGTTTTTCCGACGATGGTATTGAATGGTATAATCGTAATCTTTAACAGCTCGAGCCAACGTCTTTGGCGCATGATACTATCGTTTTATGTGAAGAAATATTTAAGGGTTGAAGAAATGGGTTTTGTACTGGGGTCAATACAAAATTCGATTTCACGTTCTAGGGGTAGGCTAAGAAGTCTTCAAGAATACGTCAGGAAATTTATTAACAATAGAAATGTCATTCAAAACTGTGACTCTCATCCAAGACTTTGATAGCACATATAATGAAGGTTTCTCCTAACGGAGTTTCAACCAATAAGTCAAAGTCTAATCTCTCCGGAGTCAAATTTAAACGTTGAGTGCAAACAAGAGAGATAAAAGAATGGGTAGAATTGATATCGAGTAAGGTATAAACTTCGCAAAAATTTATAATTAACTAACCCGTGATAACTTCGTTCGATTCCTCGTCAGGGTGATTCAAAACTCGATGCTGGATTCTCCCAATTGCTGTTGAAAAAGAGAAATACATATCATCTATTTTAGCTTTCTTAGACCGGACTTCTCTTTCAACAATATCAACGCGTCGTGTGGCTTTTACCCATGCATCTTTCATTCTCACTCGTTCAGTTGTTTCTTCTTTCAGTTGCTCCTTGACATTTGAATTCTCAGATTCCAACTTTAATATTGTATACTCTGCCAAAGAGTGCTTCTGTTCAACCATCGCACATCGGGTAATACAATTTTGAATTGTTACATCCCTTTGTTCCACGACCGCCTGTCATTCTTCAGCCTGCTCTTCTAACTCATGAATACGATTTTGCAATTCTACATTTTGATCAATAAATTCTTCTAATAAATCATCCTCAGGTTCCTCTTCTTCCTCACTCTCAGTTGCTACCTTTGCGACTAGCTTGAGTGCAACTTTTAATTCCTCAATCACCACATGGATATCTCTAATCACATTAACATGGTTAATGATTAGAGGTGTCTCCACGGTCTGATTCACTCCATTGTTAACATTTTCAGCTGCCATTTTCAAATACTGCCACAAAATGAGGGTTAATTGACATATCACATATTATCCCTATACTCTGACCGACCAATTAAATACAAAATAAACTTAGGTAGGTCATACTAGCGAAGGATTTACTCGTCTCTCCCCTCCTAGTTCTATTTCCCGATTTCCGCCAAAGACCATATCCCTAAGCTCTGATACCAACTGTGACGCCCCCAAAATAGGTCCAATCCAACCAACCTATTCTGAGTCACCAAAAACATGGTACAGAAACAACTACAACTTCATTAACACAATTGTCGTGCAAAATACGACAACACATAAACTGTGAGTTTAAATACAAATACTGTCTAATAGAGAGTATACAAACTCAACAGGAGTCCTCATTAAAATTATTGATACACTATTTTACAAAATAGTGAGGACTACTAAAACAACTGTCTTGAACCATTACTCCACACCCAGACTAGTTCCATTTATATTCTCGTCTCACGAGAAGAAAAATGGAACAAAAAGGAAAAGAGTGTGCTCAACTAGCCCGATAAAAAGAATATTATGACTAAGATAATGTACAACAAATTATCCTTAGTCTTCAATAGGAAAAATCGATAGAATACAATAGACAACAAGTTTTAGATCAACAAGCTGCAGTGAAACAACAATTCATTAGAAGAGTTAAGTAGAGAATGAAATCTACTATCATCTATGAATTTAAAAGTCCATCATCTATATTTTATCCCTGTAACATCAATCAATATACATCTTGAATCAAATAGTCATCTTTGCACTTCTGAGCCAAAGATATTCATCGATTGGTCATGTTCATCTCAACACTATTCAACTTTGTACTACGGGCCAAAGATATTCATCAAGAAATCATTCATCTTTGCACTCTGGGCCAAAGATATTGATAATATCATCATTTAGGACCGAGGATGATGAAAAATATTTTAAAGGAAGCGAATCCCGGTGTGAAACAAAATAACAAATATTAAGGATTCGTATTTCGGTTTATCCATGTTCAAAAATACCTCATAAGTAATCATAGTGGAGTAAAATTCAAGAATGATCAAAACATGGATACAATCAAAGCTAGTATCCATAATAGATATTTTGGAGGAAAAACAAAAATTTAATTTTTACGTGAATAGTGTGTAAGTGAATAAGCATCGTGAATGAATGAATAGTAACCCGAAAACTAAAAGACAAGAATTTCACAAGAAAAATCTGAATACCAATATTAAAAAGTAAGATAATGATATTGAAAGAAATAATATCATTTTAAAAATAACATCCCTTACCTCAAAAAAACAACATCCCTTACTTACGATTTGGAATCTGGATATAGTCTTTGAAGAAACTTGCAATAGTATAGCAACACTCAAAGTATCAAAATACTCATAAAAATACGCTCGATAATATAGAGAGATAAAGAGAGAGAAAACTTAAGTTTCTGGTGTGATTTTCAATTCTAACCTAAGCACCCTATTTATAGAAAAATGCTTAGAACACCAAAGCAGAAAATTTAATAAAATATTAATATATTTATAAAATTTTCCTTAGCCCACCTTGACCATCTGAATTCAGCCACCAAATAATGACAAAAACCAAAAAAAACATTTTTGTAATTAAAAATAATTAAAACTTTCAAAAACCAATTATTTCGAAACTATGAAACTTCAATAATTCATAATAAATAGCCCTTTTATCAAAAAAATTAAAACCACGTGTCATTTCCATAGAAAATTTCATTATTTATAACTTTGCAGAAGAAAGTTTTTCCAAATTCCAAAGCAGAAATTGGACCAAATCCACAAACCAGGCGATTTTTATTTATAATCAAATTTTAGTCAAGAAATGGGGTCCATGGAAAACACACAAAATATGTGTTAATCATTTAATGCAACAAAATACTTTTCTCCTCATATACTCATATATCCCACATTCATTGTAAAAATATCACCATTATTATATTATTAAAATATAATAATATATTTAAATCAATTATTCTATCAGAAAAGATAAAATATCAATTTTCAACAATTGTCACATTAAAAAAATTTTCCATCTATATCCATATAAAATCAATATTTTCCTCATCATATAAATCAATAATTAATTATTCACAAATAATATTACGTAATCACAATATCGACAATCAGTAGTTCTCAGGGAAAGAGGGGCTTTCAATAAGAATTTCTCCTTACTGGCGCGCAATTAGATGACCAAACCTCTCCTTAGATAGAACTTTCTAGACATTGCCAATAATGTTATCTAATAATATTATTCAGATAATATGAATTATTACTCCGATAATGAAAAATATTGTGTAGTGACAATTATTGAAACAACAGTAATATAAAATATCAACGCAGCAATTATTGAATCAATAAAATAAAATACTAAACAGTAACTACTGTAACAATTATTGAGTAGTGCCTTCTTACGTAAGAATCAATAATTGGTGCAATACCGTGTGCTACAATGCAACAACGCGTATTACTGTGTTTTAACCACCAGGTATTCCAACAGTATTAACGGTAACAACTATGTCGTTATTTATAAATAACTTATACTTGTCGTTTTCTTCATCCAATCGCTTTTCGTTATGGGGCCCACACAAGGCTGCGCCGTTGTACGAATATTCCCCTACAGTAAGAATATTCCACGACCAAACGAATATTCCCCGACAACAATGAATATTTTATAACCACTTGCTTATTTAAAATATTTGTGCATTTTACCCATAACTAACCACATTAATCAAATAAACCCTTACTATTTTAAAATAATAAATAGAAGAAATTAAATCTTTATTTATAAAAAGTTTGGGTCTTACAAGGGATATTATTTTTGTTTTGTATTCATAAGAAATAATATTTTCTTTCATACTCTGTAGTATGTAAGTAATATTATTTCGTTTCAGATTCCGAGTTCTACACTCATTTTGTTAAAGTATTGCTTCTATATTCTGTGAAATTAGTAGAATATCCTTGAAATTTGCGCTTCATCTAGTATTGTTTCACAATGATATTTTTCTGAACATTCTTGTTAAATTTAAAGCTTTTTATGTCGAAGTACTATTTATGGGAACTATTCATTTATACGGTATTACTCACGGGGTACTATTCACAAAGTACTATTTATAGGATACTATTCACAAAGTACTATTCACAAGGTACTATTCACAAAGTACAATTCACGGGGTACTATTCTTGAAGTACTATTCCCGGGGTACTATTCACTCGGGTACTATTCACCTGGAGTACTATTCATGACAAAAATTAATTTCTTTTCGGTCCAAATCATTTTTGATACAATATTATTCTTGAATTTTACTCCATAAAGCAGTATCATGTTGACAATTTGGACATTATTGAATTCTGGATAAATTGAATTATAAATTTTTAAAATTTATCATTTACTTTAATTTAATTGAATTCTTATATCATTGTCATCATCCTCATACTTATATTGTGATGAAAGTCATCTTTGGCCGTAGTGCATAGATGGGTTGTTGATTGGTATGATTATGACCAGGGATTATTCGGTATAATTATGGCCCGTAATGTTACAAATGATGTGGTAAAAGTCCTCATTGGCCCGTAGTGCATTGATGGACACTTGTTGGCATGATCATGACTATTTGTGATTACACGAATATCCTTGGCCCGTAGTGCATGGATAATTCGTGGACGTGAAACTAATGAATATCCTTGGCCCGTAGTGCATGGATAATTCAGTGATGTGGATTATTTGTTAAGCTGAGTCTCAGCTATAAAGTTGATGATAAACTTTTTAAATCATAGAAGATAATATATATCGTGCTCTACTTGACTCTTCTAATGGATTGCTTGTTCTGATGCAGTTAAACTTGTTGTTTATTATCAGTTTAACACTGTTGAAGGCTAACGATAATTTATTCAGCATTATCTTAGTCATATATTTTTTTATGGGATAGTTGAGCTCACCCTTTTGCTTTCATTGTTCTCTTCAGGAAATGAGAACATAGCCGGGACTAGTCGGGGAACGGAATGATGGTCCGAGGTGGTGGCTATAGTAGTCCTCACTATTTGATAAAATAGTGTGATAATAATTGTAATGAGGACTCCTTTTTGAGTTTGAATACTATCTATTAGACAATATTCGTGTAAAAACTCTCAGCTACGTTTTTGTCGTATTGTATAAGAAATGTGTATTTAAATTCTGTACCATGTATTTGGTGACTTAGAATGGGTGATGTATAACTATTTTGGGGGCGTCACAACATTGATGACCTGTTTGACAAGTTGTAAGGTGTCAAATTCTTTTCAAAGATCGATCTTCGTTCTAGATATCATCAGTTAAAGATTAAAACTGATGACATTCCAAAGACTTCTTTCAGAACTCGGTACGGGCATTACGAATTCCTAGTCATGACTTTTGGATTGTCCGATGCTCCTGCTGCATTCATGGATATGATGAACCAAGTATTCAAGGAATATTTGGATCATTTTGTGGTTTTTTTATTGATGACATTCTTATATACTCCAAAAGACGTGAAGATCATGAGCAACACTTGAGGATGATACTTCAAAAGCTTCGTGAAAAAAAGCTATATGCCAAGTTGAAGAAATGTGAGTTCTGTCTTGAGGAAGTAGCATTCCTTGGGCACACGATATCAAATCACGGAATATATGTTGAACTAGTGAAGATTGAAGCAATACAAAGCTGGGAACAACCTAAGTTAGTGACTGAAGTACGAAGCTTTCTGGGCTTAGCTGGTTAATATCGGAGATTCGTGGAAGGATTTTCTCGAATCGCTACTCCATTAACTTAGCTTACTCGAAAAGATACTAAATTCGGTTGGAGGTAGGAATATGAGAAGAGTTTTCAAGAACTCAAGAGGAGACTCATTTCAGCACCTATTCTAACGATACCATCAGGTTCGGAGGGATTAGTCATCTACAGTGATGCTTTAGGCAGAGGGTTAGGATGTGTTCTCATGCAACATGGGAAAGTCATAGCCTATGCATTACGACTTCTCAAAGTATATGAGAGGAATTATCCTACTCATGATCTAGAGTTGGCAGCAGTCGTTTTTGCGCTAAAGATCTGGAGACATTACCTGTATAGGGAGAAAGTGGAGATCTATACAGATCATAAAAGTCTCAAATATTTCTCACCCAAAAGGAACTCAACATGCGGCAACAACGTTGACTCGAGTTGTTGAAAGATTACGATCATACCATTCAATACCATCCTAGAAAAGAAAACGTGGTAGCTGACGCGTTGAGTGGAAGATCATTTACGGGTACGAGTACGATATTTTCAACGTAAAGACCCATTTTGTATGACTTACGAAGGATGGAGATAGAGTTAAAGACTACATGGACCCACGCGATGATGTCAAATATACGAGTAGAACCGACTTTAATCGATAAAGTTAAAGCTTCTCAAGCTATAGACCTAGAGCTGATGCGTATGAGGAAGAAGGTGCAAGAACGTGTTATTCCAGAAGAAAGAATCGATGAAGAAGGAATACTTTGAGTCATCTCCAGACTTTGTGTTCCTAACAACTCTAATTTGAAGTATAAAATCATGATGGAGGCACACAGCACACCATTTGCAATCAATCTTGGGAGTACCAAAATGTATCATGATCTTCGACATACATTTTTGTGGAGCAATATGAAGAGAGAGATCGTGGAGTTTATCTCAAGGTGTTTAACTTGTCAACGTGTCAAGGCGGAGCATCAAGTGCTAAAAGGTCCACTGCAACCACTTGAAATTCTAGAATGGAAGTGGGAGCACATTAAAATGGATTTTGTTACTGGTCTTCCCAAGGTTTCTCAAGGCATAGATGCAATTTGGGTCATTGTTGATAGATTAACCAAGTCTGCTCATTTCTTACCTATACGAGAAACTTATTCACTTGAACGTCTTTCTTGTATATACATATATGAGATTATAAGACTGCATGGTATGCTAGTATCCATAGTTTCTGATCAAGTCCCAAGATTCACTTCACGATTTTGGGTTAGTTTGCAAAAAGCTATGGGCACAGATTTGCGATTCAGTTCGGCATGTCATCCTCAGACGGACGGGCAGTCAGAGAGGACTATTCAAACTCTTGAAGATATATTAAGACTCTGTGTCCTAGACTTCAAAGGAAGTTGGGATAAGTTCTTGCCTTTAGTGGAATTCTCCTACAACAACAGTTATCAAACAAGTATAGGCATAGCTCCATTCGAGGCGTTGTATGGACGAAAGTGTCATTCTCCAGTATGCTGGGGCGAGATGGGTGAAGCAACGTTATTGAGACCAGAATTGGTACATATGACTACAAAAAAAAATTAAATGATCCGGCAACGTATAAAAATCTCACAAGATCGATGTAAGACTCCAACTTTTTAATGAATAAAATCAAATTTCCTCTATTATTATTGTGAATAATAAGGTATTAATTTGATATAATACTTTGGTTATGGGTGAAATGTGAAAACTTTGCAAAATAAGCAAGTGGTTATAAAATATTCATTTTGTCGGGGAATATTCGTTTGGTCGTGGAATATTCTTTCTGTCGGGGAATATTCGTACGACGGCGCAACCATTTGTGGGCCCCATAACGGATAAATGTCAGATGAAGAAAACGACAAGTTTAAGTTTTTATAAATAACGGCGTAATGGTTACCGTTAACACTGTCGGAATACCCGATGGTTAAAATACAGTGATACACGTGGATGCACAGTAGCACACGGTATTGCACAGTATTGTTGAATTATTGATTCTTACGTAAGAAGGCACTACTAAATAATTGTTACAGTAATTACTGTTCAAAGGAATTAATGCTGAGGTGTTTTATCAGTATTTTGTCAGAATGGAGGTTTTGAAAATCGTCCGTATGTGGATTTTGGTCATTTTTTGTTTGGAATTTGGAAAAACTTAAACTTACAAAGTGGTAGAGAATTAAATTTCCTATGGAAACCACATGAGATTCGAATTTTTCTAATAAAAGGGCTATTTATTATGAATTGTTGAAGTTTCAAAAAATAAAATGTTTTTATTAAAAATATGGTGGGCCCCACTTTTGGTTGGTGAGTAATGAAATGTGCTGGAATTTAATTTCAAAAGTGGTGGGCTTGAATAGTAGCAGGTAAAGCCATCAGGTAGCAGGTTAGTCTGCTATGACGTTCTAAGCATTTTCCTATAAATAGGGTGCTTAGTTAGAATTGAAAATCACACCAGAAACAAGTTTTCTCTCTTTTTCTCTCTCTATATTATCGAGTGTATTTTGTGAGTATTTAGATACTTTGTGAGTTATTATTCATCAGTGCAAGTTTCCTTCAGCCTTATACCGATATTCAGATCAGAAATACTGTTATTTTGAGGTAAGGGATGTTATTTTCTTCCTAATGATGTTATTCTTTCAATATCATTTTACCAAAATATTAGTATTGATTTTATTGTGGAATTTCTACCTTTTTGTGTTGGGGTTACTATTCACGTATACGGCACTATTCACGTATACGGCACTATTCACGAATACGGCACTATTCACAGAAAAAATAAAAAAAAAATTTCTTTGTCCAAGTTGTCTATTATGGTTACTATCTTTGATTGTATCTATGTTTTGATCTTTATTCTTGAATTGTGCTCCACAATTGATTAGTATAAGGTATTATTTGAACTTGAATAAACTAAAGTACGAATCCCTAATCTTTGATCTTTTATCTCACTGGATTCGTTTTCTTTAAGATATTTTTCATCATCCTCGATCTAAATGATGATATTTCTTGAATATCTTTAAATTTTGTAGTGCAAAGATGAATGATTAACTAATGAAAATCTTTGGCCTGTAGTGCAAAGATGAATGATTACCTAATGAATATCTTTGGCCCGTAGTGCAAAGATGAACAGGAGTTGAGATGAACATGACCAACTGGTGATACAAATGAATATCTTTGGCCTATAGTGCAAAGATGAATATTTGATTCAAGATGTATATTGATTGATGTTACAGGGATAAAATATTGATGATGGACTTTTAAATCTTAGAAGATAGTAGAATTCTTTCTCTACTTGACTCTTCTAATGGATTGTTGTTTCCGCTGTACTTGTTGATCTAAAACTTGTTGTCTACTATATTTTATCAGATTTTTCCCTGTTGAAGACTAATGATAAATTGTTGTATATTATGTTAGTTATAATATTCTTTACTGGGCTAGTTGAGCTCACCCCTTTCCTTTTTGTTCCATTGTTCTTCTCAGGAGGAGAGAATTTAGCAGGAACTAGCCGAGGGTATGGAGTGATAATTCAAGATAGTTGTTTTAGTAGTCCTCAATATTTTGTAAAATAGTGTATCAATAATTGTAATGAGGACTCCTTTTGAGTTTGTATACTGTCTATTAGACAATATTTGTATTCAAACTCACAGTATATGTATTGTCGTATTTTTCACGACAATTGTATTACTGAAGTTGTATGTGAAATCCCAGATTTTATGAATAAAGATTTTAATTTATCAAAATATTTTTTTGAATATTATTGTGTGGATTTGATATAATGTTATAGTTGTGGGTAGTATTTATAAATTTTTTAAAGTATGCAAGTTGTTATAAAATATTCGATTGGTGGGAATATTCTTTTTATTTGGGAATATTAAATACGATGGCACAATCATTAGTGGACCCCACAACGTAAGTATTGTCGTAGTTAAAAATGACAAAATTATCTTTTATAAAAATAACGGCGGAGGTGTTACTGTTAAAACCGCATTGAACTACATTAGTAAAAAGTACAACCTAATTCTTGGCGCCAATAAGGAGAAATCCTTATCGGAAAGCCCCTCTTTCCAGGAACGACACCGGTTGTTAAATATTGTGAGTTATAATATTAATGATGAATGTTATTAAAATTGAAGTTGTGTTCGGAGTTGAATTTGGAGACGCGGACGTGATATTTGAGTCCGAAACGATGAAATTAGTAAAAATAGTCTATAAACACAAAAATTTCCGGGATTCACTATTTGGTCAAAAAGACAACAGTTGACTTTTTCAGGAAAAGTCAAACTTCAAAATTTCAAAATTTATATTGTTGATAAAAATAGTTTCATTATGTTGGAATTGTTTGTGTTAGTGAAAATCGACATCTATTCCGATGATAATTGATGTCTGGGGTTTATATTGATAAATCGGGTAAATTATCGGATAAATGAGCAATTAATTGCTACTAATTCACATGCTTATATAACTATTTGTTCACATGTGTGTACTATTGAATCACATTCTTGTACTATTAGGGGAGTTGGTGCAAAATTGATAATACTTGAATGACTAAGTTAAAAATAGAGGTATAGATGGAGATACTATACTGTAATTGTTTTTATCACATGATTAGAACTATTGATTCACATTATTTACTATTAGGGGAGTTGGTGCAAATTTGTTAATACTTGCAGGACTAAATTAAAAATAAAGAAAAAGATGAAGGTATTATACTGTACTTTTTTGAGCCCCAAAACGTGCAATTATCGAAACTATATTTTCCTATAAATAGAAGCTCATTCTTCTTTCATTTCTCACCAATTCACAAAAGCTTTAGAGCGATTATTATAGAGAGAAAAAAGAAGAGAAGTCTGCTACCTCACTATTCCAGTATCCAGTTTTTCCAAGGTAGGGAGTATTATTTCTTTTTTATCAATGAAGAGAACTTCTGTTATTCCATTCTTTATTATTACATTGGAATAACTCAGATACGCTGAGCTACCCTATACTTGGTGAAATTCTTACATTATTCCATTCTTTATCATTCTCGTTGGAACATCTTGTCTCGTGCATTTACGTGGGACTGGTTCCCATTATTTATCATTTTGTTGGAACATCACATCATGCGTTTTACCTTGGGACTGGTTAAAATCTTTATTATTCTCGTTGGAATATCCTGTCATGCGTTTTCTGTGGGACCGATTCCGTTATTTATTATTCTGTTGGAATAACCTGCCTGTGCGGTCTATCGTATGCCTGGTGATTTCTTTTGTTATTCCATTCCTTGTTATACTCAGTTGGTTAAAGTTTTGACTTCTATACTTCAAGAAATTAGTGGAATATCATTGATATTTGCGCTTCATCCAGTATCTTTTCATTGAAATATTCTTCTGAGCATTCTTGAATTTTACTCTACAAAGCAGTATCATGTTGACAATTTGGACGTTATTAGTTCTTAGATAAATTAATTCTTGAACTTGTTTTATTGAATTATTATGTCATTGTCATCATCCTCATGTTTATATTATGTTGAAAGTCATCTGGGCAGAGTGCATAGATGGACTTGGTATGATTATGACCGAGGATTATTCGGTATAATCATGATCTTAATGTTACAAATGATGTGGAAAAAGTCCTCATTGGCCCGTAGTAGTACATTGATGGATGGAGCTTTTTGGTATGATTATGGCTATGGATTCTCTTCTACCAAGGAGCAAAGATGAATTGTTTTATGGCATGATCAGGACCTTTGATGAAAACACGATTATCTTTAGCCAGAGAGCATGGATAATTCGTGGTCGTGATACTAAAGAATATCCTTGGCACCGTAGTGCGGGGATGATTTAATGATGTGGATTATTTATTGTCGAGTCTCGCAATTAAGTTGATGAAAAACTTTTAAATCGTAGAAGATAGTAGATTTTATTTCTCTACGTGACTCTAATGGATTGCTTGTTCAATCTGCAGATTAAACTTGATGTTTGTTATATTTTATCGTTTTTAACATTGTTGAAGGCTAATGATAATTTATTCACGCATTATCTTAGTCATAATATTTCATCGGGCTAGTTGAGCTCACCCTTTCTTTTCACCGTTTCTCTTGTGAAATGAGAACGAGCCGGGACTAGTCTGGGAACAGAGTGATGGTCCTAGATGGTGCATTAGTAGTCCTCACTATTATGTGAAATAGTGTAATAATAAATGTAATGAGGACTCCATTGAGTGTGGATATTGTCTAGATGACAATATTTGTATTAAAACTCACAGCTCATGTTGTATATTTAAGTTTGTATTTGTATTCAGTACCATGTATCTGGCGACCCAAGATGGGTGATGTATACCTAATTTTGGGAGCGTCACAATTGTTATCAAAGCTTAGGGATATGATCCCTGGCTGAGATGTGAGATAAGAACTAGTTGGGGAGAGACGGGGAATTCCTTCGCTAGTATGACCTACCTAAGTTTATTTGATATTTAATTGGTCGGTCAGAGTATAGGGATAATATGTGATATGTTAATTAACCCTTGTTTTGTGGCAGTATTTGAAAATGACATCCGAGAATGTTGAGAATAGCAATGGAGCACAGGAGACCATTGAGTCTCCACAGATCAATAATCAGGACAATGTGCAACAGGATGGCGATAATCCTCCTGTAAATAACAACACTGACCAAATGATGAACGACGGTATGTTTAGGAGCTTTTTATAATTCATTTCATAATACAGGAGGAAACAATGGCAACCCACGGTTGGTCACCGCTAAGCAATTCAAGGAGCTAGGACCACCAGAGTTTTTGGGAAAGCCAGAACCACTTAAGGCAGAGACGTGGTTAAAGCAGATCACCAATATATTTGATGTCTTGTGATGCTCCGAGGAGCAAAAGGTTCCCTTTGCCACCTTTATGTTACGTGAAGAGGCAGATTACTGGTGGGAATCTGTAAAACACACCCAGACTGACGCACTCAAGATGTCTTGGGGGAAGTTCCAAGAGCTGTTCAATGATAAGTACTTTCCTGAAAGTATTCGTCACATGAAGGAGGTGGAGTTCATCAAGCTGGAGCAAAATAATATGACCTTGTCGCAGTACGAGGCTAAGTTTGCCGAGTTGTCTTGGTTTGCATCCCATTTGGTCGATAATGAGGAGCGAATGACGCGAATGTTTTTAAGAGGTTTGAAACCCAATATACGTCAATACCTCATTTCTCACAAACTTTGTTTATATTCAGATGTTGTGAATAGGGCTCAGTTATTGGAACGCAATAACGAGTCAGCACAACCAAAAGGTAACGACCAACAACATGATAGTAATCGTACCGGTGGCAACGGCCATCAGAACAATGATAACCATCGTGGGGGAAATTATCATGCCATGAATGGTAACCATTTCGGTGGTAATCATGGCCAAAACAATAAGAATGGACATTTCAAAAAGAGAAGGTTCAACAATGACGTGAAGACATCGGCACCAGAACCCGTTTCAAAGGAAGAAGAACGAACACCGGTCGTATGTTTCAAATGCGGACAAGGGGACACATCCTTCCAAACTGTACGCAGCAATCCAAAGCGTGTTTTAATTGCGGAAGAGAAGGTCACCTAGCTCGATTTTGTCGTATGGTGAAGTCAATTCCAGCTGGGATAGTGATGCCAAAGGATGTCCCAGACAAGCCAAAGCCGATAGTTTAAGAGAGCATTTTTTTTTCGTGACGAGGAACCTGAATAAAATTATCACAGGTATGTTAGTCATAAACTCTTGTGAAATCTATACCGTGTTAGATACCGGTTCTACTCACTCTTTTATTTCACCTAGTTGTGTTCAATGTTTGAATTTAACTCTGGAGAAGTTAGATTTTGATTTATCTGTTGAAACTCAGTTGGGAGAAACCTTCATTACCTCCACTATTTATAAATCTTGTTCAAATTAACACTTTCACGTTACCTGTCAATCGTATCTCTTTGAAAATACTTGCCTTTGATGTGATTTTAGGAATCGATTGGTTAACTACTCATCATGCTTTTCGTAAAGTTGTTAGCTTTCATATTCTTAACCAACCTGTTATGCGAATTCAAGCAACCAAATCACTAAAGTCAATCATGGTCATATCAAGCCATAAGTAAAGAGCCCGGTCCTTTTCGTTGTCGACTTCTTGTGTGGAATGCACCAAGCCGGACTTCAGACGTGGCGACGTTGTGAATGACGATGGAAAGTTGATAGGTATCAATGTGACGTGTTACCCAAGTCTTGGATGAGAGTCACGATTTTGAATGATATTTCCATTGTTAATAAATTTCTTACGTATTCTTGAAGACTTCTTAGCCTACCCCTAGAGCGTGAAATCGAATTTTGTATTGACCCCAGACAAAACCTATTTCTAAAACCCTCAAATATTTCTTCAACTAAAATTAACGTAATACGCGCCAAAGACGTTGGCTCGAATTTGTTGAAGATTACGATCGTACCATTCAATACCATCGTGGGAAAGCGAACATGGTAGGCGAGCGTTGAGTAGAAGATCGTATGCGTTATGAGTCGCGATGTTGTTAACACAAAGACCCATTTCGACTTACTTACAAATGATGAAGATAGAGTTAAAGACTCTAGGAACCCACGTGAAGATAACGAATATACGATTAGAATTAACTTTAATCGATAAAGTTAAATCCGCTCAAGCTACACACCCGGAGCTGATGAATGAAGAAGTTTCAAGAGGGCGTTATTCTAGAAGCAAGAATCGACGAAGAGAGGAAATCTCAACCCTCGATGTAATTGGCCCATTTGAAATCCTCGATCGAGTAGGAACTGTGGCCTATAGACTCGTTTTATTGCCAAGTATGTCGCATGTTCATAACGTTTTTCACGTATCGATGTTACGTAAATATGTGGACGACCTGAACCATATTATTAAATTAGAACTAGACGATATAGCAGAAGATTTAATGTATGAGGAGATACGTGTTAAAATCTTGGATAAAAAGGATCGTATTCAACACTCAAAGGTTATACCTCAAGAGTTAGAATCTAAAATGAAGTCAAGGTATCCTCACCTCTTTGGCACATCAAGTGCGTACGTAAATTTCGAAGTCGAAATTTCATAAGGAGGGGAGATTGTGAAACCCCGGATTTTATGAATAAAGATTTAAATTTATCAAAATATTTTTTTGAATATTATGGTGTGGATTTGATATAATGTTATAGTTGTGGGTAGTATTTATAAATTTTTCAAAGTATGCAAGTTGTTATAAAATATTCGATTGGTGGGGAATATTCTTTTTTGTTGGGGAATATTAGACGACGGCACACAATCATTAGTGGACCCCACAACGGAAGTATTGTCGTAGTTAGAAAATGATGTAATTATCTTTTATAAAAATAACGGCGGAAGTATTACCGTTAAAACCGTTGAACTACTAGGTAGTAAAAGTGCGAAGAATACGCATGGTTGCATAGTAGCACACCGGTATTGATTATTGATGTTTACGTGAGAAGAAGTCACTCGGTTATACTCCTACAAGAATTGTCGCATCATATCTCTCATATTATTGATTCAATTATTGTCACAAAGATCATCTCGTGCATAATATGTTATATTATTAAATCAATAATTGAGACGACAAAGTTATTCATATTATTATTTGCAATATTGACAAAGTCTAAAAGTTCTGTCAATGAGAGGTTTGGTCACCTAATTGCGCGTCAATAAGGAGAAATCCTTATTGGAAAGCCCCCTCTTTCCTGGGAACGACCTGGTTGTTAAATATTGTGAGTTATAATATTAATGATGAATGTTATTAAAATTGAAGTTGTGTTCGGAGTTGAATTTGGAGACGCGGACGTGATATTTGAGTCCGGAACGATGAAATTAGTAAAAATAGTCTATAAACACAAAAATTTTCGGGATTCACTATTTGGTCAAAAAGTCAACAGTTGACTTTTTTAGAAAAAGTCAAACTTCGAAATTTCAAAATTTATATTGTTGATAAAAATAGTTTCATTATGTTGGAATTGTTTGTGTTAGTGAAAATCGACATCTATTCCGATGATAATTGATGTCTGAGGGTTATATTGATAAATCGGGTAAATTATCGGATAAATGAGCAATTAATTGCTACTAATTCACATGCTTATATAACTATTTGTTCACATGTGTGTACTATTGAATCACATTCTTGTACTATTAGGGGAGTTGGTGCAAAATTGATAATACTTGCATGACTAAGTTAAAAATGGAGGTATAGATGGAGTTACTATACTGTAATTGTTTTTATCACATGATTAGAACTATTGAGTCACATGATTTACTATTGATTCACATTATTTACTATTAGGGGAGTTGGTGCAAGTTTGTTAATACTTGCAGGACTAAATTAAAAATAAAGAAAAAGAGGAAGGTATTATACTGTAATTTTTCGAGCCCCAAAACGTGCAATTATCGAAACTATATTTTCCTATAAATAGAAGCTCATTCTTCCTTCATTTCTCACCAATTCAAAAAAGCTTTAGAGCGATTATTATAGAGAGAAATTATAGAGAGAAAGAAGAAGAGAAGTCTGCTACCTCACTATTCCAGTATCCAGTTTTTCCAAGGTAGGGAGTATTATTTCTTTCTTATCCATGAAGAGAACTTCTGTTATTCCATTTTTTTATTATTCTGTTGGAATAACCTGTATATGAGGGCTACCCTATACTTGGTAAAATTCTTCTGTTATTCCATTCTTTATCATTCTGTTGGAACATCATGTCTGTGCGTTCTACGTCGGACTCGGGTTCCGCCTTTTATTATGCTATTGGAATATCCCATCATGCGCTTTTACGCCGGACTGATTCTGCCTTTATTATTCATTGAATATATCACATGCATGCGTTTTACGACCGGACACGACATCGTTATTTTATTATTACCATTGGAATCACCGCTTATGAATAACCTATCGCATGCCCGGTGATTTCTTTTGTTATTCCATTCCTTGTTATACTCAGTTGGTTAAAGTTTTGACTTCTATACTCCATGAAATTAGTGGAATATCCTTGATATTTGCGCTTCATCCAGTATCTTTTCATTGAAATATTCTTCTGAGCATTCTTGAATTTTACTCTACAAAGCAGTATCATGTTGACAATTTGGACGTTATTAGTTCTTAGATAAATTAATTCTTGAACTTGTTTTATTGAATTATTATGTCATTGTCATCATCCTCATGTTTATATTATGTTGAAAGTCATCTGTGGCATGTAGTGCATAGATGGACTTGGTATGATTATGATCAGGGATTATTCGGTATAATCATGATCGTAATGTTACAAATGATGTGGAAAAAGTCCTCATTGGCCCGTAGTGCATTGATGGACAGTTTTTGGTATGATTATGGCTATGGATTCTCTTCGGCCATGGGAGCAAAGATGAATTATTTTATGGCATGATCAGGACCGTTGATGAAAACACGATTATCTTTAGCCATAGAGCATGGATAATTCGTGGTCGTGATACTAAAGAATAACCTTGGCCTGTAGTGCAGGGATGATTTAATGATGTGGATTATTTATTAAGCTGAGTCTCAGCAATTAAGTTGATGAAAAACCTTTTAAATCATAAAAGATAGTAGATTTTATTCTCTACATGACTCTTCTAATGTATTGCTTGTTCCGCTGCAGTTAAACTTGATGTTTGTTATATTTTATCAGTTTAACACTGTTGAAGGCTAATGATAATTTATTCTACATTATCTTAGTCATAATATTTCTTACTGGGCTAGTTGAGCTGTTTCTTTTTTTCACCGTTCTCTTGTGAAATGAGAACGAAATGGGACTAGTCAGGGAACAGAGTGATGGTCCTAGATGGTGCATTAGTAGTCCTCACTATTCTGTGAAATAGTGTAATAATAAATGTAATGAGGACTCCATTGAGTGTGAATATTGTCTAGATGACAATATTTGTATTAAAACTCACAGCTCATGTTGTATATTTAAGTTTGTATTTGAACCATGTATTTGGCGACTCAAGATGGGTGATGTATACCTAATTTTGGGGGCGTCACATTGTATTTGTTTCTGTACCATGTATTTGGCGACTCAGAATGGGTGATGTATACCTATTTTGGGGGCATCACAGTTGGTATCAGAGTTTAGGGATATGATCCCTGGCTGAGATGTGAGACAAGAACTAGGAGGGGAGAGACGGGGAATTCTTTCGCTAGTATGACCTGACTAAGTTTATTTGTTATTTGGTTGGTCAGTTAGAGCATATGGTTAATATGTGATATGTTAATTAACCCTTGTTTTATGGCAGTATTTAAGAATGGCAGCTGGAAATATTAACAATGGAGTGAATGAGACAGCGGAGACACCTTTAATCACCACCCAGGGGAACGTGCAACAGGAAGGCAATATTCCTCCTATAAACAACACTACCGAACAAATGATGAATAATGGGATGTTTAGAATCTTTTTGCAGTTCATGCAAAACCAGACGAGGGAGACTCGTGTACAAAATACGGGTGGAAATGATAGAAATGCGCGACTTATCACAGCCAAGCAGTTCAAAGAGTTGGGACCACCAGAATTTGTGGGAAAGCCGGATCCGATTAAGGCGGAAACGTGGGTCAAATAAATTACCAAGATATTTGATGTCTTGGGATGCACGGAGGAACAAAAGGTTCCATTCGCCACCTTTATGTTCCGCGGTGAGGTAGATTACTGGTGGGAATCTGTGAAGTGTACCCAACCAGCCACACTCAACATGTCTTGGGAAACATTTTAGAAACTATTTAATGACAAGTACTTTCATGACAGTATTTGTCATATGAAGGAGGTGGAGTTTATCAGACTGGAACAAAACAACATGACAAGGTCCCAAAGATGAGGCGTAAGTTTGCGAGTTATCGTGTTTGCACCTCATTTGGTCGAGAATGAGGAACGAATGACGAGGATGTTTCTAAGGATAATAGGAGAGGTGAGTCAAGTAGAAATTTTAGACAGAGGAGATTCAACAATAACGGGAAGACGTCAGCAGCAGCACCATCACCAACAACAAATTCTAGGGGAGGAGAACGACCGCCAGTTAGATGCTACAGATGCGGGAGGAGGGACACATAAGTCCAAACTGTTCACAGCCTTCCAAGGTGTGTTTCAGTTATGGAAAAGACGGTCATATAGCCCGGTTTTATCTGGTAGTGAAGTCAAGTCCAGCTGGGACGGCGACACCAAAGGCGACTACGGACAAAATAAAGTCGGTGGTTCAAGGGAGGACATTTGTCGTGACTGGCCAAAATGCGAGAAACCCGAACGAGGTGATCACGGTTAAGCTAATCATAAACTCTTGCGAAGTTTATACCTTATTAGATACCAGTTCTACCCATTCTTTTATCTCTCCTGCTTGTGCTCAATGTTTGAACTTGACTCCGGAGAAATTAGACCTTAACTTATCTGTTGAGACTCCGTTAGGAGAAACTTTCATTACATCTACTGTTTATAAATCTTGCTTGATTCAAGTTAGTACCATAACATTACCTGCCGATCTTATTTCATTGAAAATACTTGCATTTGATGTGATCTTAGGGATTGATTGGTTAACCACGCATCATGCTAAAATTGATTATTTTCGTAAGGTTGTTAGTTTTCATATTCCTAACCAACCTGTTATGCGAATTCAAACAACCAAACCACTAAAGTCAATCACTGTCATATCAATCCATAAAGCTATTCGTTTATTGAAAAACGGATGTCAAGCTTTCTTAGCCCATGTCACGGACTTGAACAAAAACACGTCAAATTTGAATAATATTTCTATTGTTAGTGAATTTCCTGACGTATTTCCTGAAGAACTTCCCGGTCTACCCCCAGAATGTGAAGTTGAATTCTTTATTGATCTTGAACCTGGTACAAAGCCCATTTTTAAAACCCCATATCGAATGGCTCCTATTGAACTTCAAGAGTTAAAGGTCCAACTTCAGGAGTTGTTGGACATCGGTTTCATTCGTCCTAGTACATCTCCTTGGGGTGCTCCTGTGTTATTCGTAAAGAAGAAAGACGGGAGTAAGTGACTTTGTATTGAGTACCTAGAGTTGAATCATGTCACCATCAAGAATAGGTATCTGCTACCTCGCATAGATGACTTGTTCAACCAGTTGAAAGGAGCATAATTCTTTTCAAAGATCGATCTTCGTTCTGGATATCATCAGTTGAAGATTAAAACTGAGGATATTCCAAGGCGCCTTGAGAACTTCGAGACGGGCATTATGAATTCTTAGTCATGTCTTTTGGATTGACTAATGCTCCTGCTGCTTTCATGGATATGATGAACCGTGTGTTCAAAGAATATTTGGATCAATTCGTTGTTGTCTTTATTGATGACATCCTCATCTATTCCAAAAGCCGTGAAGATCATGAGCACCATTTGAAGCTGGTACTTCAAAGGCTTCGTGATAACAAGCTATATGCCAAGCTGAAGAAATATGAGTTCTGGCTTGAAGAAGTAGCATTCCTTGGGCATGTGGTGTCAAAACATGGAGTATCTGTCGACCCGGCGAAGATTGAAGCCATACAAAGTTGGGAGCAACCGAAGTCGGTGACCATCAAAATCACGTAAGCTTTCGGGCTTAGCTGGTTACTATCGGAGATTCGTGGAAGGAATTTCTCGAATTGCTACTCCGTTAACTCAGCTAACTCGTAAAGATACAAAATTCGGTTGGAGCGAAGATTGTGAGAAGAGTTTTTAAGAACTCAAGAGGAGACTCATTTCGGCACCTATTCTGACAATACCATCTGGTTCCGATGGATTTGTTATCTACAGCGCTACTTCAGGCAAAGGGTTAGGATGTGTTCTCATGCAATATGGGAAACTCATAGCCTATGCCTCGCGATAACTCAAAGAATATGAGAGGAATTATCCTACTCATGATTTGGAGTTGGCAGCAGTCGTTTTCGCGTTGAAGATCTGGAGACACTACCTGTATGGGGAGAAAGTGGAGATCTACACAGATCATAAAAACCTCAAATATTTCTTCACCCAAAAAGAACTCAATATGCGGCAACGACGTTGGCTCGAGCTATTGAAAGATTACGATCATAACATCTAATATCATCCTAGAAAAGCAAACGTGGTAGCTGACGCATTAAGTAGAAGATCATATGCAGGTACGAGTGCAATGTTGTTAACACAAAGGGCCATTTTTTATGACTTGTAAAGGATGGAGATAGAGTTAAAAGCTCCAAGTAACCGCGTGACGATATCAAACATACGAGTAGAACCGACTTTAATTGATAAAGTTAAAGTTGCTCAAGCTACGGACATGGAGCTGATGCGTATGAAGAAGAAAGTGCAAGAAGGTGCTATTCCAGAAGCAAGAATCGATGAAGAAGGAATACTTCGAGTCAACTCTAGACTTTGTGTTCCTAAAGATTCTGACTTGAATCATAGAATCATGATGGAGGCACACAACACATCGTTTGCAATCCATCCTGGGAGTACCAAAATGTATCATGATCTATGACATACATTTTGGTGGAGTAAGATGAAGAGAGATATCGCGGAGTTTATCTCGAGGTGTTTAACCTGTCAACGTGTAAAGGTGGAGCATCAAGTGCCAAAGGGTCCATTGCAACCACTTGAGATTCTGAAATGGAAGTGGGAATACATTACTATAGATTTTGTTACGGGTATTCCCAAGGTTTCTCAAGGCATAGATGCGATTTGGGTAATTGTTGATAGATTAACCAAGTCTGCCCATTTCTTCCCTATACGGGAGAATTATTCCCTTGAACGTCTTGCTCATATGTACGTGAATGAGATTGTGCGTTAGCTACTACATTTGCTTTACCAGGATGGTATTGAATTGTATGATCATAATCTTTTAACAGTTCAAGCCAACGTCGTTGCCGCATGTTGAGTTCCTTTTGAGTGAAGAAATATTTGAGGCTTTTATAATCCGTAAAGATATCCACTTTCTCCCCATACAAGTAATGCCTCCAGATTTTAAGTGCGAAAATGATAGTTGCCAACTCTAGATCATGAGTAGGATAATTCCTTTCATATTCTTTGAGTTGTCCAAAGGCATAGGCTATGACTTTCCCATGTTGCATGAGAACACATCCTAACCCTTTGCCTGAAGCATCACTGTAGATGACAAATCCCTCCGAGCCATATGGTATTGTCAGAACAGGTGCTGAAATGAGTCTCATCTTGAGTTCTTGAAAACTCTTCTCACATTCCACGTTCCAACTGAATTGTATATCTTTCTGAGTCAGCTGAGTTAATGGAGTAGCGATTCGAGAAAACCCTTCCATGAATCTCCGATAATAACCAAATTAATCCCGTAAAGCTACGATTCAAGCATCGATTTTGGTTGCTCGACTTTGAATAGCTTCAATCTTTCTGCAGGTCAACAGATATTCCACGACTTGATACTACGTGCCCAAGGAATGCTACTTCCTCAAGCCAGAACTCACATTTCTTCAACTTGGCATAAAGCTTGTTTTCACGAAGCTTTTGGAGTATCGACCTCAAGTGTTGTTGCTCATGATCTTCACGGCTTTTTGAATATATGAGGATGTCATCAATAAAGATGACCACAAAGTGATCCAAATATTCCTTGAATACTCGGTTCATCATATCCATGAAGGCATCAGGAGCATTAGTCAATTCAAAAGACATGACTAAAAATTCATAATGCCCATAACGAGTTCTGAAGGCAGTCTGTAGAATATCCTCAGTTTTAACCTTCAGCTGATGATATCCAGAATGAAGATCGATCTTTGAAAAGAATTGTGCTCCTTGCAACTAGTCAAATAGGTCATCAATGCGAGGTAACGGATACCTATTCTTGATGGTGACATGGTTCAATTCCCGGTAGTCAATACAAAGTCGCATACTCCCATCTTTCTTCTTCACGAATAGAACAGGAGCACCCCAAGGAGACGTACTAGGACGAATGAAACCAATGTCTAACAATTCCTGCAATTGGGTCTTTAACTCCTGAAGTTCAATAGGAGCCATTCAATATGGGGCTTTAGAAATGGGTTTTGTATCGGGTTTAAGGTCGATACAAAATTCAATTTCATGCTGTGGGGGTTGGCCAGGAAGTTCTTCAGGGAATACGTCAGGAAATTTATTAACAATAGAAATATCATTCAAATCTGACGTATTTTGGTTTAAATCTAAAACATGAGCTAAGAAAGCTTGACATCCATTTTTTAATAAACGAATAGCTTTATAGCTTGAGATGACAGTGATTGATTTTAATGGTTTGGTTGCTAGAATTCGCATAATAGGTTGGTAAGGAATATGAAAGCTAACAACCTTACAAAAGCAATCAATTTTTGCATGATGAGTAGTTAACCAATCAATCCCTAGAATCACATCAAATGCAGGTATTTTCAATAAAATAAGATCGACAGGTAATGTGAGGGTACCGATTTGAACTAAACAAGACTTATAAACAGTGGATGTAATGAAGGTTTCTCCCAACGGAGTTTCTATAGATAACTCAAAGTCTAATTTCTCCGGAGTCAAATTTAATTATTGAGCTCAAGTAGGAGAAATAAAAGAATGGGTAGAACCGGTATCAAATAAGGTATAGACTTCGCTAGAGTTTATGATAAGCTTACCCGTGATGACCTCGTTCGGGTTCCTTGCTTTCTGGGAGGTCACAACAAAAGCTCTCCCTTGAACTACTAGTTTTGACTTGTCTGGGACGGTATTTTGTGTCACCATTCCAACTGGACTTGTCTTTGGTGCACGACAAAATCGGGCTAGGTGACCTTCTATTCTACAATTATAACACGTTTTGGATGGCATCGCGCAGTTTGGGCTGATATGTCCCTCCCCTCCGCATTTGAATCATATGATAAGTGGTCGTTCTCCTTCCTTAACAACGGGTGTTGGTGCTAACGTCTTTCTATCATTGTTGAATCTCCTCTTCTTGAAATGTCCATTCTTATTGTCTTAGCCATTATTACCACCGAAGTGGTTACCATTTCTGGCATATTGATTCCCTCCACGTTTTTTGTCACCGCTTCGATGGCTGCTACCACTGGTATTATCATTTTATCGGCTGCTTTCTCTTGGTTGCGTTGACTCGTTATCGCGCTCCAATAACTGAGCCCTATTTATAACATCTGAATAAAAACACAATTTATGAGAAATTAGATATTGACGTATCTCGGGTTTTAAACCTCTTAGAAACATCCGCGTCATTCTCTCCTCATTATCAACCAAGTGAGACACAAACCGGGACAACTCGGTAAACTTAGCTTTCGTCTTCGCGATACGGTCATATTGTTCGCTCTAACTTGATGAACTCTACCGCTTTCATGTGGCGAATACTTTGGAAAAGTACTTGTCGTTGAATAGTTCTTGGAACTTCTCCCAAGACATCTTGGTGCGGTGCAGTTGAGTACACTTTACCGATTCCCACCGATGAATCGCCTCTCCTCGCAACATAAAGGTGGAAAAGGAACCTTTTGCTCCTCGAGCATCCCAAGACATCAAATATCTTGGTGATACGCTTTATCCACGCCCGCCTTAAGTGGTTTTGGCTCTCAATAAACTCCTCGTGGTCCCGGCTCCTTGAATCATTTAGCGGTGATCCCGTCAGAGAGTTCCGGTGATTCCACCTACATTTTGGACATGAGACGCTCTCGCCTGATGTTGCATGAATTGCATAAAGCCTCTGAACATTCCAGCATTCATCATTTGGTCAGTGTTGTTGTTTGCATGAGGATTGTCGCCTTCTTGATGCACATTATCCTGATTATTGATGTAAAACCCCAACTTTTTGAATGAAGATGAATTTTCTATAAATATTATTTTTAAATATTATGGAGTAAAATTGATATAATGTTATAATTGTGGGTAATAAATTTTGCAAAGCACGCAAGTTGTTATATAATATTCGATTGGTCGAGGAATATTCGTTTTAACAGGGAATATTCGTACAACGGCACAATCATTGGTGGACCCCACAACGGAATTATTATCGGATTGAGAAAACGACAAAAATACTTTATGAAAATAACGGCGGAAGTTTTACCGTTAACTGTTGAAACACCCGGTGTTAAAAAAATGCGATGTCTGGCGTGGTTGCATAGTAGCAATACGGTATTAATTATTGATGCTTACATGATAAGTCACTCGGTTTTGTTGGTATTATTAATGTAATAATCTGAAAATCTTTTTATATAAAAGCAGAATACTTTTATAAAGTTATTCTATAAATAGAATATATTATATTCTATTATGCATAGTGTTGCATAGTGTTTGTATAGTATTTTGCATAGTAAAATCTTTTTATATAAAGCGTAATACTTTTATAAAGTTATCTTTTTTATTAGAAAATAATTAGAATATATTATATTTTATTATGCATAGTATTTGCATAGTGCCTGCATAGTGTTTGCATAGTAAAATCTTTTATAAAGTTATTCGTTTTATTAGATTATAAATAGAATATATTATATTTTATTTAAAAGATTTTGCTTTAATTATGGACCGTCAGATTAAAATAAATCAATCTGGACCGTTCATGGATTAGTTACTATGCATTCCATTTTCCTATAAATAGAAGCTCATTCCTTCATTATTTTCTTACGAATTCACTGAACTCTAGAGAGAGACTATAGAGAAATAGAAGAAAAGTATTCTGCTACTTAACTACTTTTATATTCAGTTTCTTTTACGGTAAGGGATATTATTCTTTTGCATTTGAGAAGAGAACTTACATTATTCCATTTCTTTATTTTTCGTTGGAATAACTTTGTATCGTGAAATACCCTATCGTGGTGACATTCTTCTATTATTACATCTTTATTATTCCGTTGGAACATCATGTTTTTGTTTATCTGTAGAACTGGTTTCGCTTTTTTATTATTACATCTTTATTTTCCGTTGGAACATCCTGTTTGTGCTCTACGCTTGGACACGGTTCCGTCTTTATTATTTCATTCTTTATTATTACGTTGGAACATCACCGCTTCGATTGTGATTTTCACCGACTGGTTCCATTATTATTATTCTGTTGGAATAACTTGCCTATGCGAAGTACCGCATGCATGGTGATTTCTATTGTTATTTCATTCCTTATTATTCTCAGTTGGTTAAAATTTTGACTTCTATACTCCATGAAATTAGTGGAATATCCTTGATATTTGCGCTTCATCCAGTATTTTTTATGGAAATATTCTTCTGAGAAATCTTGAATTTTACTCTATAAAGCAGTATCATGTTGACAATTTGGACGTTATTAGTTCTGAATAACTTAATTCTTGAACTTGTTTTATTGAATTTTTATATCATTGTCATCATCCTCATGTTTATATTTTTGAAAGTCATCTCGTATTCGTAAAGCATGAATGGACTTGGTATGATTATGACTGAGGATTATTGATTGTAATCATGGACCGTAATGTTACAAATGATGTGGTAAAAGTCCTCATTGGCCCGTAGTGCATTGATGGACAGTTGTTGGCATGATCATGACCATTGATGAATACACAAATATCCTTGGCCCATAGTGCATGGAATTTGTGGTCGTGATCCTAATGAATATCCTTGGCCGTAGTGCAGGGATGATGTGGATTGTTTATTAAGCTGAGTCTCAGCGATAAAAGTGATGAAAAACTTTTTAAATCATAAAAGATAGTAGATTTTATTATCTACTTGACTCTTTTAATGGATTGCTTGATCCGCTGCAGTTAAACTTGATGTCTATTATATTTTATCAGTTTAACATTGTTGGAGACTAATGATAATTTATTCTGCATTATCTTAGTCATAATATTTCTTACTGGGCTAGTTGAGCTCACCCTTCCTTTCACTGTTCTCTTCAGGAAATGAGAATATAGCTGGGACGAGTCGAAGAACGGAGTGATGGTCCAGAGGATAGCATTAGTAGTCCTCACTATTCTGTGAAATAGTGTGATAATATTTGTAATGAGGACTCCTTTTGAGTTTGTATAATCTCTAGAAGACAATATTTGTATGCAAACTCACAGTTTATGTTTTGTCGTATTGTACACGACAGTTGTATTAGTAAGTTGTATATGAATTCTGTACCATGTATCTAGCGACCCAAGATGGGTGATGTATACCTTATTTTGGGAGCGTCACAATTGATATGTGGAGACTCAACGGTCTCCTGCGCTCCATTGCTATTCTCAACATTCTCGGATGTCATTTTCAGATACTGCCACAAAACAAGGGTTAATTGACATGTAACATATTATCCTATATCTACAGGCCAATTAAATACCAAATAAACTTAGGTAGGTCATACTAGTGAAGGAATTCCCGTCTCTCCCCTCTAGTTCTAGTCTCACATCTTAGTGGGGATCATATCCTAAGCTTTGATACCTGTTGTGGCGCCCCCCAAAATAGGTATACATCACCTATTCTGAGTCGCCAAATACATGGTACATAATACAAATACAACCTTAAATAAGATGACTTTCAACATATTATAAACATGAGGATGATGACAATGATATAAGAATTAAATAAAGTTGTATTATTAAGTTGTATTTGAATTTTGTACCATGTATTTGGCGACTCAAGATGGGTGATGTATACCTATTTTGGGGGCGTCACAGTTGGTATCAAAGCTTAGGGATATGATCCCTGGCTGAGATGTGAGACAAGAACTAGGAGGGGATAGACGGGGAATTTCTTTGCTAGTATGATCTACCTAAGTATATTTGGTATTTAATTGGTCGGTCAGAGTATAGGGATAATATGTTGCATGTCAATTAACCCTTGTTTGTGGTAGTATTTGAAAATGACGTCCGAGAATGTTGAAAATAGCAATGGAGCGCAGGAGACCGTTGAGTCTCCACATATCAATAATCAGAATAATGTGCATTAGGAAGGCGAAAATCCTCATGCAAACAACAACACTGACCAAATGATGAACGATGGAATGTTCAGAGGCTTTATGTAATTCATGCAACATCAGGCGAGAGCGGCTCCTGTCCAAAATGTAGGTGGAAACACTGGAAACTCTCGGATGATCATCACTAAACAGTTTAAGGAGCTGGGACCACCGGAGTTTATTGAAGAGCCAAAACCACTTAAGGTAGAAGCGTGGATAAAGAAGATCACCAAGATATTTGATGTCTTGGGATGCTCCGAGGAGCAAAAGGTTCCCTTTGCCACCTTTATGTTGTGAGGAGAGGCAGATTACTGGTGGGAATCGGTAAAGCGTACTCAACCTGCCGCACTGAAGATGTCTTGGGAGAAGTTCCAAGAACTATTCAACGACAAGTACTTTTCCGAAAGTATTCGTCACATGAAAGAGGTAGAGTTCATTAAGTTGGAGTAGAACAATATGACCGTGTCGCAGTACGAAGCTAAGTTTGCCCAGTTGTCCCGGTTTGCGTCTCACTTGGTTGATAAGGAGGAAAGAATGACGCGGATGTTTCTAAGGGGTTTGAAACCCGAGATACGTCAATATCTAATTTCTCATAAACTGTGTTTATATTCAGATGTTGTAAATAGGGCTCAGTTATTGGAGCGCGATAACAAGTCAACCCAACCAAGAGAAAGCAGCCGGCAAAATGATAATACCAGTGGTAGCAGTCATCGAAGCGGTGACAACAAACGTGGAGGGAATCAACATGCCAAAAATGGTAACCACTTCGGTGGTAATCATGGCCAAGACAATAAAAGTGGACATTTCAAGAAGAAGAGATTCAACAATGATCGAAAGACGTCATCACCAACACCCGTTGTTAAGGAAGGAGAACGACCACCTATCTATGCTTCAAATGCGGAGGGGAGTGACATATCAGTCCAAACTGCGCGATGCCATCCAAAGCATGTTATAATTATGGAAGAGAAGGTCACCTAGCCCAATTTTGTCGTGTACCGAAGACAAGTCCAGTGGGAACGATGACACAAAATACCGTCCCAGACAAGTCAAAACCAGTAGTTCAAGGGAGAGTGTTTGTTATGACCTCCCAGAAAGCAAGGAACCCGAACGAGGTCATCATGGGTAAGCTTATCATAAACTCTAGTGAAGTCTATACCTTATTTGATACCGGTTCTACCCATTCTTTTATTTCTCCTACTTGCGCTCAACGTTTAAATTTGACTCCGGAGAAATTAGACTTTGACTTATCTGTGGAAACTCCGTTAGGAGAAACCTTCATTACATCCACTGTTTATAAGTCTTGTTTGGTTCAAATCGGTACCCTCGCATTACCTGTCTATCTTATTTCATTGAAAATACTTGCATTTGATATGATTCTAGGGATTGATTGGTTAACTACTCATCATGCAAAAATTAATTATTTTCGTAAGGTTGTTAGCTTTCATATTCCTAACTAACCTATTATACGAATTCAAGCAACTAAACCATTAAAATCAATCACTGTCATCTCAAGCCATAAAGCTTTTCATTTATTGAAAAATGAAAGTCAAGCTTTCTTAGCTCAGTCATGATTTAAACAAAATACGTCGATTTGAATGATATTTCTATTGTCAATAAATTTCTGACGTATTCACTCAAGAACTTACGGCCTACCTCGAGGCGTGAAATTGAATTTTTTGTATCGACCTTGAACCCAGACAAAACCCATTTGCAAAGCCCCATATCGAATGGCTCTATTAAACTTGAGGAGTTAAAGACCCAATCGCAGGAATTGTTAGACATTGGCTTTATTCGCCCTAGTACTTCTCCTTGGGGTGCTCTGTTCTATTCGTGAAGAAGAAAGATGGGAGTATGCGACTTTGTATTGATTATCGGGAGTTGAATCATGTCACCATCAAAAATAGGTACCCATTGCCACGTATTGATGACCTATTTAACCAGTTGCAAGGAGCCAAATTCTTTTCAAAGATTGATCTTCGTTCCAGATATCACCAATTGAATATTAGAACAGATGACATTCCAAAGACGGCTTTCAGAACTCGGTACGGGCATTATGAATTCCTAGTTATGTCCTTTGGATTGACTAATGCTCCTGCTGCCTTCATGGATATGATGAACCGAGTATTCAAGGAATATTTGGATCACTTTGTGGTCGTCTGTATTGATGACATCCTTCTTTATTCCAAAAGTCGTGAAGATCATGAGCAACACTTGAGGCTGGTACTCTAAAAGCTTCGTGAATACAAGCTTTATGCCAAGTTGAAGAAATACGAGTTCTGGCTTGAGAAAGTAGCATTCCTTGGGCACGTAATATGAAGTCAGGGAATATCTGTTGACCCGACAAAAATTGAAGCAATTCAAAGCTGAGAGCAACCTAAATCAGTGACCGAAGTACGTAGCTTTCTCGGTTTAGCTGGTTATTATCGGAGATTCATTGAAGGATTTTCTCGAATTGCTACTCCATTAACTCAGCTGACTCGGAAAGATACAAAGTTCGGTTGGAGTGAAGAATGTGAGAAGAGTTTTCAAGAACTCAAGAGGAGACTCATTTCAGCTCCTGTTCTGATAATACCATCTGGCTCGGAGGGATTTGTCATCTACAATGATGCTTCGGGCAAAGGGTTGGGATGTGTTCTCATGCAACATGGGAAAGTCATATCCTATGCCTCGCGACAATTCAAAGAATATGAGAGGAATTATCCTACTCATGATCTAGAGTTGGCAGCTGTTGTCTTTGCACTTAAAATTTGGAGGCATTACTTGTATGGGGAGAAAGTGGAGATCTTTAAGGATCATAAAAGCCTCAAATATTTCTTCACTCAAAAGGAACTCAACATGCGACAACAACGTTGGCTTGAACTGTTGAAAGATTATGATCATACAATCCAATACCATCCTGAAAAAGCAAACGTGGTAGCTGACGCATTAAGTAGAAGATCATATGCAAGTACGAGTGCGATATTGTCAACGCAAAGGCCCATTTTGTGTGACTTGCAAAGGATGGAGATAGAGTTAAAGACTCAGGGGACCCATGTAATGATGGTAATATATCTGAGTAGAACCAGACTTTAATCGATAAAGTTAAAGCTACTCAAGCTCTGGATTCTGGACACGATGCGTATGAGGAAGAAAGTGCAAGAAGGTGCTATGCTGGAAGCAAGAATCGATGAAGAAGGAATATTGTAACGCCCCGAAATCTAGTCTATCTTCACACCCGGATTCTGTACGTCACGAGTACATCATTCATCCAACATACATCATTATATAATGAATATATTAACATACATTCTGAATTCCCAGGTTCTAAAACCTTATAACCTTTCTCATTACAAATAATGATAATTACATTATTCCTTTCATCTTACAAGAGTGACTTTTATCCGCCACCAAGGATACATACAGTTCATTAAACTAGTCTATAGTTTAATTTTCATCTTTCTACATCTCAAGTATTCACTTGATCTTCTCGCTCATTCACATTCTGAATGGCACTTCATCCGGATCTACGGCGACTTGATCTATACGGGATCCTTAAGTTCTTCTAACATCGTTCATTTGAAAATGTTTTTCATTTAAAGCAAGTGTGAGCATTCAATTGCCCAAACAAGTCATATGATTGAACAAACAACTTCAAGAATTTAAACATTCTTTTCAGACTTCAATAACCGAACAAGGTTACGAAGCAACTTGAATAATAGGAATAGTCTTGATTCCTATCATCTTAAAACATTAGTCACATTCACTTTGAAATACTTGCCTTACGCTTTCTTAGCTCAGGTCACAGATTTAAACAAAAATACGTCAGTTTTGAATGATATTTCTATTGTTAATAAATTTCCTGACGTATTCCCTGAAGAACTTCCTGGCCTACCTCCAGAGCGTGAAATTGAATTTTGTATCGACCTTGAACCCGGTACAAAACCCATTTCCAAAGCCCCATATCGAATGGCTCCTATTGAACTTCAGGAGATAAAGACCCAATTGCAGGAATTGTTAGACATTGGTTTCATTCGTCCTAGTACGTCTCCTTGGGGTGCTCCTGTTCTATTCGTGAAGAAGAAAGATGGGAGTATGAAACTTTGTATTGACTACCGAGAATTGAACCATGTCACCATCAAGAATAGGTATCCGTTACCTCGCATTGATGACCTGTTTTACCAGTTGCAAGGAGCACAATTCTTTTTAAAGATCGATCTTCGTTCTGGATATCATCAGCTGAAGGTTAAAATTGAGGATATTCTAAATACTGCCTTCAGAACTCGGTACGGGCATTATGAATTCTTAGTCATGTCTTTTGGATTGACTAATGCTCCTGATGCCTTCATGGATATGATGAACAGAGTATTCAAGGAATATTTGGATCACTTTGTGGTCGTCTTTATTGATAACATCCTCATATATTCCAAAAGCTGTGAAGATCATAAGCAACACTTGAGGCTTATACTCCAAAAGCTTCGTGAAAACAAGCTTTATGCCAAGTTGAAGAAATGTGAGTTCTGGCTTGAGGAAGTAGCATTCCTTGGGCACGTAGTATCAAGTCATGGAATATCTGTTGACCCAACAAAGATTGAAGCTATTTAAAGCTAGGAGCAACCTAAATCAGTGACCGAAGTACGTAGCTTTCTCGGCTTAGCTGGTTATTATCGGAGATTCGTAGAAGGGTTTTCTCGAATCGCTACTCAATTAACTCAGCTGACTCGGAAAGATACAAAATTCTGTTGGAGCGTGGAATGTGAGAATTGTTTTCAAGAACTCAAGAGGAGACTCATTTAGACTGTTCGACAATACCATCCGATACGGAGGATATGTCATCTCTGATGATGCTTGAGTAAGGGTTTAGGATGTGTTCTCATGCAACATGAGAAAGTCATAGCCTATGCCTCGCGATAACTCAAAGAATATGAGAGGAATTATCCTACTCATGATCTAGAGTTGGCAGCTGTCGTTTTTGCACTTAAAATCTTGAGGCATTACCTATATTGGGTAAAAGTGGAGATCTTTACAGATAATAAAGCCTCAAATATTTCTTCACTCAAAAGGAACTCAACATGCGGCAACAACGTTGGCTTGAAATGCTGAAAGATTATGATCATACTATTCAATACCATCCTGGTAAAGCGAACGTAGTAGTTGACGCATTGAGTAGAAGATCATATGCGGGTACGAGTGCGATATTGTCAACGCAAAGGCCCATTTTATATGACTTGCAAAGGATGGAGATAGAGTTAAAGACTCCAGGGACCCATGTAATGATACTGAATATACGAGTAGAACCGACTTTAATCGATAAAGTTAAAGATGCTCAAGCTACAGACCTGGAGCTGATGCGTATGAAGAAGAAAGTGCAAGAAGGTTCTATGCCGGAAGCAAGAATCGATGAAAAAGGAATACTTCGAGTCAACTCCAGACTTTGTGTTCCTAACAACCTTGATTTAAAGTATAAAATTATGATGGAGGCGCACAACACACCGTTTGCAATCCATCTTGGGAGTACCAAAATATATCATGATCTTCGACATACATTTTGGTGGAGCAATATGAAGAGAGAGATCGCGGAGTTTATCTCAAGGTGTCTAACTTGTCAACGAGTCAAGGCGGAGCATCAAGTACCAAAAGGTTCATTGCAACCACTTGAAATTCCAGAATGGAAGTGGGAGCACATTACCATGGATTTCGTTACCGGTCTTCCCAAGGTTTCTCAAGGCATAGATGCGATTTGGGTCATTGTTGATAGATTGACCAAGTCGGCTCATTTCTTACCTATACGAGAAACTTATACACTTGAATGTCTTGCTTGTATGTACATAAATGAGATTATAAGACTGCATGGTATGCCAGTATCCATAGTTTCTGATCGAGACCCAAGATTCACTTCACGATTTTGGGTTAGTTTGCAGAAAGCTATGGGGCACGGATTCCGATTTAGCTCGGCATATCATCCTTAGACGGATAGGTAGTCAGAGAGGACTATTCAAACTCTTGAAGATCTATTAAGACTCTGTGTCCTTGACTTCAAGGGAAGTTGGGATAATTTTTTACCATTGATGGAGTTTTCCTACAACAACAGTTATTAAGCAAGTATTGGCATGGCTCCATTAGAGGCGTTGTATGGAAGAAAGTGTCGTTCTCCAGTATGCTGGGATGAGGTGGGTGAAGCAACGTTGTTTGGACTGGAGTTGGTACATATGACTACGGAAAAGATTCAAACGATCCGACAACGTATAAAAACCTCACAAGATCGACAAAAGAGTTATGCTGATCTTCATCGAAAGGACGTACAATTCGATATTGGAGATCATGTGTTGTTACGTGTTGCTCCATAGAAAGGAGTTACGAGATTTGGAAAGAGAGGAAAGCTCAATCCTCAATTCATTGGCCTATTTTTAATCCTCGATCGAGTAGGAACTGTGGCCTATAGACTCGCTTTACCGCCAAGTATGTCTCATGCTCATAGTTTTTCGCATATCTATGTTACATAAATATATGAAAGACCCGCACCACATTATTAAGTTAGAACCGGACGAAATAGCAGAAGATTTAACGTATGAAGAGGTTCCTGTTAAAATCTTGGATAAGAAGGAGCATATTTTACGCTCCAAGGTTATACCTCAAGTCAAAGTTTTGTGGAGAAACCACGATGTTGAGGAAATGACCTGGGAGTTAGAATCTGAAATGAAATCAAGGTATCCTTACCTCTTCGATATACCAGGTACGTACCCTAATTTCGAGGGCAAAATTTCATAAGAAGGGGAGGTTGTAAGACCCCAACTTTTATGAATAAAGATGAATTTTCTATAAATATCATTTTTGAATATTAAGGTGTGAATTGGTTATAATATTATAGTTATGTGTAATATTTATAAATTTTGCAAAGTAATCAAGTTGCTATAAAATATTCGTTTGGTTGGGGAATATTCTTTTTGTCTGAAAATATTCGTACGATGACACAATCATTAGTGGACCCCACAACAGAATTATTGTCAGAGTTAGAAAACGACAAAATTATCTTTTTATAAAAATAACGACGAAAGTTTTACCGTTAACTGTTGAAATACCCGGTGGTAAAAGTACAGTAATACGCGTGGTTGCATAGTAGCACACGGTATTGTACATTATCTTGGATTATTGATGCTTACATAAGAAGTCACTTGTGACGCCCCCAAAATAGGTCCAATCCAACTAACCTATTCTAAGTCGCCAAAAACATGGTACAGAAAACAACTACAACTTTATTACTACAATTATCGTGCAAAATACAACAACACATATGTTATGAGTTTTGATACCAATATATACCAACTGTGACTCATGTCCCAACCTTGGATAGTACGTCACAATGGCACCTTACATAAAGGTACAGTTAATAACTGTTTTAGAAATTAAAATCTTTGGGAAGTGCTCAAGGAAACCTTCGTACATGGGAGGCCATGCGTCTAGGTTATGATAGATATCATATGCCCACAGAATTATCCTTGGTTGAGCAATCTAGCTCCATATTGTTCCAGTTTTTGGCTAAGTCAAAAGTAGTCATTCTTACTACTCTGAGCTGCTCATTTCCATAGTTTACCCATCTGTCAGGAGGAGTCTCTGATGGTTCATTGGAAACTTCTACCACTATTCTCCTGATGAATCTTGCAGGTGAGAGGATAGGGTGAAGTTTCGAGTCTTCGATTCACGATCTTTGAGTTGGAATCATTTTCTACTTCTTCCTTCTCAAAGCCAGAACCATTTAGATCAGCTTCAGCAGATAATCCTTCTTGTTGCATTTCATGTCCAGAACCTTCTTCAGCAAGCATTTCCTCAGATTCTTCTTCTTCACTGCTAGTTTCATTATTAGCACTTTCTTCCGGGGATACAGACTCATCATCACTTAATTCAATGATGACATTTGATTGGCCACTGTTCCTTTTGGAGGCAAACTGGGCTTGCAGTCTATAGCTCTTTCTTCTTCGTGGAGGTTCAACTATTGGAGAGACAGACTCTTCTTCTTCTTCAGATTCTGACTCCTCTTGCTCAACAGACAGACTTCTTTGGAGTTCAGCACTTGCAGGGACAGGTCCTACTTTCTTGGACTCATCACTTTCCGAGTCATAATGAAGGCTTTTTGGATTGGAGGGGGCATTCTCTTCTTCTTCTTAATCAGTATTGTCTGACCCATTCTCTGGACTTGTAAGGGCAGTTGCATTTGGGGATGCAATTTGATCATCTTGAATTTCTTTGTCATCAAAGTGACTGCTCTGAGGTGTAGCCATGGGGCTTGAGCATTCTTCTTTTTCAGTAGATGCTGCAATCTCTTCCATCACATCAGCTTCATTTTCATTGCTGGATGTTGTTTGTGGAGACTGAGCCTTAACATCTGTTTCTTTTTCTTCTGCTGACTCTACGTCCCTTTCTTCGTCTGATGTACTGATTTGGGAAGCTAAGGTTGGTGTGTCTTCCACCTTAGCTTTCTTCTTAATCGCCCTTGAAGCAACTTTGTTGCTTCTTTCTTCTTATTGTTTCATTGATTAGGACCTTTTCTTCTTTTTCCTTGTTCAGGGAGGAGACTCTCCTTGGTGGGGCCTAGGCTTTCTTCGCATCACCAGCTTTTTTTACAACTTTTGATTTCTTTCTGGCTGGTGTGATTTCTGCTTCTACAGAGTCATCAGACTCTGAGCTCTCTTCCTCAACTATCTTTCTCTTCTTTGTAGAGGCTTTCTCACTGCCCCTTGTTTGTCGACCTTTTGTTCTCCTTAGGGTTCTTCTTCCAGTTCTCAAATAATTGTGGAGACATCACTTTATGCACATTCAATGTTTCTCCCTCATCATCCTTGATTTTCCCTCCTAGTTTCTTTTTTAGTATAATACTCAGCATCCTTCCATAAAATACTTTGGTCAGAGGCTTTTCAGTGGATTTCTTCTTCTCAGCCTTCTCTACCCACTTGGAGATTTGATCGAACAGGATAGCTCCAAAGTCAATTTGTCTCTTCAGAACTATAGCTGACATTATCTTCAATTGTTGGTCAATCATTGTATCATGTGCAGTGTTTTTGCACAGTATGCACTTTCCAACAATTTCAGCTAGGAACTCATATTCTTCAGGAAACTCCTTCTTCTTCATGTCTTTAAAACTAGGGTTTCTTTGGTACCCCATCAACTCCTTTGCTTGTTCAGTGTTGACATCTTCAAGGTTCTTTAGCCCTTGGTTAGGAAAACCTAAGCATTTATTTAGGTCAGAAGATTTTAGCTTCAGAGTCTGACCTTTAACCTTGGTACAGCGAGTTCGAGTTTATGGAGGCGTTTGAGTAGAACTCTTTAACTTGGTCGATGTACACACAGTACTTATCTCAAGACATTACGAAAACCAAACTTTCTTTACGAGTTCAAGAATGTCCACGAACTTCTTCTCAGATTTCTCAAGCGATTTAGTTAGAAATTTGAATCTGGGTGATAACTTGCCAATTCTCCATTTGAATAGTTCGAAGACTGTGGGTGTTTGATTTAGAGAGATTTATGCGAGATGGCTGTCTGAGATTTGGTAGGACTCTGGAGGGTAAACTGATTTCGCTCTTGAAAAGCTTTTTAGGGTTTTGAAAATGGGAGGGAGAGAGGTTCGATAGTTTTTTGGTAACTGTCTGCAGATTTAAAATTGTCTTTAAGGCAGTTCCTTCCAACTCTGTATACTCAGTGATGTGTCAACCATCCATTGGTTGCACGTTGCCCAGCAATAAGCTATAACTCCCCATAACTTTTCAGTTAGATGTTTCCTTTTAGAAGAGTAGTCGTTTAAACGACGTGGCTTTAACCGTTGACCTTTTGATTCATAGAGTAACATGATGAGGCAGCTATAGACTCTATGATTTCCTTTGTTCACTCAACGATCAACTTCTGAGAGATGCTGCATGTGGATGGCTTTGTCTTTTATCCTTACTTTGATGCAGTATAGCTCAATCACTGATGTATTCGAACTTATCTCCTTAACTTAAATGGTTTAGCAAATGTCTCATTTTCCAAGCTCCTTGTGAAATGGAGTACCCTTTGGTAGGACTACGATCGTCGAGTTGTATTCTACGATCGCTGAGGTTGTACTACGATCGTTGAGGTAGCACTACGATCGTTAAGGTTGCACTGCGATCGTTCAGTTTTCTTCAATCTTGACTCTTCGATCGTTGACTGACTTGGTCCTTGAGATGAACTTGATCAAGCATTCCTTCTAGGTCAAGGTAGCTCAGGAAGGGCCAACCTCTTAGAGTGAGCTAAGGGTCAGGTTTGTCCCTGAGACGCTCTCCAGATGAAATACTATAGCAGTGATTTGTAATGACATCTCATTCGACCTCTTCTGATTGGGAGGTCTTCTACCCGACTTTTAGACAATTGCGCATTTTGAAATCGTGGTGGTGTCCTCCTTCTTCTTACACTACGATCATATGTTTGATCATAGGCACTTCACGATTTGGGTTGGATGGCTGAAGGGTTATCAGTAGTACATTTTGAGACGTTCCTACTGACTATGGATCTTCATTTGGTTCATCAGCCACAAAGTTTTGGGACTCTATAGTTGGTACAACTTTTCATAGTATATCTCAGTGTTGTTGTTCCTTAACAGATCACTGCTTCCCCGTTGTTGACACTGTCTTTCCAGATAGATGTGATTCCCTCTTCTTGAGTTCATTTGAAGGCGCCTTGCATATCTCCTCCATTTGGAATCTCCATCATCGCTCGGATTTCCTTGTATCGTAGAGATGAGTATTTTCAGGACTGATCACTCTACGATTATATGATAGCACTACGAACGTAGTCTTCTTTGATAGTTTTGTTTGTTAAGTTATGCTTTCGCAATAAGTTCCTCTTGAATGATGCTCGATAATCTTCTGTTGTGAACTTCCTTGAGAATTCTTCCCACATACAGATTAGTAGCCATGTGAGCTCCATTTACGGTTAGCTCGAGAGGGTCTTGAGGACGCGGGCTTGGGCGGATAGGAACTCTATCAGAATCATCTCGAATTGTCCTTAGCCTTACATTTGTTGAGTCTTCTTGTTGAAGTCTTTGATTCATCATTCCTTAGTGTGGTCGGAATGACCAAGTACTGAGGTTTAAATATATTTCTATTTTTGGTACCCATAATTAAATGGGTCCTGCTAGGTTAGTTTTCTAAACCCTTGTTCCTCTTATCTAGAAAATCATCATATTTATCACCAACAGACATATTCATGCATGCACCGATCTTATGATAATACATTTTGAGATGCATGATGGTGAGTGTGTGTAGGATTTGGCATCTAATAACACACTCTCTATCTATGATGGTTTCATCATTCACTGGGTTATGTTCATAATGTTTAAGTGTTCACAGAGTGAGAATAAACTCTACGATTTAAGAGTATCTAGTTGATTCATTGAGGTGATCAATTTCTGTGAATCAGCAAGATCCTCTTTCAAAACTGATCATGCTCTGTGTGTTGTCAAACACTTAGAATATAGGCTTGTACATACATACTAACCCATCAACAAAGATTACTTCACATAAAGTTCATTAGGCATGTGATGCTCTTATGACCTATTTCAGATTTCCTTCAAGATGTCATCTTCAACCTAAAACTTGGATGGAGAGAAAGTTTATAGTCATTTGAGTTTCCATCCTCAGGTTACTTTCTCTCTTCACCTTTTTAGGCAGATTATGACTCCTTGACAGAATACTGTTATAGTTCATAAGAAGATGCAATTATGATGTATATACTTATAATAGTGAGGAACCATACCTTTTTACTGTCAGTTACTAAACGGTCATTTATCAAGGATATATTGAGTTTAGGTATCGATGAGCATAGCTTTACTTTTGCTCCCGACAGCTTTTTGCTCTTGCTGGCCTTCAATCAATCAGTAGTGATCTTGAAGATATAGGCCAAGAGAATCTCAGCATTAAGATCTTTGACATCCTTTAGCTGACAGAGTTTGCACCCAGCTGTTGTTTGGCCAGTCATAAGTTTGAGAAGATCTTCTTTCTTCTCTTCGATGAGCATTTCTTAGCATGTATGGCTTCTTCCTCTTTCAAGCTGGTGGGTGTTTGACTCTTGTCATTTACGTCTCTTGAGTGTTCTCGTCTGGTCTTAGGACTACAAGATTGACTGCATGCTAGGATTGGTCTCGTAGATGTATCAATGGAGACCATGGACCAATCTGAGCAGCTTTAGGTGTATATACACATTTTACCTATACACAATATTTCCAACATGTAAGCTCATCTGCATATAAAAAGTTACTTACTACTAAACTAAGTTTAGAACAATGTTAGTGCCTTAGATCAGACTCAAAGTTATTAGCTTTTGAATATAGCATGAAAACCTGCTCTGATACCAATTGTTAGTTCCCAGAGGGCACAATAGATCTAGAAAGAGGGGTTGAATAGATCCTTTTTATTTCAAATACTTTTCTGGTTTATATTATATTGTTCATAATTAGCATATGACAAACATAAGAATCTTTTCAAGCACAGCGGAATAAGTAAAAGATCTCCTTCATTGATATATTCATAATCATACATACATTGTTCATAGAGTAAGTTTAGTTGTAAGCAGTTAAAACATACATGGCAGTTATAGCAGTTATAGTACATAATGTAAAAGACACAAGGGGTTTTAAGTGGTTCAGAGACTCAAGCTCCTAATCCACTCTTCTGCTTTCAACTAGTAGGATTTCCATTAAGGAAGGCGACCTTGAATCACTAAGATTCCTTGAGGCCGTGACCTTGGGACTTCAGTTCACTAAGAACTCTTTAAGGCCAGCAGCCTTGGAACTTCGTTTAGTCCCTCCGGAAAAGGACCCTTCTGTCCCTACTTTGTTTAGTCCCTCTGGACAAGGACCCCTCAGGCCCTGCTTCATTTAGTCCCTTTGGACAAGGACCCCTCAGGCCCTACTTTGTTTAGTCCCTTTGGACAAGGACCCTTCTGGCCCTAGCTTTGTTGAGTTGTTTGTTTATTGTTGTTGGAGTCAGTGCTGAGCTGCTAAGATGTCTTCATGCTCTAAACATCTTCTATACTTAGCAGCTTGGCTTGATCATCCTTGAAGTGCAGCTAAGTATTGCATGATGCTCACCTTCTTTGGTTACTCAACCACTTCAGATGACCCCTTGTTGAACTTCCTTGAAGATCATTCTCCTTGGTACTTGATGACTGCACATGAGAGGCTTCTAAGCTGACAGTAGGCTCTTTTATTAGGTACTTAGAAGTTTTCTCATGCTTGACACCAAGATGGCTTTTGTGATCTCCCTTCTGATACTTGATGCCTTCTCATGATGGACTTGCTAAGATGACTGTAGGCTCTTCTATATTGTACTTAGAGTCTTCCCATGATGGACATCAAGATGACATGATGCTCTCTTCTTTCTCTCGGCGATTCGGAACACTCTTCTTGTAGTAGAACTCTCACTTCTACATAGTAGAACTCACACTTCTACTTCTTTCTTATTCTGACTTCTGAGTGTTCTTGGTGGATCGTAGAGTGAGCCTTCGGACTCACTATCTCACGTGGTTTAAATCAGTCCACCTTCTCTCAAAACTTCAAGCAACTCCAAAGAACCTTTGATCTTTAAAGCTCTTTCTCATTTATACTCCTTTAGAATCCTTCCGTTGGAAAGTAGTTGGTTGAATCTTATTCAAATATCTTGAAGATCTCAAGTTGCTTGATGTAGGATCGCTTGATGTGACTTGTCATATTTTTTTTACGTATTTGCGATCTACTATTTCACCTACTACTGTCGGATGTATCACTTTAATGTCTTGGGCGGGTTGAAGACTTTATTACCTCTTTCGGTTTCTCGATCGAGAGGTTGTCTATTGCATCGATGCTCTCAATAAGCACTTGTAGAATATTACCCTTCAGATTGAACCTTTGTCAATGCTTCAGTCTTCAGTTATTCGGACTCTACGATTCTGATGCACGTCTTCAAGGACTTGATCGTAGTGTCTTGTGGAGTGTTGCTCATTGACTGGTTGAGTTAACACTACGATCTTGAAGAGTGTTGATTGGATCTTCAATGTAGAACACCTCTTCCTTGTATTGTGCAGTGCTTCAATGCTTTAGTTTGCTTCGACTGTTCTTAGATACTTGTGGCCTAATTCCTTGCTCTGGTCCCCTTCTGAATATCAAGACACTTCAGATTTGTGGCGCGTCCAGCTTGCTTTCTCCTAGTGATCTTCCGCTCACTTATCATCAATGAACTGACCCTGCACTTAATCACTTTAGCCTTGCTATTCAGAAGCTGACCAGTATCTCGGTTCACCTTCCATCAGTTCCTTCTCTATTTGGCAAACACTACGATCTTGGTTGCACCCAAGATTGTTGTCTTCTGTTCACTTGAAAGCTACTACATAAGCTAACTTTCCTTAGTCAGCTTCTGAAGTCTTCTTTGGATCTCCTTGTGGAAGACTTCATCACGAATGGCCTTACACCTCAATCTTAATGTTGATTGGGTTGGTGCTGAGATCTTCTGTTAGCCTGCATGCCATTCATTGAGTGCTCTCTGGTTTCCTTGGATGTAGCTTGCAGCTTGAACCAAAGGCTTCATTCCTTTGGATATTCTGGGAGTGCTCATTTGTTGAGAACCGTATATGCTCTACGATTCATCCTTGGCATTATGAGCATACATTGCGATCGTGTAGTTACGCACTCTATGATTTATCTTGGTGATCACGGTACACTATGATCCCGAGATCAGATCTTGACACTCTACGATTTCTGCCTTGCTAGTTGTCTTCATCTGATCTTGTTTGACTACGATTTCTGCATGTAATCAATATACTCTACGAACTCATAGTGTGATCTACGATCCTTGACTTGGCTTTGGCATCAGTAGACTCTACGACTCTAAGTGTAGTCTACGTTTACATCTTGGCCCGGCGAGATGACCGGTCGGCTCGTAGGCAGGCTGTCTCTACGATTTTGAACATGACTTCCTCAGCACACTACGATCCCGAGGAAGCTCTACTTGATACACTACGATCCTTCTTCATTTCCCCTGGCAGTCTACGAACTTCGAGATCTACTATCTTGCATACTCCTAGTCTGCCTCGATAGCTCTCGAGTTAACCTTGACTCACCTGGCAGACTACGACTTCTGGTGCAGTGCTCGACGATCAGACAAGCCTATCTATTACATCATAAGATCAACCTAACAAGTTTGATCTTCCTATATTTATAGTCTTTGTACATCATTTCTTTTTAAGGACTTTATAAAGCTGTTTTGCTTATGTAGGATCAACTAACATATTTGATCAATTCATTCTAAGTCCTTGTACATATATTTCTATTATCTATCAGAGGACTTTACAGCTTTTCTTAATGCAAGCATACTTGAATATTCATTCATATATATCATAATCAAATCATATATTAAATAGGAATATCATTCACATGTTTATTTCTGACAATACCAAATCACAGTTCCTGTTCATAATCATACTAATAAATTCATCTTTGCACTACGGGCCAAAGATATTCATCAACAGTTCATCTTTGCACTACAGGCCAAATATATTCAACAAAAGGTCATCTTTGCACTACAGGCCAAAGATATTCATATCTCAAAGAAATACATAATCATTTCACAATTTATATAAACCATAATTATAACCATGTTGATCAATTCACCTTGCACTTAAGCTAAAAATATTCCATTGTAAATTCAATGGTCATGATCATACTAGTCAACAATTCAACTTTGCACTACTGGCCAAAGAGAACCCATAGTTACGATCATACCAATACTTTACCCATCTTTACACTCAAGTCAAAGAGAAATTCCATCACCAGGGTTATAAAAATGTTATATATGATAATAAAAACAATAGGATCAACAACTACATTTAATTTCAAGAGCAATATTCATAAATCAACGATAATTTGGTCAGAAAAAGAAACCAATTTTGTCGTGAATAGTAACTCATGAATAGTACTCCGTATTCGTACATAGTACCGTATACGTAAAAATATCATATACATGAATAGTATCGTATACGTGAATAGTAACCCCGACAAAAAAAGGTAGAACTTCCACAATAAAATTCATACAAATATTTCGGTATAATGATATTGAAAGAATAACATCATTACGAAAAAATATCCCTTAAAATCCCTTACTATCCCTTACCTCAAAAAAAGCAGTGCTCGACATTTGGAATCTTTGGATATAGTCTTTGAAAGAACTTGCACCGTATAGCAACACTCAAAATATCAAAATACTCACAAGAATACGCTCGATAATATAGAGAGAGAAAACTTTAGTTTCTGATGTGATTTTCAATTCTAACCTAAGCACCCTATTTATAGGAAAATGCTTAGAACACCAAAGCAGAAAATTTAATAAAATAATAATATTTTTTTCCTAAACTTCCTACGCACACCACCATTCCCAAAACATCAGCCATCCACCCAATAAAAATAAGAAAAACGTTTTTCTTAAATAAAACAATTAAAACTTCTAAAAATCAATTATTCCAGAACTTCGGAACTTCAATAATTCATAATAAAAAGCCCTTTTATCAGAAAAATTCAAATCTTATGTCTTTCCCTAGGAAATTCCATTATCTACAACTTTGCAGAAGAAAATTTTTCCAAATTCCAAACAAAAAATGACCGAAATCCACAAACGAGCGATTTTTGAAAGCTTTATAATCAAATTTCAAATCAAGAAATGGGGTCCACCGACACACACAAAACATGTGTTAATCATTTAATGCAATGAAATACTCTTTCTCCTCATATACTCATATATCTCACATTCATTGTAAAATATCACCATTATTATATTATTAAAATATAATAATATATTTAAATGAATTATTTTATCGAGAAAAAGATAAAATATTAATTTTCAACAATTGTCACATTAAAATTTTCTCCATCTATATCCACATAAAATCAATATTTTCCTCATCATATAAATTAATAATTAATTATTCACAAATAATATTACGTAATCACAATATCGACAACGGTAGCCGCTCCTAGAAAGAGGGGCTTTCAATAAGGATTTTCTCTCTTCTTGGTGAGCAATTAGATGACCAAACCTCTCCTTAGACAGAACTTTCTAGACATTACCAATAATGTTATCTAATAATATTATTCAGATAATATGAATTATTGCTTCGATAATGGAAAATACTGTGTAGTGACAATTATTGAAACAACAATAATATAAAATTTTAACGTAGCAATTATTGAATCAATAAAATAAAATATTGAACAGTAATTACTGTAACAATTATTGAGTAGTGCCTTTTACGTAAGAATCAATAATTGGTGCAATACTGGTAATGCTCTTCGCGTGCAACAATGCGTATTATCGTATTTTTTTAAATACGGGTATTCCAGCAAGATAATCTGGTAATAACTACGCAGTTATTTATAAACAACTTATACTTGTCGCTTTCTTCATCCAATCGCTTTTTCCGTTATGGGGCCCACAAAAGGTCTGCTACTGTAAATTTAATATTCTGAAGCGGAAGAATATTCCACGACCAAACGAATATTCTCCGACAACAATGAGTATTTTATAACCACTTGCTTATTTAAAATATTTACATATATCACCTTTAACTTTAAACTTTTATCAATTTAACCATTTACTGAATATTAATTATAAGAAAATTGAATACTTTTATTTCATAAAATTCGGGGTCTTACATCACTACTCAATAATTGTTACAGTAATTACTGTTCAATACTTTATTTTATTGATTCAATAATTGCTACGTTGATATTTTATATTATATTTTCAATAATTGTCATTGCACAGTATTTCAAATTATCAAATCAATCATTCATATTATTTGAATAATATTATTATTTACATTATTGACAATGTCTAGAAAGTTCTGTCGAGGAAAGGGGTTTGGTCACCTAATTGCGCGCCAATAGGGAGAAATTCTTATCTGAAAGCTCCCTCTTTCCTGGAAACGACCTGGTTGTCAATATTGTAATTTTGTAATATTATTTGTGAATAATTAATTATTGATGTTTATGATAAGAAAATATTTATTCGAAGTGGATTTAAACTGAGGAATTTTTAGCATGTGACATTTGTTGAAAGTTGGTATTTTATCTTTTTCGATAAAATAATTCATTCAAATATATTATTATAATATTACATTATAGTAGTATGATGTGATTATATAATAGTACGCTTTTTATAATTTGAATGGTAGCATTATTATAGTAAATTCATGGTATAAAAGTAAAAGGAGGTGGAAGAGAACAAATTGAATTTGAATTCCTATGATGCAAGCGATGATGTCATCGAACGATGAGGTAAGCGATGATGTCATTGAACGATGAGGTATGCAATGATGTATTATGATAGATGATGTCAGCGATGATGTCATAAATTATGGTAAAAAGACTATTTTACCCTTACTCTGCCAAGCCTATAAATAGAAGCTCATTTCTTCATTATTTTTCACCAATTCATTATAGCTATAGAGAGAGAAAGTATAGAGAGAAAGAAGAAAAGTATTCTGTTACTACACTATTGCAGTATCCAATCTCCTACTAAGGTAAGGGGTATTATTCTTTCGTATTCATGAAGAGGGTTATTTTATTTCCATACTCATAAGAGTTGTTATTCCATTCTTTATTATTATGTTGGAATAACTTTTCTATGCGAAGTACCGCATACATGGTGAAATTCTTACATTATTCCATTCTTTATTATTGTTGTTGAATAACATGTGCATGCGCCTATCGCATGCACGGTGAATTTCGTTGTTTTTCTATTCTTTATTATTACATTTGGAATATCCACATGCTGCACTGGATTACGTATGACTGGTTCCATTCTTTATTATTCATTTGGAATATCACATGCATGCGAGGATACGCATGATCTGGTTCCATTCTTTATCATTCTGTTGGAATAACCTGTCTATGTGGATTACCGCATGCATGGTGAATGATCCTTCGTATTCATTCCTTATAAAATTGTGGAAATGATGCATCACGTGGATTATCTTTGCATGGCGGGCAAATATCCATTTGCAGTTTCATATATTCTATTATACTTAGTTGGTTAAAGTTTTGGCTTCTATACTCCATGAAATTAGTAGAATATCCTGGATATTTGCGCTTCATCCAGTATCTTTTCATGGAAATATTCTTCTGAGCATTCTTGAATTTTACTCCACAAAACAGTATCATGTTGACAATTTGGACGTTATTGATTTCTGGATAAATTAAATTATAAATCCTTAAAAATTTATCCTTGAACTTGTTTTATTGAATTCTTATATCATTGTCGTCATCCTCATGTTTATATTATGTTGAAAGTCATCTGTGGTCTATAGTGTGACAACCCCAAAATAGGTCCATTCCATCCAACCTATTCTGAGTCGCCAAATACATGGTACAGAAAACAACTACAACTTTATTACAACAATGGTCGTGCAACATACAACAACACATATGTTGTGAGTTTGGATACAAATATATACCAAATGTGACTCATGTTTCAACCGTGGATAGCACGTCACAAGACACCTTACATAAAGGTATAGTCAAAAACTGTTTTAGAAATTAGAATCTTTGGGAAGTGCTTAAGGAAACCTTCGTACATGAGAGGCCATGTGTCTAGGTTATGATAGATATCATATGGCCACAGATTTATCCTTGGTTGACCCAATAGACCCCAAAGAAAAACGAGAAGATTACTATCATATTCTTCCCAATGGTGAGTCTTCTCTTGACATATCATTATCTCCACTGTCTCTAATTGAGAATTATACTTCAACCAAACACCAAGATTATATAGGTAGTGCTCGTATATATACTCAGCATGTGGATGAGCACATCCCTATCTTATGATGATACGAGGTTGTATGTCATTAGACATCTTGTATGATAGTGGCAAAACACCCTTCCAACGTTGGGTTCACCTCACTCTAGTTGATTCACCAAATATAACTACTAAATGATGACCACCGTTCTATTCCCCTGTTACCCCCGCTCGACCCAGCTACACTCTTATTACCTGAAAAGAATTGTGAAACAAAAGGGTGAGCACAACTAGCTCAGTAAAGAATATCATGACTAAAGATAATTAAATTATCAATAGCCTTCATCAATAATAAATCAGAGATTTAGAACATATGGTAGATGATAAAAATTTCAACCATAGTTGCAACGGAACGAGCAATCCATTAGAAGAATCAAATAGACCATAAAGTCTATTATCTTCTCTGTGTTAAAAATCCACCAACAATGTTTTATCCTTGTAACATCAATCATAAGTTCTGGTCCACAATCATATGAATAACTCATAATCATAATTGTAGTTCTAAATTTCTCTTCTCATCCAGGACGAAGATAATTTTCATCACATATCTTTACCTGAAACATCAAAGATCATGGTTACACCAAATCACATTTTCTGTTCATAATCATACTAATAACTTTATCTTTGCACTATGGCCAAAGATATTCATTTGTATCACCAGTTGGTCATGTTCATCTCAACACTGTTCATCTTGCACCATCGCCAAAGATATTCAACAACATGTCATTTTTTGCACACGGCCAAAGATATTCATCAACAATTCATCTTTGCACTACATGAGCCAAAGATATTCCTCAACAGTTCATATTTGCACCACAGCCAAATATATTCATCAATAGTTCATATTTGCACCATGTGCCAAATATATTATTATCTCAAAGAAATATATAATCATTTTAGAATTTATATAAACAATAATTATAACTATGTTGATCATTTCACCTTTGCACTTAAGCTAAAGATATTCAATTATAAATTCAATGGTCACGATCATACCAATCAAAAATTCAACTTTTGTACCATCGCCAAAGAGAACCCATAGTCATGATCATACCAAAAATCTACCCATCTTTACACTCAAGTCAAAGAGAAATATCATCAATAGGGTTATAAAAATGTTATATATGATAATAAAAATAATATGATCAACATATAGTTTTAATCTCAAGAGTAATATTCATAAATCAACTATAATTTGGTTAGAAAAAAAAAACAATTTTGTCATGAATAGTAACCCATGAATAGTAACTCGTGAATAGTAACTCATGAATAGTAAACCCGACACAAAAAGGTAGAAATTTCACAATAAAATTCATACCAATATTTCGGTATAATGATATTGAAATAACATTTCTTAAACTTATAAACAATTTATTTTAATTGTTTACACTTTACTAAATAATGCATTTAATCATCCTAAAATTCTAAACTCATAAGATTTCATCACCAATAACCAAAACCCTCATCAAAAATCTGCATATACCTCATATAAGATTTTCAAGCCATAAAATCATACTTTCCAATTTTCTAACTTCACATAACATATTTAATTCATTTACTCATAACTAGTCCATTTTCATGAAAAATACCAAATCAGTTCCAAAAATATTTCTTTTCTAGGATTTAGCAGAATATAGTCTCATATTGAACATATATTTTTCTCAAAATTTTTAAAATTCATTTACTATTTTTCATATGGCCAAAACTGTCGAATATTTAGACATTTATCATAAATTATACTTTTATCTAAAACTTTCGAAATTCACAGAGTATACTGATATTATATAGATATACTTCCAATAAAAATTTCATCAATTTTGGAGTTAACCACAAGGAGTTATAAATGGTTACTTTTAAAATAGTCTTTTCTCGTAAAAATTCATAACTCTTAATCTATACATCCAAAAATTGCCATTTTTGGGCACAATCAATAAAACTCATCAAACTATCATTTTAAATTTTTTCGAATTTTACGAAGGTCAAAAAAGTACTAAACTGAAAAATATAATAACCCTTAAAATCCTTTTTACCTCAAAAAGCGGTATTTTTAACTTGAATATCTCGGATATAATATTTGAACAAACTTGCATCGTATAGCAACACTCAAGATATCTAAATACTAGCAAAAATATGCTTGATAATATAGAGAGAGAAAACTTATGTTTCTGGTGTGATTTTCAATTCTAACTTAAGCACCTATTTATAGGAAAATGCTAGAACGCCAAAGGAGACTAAATAATAAATTATTATTATTTCTTTTCACTAACTCAAGCACGCCACTTTGAAAAATTCCAGCCCACCTCAATTGAAAAACCAATTCAGCACATTTATCAACCAAAGACAAAAGTGGGTCCCGCCCCTAATTTTAATAAAAATCATTCTATTTACCGAAACTTCAATAATTCATAGAAAATAGCCCGGTTATCAGAAAAATACTAATTTTATGTCCATTCTGACTGAAATCAAATTCTCTACAACTTTGTAGCTTTGAGTTTTTCCAAATTCCAAACTGAAAATATCTGAAATCCACAAACGGATGATTTTAAACACCGTTTTAACAACTTTTAAAATTCATAACAAATCATGCGTTAATTTTCAACGGTTCAAAATTTGTGGACATATACTTAACTCATATATGTATAACATATCCAAAAATTACAATGATCCAACGGTCAGATCAAAATTATAACTCATGCAATAGAGCTTTAAGAACACCGATTTGATCTTTTAATACTTCCAATCCGACAAAATACTGATAAAACACCTCAACATTAATCCATTCGTTTATAACCACATAAATAAATCCAGCATTTATATCCGCATCAAATAAATATTTCCTTATCATATAAATCAATAATTAATTATTCACAAATAATATTACAGAATCACAATTATGACAACCAGGCAGTTCCAAAGAAAGAGGGGGCTTTCCGATAAGGATTTCATCGGGCGCGCAATTAGGTGACCAAACCTCTCCTTGATGTAACTTTCTAGACATTGCCAATAATGCTATCTAATAATATTATTCAAATAATATGAATTATTGATCTGATAATGGGAAATACTGTGCAGTGATAATTATTGAAACAACAATAATATAAACTATCAACGCAGCAATTATTGAATCAATAAAATAAAATATTGAACAGTAATTACTATTACAATTATTGAGTAGTGCCTTCTTACGTAAGAATCAATAATTCAAAAACTCAGGTAATACCGTGTGTCTATCTTTAAGCAACAACGCCAGACATTTTACTTTTACCCATCTGAAGTATTCCAACAATGTTAACGGTAACGATTACGCCGTTATTTGTAAAAACTCATTTTTTTGTCATTTTTTTCATCCGACAGTTATTCTATTATGGGGCCCACAAATGGCTGCGCCGTCGTACGAATATTCCCCGACAAAAAGAATATTCCACGACCAAACGAATATTCCCCGACAACAATGAATATTTTATAACCACTTGCGTATTTTGAAAAAATTCATATATCACCCTTAACTTTAACCTTTTATCAATTTAACCATTTACTGAATAGTTATTATAAGAAAAATTGAATACTTTTATTTCATAAAATTCGGGGTCTTACAATCTTCCCTCCTTATGAAATTTCGTCCCCGAAATTTACGTACCTGGTATTTCAAAGAGTTGAGAATACCTTGCTTCCATCTTCCCTGTCCTCATGATTTCTCCATTTGCTCATCTCTTGTATTTCAGATATCATTCTAGAATACAGCTTCAAAACAAGGGTTAATTGAACAAATTAACATATCACATAATATCCCGATATTATGGATGAGCAACAAATAAGCTTAGGTAGGACACACTAGCGACGGATTTTCTCATCTCTTCCCTCCTAGTTATATTACTCGATCTCCGCCAGAGACCATATCCCTAAGCTCTGATACCAAATGTGACAACCCCAAAATAGTTCCATTCCATCCAACCTATTCTGAGTCGCCAAATACATGGTACAGAAAACAACTACAACTTTATTACAACAATGGTCGTGCAACATACAACAACACATATGCTGTGAGTTTGGATACAAATATATACCAAATGTGACTCATGTTTCAACCGTGAATAGCACGTCACAATGACACCTTACATAAAGGTATAGTCAAAAACTGTTTTAGAAATTAGAATCTTTGGGAAGTGCTCAAGGAAACCTTCGTACATGGGAGGCAATGCGTTTAGGTTATGATAGATATCATATGGCCACAGAATTATCCTTGGTTGACCCAATAGACCCCAAAGAAAAACGAGAAGATTACTATCATATTCTTCCCAATGGTGAGTCTTTCTTGACATATCATTATCTCCATTGTCTCTAATTGAGAATTATACTTCAACCAAACACCAAGATTATATAGGTAGTGCTCAGATATATACTCAAAGAAGTGGATGAGCACATCTCGTCTTATGATGATACGAGGTTGTATGTCATTAGACATCTTGTATGATAGTGGCAAAACACCCTTCCAACGTTTGGGTTCACCTCACTCTAGTTGATTCACCAAATATAACTACTAAATGATGACCACCGCTCTATTCCCTGTTACCCCGCTCGGGCCGACCCAACTACACTCTTATTACCGAAAGGAATTGTGGAAGCAAAAGGGTGAGCACAACTAGCTCAGTAAAGAATATCATGACTAAAGATAATTAAATTATCAATAGCCTTCATCGATAATAAATCAGAGATTTAGAACATATGGTAGATGATAAAAATTTCAACCATAGTTGCAGTAGAGTGAGAAAGCAATCCATTAGAAGAGTCAAATAGACCATAAAGTCTATTATCTTCTCTATGTTAAAAATCCACCAACAATGTTTTATCCCTGTAACATCAATCAACAATTCTAGTCCACAATCATATGAATAACTCATAATCATAATTGTAGTTCTAAATTTCTCTTCTCATCCAGATAAGATAATTTTCATCACCTATCTTTACTCGAAACATCAAAGATCATGGTTACACCAAATCACATTTCGCTCATAATCATACTAATAACTTCATCTTTGCACTATGGCCAAAGATATTCATTTGTATCACCGGGTTGGTCATGTTCATCTCAACACTGCTCATCTTTGCACCATCGCCAAAGATATTCAACAACATGTCATCTTTGCACTACGGGCCAAAGATATTCATCAACAATTTATCTTTGCACTCACAGCCAAAGATATTCCTCAATGATTCATATTTGCACTACAGTGCCAAATATATTCATCAATAGTTCATATTTGCACTACAGACCAAATATATTATTATCTCAAAGAAATATATAATCATTTCAGAATTTATATAAACAATAATTATAACCATGTTGATCATTTCACCTTTGCACTTAAGCTAAAGATATTTAATTATAAATTCAATGGTCACGATCATACCAGTCAACAATTCAACTTTGCACCACTGGCCAAAGAGAACTCATAGTCATGATCATACCAAAAATCTACCCATCTTTACACTCAAGTCAAAGAGAAAGATCATCATTAGGGTTATAAAAATGTTATATATGATAATAAAAATAATATGATCAACATATAGTTTTAATCTCAAGAGTAATATTCATAAATCAACTATAATTTGGTTAGAAAAAAAAAATAATTTTGTCATGAATAGTAACTCGTGAATAGTAACCCATGAATAGTAACTCGTGAATAGTAACTCATAAATAGTAAACCCGACACAAAAAGGTAGAAATTCTACAATAAAATCCATACCAATATTTCGGTATAATGATATTGAAATAACATTTCTTAAACTTATAAATAATTTATTTTAATTGTTTACACTTTACTAAATAATGCATTTAATCATCCTAAAATTCTAAACTCATAAGATTTCATCACCAACAACCAAAACCCTCATCAAAAATCTACATATACCTCATATAATATTCTCAAGCCATAAAATCCTATTTTCCAATTTTCTATCTTCACATAACATATTTAATTCATTTAATCATAACTAGTCCATTTTCATGAAAAATACCAAATCAGTTCCAAAAATATTTCTTTTCTGGGATTTAGCAGAATATAGTCCCATATTGAACATATATTTTTTCTCGTAATTTTAAAATTCATTTACTATTTTTCATATGGCCAAAATCGCCGAATATTTAGACATTTATCATAAATTATACTTTTATCCAAAACTTTCGAAATTCACAGAGTATACTGATATTATATAGATATACTTCCAATAAAAATATCATCAATTTTGGAGTTAACCACACGGAGTTATAAACGATTACTTTTAAAATAGTCTTTTCTCGTAAAAATTCATAACTATTAATCTATACATCCAAAAATTGCCATTTTTGGACACAATCAATAAAACTCATCAAAATATCATTTTAAATTTTTCCAGAATTTTCTGAAGGTCAAAATAAGTACGAACTGAAAAACATAATAACCCTTAAAATCCCTTACCTCAAAAGAGCAGTGTTTCTGCTTAAATATCGGATATAACGCAGAACGAACTTGCGTCGTATAGCAACACTCAAGATATCTAAATACTAGCAAAAATATGCTTGATAATATAGAGAGAGAAAACTTATGTTTCTGGTATGATTTTCAATTCTAACTTAAGCACCTATTTATAGGAAAATGCTAGAACGCCAAAAGAGACTAAAATAATAAATTATTATTATTTCTTTTCACCAACTCAAGCACGCCACTTTGAAAAATTCCAACCCACCTCAATTGAAAAACCAATTCAGCACATTTATCAACCAAAGACAAAAGTGGGTCCCGCCCCTAATTTTAATAAAAATTATTTTATTTATCAAAACTTCAACAATTCATAGAAAATAGCTCAGTTATCAAAAAAAAATACAAATTGTATGTCCATTCTGTCTGAAATCAAATCCTCTACAACTTTGTAGCTTTGAGTTTTTCCAAATTCCAAACTGAAAATATCCGAAATCCACAAACGGATGATTTTAAACACCGTTTTAACACCTTTTAAAATTCATAACAAATCATGCGTTAATTTTCAACGGTTCGAAATTTGTGGACATATACTTAACTCATATATGTATAACATATCCAAAAATTACAATGATCTAACGGTCAGATCAAAATTATAACTCACGTAATAGAGCTTTAAGAACACCGATTTGATCTTTTAATACCTCCAATCCGACAAAATACTGATAAAACACCTCAACATTAATTCATTCGTTTATAACCACATAAATAAATCCAGCATTTATATCCGCATCAAATAAATATTTCTTATCATATAAATCAATAATTAATTATTCACAAATAATATTACAGAATCACAATTATGACAACCAGGCAGTTCCCAAGAAAGAGGGGGCTTTTGGATAAGGATTTTCATCGGGCGCCGCAATTAGGTGACCAAACCTCTCCTTGATGTAACTTTCTAGACATTGCCAATAATGCTATCTAATAATATTATTCAAATAATATTTATTATTGATCCGATAATGGGAAATATCGTGCGGTGACAATTATTGAAACAACAATAATATAAACTATCAACGCAAACAATTATTGATTCAATAAAATAAAATATTGAATAAAGTAATTATCGTAACAATTATTGAGTAAGCCTTCTCACGTAAGAATCAATAATTCAAAAATATTGTGCAATACCGTGTCTTCTACGTGCAACAACGTGTATTACTTTACTTTTACCCCGGATATTCCAACAAAGTGTTAATTCAGTGAACGATTACGCCAGATTATTTGTAAAAACTCATTTTTTGTCGTTTTCTTCATCCGAGCGGTTATTCATTAAGGGACCACAAATGGTCATACTGTCGCATTTAATATTCCCCACGTAAAGAATATTCCACGACCAAACGAATATTTTCCGACAACAATGAATATTTTTTAACCACTTGCGTATTTTGAAAAAATTCATATATCACCCTTAACTTTAACCTTTTATCAATTTAACCATTTACTGAATAGTTATTATAAGAAAAATTGAATACTTTTATTTCATAAAATTCGGGGTCTTACAATCTTCCCTCCTTATGAAATTTCATCCCCGAAATTTACGTACCTGGTATTTCAAAGAGTTGAGAATACCTTGCTTTCATCTTCCCTGTCCTCATGATATCTCCATTGCTCATCTCCTGTATTTCAGATATCATTCTAGAATACAACTTCAAAACAAGGGTTAATTGAACAAATTAACATATCACATAATATCCCGATATTATGACTGACCAACAAATAAGCTTAGGTAGGACACACTAGCGAAGGATTTACTCATCTCTTCCCTCTTAGTTATATTCCCCGATCTCCGCCAGAGACCATATCCCTAAGCTCTGATACCAAATATGACAACCCCAAAATAGGTCCATTCCATCCAACCTATTCTGAGTCGCCAAATATATGGTACAGAAAACAACTACAACTTTATTACAACAATGGTCGTGCAACATACAACAACACATATGCTGTGAGTTTGGATACAAATATATACCAAATGTGACTCATGTTTTAACCGTGGATAGCACGTCACAATGACACCTTACATAAAGGTATAGTCAAAAACTGTTTTAGAAATTAGAATCTTTGGGAAGTGCTCAAGGAAACCTTCGTACATGGGAGGCCATGCGCCTAGGTTATGATAGATATAATATGGCCACGTAATTATCCTTGGTCAACCTAATAGACCCCCAAAGAAAAACGAGAAGATTACTATCATATTCTTCCCAATGGTGAGTCTTCTCTTGACATATCATTATCTCCACTGTCTCTAATTGAGAATTAAACTTCAACCAAACACCAAGATTATATAGGTAGTGCTCGTATATATACTCAACAAGTGGATGAGCACATCCCTGTCTTATGATGATACGAGGTTGTATGTCATTAGACATCTTGTATGATAGTGGCAAAACACCCTTCCAACGTTGGGTTCACCTCACTCTAGTTGATTCACCAAATATAACTACTAAATGATGACCACCGTTCTATTCCCCTGTTACCCCCACTCGACCCAGCTACACTCTTATTACCTGAAAGGAATTGTGAAGCAAAAGGGTGAGCACAACTAGCTCAGTAAAGAATATTATGACTAAAGATAATTAAATTATCAATAGCCTTCATCAATAATAAATCAGTGATTTAGAACATATGTTAGATGATAAAAATTTCAACCATAGTTGCAGCAGAACGAGCAATCCATTAGAAGAGTCAAATATACCATAAAGTCTATTATCTTCTCTATGTTAAAAATCCACCAACAATGTTTTATCCCTGTAACATCAATCAACAGTTCTGGTCCACAATCATATGAATAACTCATAATCATAATTGTAGTTCTAAATTTCTCTTCTCATCCGTGATTTAAGATAATTTTCATCACCTATCTTTACCCGAAACATCAAAGATCATGGTTACACCAAATCACATTTTCTGTTCATAATCATACTAATAACTTCATCTTTGCACTATGGCCAAAGATATTCATTTCAGTATCACCCAATTGGTCATGTTCATCTCAACACTGTTCATCTTTGCACTCATGGCCAAAGATATTCAACAATATGTCATCTTTGCACTCACGGGCCAAAGATATTCATCAACAATTCATCTTTGCACTCTGTGCCAAAAGATATTCCTCAACAGATTCATATTTACACTACTGTGCCAAATATATTCATCAATAGTTCATATTTGCACTACTGCATCAAATATATTATTATCTCAAAGAAATATATAATCATTTCGAATTTATATAAACAATAATTATAACCATGTTGATCATTTCACCTTTTGCACTTAAGCTAAAGATATTCAATTATAAATTCAATGGTCACGATCATACCAACCAACAATTCAACTTCAGCACCATCGCCAAAAGAGAACTCATAGTCATGATCATACCAAAAATCTACCCATCTTTACACTCAAGTCAAAGAAAAAGATCATCATTAGGGTTATAAAAATGTTATATATGATAATAAAAATAATATGATCAACATATAGTTTTAATCTCAAGAGTAATATTCATAAATCAACTATAATTTGGTTAGAAAAAAAAAATAATTTTGTCATGAATAGTAACTCGTGAATAGTAACCCATGAATAATAACTCGTGAATAGTAACTCATGAATAGTAAACCCGACACAAAAAGGTAGAAATTCTACAATAAAATCCATACCAATATTTCGGTATAATGATATTGAAATAACATTTCTTAAACTTATAAACAATTTATTTTAATTGTTTACACTTTAGTAAATAATGCATTTAATCATCCTAAAATTCTAAACTCATAAGATTTCATCACCAATAACCAAAACTCTCATCAAAAATCTACATATACCTCATATAAGATTCTCAAGCCATAAAATCCTATTTTCCAATTTTCTAACTTCACATAACATATTTAATTCATTTAATCATAACAAGTCCATTTTCATGAAAAATACCAAATCGGCCCAAAATATTTCTTTTCTCGGGATTTAGCGTAATATAGTCCCATATTGAAAATATATTTTTCTCAGAATTTTTAAAATTCATTCACTATTTTTCATATGGCCAAAACCGCCGAATATTTAGACATTTATCATAAATTATACTTTTATCCAAAACTTTCGAAATTCACAAAGTATACTGATATTATATAGATATACTTCCAATAAAAATTTCATCAATTTTGGAGTTAACCACAAGGAGTTATAAATGATTACTTTTAAAATAGTCTTTTCTCATAAAAATTCATAACTATTAATCTATACATCCAAAAATTGTCATTTTTGGACACAATCAATAAAACTCATCAAAATATCATTTTAAATTTTCCAAAATTTTCTGAAGGTCAAAAGAAGTACGAACTGAAAAACATAATAACCCTTAAAATCCCGTACCTCAAAAGAGCAGTATTTCTGACTTGAATATCGGATATAATGCAGAATCTAACTTCAAGGCCGAGATAGCAACACTCAAGATATCTAAATACTAGCAAAAATATGCTTGATAATATAGAGAGAGTAAACTTATGTTTCTGGTGTGATTTTCAATTCTAACTTAAGCACCTATTTATAGGAAAATGCTAGAACGCCAAAGGAGACTAAAATAATAAATTATTATTATTTCTTTTCACCAACTCAAGCACGCCACTTTGAAAAATTCCAGCCCACCTCAATTGAAAAACCAATTCAGCACATTTATCAACCAAAGACAAAAGTGGGTCCCGCCCCTAATTTTAATAAAAATTATTTTATTTATCGAAAATTCAACAATTCATAGAAAATAGCTCAGTTATCAGAAAAATACAAATTGTATGTCTATTCTGTCTGAAATCAAATTCTCTACAACTTTGTAGCTTTGAGTTTTTCCAAATTCCAAACTGAAAATATCCAAAATCAACAAACGGATGATTTTAAACACCGTTTTAACACATTTTAAAATTCATAACAAATCATGCGTTAATTTTCAACGGTTCAAAATTTGTGGACATATATTTAACTCATATATGTATAACATATCCAAAAATTACAATGATCCAACGGTCAGATCAAAATTATAACCACGCAATAGAGCTTTAAGAACACCGATTTGATCTTTTAATACCTCCAATCCGACAAAATACTGATAAAACACCTCAATATTAATTCATTCGTTTATAACCACATAAATAAATCCAGCATTTATATCCGCATCAAATAAATATTTCCTTATCATATAAATCAATAATTAATTATTCACAAATAATATTACAGAATCACAATTATGACAACCAGCAGCGGTTCTGTGAAAGAGGGCTTTCCGATAAGGATTTTCCTCATCTTGCGCGCCAATTAGGTGACCAAACCTCTCCTTGATGTAACTTTCTAAACATTGCCAATAATGTTATCTAATAATATTATTCAAATAATATGAATTATTGATCCGATAATGGGAATATCGTAAAGTTGACAATTGAAACAACAATAATATAAACTATCAACGCAAAGCAATTATTGAATCAATAAAATAAAATATTGAACAAGAATTACCGTAATAATTATTGAGTAGTGCCTTCACGTAAGAATCAATAATTCAAAATACATGCAATACAATACCGTGCTATCTTTGTGCAACAACGCGTATCACTTTACTTTACCCACCGGGTATTCCAACAGTGTTAACGGTAACGATTACGTCGTTATTTGTAAAAACTCATTTTTTTTGTCGTTTTCTTCATCCGACGCTTATATTCATTAAGGGGCCTACAAATGGTTCACGGCTCGTTGCATTTAATATTCCTCTGACGAAAAGAATATTCCACGACCAAATGAATATTCTCCGACAACAATGAATATTTTATAACCACTTGCGTATTTTGAAAAAATTCATATATCACCCTTAACTTTAACCTTTTATCAATTTAACTATTTACTGAATAGTTATTATAAGAAAATTGAATGCTTTTATTTCATAAAATTCGGGGTCTTACAATCTCCCCTCCTTATGAAATTTCGTCCCCGAAATTTACGTACCTGGTATTTCAAAGAGTTGAGAATACCTTGCTTCCATCTTCCCTGTCCTCATGATATCTCCATTGCTCATCTCCTGTATTTCAGATATCATTCTAGAATACAGCTTCAAAACAAGGGTTAATTGAACAAATTAACATATCACATAATATCCCGATATTATGACCGACCAACAAATAAGCTTAGGTAGTAGACACACTAAATGAAGGATTTACTCATCTCTTCCCTCCTAGTTATATTCCCGATCTCCGCCAGAGACCATATCCCTAAGCTCTGATACCAAATCTGACAACCCCAAAATTGGTCCATTCCATCCAACCTATTCTGAGTCGTCGAATACATGTTACAGAAAACAACTACAACTTTATTACAACAATGGTCGTGCAACATACAACAACATATATGCTGTGAGTTTGGATACAAATATATACCAAATGTGACTCATGTTTCAACCGTGGATAGCACGTCACAATGACACCATACATAAAGGTATAGTCAAAAACTGTTTTAGAAATTAGAATCTTTGGGAAGTACTCAAGGAAACCTTCGTATATGGGAGGCCATATACGCTCAGGTTATGATAGATATCATATGGCCACAGAATTATCCTTGGTTGGCCCAATAGACCCCAAAGAAAAACGAGAAGATTACTATCATATTCTTCCCAATGGTGAGTCTTCTCTTGACATATCATTATCTCTACTGTCTCTAATTGAGAATTATACTTCAACCAAACACCAAGATTATATAGGTAGTGCTCAGATATATACTCAAAGAAGTGGATGAGCACATCCTCGTCTTATGATGATACGAGGTTGTATGTCATTAGACATCTTGTATGATAGTGGCAAAACACCCTTCCAACGTTGGGTTCACCTCACTCTAGTTGATTCACCAAATATAACTACTAAATGATGACCACCGCTCTATTCCCCTGTTACCCCGCTTTCGACCCAAATTTACACTCTTATTACACGAAAGAAATTGTGAAACAAAAGGGTGAAACACAACTAGCTCAAGAAAGAATATCATGACTAAAGATAATTAAATTATCAATAGCCTTCATCAATAATAAATCGTAGATTTAGAACATATGGTAGATGATAAAATTTCAACCATAGTTGCAAGAAATGAACGAGCAATCCATTAGAAGAGTCAAATAGACCATAAAGTATATTATCTTCTCTATGTTAAAAATCCACCAACAATGTTTTATCCTTGTAACATCAATCATAAGTTCTGGTCCACAATCATATGAATAACTCATAATCATAATTGTAGTTCTAAATTTCTCTTCTCATCTAGGACGAAGATAATTTTCATCACCTATCTTTACCTGAAACATCAAAGATCATGGTTACACCAAATCACATTTTCTGTTCATAATCATACTAATAACTTTATCTTTGCACTATGGCCAAAGATATTCATTTTATCACCGGGTTGGTCATGTTCATCTCAACACTGCTCATCTTTTGCACTCATCGGCCAAAGATATTCAACAACATGTCATTTTTGCACACGGGCCAAAGATATTCATCAACAATTCATCTTTGCACTACAGGCCAAAGATATTCCTCAACAGTTCATATTTGCACTACAGGCCAAATATATTCATCAATAGTTCATATTTGCACTACAGGCCAAATATATTATTATCTCAAAGAAATATATAATCATTTTAGAATTTATATAAACAATAATTATAACTATGTTGATCATTTCACCTTTGCACTTAAGCTAAAGATATTCAATTATAAATTCAATGGTCACGATCATACCAGTCAAAAATTCAACTTTGTGCTACTGGCCAAAGAGAACTCATAGTCATGATCATACCAAAAATCTACCCATCTTTACACTCAAGTCAAAGAGAAATATCATCATTAGGGTTATAAAAATGTTATATATGATAATAAAAATAATATGATCAACATATAGTTTTAATCTCAAGAGTAATATTCATAAATCAACTATAATTTGGTTAGAAAAAGAAACCAATTTTGTCATGAATAGTAACTCGTGAATAGTAACCCATGAATAGTAACTCGTGAATAGTAACTCATGAATAGTAACTCATAAATAGTAACTCGTGAATAGTAACTCATGAATAGTAAACCCGACACAAAAAGGTAAAAATTCCAAAATAAAATCCATACCAATATTTTTGTATAATGATATTGAAATAATATTTCTTAAACTTATAAACAATTTATTTTAATTGTTTACACTTTACTAAATAATGCATTGAATCATCCTAAAATTCTAAACTCATAAGATTTCATCACCAATAACCAAAACCCTCATCAAAAATCTGCATATACCTCATATAAGATTCTCAAGCCATAAAATCATATTTTCCAATTTTCTAACTTCACATAACATATTTAATTCATTTACTCATAACTAGTCCATTTTCATGAAAAATACCAAATCAGTTCCAAAAATATTTCTTTCCTAGGATTTAGCAGAATATAGTCCCATATTGAACATATATTTTTCTCAGAATTTTTAAAATTCATTTACTATTTTTCATATGGCCAAAACCGCCGAATATTTAGACATTTATCATAAATTATACTTTTATCCAAAACTTCCAAAATTCTCAGAGTATACTGATATTATATAGATATACTTCCAATAAAAATTTCATCAATTTTGGAGTTAACCACAAGGAGTTATGAACGGTTACTTTTAAAATAGTCTTTTCTCGTAAAAATTCATAACTCTTAATCTATACATCCAAAAATTGCCATTTTTGGACACAATCAATAAATCTCATCAAAATATCATTTTAAATTTTTTCAGAATTTTCTGAAGGTCAAAATAAGTACGAACTGAAAAACATAATAACCCTTAAAATCTCTTACCTCAAAAGAGCAGTATTTCTAACTTGAATATCGGATATAACGCTTAACGAACTTGCATCGTATAGCAACACTCAAGATATCTAAATACTAGCAAAAATATGCTTGATAATATAGAGAGAGTAAACTTATGTTTCTGGTGTGATTTTCAATTCTAACTTAAGCACCTATTTATAGGAAAATGCTAGAACGCCAAAGGAGACTAAAATAGTAAATTATTATTATTTCTTTTCACCAACTCAAGCACGCCACTTTGAAAAATTCCAGCCCACCTCAATTGAAAAACCAATTCAGCATATTTATCAACCAAAGACAAAAGTGGGTCCCGCCCCTAATTTTAATAAAAATCATTTTATTTATCTAAACTTCAACAATTCATAGAAAATAGCTCGGTTATCAGAAAAATACAAATTGTATGTCCATTCTGACTGAAATCGAATTCTCTACAACTTTGTAGCTTTGAGTTTTTCCAAATTTCAAACCAAAAATATCCGAAATTCACAAACGGATGATTTTAAACACCGTTTTAACACATTTTAAAATTCATAACAAATCATGCGTTAATTTTCAACGGTTCAAAATTTGTGGACATATATTTAACTCATATATGTATAACATATCCAAAAATTACAATGATCCAACGGTCAGATTAAAATTATAACTCACGCAATAGAGCTTTAAGAACACCGATTTGATCTTTTAATACCTCCAATCCGACAAAATACTGATAAAATACCTCAACATTAATTCATTCATTTATAACCACATAAATAAATCAAGCATTTATATCCGCATCAAATAAATATTTCCTTATCATATAAATCAATAATTAATTATTCACAAATAATATTATGTAATCACAATTATGACAACCAGTAGGTTCCAGGAAAGAGGGGCTTTCGATAAGGATTTCCCTTCATCGCGCCGCAGCAATTAGGTGACCAAACCTCCTCGATGTAACTTTCTAGACATTGCCAATAATGTTATCTAATAATATTATTCAAATAATATGAATTATTGATCCGATAATGGGAAATATTGTGCGTTGACAATTATTGAAACAACAATAATATAAACTATCAACGCAAACAATTATTGAATCAATAAAATAAAATATTGACAAGTAATTTCGTAATAATTATTGAGTAGTGCCTCTTCACGTAAGAATCAATAATTCAAAAATACGCGCAAACACCGCAAAGCACTCGTATAACAACGCAGACATTACTTTACTTTACCCACCGGGTATTCCAACAAATGTTAATTCAGAACGATTACGCCGTTATTTGTAAAAACTCATTTTTGTCGCTTTTTTTCTTCATCCGACGCTTATTCTGCTTTGGGGCCCACAAATGGGTCAAGGCCAGTTGCATTTAATATTCTCCTACGTAAAGAATATTCCACTTACCAAAACGAATATTCCTCGACAACAATGAATATTTTATAACCACTTGCGTATTTTGGAAAAATTCATATATCACCCTTAACTACCTTTTATCAATTTAACCATTTACTGAATAGTTATTATAAGAAAAATTGAATACTTTTATTTCATAAAATTCGGGGTCTTACATATAGTGCATAGATGAACTTGGTATGATTATGATCAGGGATTATTCGGTATAATCATGACCGTAATGTTACAAATATTGTGGTAAAAATCCTCATTGGCCCGTAGTGCATTGATGGACAGTTGTTGGTATGATCATGACCATTGATGAAAACATGAATATCCTTGGCCCGTAGTGCATGTATAATTTGTGGTCGTGATACTAATGAATATCCTTGGCCGTAGTGTAGGGATGATGTGGATTATTTATTAAACCGAGTCTCAGCGATAAAAGTGATGAAAAACCTTTTAAATCATAGAAGATAGTAGATTTTATTTTCTACTTGACTCTTCTAATGGATTGCTTGTTCCGTTGTAGTTAAACTTGATGTTTGTTATATTTTATCAGTTTAACACTGTTGAAGGCTAACGATAAATTATTTTGCATTATCTTAGTCATAATATTTTTTACTGGGCTAGTTGAGCTCACTCTTTTGCTTTCATTGTTCTCTTCAGAAAATGAGAACGTAGCTGAGACTAGTCGGAGAATAGAGTGACGGTCCAGATGATAGCATTAGTAGTCTTCACTATTCTATGAAATAGTGTGATAATAAATGTATTGAGAACTCCATTTGAGTTGAATACTGTATAGAAGACAATATTCGTATTAAAACTCTCAGTTATGTCTTGTCGTATTCTACACGACAGTTGTATTATTAAGTTGTATTTGAATTTTATACCATATATTTAGCGACTCAAGATGGATGATGTATACCTATTTTGGGGGCGTCACAATTTTGCCCCACATTTAATCACGTTTATTTATTTAATGATTAAAAAATTATTTTTTTGTCACATCAACTTAATAAGGCTCCACACAATTAGCCACATCAGCAATTTTTGACGTGACATGTTCAATTTGTTACAATTAAAAAAAATTGATAGTTTAATCATCTAATTATCTGTTCTCAAAATTTGGAGACCGAATAGGTTATCAAAAATAAAAAAAAAACAAAAAAATATGACGTTTAAGAGAACACATCCATCCTTTCTCCGTTCTCAAAAATAAGAATTCTCCTCATAAGCAAAATCATGACGAGTATCGTTCTCTTCAATTCAGCGTCTTCCCTTTTCCACCCGCCAAAAACGTCGCTACGACGGCCTCTACTAAACCCTCCTTCGACACCCACTACGCTGTCAGTTCGATTCTCCAGCGGATTGGGTCGCCGGGAAACCAGAGGTTCGTCGGTGGTACTACGTGCGGTCCCAGGACCCAACACATATCTGTTCGCCTTTCTGTTCCCTCTCTCTCTCCTCGCAGCAACAATCTTCACTTCCATCAGAATTGCTGATAAGCTAGATGATGATTTTCTCCAGGAGGTATACTGTATCAATCATATACCATTTATGTTTGTTTCGAGTGCTTTTAAGTTTCAGTTTTTTTAGTTCAGTTTAAGACTGTAAAATGAGTAAATGGTAATATCAGCAAATTTTAAAGTTATATAAATTATTCGAACCTCATCAAATTACTATTATAATTTTCTATTAATAATCGGATCATATTCTTTCAAATTGTTCGGTCTCAATTCGAGATCGTACTCGTCTCAGAATGAGCCTCAATCAAACCTTATTTTATACTGATAAATCTTGTGAACCAAATTTGAGCAACTCAATACTCGGCTCGATTCGATTCATTTACACCCTTACTTCAGTTGGCTATTGTATTTCCTGAGATTGTTTGGTAAATTTGAAGTATTGTGTGTTTATCCATTAATAACCCACATGCAATCTTTGGGTTTTTGGGTCAATTAGAGTGTTCGATTTGTTTTTGTTTTGTGTGCTAAGTGCAAACTGACTCATGTGTGGAATACTGAGATTGTTGGGTAGATATAAGAAATATGATGAAGAAAGATAGCTAGTGTTTGATTATTACTCCCTGCGATGCATAAGAAGAGTTCCGTTTTAGGTTGATTTGCGAAATCAAAAAATTTAAATTGTGAGGTGAATTGATTTTAATTTTTGAAATATCAATATTGTACTTAGTACTTTTTAAGTAGTTTACTAAATTAATTATTATATTAAACAAATCAAATAAATTCACATTAATTTTGAATTTTATGATTTTGGGAATTGACTAGGAAAAATCAAACGTGACTCTTTCTGGAATAAAGGGAGTAGTATCTAATATCCATTCTTATTTCTATGGTTTTGGTTCAGTTGGGTGTTGCCATTCTAAAATATAAGATTAATACTGAATTTTTAAAAGTTATTTTGAAGTCGTTTCAAATTCAAAATAGTGTGAATACATTTAATTTTTGTCAATACAATTATGAACATTATAAATTCTGTACTATTAATTATGAGATTTATTATTTTCAAATTTCAAATGAATCATAATTCATATCAATGTTAAATATATAAATGTCTTAAATTGACTTTTAAAAAGTTAATTTTGATCTTATGTTTTGGAATGGAGGGAGTTTATGGATGTTTTGATTGGAAGTATTACTGAATCTTATCTTGGAAGATAAGAAAGATGACCCTAAAATGTATTTGCTTATTTAGCAGTGTTCTAAAAGTCGCTAGTCGGTCCCATGTCGTTTGGCTACCGACTAGCGATTAGGGGATTAATCGGGGATTAATCGGCTAGTCGGATTTTCAATTTTTTTTAAAAAAATATATATTCTCCTTCCTCCTTCATAAGTTTTGAATTAGTAGAATAACATAAGTAACACAAATCATCAAATAAAAACATGGAAACTAAGTAAAACCAAATAGTTCGACGCTCTAAGTTCAAAACATGAAAACAAATTAACCAAATGAAATATAGTGAACTTCTTTGCCCTTTCAATAGTGTTATTATACCTATGCATAAAAATATAAAATCAGTCATTTCTCTAAACCCTAGTCAGATTTTAATAATTTAATTTATAATTGAAGTTGAAACAATTTAAAAATTAAAATGAAATATTACAATTAACTAAAAAAATTAACTAATTCTAATTTATCCAACCTTTTCTTTAATGCCCACTAAGGAACTAATTAACTAAAACCAAATAAAAATTGTAAACTGTTTACAAAAATAATAATTAGAGAAACTGTTAAGTGTTAAGTATAAGCCTTATATCAGTACCTTATATCAGAAGAAGTCGAGACGAGGAGCAGCAGCAGAGTTTCATGTGAAAGCAACAGTAGTCGAGTCGAGGCGAGCAGCAGATTCGAGGCGGCGAGGCGAGGCAAAGCAGCAGCAGTAGTCGTCGGCGAAAGGAGAGAAGCGTAGTCGCCGTCCGTGAGAAGGAGTTGAGGCTCGTCGTCGTCCATCGTCGTTGCCGTCATCGCCCGCGCTGTCATCGAAGTCGAGAGTCGCCGCGTCAAGCGCCGCCGCTTCGCCAGCGAGAAGGAGTCGAGGCTCGCTGTCGTCGTCGTCAAGCATCGCTGCTTGGTCAAAGCGCCGCTGCCGCTGCCGCTTGGTCAAGTGTCGTCGCCGCTTGGTCAAAAGAAGGAGTCGAGGCTCGTCGTCGTCCGATTTGCCCCGACTTTTACGACTAGTCGCCGATTTGAGGCCGACTAAGTCGGCCAGCGACTAAATCAACTGACTAGGACCTGGTCGACTCGGCGAGCCTCCGACCCCGACCTAGTCGCCGACTAGTCGGCCGACTTTTAGAACACTGTTATTTAGTAATACCTATTTTACCAATAGTTGTGTTTTAAGTTCAGTTGGATGTTATATTTGTTTTAGTAAGTTATTATTGGAGGCTTTTCTCGGATATAGTCTATGTTACATGGGCTCCTCATTTTTTCCTGAAGTACCACTGTCAAACACCGGACACTTGGACAAGGGTATGGGTGTTGGACACTTCATTGTAGTGTAAAAAATTGACAAAATTGAAGAGTACTTATGTCGAACTCCTCAAAGTACCAGTGTTTGAAGGAACATTCCGTCCGAGTTCATGCAACTTAGGAGATAATATACAAGTAAAATAGCATTTGAGATTATTAAAAAACTTAAATAAGAGGTTTTTAAAGTAGAACTAGTCCTAATCATAATGTTATAGGGTTCTATCTGTGTTTAGTTGATTTTGATATCTTTTACAGTTGTACAATTTTTTAGGCGAAAGATATATGGCCATTAGAACACAAACAACAGTCAGAGTCGCACTTAATAAACATATTATTCCATACTTGTTCAACATCTATTTGAGAGCTAACACAATTGTTCTTTCATTCAGCAGCGTCAACCACAAAAATGGAAAATTTAATAGACCAGACTCTTTTATTGACCTAGCGAACCACATATTGGTACTTGTATTTCCAAACGTATTACTCTTACGTACCTATACTCTAAATGTAGCGTAAGTAAAATATTTCTTTATTGTTTTACCTATAATTTTGCAAATATCAATATTCTTAGTATTGAGTGCTCAGACATCACATTTATACGAATTATTTATAAAACAATCAACTTGATGATTCAACTAAAATCTTTTATAATAGTTACATTCTATGAGAATTCCTACTATAAACCCTCATATAAAGCTACCCTAGGCCCTAACTTATCATATTTTAGCCTATGTAGAGTACTACGTACGTGTACCGGTTCCACGAACTAAAACAAACCACGTTTCAAGTAACCCTGCTCTAGACATTAGGTTAGATCATTTGTATACAATGAGAGAATTAGTAGGAGTCTATCTCTTTATCTCAGTGAGTAGGAGTCTCTTGATGGCTGATCTCATTTGAGCTTGACCTTTCTATCTGGTGTTGGATACATTGTACAGGTAGTGGTGTTGGAATGTGGATGGAGCTGGAGAAAACTTTTGAAGTTTTTATTTAGCGAAGGCAACATCTATGGCATATTGGGCTTTCTAAGAGAAGAGGGGTTGATGGATGGATGAATTTGTGTGGACAGTGTTGCTTCTGGAATCCAATTTTTTTTCAGAAACTATAGCAGTGAAAAGAAGGAAGTCCTCACTGCCAATTAAGGGGTTTCTGAAAGAAGAGGAGGGGATGACATTATCAGACCAATCGTGCTAGGAGAATTGGCTAAAGCTGATCAGTTTGAATTCTTCATTTGTTGAACCAAATCATTTTGGAGATTTGAAATTGGAAAAATGAGTGTACTTTCAGTCTTATTCTGGCTTCTGCCGACGGCATAGAATATAAGAGAGATATTTTATGGGAATATAATTATACTGATTTCTGGTTAGTAATTCCTTGGAAAAGTGCTTCCAAATAAATATTTGTAAATTTGTTGGATTTTGGATGCCTAGCTTGTCCTTGTTTGTTGGGAATATGCTAGTAGGGGATAGAGCAGTTTTTCTGATCATGAAGATAGGCACAGTTTTAACAAGTAGTTCCCATTCTTATTTGTAACCTAAATGAATGAGTCAGATGATATATCCTCCTCGAATAAAGCTTGACGGAAAGGGAGTTTTAAGATTTAGAAATCCAATCGATACGTTTATTGACATATTGGGGTATGTACCATCATAATCATGAGGAGAAGGCACTTTCCAGTTTGGTAACCCAAGGCTTAGTACAAATATTAATGCTGTTATCATCTGATATAACTCTGTAAGAGCCAGAAGTAATGAGGTTTTGGAGAGTTAAGAATACACTTCCAAATAATTGAGCCTGTTCGATATATTTATTCCCAAGTTGCAAAAATATATCTGCTGGCAAAGTTTTAAACAAAGTTGAAGACCAGAAAGAATTGGCTTCCAAATTTACCTGCCATGCAGGTTTTGCAAGAACAACATTGTTCAAATTGCCCATCCTTTTGAAGCCAAGATCACCAAATGCTTTTGGTTTACAAACATTATCCCATGCTTTAAGATGACAAATTCCATGTCTTTCCCGATTTACTGCACCAGAATCTGGAAATCTGATTTGTCCATTTTACCTAAATGGTTTTAAATAGGTTAGGTTGTCATAACCTAAGAGGGGATAGCTGAGTGGATTGATTTTAAGAAAATTTGTCCTTCAAGTATAAAAGGGAACTTTCCGTTCCAAATATAGGATCTGTTCATAGTTTTTGAAGAATGAAATCTGTGATAAAAAGAGGAAGGCTAGATGAACTGTTTTGAAAGAGATGAAATCAAGGGTTGATTGAAAGGATGTCTTAATGGAAGGGGCAATGTTAATTCTGGAGGTAAAGCACTTTGACTATAGTTGATCATCTAGGTAGACGAAGAAGAAAGAACTGATTTAACCAAAATTGTCCTCCCAGCATAAGAGATGACCTTTTTTTCCCAACCCTTGATTCTATTCTTGTAGGTAGTTTGTGAAAAATGAAAGAGAAATTCTGGTTCTCAAAATGAAAAGAGGAAGGCCTAAATGATTTTGTTTGGTTTCACAGATGTTAAATCAAGGGTAAACGATGGAAGGGTTCTCTTGAGGCGTGGGGAATGTTTTTGCTGAAGGAAAGACACATTTTTTCTTGTTGCTTTGCTGAGTAGACCAAGAAGCATAAGAGGTCAAAACATCCAATATTGGACTTTGGTCCTTGCTCATTTTCTCTGGCAAAGATGATCAAGTCTTTACCAAACATGAGGTCTGAGATGGAAGGGCATGATGTAACCTGCGTGATTCCCTTGATAGGTCTTACCTCTTCAGCTCCATTAAGGATCCTTGAAAGGAGCTACCTAAAACAAAAATAAATAGGAAATGGAAGAGGGGATCCCTTGCATAGTTCTTGTAGAAGGCCTAAAAACCCCCAAAGGACCTAGAGAATGTAGAAAAGCAGCACCAAATAATCACTGATGGATCCATTGAATGAATTCTGAGTGTAGCCTAAATTTTTTGAGGGTGCAAAAAGAATAAATTACAAAAGCATCCAATTCTACCCGAGGCATTAGTCATATTTACTTTCAAGCCATAAGGGGATTACTTTTTTTCATTGTATGCCAGATCTCTTGAGGAAGAATGGAGTTGTCTTGAATAAATTTCCCTTGATAAATGAGTGATCCTTTCTAAATTCAGTTTAGTGTGTTTGCAAGAATTTTTAGAGTGAGTTTGTAGCTGATGTTTCATTAGGAAAAGGTCTGCACTGCAGTTTAGAGCGAATTTTTATTTTGAGTTTATAACTGATGTTTCATAAATGCGTAAGCATTTTAAAGACGGAAATAAAATTTTTTTGAGGAAATAATTTTTTCTGAGAAAAAGACGAAATAAACACTATTCATTCGATGAATAACCTAGGTCGTGTAGAGATTGGTATGTCGAAATGACATTCCGTTTCTAGATTTGACAGTAATATGTCGTGAAGAGTCATATTATATTAGTCGATAAAAGTTTTTCTCGAAAAACGTGTTGAAATCGGACGGAAAAAAACGGCGAAAAATATTTTTATGTACTTTTCGATCGTTTAGCTATGTTTTGGGAGAACGTCGCGGAAAACGCTAATAATCAAAAAGTGTTTCAGTTTTTCAAAATTTCGAAGAACGCGCTAACGTTAAATTGACGAAAAAGGATGGAATGTCCAAAAAGATTTGGAATCTGAGAAATGCAGTTTTTCCATTATGTAATGAATTTAAGAAGATTAAAGAAAAGAATATTAATATAATACGAATTATTATACTAATATAGTAAGATAATAATACGACGTATAATACAAAAATTATACGGAGTAGAATACGTGTATAATATGAAAATTATACGGTATGAATACGAAAGTCAAAATTGACTATTTAGCTATTGGACTTTGATTTTTGAAGCCCAATAGGAAATTTTAGGAGGCCCAATGATAATTAAATCAAGGTCCAAAAGAATTTTAAATTTAAGCCCAAAGTTTGGCCCAATTTGAATTAAAGCCAAGCCCAATCCAAGAACCAAACCTGTGGGTCGTGGGTCACTCAAATGGGTCACCAAGCTTCTTGGATATTTGTGAGTTTGAAGTGTGAATATTGGAAATTGGCCCAAATGACCATTTTGCCCCTAGCCTTGCAAAGCTTATAAAAGAGAAACCTTAGCTCATTTGTGTGGTTATGAAAATTCAACCAACACTTAGAGAGGGAGAAATTCAGATGGAAGGAGAAGGAAAGGAAGGAAAAGCTAGCTCATTTGCAAGCTTTGACAAGAGGAGGAAGAATTAAAGAAGAAGGTAATATCAAAACCTAACCTTAATCCATTTTTTCTTTAGGTTTCATATGAAAAATCATATAGCTTATTGATTATGTAAGTAAAAGATGTTAATGAATAATTTTTATATGGTTTAATAATAAGGAAATGAAGAAGTAAGAATTTGAAGTTTAGTTTATAAATTTATTTTAAAAGCTTTCATATGAAGTATGAATTGCTTGATGTTAATGGACGATTCGGATGAATCATATGAACGATCCGGGGTAATAAGGAAGAATTGGTGTTTTATAATACTAAAATTAATGGAAAAGTGAAATCGTAATCAAAATATCGATTAAAAACGAAGAGCGAACGAATAAAGTTGGTGGTCAAATTTAAAACTATCTAATTAGAGCCTCTTCTTGTTGGAAAAATTTAAAACCATCATATATATATTTGTTGATATATGTTTGGTTAAGAAATGTAGAATTGAAAGAAATGTTCTTTTGGAACGGATTGAAATTAGCTTATAACGAAGTTGTGGCAAAATTTGGTAAAAGACGAAATAAATTAGAAAGTAAGTTAATGAACCCTAATTAGTGAGGTTTCATAAGAATGTTGGAAAACATTGAAAACGTAAGTCGTAGGCTCAAGAAAGAACGAATTCCGAGTTCGGATGATTACGGACGAACGAAGAACATTAATAACATAAAACGAACGAACGAACGATGAAATTTGAACCAATGGAAATCCTCGTTAACAAACTTAAAATAATATTTTGTCCGGGTGAAATCCGAGTATGTAATGAAAGTAAGAAAATGGCTTTGGAATGAATTCGTTCCGAGTTATAACGAAGAAGTTACGAGATTGCAAAGTAGGTGATTCTTACGTGTTCAAGCACTTAGAGAAATTGTTGGGCCCGCAAAATCACAGCCGCCAAACCTTGAAAGGAGGAAATGCCGCAGTCACTTCCGAAAAGCTCATTTCTCGATAACCGCCATTGAATTTGGTGCAAGGGAGAACCCAGATTTTAAGTGCTCAACTCTTGGGGAAAGTGTATAGAAAGATTATGAATGTAAAGTTCACGTAATGTAACACTTTATAAGTGATTCAAGCCTTAAGTAAAAGTTGAACGGAAGTTTAAAAGATGAACAATGTGAACATAAAACACGTAAACCGACGAAGGCGGTTCGTGTACGCGTAAAGATAAACGTGCTGAGCATACACACACCGTGTATAGTTTGAACGTGAAGTAATGAAAAGCTATGAATGATGTGCAAGCTTAGTGAAGTCGAGTTAATGATAATAACTTGAATAATGTTCCAAGTTAAATAAGTCGGACATTGTAAAAGATGAAATGAATTGGAGGTAATGCAAAATGCTTAATAGCTATGAACGCATAACATTAACATTGAATGATCGCTCTAAGCATACCAAAGATTGTATGACTTAGACGATAAAGAATAATCCTGAGGTATGCCATTTATTTGTCAGAAAGCCATAAGGAATGATAATTGACGTAACCAACATTACAGTTGTAATGCTTCGGATAAGTTTAACTAGAAAGAAGGAAAGATAATGTAAATCTATCGTACATAATAATTGTAAGACTTAAGACATCTCCGTATGTCTTAACGTTGAAAGAAAAGTTTAAAGTTCGGTTGCTTGAACTTAGGTTGCAAAACGCTAACCGTAAGAACTAAAGTTAGTGTAAACCAATATATAAGTCAAGTATATGACTAATTGGTATATGTTATTCCTTATGTGATATATAGGAATTTCGAAGAGCCATATAGTGTAAACTATAATTGTATGCAGCACTTAAGGCAAGTTTCTTAACTTCATTCATATTTGAAATGAATGCTAGTTTCTTTAAGCTTGCTCAGATGTTGTAAATGAGTAAGTTTTACCTATGTGCAAATGTGTTATGTTTGTGCAAGGTGCTATTATGTATGAGGCCATGTGCCGAATTTTCAACAATTATGTGTTTCTGTGAGATGAATTGTTCAATGTGAAAGAGTTCTGTTTATTCATGAGCTGTAAAGATAAAGTCTAAGCTAATAAATTTAGCTAGAGAGTATGTAAAGAAGGAAAGAATTGAGGTTGTGTTATATTGAATGTATTGATGTTTTAAAATGATAGGAATCAGAATTTATTCCTATTATTCAAACAACTATTATTCCTATCATAACTATTGTTCAGTTATTGAAGTGTTATATGTAAAGAATATTTTATTCTTGATGTTATTATTCATCTGCTAGAACTTGCTGAGCAATTGAATGCTCACACCTGCTTAAAATAAAAACAGCGAACAACGTTAGAATGAACTAAAGGATCCTATGAATATCAAGCTGACCGATATCCTGATGAAGTCCCATTCATTATATAAATGAGCGTGAAGATTAAGCCTTATAAAAAAGTGAAGAATAATATAATTACCATTATTTGTATGTATGAAGGTTTTTAAGATAATTGAATCTGGGAATTGAAGAAATATGTTGTTATATTTAATGATATAATGATGTATGTAAAGAATGAGAAGCACTAGTGATGCACCAGATTCAGGTTTGAAGATAGACCGGATTTGGAGACGTTACACTTCATCTAAGTTATTAAGGTATGAAAGACCAAATGTTGTGAAAAAGGTTTAGAAACTGTTTTAGAAGCAAATCACCTCTCTCCATTTTATGCGTTCAATATCAAATATCATTTTCTTTCTAATAATTAATGAGTCAAGGAAATGAGTGTTGGCTTCGCCTTCTCGGATCCATTGAAGTATATTTTTGTTCATTTGGATTCTGTTGAGATAATTCTAACCTTCATTTTCAGGGTGGGATCTTGGTCTTGAACTTATTGAAGGAGAATAATTTCAGTACAACTCTCAAATTGGTTCTGTTCCAGAATTGAAAGATTCTTTTACTTGTTTTAGCTCTTGATAGAATTTGAAAGCCTTGGATCCAAGAACATTATCCCTCAACAGCAGCAACAACCTTAATACTTCTGGAGTCTATGTTCCACAGACTCAAACCTAAATTTCTTGGTAGAACCAGCTCCTTTGTCGAATGGTGTTAAGGATATAGGAGACTAGGAGCATTATCAAAGCCTAGATTAGGGAAGTGAGTTACTTTGGCATTTTTTGAAGCTACTTCTCGACGAGCCGTTAACGAAACATCTATTTTATTTTTCTTTGATGTTAGCCTAGCCTTCACCACCACTAGTCCAAGTGTAAGGATTCCCCAATAAAACAAATAGTGATCCCTCAGGGGGGGTGCACGGCGTGTTTGTTAGGTAGAGAGGTATTTTAGTAAAGATCTCTCAATATTGTAGGTTTGGAGGAGCAGGTAGAGAATAAAATCATTGACATGGGAGTGCTTTATTGGGAGGGATTTAAACACAGCAGAAGGTTAGAGAGGAGGGTCCGGAAAGACAAATGGTAGAAACTATAGTGGATTTCAAAACTGTGATATTTGTTTTTCCATCTTGTTTTTTGGTATCACAAGACGTAAGTGAACACTAAGAAGTGTGTCAATTTCATTTCCTGGTAACACAGGGAAAGAATGATGGATGATTATTAGTAACTACTAACTCCGTAAACCAAAGGATGGCACTAGTACAACTTTTACGCAAATTAAGAAAATATGCCAAAGCCACTTGAGAGTATAATATGAGTTCCATTTTTACCCATAGTGGAGCCCACTCAACTTAACCCATAGTGGGCCCCCTCAATTTTATCCCTAGAGTATAAAATGAGTTTCAATTTTACCCAGCCGGACCTGTTGAGATGGGAGGGGGACTGAAAGCTGTCTTCTTTTCTATTATGTTATCATATTATGAGCTGCTTTCTAGGTCTAGGGATGTGACCTTCGCTTGGAAAGTTACTTGGACGACCGGGGCTTCTTCGAAGGCTTGCTTCTTTGTGCTGTGTGTTGCTAAGGGAATAGGATAGTTTGGAGGACAGGGTTCTGTTGTATAGGCTCATTTCTGTAGGTTCCCATGTAGGAGGGCTTTTGGGTTGTACAATTTGTAGTCTCCTGTTGATCTGTTGCTTCCTGGTTCGCTTCCTCTGGTAGTTCTAATAAATCTGTGCTCATCATGGGCCGCAAAATTTTGCCACCCCAAAAGTGTTGGAGAAAAAGAATAAAGGAAGATATAACTTAATGATTTTTTTTAGGTAGTACGCATATTTACCATGGTTTTAATTCTTTTCACTTACTAGGGAATGATACAGAGTTCTTTACCCTCGCCCATGCATGTCCTCTGATGTTGTTTGGTTGCCAAACAACATAATGGAAAGGAAGTTGCTTCCCTTAGTCTACCTTTCTCCTTATGAAAGCCTCTCCCTACCCTTCCCTTGTTTGTGACCATAAGAAAACACTCTCTCTCCTTAAGTATCCTATTCACTCTGACAGTATAAAGGATAACAGAAAATAGTTACAAGATCCCAAGATCTCCATTCACAGTCATTTTGATCAGCTCTTCAAATTACTTTATGTTTATTCTCAGTTTTGCAAAAAAAGTTGAAACATTAGCTATGACAGAGCAAAAATCGAACCATTAGCGTCTATATTGCAATTCAGTGTAAACATGAGAGGACAGTTTTGCAGTTTGCCCTTTCCGATTCGAATGAATGCTTTACACATATAGCCTAATACCATTGGTGATAGCTATTATTTTATGATGTATATATTATAGAGCTAAGCAGTAGATACCTTTTCCTATATCATTTGTTTCGTTACTGGAATGTTTTTCCTTATATATCGTATTTATTTTTCTATTGTGCTTAGATTTTCTGTTGCTTGGATTGAATTCTTATTCCACGTACTATTTTCGTTGTTCACTGAATCAGCTTGCTGTTAACCAAGCAATATTAGAGGGAAGTGAGGATGATGAAGATGATGACCCTTCTATAAATGCACCTGCACGTCCACGCACGCGTAATAGACCAAAACGAGAAGCTGAGGTTTCTTCTATGTAAATTTTTTTCGAGTTTGTAAGCTTAAAACAACAAGGCCATGTTTGTTTGCAAAAAACAAGTTTGAGATTGGACTATTTGTCTTGATTTAACATTACTTCGGACTATTTAATGGACTAATAGTCCCTTGATGTGGGACTATTAGTCCCATAAAGCCATTTGATAGCTTTAAATGGGGGACTATTAATCCTACATTCATCATGAGATTATATAATCTCTCATAAATAATCATAGGAATGACAAAATAGTCCATGGGATTATTTAAAAGACTATTAATGTCTCATCATATGATAAAATAGTCCGAAATAATGTTAAATTAAAAGACCTCGTTGACCGCGGTCACGGCCTCTACTAGTCATTATTCATGCAAATATTCTCGGGTTAAATTAAGAGAAATAGTTGAATCTCAAGTATGTTTTTTTGTAAACTTATATAAGCCAAAGTGTATAAGAAGATAAACCAAAGGAGATAAAAGTTGTAGCTCACTTGCAATTTCCACTAGTTCTCATGATTCAGTAATTATTATAATTTGTCAATACTTATTATTAGAAGCAAAATGTCCTTATGTGATGTGAAATACCAGGCATTTTATCATACAAGTTTTTTTAAGATAGACCCCCGAAATTCTTAAAAAATATTTAGAATTTCAAATTGATTGATGGCGGTGATATTTGAAATATTAATATTCCCTCCTATACGTTTTAGAGTTAAGCACACTTATTAAGAAATAACACAAAATGTCTTTTGTACCCTTAATTAATTATTTTTCTCTCTACAATTAATAAGAAAGGTAATGGTCAAAGATGAATGCAATTAATGGGTTATTGGAACTTTGGTTGTATATGTGGTCAAATGGTTAATGGAATTGCATTTACTAAACATATTAAATACATGGGTAAATTAGGAAAAAATAAAAATAGTGCAATATTGCATAAAAATTTCAAAACGACATTTATATAGAATAAAATTAAACTCTCTAAAACGTTATGGAGGGAGTACTTTTTTGGAAAATACAAGGATATGAAGAGTTTTGCTTATGAATGATTCATTTGGACTTTGGACATGGGGTCATGATAGTTGATTGATTTTCAACAGTTAAATTATACTACTACCTTAGTTCCATATTATTTGATTATTGTTGACTTTTTAAAGTCAATTTAAGAGATTTTTAAATTCAAAATTGATGTAGATTCTTTTAATTTTAATCAATATAATGATAAATATTGTAAATTATTTGTAAGGTATTGTTCATTATAAATTTTATTGTTTCATAATTTTTAATAAGTCATCTCAATTTTGAGTTTAAAAATGTCTCAAATTAATTTTTAAAAGTCAATAATCTTCATATAATTTAAAATTAAGGATTTTGTTCCTTTTTTGGTTAGTTTTTCCAGGCTATAAAAATTTGGTTGTTAACATCTTGCTAGTTACAGTTGTTACTTGGAGAGTATAGTAGACAGTAATAAAGACATCTCCGATTTTCATTAAAAACTTTAACCCTAAAATCAATTTGTATTCTAAATTTTATTTTGAATTAAATACAAATTATATTGAAACTCAAATTTTTGGATGTATTTAATTTAAAAATAAAATCTATGGTGCAAATCGATTTTAGGGTTGAAATTTATGGTGGAATTTGGAATTTAGTCAGTAATAAATTTTCTTTTTTTTTTAATCAGCAATAGACCTGGTGATTGGGGTAACAATTGCAGCAGTCGCATAATACAAACTAATGTCACGATCTTGAGTTCTTGACACCAAAAGTTCATAGCATCATCCCAGTGAATAGGGGCGGATCCAGCTGTCTAACTCAGTGGGGTCAAATTCGTCAAATTTTTTTTTTTTTTAAAAATAAAAATTATAGTTATATGTATATATACTTTTTAAAATTTAGTATAATTTCTCAACACTTAAATAGTTAAATTTAATATATATATATATATATATATATATATATTCATAATTTTCTAATAAAGAAAATACTAGAATGGTTTTTTTATTAACAATTTTTTTAATTAAAAACTCAATGTAATACAAATGTGACAAATCCAAAAGATTTGGATAAGACTACACGGAGTTGTATTACAAATATTAAAAACCCAATTTTCATACAAGCAAACCAACTAGGCCCAAAAGCCAATCCGGCTTAAACATATGTGTTGCTGCCCATAACTAATTAGAATTGAAAACCTAGGGCCCAATTACTTTTCAAGTAAGTCCAATTGCCACACCTACCAGCAGGGATCCACATGAATTTTGAAATTTGAAACTAAAATCGTGAGCCCAATTACATCAGCCCATGAGTTGAAACCACACCAACCAAACCATGTGCTGCCAACAGACTGACAACACCTTCTGCTTATCAACCAAATCCGACGAACTGTAGAGACAATCACGACAAGGACTCCATAAGATGTACGGAAGCATAAATGATTTTGGATGAAAACCACCGGCAATGAAAAATCCCACATAATCCGTCAAGGAACAGAACCCATAATCCAGAATCCAGAATCCAAATTATTATGCCGAAAGATAAGATCTATTTGAACGAAAATGCAAACAGATCAAAATAAGAACACCCAAACTGATTAATCAAAGGGAAAATGCAATAGAATCGCAAGAAATCAGCATATGACTCCCAAATATGGTAATGACAAAATCACAATCACATACCAAAATGGAAATACACAAATCTGATTAAAGGACAAGATAATCAAAATGCAAACAATTAATCAGATTTGAAGCATAATCAACTTCCCTAAGAACACCAGAAATAACCATATCAGATCGGGAAGTAGAGAGGAGAAATACCAAATCTAGACAAAATCGAAGCAAATCAAAATGCAGCAGCCAACAAGCTACTCTATTTTGAAGCTAGAAAATTCAGTGGGGGCAGGTGCCCTCCTGCCCCAAGCATAGATCCGCCATTGGCAGTGAATAGCTAAAGTTGATACACCCATGTGGTATGCTCCTGAAGGGAGATAATTTGAATATCTGTGTGACGCCCACAAAATAGGTATACATCACCCATTCTGAATCGTCAAATACATGGTACAAAATTTAAATACAAACTTCATTTATACAATACGACAAAAGCGTAGTTGAGAGTTTCAACACGGATATTGTCTCGTAGACAATATCCAAACTCAAATAAAGTCCTCATTACAATTATTATCACACTATTTTATAAAATAGTGAGGACTACTACATCCACCATCTCGGACCGTCACTTCATTTCCCGACTAGTCCCAGCTATGTTCTCATTTCCTGAAGAGAACAATGAAAGCAAAAGGGTGAGCTCAACTAGCCCAATAAGAAATATTATGACTAAAATAATGCAGAATAAATTATCGTTAGCATTCAACAGTGTTAAACTGAAAGAATACAATAAACAACAAGTTTAACTGCAGCGGAACAAACAATCCATTGGAAGAGTCAAGTAGAGCATGATATCTACTATCTTTTATGATTTAAAAATTTTATCATCAATTTTATCGCTGAGACTCAGCTTAATAAATAATCCACATCACTGAATTATCCATGCACTACGTGCCAAAGATATTCATTAGTATCACATCCACGAATTATCCGTGCACTACGGGCCAAGAATATTCGTGTTATCACCAATGGTCATGATATATAAATATAATATATATATATATATATATATATATATATACACACACACACATACTGAATAATTTTCTACCGATTATTTTGAAAAATTAGTAAGTGGGGGGGTCCAAATAATAAGCAAAATTTTACAACAAATACTTCATAAAAACCCCTCAATATTTTTAACAACATTTATTCATCAATAATATAACTTGCAATATTAACAACCAGATCATTCCCAGGGAAAAAAGGGCTTTCCGATAAGGATTTCTCCCCATTGGCGCGCAATTAGGTGATCAAACCCCTTTTCTCGACAGAACTTTCTAGACATTGTCAATAATGCAAATAATAATATGAATAACTTGTCATCTCAATTATTGATTTAATAATATAAAATATTATGACAATAATTGAATCAATAACGTGAGATACTATGCAACAATTACTGTATCAATAATTGAGTATAACTGAGTGACTTCTCACGTAGGCATCAATAACCAATACCGTGTGCAAAACGTTATGAACACGAGACATACTTGGCGGTAAGGCGAGTGTATAGGCCACAGTCCTACTCGATCGAGGATTTCAAATTGGCCAATGAATCGAGGATTGATGTTTCCTCTCTTTCCAAATCTCGTAACTCCTTTCCATGGAGCAACACGTAACAACACATGCTCTCCAACCTTGAATTCCACGTCTCTTCGATGAAGATCAGCATAACTCTTTTGTTGATCTTGCGAGATTTTTTTACGTTGTCGAATCATTTGAATCTTTTCCGTTGTCATACATACCAATTCTGGTCCCAACAACGTTACTTCACCCACCTCATCCCAGCATATTGGAGAATGACACTTGCGTCCATACAACGCATCGAACGGAGCCATGCCAATACTTGCTTAATAACTGTTGTTGTAGGAGAATTCCACCAATGGCAAGAACTTGTCCCAACTTCCTTTGAAGTCAAGGACACAGAGTCTTAATAGATCTTCAAGAGTTTGAATAGTCCCCTCCGACTGGCCGTCTGTTTGAGGATGATATGTCGAATTGAATCGTAAATCCGTGCCTATAGCTTTTTGTAAAATAACCCAAAATTATGAAGTGAATCTTGGGTCTTGATCAGAAACTATGGATACTGGCATACCATGCAGTCTTACAATCTCATTTATGTATATACGAGCAAGACGTTCAAGTGTATAAGTTTCTTGTATAGGTAAGAAATGAGCAGACTTGGTTAATCTATCGACAATGACCCAAATTGCATCTATGCCTTGAGAAACCTTGGGAAGACTAGTAACGAAATCCATGGTAATGTTCTCCCACTTCCATTCTTGAATTTCAAGTGGTTGCAATGGACCTTTTAGAACTTGATGCTCTGCCTTGACACGTTGACACGTTAAACACCTTGAGATAAACTCCGCGATCTCTCTTTTCATATTGCTCCACCAAAATGTATGTCGGAGATCACGATACAATTTGGTACTCCCAGGATGGATTGCAAACGGTGTGTTGTGCGCCTCCATCATGATTTTATACTTCAAATCAGATTTCTTAGGAACACAAAGTCTGGAGTTGACTCGAAGTATTCCTTCTTCATCGATTCTTTCTTCCGAAATGGCACCTTCTTGTACTTTCTTCCTTATACGCATCAGCTCCAGGTCTGTAGCTTCAACAACTTTAACTTTATCGATTAAAGTCAGTTCTACTCGTATATTTGCCATCATCACATGGGTCCCTGGAGTCTTTAACTCTATCTCTATCCTTTGCAAGTCATACAAAATGGGACTTTGCATTGATAATATCGCACTCGTACCCGTATATGATCTTCTGCTCAGCGTGTCAGCTACCATGTTTGTTTTTCCAGGATGGTATTGAATGGTATGATCGTAATCTTTCAACAGCTCGAGCTAACGTCGTTGTCGCATATTGAGTTCCTTTTGGGTGAAGAAATATTTGAGGCTTTTATGATCCATATAGATCTCCACTTTCTCCCCATACAGGTAATGCCTCCAAATTTTAAGTGCGAAAACGACAGATGCCAACTCTAGATCACGAGTAGGATAATTCCTCTCATATTCTTTGAGTTGTCATGAGGCATAAGCTATGACTTTTCCATGTTGCATGAGAACACATCCTAACCCTCTGCCTGAAGCATCGCTGTAGATGACAAATCCCTCCGAACCATATGGTATTGTCAGAACAGGTGCTGAAATGAGTCTCCTCTTGAGTTCTTGAAAAATCTTCTCACATTCCTCGCTCCAACCGAATTTTATATCTTTCCTAGTCAGATGAGTTAATGGAGTAGCGATTCGAGAAAATCCTTCCACGAATCTCCGATAATAACTAGCTAAGCCCAGAAAGCTACGTACTTCGGTCGTTGACTTAGGTTACTCCCAGCTTTGTATTGCTTCAATCTTCACTGGGTCAATAGATATTCCGTGATTTGATATCACGTGCCCAAGGAATGATACTTTCTCAAGCTAGAACTCGCATTTCTTTAACTTGGCATATAGCTTGTTTTCACGAAGCTTTTGGAGTATCAGCCTCAAGTGTTGCTCATGATCTTCACGACTTTTGGAGTAAATGAGGATGTCATCAATAAAGATAACCACAAAATGATCTAAATATTCCTTGAATACTCGGTTCATCATATCCATGATGGCAGCATGAGCATTAGTCAATCCAAAAGACATGACTATGAATTTTGCCCGTACTGAGTTCTGAAAGCAGTCTTTGGAATGTCATCGATTTTACTCTTTAACTGATGATATCCGAAACGAAGATTGATCTTTGAAAAGAATTTGGTACCTTGCAACTGGTCAAACAGGTCATCAATGCGAGGCAATGAGTACCTATTTTTAACGGTGACATGATTCAACTCCCGATAATCAATACAAAGTCGCATACTTCCATCTCTCTTCTTTACGAATAGAACATGAGCACCCCAAGAAGACGTACTAGGACAAATGAAATCGATATCTAAAAGTTCCTGTAGTTGGGTTTTTAATTTCTGAAGTTCAATATGAGCCATTCGATACAGGGCTTTGGAAATGGGTTTTGTATCGGGTTCAAGGTCGATACAAAATTCAATTTCACGCTCTGGGGGTAGGCCAGGAAGTTCTTTAGGGAATACGTTAGGAAATTTATTAACAATAGAAATATCATTCAAATCTGACGTATTTTTATTTAAATCTGTGACATGGGCTAAGAAATCTTGACATCCATTTTTTCAATAAACGAATTGCTTTATGGCTTGATATGACAGTGATTGACTTTAGTGGTTTGGTTGCTTGAATTCGCATAATAGGTTGGCTAGGAATATGAAAGCTAACAACCTTACGAAAATAATCAATTTTAGCATGATGAGTAGTTAACCAATCAATCCCTAAAATCACATCAAATGCAAGTATTTTCAAAGAGATAAGATCGACAGGTAACGCGAGGTTATCGATTTGAATTAAACAAGATTTATAAACAGTGGATGTAATGAAGGTTTCTCCCAACGGAGTTTCAACAGATAAGTCAAAGTCTAATTTCTCCGGAGTCAAATTTAAACGTTGAGCGCAAGTAGGAGAAATAAAAGAATGGATAGAACCGGTATCAAATAAGGTATAGACTTCGCAAGAGTTTATGATTAGCTTATTCGTGATAACCTCGTTCGGGTTCCTCGCTTTTTGGGAAGTCACGACAAACGCTCTCCCTTGAACTACCGACTTTGACTTGTCTGGGACGGCCTTTGGTGTATCCATCCCAGCTGGACTTGACTTTACTGCACGACAAAATCGGGCTAGGTGACCTTCTCTTCCACAATTATAACATGCTTTGGACTGCATCGTGTAGTTTGGACTGATGTGTCTCTCCCCTCCGCATTTGAAGCATACGATCGATGGTCGTTCTCCTTCCTTGAAAACGGGTGCTGGTGCGACTGTCTTTCCATCATTGTTGAACCTTCTCTTCTTGAAATTTCCACTTCTATTGTCTTGACTATGATTACCACCGAAGTGGTTACCATTTCTGGCATGTTGATTTCCTCCACGTTTGTTATCACAGGTTCGATGACTGCTACCACTGGTATTATCGTTTTGCCAGTTGCTCTCTCTTGGTTGGGTTGACTCATTATTGCGCTCCAATAACTGAGCCATATTTACAACATCTGACAAACATAGTTTGTGAGAAATGAGGTATCGACATATTTTGGGTTTCAAACCTCTTAGAAACATCCGCGTCATACGCTCCTCATTATCTACCAAATGGGATGCAAACCAGGATAACTTCACAAATTTAGCCTCGTACTGCGACACGATCATATTGTTTTGCTCCAGCTTGATGAACTCCACCTCCTTCATGTGACGAATACTTTTGGGAAATTACTTGTCGTTGAACAGTTCTTGAAACTTCTCCCAAGACATCTTCAGTGCGGCAGGTTGAGTATGTTTTATAGATTCCCACAAGTAATTTGCCTCTCCTCGCAACATGGAGGTGGAAAAAGGAACATTTTGCTCCTCGGAGCATCCCAAGACATCAAATATCTTGGTGATTTTCTTTATCCACGTCTCTGCCTTAAGTGGTTTTTGCTTTCTCAAAAACTCTGGTGGTCCAAGCTCCTTGAACTACTTAGCGGTGACCATCCGTGAGTTGCCAGTGTTTCCACATGCATTTTGAACAGGAGTCGATCTCGCTTGATGTTGCATGAATTGCATAAAGCCTCTTAACATCCCATCGTTCATCATTTGGTCGGTGTTGTTATTTTCCTGAGGATTATTGCCTTCTTGATGCACATTATCCTGGGTATTGATCATTGGTGACTCAACAGTCTCATGTGCTCCATTGCTTATCTCAACATTCTCGGATGTCATTTTCAAACACTGCCACAAAACAAGGGTTAATTGACATGCAACATATTATCCCTATATTCTGACCGACCAATTAAATAACAAATAAATTTAGGTAGGTCATACTAGAGAAGGAATTACCCGTCTCTCTCCTCCTAGTTCTAGTCTCACATCTCAGCTAGGGATCATATCCCTAAGCTTTAATACCAATTGTGATTCCCCCAAAATAGGTATACATCACCCATTTTGAGTCACCAAATACATGGTATAGAATTTAAATACAAACTTCATATATACAATATGACAAAAACTTAGCTGAGAGTTTTAACACAGATATTGTCTCGTAGACAGTATCCAAACTCAAATAAAGTTCTCATTACAATTATTATCACACTATTTTATAAAATAGTGAGGACTACTACAACCACCATCTCGGACCGTCACTCTATTCCTCGACTAATCCCGGCTACGTTCTCATTTCCTGAAGAGAACAATGAAAGCAAAAGGGTGAGCTCAACTAGCCCAGTAATAAATATTATGACTAAGATAATGCAGAATAAATTATCGCTGGCTTTCAACAATGTTAAACTGATAGAATATAATAAACAACAAGTTTAACTGCAGCGGAACAAACAATCCATTAGAAGAGTCAAGTAGAGCATGATATCTACTATCTTCTATGATTTAAAAATTTTATCATCAATTTTATCGTTGAGACTCAGCTTAATAAATAATCCACATCACTGAATTCTCCATGCACTACGGGCCAAAGATATTCGTGTTATCACCAATGGTCATGATCATACCAACAACTGTCCATCAATGCACTATGGGCCAATGAGGACTTTTACCACATCATTTGTAACATTACATGTCATGATTATACCGAATAATCTATGATCATAATCATACCAATCAACAGTCAATCTATGCACTACGGGCCAAAGATGACTTTCATCACAATATAAGCATGATGATGATGACAATGATATAAGAATTCAATTAAATGAGAGTAAGGATAAATTTTAAAGATTTATAATTCAATTTATCCAGAATTCAATAATTGTCCAAATTATCAACATAATACTACTTTGTGGAGTAAAATTCAAGAATAATATTATATCAAAAATAATCCGGATAGAAAAGAAATCAATTTTTGTCATAAATAGTACCCCGGGTGAATAGTACTCGAGTGAATAGTATCCCGTGAATAGTACTCTGACATGAAAAGATTAAAAATTATCAAGAATGCTCAGAATAATATTTCCATGAAAAGATACTAGATGAAGTGCAAATTTCAAGGATATTCTACTAATTTCACGGAGTATAGAAACAATACTTTAACAAAATGAGTGTAGAATTCGAAATCTGAAATGAAATAATATTACTTACATACTACAGAGTATGGAAGAAAATATTATTTCATACGAATATTGCACACAAATAATATCCCTTACCTTAAAAAGGAGAGTATTTCGTCTGGTATAACGGGGATATTCTTGAAGAAAACTATATTCAAAAACTTTCTTAAACGAATATTCCCTGTTAAAGTGAATATTCAAAAATATAACATTATATCAAATCCACAACTTGCTTACTTTGCAAAATTTGTAAATATTATTCACAACTATAACATTATATCAAATCCACACCATAATATTCAAAAATATATTTAGAGAAAAAATTCATTTTTATTCATAAAAGTTGGGGTCTTACAATATGGACTTGGACATATGTTAAATATTAGGAAAAGAAGAGTACTAAAGATGAGAAAAGAGCAGGAAAGTTAAAAAGATAAAAACGAAGTTCATTTAATTGATAATTGTTGGGTAAAATCTATATACGCACAACACGCAAGTATACGTGGTCAACAAGTAATATAATAGTAAGTAAAGTATCGTTCCCTCAGAGATTTAACACAAATTTCCCTTGCAACTACCAATTTCCTACTAATCCAAATTTTATTAAACTAATCAATTTCCAATTTATATAGAAAATATCACAATCATTCAAAAATCAACTTAATAACCACAAACACTAAATCGGGATTTTCAAACAAGTATTGGAGAATTAGGCTTATAACTTCACTCTAAGCACCCCTCTGATTAGTATCACCTTATTCCAGTTTAACTCACTATCACAGCTTATTAATCAAGAACACATAAGTAATATTAATCACCTCTCGATATATTAACATATTAACCCAAATCCACAATTAAGATAGAATTAAGTCAAACACCTTAATTAATCAACTCACTATATCTCTATGTGAATTCCAATTAAGTAAGGTTTAATTCCAAGTTCTCTTCACGATTACATGTGATGTCAAATATATCTCTACCTCAACAATAATCAATAATTTGCAATTCACAAATTTCATGACACATGCTATATTAACTAGGTCTAGATTTATATTTCATCACTCGAGTTCATACAAATCCATATAAAATTGTTGATCAAGCAATTCATAAATTCAAGCTCTAATCAATATAGATAAACTGCATAATAGCTATATTAAACTGAAAACCAAGGTTACACAATCATCATTCCACTTAGAGATCTATTAAAAGCCTAACAAATAATTTAGCCCATAATAAATGAATTAAACACTGAATAAATTAAAGGAAACATCATCCCAATTATAGAGATAAAAATGAGAGAAGAATAATAATACACCACCCTTCTCCGCTTTCGATTCTAAAATCTTCGTGAATTTATTCCTGTTCCTCGTTCCTCCAATTCTTGCTCTCCCCAAATCCTTGTTCACGTAATTGAATTAATGATATGATCTGAATGCTCTCCAAGTCTGTTTTGATCAGACTTTATCCCCTCCATATGCCATGACTCCTAATCCATCTCTAAGTCCTGCACAAGAGAGACTCCTTCCATTCACCACGACTTGCCTCACTCTAGATCACACGCTTTTGGTCAGCGGTCGCAGCTTGACAATAATTTGCGGTAACAAGGCTCGCTTAGCTTCGCCAAAGAACTTCTCAACGCTTCAAATACAGCTCAGACTCAATGATCAAGACAAGAAACTTTTCCCTCCTCAAGTAGCGTTTCGCTCAGCTACTACCTACTTACTAAAGACAAATTGCCGCTAGGCCACGGAATTCACATGTTGCTCCAAAATGTCTTCCAATACTCCCAATTGCTATATGAGTTAGAGTTACCTACAACAAACGTAAACCCTATCAAAAATAACATGAAAGTTCCTAAAAACTAACAAGATAACAAGCCATATAAACATAATTCATGGGTTAAAAACCCACTCATCAAATTCCACCAAGCTTGAACATTGCTTGTCCTCGAGCAAAAATGCAATTTAATGCAATGCATCTAACATCTAAACTACGAATCCAGAATTAAAACGATACATATGATTTACTCATACAAATTTCGAGAAAATTAGTAAACAAACACCCTTCATATAAAATTCAATCTGCAATCACTATCAATCCGTAATCTCACCCTGTTATGACTAGTACAGTGTGTGTGTGCGCAACACCCATGCTAACCGATAATGAATCAACATAGTTACATAACAAATTTCTTGTCAGGAATCATACAGTAAAAACTCAAGAATTCAAAGACAAACAAATTCTAGCATTAGCTAAATAACCAAATTCAGGTTCCGAGAAGGGTATTCATACTCACTTTCTTTCTATATTTTTTCTTTTATTCTTTTTTTTAGATAAAGAGATGGTTGGTGAGTGTGTTTTACGCTCCATCTCACGCTTGCGTTTATGGAGAGTATTTCTTCTCAATCCACCACAAGACATCATTTTTTTATAGAGCTTATATACTCAAATCTTCCCCCAAGCTTAGGTTCATACCTATCTTGTTCACTTTCTCATTTATACTAGCACTATTCTTTAGAAAATATTTATGTAACAAGTTGAACTAATCCATTAACACAAATGTTGTTACGTGATATCCGTATTATACTAGTTTCAATCAGAACAAGATTCACATCACAATAGAATTTGCATCAAGATTCTTATACTTAGTGATAGACTCGTCTACATAATTTCAATTTCATCATTGGCCAAAGAAAATCATAAATACAATCTAATAACTGGATTCATGCAACTATATGCAAAAGAAATATATATAAGTTTGTTGTTTTTTTTATATACCCTAAGTACTACATGAAACCTAAATAATGAAATAATGAAAAGTCTAAATACCCAATCCCCCAAACTTATATTAAGGAATGCCCTCATTACGTAAAATATGCACCAAAAGTAAATAAATTGAGGACTTCCCTGAAACGCGTTACTGCTCCTCCTCTGAAGGAGGGTAAGGTGGAAGGATAGGAGGAATCGGCATAACCACCGGTTGAGCATTAGGATTGCAACGAGAAAATGCCTCAGCAAGCGTATGGAAGGCATTTGCATTGTACTGATGCATTAAATCTTGGCTTTCGGCCAACCACAAAAATTGATTCCTTGAAGCCCGCGTTTGTTCCACAATAACTGGTGGTGATGGTTGGCGGATCATGATGCAACCTTCACCACGTGGGTGTGATCGCGCCCCATCCCATGCTTTGTACCTTTCAATAGTGGCATGGTCAATTATGGCCGTTGGTTGTTGTATTGGCTCAGTAGGTTGCCACTGCACTCCAGCTTTACGGCATAAGTCTGTAATGAGGAACCCATGAAGCAAACCAACTGTAGTACTCCCACGTAATGCCCAGTCAATTGATTCTTTAATACAATCCCCCACATCAACATCGTAAAATGCAATGGAATTATCCAGATGATAGTGGTGGTGCACAATCCCATACAAAAGTTTAGCCCGTGCCTTCGTCACATCATTTTGGTGGGCGTGGGCATTAAGCGAAAACGCAGATAAATGCATGCCATGCTTTACCATATCGACTAAGTGCTGATTGAGGAAAACTTATCTTTTTATTCGTTCCGGCTTGAGTTACCCATTGAGTCCCTGGCTTACATAATTTGGCAATCAACTCGTCCAGCTCCGGCAACGCATCTTCATACCGGTCATCGTGTGGTGTCTCCAACCCAAAATAAGCATTGATCGCATCGGCATGAAACTCCACCGGTTTACCGCGAACCATGGCAACATGATTGACATGCTCCATTGCATTAGCATAAAATTCCTTAACTATGTTGATTGCCGCCGGAAGTGGTTGTTCTACTAGCTGAAACCAATGATGTTCTACAATTTGTAGAGCCATGTCTCCATCCAAATTTGCATTTGGCTTTAATCCTCTTTCTAGCACCAAGTTCTTCTTGTCGATGGAGGTCTTGAATCTTTTCGCGGCCATTTCACTCATAAATTTTGTATGGTCATATGCAGGCCGAGTCGTGGAGGATGATGCTTGTTGGCGTTTGTGGGAAGACATGTTGTTTCCGGTGTGATTGGACACAAGCAGGTGGTTCTGGACTTTTATCAAACAGGTGGTGAGCGGGTGGATTGTTTCCCCCAAACTTGGATGATTGATGTTGCTTTGCTAGCCAAATCGTTACAAACACAAAACCACACCCTTGGTGTGCAATTCCCCAAATTTACCACTCAATTGATGTTAAAACAGAAAATTTTGTGAAGGATGAAGGGAAGTTGCCTACCTTGAAGAAGTTGAGGAGGAATCCCAATTTGTATAAATTTGTGCAAGGGTTGGGTTAGAATTAGGATTTGATTGTTGTTTGTAAGCCTTGTAGTACCATAACTTCTAGGAGGGTGGGTCTTCATATAGAGAGTAAGAAACTAACGTGGGTGGAGTTGGGAAGGGCAAAGGGTAGTGGTGGTGGAAATTGAAAAGGAGAAGGAGAAGGAAAGTAAAGGTGGTGTAAATGATAGTTATGGGGGATAGGAAGTGTAATAGAAATTGGAGATGTGGAGAGTTTGCATGTATGGAGGAGTGTTTTCTTGATTGAGTGTATACACGTTGCAACTTTTCAGAACCTGGAAGGCCGTAGTAGCGCGGTCAGCGCTTCTTGTGCATGAAGCAGAGCGCGCTCCGCGCTGGATGTCCAAAAATTTATGTGGTAGTGGCGCGGTCCGCACTTGAAGTATACTTTGTGGTATTTACCGTCGTATTTGTGTATCCAGAAGGTGAGGGGGTTGGTGCGGTGGCGTTCTATTTGGCGCTCTCGGTTTGTTAGTAAGCGTTAGCTTGTCCTGCATGAGAGCCGGTTGTCCTTGAACATCCTACAAGACATGAAATTATCATATTAAAGTGTGTACATGACTCGATTCGACCCAAAATATACTACTAATTAAAATGAAAAACTTAGAGCTTGGGTTGCCTCCCAAGAAGCGCCTGGTTTAGCATCGCTAGCCCGACAGTGACTCATGTATCATTGTGTGTCAGTGAGAGTAATGTTGTGACATCCGTTTGCCTCTCGCCAAATAATGCTTTATTATTATTTGTCCATTGACCTTGAACGTTTCCAGTGGATTTCGGCTGTAGAGTTCGATTGCACCATGCGGGAACACTGTTCTAATGGTGAATGGGCCTGACCATCTTGACTTACGTTTGCCGGGGAACAACCGTAATTGTGAGTTAAACAATAGTATCGATTGCCCCGGCTCGAAAGTTCAGTGCTCGATTTTCTTGTCGTGCCATTTCTTGACATTCTCCTTATATAATTTAGCATTTTTGTATGCCTGTAGTCTGAATTCATCGAGCTCGTTTAGTTGTAGCAGCCTCTTTTCCCCCACAGCTGTTTGATCGAAGTTTAGTTTCTGTATGGCCCAAGATGGGCCTTGTCTTTGTAGCTTCGATTGGTAAGTGACACGCCTTTCTCGTACAATGATTGATATGGGGACATCCTATTGGCGTTTTGTAAGAAATCCGGTATGCCCATAAGGCATCATCTAGCCGGAGCGACCAATCCTTTCGATTCGGGTTCACCACTTTTTCCAGAATTTTCTTGACCTCTATGTTCGAGACTTCAGCTTGCCCACTGGTTTGGGGATGATAGGCTATTGCCACCTTGTGGTTAACCCCATACTTTGCCAAGAGAGCTGTAAATGATTTGTTGCAGAAGTGGCTACCTTCGTCACTAATGATAGCTCGTGGCGTGCCAAACCTTGTTAAAATATTTTTCTGTAAGAATTTTACCACCACTTTGGCATCGTTAATTCAGAACGCTTATTCTTGCCTCAACCCATTTTGACACGTAATCAATCGCCAAAGAAGATGTCTTGATTTGATAATGAGGAAGGAAATGGCCCCATGAAATCGATGCCCCATAGATCGAAAATCTCAACTTCTAAGATTATTTGGAGTGGCATCTCATTCCTTTTCAATATGTTCCCCACTCGTTGACATTTATCACAAGTTTTAACAAATTGATGGGCGTCTTTAAATAACGTGGGCCAATAAAACCCTGCTTGGAGGACTTTTGCTGTTGTTCTCTCACTACCATAGTGTCCCCCGTAGGCTGACGAATGGCACTCATGCAGAATACTATGCACTTCGTTGTAGGGCACACACCTTCTGATCATCTTGTCGGCGCATTGTTTGAATAGGTAAGGCTCATCCCATATATACCACTTGACGTCATGGAGAAACTTCTTCTTTTGTTATCTTGTAAGATCAGGGGGGAGCATGTTGCTTACTAAGTAGTTCGCGAAGTCCGCGTACCATGGAAATTCTGCATTTACCCCAAATAATTGCTCGTCCGGGAATGACTCGTTTATGATGCCCTTGTCCAGTTCTTGTGTAATTGGATTGTCCAGCCTAGACAAATGATCAGCTACTTGATTCTCTGTCCCCTTCCTATCCTTTATTTCTAGATCAAACTCTTGAAGAAGGAGAATCCACCGAATAAGGCGTGATTTAGCATCTTTCTTCGCAATTAGAGTAAATAATAAATAATGGTCGTATAAACTATCACTTTAGTGCCAACCAAGTATGCCCTAAATTTATCAAACGCATATACCACTGCAAGCAGTTCCTTTTCTGTAGTTGTATAATTCATTTGAGTCTCCGTAAGTGTCTTGCTTGCATAATATATAGCGTGAAATACCTTATCTCGACGTTGTCCCAAAACAGCCCCCACTGCGTAGTCGCTTGCATCATACATCAGTTCAAAAGGTATATTCCAATCTGGTGCGACGATAACTGGGGCTGTAGTCAACTTCTTTTTCAACAGCTCAAAAGCCAACTTACATTCTTCATTAAAACTAAACACAGAGTCCTTCTCTAAAAGACTGCACAACGGTTTTGCAACTTTAGAGAAGTCCTTTATGAATCTTCTGTAGAACCCCGCATGTCCCAAAAAACTTCTGATTCCTTTTACGGAGCTTGGTGGAGGCAATTTCTCAATCGTATCCAACTTAGCTTTATCCACTTCCAGTCCTTGAGCTGAAACCTTGTGGCCCAAAATTATGCCCTCCTCAACCATGAAGTGGCATTTTTCCCAATTAAGTACAAGGTTTGTCTCCTCGCATCGTTGTAACACCATTACCAAATTCCCGAGACATGTATCGAAATTGTCTCTATGGACAGATAAGTCGTCCATGAAGACTTCCACATTTTTCTCCACCATATCTGAGAAAATGGCCATCATACACCGTTGGAAAGTAACCGATGCATTACATAACCCGAATGACATTCTCCTGAACGCGAACGTGCCATAGGGACACGTAAATGTGGTCTTCTCTTGATTCTCAGGAGCGATGGCAATCTGGTTATAGCCCGAGTACCCATCCAAAAGACAGTAAAAATCGTGACCCGCAAGTCTGTCCAACATTTGGTCGATGAAAGGTAGCGGAAAATGATCTTTTCGGGTTGCCTTGTTTAGCTTCCTATAATCTATGCACACCCTCCATCCTGTTACTGTTCTTGTTGGTATTAACTCATTATCTTCATTTTGTACCACAGTCATTCCCCCTTTATTCGGCACACAATGAACCGAACTAACCCACTTACTATCGGATATCGGGTAAATGATTCCAGCATCTAATAGTTTCAGAATTTCCTTCTTTAATACTTCCTTCATAATTGGGTTTAGTCGTCGTTGTTGCTCCACCATTGGTTTTGCGTCATCTTCCATCAAAATTTTATGCATGCAAAACGACGGGCTGATTCCCTTGATATCCGCTATTGTCCATCCTATTGCTGCCTTATGTTCTCTAAGTACCCTTAGCAATTTCTCTTCCTGCAATTTGTTAAGTACGACAACAATAATTACAGGCAAAGAATTTGAATGACCTAAATACGCATACCTGAGATGTTTAGGGAGTGTCTTGAGATCAAGAGTTGGTGGCTCCTCCAAAGATGGTTTCAATCTTTTCGTGGCTATCTCTTCCGTGTGTAAAGATTCACAAGGTGTTTTGAATCGGCTTACTCGTGGCAACGAGTCTAACATATGTAAATAGTCCATAAATTCTGGGTCATCGAGCTCCTCATCCCCCAATAACGTTGTCTCGAGAAGATCGTTGCTCAGGTTCTTTCTCATATCTTCGTTGACTATTTGATCAATTATTTCCATTCGAAAGCACTCTTCTTCATCCGCGGGGAATTTCATGGCTTTGAAGACGTTAAACTTGACTTCTTGATCTTGGACCCTTATCGTTAATTCACCTTTTTGTACGTCGATGAGTGTCCTACCAGTCGCCAAGAAAGGCCTCCCTAGGATAATCGGGATGTTTTGTCCTCCTCAAAGTCCGAATAATGAAATCGGTGGGAATATGAATTTATCAACTTTTACCAATATGTCTTCCACAATACCTCTCGGATATGTGGTGACCTATCGCTTGTTGTAATGAGATGTTCGTAGGCTTTGGGTAAGTAATCCCAATTCTGTGTAAACTGATAACGGCATAAGGTTCACACTTGCTCCTAAATCACACAAGCATTTATTGAAGGCCGTGTTCCCGATCGTGCATGGAATGGTGAAACTCCCCGGATCTTTCAACTTGGGTGGAAACTTTTGCTGTAGAACCGCGCTGCACTCCTCTGTTAGTGCCACTGTCTCAAAATCTTCTAGCTTATTCTTTCTAGACAAAATCCCCTTCATAAATTTTGCATAACTCGGCATTTGCTCTAGAGCTTCCGCAAACGGAATGTTAATTTGCAATTTCTTAAATACTTCCAAGAACTTTGCAAATTGCTTGTCTAATTTCTACTTTTGAACTCTTTGCTGAAATGGCGGTGGCGGATATACAACTGGCGTGTCATCTAACTTTTATTTCTCAGTTCGCGTATTCACATCCTGTTTTTCTGTATCCACTATGTTATCATTACTCTTATCATTGGAACCAGCTGAATTGTCTGCATTTATCCCAACCATTTGTTTTCCACTCTTCAAGGTAACTGCCTGACATTGTTCATGATTTACCTTTGGATTTCTTTCGGTGTCACTCAGTAAGGTCCCTTGTGGTCTGTTATTCAATTCTAAGGCGATTTGTCCCATCTAGTTTTCCAAATTCTTAATGGCCATTTCTTGTGATTTCATTGCCATTGCTTGGTTCTTCATAGCTACCTCATTACTTGTAATATACTTCGATAACAATTCCTCTAGATCCGATTTTCTTTCTTGACGTTGAAGTGGTTGTTGTTGATTACGAAATTCGGGAAGTGCGATGGTTGTGGAGCTTCTATTATTCAACGATCGATTGATTATTCCTATTCCCCGATTGTATGCATTCTAATATGTGTTACGAGGAATTCGTTGTTGAATGCTCATGAATCAAAATTAATCGATAAGTGGATTTTATATACACTTATCCGATATCTTTACTTGAATTAGTTGCTTATATTTATGTGTCTTAGTTAATTTTCATGCATTTTGTGTTCATTTTTTGTAGGTTATACGTTTGGGGCGGTGTGGCGACTATTAGTAAGGAAAAGCAAAGAAAAGCGTAAAGAAAAGCAAGCCGGACATCATTTGGGCTTTCATGTTTACTTCATGTTCTTGGTTTGGAACTTAGCTTACGTTGAAGAGCATCGTCTTAGCTTTTTCGAACATTTTGAATCATTCAATCGGAGTTCGGATGCTGAAGTTATGATCGTTGTACCAGCAGACGTCGAACGTCATGGTTTTGGGTGGTCATTTTCATAGTGATTACTTCCAGCTCAATTTCAGCCTTAATTCGCCCATAATTTCTCAATGCTCAAAGAATAAAAGTTGTATATCTCGTCGATATCTTGATTTGATAGGTGGCCAGGCCCCGTAACTCCTCCGGATCAAAGGTTATGGCCATTTTCAAAGTAACGTCGGAGGCGAGAAAATGTCGAACTTGGGGCCAGCGCAGCAAGGCGCCCAAAATAGGCCTATGCCCAGCGTCAGGGAGCTGGGGAGCAGTGTCTGAGCGTCAAGCCCAGCGATGGGGGAAGGGAAGAGGCTTGGTTGATGGCTTGGGCGCGTTTTGGTAATTTTGACACCTTTTGACTCAAATAGGATTGAGTTTGTTCTAAGCTCTAAAAATTGGACTTGTAATCTATAAATACTTGATGTAAGGCATAAAATAAAGGGGGATTACATAGCTTAGATTAGAGATACACTCCATTAGATTAGAACATAAACCCTAGTTCTTATTAGTTTTGGAGATTGAAGCAACTTGGAGATCATTGAAGATCAAGAAGCGGAGAAGCGAGGGGGAGCATCAGATTTGCTGACAACAAATTCTATTCTCTTCTCTTATCATACTTTTATCTTTTAATGTCTATTCAGGTTGTGGATTCTTGGTTTCAATTTATTAATTATGAACTAACTCTTTTACTAAGATTCCAATGGAACCTTTTATGATTATGAATTGATTATTTGATTTGTTCCAATATTTTATGTTGAAGTGAATTATTCATCTTGCTTTGTGCTTATTGATTAATTATCTGGCCAATAATTACCTTGTTACTCTAGAAGGAATTGGGAAAGGAATTCTAGGGTTAGAACTGGGCTTGGTGACATGTGACTTAGTTATTTGCACAGTGAATAATTAGGTTTATGAATAGAATGAGAATATCTATTTGCCGCATGTAACACATAAGGAATTGGGATTGTAGTGAGTTTAATTCAATTGTTTTGCATAGGGATATAGCAAAATTAACTTGGATTAAATAGAAGGAAAATGATCACTTGAGAAAGGGCTTTTGGCATTTGAGAATTCCTGTTAACAATTCAATAGACATAATAATTGGGATAATTGGATAATTGGTTTATAGTTCATAATTGGGGATATTGGAGTCTTAATCTTTATTTATCTGAATTCATTCGTTAAAATCTTAGTTTTAATTAGTTAATTTAGTTTTCTTAATTAGAAAAATCACGATTTGAGATTGTTTAAATAAAATTAGTTTGGTTAAGAATTAGTACTTGGTGATTTTTATTAAATAATTCCTCGTGGGAACGATACTCTACTTTCACTTTATTACTTGTTGGTAGTGTATACTTTTGCGTATTCATTGATTGCAAAATCGATCAACAAGTTTTTTTTAGGCGGCCATTCTTACGGGGAATTAATTTAATAATTATTTACCAATATTAATTTCAATCAAATTAGTCTTAATTTAAACATTTTATTTTATTTTTAATTCTCTTTCTATATTTCTCTCTTTTCGGGTACCATGGATGACTTTTGCGTATCAATGGCCATACTACGAACATGACTCAACCAAGGGAGGCGGAGATTGTGAGACTCGAGAAACTTTCGCATTGTCGGCCTGATTGAGACACTTTTGAGGATGTTTGAAGCTTTTGAAGCTCAACGTCGTCAAAGTATGGCGATTACTTGTGATTATTGTCTTTGGAAATCATATGAGTCATCAATCGCCATCGATTTCGATTTGATGCAATATAGTGGTGATTACCCCAATAATTATGTCTATCAACAACTATCATCGAGTTGGGGTATCACCGGATTTTTCATGGAATAACAATCAAGATCAATTTTATGCTCCAAGTCCAACATACCCATAGGATTTTCGTGTCCACCTCCACTACAATAGGAAGAACATTCAAATTGGGAGGAAGCCTTGGAAAAATTTATTAAAGCTTACGAAAAAGGGGCGAGGAACAAGATAAGAAAATGAATCAAGTAAATTTGAATTTGCAAAGCCAAGGCGTTGATCGAGAATACGGAAAATCAAGTGGAGCAGATAGCACATGCGTGTTGAACAATAATCCTCAATACACAGCCCTATGACATGGATTAGGGGCCGATGGAGAGCAGAACAAAATCTACAACTAGATGAGCCACAAGATGTTGAAAGAGAGGAAACAATTGGGAACCAAGAAAAGGAGATCGATGAAGATCTAACTTTGATTACCAACGAGGAGGAGCCGATGTTATTAGTGCCCCAAGTTCCTTCTCCGCCAAAGTTCAAAAATCGGTTAGATTTGCAAAACCATGTCCGCTAGGTAGTAGTCATGTCGTCGGCAATACTCCTTGTGACGTAAGCGAGTACAACTTGATGCCATGGTTCAATGAGTTGGAGAAGATAGAAGAAGAGATTGTTGTGTGTCGACAAGCCTAAATGCGAGAATTTATTCATGAGACACAATGGAAAAAACACCTAGATGTTGGGCGTTCTTTAATGTGATCTTATCTAAACAAAGCATGCTAGGTGACTTTAATACAATGGCTATCGTAAATGGGAACCTACCAAAAGCTATATTATTTCCGATGGATGGAGGGTTCCTCAACTTTCGAAGAGGAATTGGATAGCATTGACCAGACAAAGTCAATTTGAAAGACTATAAATCAATCTTGTTGGGAGGCAACCGGGAATTTTTATATTTATATGCTTTACTAGTTTATTTAGTAGATAGGAATTAATTTGCTTAGTAAGTTCTCTTATAATCTAATACATGTTGTCTCTCTTCATTGTAGGTATTGGAGGTTCAATGGATAGGAAAATGATCGTCGCTACCATCGCCATACAAAGCACCTCACGCTTAGGCGATTCTGAGGGAAGTTCTCTTCTACTTATCGCTATATTCTTACAATGAGGACATTGTAATTGCTAAGTTTGGGGAGTTTAGTTTAGTTCGTTATTGCATGTTTAGTTTCATGTTTTGTTATGTTATTTTGCATATGTTGTTAATATAGTTTAGGTTCATTATAAAAAAAAAAAAAAATTCAAAAATAATAGTTAGTTCTTATGTTCATTTTGCATAAGTCCAATGGTTTGTTATAGTTAAGTTTATTTTGGTGATGATGAGATTGGAATTGGGTAGACAAGTATAATCTTGACTATTAGAGCTTTGATGTGATTTCTTGTTATGAATTGAATCTTTTTACATTTGAAACTAGTATAATAATGATAGCATAGTAAAAAATAACTTGTTGATTGATTGAGTTTAAATTGATACATAATGGGACTCTAAAGGATAATGCTAGTTTGAATGAAAGAATGACAAGAATAAGTAGTGATGACTAAAGTTAGACAAGAACCTAAGTTTGGGGAATATATGTGGGGTATATAAGCTTTAAAAAAAAAAAAAAAAAAAGAAAACATGTTGAGTCTTGTGGTGAGTTGAGGAGAAACACTCCCCATAAACAAAAGCGTGATGGAGCGTAAAATGCACTCACCAACCATCTATCAAAAGAAAAGAGAAAGGGAAATAATCACATGGGAAAAGAGCAAAAAGGATGTGTATATATAAAAAATGAATAAAAAAAAAAAAAAAAAAAAAGAAAAAAAGAAAAGAAAGTATAAGTATCCTGCATGTACCCTTGAATTTGGTTGAGTTTAATTTTAGTTGAATCGTGCCTATCTTTGAGATTTCTTGAGTTTACACTGTATGATGCCTTCGAAGAGACTTGTTATGTGTTAAATTTGATTTTATATTAGTTAGCATGGTTGTTGAGCACACACACGCACTATACCAGTAATAACAGTTTAAGACTTGATGATTGACTAGGAAATTGTTGATTAGTTTTGATATGAAGTATTGTCGTGTTTTCTTGATTGCTCTAAGGCCGAGTGAATAGATTTGATTCTATCAAATACTTCTGGATTCGTAGGCATATAGATTAGTTGCATTTCATTGCATTGCATTGCATTATGTTGTGTTACTTGGGGACAAGCAACAGTTTAAGTTTGGGGGTATTTGATAAGTGGATTTTATATACACTTATCCGGTATTTTTTACTTGAATTAGTTGCTTATATTTATGTGTCTTAGTTACTTTTCATGCATTTTGTGTTCATTTTGTAGGTTATACATTTGGGGTGGTGTGGCGACTATTGGTAAGGAAAAGCAAAGAAAACGCAAAGAAAAGCAAACCGGACATCATTTGGGCTTTCATGTTTACTTTATGTTCTTGGTTTGGAACTTAGCTTACGTTGAAGAGCATCGTCTTATCTTTTCGGAACATTTTGAATCATTCCAATCGGAGTTCGGATGCAAGAGTTATGATCGTTGTACCAACGGACGTCGAACGTCATGGTTTTGGGTGGTCATTTTCATAGCAGTTACTTCCAGCTCAATATCAGCCTTCATACGCCAATAATTTCTCAATCCTCAAAGAATAAAAGTTGTAGATCTCGTCGATATCTTCGATTTGATAGGTGGAAGTCCCCGTAACTCCTCCCGGATCAAAGGTTATGACCATTTTCCCAAAGGACGTCGGAGCAGAAAATGTCAGAACTTGGGGCCAGCGCCGGGGCGCCCAAAATAGGCCTATGCCCAGCGTCGGGGCGCTGGGGAGCAGTGTCTGAGTGTCAAGCCCAACGATGGGGCGCTGGGGAAGAGGTTGGTTGCGGCTTGGACGCGTTTTGGGCAAATTTTGACACCTTTTTGACTCCAAATTGGATTGGGTTTGTTCCTAAGCTCAAAATTGGACTTGTAATCTATAAATACTTGATGTAAGGCATAAAATAAAGGGGGATTACATAGCTTAGATTAGAGATACACTCCATTAGATTAGAACATAAACCCTAGTTCTTATTAGTTTTGGAGATTGAAGCAACTTGGAGATCATTGAAGATCGAGAAGCGCGGGAAGCAAGAGGGAGCATCAGATTTCTTGACAATGATTCTATTCTCTTCTCTTATCATACTTTTATCTTTTAATGTCTATTCGGTTGTGGATTCTTGGTTTCAATTTATTAATTATGAACTAACTCTTTTTTTAAGATTCCAATGGAACCTTTTATGATTATGAATTGATTATTTGATTTGTTCAATATTTTATGTTGAAGTGAATTGTTCATCTTGCTTTTGTGCTTATTGATTAATTATCTGGCCAATAATTACCTTGTTCCTCTAGAAGGAATTGGGAAAGGAATTCTAGGGTTAGAACTGGGCTTGGTGGCATGTGACTTAGTTATTTGCACAGTGAGTAATTAGGTTTGTGAATAGAATGAGAATATCTATTTGCCGCATGTAACACATAAGGAATTGGGATTGTAGTGAGTTTAATTCAATTGTTTTGCATAGGGATATAGCAAAATTAACTTGGATTAAATAGAAGGCAAATGATCACTTGAGAAAGGGCTTTTGGCATTTGAGAATTCATATTAACAATTCAATAGACATAATAATTGGGATAATTGGATAATTGGTTTATAGTTCATAATTGGGGATATTGGAGTCTTAATCTTTATTTATCTGAATTCATTCGTTAAAATCTTAGTTTTAATTAGTTAATTTAGTTTTCTTAATTAGAAAAATCACGATTTGAGATTGTTTAAATAAAATTAGTTTGGATAAGAATTAGTACTTGGTGATTTTTATTAAATAATTCTTCGTGGGAACGATACTCTACTTTCACTTTATTACTTGTTGATAGTGTATACTTTGCGTATTCATTGATTCTTGAAATCGATCAACAAGTTTTTAGGCGTCATTCTTGGGAATTAATTTAATAATTATTAACCAATATTAATTTCAATCAAATTAGTCTTAATTTAAACATTTTTATTTTTAATTCTCTTTCTATATTTCTCTCTTTTCATGTACCGTGGATGACTTTGCGTATCAATGGCCATACACGAACATGACTCAACCAAGGAGAGCGGAGATTGACAGACTCGAGAAACTTTCTGCATTGTCAGCACAGATTGAGACACTTTTGAGGATGTTTGAAGCTTTTGAAGCTCAACATCGTCAAAGTATGGCGGATACTTGTGATTATTATGCTGGAAATCATGAGTCATCAATGCGCCATCAGTTTCGAGCCGGTACAGTATAGTGGTGATTACCCCAATAATTATGTCTATCCCAACAACTATCATCAGGATTGGGGGTATCACCCGGATTTTTCATGGAATAACAATCAAGATCAATTTTATGCTCCAAGTCCAACATACCCACAGGATTTCTTGTGTCCACCTCCACTACAATAGGAAGAACATTCAAATTGGGAGGAAGCCTTGGAAAAATTTATTAAAGCTTCTGAAAAAAGGAACGAGGAACAAGATAAGAAAATGAATCAAGTAGAGCTGAATTTGCAAAGCCAAGGGTCGTTGACCAAGAATCTGGAAAATCAAGTGGAACAGATATCACATGCATTGAACTACCGTCCTCAATACACCTGGCCCTATGACATGGATTCCGAGACTGATGGAGAGCCCGAACAAAATCTACAACTAGATGAGCCACAAGATGTTGAAAGAGAGGAAACAATTGGGAACCAAGAAAAGGAGATCGGCGAAGATCTAACTTTGATTACCAACGAGGAGGAGCCGATGTTATTAGTGCCCCAAGTTCCTTCTCCGCCAAAGTTCAAGAATCCGGTTAGATTTGCAAAACCATGTCCGCTAGGGCTTTTGGCATTTGAGAATTTATGTTAATAATTTAATAGACATAATAATTGGGATAATTGGTTTATAGTTCATAATTGGGGATATTGGAGTCTTAATCTTTATTTATCTGAATTCATTTGTTAAAATCTTAGTTTTAATTAGTTAATTCAGTTTTCTTAATTAGAAAAATCACTATTTGAGATTGTTTAAATAAAATTAGTTTGGGTAAGAATTAGTACTTGGTGATTTTTATTAAATAATTCCTCGTGGGAACGATACTCTACTTTCATTTTATTTCTTGTTGACCGTGTATACTTGCACGTATTCATTGATTGCGAAATCGATCAACACCGACTCTGGGTTGATTGGGCATTGATCCTTCGAATGTTCCCCTGCGCACAACTCACAAATAATTGCAACTGTCTGCGTCTGTCCCCCGGACCACATGTCGAACTTCTTAGCAAGTGCTGAAATCTGCGCTGTTATTGCCGTCACTCCATCTACTTCTAACACTCCAGCGACCATAGGTTGTGTCATTCTTGCAGTGGGCCACTAATAATTATTAACAGCCATAGTCTCTATCAACTGGTATGCCTCCTTATACGTCTTAGCCATAAATGCTCCCCCCAATGCTGCATCAATACTAGTCCTGAGATTCCCATGTAGTCCGTTGTAAAATGTATTCAATTGCAACCATTTGGGCAGTCCGTGATTTGGGCATTTTCTAAGCAATTCCTTGTATCTCTCCCACGCCTCGTACAGTGACTCCCCATGTTGCTGATCAAACATGGTAATCTCATTCCTCATCTTTGCAGTTTTTGCAGGTGGGAAGAATTTTGCTAAGAATTTCTGAGCCAGGTCCTCCCACGTCGTTATCGAACCTGCTGGTAGAGAGTGTAACCAACTCTTCGCCTTGTCCCGCAGAGTGAATGGGAACAAGCGAAGCCTAACTACCTCGTCCGACACCCCATTATACTTGAAGGTGTCGCATATTTCCAGAAAACTGATTAGATGATCGTTCGGATCGTCATTAGCCATTCCCCCAAACTGCACTGAATTCTACATCATTTGAATTGTCCCAGGCTTGATTTCAAATGTGTTTGCAGCTATTGCAGGCCTGGTGATACTAGACTGCAGCTCAGTCACCTTGGGTGTTGCAAAATCTCTCAACGCTTTCTGGTCTTCGGCAGCCATTTCTTCTTCCTTTTCAGAGTTTTCGAATTCGTCCCTTTTTTCCTCTATTCACTTACTTAACCTCTGAAACCTTCTATAGATGTCGTCCTCAAAAGGAAGCAAGTCTGGATTTTTTGATCGAGTTTGCATAAACCAATATCAAAAACCTGAAATTCGAAGAACAAAACAAAACAAAAATTGTTTAAGTAAAACTGGACTAATTAAACTGATATTGCAAATATAAAAAAAAATCTATATTTAAATCCCCGGCAACGGCGCCAAAAACTTGTTGGGTAAAATCTATATACGCACAACACGCAAGTATACATGGTTAACAAGTAATATAATAGTAAGTAAAGTATCGTTCCCTTAGAGATTTAACACAAATTTCCCTTGCAACTACCAATTTCCTACTAATCCAAATTTTATTAAACTAATCAATTTCCAATTTATATAGAAAATATCACAATCATTCAAAAATCAACTTAATAACCACAAACACTAAATCGGGATTTTCAAACAAGTATTGGAGAATTAGGCTTATAACTTCACTTTATGCACCCCTCTGATTAGTATCACCTTTTTCCAGTTTAACTCACCATCCCAGCTTATTAATCAAGAACACATAAGTATTATTAATCACTTCTCGATATATTAACACCATATTAACCCAAATCCACAATTAAGATAGAATTAAGTCAAACATCTTAATTAATCAACTCACTATATCTCTATGTGAATTCCAATTAAGCAAGGTTTAATTCCAAGTTCTCTTCACGATTACATGTGATGTCAAGCATATCTCTACCTCAACAATAATCAATAATTTGCAATTCACAAATTTCATGACACATGCTATATTAACTAGGTCTAGATTTATATTTCATCTCTCGAGTTCATACAAATCTATATAAAATTGTTGATCAAGCAATTCATAAATTCAAGCTCCAATCAATATAGATAAACTGCATAATAGCTATATTAAACTGAAAACCAAGGTTACACAATCATCGTTCCACTTAGAGATCCATTAAAAGCCTAACAAATAATTTAGCCCATAATAAATGAATTAAACACTGCATAAATTAAAGAAAACATCATCCCAATTATAGAGATAAAAATGAGAGAAGAATAATAATACACCACCCTTCTCCGCTTTCGATTATGAAATCTTCGTGAATTTATTCCTGTTCCTCGTTCCTCCAATTCTTGCTCTCCCCAAATCCTTGTTCATGTAATTGAATTAATGATATGATCTGAATGCTCTCCAAGTCTGTTTTGATCAGACTTTATCCCCTCCTTATGCCATGACTCCTAATCCATCTATAAGTCCTGCACAAGAGAGACTCCTTCCATTCACCACCACTGGCCTCACTCAGGATCACTTGTCAGTAGCGGTCCGCTACCGCCTTCAATGCTTTCATGACATGCTCGCACTAGCTTTCGCCAAAGAACTTCTCCACGCCCAGCCATGGTCCGCTACGACAACCTTCTTACTGCATAAGGCCTCCGCCCGCGCAAAGTGATCATCAACTTTTCCCTCCCGGTAGCGTTCAGCGCTTCAGCCTATACTCACTACAAATAGCGATCACGCGTTAGGCCACCAGAATTCACATGTTGCTCCAAAATGTCTTCCAATACTCCCAATTGCTATATGAGTTGGAGTTACCTACAACAAACGTAAACCCTATCAAAAATAACATGAAAGTACCCAAAAACTAACAAGATAACAAGCCATATAAACATAATTCATGGGTTAAAAACCCACTCATCAATAATTCCCTTATACAGATTGCAAGGATATATATAGGATAATATTCTAACAAACCACATATTCTACTTGAACATAAACATCATAATTGAAGTAAATTACGCCCCTGCCACTATTAACTATTGTGACATTCCTCATCCCTTAAAAAAAGCCTTGCCCTTAAGGCTAATTTTCAGAACGATCACCTAGCTTGCTAGCATGTAAGATTCCAGCAATGCAGGATATATACAACCAATAATTACTAAGTAAATTTAGACAATTCCACTATGAAACAAATAGAGCAAAGAGAAACCACCCATGAAAGAATTGCACAACCACACACATGACAAGTGAAATAGAAAACTTCATTGCTTTGACTAGATGAGTATTTAATTCTTTCTCATTTGTCAGAATTTCATTTTTAGTGATGAACTAATCCAAACCAACCGTGGTAACTGTATTTCTACATGGTACATCCTTAACTGTTTCTTGCCTTTTCCCCATCCAAATAATAGTTCTTCAAACACTCTTAACATACAAATCCATTTTCTATCCTGATACGTACTTGGGACCCATAATCCTGACTTTCAAACTTGCTAGCAAACACACCACTTAAGGCAAAAAACCTACCCTTATCAGAAGTTGGAAACATCTTAGACATGTAGAGCACAAGAGGTTCGTAGAGATCACAATTTTTAATAACATTGGCATAAATATCGTCAAGTGGTCCCTCATACAAGTTCTCAACATAGTATTTCTGAGCTATTGAAGGTGAGGGAAGATGAAATATCATCATTTCCAGAAGGGTTGTATTTGGAATAAGCCAGGTATGCATAACATTTTTCATCAAGGCCTTTTGCATCAAATCCTTCTCATTAGACTTCGTGGTAGCACCAAGTTTCTATAACATATGTCGCGAGTTATCATTCTAATCATTCATGCAAGTGTTGATGATCTGCTTGATGGGTTCGTAACAAAATTAAACAAAGTCACTCTTGCATGTAACACTATCAGTACTCTTGTTAGTCCATTTCTTGGTAGCATGATCAAGGAAATTTCTACTCCAAAGTTATTCTATCATCTAGGACACATCAACACCAAACTTGAAAGCATACATTTTTGCAAAGTTAGTTAGAGTAAAAGCCCAACCAAATACACAACTCCTCTGAAGGTGATGTATAAGGTTAAACTTAAATTATAGCTCCATACATTTAGATACTACCACAAGAACACAAGTTGCTACAATAGTTTGGACCTGTTTAAATGAACTACCAACCAACATCATCTCAAATAATAACCAGATAGTTGCATCATTCACAACAAATCCAATGTAAACCCAAGTGTTAATGCCAAAATCTGACCGCTCGCCAAATCACCGAATAACGAGCTAAGAAGACGTTTACAATGGAGGATATGCAATTATTTTAGCATGTGTATGTGGAATAAAATAATGATACATGGAAATAAAATAATAACACAATAATTTTACGTGAAAATCCAATTGCGAAAAAATCACGGGGAGAGATCTCAGAAATCCACTATAAAAAATAATATGGAGAGTACAAATTGTTTATTACTCTCTTCCTCCTCATCACTCTCCGTATTTTCTCTCTTTTCTGTGTTTTACCTTATTATGTTTAGCCCTGAAACCCTTGCTTATTGCTGTTTTTATAGATGTCATGTCCATCTGAATCTAATTAAGAGTAGGAGTCCTTTTTAGAATCACCTTATAACTACAATTAATGACTGATCTATTCCTTGCCAAATTAGATCTCATTATCTCCCCTCAATAAGGAAACATAATCTTACTTTAATAAGGACTTTCTCACTATTTGAGCAAACGATCAAAATAAATGTATATGGGCCAACACCAAATCCGTACAATTAAATAAATTGGGTTACACCTTGGCTAAACTCAAATAATTACATCCCAACACCAATAGTTATAATCCTCCATGAAATTTAAATCACCAACACATAGTCCATGATTAGAGTTTATATATATGGAGAGAATGACATACCATGCCTTAACAATATAGACAATGCATTGTAGGTTCATTGCATCCTTAACTCTTGCTAACTAAGCTGTTTCTTTTGTCTTCCAGTGGTGGTCCAAAATAATTACACCAATATCCCCACAACTTCTAGATGTATAAATTTTAGCTTTCCCGTCCATTCTCGGAATATAGTCCTTCAAGTTAGTCATCCCATCTTCACTATTTGTGGAATGATATCTAAATAATTCGGTGTTGTTTGTCTTATTTTGGGAGTCTTCATAAATAACAAGTTTTTTAAGAAAGCCTCATAGAATTTGCTACAAGATTTCTTGTTCTTTAGTAGTATTTACATTTCCTTCCCTTTTTATGTTATTTTTTTCTACCACCTTAGAAAAGAAACTGCCAATTTCTGAAAGTACTCCATTTAGGACTAGTATTTTTTATCAAAAGACGTTTTATCATCCTAATTATTCTTAATCTCGGGGCCCACACGATTCTGGAATATTTCAATGCAAAGACTATAGTTAATCAATGCATCAATGGTAACAACAATAGTGGATTTGGCATGCCCTATATTCCAATCACGAAACATAAATTGCATACCAATGTTACTCTTTTCGATTACACCATCATCATCGGTGATACTTAGCTTTCGTGGATTATTGCATGAAACTTTCATTAGAGCTAAATTCTTCAAAAACTAGCAGCCTAGTGTACCAGATCCTACAACTAACACTTGAACATCTTCCAGTTTCTTCTTGAGTTTAGCCTTAAAAACTGAAATGTGAGCATCATAATGGTTGTTCAATGGTTTAAAGTCGTCTAGGTCCTTGAGTATGTCTCTCAATGGTTTAAAATTCAAGATCTTAGGGTGCTTCACCTGATTGACAATACAACCTCCCCCATACGAGCTAAAATTTGAAGTTTCCTTTTTAAGGCTGAAAGAATATGGCCTTACATTAATGACCTTTCGCGACTTTCCATCATTAAGTTTTGTCATTCCTCAAACTTCTGAGAAAACAACAAGAACCCCATCTTGGAACTCTAGTCTTTCATCATCTCCATTATTTTCAGCACTCATTATGATGAGGATATGTATGAGTAAATGAACTACTAAACACATGAGTTGTCGTAGAACATCCCTCATATCTTTTATAGTAGATTCCACAGTCAACCAAGTCCTTCTCATTAATTCCATTAAACTCATTTCCACACATAGAGGCCATATCACATTAGCTGAACTAACATTTCTTCCGGATACTTTATCAAGCAACTTAGGCATATTTTCAAAGATCCCACAGTGAATATGGAATGAACTAGAGTATTATGTATGTATACTTTATACCCCAATCCATACTTGTTCACATGGCCTTGAACTTGCAAGACATGATCAATACCAATTGCAACATATGTTTCTATAGCGTCGAATCCATATAAACAATAATAATCTAGAAATTTTATCCCACAAGATCTCACGTTGCACTTATTATTGTTGAAGCCATATTAAAAATATATTAATTAGAAAATGAGGATTGGACCATAAAACTTAACCCATTTTGGAGATCTCCAGGTCCAAAATTTAAACCATTACTTAACCTATTATTCCAAAGATCAAAATCACACCTCAAAACTTGATGAAGATTAATATACTCCACCATTGTTTGTAAAAAGTTGAATTCACAGTTGATTTTCGAAAGGACCTCCTCATCCTCCACAAATTTCTCTCGAAGGATTTGTTGTTCTATATTTTTGACTGGTTTAGGCATTCTAACATAGAAGTTGTACACAACTTCAGAAGGTTCATTCCCCCACAAACTTTGATTCACTATCTTTTACCATTTCTGTTTCAGTCCTTTCAACAAATACTTGATGATCACCTGCAAACCTTCCATATAGCTCGATAACAAAGTCCTACCAACAGTCCGGAGTTCGTGTATTTAATAACTTTCCTTCAATATATTGATAGTACCATTCTAGTGCTTCTCCTTCAAAATTCTGGATTACATATTGAATCATATCTACTTCAGTCATAGGATTCACTTTGAAAAATTCTTCATAGTCTTGAATAAATCCATAAGGAGCACTGCTGGAAAAAGGAACACTATAATCATGTATTACTGGTACTCCACTCAATTGGCACAAGAAGGAGTGCTGCATGGTGAATCATGTACCATTTCCCATAGTCAGAAGCTACCGAGGAACGATGACTCTAATACCAGTTTGTCATGCTAAAAGTTCATAACATTATCGTAGTGAATAACTAGAGTTGATGCACCCATGTGGTATTCTAGGGAGATAACTTTTAATATCTGGACTTGAAATAGGTTAAAATAATAGGAAAAGAAGAGTACTAAACATGAGAAAAGATCAAGAAAATTAAAAAGATAAAAGCGGAGTTCATTTCATTGATAATTCTCTCCTGCAAATTGCAAGGATATATAGATAATATTCTAACAAACCACATATTCACTTGAACATAAACATCACAATTGAAGTACTAACTATTGTGACAACAAATTACCAGCTAACAAGGACCTTATAATTGAATTTAGCAAGTAGTTGATTTTTTTGAAACTTCACCAATTCTGGTAAAAGTGAGAGACTGCCAAAATCTTTTTCTTGCTTAGATTATTTCTTAAAGATAAACTGCATTAATGATGGTGTTAGTTTATTTTGAAGCCAACAAAACTAGGAGTGTAAATGTGTAAGTAAGCAAAACAACATCAATAGTTCTTTGATGTTTAAAAAACTCATACTTATTCTTTCGTAAGAGTTTTTTTAAGTCTGATATGTATTGTTAAAGTTTTCTGTTGAATTACAATTGTGACCTATATCAATATATGAAATTGAATATGAGTATAAGTCGGAACACCGCATTACATATCGGATAAAAAGAGTTACTACTAATAGTTATTCACATAATTGACAAAAGTCGATACAATCGCAAGATATATCATTTCTCGACTTTATTTATGTGTAGTATTACTCAGAAAGTCACGTGGTTGAGGAGATTCTTTGAGAAAATAAGAAATAAAAAAATAGTAACTCAAAAATATCAATTTAAAAAGTACTAACACGTATTATAAAAAAATATTTATTTTCATTCAAAAAATCTATCCAAAAAATATTAAATGACAAAAGGAACTTTCTCTAATCTAATCTTGAAGAGAAAATTTATTTAATTTCTTTATTTCAAAATCTAAAAGAAAGGTCTTTATAATATTAATAATTAGGAGAGACAATTTCACAACAATTATTTCGATAATATTATAATGACAATTATATACATACAAAAGGTGATCAAGATATGATTGATTATTTGGTTATAACTCTCAGGCTTATCTACAAATAATAAATAACAAATCATCAATCAAGTATTAACTACATTTAGGCATGAACAAAAAGGTTGTTTTACCCGATCTTGTATGGACCAGTCAGTATTTAACCGTTGACCAGGCAGGACTAGGTCCATGTTTAAATCAATAGAGGCCATGTCAAGTTAGTGTTACCAGCTTAAAATGAGATTTGTTACAGCTTGAAGGTCAAGCCAAGAGTTGATGAGTGGGTTTTATATCTACGAATCGGGTTGATTTGGACTTGAATCTTGATTATTCTCAAGAGTTTCATGTTACTTTTGATGCATTTTTGTTCGTTTTGTAGATTGTATTGCATAGGATTGGGACTGGAAGGGACTGAAATGAAAGTAAAGTAAAAAGAAGCAAAATGAGGGTGGCAGATGGTCTAGCGCGACAATACCAATGCTCAGTACAATCTTGACATGGCAACGCTTAGGCACGGGTTCTCGAGAATTCTTGGTAGGACATCTGGTATGACAATGCCATCTTCAAGGCAAAAAACGCACGCAGCGGGCTGTGAATTGGCTTAGACTGATTTTTCAAGCTTTGTAAGTTTTAATCAATTCTAGTGGGATTTGGACTTGTTACTTCTTAATGGTTTAGAACTTTAGTTATGGGCTATAAATAGATTATATCAGACCATTAGAGAGTGATCTTGCAACCTTGTGGCTAACCCTAGTTTTGGAGAAGGATTTTGAAGGCTTGAAGCAAGGAGGTGATCACGAAGGAAGAGCATCTTAGAAGGCTAAAGACAAGACTAAGGATTGCGTCAAAACAGTTTTATTTCTCTTCTCTTAATCTTTTAATTTGCATTTTCTGGATGATGATTAAATTATGGATGATTATTATTACTTCAGTTATGAACTAGTTCTTATTCTAAGATTGCAATGGAACTTGATGTGTAGTTTTAATTAAATTACTTTTTGTGGGTTATTGTTAATTATAATTAGATTGTCTATTATATCTTGCACTAATTACTTGATCAACAATTAATGTGGTAATCTATATGAAATTGAGAGATGAATTAAAAATTTAGAACTGTATATAATAACGTATGATTGTGTTTTCCGCTTAAGTTGGAATTAATAATTTGTATATAAGATAGAGATATACCTATATGCCTTATGTAATATCAAGAGAATCTGTACTTAAATCTTTTTTAATTCTAATTCACATAGAGATATAGTGAGTTAATTATCTAGGATGTTATTCCTAATTCTATCTTTTGTGGATTTAGGGAGATTTTTTTATATTATTATCGAGAGGTGCTTATAAATACTGACGAGTTCTTGATTAACAATCCAACATAGTTGATGTAAATTAACAAGAAGTGATAAGACTGGAACGAAACATCAAGGAAAATTGTAATCTTAAGCCTTTTAAATCTGAAATCAATTCTTAGTAGTTAGCAATTAATTAGCTTATCTTATATTAAAAATTCAACATTTTTTAGACATTTGTTTAATAAAATTAATTTAATACAAAATTAGTACTTGATAGTATTATATATAATTCTTCGTGGGAACGATACTCTTTTTGTCATTATATTGCATAATCGATCGCGTATACTTGCGTGAATTTGCTAAGTATAGAAATAAGAAAATAAGTTTTTGGCGCTGTTGTCGGGGAATTGTTTTAATATCTGTTAATATTAGTTTCAATTAGATTAATCTTAGTTAAAAACTTTTTAGTTCACATTTCAAGTACTCTTGACTTGTGTATGCAAACAAGATCGAAACGCTAGGAACTGTTTCCATACGAGGACGAAATTGATAGGAAGATCCCACAATTGCTAAAGTTTTACCGAGAAACACGAGAGCGAGAGAAAATGGCAAATGAGGAACAAAAATCTTTGAGGGATTATACGATGCCAAATATGGATGAAATCAAATCGAGCATTCAGAGGCCATCTATCAACGCAACCACTTTTGAGATTAAACCGGGCACGATTCAGATGATCCAAAACTTGGTACAATTTGGGGGAATGACCAATGATGACCCAAATGAACATTTGGTGAGTTTCTTAGAGATTTACGATACCTTCAAGCATAACGGAGTCACATATTATGCGATTCGACTTCAGTTATTCCCGTTTACTTTGAGAGACAAGGAAAAAAGCTAGTTACATTCACTTCCACTAGGATCAATCATAACATGGGATGATTTGTCATAAAAGTTTCTAGCAAAGTTCTTCCCGCCTGCCTAAACTGCAAAGATGAGGAATGATATCACTACGTTTGCTAAGAAGGATTCAGAGTCACTATATGAAGCTTGGGAAAGGTTTAAGGAATTATTGCGAAGGTGCCCATACCATGGTCTTCACAAGTGGTTACAAGTACATACATTTTATAATGGGCTATTCAATGGTACACGGACTAGTATTAATGCAGTGGTTGGAGGAGCATTGATGGCAAAAAGTTTGATGATGCTTACAATTTGCTACAGACCATGGCAGCCAATAATTACCTGTGGTCTACTGCTAGGATGACACAACTAAAGGCAGCGGGGGTAATAGATGTGGATGCAGTTATAATTTTGTCAGCCCATATTTTTGTGCTTACGAAGAAAATCGATGATCTTAGGGGTCAAAAAATGTAGACTGTGGCGGTAATATATGAGTTATTGTGACACCCCCAAATTCGGGTACTTAAATTCCCACATGATTTGGTGTTCATTAAACAAACATCATATGTCTATCTACCCATAATAAATGAAAACATAAATAGATAGAAATAAATCATCTCCTTAAGGAGTTACATCATCTGAAATAATTAAATAAACCCCAGGTCATTCTAACCTTAAATCTCAAATGCGAAAATATAAACAAATAATAGTCTAAATCAGCTGACTCGGAAAGATATAAAGTTCGGTTGGAACGAGGAATGTGAGAAGAGTTTTCAAGAACTCAAGAGGAGACTCATTTCAAAGACTGCTCGACAATACCATCGGTTCGGAGGATTTGTCATCTACAAATGATGCTTGGGCAAAAGGTTAGGATGTGTTCTCATGCAACATGGGAAAGTCATAGCCTATGCCTCACAATAACTCAAAGAATATGAGAGGAATTATCCTACTCATGACCTAGAGTTAGCAATTTTGTTGTCTTCGCACTTAAAATTTGGAGGCATTACTTGTATGGGAGAAAGTGGAGATCTTTACGGATCATAAAAGCCTCAAATATTTCTTCACTCAAAAGGAACTCAACATGCGCGACAACGACGTTCGCTTGAATCATTGAAAGATTATGATCATACCATCCAATACCATCTTGGAAAAGCGCGTGGTAGGTAGCGATTTATTGAGTAGAAGATCATATCGCGTACGAAAGTGCAATATTGTCAACGCAAAGGCCTATTTTGTATGACTTGCAAAGGATGGAGATAGAGATAAAGACTCAGGGACCCACGTGGTGATGGTGAATATCTGAGTAGAACCGACTTTAATTGATAAAATTAAACCGCTCAAGTTACGGATCGGGAGGCGATGCGTATGAGGAAGAAAGTGCAAGAAGGTGCAATGTAGGAAGAAAGAATCGATGAAGAAGGAATACTTGAGTCAACTCAGATTTTTGTGTTCCTAACGACCACGATTTAAAGTATAAAATCATGATGGAGGCGCATAACACATCAATTTACAATCCATTCAGGGTACCAAAATGTATCATGATCTTGATATACATTTTGGTGGGGCAATATGAAGAGAGAGAGAGATACCGTATTTTATCTCAAGGTGTCTAACGTGTCAACGACTCAAGGTGAGCATCAAGTACCAAAAGGTCCATTGCAACCACTTGAAATTCCAGAATGGAAGTGCGAGCACATTACCATGGATTTCGTTACTGGTCTTCCCAAAGTATCTCAAGGAATAGATGCGATTTGGGTCATTGTTGATAGATTGACCAAGTCTGCTCACTTTTTACCAATACGAGAAACTTATACACTTGAACGTCTTGCTCGTATGTACATAAACGAGGTTGTAAGATTGCATGGTATGCCAGTATCCATAGTTTCTGATCGAGACCCAAGATTCGCTTCAAGATTTTGGGTTAGTTTGCAAAAAGCTATGGGCACGGATTTACGATTTAGCTCTGCATATCATCCTCAGACGGACGGGCAGTCGGAGAGGATGATTCAAACTCTTGAAGATCTATTAAGACTCTGTGTCCTTGACTTCAAGGGAATTTGGGACAAGTTCTTACCATTGGTGGAGTTTTCCTACAACAACAGTTATCAAGCAAGTATTGGCATGGCTCCATTAGAAGCGTTATATGGAAGAAAGTGTCGTTCTCCAGTATGCTGGGATGAGGTGGGTGAAGCAACGTTTTTGGGACCGGAGTTGGTACGTATGACTACGGAAAAGATTCAAACGATCCGACAATGTATAAAAACCTCACAAGATCGACAAAAGAGTTATGCTGATCTTCATCGAAAGGACGTGGAATTCTATATAGGAGATCATGTGTTGTTACGTGTTGCTCCATGGAAAGGAGTTACGAGATTTGGAAAGAGAGGAAAGCTAAATCCTCGATTCATCGGCCCATTTTTAATCCTTGATCGAGTAGGAACTGTGGCCTATAGACTCGCTTTACCGCCAAGTATGTCTCATATTCATAACGTTTTTCACATATCCATGTTACGTAAATATGTGGAAGACCCGAACCACATTATTGAGTTAGAATCGGACGAAATAGCGGAAGATTTGACGTATGAAGAGGTTCCTGTTCAAATCTTGGATAAGAAGGAACATATTCTACGCTCCAAGGTTATACCTCAAGTCAAAGTTTTGTGGAGAAACCACGATGTTGAGGAAATGACTTGGGAGTTAGAATCTGAAATGAAATCAAGGTATCCTTACCTCTTCAATATACAGTCGTACCACTCTAATTTCGAGGGCGAAATTTCATAAGAAGGGGAGATTGTAAAACCCCAACTTTTTGAATAAAGATGAATTTTTTATAAATATTATTTTTAAATATTATGGAGTAAAATTGATATAATGTTATAGTTGTGGGTAATATTTATAAATTTTGCAAAGCACGCAAGTTGTTATATAATATTCGATTGGCCTGGGAATATTCGTTTTAACAGGAATATTCGTATAACTGACAAGCACAATCATTGGTGGACTAATAACGGAATTATTGTCGGATTGAGAAAACGACAAAATACTTTTTATGAAAATAACTACGGAAGTTTTACTGTTAGCTGTTGAAACACCCTTGTTAAAGGTGTTAAAGAATACGATGTCTGGCGTGGTTGCATAGTAGTAGCACACGGTATTAATTATTGATGCTTACATGATAAGTCACTCATTTTGTTGGTATTATTAATGTAATAATACTGAGAAAATCTTTTTATATAAAATGAATACTTTTATAAAGTTATTCTATAAATAGAATATATTATATTCTATTATGCATAGTGTTGCATAGTGTCTATATATAGTGTTTTGCATAGTAAAATCTTTTTTATATAAAAAGCAGAATACTTTTATAAAGTTATCATTTTATTAGACAATAATTAGAATATATTATATTTTATTATGCATAGTATTTGCATAGTGCACTGATAGTGTTTGCATAGTAAAATCTTTTATAAAGTTATTCGTTTTATTAGATTATAAATAGAATATATTATATTTTATTTAAAAGATTTTGCTTTAATTATGGACCGTCAGATTAAAGTAAATCAATCTAGACCATTCATGGATTAGTTACTATGCATTCCATTTTCCTATAAATAGAATCTCATTCCTTCATTATTTTCTTACGAATTCACTGAACTCTAGAGAGAGAAACTATAGAGAGAGACTATAGAGAGATAGAAGAAAAGTATTCTGCTACTTAACTACTTTTATATTCAGTTTCTTTTAAGGTAAGGGATATTATTCTTTTGTATTTGAGAAGAGAACTTTTGTTATTCCATTTCTTTATTATTCTATTGGAATAACTTCAGATCTGTGGAATACCCTATCGTGGTGACATTCTTCTATTATTCTGTTTTATTATTCGTTGGAACATCCATGCTCGTGTTATATATCTGGGACACCGGTTTGCTTTTTTATTATTCTGTCTTTATTTTCCGTTGGAACATCCTGTCTGTGCTCTACGATGGACTTGGTTCCGTCTTTATTAGTTTATTCTTTATTATTACATTGGAACATCACGCTTGATTGTGATTTTCACGACCGGGTTCCATTATTATTATTCTATTGGAATAACTCATTTATCTAAGTAATCTGCATGCGTGGTGATTTGTTGTTATTCCATTCCTTATTATTCTCGGTTGGTTAAAATTTTGACTTCTATACTCCATGAAATTAGTGGAATATCCTTGATATTTGCGCTTCATCCAAGATTTTCATGAAAATATTCTTCCGAGAAATCTTGAATTTTACTCTACAAAGCAAAGATCATGTTGACAATTTGGACGTTATTAGTTCCTAAATAACTTAATTCTTGAACTTGTTTTATTGAATTTTATATCATTGTCATCATCCTCATGTTTATATTTTTGAAAGTCATCCGTATCTCGTAAAGCATGGATGGACTTGGTATGATTATGAGCGAGGATTATTCTTGTGTAATCATGACCGTAATGTTACAAATGATGTGTAAAAAGTCCTCATTGGCCCGTAGTGCATTGATGGACAGTTGTTGGCATGATCATGACCATTGATGAATACACAAATATTCTTGGCCCGTAGTGTATGGAATTTGTGGTCGTGACCCTAATGAATATCCTTGGCCGTAGTGTATGGATGATGTGGATTATTTATTAAGCTGAGTCTCAGCGATAAAAGTGATGAAAAACTTTTTAAATCATAAAAGATAGTAGATTCTATTCTCTACTTGACTCTTTTAATGGATTGCTTGATCCGCTGCAGTTTAAACTTGATGTCTATTATATTTTATCGGTTTAACATTGTTGAGGACTAATGTAAATTTATTCGCATTATCTTAGTCATAATATTTCTTCATCGGGCTAGTTGAGCTCACCCTTCCTTTCACTTTGTTCTCTTGAGAGAAAATGAGAATATATTTGGGACGAGTTGGGGAGCGGAGTGATGGTCCGGAGGATAGCATTAGTAGTCCTCACTATTCTGTGAAATAGTGTGATAATATTTGTAATGAGGACTCCTTTTGAGTTTGTATAATCTCTAGAAGACAATATTTGTATTCAAACTCACAGTTTATGTTTTGTCGTATTGTACACGACAGTTGTATTAGTAAGTTGTATTTAAATTCTGTACCATGTATCTGGCGACCCAAGATGGGTGATGTATACCTTATTTTGGGGGCATCACATTGTGCCTGCAGCTGGCGCTGCGAACCAGAACTGCAATTCGCAAAAAATTGCAGAACATGACCAAAACACCTAATTAATTCATTCTCAAGCATACCCAGACACTGTAATACACATATAACTATTACCCAACCATTCTAGCATGATTTTAACAAGTTAAAATATACAATTTCCAGAATCAAATCATGTAATTTCACTGTTCTTGATGTTCTTGAAAGTTTTGAAACAAAACATGAAGATTGACACTACGGGTTCGTTATAGCGCTAAATCTGTCCATTCGAAGTTTGTTTTCTTCGTTTTAACATGCATAATTATATACAAGTGTATATTTATAATACAACGTATGATTAACACATTAAACTTGTGCGTAAGGGCCATATGGCCATATTTTTATACTCTGTACTTCAAAAATCTAATTACAACATATTTTTATGAATTTGATGTTATGAACACATACATATATGATAACAACATGTTATGATGGCACATTATTATATATATATATACACAATTATTACTCCTTTTCAATCATAGAGACTTGAAAGCCATTTTTATAAAAATGTAAACAACGTGAATTGAAATTGGGTTAAAGAGATTACCCAGAGTGTAGAATGTAGATTAGTAGAGATGAAACCTTTCTCAGATACTTATTCAATCACACAACTCACAATTTCCCTCAACAAATTCTCAATTTCTCTCTGTGATTTGCTTTGCCAGACTTAGAAAAATAAAAGAAGAAGACATATATAATTTATAAAAACTGACGCAGTTGTGGTCAGTTAATCCAATTCGTGGTTAACTGCCCAACTCCCAATAGGGCGCTGTTTGGCTAGCATTAAAAGGTTCATTCGCATTTATTTTGATAAACCTCTTATACTATAGTTTAATAATGTCACACCCATTTACACAATAAATCAAATATCTTATTTAATTTAATTTAAATAAAATATAATAATTTCTCATTAATTCACATAGTCAAAAAAATTAAATTTCTCATTTATTAATTATGTCAAATTATTAAATCTCTAATTAATTATTAAATTAATTAAAATAACATTATGCTTATTAAATATTTCATTTAATTCAATAAGCTCACATAAATACATAATTTGAATAATAAAAATTCTTCACATTAATTTAATAAATATAACACATATAATTAAATTAATCTACCACAATTTCATCAATTAATTATTTAATCCAATAATTAAATCATCGAAAAATATTTATTTAATTCAATAAATATTCAAATAAAACTACAAAAATCTTGTTTGTCACATCTTTCCCCCCTTAAAAGGATTCTGTGCTCAGAATCACGACTCAATCAATTCGTCCCGTTACATTCTCCCCTCCTTACAAAGATTTTATCCTCAGAATCGCTTACACATAAATTAAGTAAATAAATGAGGATAATTCTTCATCATATGCTCTTCGAGTTCCCACGTTGCTTCTTCAGCGTTGTGGTTCCTCCAAATTACCTTAACATTAGGTATTACTTTATTTCTGAGAACTTGTTCCTTTCTGTCGACAATCTGAACTGGAATTTCTTCATAGGATATGTCTTTCTCAAAATGTAGGGGTTCATATTCAATCACGTGCTTGTAATCGGGTTTGTAGGGTCATAGAACTGAAACATGGAAGACGTTGTGGACATTCTCGAGTGTTGGAGGTAAGGCTACCTCATACGCAACTTCTCCGATCCTTCGCAGTACCTCAAAGGGTCCAATGAATCTTGGGCTTATTTTTCCTTTCTTTCCGAACCTGATCTTTCCCTTCCAGAGAGAGACTTTCAAAAACACATAACTACCCGATTCAAACTCAATATTTTTACGGTGTGGATCGACGTATTTCTTCTACCTATCTTGAGCTGCTACTAGTCTTGTTCGGATCACTTTGACTATCTCTGCTGTTTGCTGTACTAGTTTGGGACCTAATAATTGTCTCTCGCCAACTTCATCCCAGTATAGCGGAGTTCTGCACTTTCTGCCGTATAACGCTTCATAAGGTGGCATGCCAATACTAGCGTGGTAACTATTGTTGTAGCCGAACTCTACGAGCGGTAGGTGATCATCCCAATTACCTTTAAAGTCCATTATACAAGCTCTTAACATATCTTCTAATGTCTTAATCGTTCTTTCACTCTGCCCATCTGTCTGAGGGTGATATGCCGTACTCATTCGCAACTGCGTACCCATGCATTCCTGTAGACGTTTCCAGAAGTTCGATGTAAAGCGCAGATCCCTATCAGAAACAATTGACACCAGAACTCCGTGTCTCGAAACAATCTCTTTTACATATAATTTTGCCAACTGGTCTAAGGTAAATTTGATTCTGATCGGAAGGAAATATGCGGATTTTGTCAGTCGGTCAACGATAACCCATACTGCGTCATAGCCTTTCTGAGTTGTCAGAAGGCCAACCATAAAATCCATCGTAATATGTTCCCATTTCCATTCTGGGATCTCCAACGGTTGTAGCAACCCACTCAGCCTCTGATGTTCTGTTTTCACTTTCTAACATGTCAGACACTTGGCAACATACTCTGCAACATCTCGTTTCAAATTTGGCCACCAGAAATGTTGTCGAAGATCTTGGCACATTTTGGTACTTCCTGGGTGAATCGAATATCGTGAGCTATGAGCCTCGCTCAAAATTTATTCCTTAATCCCTGGCACTAGCGGTACCCAAATTCTATTTTCAAATCTCAGTAATCCTTCCTTGTCCATCTTGAATCTCGGTTCGGTTCCTTCGGATATCCTCTTTTTCACTTTTGTACATTCTTCATCCTGAAGTTTAGCCTCCTTAACTTTATCCAGTAGGGTTGTACCAGATTGCATCTGAAATAGCTTCTCATCAATTTCTATAGGATACTTCACTTCCAATTCCAACTTCCCCATGGCTGAAATTAGCTCCTTTTGAGCGGTCAACATCATCAATTTCTCCCGATCCTATCTACTTAAGGCGTCGACAACCACATTTACCTTACCCGGATGGTATAAAATCTCACAGTCACAGTCCTTAATTAACTCCAACCACCTTCTTTGGCGCATTTTTAAGTCCTTTTGTGTAAAAATATATTTCAGACTCTTGTGGTCTGTATATATTTCACACTTCTCCCCATAGAGATAGTGCCTCCAGATTTTCAAAGCAAAAACTACTACAGCTAACTCCAAGTCGTGGGTCGGATACCCCTTCTCATAATCCTTCAATTGTCGTGACGCATAAGCAATGACTCTGCCGTTTTGCATAAGCACACAACCAAGTCCTTTATGCGACGCATCACTATAAACAACAAAATTTCCTGTATCATCCGGAAGAGATAACACAGGTGCTGTACTCAACCTCTTCTTAAGTTCTTGAAAGCTTTCGTTACACTTCTTCGTCCAAACAAATTTCACAGCTTTTAAAGTCAAATTCGTTAACGGAGTTGCGATCTTGGAAAAGTTTTGAATGAATCTTCTGTAATATCCTGCCAATCCAAGAAAACTTTGTACTTCGACGGCGTTCTCGACTGATCCCAGTTTATCACGGCTTCGACTTTGGATGGATCTACCGAAATTCCGTCTTTATCAATCATATGTCCAAGAAATTGTACCCGATCGATCCAAAATTCGCATTTCAAAAACTTGGCATACAACTTCTCCCTTCTCAATGCCTCTAACGTTACCTTCAAATGCTCTTCATGTTCTTCCTTGGTTTTTGAATATACCAAAATGTCATCTATAAATACCACCACGAATTTGTCCAAAAATGGCTTGAACACTCCATTCATTAAGCCCATAAATGCTGCAGGAGCATTCATTAGACCAAATGACATTACCAAAAATTTGTAGTGACCATATCGTGTTCTGAATGCTGTCCTCGGTACATCTTCTGGCCTCACCTTCAGTTGATGATAACCACTCCTCAAGTCTATCTCGGAAAAGTATCTTTCTCCTTTCAATTGAGCAAACAAGTCATCGATCCTCGGCAATGGATATCTATTCTTAATCGTGACCTTATTTAGTTATCTATAGTCGATGCAGAGTCGCATCATCCCGTCCTTCTTCCTCACAAATAGCACCGACGCTCCCCACGACGATACGCTCGATTGAATGTACTTCTTGTCCAGTAATTCTTGTAGTTATACCATCAATTCTTTCATCTCTACTGATGCCATTCGATACGGTGCCTTCGATATTAGAGCCGTTCATGGTGCCAAGTCGATCAAAAATTAAACCTCTCTATCTGGCAGAAGTCCTGGCAAATCGTTCAGAAATACGTCTGCGAAGTCCCTCACTACTGGTATCTCCTCTACTTTCGGATTTTCCTTACGATTGTCGCCTATGTAAGCTAAATATCCTACATAGCCTTGTCTTAACAACTTCCTGGCTTTCATCATCGTTAGACAACTCGCTTGTCTAGGCGACATGCTACCATAAAACACCACCTTTGACGGAGTCATCAGGTTAATACGCTTCTTCTGGCAATCAATTACAGACCGTAATTGAATAACCAGTCCATACCCAAAATAACGTCAAATTCCCCAAGTCTGATAGGGATAAGATCTACGTTCATAATATTACCCTTAATATCCACTCTACAGTTCTTATGTACGTACTTAACATGGATTATTTCTCTATTCGCAATTTCTATGTTTATGGGGTGTTCTAACTCATCCTTAGGCAATTCTAAGTTCTTAGCAAAGTCATCAGATATAAATGAACAAGTAAGACCCGAGTCAAATAATAAATAAGCATTAATTTTATTGATCGGAATGATACCTGACACTACATCACGAGACTACAATGCATCCTGCACTGTCATGTAGAATGTCCTGGCGGTCGGTCTGTTGGTTGCGGTTGGTCCCGTGATAGTCAGAGCGCTTCCACTGCTGTTTCCTCTATTTCTTCCTGATCCTGCCCCTCTAGATCCTTTCTTAGGACAGTCCCTTGCAAGATGATCCTTTGAGCCATAAGTGAAGCAGGCACCCTTCTTTGGGTTAGGACAGTTAGGTGCTATGTTGCCTTCTTGACCACAATTGTAGCACACTCGTTTACCCTTCATACACACTCCCAAATGAGCTTTACCGCAGGTCGGGCATGCTTCGATCCTCTTCTTTTGACCTCCTTGCTGATTTCCATTTGATGAGTTGTCAGACCACCTTATCTTCTGATTATTACTACCTCCCGTGTTACTTCCACTAGTCTTATTAATTCCTTCATTTTCACTCTTCTTCTTCTTCTTCTTCTTCTGCTTCTTCTTCTTCTTCTTCTGATCTTGGTTATACTTTGTTACCGCATCGCTTCCACCTTCAGCGAGTATGGCTTTCTCTAGTACCCCAGCGAACGTTTTCAACTGAAACATCGACACTATACTATACAACCAGGGCTTCAGTCCTTGTTCAAACCTTATTGATTTTCTCTCATCCGTGTGCACTTGATATGTGGCTAACCTAGCCAACTCATTAAATCTTGCCGCATAGTCTGGTACAGACATATTCCTCTGTTTTAACTCCAGAAACTGGACCTCCATTTGGTTCTGCGAGCTAGTCAAAAAATACATCTCGAAGAACATCTCCTTGAACCTTTCCCAGGTAATCACACCTTCTCTTCCACGGACCTTATTTGCTTGCCACCTATAACTGGCTTTGGATTTCAGCATGAACGTCGCGTAGACGGTTTTCTGGTCCTCTCTGACTCTGGCGACATCAAAAACTTTCTCCATCTCCATAACCCAAGTTTGAGCCTCAATCGGGTTCATGGAGCCTTTAAACTCTGGCGGTCCCACCGCCTTGAAATCCTTGAACGTCGTATTCTATGGAGCTTGAGGTTGATTATGAATCGCTCTAACTAATAAGTTCGCCAATTGCTGAACTGGGTTAGCGTTGGCGTTGTTGTTATTCGTCGATTCTTCTTGATCTGGTTGACAGTTTTTCCTTCTTCTCGGCGGCATATTACTGTTAAATTATATTGATATTAGATCTTTATCCAATTCTCTAAATAGTTAAGACTTAACTTAACAATTTAACATAATCACTTAACACATTATCTCAAACAACTTGATATATTAATTTAATTAAAAGTTTTAACAAACTACGATAGCATCACTTCTATTTACATCAACTATCTCGAGATAAAGAATCAACAGGATTTAAAACATTAAAATATTCCTTGTTTATAAACACATCGGAATTTACATATTAAATACCAGATAGGTTTGAACATAATTAAACTATTTCTATCATTGCGTGTTAAGGCATTGAATAGTCTTGCTACGTTCCTCTTCCATGATGCGGGACATCGTTCTGCGATCTAGCATATGCGATGGTAATCCTTTGAACTGAATTGGGTATCTCATAACTCGATCTTGGGCCTCATCCATTGCATTTTGAAGTGTAGAGTATGTCTCCCCAAGCTTCACCTTCTTCGCACGACAATCCTCTTCTGCAAGATCAACACGACGTGATTCCCTTACCCAAGCCTCCTCTGCTATGGTCAGCCTTGCTAAGCTCTCTTTTAGTTCATTCTTCAACTTCTCTATTTCTTCAAACTTCGCCTCAGTTTGACCCTTCTCGTGAACCAAATCCCACTTTACATTTTCTAAACGTGTGTGAAGAGTCACAACTTCCCTATCCCTCTGCTCTATGGTAATCTGCTGAATAATCGTGCGCTCATTCAGCTCCTGAACAGTGTCACGTAACTCTACGTTACGGTCATACAGCTCATCGTACATCTCTGCATCGATAGAGTTCGGTGGGAACTCATCTTCTTCCTCTTCTTCCTCAGGATCCTCCTCTGGATCAGTCTCAAGCACATGCTCCTGACCAACAACAGTGATCAACGGAGTTGGATCTCTCTGTACTAATTGCTCCCGGATGACATGAATGTCTCGGGACTCCTCCTCTGTAGGTACTTGAGGTTCCTCCTCCCCAGCTCGACTAGCTCCTCCAACATCGGACATCCTGACAACACAGTTTTAAGTTTTAGTTACTAAGTTGTACTAGTGAGCACATAATTAACATATAAGCACATAAAGTCTTTTATTATCTTCAATGAATTAAGAAATTCATTTCCTAGAACTCGATAAGAGTTTACCACCACTATGTTCTTGATCTTCTATAAGGCTACTACCTAAGGTTGTTCCCCCACCTAAGGTTCATAACCCATGACTTTGATACCTGACGTGACACCCCAAATTTGGGTACTTCAATTCCCACATGATTTGGTGTTCACTAAACAAACATCATGTCTATCTACCCATAATAAATGAAAGCATAAATAGATAGAAATAAATCCTCTCCTTAAGGAGTTACATCATCTGAAATAATTACATAAATCCCAGGTCATTCTAACCTTAAATCTCAAATGCGAAAATATAAACAAATAATAGTCTTACACAACATTAACATAAGTCTGAAACATAAATACATAATCACATAAACAAAAAGTCTTCATCACTTGTTAATCTTGCCCTTGCCTTTGCTAGTAGAGGGCTCGTCGGACCTTTCATTCTTAACTGCAATGTTATTATTACGCAAGAGTGAGCACGATTGCCCATAAGTATAATAATGAAACAACAATATAATAACATGCGAGTGAATCAAAAACTTCTGGAATAAGAAACTCAACTTTTAAATCAAGAATGAATAACAAGAATCAAAAGAACTTCTAAGGGTCATAAGACCTTGAACTATGTCCTAGGTTATCAAGGGTTAAACTTGAAACCTTTAATAGTTATTAGACTATGTACTCTTCTACTCGTACTTAGGGGGATCATCCCTTAGTACCATACTATGCACAATATCTTAACGTTAACGCATAAATAATCCCATATACAAGGTTGTTCATCTCAGTTTGACATTAGAGTCCGCACCAAAGGAAGTTTGGTTTGGATAATTCAACAAGGGTTCTAAAATTTAGAACGTTCACCAACTATGGACTAGTTGAATCAATATGGTTCGCTAGTCTTACAAGGTTCAACAATAACTGATATTCAAATTGAATAATAACTCAAGAGGTATACAATGGAATAAGAATTGTATAACAGAAATCATACTTTGAAAAGATCTTTAATATAACATATTGAACTTGATCAATATAGAATATAAGTTTCGAATTTGCTCAGTGTAAAGATGTAAGGATTATAATCTTGAATAACGATAACAAGTAGGGTTAGGAAACTTTCCTCGTGCATAGATTACATGTTAATTATACACGTTCCTTTATTTAATCCTACATACCATTTATATTTACAATACCAGTTAATTATCACGTAACTAGTCATCACAAGTTCTTTCTTTTTGTTTAAATTCTGATTATGACTAGACTTAGCCAAATTACTACACTTATTTTCACATAATATTACACTACACGAACAACAAGCTAACTACGCGTTCAACAATTTAATTAAACATGTAAGTTACCTTATTGACATGTTAAGGATTTATTTAATCACCACATTATATGACTAACATATTTTTATGTTCATTATATTAGGTTACTATTACAGTCCCTAAAATAAAACCACTAAAATAATCATTCTTGGATAAACTGTAGAGTGGCACTGCAGAGCCACCATCAAGCCTAATCTTGGCGCAGCTGCGTCAATGGCGTCATAATGGTTTGTGGGTTTATGCTGCTTGTTCAGGTTTTATGCTCGCAATGGCCGTGGCTGCGAACCAGAGTTGCAATTCGCGAAAAATTGCAGAACATGGCCAAAACACCTAATTAATTCATTCTCAAGCATACCCAGACACTGTAATACACATATAACTACTACCAAACTATTCTATCATGATTTTAACAAGTTAAAATATACAATTTCCAGAATCAAATCATGTAATTTCACTGTTCTTGAAAGTTTTGAAACAAAACATGAAGATTGACACTACGGGTTCGTTATAACGCTAAATCTGTCCATTCGAAGTTTGTTTTATTCATTTTAACATGTATAATTATATACAAGTGTAAATTTATAATACAACATATGATTAACAAATTAAACTTGTGCGTAAGGGCCATATGGCCATATTTTTATACTTTGTACTTCAAAAATCTAATTACAACATATTTTTATGAATTTGATGTTATTAACACATACATATATGATAACAACATGTTATGATGGCACATTATTATATATATATATATACATAATTATTACTCTTTTTCAATCATAGAGACTTGAAAGCCATTTTTATAAAAATGTAAACAACGTAAATTGAAATTGGGTTAATTAGATTACCCAAAGTGTAGAGTGTAGATTAGTAGAGATGAAACCTTTCTCAGATACTTCTTCAATCACACAACTCATAATTTCCCTCAACAAATTCTCAATTTCTCTTTGTGATTTTCTTTGCCAGACTTTGAAAAATAAAAGAAGAAGATGTATATAATTTATAAAAACTGACGCAGTTGTGGTCATGTAATCCAATTCGTGGTTAACTGCCCAACTCCCATTAGGGCTCCGTTTGGCTAGCATTAAAAGGTACAGAAACCAAATACAAACTTCATTAATACAATTATCATGCAAAATACGATAACACATGTGCTTTGAGTTTTAATACAAATATTGTCTTGTAGACAATATCCAAACTTAAATAAAGTCCTCATTACAATTATTGATACACTATTTTACAAAATAGTGAGGACTGCTATAATAACCGTCTTGAACCATCACTCCACACCTCGACTAGTCCCAACTATATTCTCGCCTCCTAAGAAGAACAATAGAACAAAAAGGAAAAGGGTGAGTTCAACTAGCCCAATAAAGAATATTATGACTAAGATAATGTAGAACAAATTATCCTTAGTCCTCAAAAGGAAAAAATCTGATAGAATACAATAGATAACAATATTTAAATCAACAACTACAGCGGAAACAACAATCCATTAGAAGAGTCAAGTAGAGCATAATATCTACCATCTTCTATGATTTAAAAGTTCATCATCAATATTTTATCCCTATAACATCATTCAATAAATATTTCAAATCAATGAATTATCTATGCACTACGGGCCAAGGATATTCGTTAGTATCACCGGTGGTCATGATCATGCCAAACACATGTCCATCTATGCACTACGGGCCAAAGAGGACTTTCACCACATACCTTATTTGTAACATTAAAGGTTATGATTATACCAATACACAATTTCTGGTCATAATCATACTAATCAACAGTCCATCTTTGTACTACGGGCCAAAGATGACTTCCAGTACAATATAAGCATGGGGATAATGATAATGATATAAAGATTCAATCCAGTGAGATAAATGATAAATATTAGATATTTATAATTTAATTTGTTCAGAGTTCAAAAATGTCCAAATTGTCAACATGATAACTATTTGTGAAGTAAAATTCAAGAATGATATTCATGTATCAAAAATAATTTGGACAGAAAAGAAAATAAAATTTTGTTATGAATAGTACCGCATGTATGAATAGTACCGTATGAATAGTGCCCATGAATAGTACCGTATGAATAGTACCCAGACATGAAAAGTTCAAAATTTAATAAGAAAGTTCAGACCAATATTCTAGTGAAATGATATTAGATGAAGCGGAAAACTTAAGGAATTTTTAATCATTTTAGGAATTATAGAAGCAATACTCACCATAGTAAGTTTAAATTTAGGAATACGAAATGAAATAATATCCCTTACATAATATGAAGTATGAAAGAAAATAATATTTCTTATGAGTATTGCAATATACTAATATTCTGTACCTTAGTAGAAACTAGATTTGACTGAAATATCGGATATTATTCTGAGAAAATCTTGCACAAAAAGCTACACTCAGAGTATCCTTATACTCAAGAAAAATACTCACAATACTGTAGAATAAGAATTTCTGATATTGAAGGTGTGATTAGGAAGAAAGGTTACCCCATATTTATAGTGAAATTTGGAGGAAGGAAATGATAAAACCTGCCTAACTTTCCTGCCTAATTTTTTTTTCTTTCATGCCTAACCTTTCCTTTTCAATGGCCCACAATTTTGAGAATGCTTTGCAGGAGATATGAAATGGCCATCCATCAAAAAGGACAAAGCATACATATGCAGGAAAATTTCTTCCGCTCGCCAACTTAGAAAAGCATTCAAATAAAAATTAAATCACATCCGTCCCTTTTTATCACATATATATATATATATATATATATATATATTATAATATTATTATTTAAACTATTATTATATATTATAATAATATATTTAAATGACTATTTTATCAGAGAAGATAATTGCCAAACTTTCAACAAACATTTCATGCTAAATTCCTTCATTTATATCAAAATTGAACCAATATGCACCATATAATAATTATTCATAAATAATATTATAAGCTCACAATATTAACAACTAGATCATTCCCAGGAAAGAGGGGGCTTTTTGATAAGGATTTATCCTTATTGGCGCACAATTATATAACTTAACCCCTTTCCTCGATAGAATTTTTTAGACATTGCCAATAATGTTAACTGATAATATGAATAATTGTGTCGTGTCAATTATCGATTTAATAATATAAAATATTGTGCAGATGATACTATGACGATAATTGAATCAATAATATGAGATACTGTGCAACAATTACTGTGGCAATTATTAAATGAAACTGAGTGACTTCTTACGTAAGAATCAATAATCAGAAATACTGTGTAATACCGTGTGCTACTATGCAACCACACGTAGTACTGTATTTTTATCACCTGGTATTTCAACAATTAACGGTAAAAGTTTTGTCATTATTTTTATAAAAAGGTTATTTCTGTCGCTTTCTGTATCCGATAATTATTTTGTTATGTGGTCCACCGATGATTACGTCGTCGTACGGATATTCCCCGATAAAAAGAATATTCCCTGACAAAACGAATATTTTATAACAACTTACTTACTTTGCAAAATTTGCACATTTCACCCATAACTAAAGCATTATATCAAATCAACACCTTATTATTCAAAATAATAATTAGAGAAATTAAATTTTTATTAATAAAAAGTTGGGGTCTTACAACTTCCCGTCCTTATGAAATTTCGTCCTCGAAATTGATGTACATACCTGATATGTCGAAAAAGTGAGGATACCTCATTTTTTATTTCAGATTCTAACTCCCAGGTCATTTCCTCAATATCGTGATTTCTCCATAAAACTTTGACTTAAGGTATAACCTCTGAGCGTAAAATATGTTCCTTCTTATCCAAGATTTTAACAGTTACCTCTTCATACGTTAAATCTTCTGCTATCTCATCTGGTTCTAATTCAATAATGTGGTTCGGGTCTTTCACATATTTACGTAGCATAGATTTTTGAAAAACGTAATGAACACGAGACATACTTGGCGGTAAAGCGAGTCTATAGGCCACAGTTCCTACTCTATCAAGGATTTCAAATGGACCAATGAATTGAGGGTTGATCTTTCCTCTCTTTCCGAATCTCGTAACTCCTTTCCATGGAGCAACACGTAACAATACATGATCTCTAACATTGAATTCCACGTCCCTTTGATGAAGATCAACATAACTCTTTTGTCGATCTTGTGAGGTTTGTATACGTTGCCAAATTATTTGAATCTTTTCTGTAGTCATACGTATCATTTCTGATCCCAACAACGTTGCTTCACCTACCTCATCCCAGCATACTGGAGAATGACACTTTCGTCTATACAATGCCTCAAATGGAGCCATGCCTATACTTGCTTGATAACTGTTGTTGTAGGAAAACTCCACCAATGGTAGGAACTTATCCTAACTTCCCTTGAAGTCAAGGACACAGAGTCTTAATAGATCTTTAAGAGTTTGAATGGTCCTCTCCGACTGCCCGTCCATCTGAGGATGACATGCAAAACTGAATCGTAGATCAGTGCCCATAGCTTTCTGCAAGCTAACCCAAAATCGTGAAGTGAATCTTGGGTCTCAATCAGAAACTATGGATATTGACATACCATGCAATCTCACAATCTCATTTATATACATACGAGCAAGACGTTCAAGTGAATAAGTTTCTCATATAGGAAAGAAATGAGCAGACTTGGTTAATCTATCGACAATAATCTAAATTGCATCTATGCCTTGAGAAACCTTGGGAAGATCAGTAACGAAATACATGTTGATATGCTCCCACTTCCATTCTGGAATTTCAAGTGGTTGCAATGGACCTTTTGGTACTTGATGCTCCGCCTTGACACGTTGACAAGTTAAACACCTTGAGATAAACTCTGCGATCTCTCTTTTCATATTGCTGCACCAAAATGTATATCGAAATCATGATATATTTTGGTACTTCCAGGATGGATTGCAAACGGTGTGTTGTGTGCTTCCATCATGATTTTGTATTTCAAATCAGAGTCGTTAGGAACATAAAGTCTAGAGTTGACTCGAAGTATTACTTATTTGTTGATTCTTACTTCTGCAATAGCACCTTCTTGTACTTTCTTCTTCATACTCATCAGCTCCGGGTCTGTAGCTTGAGCAACTTTAACTTTATCGATTAAAGTCGGTTCTACTCGTATATTTAACATCATCACATGGGCACTTGGAGTCTTTAACTCTATCTCCATCCTTCGTAAGTCATACAAAATGGGTCTTTGTGTTAACAACATCACACTCGTACCCGCATAAGATCTTCTACTCAATGCGTCAGCTACCATGTTCGTTTTTCGAGAAAGGTATTGAATGGTATGGCCGTAATCTTTCAACAGCTCGAGCTAACATCATTTTCGCATGTTGAGTTCTTTTTGGGTGAAGAAATATTTGAGGCTTTTATGATCTGTATAGATCTGTACTTTCTCCCCATACTGGTAGTGCCTCCAGATCTTTAACGCGAAAATGACTGCAGCCAACTCTAGATCATGAGTAGGATAATTCCTCTCATATTCTTTGAGTTATCGTGAGGCATAGGCTATGACTTTCCCATGCTGCATGAGAACACATCCTAAACCTCTGCCTAAAGCATCATTGTAGATGACAAATCCTCCGAACTTCGATGGTGATTGTATTGCCGTAACATGTCTTTGAAATGAGTCTCCTCTAGAGTTCTTGGAAACTCTTCTCACATTGTTTCCACATGCATTTTGAATAAGATTTTCTCTCGTTTGGTGTTGCATGAATTATTAAAAGCTCCTAAACATCCCATCATTCATCATTTGGTCGGTGTTGTTGTTTACATGAGGATTATTGCCTTCCTGATGCACATTATCCTGGTTATTGATTAGCGGTGTCTCAACGGTCTCATGTGCTCTATTGCTCATCTCAAAAATTTTAGATGCCATTATCAAACACTGCCACAAAATAAGGGTTAATTAAAGGAATTCACATGCCACATATTTTCCCTATATTCCGACCGACCAATAACAAATAAGCTTAGTGATGAGTGAGTTTTATACCCATGAATTGGATACATTCGGGCTTAATTTATTGTTGTTCTTAAGTCTTTTAGGATGTTTTTATGTGTTTGTGTCTATTCATGCATGTTTTATGTTATTTTATAGGAATTAGGACAAAAGTTACATGGATCGACGTTCGGGGTGGCTAGATTCGCGTTTTTGGCTTGCCATTTACACAGCAGTCACTTCAGAGCCAATTTGACTATAGCTCTGGATATTATTTCGAAAAACTCAAAGAATGAAAGTTGTTGATCTACTTCTCCTCTTTGCGGAACATCTTGAATCATCAAAATCGGAGTTCGGACGAAGAAGTTATGGCCATTTTCCCAAAGGACGCGTCTGAGCGAAAATGTCGATTTTGGGCGGCGCTTGCATGTATGCGATTTTTAGTGTATTTAACGGTCTTTTGAAGCGGCTGGGGAAGGGTTTGTAATGCGGCACTGGACGCGTTTTGGGCGAATTTTGACCCTTTTTGACTCCAAATAGGATAGGGGTTGTTCCAAAACTAAAAATTGTACTTGTAACCTATAAATACATGATGTAAGGCATAAAATAAAGGGAGATTACAAAGCTTAGCCTAGATTAAACACTCATTTAGATTAGAAAATAACCATAGTTCTTATTAGTTTTGGAGATTGAAGTAACTTGGAGACCATTGAAGATCAAGAGCAAGAGCAAGAGCAAGAGCAAGAGCAAGAGGGGAGCATCAGATTTGCTGACAACAGATTCTATTCTCTTCTCTCATCTTACTTTTATCTTTTGATGTCTATTCAGTTGTGGATTATTGGTTTTAATTCATTAATTATGAACTAACTATTTTTGAGATTTCAATTGAACTTTTTATGGCTATGAATTATTTATTCATTATATTCTAATTATTTATGTTAAAGTGAGTTGTTTATCTTGTCTTGTGCTTATTGCTTAATTATTTGATCAGTAATTACTTTGTTACTCTAGAAGGAATTGGAAGAGGAATTCTAGGGTTAGAACTAGGCATGATATCATGTGACTTAGTTATTTGCACAGTGAATAATTAGGTTTGTGAATAGAATGGAAATATATTTTTGCCGCATGTAACACATAAGGAATTGGGATTGTAACGAGTTTAATTCAATTGTTTTGCATAGGAATATAGCAAAATTAATCTTGAAAATCTTAGTTTTAATTAGTTAATTTAGTTTTCTTAATTAGAAAAAACACGATTTGAGATTGTTTAAATAAAATTAGTTTGGTTAAGAATTAGTACTTGGTGATTTTTATTAAATAATTCCTCGTGGGAACGATACTCTACTTTCACTTTATTACTTGTTGACCGTGTATACTTTGCGTATTCATTGATTGCGTAAATCGATCAACAAGTTTTTGGCGTAGATTCTTGGGAATTAATTTAATAATTAGTTTCAATATTAATTTCAATCAAATTAGTCTTAATTTAAACATTTTTATTTTATTTTTAATTCTTTTTCTATATTTCTCTCTTTTCGTGTACCATGGATGACTTTGTGTATCAATGGTCATACTACTAACATGACTCAACCAAGGGGAGTGGAGATGGAAAGACTAGAAACTTTCTACATTGTCGTACCTGATTGAGACACTTTCGAGGATGTTTGAAGCTTTTGAAGCTCGGCGTCGTCAAAGTATGGTGGTTACTTGTGATTATTGTCTTTGGAAATCATATGAGTCATCAATGCACCATCGGCCGAGTAAGATGCAAGTATAGTGGTGATTACCCCAATAATTATGTTTATCCCAACAACTATCATCGAGTTGGGGTATCACCCGGATTTTCATGGAGTAACAATCAAGATCAATTTTATGCTCCAAGTCCAACATACCCACAGGATTTCTTGTGTCCACCTCCACTACAACGGAAGAACATTCAAATTGGGAGGAAGCCTTGGAAAAATTTATTAAAGCTTACGAAAAAAGGAATGAGGAACAAGACAAGAAAATGAATCAAGTAGAGCTGAATTTGCAAAGCCAAGGGGCGTTGATCAAGAATTTGGAAAATCAAGTGGAATAGATAGAACATGCGTTGAACAACCGTCCTCAATACACCTGGACCTATGACATGGATTAGAGGCAGATGGTGAGCGAGCCAAATCTACTGTTGGATGAGCCACGAGATGAAAAAGAGGAGACAAGTGGGGATAATGACAACAAGGTTGGTGAAGAACTAATTGTGAGAACCAATGATGATGAGCCAATATTATTTATGCCTCAAGTGCCTTCTCCTCCACGATTCAAGAGTCAGGTTAGATTTGCAAAACCTTGTCCGATTGGTAGTCATGTAAATCCGGCAATACTCTACGTGATGTAAAAGCAAGTACACCTTGAAACCATGGTGCGATGATTTGGAGAAGATAGAAGAAGAAAGCTGTTGTGTCGACAAGCTTCAATACCGAAATATATTCGCAGACACAATGGAGAAACCACCAGATCTTTGGACGTTCTTGAATGTGATCTTATCTAAAGAAAGCATGCTAGGTGACTTTAATACAATGGCTATCGTAAATGGGAACCTACCAAAAGCTATATTATTTCCGATGGATGGAGGGTTCCTCAACTTTCGTAGGGGAATTGGATAGAGAATTGAAGAAGTCAGTCTGAGACTATAAAACAAGCGCTTATTGGGAGGCAACCCAAGTTTAATTTTTATTTTTAGTTTTTATTAAGTTTTATATTAGTAGTTTTGAATTTGCATTTATTTAGGATTTAATAAAATTGCTTCTATCATGGTTTTACAGGTTATTCAAGTCAAAAGTGTGGTGCCCAATTTGTTCCATGTGCTTAGCCTATTCTCCAAACTTAGCGGGCAATGAGGAAGATTGCTATATTTTCACGGAAGTCCTCTGCTTTAATTTTTTCTATTTCAGTCATTGAGGACAATGTCTAGTTTAAGTTTGGGGGAATTTTATTGTCGTATTGCATATAGTTAGTTATTTACATTGTAGTTCGTTATGTTTTGAGTTATTTACATTTAGTTGTTGCATTCGTTTTTTTTTTTTTTAAAAAAATTTAAAAATCATAAAAATAGTAGTTAGTTTACTATGTTTGTTGCAGATTAGTTTATATTTGCATGATTCCAACTGTTAGATAGTAAAAGTCTATTTTGGCCAATGATGAGACCGGAGTTAAGTAGATAAGTATAGTATTGAATATTAGAGCTTTGATGTGATTTCTTGTTATGAATTGAATCTTTTCCTATTTGAAACTGGTATAATCAAGGTTATACGTTAATAATGACTATGTTAAGCGATTAAGTTTAAATTGATACATAATGGATTTCTTAAGTATAATACTAGTGTGAAGGAATGAAAGACATGAATAGGCAGAGATGGCTAAATTTTGATAAAAACTTAAGTTTGGGGGAAATTTTGGGGTATATAAGCTTTAAAAAAAAACAAAAAAAACATGTTGAGTCTTGTGGTGGGTTGAGGAGAAACACTCCCCATAAACACAAGCGTGAGATGGGCAGAAACGCACTCACCAACCATCTATAAAAAAAAGAAAAAAAATTTTTTTTTTTACCGTGGCTAGTTTTGTTTGGGGCCTTTGTTACTTGAGAAATGCGCCCAAGGGTATCTTAAAACCTAGCATACCCTAAGGTCTTATATGGTGCGGGAGTCGTTGGTGAAAGCTTCGCTAAGGGGTGACAACTTGTTAGCCTAATGGAATGAGACATTGCACGCTTATGGTTAAAAAAAAAAAACAATAAAGCGGGAAAAGAGCAAAAAGCCCCAGTAATGAAAAGTATAGCATAAGTATCCGGATTGGACTCTTGAACTAGGTGGATGTTTGACTTTAGTTGGATCTAGCTTGTTCGTGAATTTTGTGAATTTACCACCGTATGATGCCTTGAAGATATCTATTATGTCTTAAATTTGATTTTATATCGATTAACATTGTTGTAGAGCACACACACGCACTATATCGGTGATAATGATCTAAGATTTGATGATTGATTGGGAAATTACCGATTTGTTTTAATATGATGTATTATCATGTTTACTTGATTTCTCTAAGTAGGTTGAATAGACTTGTTTCGCATCATTCTTTGTTGGATTCAGTAGGCATATAGATTAGTTTCATTACATTGCATTGGATAACATTTTTGTGTTTTTGCTTGAGGACAAGCAAAGATTTAAGTTTGGGGGTATTTGATGAAGTGAGTTTTATACCCATGAATTGGATATATTCGAAGCTTAATTTATTGTTGTTCTTAAGTCTTTTAGGATGTTTTTATGTGTTTGTGTCTATTCATGCATGTTTTATGTTATTTTATAGGAATTGGGACAAAAGTTACATGGATTGACGTTAGGGGTGGCTAGATTCGCGTTTTGGCTTTCCATTTACACAATGATCACTTGAGCCAATTTGGCTATAGCTCCGGATATTATTTCGAAAAACTCAAAGAATGAAAGTTGTTTATCTACTTCTCTTCTTTGGAACATCTTGAATCATCAAAATCGGAGTTCGGACGAAGAAGTTATGGCCATTTTCCCAAAGGACGTCGAGAGCGAAAATGTCGATTTTTGGGCGGCCTTGAGCGCGATTTTTAGTGTAGATTAACATAATTTGATACTGGGGAAGGGTTTAGTGCGGCGGCTTTGGACGCGTTTTGGTAAATTTGACACCTTTTGACTCCAAATAGGATAGGGGTTGTTCCAAAACTAAAAGTTATACTTGTAACCTATAAATACATGATGTAAGGCATAAAATAAAGGGAGATTACATAGCTTAGCCTAGATTACATAGAGGAATTCTAGGGTTAGAGGCGGGCATGATATCATATGACTTAGTTATTTGCACAACGGTGAATAATTAGGTTTGTGAATAGAATGGAAATATCTTTTCATCGCATGTAACACATAAGGAATTGGGATTATGTGAGTTTAATTCAATTGTTTTGCATAGGAATATAGCAAAATTAATCTGGATTAAATAGAAGGCAATTGATCACTTGGAAAAGGGCTCTTGGCCATTGAGAATTCCTGTTAACAATTCAGTAGGCATAATAATTGGGATATTGAAGTCTTAATCTTTATTTATTTGAATTCATTCGTTAAAATCCTAGTTTTAATTAGTTAATTTAGTTTTCTTAATTAGAAAAAACACGATTTGAGATTGTTTAAATAAAATTAGTTTGGTTAAGAATTAGTACTTGGTGATTTTTATTAAATAATTCCTCGTGGGAACGATACTCTACTTTCACTTTATTACTTGTTGACCGTGTATACTTGCACGTATTCATTGATTGCGAAATCGATCAACACTTATGTAGGACACACTAGCGAAGGATTTACTCATCACTCCCTTCCTAGTTCTAACCTCAGATCTCCATCAGAGATCATATCCCTAAGCTCTGATACCAACTGTGACGCCCCTAAAATAAGTCCACACAACCCATTCTTAGTCGCCAAATACATGGTACAAAAACCAAATACAAACTTCATTAATACAATTGTCATACAAAATACGACAACACATGTGCTTTGAGTTTTAATACAAATATTGTCTTATAGACAATATCCAAACTCAAATAAAATTCTTATTACAATTATTGATACACTATTTTACAAAATAGTGAGGACTTCTATAATAACCATTTTGAACCATTACTCCACACCCCGACTAGTCCTTACTATATTCTCACCTCCTGAGAAACAAAAAGAAAAAGGGTGAGCTCAACTAGCCTAGTAAAGAATATTATGACTAAGATAATGTAGAACAAATTATCCTTAGTCCTCAACAGAAAAGAATATGATAGAATACAAAAGGCAACAAGTTTTAGATCAACAACTGCATCGAAAATAACAATCTATTAGAAGAGTCAAGTAGAGTATGATATCTACTATCTTTTATGATTTAAAAGTCTATCATCAATATTTTATCCCTGTAACATCATTCAATAAATATTTCAAATCAACGAATTATCCATGCACTATGGGTCAAGGATATTCAATTTATCCAGAGTTCAAAAATGTCCAAATTGTTAACATGATAACTATTTATGAAGTAAAATTCAAGAATGATATTCATGTATCAAAAATAATTTGGACAAAAAAGAAAATTAAATTCTATTGTGAAAAGTACTCGTGAATAGTACCGTATATATGAATAGTACCATATGAATAGTGCCCATAAATAGTACCGTATTAATAGTATCCAGACATGAAAAGTTCAAAATTTAATAAGAAAGTTCAGACCAATATTCCAGTAAAATGATATTAGATGAAGCGCAAAACTTAAGGAATTTCTAATAATTTCAGGATTTATAGAAGCAATACTTACCATAGTAAGTTTAAATTTAGGAATACGAAATGAAATAATATCCCTTACATAATATGCAGTATGAAATAAATAATATTTCTTACGAATATTGCAATAAAATAATATCATTTACCTTAGTAGAAACTATATTTGACTGGAATATCAAATATTATTCTGAGAAACTCTTGCACAAAAAGCTACACTTAAAGTATCCTTAGACTCAAGAGAAATACTCACAATACTATAGAATACGAATTTCTGATATTGAAAGTGTGATTAGGAAGGAAGGTTACCCCCTATTTATAGTGAAATTCGGAGGAAGGAAATGAGAAAACCTGCCTAACTTTCCTGCCTAATTTTTTTTTCTTTCATTCCTAACCTTTCCCTTTCAATGGCCCACAATTTGGAGAATGCTTTTCAGGATATATGAAATGGCCATCCACTAAAAAGGACAAAGCATACATATGCAGGAAAGTTTCTTCTGCCCACCAACTTAGAAAAACATTCAAATAAAAAATAAATCACACCCGTCACTTTTTATCACATGCATATATATATATATATATATATATATGTATATATATATATATATTATAATATTATTATTTAAATAATTATTATATATTATAATAATATATTTAAATGAATATTTTATCAGAGAAGATAATTGCCAAATTTTCAACAAATATTTAATGATAAATTCCTTCATTTATATCAAAATTGAACCAATATCCCCCACATAATAATTATTCATAAATAATATTATAAGCTCACAATATTAACAACCAGATCATTTCCAGGAAAGATGGGGCTTTCCGATAAGGATTTATCCTTATTAGCGCATAATTATATAACCTAACCCCTTTTCTCGACAGAATTTTTTAGACATTGCCAATAATTCTAACTAATAATATGAATAATTGTGTCGTGTCAATTATTCATTTAATAATATAAAATATTGTGCAGATGATACTGTGATAATAATTGAATCAATAATATGAGATATTGTGCAACAATTGTTAGTTCCTAGAGGCATAATAGTTATCTAGAAGGGGGGGGGGGGGGGGTTGAATAGATATTTTAAAATTCTTTTCAAAAATACTTGTCAGATTTGATAATGATTTAATCATAGTGGAATTTAAGATTTGTTTGTTTTCCCTTTAAGATAAAACGCATTAATGGGATATAAGCAATTATGACAGATATAGCAATTATGACAAGAATATAAGAGACATAGTATTTTTAAGTGGTTCAAAGCACTCAAGGCTCCTAGTTCACTCTTCTACTCCTTGAGTAGGAAATCCACTAAGGATATCTTTACAATCTTTGAATCTCACCGATTCCTTCAAGACCAGCAATCTTGGAACTTCTTAGTTCACTTTAGAACTCTTCAAGTCCAGCTGACTTGGTACTTCTCAGTTCATTTAGAACTCTTTTAAGTCTTTCTGACTTGGACTTTCTTACTTCACTTAAAGATAGTTGAGTTCTTGAATAGTGTTACTCAGTTGCCATTAAGCTTGTGTTCCAAAGAACTGAGTAGCTGAGCAAGCTTTCTTTTCAGATCGTAAAGTTGAGCATTATGTGTTCTTCAGCGTTTTGTTGTATGCTTGCTTGTTTCTTACATCTTCTTCTGTTTTGCATATAAGGTGTCTTTGAAATGCATCCATTGGAAGACATCCGTTAAAGCATTAATTGTATTTAACATTTCTGAGCACTGATGGTGAAATTTTAAAAATCTTCTGTTTAGCCGTCTGAATCCACTGACACAACAGACTGCTGTCTCACCTAACACCTGAAAAGGTGTTTTCTGCTGACCCATAGTACTTTTCTTAGCTTCTTCAATACGTCTCTTTATTATATATTAAGGATGACTGTTGTGTCATTGGGACTCCTGAGGATTTCAACATTTATAAGCCATTCCACATTTGTTGTGATTTATTCTTAAACAAATGGACAAGGCTCGAAGCTTCTGATACAGACAGATGATGCTCTACGATCATGATCGTGGTGTCTTGCAACATTAGTGCTTGATTCGGCACTAGTAGATGAGAACACTACGATTCCTCTTAACTATTGGTACACTATGATCTTAGCTTGCTTGACTTGCAGACTCTACGTTTCTGAGAGCACTCTACGATCCCTGAGTTTGACTTGACAGACGTTTGAACCACTCTACGATTTCGGGAGAGGCCCTCCAAACAGACATACTACAATTCTGCCTTGGCTTCTGCAATCTTTTGATTAGCTTGATAGATTATGATTCTGTTGAAGCCTATCTATTATATCTCAAGACATAGATCAACCTAACAGCTTTGATCTTTTCTTCTATACATTCATTTACAGAATGATAAACATTAAAACTCAGTTCAACCTAACAACTTTGATCTACCACTAAGTCCTTGTACATGTATTCCTTGAAGGACTTTACATATAATCATGAATATTTACTTTCAACATCCAATTTAAATATGCAATCTCCCAACAATCTCCCCCTATTTGATGTTGACATAACTAAGGAGATTTGTATCATGATTATCAATTTCTAGATGCAGTTGCTAGAAAGTAAATATGACTTAGTATTTTAGTGAGCAGCTGAAATCTCTAGAGAATAAGTATGAATTTATTGATGTTTGTAAAGACAGATATTACAATAAAGCTTATTTACATCAATAAGCAATGAGTTTCAACTTATCTCTATTTCTTCTGCCTTTTGGTCCTTGGAGGATTAGCATGCTCTGCAGCTCTCCTTCTCCTGCTGACTTCGTCTCTCCATGCAATATCTTCCATCTCGCTTTGACTTAGTCGTTCTTCATGATTGTGTCTGTTCATGAATGCAGGATCTCCAACTGGCATGTTTAGGCCAGTAGTGGTTACTCCTTGTGAGCTAGGAGATGGCCCTCGACTCCTTAGTGGTTGCGCCATTAGAATTGGTTGGCGCTGCTACTGTTCGGATCGTGGAGTCTGATGGTGAGGCTTTCTTGAGGGAGGGATCCTTGAAGATTAAGCCACAAGTTTGCCTCTGCCCTTTCCTTTATCCCCTTCCCCTTTATTGCCCCCCTTTATGTCAGCATCAAGGGTTCGAATGTCTTCAGATAGTCGATTCATTCCTTGGATGAGCTCGTGGAGCTGATTCCTGGATTGAGCAATGTCTTCTCGATTTTCTTGTACCAAAGAATCAATTTGAGATTCCTTCTTTTGTATAATGGCTAACATAGTTTCTGTTTGTTGCATTTGACCCATGGAAAATGCTTGGAATTCTTTCATTGAGGTCTATAGACTTGTGAGACTTTCCATCATAAGAGTATTTTGGGATTCCTGAGTCTTCTGTAGAAGGAGAATTGCTTCGTTGTGCTTCTTGGCAGCCTGAAAATGAATTTGATCACTTTCATTGATACTATGGATCATTTCTTTGATGATTTCCCTAAGTTTCTTTGTAATCTCAGTACTTAGATTGCTGGGGGAGGGTGTTGGCAGCATTGATCAAATGAGTCAGCCTCATATGAACAAGGTCTGAGTGAACTTCAATATCTTCTTGAATATCCTTGGTCACCTTCTGGGAAGCATTAGACAGCTCTGTTTTGGTAGGAAGATCTGAGATAAGCTCAAGGAGTTGCTGAGTATTTGGAGGAGAGGCTCTAGTATATTGATCTTACATATTGTAGAAAGCAAAATCAAGATCAAAATTGTTATTGTTCGATGAGGAAGGGATATCTGAAGGAGGGGCAGGTGTGTGAGGTTGAGCTTTAGGAAAAGGTTTCTCTACGATTGGAGTAAGATCAATATTCGTAGAGTGAGAGATGGTAGGAGACTAGATCACTACAAAATTAGGCATTTTTGGTTCATCAGTTACAGAATTTTGGGATTCTGTAACTAAAAATTGATTTAGTGGATGAAGTATCACTTCCAACCATCTTGGCAATTCATAGAATTTGTTGAAGGTTGATGGTGGACAGTGACTAACCCTGAAAGAAATGGGAATAAATTGTACCTCACGCCCATTTTCTGAAGAGGGACCGTTAGTGATCAACTTTTGGGCAAAAGTGAGGTTGCCTGGGAATCCATGAGCTATCACAGAGATCGCTGGATAAGCTTTGAAGGTCCAGAACATGTGATCCCAGGAGTTGAGGATTTGGGCTCTATGAAAGGGCATCATAGGTAAATAGGAGAGCAATTGATTGTAGTTGGCTCTCCTATATCCATCCCAGCCCACTACGATAATTTCAAGTTCATCATCATCTTCTTCTTCCTAATCTTCATTTGATATTTCCAGCACATCAATCATCTCCACTTCTCTTCTTTGTTCTTCTGCTTTCTCCACCTCTATATCTTAAACCCTCTCCATTTCTTCAGCTTCAAAAGCTAAGACCTCTTGAGGAACTATGGGAGGTTCATGATAATCTTTTTGTAGTTCCTCCTCAGCTGTAGTCTTCTCTGTCATAGTGACTTCGCGAGGCTCCCCCTTCATTTGATCATCTATTTGAACTTCAAGCAGCTCCCCCTCAGCTTGAGCATTCTCCAGTGCAGGAACTTCAAGAAGCTCCCCCTCAACCCGAGCTGTCTTCCTAGGCTGAGCCACATCCTCATCACTCTCTTCAAATTCAGCTTTGAAAGTTTGATCAGGCTAAGAAGTTATTGCAGCATCGACTTCTGGAGTGATGTCAAGTCTGGACTCTACGATCGGTAGTGGCTCTACGATTGAAGAGAATGAAGACTTCTTTAACTTATGGCTGCGTTTTCCCTTCGTAAGTAGCTGAGAGATGGTAGCTTTGTCTTCTTCTTCCTCAGACTGCTGTTCTTTCCCCTTCATTTTCTTTAGAGTTTCAGTGCTTGAACTCTCTTGAGGTGCATCAGTGGTTGAACCTTGAGGCTCCTCTGTCATCTGAGCCTTCACTTTCCTCTTACCCTTACTTTTTCTGACCAAAGCGATGGGTTCCCCTTTATTAATTTCTTCTTCTTCTTCATCAGTTTCCTTCACGACTGATATATTTCTTGGTAGCCCAGACTCCTTTGCTTCGCCAGTCCTTCCACTAGATTCAGACACCATTCTGACATTTTTTGCAGGATTCATTTTCTAATTTTGAAACAGCTGCTGGGTCATCTTTCTGTTGGGATTGATAGATTCTCCTTCATTGTCCCCAATTTTATCACCCATAGCTAATTTTAGGATTATACTTATGAACCGCCCATAGAGCATATTTCCAGAGCTTTTTGATTTCTTTGAACTAAGTATCCACTTCCTAATACAATCGATGAGTAGGGCCCCATAGTTGAGTTAAATCCCGAAGCAGATTGATGTCATGAGCTTTAGCTGCACTTCATTCACAAAGTCATGGCCAGAGCTTTTACAACATATGTACTTCCCAACAATGTCAGCCAAAAACCCATACTTTTGGGGAAACTCTTTCTTCTTGTATCCCTTGACGGTCTGAAACTTTTTGTGATGCATCTTTCTCAGACCTTCATGAAAGTTGATGACCTCCATAGATAGAAGTCTATTTGATTTGAAACATAGGGCTAGGTTTATATCTTCAACTTTGAGTTTAATTTGTTCCCCCTTGACCCTTGTGGTGATAATTTCGTTCTTAAAATCCCCTGTAGAATTCTTTCACCATCTTCGGGTAGATCCATATGTTGGTGCTCAGAGCTTCTTCAAGATCAACTTTCTTTAGAAGAGACAAAATTTTGTGAAATTGAGGGTCAGCTGTCTTGAACTCGTCGAAGTAGAGTCTATAACCAGAGATAACATTTGAAGCCACCATTGATTTCCTTGCACTAAGGTTGGTTGAGCGTTTTTGAAATCTAGGGTTTCTACTGGTAGAGAGAGGGAGAGGAATGAACTTTTTGAACTTCTGAGATGAGTTTTCAAAAAATCCTTTTCAACCTGTACTTTTAACTTCTCTCCTCTCGATCTGCATAGTGGGGCATGTGTCAAGTCCTGCTTGGTTCCACGATTTTAAATGATGTGGAAAATACTGATCTGCCCTTAGCTCCCCCTGAGCTAGTGTATCATATGGGAGGACTATGATCGTCGAGGTTGCACTACGATCGTTGAGTTTACTGCTGAATCTACTCTACGAACGTTGTCTGTCCTGGTCCTTGTGATGAACTTTGACTTAACATTCCTTCTGGGTTAAGGTAGCTCAGGAAGGGCCAACCTCTTAGAATGACCTAAGGATCAGGTTTATCCCTGAGGTACTTATCAGAGGGATTGCTTGGATTTGTTAGGAATGTTGTCATCACATGATGCTTCTTTGTCATGTTGAGGCAGCTCTACGATAGTGGTCCTTCTTTAATCACCTCTATGATTTTGAACATAGCCTTTATATCTGCATGGTTAGCATAAACTAGAGCATAGAGTTTATGGTTGTAGATTTAGCATGCCTAACTCACTTATCAATTTATTAAATTTGGATTCATCTAGAGGCTTTGTAATGACATCAACAAGTTGATTTTCAGTACGGATGTATTGTAATGATATAGTTCCTTTTTGAACATGATCCCTAATAAAATTATATCTTATTTCTATATGCTTAGTCCTAGAATGCATGACAGGATTGTGTGTTATTTCTATGACACTTGTGTTATCACAATGAACATGTATAGATTTGAAATCAAACCCATAGTCTGTTAGCTGATTTTTTATCCACAAGATTTGAGCACAACAAATTGCCAAAGAACAATGTATTCAAATTTAACATTATCGAGTTATGCCTCGATTGAGCTCGGATTTTATATCCTGAGCGTTTATTGCTTTTATATATATATATATATATATATATATATATATATATATATATATATACTTATATATAAACTGTGGTCGAACTTTGTTCGATGAGCCTGGATTTACATCCGGAGCATTTACTACTTTTATATATATATATATATATATATTTACATTTCAGTTTGGCCTGGAGTTTACTTCGTGGCCTTTTACCGCTTTATTTACATTTCATCAGTTCAAGTATACTTCGTGGCCTTTTACAACTTTATTTATATTTTGTCCCGCCTGGAGTTTACTTCAAGGCGGTTGATCTATTTATTGCTTTATTTATATTTTCCAATCCCCCGTGGAGGTGCTTCGTGGTGGTCGATTGTTTGCACACACACACACATACACACACACACACACACATATATATATAAATAAATATTTACAACTTTTATATATAATTGTTTACATCTTTCATACATATTGCTATCTCATGTGAGCCTAGGAATCACGTGATCACAGATTCAGTCTACTGGATCTAGATTCGGTTCCCATGATGGACATTTTCAGCTGTACACGGCATGTAAATTATTCACGGTGTTTGAATTTCCTTAGACGACTCATGCCTACAAGGAATTCGGCACTGCTATGTATATTATTTTCTAGAAGATTCTTCGCATCTCGAAAATAAAAGCAATCAAGCCGAACGCATAATAAAATGGAAGTATCAAATGCCTTAATTACTATTGAGCACAAGGGTTTGAAAAACCTCTTTTTTTACAAAACATCACTGCTATATCTTGTTCAAACTTAATTTTTATACAGAAATTCAAACCCTTTGTATATAGGTGCGAACGAGACATAGCACTACTTCCAAATAATTGCACATTGATTCACACACACACACACACACACACATTCATATAATAATTTAATTGAAAAGTGGCGGTCATCGTGGCAACACGGATGTCGGGGGGGTGCTTAACACCTTCCCTCCGCATAATCAAGTCCCCGGACCCTAACGAATCTCGGTTTCACAGACCCGTTAAGCAGTGTCACATCACTAGGTCAATGTGCAAACCTTTTCTCGGTTATGTTGGTACTACCATTTAAAAAACCAACTGGCGACTCTTATAGTCCAATCGTCGACATATACATGTCGGACCTTTTCACAACTTGTTTTTTCAAACAAATCTCACCTAACATGAGAACACCAAAACACAAGAACAGAAAAGGGACAAATAAAAATCCCGACGTCAACAGGTGGCGACTCAGCTGGGGACATCCAGTAAGAGGGCTTAAGCCGCTATTACAAACTTTTCAAAACTTTTATCTGCTTATGTGTGGATGTTGCATTTATATTTGAATGAATATGTACGAATGCATTTACTTATTGCACTTAGTTCTTTGCACCATATCTGCCTGTGATATTAGTGCTTCGCACATATCATCATTTCCATACGGTGAGACACATTGTATGTGAATGTATGTTGTGTGGTTCCTCCACCAAGAGGTTATCCTGTCGGTGTTTGATTACTGGACTCGTAGGAAGACTAATTCCAACAAGGCTTAGGAAAGACACCACCCAAATTCGCTGCAGTTGAAAGACCGGATTAACTTCCCGTCAAGTAAATTGCGATGATTTGGGAACCTTCATGCCGAAAAACCGTGAGAGTAACCTACGACAGGTCAGCCTCTAATAAACCAAATGCGGAGGGAAGTCTCTTCATACTTTCCCATTTTAATTACTTGTAAATTTAATTACTTGTAATTTCATTTCCATGTCAATCTCAATGTAATGGAAAATATGAAGGAATATGTGTACACACATTCCCTTTTTTTTTTAATCAAAACCTATCATGTTATCTTGTCAACTGACATCCGTTTCGCAGGATAATACTCCTAGACGAACATATTACGTGTCATGTAACATTCCTACATTCCATTAAGACTAAAACTACATAAGTCTTTTGTAGGGAAATAATAGGTCCAGTAACCCGTTCAAAATCAAAAAAGGCAGTAAGCCTACAGCCAAGCATGGCTACACCTGGCCAGTCTAATCCTACTCCCGCCTCTCACGAGGAGTTCGAAGGATTAAGTAACCAAATTACAGAGTTGGTTGTTCTGCTTAGAGAACTTCACAAGTCCACTCAAGGTCCATAAATACCCATACATACAGAATCCTTTGCACATGGAGGAACCCAGGGACCTGGAAAAAGGAATTTATGTACCTGAATCTCAGTTGGACAAAACCAACAAAATCACCCCTCTTAAAGAAGAGCATACACCAGTTCTTTCATCTTCAGCCATGCGACAATTGCCACGAGGCGATTGCCACGACCTACAGGGGCTAAATCTATACAGACTTCAGTAAAGGTTCCTGCACATGTGATGACTATGTTATTTCCTAAGCCGATACCGGTAAAAGGAAAATAAGTCTTGATACCGGATCCGGAGGCGGAGGAAGAGGACCGGAGGCGCAAGTAGGACATTGCAAGGTGCTTATCAAACATACGCATCATAGTCCACACGGATAGTACAAACAGGGTCACCCCAGGCGATGATTGTCCAGATATTATGGTCATCATTTGGGAGAATGAGGACGATAACAACCCCTTCATCATAGCCGTCCATCAGGACTTCACCATTGGCAATTAGAGTAGCACTCCTTGCATTTGCCGATGAGGGTAAAAAGGGCAGAAACTCCCTCTGCCCTGTAGATAACAATAACTGCTTATTTTTTCTGTTCAATATTAGCAGTTACTTTTGCCATTACATGCTAACACTTTGTATGCTTGAATAGTTTCATATATCAAGTGAAAGAATTTTGTTTCATGACTCTAAAGTTAGATGTGCCTAAACTTGCTGATGAGGTGCCTATTCTCCACAATGACTATAACTTTGATGTAAAGTTGGACTCAGACTTGATGGAAATACAAGAGGACTATGAGATACCTCGGGAGATCAAAGAATGGGTCGAAGACAAATCCAAGCCAAATCTTGATCAAACCACCTCTTTCAATCTCGGAACCTTAGAAAACCCCAAACAAATCCAGATTGGTACGGACCTCACTCTAAACCAAAGTAATGACATGGTTACTCTATTGACCCAATTCCAGGATGTGTTTGCATGGTCTCAAGAAGACATGGTTATTTTATCCACTGACATTGTCATTCATCGCCTCCCCATCAAGGAGGGGTTCAAGCCAGTCAGGCAGAAGCTCAGGCGATTAAAACCTGAGTGGAGTTTAAAAGTTAAATAAGAAATTGTGAAACAATTTCAAGCAGGCATCATCATGGTGTCAACATATCCTGAATGGATATCCAACATAGTCCCCATGCCCAAACCAGGAGGGAAGATGCGAGTTTACGTGGACTACAAGGATCTGAATAAAGCTTACCTCAAAGATAGCTTTCCCGTGCCATTCATCCACATACTCATTGATAATACAGCTCAATACAACATGTACTCCTTTGCTGATTGATTTGCGGGGTACCATCAAATTATGGTTGCTGACGAGGATCGTGAGAAAACTACATTCATCACTCCTTGGGGAACTTTTGCTATAGACGGTTATCTTTCAGCCTCATCATTGCCGGAGCTACATACCAGTGGGCCATGATGGCTCTTTTCCATGATTTAATGTACAAGGAGATAGAAATCTATGTGGATGACATCATCGTCAAGTCCCGAAGGGAGGAAGACCACTTAGACCATCTCAGAAAGCTCTTCAACAACTTGCGTAAGTACAACTTGAAGTTGAATCCAGCCAAGTGCGCCTTTGGCGTTAAATCAGGAAAGTTGCTAGGATTCCTAGTCAGCCACAAGGGGATTGAGCTGGATCCCACCAAAATCTAGGCCATCACGGAAATGCCCATTCCTCAGATAGAGAAGGAAATACGGGGATTTTTGGGAAGAATCAACTTCAGTAGCAGATTAATTTCCCAACTCACAATAACCTGTGAGCCAATTTTCAAGTTGTTAAGGAAGAACTCCTCCATGAAGTGGAATGATGAGTGCCAGAAGGCCTTCTTTACAATCAAAGAGCAGCTAGTCAAAGCTCCTATTTTATTTCCACCCATGGATGATGTTCCCCTGTTCATGTATATGTCCATAAGTGACAATGCCATGGGCTGCATGCTGGGACAAAAAGACGATAGAGGCCAAGAGCGAGCTATCTACTACCTCAGCAAAAGATTCAACAGCAGTGAACACAAGTACACTCTGATTGAGAAGACTTGTTGTGCTTTAATATGCGCTTCCATGAGGTTACAACATTACCTCCATGGTCACACAACCCATCTCATATCCCGTATGGATCCTCTCAAGTACGTATTCAGAAAACCCATGTTAAATTGTTGACTGTCCAGATGGCAGTTGATACTACAACAATTTGACATCGTCTACGTGACACAAAAGTCCATTAAAGGACAAGAAATTACGGATCAACTGGTCGCTGCACCTTCAGGGGATTTCAAACCCTTGGAAACATGCTTCGCCGATGAAGGGGTAATGGCAATTCAACAACACCATCAGTACGATGCACGCCAATCATAGAAAATGTATTTCGATGGAGCTGTGAATATGGAAGGTTCTGGGGCTGGAGCAGTTCTAGTGTTCGTTACGGGGGAGCAACATCCCATCGCCGTCAAATTGCAGTTTTCCAACACCAACAACATAGTTGAATATGAAGGATGTATCATGGGGTTAAAACTTGCCCAATCAATGGGAATCAGACGGTTAACTGTCTTTGGAGATTTTGAGTTGGTAATCAGACAAACCACATGAATCTATCACACCAAAGGTCTACACTTGCTGCCTTACCATCGGCAGATTCTACAGATGGCTTCAGAGTTTGAAGAAATATCCTTCCTCCACATTCCTCGGAATATGAATGATTTTGCGGATGCGCTAGCAACCTTGGCCTCCTTGATCAACATACCTGACAAGGAAGACATGTCAACCCTCACATTTGCCCAATAAAAGGCTCTAGCCTATGGGAATTACATTGGAGAAGTATCGGATGACCTGCCTCCCATCCATCACCCTTGGTATCAGCATATCAAGGAGTACTTACAAGATGGATCTACACCCGCTGAGGCGAGCCCGACTGAAAGAAGGCGGATCCATCGACTGGCTATGAAGTTCTACCTGAGCGGAGATGCACTCTACAAAAGAGATGCAGGACTAGGTCTCCTCAGATGTCTGGACAAGGACCAAGTGTAGGGACTTATGGATGAAATCCATGGGGGAGTATGTGGCCCACACATGAGCGGCCCTCTACTTGTAAAGAAGATCCTCAGAATAGGGCATTACTGGCTCTCTCTCAAGGTTGACTGTGATCATCACGTCAAGAGATGTTATCAATGCCAAGTTCACGTGAATGTTATCCACGCACCTCCAAGGGAGCTCCACAATGAGTTCACCCTTGCCCTTCTCAATGTGGGGAATGGACGTGATCGGGCCCATCGAGCCCAAAGCCAGTAATGGGCATCAATTTATCTTCACCACGATTGACTACTTCACCAAGTGGGTGGAAGCAGCCTCCTTCCCCAGGGTTACCAAAGAAGTTGTGACAACCCGAGAATTTAGAAAATTTTTAAAATTTTAATTGATTGATTTAAGGTTCAATATTAGAACCTAGACAGAAAATAAGTGTATGCGTTTGATATTTTTAAGAAGAATTTTGAGAATTTCAAAATTCTGTGAAGGATTTAGGTGAATTATTCAGGATTAAGGGTATACATGAATATGTTCTGTGTATATGCGTACAATATGTGGTTATGGGTCAAGGGTTGACCAGATAAACGATATCTGTGACAAACCCTAAGTATATATGAAGAATGTGAACGTTCGGTTAGAAAATCCTAGCGAATTACAAGAAACCCTAGAAACCGGTTCTGGAAACCCTAATTGCAGTTCCGGGAATCCAAAACCCTAATTCGGAAATTTAAAACCCTAATATGGGAACTTAATGGAGAATTATATTGCTTAAGTGCTATTAATTATAATATTAATTAGGGTAAAACTTAATTATTTAGCAAACCCTAATTTCAAATTTTTAAAACCTAACTTCGGGTTTTAAAACCCTAATTGATAATTAGGGGAAACTTAAGTGTTAATTTAATAATTGTAATATTAATTAAGAAACCCTAATCCTAATTTTCAAGTAAAGTAATTAGAAAACCCTAATTTAATTACGAAATCTAATTTCTAAATTAAAAAATTAATTTTCTATTAGAAACCCTAATTCGTGGGTTATAAACCCTAATGACCATTTTGACCCTAATTGCTTAATTAGCAATTTTAATTAGGAAATACTAATCCTAATTAGCAAGATTTAAATTATGATTAGTAAATTTTAATATAATTAGAAAATACTAATTATAATTTAAAAATATTAATTTTCTATTTTTGAAAATCTAATTTGGAAATTCTAGAAATTATTTCTAAAACCTAAGGGTTCAAACTCTAAACCCTAAAGGGTTTAAACCCTAAACCCAAACCTAAACCCTAAACCCTAAGGGTTTGGCCATTTACTAGAATGCCATTAAAATTAAATGTGAAATGACATTTTTGTCCTTTGTTGCATTATTTAGTAAGTTGAGTGTAGATCTAGCAATATGTGAGTTGTCTACCAACTCTACCAGCCCCATGTGACACATATCTCCAGCAATCAGCAGCTACCTCCTCCATATAGATTCATTGTATCAAATATTAGAAAAGATTAAAGAGAGAGAGGATGCTCATTTTTTTCATTCTTGTCCGACTCTTTCTCTCTCTAGAATTTTGAGAATTAGAGTGAGAGAGAGAGAGAGAGAGAAAAGATGAAGCATGATCAATTTATAGCAAGTTAAGAACAGAATCAAAAAGTCATAATCAAAGATCAAAGCCTAAAAGGTATAAACCCTAATTTTTGTAAATCTTATGTTTGATGTTAGTTGTTGGTTAGAAATGTGTTAGAGGGTGTTAATTAGTGATCTGGGTTGTTATATCCCAGATCCATAACATCAAAATGCTCAAAATTAAAGATTTATCAAATCTGGAAAAAAGTTCAAAAAATGGCCTGACAGTCCAATGTCAGGGACTCTAGATCCGTGTGTGTTAGATGTTTTCTGTGTTTTATGTTTTGTATCTATTCTATGCCATGTGGACTACCATCATGAACCGAAATCATGGACATATCATTTCTAGATCGCTTGTTATAGGCAGTCAAATTGCGTTGACCAAGCACGAAAAGGGTTTCTGGGCAACCCAGAAACTCAACAGTTTTCTGACAATGTTTTGTACGCCTTAAATCTTGCAGTGTTTTATGTTTTTAGTCGTGTTGTTGGTTGGATGTTGGAGACTGGTATATGAACTACTAATATATGTCTTTAGATCACTCAGATCAGTAACTGGATCGTAGATAATTATGGTCAAACTACGTTGACCGATCAGCCTTAAGAACTTTCTGGAAAACCCAGAAAATTCAAGACCCGGTTCCTGATCCCTACTTTGACCATCCTTGATCGGTTATGTGTGATGTTGTTATTATGATCTGTTGTTATAAACATGCAGTCTGACATCTCTACTACAAGATTCAACCATTATATTACACAAACCAAACCCAGAACGAAAGTTATAAGGAACCCAAATTAGTACCTTACCTCGACTGTTCTTCAATTCTGGAAAACCCAGAAATTGAAGAACAGGTCTGACAACAATTTGGAGAGCTTGGATATCTCTGATCTAATGTATAATGGCCATGAAACTTGATTATAAGTGTAGTATTACAATTATACTACATTCTAGGTATCATTAGCGTCCCAGAAATAAACACGAACATTGTTTTAATCACGGTCAAACCACCCACCCGGTTAACTAACATGCGTTTTCTGGTTAGCTCAATAACACACCAAGAACACCTATAGCGACGACTCTGTCGCTATAAGGCCGTTTAGCGACGATTTTATTTATTTTGAATTTCTAATTTTCCAGAAATTATTTAAAAATAGATAAAAATAGTTTTTAATTATTAAAAATACAAAATAAATTTCAAAAAAATTATTTTAAAGTCCGAAAAATAGTTTTAATTATTTTGAGTATATTTCATAAATATTTAATATTTTGGAATATAAATGGTATTTAATTTATTTAATTATAATATTAAATAAATTATTTTAAAATGATTTTAATACATGAAAAATCATGAAAAATAATATTATGGTATAAGAAAATATTTAAAGATATTTTCAAAGTGACTTTTAATATTTTGGGATGAATTTCATTAATTAATTAATATTAATGATAATTAGTTTATTTAATAACTATATTAAATAAATTATAGAAAAATAGAATATATGATTTAAAAATCATATGAAAAGGATTTAAGTGTTATAAAAATATTTTAAGTTATAAATCATAACTTTTGATATTTTGTCATGAAAATATTAATATTTTAATATTAATAACAATTATCGGATAATAGATTTAATTGTTTAAAAATCATATAAAGGTGATTTTAAAGTATTAAAAATAGTTTGTGTTATTATAAATATATTATAATATTATGACATGTATTTCATTAATATTTGATAATAAATAAATAATATTAATGATAAAGGAATTATGTGGTATTTAATTCATTTAAATACAATTTTAATGATTGAAAATTCAAGATAAATGATAATAATTATGTGAAAATTATTACGAACTTACGAAAAATATTTTGACTAATATTAAAATTATATGAGATAATTGTTAAGTGTTAGGCATAATTTAATTGAACTTAGACTCGATAAAAGTCCGACTAGACCGTCGAGATGTTAGATTTGTGTCGGGTTCAACTCAGACTGCAAAAGTTTGATTTTATACCTAGTCATATGTGTGTTGTAGACTGATAGTGTTATGTGTTATGTGTTTAAGTTATTCTGTGTATATATATATATATAATAGTATCATATTATGATGATATTATTCTAATATTGGAGATCTATATTACTAATATTAGGTCTTCGGATAAAGCGTTATAAATTACGTAGCGGTAATCTACGGTTCAGGTAAGTTTGTTTTTACTTAACTCTACTAAGAGTTGTTTCATTCAGATATGCTTATGGTTAATCATTGCTGATTGCCATGTAGAATTGTACTCTGTACATATTGCATGTATAATTCATGTATGAAAGGTTGATCACCTTCATTACCGTTTGGTCCAAATATATTTGTTCATGTATAATACTTGTTCAGTCAAAAGTTTGTTCCTGCTAGTTCACAATTATATTGTTGAATTATAGCCATCTTATTATTCAGATTCTTTCAATCATGATATATCGTTATATTATTGAACTTAAACTTGTTGGGCAACTTTTATGCTCACCTTTGCTATATCATGATAAGCATTGCAGATTAAGACGAATACGTCGGATACAAGGAAAGGTCCAAGACAGTTCCAGCTTTAGTAGACGTGTGCAGTTAGATTTGTATTGTATGATATTAATGTTGTTATATGTTAGACAAGTTATGTATTGTGTATAAGTTAAGGTTACTCGACCTTGGGGAATAATGTGTAAAATGTATTATATAAACAATTTATGTTTATATCTTCCGTAAAAATAGTAATAGTTGTATAGAATGAATGTACCAGATCCGCGGTGATTCGGGACCTCGGATTCGGGGCCCTCACAGTTGGTATCAAAGCTGTAGGTTATGAACCTTAAGTAGGAATACCTGAGACTAATAACCGCAGTGATTAGGATAAGTACTAACTCAAATAGAGTTAGTTGGTCGGTAAGATTCAAAGACGAATCTCGACGAGTTATAAGATACAGAGTTCCCTAACTCTAATAATAAAGTTGAATAGTAGTGGTGAATAGATAGAGTCTAAAAGAAAAAAAGTACAGTGATAGGAGATCGTAAAACAAAACGATCAAGATATAGAAATGAATCATAATATATATGATGATATCACCCCGTGATCTGATAATGTAATAGTATGGAGAAGGATCAAGCGAATGATTGAAAAGTTTCTGACAAGATTCTTTGGGTGTCGGTTTGTACTATGAATTGAGTGCAGATTAGTGAAAGTATTATGAATACGGATTAAACGAAATTCGTATTGAGAAGTGAGTTAGTGTTAGGTGGGGATTCAATTGAGGATTCATGTCGGCAGCTGAGTTGTATGATTCCTTGTGTGGGCGGGGAATTGTACTTGGTGTAACAACTACTTAGTTCTGACAATGATAAACATTGAAATGTTTGTGTCGTGCTATTTGCTATATGCATGTTAAGAGGGTGATTCCTTTCTCATGTGTACAACAGATAGATAGGTTATAGGTATAAAATATAAGGTTAAGTACGAGTTCTTAAAACTCATACTTATTTGACATTCTTGATTCATAGTTATATGAAATGTTTATGAACCCCTCAGCGAATGGACGCCAAAGGTCTGACTAGGACAAGTTCTTAAACTCATATGATTGTGGCAAGTAAATGAACTCATAAGTGTGGTTTGACGAACTAGGTATAGTTGTGTGTAAATAGAGTATTAAAGATTATAGGAACAGATAGATTGTTAAGCCAATGATTATTAGTGGAGACATAAGTTTTCCAAAACTCCTAGCTATGCTAGACTTCGAAATTTTGACATCAAGCTAAATACGCACTATGTGCTTTTGAAAAAAAAATGTAGACTCGTAATCATTTTTGAAACGGTTTAAAGTATAGTCTATGCTACTTATTTCAGCTAGACGCAAATAATTTGAAATATCAAAATATATTTTATTTATCACTTATGTACCATGTAACCTGGTGCAGAGATGATAAAAAGTTGATGGAGTTGTAAATACATGAATACTTAGTGTGAATTTGATCTAAAATCGTTATTCCACTATTGTATGATGTGTTATGACAAAGTCATACATGACGGCAACCTCAAACGGACTGTTAATACAGTACGACATCATGACGTCATTCTCGAAAATATTTTCAAAAAAAATTAATTTGCCAACGGGGTTTGGCTACACCTAAATAATTCGATTGAATTGAATTATTGATATGGGTCTATGCTATTCGATTCAGCTAGACTAAAGTTTATGAAAATAATAAGTGTTCATTGAAAGAAATTTCCCGAACCAAATTATTTTGGTGCGGAATCCAATAAGATTGAGGTAGAATTTTTGTGCCTATGACAGTGACGAGAAACAGATAAAAGAAGTACTTGGCCAGTATAGGGCATATCAGGCTAATCACCCTTTGTGTTCATAAGTTATACCGATTTGTGGATGAATTTTCGTATAACCTTTGCGAAAATGACAGACAAATAGTCTATATGACTCCTCAGCAAAATTTGAAAATTTTTACTCGTGTGAGTGGTGTATTGGGTAGCAAGTGATAATGTGTGTGAATGGTGTAAGCAGTATGGTGTAAGGTGTAAGGTCTAAGGTAAATTTTGGGGATGAAATTTTTAGAAGAAGGGGTGAATGTGACAACCCGAGAATTTAGAAAAATTTTAAAATTTTAATTAATTGATTTAAGATTTAATATTAGAACCTAGACAAAAAATAAGTGTATGCGTTTGATATTTTTAACAAGGAATTTTGAGAATTTCAAAATTCTGTGAAGGATTTAGGTGAATTATTCAGGATTAAGAGTATACGTGAATATGTTCTGTATATATACGTACAATATGTGGTTAAGGGTCAAGGATTGACCAGATAAACGATATCTGTGACAAACCCTAAGTATATATTAAGAACGTCAACGTTCTGTTAGAAAACCCTAGTGAATTACAAGAAACTCTAGAAACCGATTCTGGAAACCCTAATTTCAGTTTTGGGAATCCGAAACCCTAATTCAGAAATTTAAAACCCTAATCTGGGAACTTAACGGAGAATTATATTGCTTAAGTGCTATTAATTATAATATTAATTAGGGTAAAGCTTAATTATTTAGAAAACCCTAATTTCAAAATTTTAAACCCTAACTTCAGGATTTGAAACCCTAATTGATAATTGGAGAAAACTTAAGTGTTAATTTAATAATTGTAATGTTAATTAGGAAATCCTAATCCTAATTTTCAAGTTAAGTAATTAGAAACCCTAATCTAATTACGAAATCTAATTTCTAAATTAGAAAATTATTTTTCTATTAGAAACCCTAATTCGTGGGTTATAAACCCTAATGACCATTTTGACCCTAATTGCTTAATTAGCAATTTTAATTAGGAAATACTAATCCTAATTAGCAAGATTTAAATTATGATTAGTAAATTTTAATATAATTAGAAAATTCTAATTATAATTTAGAAATATTAATTTTCTATTTTTGAAAACATAATTTAGAAATTCTAGAAATTATTTCTAAAACCTAAGGGTTCAAACCCTAAACCCTAAAGGGTTCAAACTCTAACACAAACCCTAATCCCTAAGGGTTTGGCCATTTACTAGAATGCCATTAAAATTAAATATGAAATACCATTTTTGTCCTTTGTTGCATTATTTAGTAAGTTGAGTGTAGATCTAGCAATATGTGAGTTGTCTACCAACTCTACCATCCCCATCTGTAAGACCCCAACTTTTTATATAAAGATTAAATATTCTCGAAATATATTTTTGAATATTATTGTGTGGATTTGATATAATGTTATAGTTGTGAGTATTATTTACAAGTTTTGCAAAGTACGCAAGTTGTTATATAATATTCGATTGGTCGGGGAATATTCATTTTAGCAGGGAATATTCGTACAACGGCACAATCATTAGTCTACCCCACAACGGAATTATTGTTGGATTGAGAAAATGACAAAAATACTTTATGAAAATAACGGCGGAAGTTTTACCGTTAAGCTGTTGAAACACCGGTGTTAAAAATGCGATGTCGTGTGGTTGCATAGTAGCACACGATATTGATTATTGATGCTTACGTGAGAAGTCACTCAGTTATACTCAATTATTGCTACAGTTAATTCCGCATCATATCTCTCGTATTATTAATTCAATTATTGTCACACGATTATCATTTGCATAATATTTTATATTATTAAATCAATAATTGAGACGACAAAGTTATTCATATTATTATTTGCAATATTAACAATGTCTAGAAGTTACATCGAGGAGAGGTTTGGTCACCTAATTGCGCTACTGATAAGGAGAAATCCTTATCGGAAAGCCCCTCTTTCACAGGAGCACTTTGGTTGTTAAATATTGTGAGTTATAATATTAATGATGAATAAGTTGTGTTGATTAAAATGAATTTTGATAGTTCCATTCATTTGGGATTATTAGTGTTAGTGGAAATCGACATCTATTAGATGATAATTATTGTCTAGGGTTATATTGATAAATCGGGTAATTTATCGGATAAATGAGCAATTAATTGCTACTAATTCACATGCTTATATAACTATTTGTTCATATGTGTGTACTATTGAATCACATTATTTACTATTAGGGGAGTTGGTGCAAGATTGATAATACTTGCATGACTAAGTTAAAAATGGAGGTATAGATGGAGGTACTATATTGTAATTCGTATTTTTCACATGATTATACTATTGATTCACATAATTGAACTATTGATTCACATTATTTACTATTAGGGGAGGTGGTGCAAGTTTGATAATACTTGCGGGACTAAATTAAAAATGAAAGAAAAGTTGGAGGTATTGTGATTGTAATTTTCGATCCCCAAGCGCGTGCAATTATCGAAACTATATTTTCCTATAAATAGAAGCTCATTCTTCCTTCATTTCTCACCAATTCACAAAAGCTTTAGAGCAATTATTATAGAGAGAAATTATAGAGAAAGAAGAAGAGAAATCTGCTACCTCACTATTCCGATTATCCGATTTTTCCAAGGTAGGGAGTACTATTTCTTTCTTATCCATGAAGAGAACTTTGTTATTCCATTCTTTATTATTCTATTGGAATAACTTCAGATCTGTGAGCTACCCTATACTTGGTGAAATTCTTACATTATTCCATTCTTTATCATTACATTGGAACATCTTGTATGCATGCATTTACGACGGACCTGGTTCCATTATTTATCATTCTTTTGGAACATCATATATGCATGCATTCTCATGAGACACTGGTTAAAATCTTTATTATTACATTGGAATATCACATGCATGCATTTCGCCGGACTGATTCCGTCTTTATTATTTCGTTGGAATATCACATGCATGCATTTTCTGTGGGACCGATTCCGTTATTTATTATTTTGTTGGAATAACCTGCCTGTGCAGTCTATCGCATGCCTGGTGATTTATTTTGTTATTCCATTCCTTGTTATACTCAGTTGGTTAAAGTTTTAACTTCTATACTCCATGAAATTTGTGGAATATCTTTGATATTTGCGCTTCATCCAGTATCTTTTCATTGAAATATTCTTCTGAGCATTCTTGAATTTTACTCCACAAAGCAGTATCATGTTGACAATTTGGACGTTATTGATTCCTGGATAAAATAATTCTTGAACTTGTTTTATTGAATTCTTATATCATTGTCATCATCCTCATGTTTATATTTTGTTGAAAGTCATCTCGTGGCACTGTAGTGCATAGATGGACTTGGTATGATTATGACCAGAGATTATTCGGTGTAATCATAACCGTAATGTAACAAATGATGTGGTAAAAGTCCTCATTGGCCCGTAGTGCATTGATGGACAGTTGTTGGCATGATGATGACCATTAATGAATACACAGATATTCTTGGCCCGTAGTGCATGGATAATTGTGGTCGTGATACTAAAGAATATCCTTGGCCGTATTACAGGGGTGATTCGGTGATGTGGATTATTATTAAGCTGAGTCCCAGCGATAAAAGTGTTGAAAAACCTTTTAAATCATAAAAGATAGTAGATTTTATTCTCTACTTGACTCTTTTAATGGATTGCTTGTTCCGCTGTAGTTAAACTTGATAGTTGTTATATTATATCAGTTTAACACTGTTGAAGGCTAACGATAATATATTACGCATTATCTTAGTCATAATATTTCCCTCTTGGGCTAGTTGAGCTCACCCTTTTACTTTCATTGTTCTCTCAGGAAATGAGAGCGTAATGAGAACTAGTCGGGGAGCGGAGTGGCGGACGAGATGATAGCATTAGTAGTCCTCACTATTCGGTGAAATAGTGGGAAAATAAATGTAATAATATTGAATTTGAGTTTGTATATTATCTGAACGACAATATTTGTATTAAAACTCACGACTTATGTTTGGTCGCACTTACTTACATACACGGTTGAATAATTAAGTTGTATTTGTATTACATACCATGTATTTGGCAACTCAGAATAGGTGATGTATACCTGTTTTGGGGGCGTCACACCATGTGACACATATCTCCAGCAATCAGCAGCTACCTCCTCCATATAGATTCATTATATCAAATATTAGAAAGATTAAAGAGAGGGAGGATGCTCATTTTTCTCATTCTTGTCCAACTCTTTCTCTCTCTAGAATTTTGAGAATTAGAGTGAGAGAGAGAGAAAAGATGAAGCATGATCAGTTCATAGCAAGTTAAAAACATAATCAAAAGTCAGAATCAAAGATCAAAGCCTAAATGGTATAAACCCTAATTTTTGTAAATCTTGTGTTTTGATGTTAGTTGTTGGTTAGAAATGTGTTAGAGGGTGTTAATTAGTGATCTGGGTTGTTATATCCCAGATCCATAACATTAAAATGCTCGAAATTAAAGATTTATCAAATCTGGAAAAAGTTCAAAAAATGGCCTGACAGTCAAATGTAAGGGCCTCTAGATCCATGTGTGTTAGATGTTTTCTGTGTTTTATATTTTGTATCTATTCTATGCCATTTGGACTACCATTATAAACTGGAATCATGGACATATCATTTCTAGATCGATTGTTATAGGCATTAAAACTGCGTTGACCAAGCACGAAAAGGGTTTCTGGGCAACCCAGAAACCTAGCAGTTTTCTGACAATATTTTGTACGCCTTAGATCTTGCAGTGTTTTATGTTTTTGGTTATGTTGTTGGTTGGATGTTGGAGACTGGTATATGAACTACTAATCTATGCCTTTAGATCACTCAGATCAGTAACTGGATCGTAGATAATTATGGTCAAACTACGTTGACCGATCAGCCTTAAGAACTTTCTGGAAAACCCAGAAAATTCAAGACCCGGTTCCTGATCCCTACTTTGACCATCCTTGATCGGTTATGTGTGATGTTGTTATTATGATCTGTTGTTAAAAACATGCAGTCTGACATCTCTACTACAAGATTCAACCATTATATTACACAAACCAAACCCAAAACGAAAGTTATAAGGAACCCAAATTAGTACCTCGACTGTTCTTCAATTCTGGAAAACCCAGAAATTGAAGAACAAGTCTGACAACAATTTGGAGAGCTTGGATATCTCTGATCTAATGTAGAATGGCCATGAAACTTGATTATAAGTTTAGTATTACACTTATACTACATTCTAGGTATCGTTAATGTGACGCCCCCAAAATTGGTATACATCACCTATTCTGAGTCGTCAAATACATGGTACAGAATACAAATACAACTTAATTATACAACTGTCGTGTAAAGTACAACAAAACATAAGCTGTGAGTTTTAATACAAATATTGTTGTCTAGACAATATACAAACTCAAATTCAATATTATTACATTTATTTTCCACTATTTCACTGAATAGTGAGGACTACTAATGTTATCATCTGGTCCGTCACTCCGCTCCCCGACTAGTCCCTGCTACGTTCTCACTTCCTGAAGAGAACAATAAAAGTAAAAGGGTGAGCTCAACTAGCCCAGTAAGAAATATTATGACTAAGATAATGCGGAATATATTATCGTTAGCCTTCAACCGGTGTTAAACCGATACAATATAACAACCATCAAGTTTAACTGCAGCGGAACAAGCAATCCATTAAAAGAGTCAAGTAGAGAATAAAATCTACTATCTTTTATGATTTTGAAGGTTTTTCATCACTTTTATCGCTGGTACCCAGCTTAATAAATAATCCACATAATCGAATTACCCTTGCACTACGGCCAAGGATATTCTTTAGTATCACGACCACAATTATCCATGCACTATGGGCCAACAATATTTGTGTATTCAATAATGATCATGATCATGCCAACAACTATTCATCAATGCACTACGGGCCAATGAGGACTTTTACCACATCATTTGTAACATTACGGTCATGATTACACCGAATAATCCCTGGTTATAATCATACCAAGTCCATCTATGCACTATAGGCCACAAGATGACTTTCAACAAATATAAACCTGAGGATGATGACAATGATATAAGAATTCAATAAAAACAAGTTCAAGAATTATTTTATCCAGAACTAATAACGTTCAAATTGTCAATATGATACCGCTTTGTAGAGTAAAATTCAAGAATGCTCGTAAGAATATTTCCATGAAAAGATCTTTGGATGAAGCCTTAAATATCAAGGATATTCCACTAATTTCATGGAGTATAAAAGTCAAACTTTAACCAACCGAGTATAATAAGGAATGGAATAACAAAAGAAATCACCGTGCATGCGATAGACCGCATGCAGACGGAGTTATTCCAACGTAATAATAAATAACGGAATCGAGTTTCTACAGAAACACACAAAGCAAGATATATTAACAAAAAAATAAAGGCGGAATCGAGTCCCACAGAAACGCATACCGAATATGATATTCCAGCGAGAATAAGAAAAGACGGAATCGAAGTCCGGCGTGAAATGCATGACGCAGTCATTCAAGCGAGAATAATAAAGGCGGAATCGAAGTGCAGCGTAAAACGCATGCATGACGAGGATATTCAACGAGAATAATAAAAAGCGGAACCGATTCGGCGTAGAGAACGCATGCATGAGGATGCTCCAACAGAATGATAAAGAATGGAACAACAAAAGTTCTCTTCATGGATAACAAAGAAATAATACTCCCTACCTTAGAAAAACTGGATACTGGAATAGTGAGGTAGCAGACTTCTCTTCTTCTTTCTATAATTTCTCTTTATAACAATCGCTCTAAAGCTTTTGGGAATTGGTGAGAAATGAAGGAAGAATGAGCTTCTATTTATAGAAAAATATAGTTTCGATAATTATTGACGTTTTGGGGCTAGAAAAATTACAAGACAATACCTCCAACTTTTTTTCTTTATTTTTAATTTAGTCATGGAAGTATTATCAAACTTGCACCACCTCCCTAATAGTAAATAATGTGATTCAATAGTAAATTATGTGAATCAATAGTTCTAGACATGTGAAAATACTGAATTACAATATAGTACCTCCATCTATACCTCCATTTTAACTTAGTCATGCAAGTATTATCAATCTTGCACCAACTCCCCTAATAGTAACAAGAATGTGAAACAATAGTATACACATGTGAATAAATAGTTATAATCATGTGAAATAATAGCAATCAATTGCTCATTTATATAAGGTTAAATTGGATTGGTCAATATAACCTCGGACATCAATTATTATCGAAATAATTGTCGATTTTCACTAACACAAATAATTCCAACACAATGAAACCATTTTATCAAAAATATAAATTTTGAAATTTCAAAGTTTGACTTTTCCCAAAAAAGTCAACTGTTGACTTTGACTAAATAGTGAATTAGGAAAATTTTGTGTTTATAGACTATTTTACTAATTTCATCATTAGGACTCAAATATCACGTCAGCGTCTCCAAATTCAACTCAGAATATAACTTCAATTTTAATAACATTCATCATTAATATTATAACTCACAATATTTATCAACCGGTCGATTTCCAGAAAGAGGGGCTTTCAATAAAGATTTCTTTCTCTTTGGCGTGCATGATACTATGACAATAATCGAATCAATAATATGAGAGATATGATGCGACAATTACTATAGCAATAATTGAGTATAAGCTGAGTGACTTCTCACGTAAGCATCAATAATCAATACTGGTAATGCTACTATGCAACCACGCGTATTACTGTACTTTTACTACCGGGTAGTTCAATAGTTAACGGTAAAACTTCTGCCGTTATTTTCATAATCCGACAATAATTCCGTTCTGGGGGGTCCACCAATGATTGTGTCGTTGTACGAATATTCCATGTTAAAACGAATATTCCCCGACCAATCGAATATTATATAACAACTTGCCTACTTTACAAAAATTTTAAATATTACCCACAACTATAACATTATATCAAATCCACACCATAATATTCAAAAATATATTTCGAGAAAATTTAATCTTTATTCAAAAAGTTGGGGTCTTACAACCTCCCCTTCTTATGAAATTTCGTCCTCGAAATTAGGGTGTGTACCTGGTATGTCGAAGAGGTGAGAATACTTTGATTTCATTTCAGATTCTAACTCCCAGGTCATTTCCTCAACATTGTGGTTTCTCCACAAAACTTTGACTTGAGGTATAACCTTGGAGCGTAGAATATGTTCCTTCTTATCCAAGATTTTAATAGGAACCTCTTCATACGTTAAATCTTCCTCTATTTCGTCCGGTTCTAACTCAATAATGTGGTTTGGGTCTTTCACATATTTACATAACATGGATATATGAAAAACGTTATGAACACGAGACATACTTGGCGGTAACGCAAGTCTATAGGCCACAGTTCCTAGTCGATCGAGGATTAAAAATGGGCCAATGAATCGAGGATTGAGCTTTCCTCTCTTTCCAAATCTTGTAACTCATTTCCATGGAGCAACACGTAACAACACATGATCTCCAATATCGAATTATGCGTCCTTTCGATGAAGATCAACATAACTCTTTTGTCGATCTTGTGAGGTTTTTATACGTTGTCGGATCATTTGAATCTTTTTTGTAGTCATACGTACCAACTCTGGTCCCAACAACGTTGCTTCACCCATCTCATCCCAGCATACTGGAGAACAACATTTTCTTCCATACAACGCCTCGAATGGAGCCATGCCAATACTTGCTTGATAACTGTTGTTGTAGGAAAACTCCACCAATGGTAAGAACTTGTCCCAACTTCCCTTGAAGTCAAGGACACAGAGTCTTAATAGATCTTCAAGAGTTTGAATTGTCCTCTCTGATTTCCCGTCCGTCTGAGGATGATATGCCGAGCTAAATCGTAAATCCGTGCCCATAGCTTTTTGCAAACTAACCAAAATCTTGAAGTGAATCTTGGGTCTCGATCAGAAACTATGGATACTGGCATACCATGCAATCTTACAACCTCGTTTATGTACATACGAGCAAGACATTCAAGTGTATAAGTTTCTCGTATCGGTAAGAAATGAGCAGACTTGGTCAATCTATCAATAATGACCCAAATCGCATCTATGCCTTGAGAAACTTTGGGAAGACCGGTAAGGAAATCCATGGTAATGTGCTCCCACTTCCATTCTGGAATTTCAAGTGGTTGCAATGGACTTTTTGGTACTTAATGCTCCGTTTTAACTCGTTGACAAATTAGACACCTTGAGATAAATAGCGCTATCTCTCTCTTCATATTGCTCCACCAAAATGTATGACGAAGATCACGATACATTTTGGTACTCCCAGGATGGATTGCAAACGGTGTGTTGTACGCCTCCATCGTAATTTTATACTTTAAATCAGGGTCGTTAGGAACACAAAGTCTGGAGTTGACTTGAAGTATTCCTTCTTCATCGATTCTTGCTTCCGGCATAGCACCTTCTTGCAATTTCTTCCTCATACGCATCAGCTCCGGATCTGTAACTTGAGCAACTTTAACTTTATCAATTAAAGTCGGTTCTACTCGTATATTCGCCATCATCACATGGGTCCCTGGAGTCTTTAACTCTATCTCCATCCTTTGCAAGTCACACAAAATGGGCTTTTGTGTTGTGAATATTACACTCGTACCCGCTCATATGATCTTCTACTCAATGCGTTAGCTACCACGTTCGCTTTTCCAGGATGGTATTGGATGGTATTATCATAATCTTTCAGCAGTTCAAGCCAACATCGTTTATCGCATGTTGAGTTCCTTTTGAGTGAAGAAATATTTGAGGCTTTTATGATCCGTAAAGATCTCCACTTTCTCTCCATACAAGTAATGCCTCCAAATTTTAAAGTGCGAAGACAACATTTGCTTGACTCTAGATCATGAGTAGGATAATTCCTCTCATATTCTTTTGAGTTGTCATGAGGCATAAAGGCTATGACTTTCCCATGTTGCATGAGAACACATCCTAACCCTTTGCTTAAAGCATCACTTTGTAGATGACAAATCCTCCGAGGCGGATGGTATTGTCGAGCAGTCTTTGAAATGAGTCTCCTCTTGAGTTCTTGAAAACTCTTCTCACATTCCTCACTCCAATCGAACTTTGTATCTTTTCGAGTCAGCTGAGTTAATGGAGTAGCGATTCGAGAAAATCCTTCTACGAATCTCCGATAATAACCAGCTAATCCGAGAAAGCTACGTACTTCGGTCACTGATTTAGGTTGCTCCCAGCTTTGAATAGCTTCAATCTTTGCTGGGTCAACAGATATTCCATGACTTGATATCACGTGCCCAAGGAATGCAACTTCCTCAAGCCAGAACTCGCATTTCTTCAACTTGGCATATAGCTTGTTTTCACGAAGCTTTTGGAGTATCAGCCTCAAGTGTTGCTCATGATCTTCACGGCTTTTGGAATATATGAGGATGTCATCAATAAAGACGACCACAAAATGATCCAAATATTCCTTGAATACTCGGTCATCATATCCATGAAGGCAGCAGGAGCATTAGTCAGTCCAAAAGACATGACTAAGAATTCATAATGCCCGTACCGAGTTCTGAAGGCAATCTTTGGAATATCCTCAGTTTTAACCTTCAGCTGATGATATCCAGAACGAAGATCGATCTTTGAAAACAATTGTGCTCCTTATAACTGATCAAATAGGTCATCAATACGTGGCAATGGGTACCTATTTTTGATGGTGACATGATTCAACTCCCGATAATCAATACAAAGTCGCATACTCCCATCTTTCTTCTTCACAAATAGAGCAGGGAGCACCCCAAGGAGGCGTCTAGGGACGAATGAAACCAATGTCTAACAATTCACGCAATTGGGTCTTTAACTCTGAAGTTCAATAGAGCCATTCGTTATGGGGCTTTGGAAATGGGTTTTGTTGCACGGGTTCAAGGTCGATACAAAATTCAACTTCACGCTCTAGGGGTAGGGCGGAAGTTCTTGAGGGGAATCGTCGGAAATTTATTAACAATAGAAATATCCTTCAAATCTGACGTATTTTTGTTTAAATCCGTGACATGAGCTAAGAAATCTTGACATCCGTTTTTCAATAAACGAATAGCTTTATGGCTTGAGATAACCGTGATTGATTTTAATGGTTTGGTCGCTTGATTTCGCATAATAAGTTTATTAGGAATATGAAAGCTAACAACCTTACGAAAATAATCAATTTTAGCATGATGAGTAGTTAACCAATCAATCCCTAGAATTGTTAGAGTTTATGCCCTAGAGGCCAATTATTTGATATAATTGCTTAACGTTTTGATATTATATTTGATTGAATAAATATATGATTTTATTATGGTTTTATTTACTGCGTAATATAATTGTTAACATAATAAAATTCCTTAGAATAGTGATACAAATTATATAGTTTCAAGTATGTGACTTGAACATGAGATTATATATTACCATTAGTATCAGTGTTCTTAAATGTCCCTAGTCGAGTATCATTGTTGATGGGACAACAATGATGCATGGAGACTAGTATGTGGATTGAATGATGACCAAATCTCATTGGTCATAAATATATGAGATATTAAGTCAATGCATAGGTACATGTTAGAGAGCGATGTCTTTGGGCGGACCCACCATGAGAATTCTATATGGAGCATTATCGAAAGTGTCGTTAGCAATTCTCATAGTGACAATGATGTAATGGTCCTCCAGGCACGAAATCGCTATATTACTACATGAGAATTTATGTACTTTGATATCATCAAATGTCATCTTTAATAGGGTGGACTATAAAGGTGATTATTGGGTTCATCATTAATCGTGTGAGAAATATGAGTGATCTAGATGGAATTTAACCATCCTATATATTATGGGTGATATCCATAGGCCTCTTGATTGAGTAGGACTATGAAATGCATGGCCATGCTCAAATAGTGATTTGTTTCATATAGTCTACTCATTGATCAGAGAAAACTTCAGATTAAATTATGAAGAGTATGACACATTCCATGACTCGAGTTTAATCTAGGATATTAAGGTTAAAAGGATTAAATTACATTGAAACATTGGTCACGAAAAGGTTGCATCGAATCATCGATCTTATTATTACTTGGGTAGCAGTGATGCATTACTAGATGCCGCTCACTGTTTATAATTTTATAATATGATTTTAAAATTATTGCCAACGTAATAATAACCTATAAAGTCACACACATAGAACGTTATTTAAAAGGAATTAATTTAAATTTTAAGGATTTAAATATATTAATATGATTAATAGTATTTAAATCACGAATTTAAATTAAAAGGATAATTTGTATATATGTATATTAATTAAGTAAGAATTAATTAAGAGATATATATATATAAATTCGGATTTTATAAAATTAGGTTTTGATTTGATTAATTCCTTTTAACTACTATATATATGATATATAGCAGCTACTTAGGGTAAGATATCATAATTGAAAAACCCTAGCCGCTCTTAGAGAGAGACTAGAGAGAAAGCAGATTCGAGGAAAATCCATTCCTTTTGGTGGATAGTACATGAAGTCCTTCTTATTGCGAGAATCGTCACGACGGTTAGATGCGGGTGGATGGATCTAGTAGGCGCCAATCGGTTTGTATTGCGTTGGAGATTCAAGGCTTGATCGGTTTGATTCTCATTTTGTTTATATCGGTATAATCTCTAAACCTCTGAATTAATTGATTTTCGCATGGATCTGTTTTAGGGTTTGGAAATTGCTTTAAAATTTTAATTTCATTGTATGCGTTTACATCAAGCCTAAAAAGAATCACGTCAAATGCAAGTATTTTTAAGGAGATAAGATCGACAGTAACGTCGATTACCGATTTGAATCAAACAAGACTTATAAGCGAGTGGATGTAATGAAGGTTTCTCCTAATGGAGTTTTAACAGATAAGTCAAAGTCTAATTTCTCCGGAGTCAAATTTAATAGTTGAGTGCAAATAGGAGAAATAAAAGAATGGGTAGAACCGGTATCAAATAAGGTATAGACTTCGCTAGAGTTTATGATAAGCTTACCCGTGATGACCTCATTCGGGTTCCTTGCTTTCTGGGAGGTCACAACAAATGCTCTCCCTTGCACTACCGGCTTTGACTTTTCTGGGACGGCCTTTGGTGCTTCCATCCTAGCTGAACTTATCTTCGGTGAACGACAAATTTGGGCTAGGTGACCTTCTCTTCCACAATTATAACACGCTTTGGATGGCATCGCGCAATTTGGACTGATATGTCCCTCCCCTCCGCATTTGAAGCATATGATAGGTGGTCGTTCTCCTTCTTTAACCACGGTTGCTGGTGCTAACGTCTTTCCATCATTATTGAATCTCCTTTTCTTGAAATGTCCATTTTTACTGTCTTGGCCATGATTACCACCGAAGTGGTTACCATTTCTGGCATGTTGATTCCCTCCACATTTGTTGTCACCGCTTCGTTGACTGATACCACTGGTATTTTCATTCTGCCGGCTGCTTTCTCTTAGTTACATTGACTCGTTACCGCACTCCAATAACTGAGCCATATTTGCAACATCTGAGTACAAACACAGTTTATGAGAAATAAGATATTGACGTATCTCCAGTTTCAAACCTCTTAAAAACATTCGTGTCATTCGCTCCTCATTATCGACCAAATGAGATGCAAATCGGGATAACTCTGCAAATTTAGCCTCGTATTGCGACACGGTCATATTGTTTTGTTCTAACTTGATAAACTCCACCTCTTTCTTGTGACGAATACTTTCGGGAAAGTACTTGTCGTTGAATAGCTCTTGGAACTTCTCCCAAGACATCTTGAGTGCGTCAGTGGAGTACGTTTTCTGATTCCCACCAAGAATCGCCTCTTCACGCATAACATGAAGGTGGCGAAGGAACCTTTGCTCTCCTCGGAGCATCCCAAGACATCAAATATCTTGGTGATCTCGCTTTATCCATGCTTCCGCCTTAAGTGGTTTTGGCTCTCCAATAAACTCGGGTGGTCGGCTCCTTGAAACATTTAGCGTGACCAGATTCGGGAGTTTCAAGTGCTTCCACCTGCATTTTGAACAGGAGCCGCTCTCGCCTGATGTTGCATGAATTGCATAAAGCCTCTGAACATTCCATCATTCATCATTTGGTCAGTGTTGTTGTTTGCATGAGGATTGTCGCCTTCACGATGCACATTATACGATTGTTGATCTGTGGAGACTCAGCGGTCTCTTGTGCTCCATTGCTATTCTCAATATTCTCGGATGCCATTTTCAAATACTACGACAAAACAAGGGTTAATTGACATGCAACATATTATCTCTATACTCTGACCAACCAATTAAATACCAAAAATTTAGGTAGGTCATACTAGCTAAGGAATTCCCAATCTCTCCCTCCTAGTTCTAGTCTCACATCTTAGCAGGATCATATCCTAAGCTTTGATATTAGCTGTGGCCGCCCCCAAAATAGGTATACATCACCTATTACGAGTCGTCAAATACATGGTCTGATAATACAAATACAACTTAATTATACAACTGTCAGTGTAAAGTGCGACAAAACATAAAATTGTGAGTTTTAATACAAATATTGTCGTCAGACAATATACAAACTCAAATTCAATATTATTACATTTATTTTCTACTATTTCTTTGAATAATGAGGACTACTAATCTTTATCATGCAATTAAAAGTCACTCAGTTTCCCGACTAGTCCACCTTTACGTTCTCATTTCACAAGAGAACAATAAAAGTAAAAGGGTGAGCACTACTAGCCCGAGTGAGGAAATATTATGACTAAGATAATGCGAGAATATATTATCGTTAGCCTTCAAGCAGTGTTAAAGCGATACAATATAACAACCATCAAGTTTAAGCTGCTTGATGAACAAGCACTCCATTAAAAGAGTCAAGTAGAGAATAAAATCTACTATCTTTTATGATTTAGAAGGTTTTTCATCACTTTTATCATTTGGGACTCGACAATAAATAATCCACATCATCGAATCACCCCCCCGCACTATGGCGAGGATATTCTTTAGTATCACGACCATAATTATCCATGCACTACGCCAAGAATATTTGTGTATTCAATAATGGTCATGATCATGCCAACAACTGTCCATCAATGCATTACGAGCCAATGAGGACTTTTACCACATCATTTGTAACATTACGGTCATGATTATACCGAATAATCCCTGGTCATAATCATACCAAGTCCATCTATGTACTATAGGCCACAGATGACTTTCAACAAAATATAAACATGAGGATGATGACAATGATATAAGAATTCAATAAAAACAAGTTCAAGAATTATTTTATCCGAGGAACTAATAACGTCCAAATTGTCGAACAATGATTTGCTTTGTAGAGTAAAATTCAAGAATGCTCGGAAGAATATTTCCATGAAAGATCTTTGGATGAAGCGCAAATATCAAGGATATTCCACTAATTTCATGGAGTATAAAGTCAAAACTTAACCAATCGAGTATAATAAGGAATGGAATAACAAAAAAATCACCGGGCATGCGATAGACCACACAAAAGCAAGAGTTATTCCAATGAGAATAATAAATAACGGAATCAGGTCGGCGTAAGAGCGCTTGAGACAGGATATTCCAATAAAAAAATAAATACTGGAATCGAATCCGATGTAAAAGCGCACGTGATGTGAGGATATTCAGCGAGAATAATAAAAAGGCGGAATCAGTCCCGGCGTAAAACGCATGCATGAACAAGATATTCCAACAGAATAATAAAGAGCGAAACCAGTCCGGCGTAGAACGCATGCATGGGATGTTCCAACAGAATGATAAAGAATGGAACAACAGAAGTTCTCTTCATGGATAAGAAAGAAATAATACTCCCTACATTAGAAAAACTGGATACTGGAATAGTGAGGTAGCAGACTTCTCTTCTTCTTTCTATAATTTCTTTCTATAATAATCGCTCTAAAGCTTTTGTGAATTGGTGAGAAATGAAGGAAGAATGAACTTCTATTTATAGAAAAATATAGTTTCGATAATTGCACGTTTTGGGACTCGAAAAATTACAATACAATACCTCCAACTTTTCCTTTATTTTTAATTTAGTAATGGAAGTATTATCAAACTTGCACCACCTCCCCTAATAGTAAATAATGTGATTCAATAGTAAATTATGTGAATCAATCGTTCTAGACATGTGAAAATATGAATTACGTATAGTAGACTCCATCTATACCTCCATTTTAACTTAGTAATGCAAGTATTATCAATTGTGCACCAACTCCCTAATAGTAACAAGAATGTGAAACAATAGTATACACATGTGACCAAATAGTTATAATCATGTGAAATAATAGCAATCAATTGCTCATATATCCGGTTAAATACCCGATTGGTCAATATAACCTCCAGACATCAATTATTATCGAAATAATTGTCGATAAACACTAACACAAATAATTCCAACACAATGAAACCATTTTTATTAAAAATATAAATTTTGAAATTTCAAAGTTTGACTTTTCCCGAAAAATGTAACTGTTGACTTTTTGACCAAATAGTGAATTCCGAAAAATTTTGTGTTTATAGACTATTTTTACTAATTTCATAGTTCCGGACTCAAATATCACGTCCGCGTCTCCAAATTCAACTCCGAACACAACTTCAATTTTAATAACATTCATCATTAATATTATAACTCACAATCTTTATTAACCAGGTCGTTCCCAGGAAAGAGGGGGCTTTCCAATAAGTATTTCTCCCTATTGGCGCGCAATTAGGTGACCAAACATCTCCTTGACAGAACTTCTAGACATTGTAAATATTGCAATTTAATAATATGAATAACTTTGTCATCTCAATTATTGATTTAATAAAATAACATATTATGCAGATGATACTATGTGATAACCCGAGAATTTGGATAATTTAAAAAAAAAATTAAATGATTGATTTAAGGTCAAATAATAGACCTAGACAGAAAATAAGTGTATGCATTTGATGTTATTAGGATGGAATTTTGAGGGTTTCAAAATTCTGTGAAGGATTTAGGTGAATTATTCAGGATTAAGGATTTTTGTGATTAAGTTCTGTGAATATGGTTATGTATGTATACGAGAATGTGGTTGAGGATCGAGGTTGACCCGGATAAATTATATCGTAACAAACCCTAATAATATATTAAGAACAACAATGTTCAATTAGAAACCCTAACGTCGATAAGAAACCCTAGAAATGGGATTCGAAACCCTAGTTTTGATTACGGGAATCAAACCCTAATTGGTGCATGAAACCTAAATCGGAACTTAATGGCACAAGTGTAAATAACTATAAGATTAATTAGGGTTAATCTTAACAAATTGATTACAAAACCCTAATTCAAAATCTGAAACCCTAATACTTGATCTGAAAACCCTAGTTTCAGATTTTGATAAATTGAAGCCCTAATCTGGAAAATTAATGGAGAATAATAATGCTCTACTGCTATTATTATAATATTAATTAGGGTAACACTTAATTAATTAGCAAACCCTAATTTCAAATTATCGAACTTAAACTTTTCCGTCAGAAACCCTAATGATGGATTTGAAAACCCTAATTTCTAATTAGGGAAAATGAAAGTGTTAATTTAATATTTTAATTAGGATATATTAATCCTAATTTTAAAGTTAAGTAATTAGAAAAGCCTAATCTAATTACGAATATTTAATTTCTATATTAGAAAATTAATTTTCTATTAGAAACCCTAATTTTGGGTTATAAACCCTAATCCGTGATTTTTATCCTAATTGCTTAATTAGCAATCTTGATTAGGAAATATTAATCCTAAATTGTGTTGGTCCTAATATGATTAGGAAATTGTAATGTAATTAGAGAATTCTAATTACGATTTAAAATTTGTTAATTTTCTATTTCGAAAACCTTAATCCGAAAATTTTAGAAATTCAAGTTGCTAAATATTTAAGGGTTAAAACCTAAACCCTAAAAATGTCCAAACCCTAAACCCTAAGGGTTTCATTAAATGGCAAATTCTAGAAATTTATGGAAAAGACCAAAATGCCCTTCTTAGATTTTTTTTTAAAGACAACTTGCAAATCTTGCTAAGTCAAGAGTTGTTCACCAAACCCTAGCCTAAACCCTAGCCTAGCCATGTGACAAAATCCAGCCAAACAGCCGAAAATGATCAGATTAAGCAACATGTCATTTTTTTTTTATAAATTAAAGAGAGAAATGCTACTTTATTTTCATTTGAGCCAAAGCTTTTCTCTCTAAGATTTGAAATTTGAAAGAGAAATGGAGAGATAAGTTAAGATGATATCATATCTCAGCTTAGCAAGAACAGATTCAAAGAATCAGATTCAAGAAAATCAAGCTCAAAGGTATAAGAACCCTAATTTTAAAAATTCTTAGATTTGATGTTAAATGTTGTAAGTTGTTGTTGAAAGTTGTGTATTTGAGTGTCATTTGATGATGCGGGTTGTCAAAACTCGAGATCCATATCATCTAGATGCTCGAATCTAAAGATTTAGCAAATCTGGAAAAGTGGAAAATTGAGACCGGCGACTTAATGTCGGGGCCTCTAGATCTTTAATACATTAATGATTAGGTGTGTTTAATGTTGTAAGTCCGTTTCTTTGCCATGTAAGCTTCAACTGGAAGTGGAAATAGGGTTATATCATGTATAGATCATGAGTTACAAGCGGTCAAACCGCGTTGACGATCCGCGAAAATGGTTTACGGGCAACCCGAAACCCAGATCTTATCGACATCATTTTTGCGAGGACATGAATCGATTACATTGTTTGCTAGTTTGGCCAAGTTGTTGGTGTAATGTTGTAGACTAGTATAAGGACTACATAATCGGTTATTATATCACTCGGATCTTTCATAGAATCAAAATAATGAGCAGTCGAACCATCGTTGACCGAATCGCTTCTTGAAACAATCTGAAAACCCAGATTTGTTCAAGAAACGATTCTTGGACCATAGTTCATTTGACTAGGCTAGAATCATCTTGTGTAATGTTGTTGTTATGAATTAGTGTTATGAAGTTGTGTACGCCATTAATACTACATTAATGAATCAATTAAGCACCCTAAACAATTTGGGGATGTGGATATTAAAATGATCAAAGTAGGTTTTAAGGAATTTTGTTCTTCAAATCTGGAAAACCGGAAATTGAAGAAGCGAATTGATGATAAGTTGGATGGCTTAGATCTCTCTGTGATTATATGTTTTGGACATGAGCGTTGCTTAAGATTGTAGTACTACATCGAGATTATAACATTAGAAACGATTAAACACTCGAAGCGTATGGATCAAAGTAATCTGATCGGTCAAACTAAGCCCTCGAATTCGACATGCATTTACAGGAATTGGCCGAGAACACCAAGAACACCTATAGCGACGGTTACGCTATAGGCGCTATAGAACCCTTTATGACAGTTTATTGTTATTATTTAGAAAATTAATTAAAAATAGATAAAATGGTTTTAATTATTAAAAATACATATTAAATTATGAAAAATTATTTTAAAGTCCGAAAAATAGTTTTTAACTATTTTGAGTATATTTTCAAAATATTTAATATTTTTGGGAATATAAAAGGTATTTATTTATTTAATTATAATATTAAATAAATTATTTAAAATAGTTTTAATTCATGAAAATCATGAAAAATAATATTATGGTAAAAGAAAATATTTTAAGTTATTTTTGATGACTTTTAATATTCTATGATAAATTTCATTAATATTTTAATATTAATGGTAATTAATTTATTTAATAAATATATTAAATAAATTAAGGAAAAATAGAATTAATGTTTTAAAAATCATTTAAAATGATTTAAGTGTTATAAAAATATTTTAAGTTATAAAATATAACTTTTGATATTTTGGCATGAAAATATTAATATTTTAATATTAATAGCAATTATCGGATAATGGATTTAAGTGTTTAAAAATCATCTAATTATGATTTTAAGGTATTAAAATATTTTGATATATTATAATTATATTATAATATTATGTTATGATTTTCATTAATATTTTATATTAAATGAATATTATTGATTAAGGAATTATGTGGTATTTAATTCATTTAAATACGGTTTTAAGGATTGAAAAATGTTGATAAATGATATTAATTATCCGAAAATTATTACGAGCCTAGGAAAAATGTTTGACTGATCAGAAAATTATCTGTGATAATTGTTAAGTGTTTAGGAAGAGTTTAATTGAACTTAAACTCGAGTATTGTCCGACTAGATCGTCGGGATGATAGAACTGTGTCAGTTTTAAGTCAGACTGAAATAGTTTGACCTGATGCTAAGTCTTATGTGCTGTATAGACTTATAGGGTTATGTGTTATGTGTTTAGGTTATTCTTTGTATTTAAATATAACAAAATTATACTGTGATTCTAATATTGGAGATCTATATTATTAATATTAGGTCTTCGGGTAAAGCAATATAAATTGCGTTGCGGTAATCAACGGTTCAGGCAAGTTTGTTCTTACTTAACTCTAATAAGAGTGTTCTATTCAAGCTTATGGTTAATCATTGCTGATTGCCATGAAAATTGTACTCTGTACATCTTGCATGTATAAGTCAGGTATGAAAGGCTGATCACCTTCATTACCGGTTTATCCAGAAATGTTTGTTCATGTTTAAAACTTGTTGGGTCAAAAGTTTGTTCTGCTTTAGTTCTCAATTATATTGATGAATTATAGCGGTTTATTATTCATACTCTTCAATCATGATATATCCTTATATTGTTGTATTTAAACTTGTTGGGCAACTTTCATGCTCACCCTTGCTATATCATTATAAAACATTGCAGATAAGTCAAATGCGTTCGGATACAGGAAAAGATAATGCAAAGTTCAACTTGGTATAAATTGTACGGCTATTTTGTAATAGTATAGTTGAATAATATCTTATCTGATAGATAGCTTATGATTTGTGTTTAAGTAAAGGTTACTCGACCTTAGGGAATAGTGTGTAATGTAATGTATAAACAATTTATGTTTATATCTTCCGCAAACAGTAATAGAATGATTAGCAAACCGAATCCGCGGCGATTTGAAATTTGGGATTGAGGGGCCATCTGATTAGTATCAAAGTTTGTTGGTTATGAAGCTTAGGTAGAATACACGAGACCAATAACCATGATGATTAAGATAAGATCTAACTCACATAGAGTTAGTTGGTGAGTAAGATTCAAAGATGAATCTCGGTAAGTTGTTAAGATACTGAGCTCCCTAACTCTGGTAATAAGGTTGAATGAAGTGGTGAATAGATAAAGTCTAAAAGACTAAAAGTTCGGTGATAGGAGATCGTAAAACAAAAGCGATCATAGTCATAGAATTGAATCGTAATATATACGATGAGATCACCCGTGATCTATTAAGGTTATAATGACCGGAAAGAATCAATCGATGATTGAAAAGTTTAAAGCATGATTGTTGTGTGAATGGTACAGATTCGGAAAAAGATTATGAATCTGGATTAAATGAAATTACGTATTGAGAAGGGGGTTAAGTATTAGGTGGGGATTTCAATGAGGACTCGTGTCAAGAATTGAGTTGTATGATTTCTTGTATGGGGGGAATTGTACTTGGTGTAAAAACTACTTAGTTGGTGGCATTGGTAATAATTGAAATGTTGTGTCACGTTAGTTGTTATATGCGAGATAAATAGGTCATAGGTAGAGAATATAGGATTAAGTACGAGTTCTTAGAACTCATACTTATGTGACATTCTTGACTCATAGTTATATGAAATGTTTATGAGCCCCTCTCGGTGAAGCGGACGCCAAAGGTCGGACTAGGGTAAGTTAAGTAAAACTCATATAATTGTGGCAAAAGTTATGAACTCATAAGTGTGGTTTTATGGCTGGGTATAGTTGTGTGAATGGAGTGTTAAGGATAATAGGAATAGATAGAATGTTTAAGCAAATGATCATTTAGTGGAGACTTAGGTTTTCCTAAACTCCTAGCTATGCTAAACTTGAATTTTTGACATCAAGCTAAATACGCACTATGTGCCTTTTAAAAAAAAAATGTAGACTCGTAACCATTTTCGAAACGGTTTAAAGTACAGTCTATGCTACTTATTTCAGCTAGACTCAAATGATTTGAAATATCAAAATTTGTTTTAATTATCACTCTGTACCATGTAACTTCAGTGCGAGAGATGATAAAAATGATGGAGTCATCAATGCGGTATTACTTAGTGTGAATTTGACATAAAGTCATTTATTCCACTATGGTATGATGTAGCATGATAAAATCGACAAATGACGGAATCCTCAACTGATTTGTAAATCGGTGATGCGGCATCATGGCGTCATTCTCAAAAATGTTTTCAAAATTTTAATTTGCCAGCGGGGTTTGGCTACACCTAAATAATTCGATTGAATTGAATTATTGATATGAGTCTATGCTATTTGATTCAGCTAGACTAATGTTATAAAAACTCCAAGTGTTTATTGAAAGAAATTTCCCGAACCAAATTGTTTTGGTGCGGAATCCCATGATAAGACTGAGGTGAACGATAATGTTTGGATAAATAATCCAATCTAGTAGCGTAAATATTCGCTAAAAATGATTAATACGTTATGCATGACGTAAGAGTACGATAGGCTAATCACCTAAAGTACTAGTAATGGTAGTTTACCTTCTTTGTGATTGTAAACAGACCAAGCAATGTACAGTTTGGCGGTATGACTACCGTTAAAACTAAGTGTTCATGGTCTATATGACCCCTCAGCAAAATTTTAAACCTTTTACACTTGTGAGTGGTGAATTGGGTAGTATGTGATATGTGTTAATGGTGTAAGCTATTTGGTATACGGTGTAAGGTGTAAGGTGAATTTCGGGGACGAAATTCTTAGAAGGAGGGGTGAATGTGATAACCTGAGAATTTGGATAATTTAAAAAAAAATTTAAATGATTGATTTAAGGTCAAATAATAGACCTAGACAGAAAATAAGTGTATGCATTTGATGTTATTAGGATGGAATTTTGAGGGTTTCAAAATTCTGTGAAGGATTTAGGTGAATTATTCAGGATTAAGGATTTTTGTGATTAAGTTCTGTGAATATGGTTATGTATGTGTACAGAATGTGGTTAAGGATCAAGGGTTGACCAGATAAATTATATCTGTAACAAACCCTAATAATATATTAAGAACAACAATGTTCAATTAGAAAACCCTAACGTCTGATAAGAAACCCTAGAAATCGGTTCTGGAAACCCTAGTTTCAGTTCTGGGAATCCGAAACCCTAATTCGGTGCATGAAACCCTAAATCGGGAACTTAATGGCACAAGTGTAAATAACTATAAGATTAATTAGGGTTAATCTTAACAAATTGATTACAAAACCCTAATTCAAAATCTGAAACCCTAATACTTGATCTGAAAACCCTAGTTTCTGATTTTGATAAATGAAGCCCTAATACGGAAAATTAATGGAGAATAATAATGCTCTCTCATCGCTATTATTATAATATTAATTAGGGTAACACTTAATTAATTAGCAAACCCTAATTTCAAATTATCGAACTTAAACTTTCTTCCGTAGGAAACCCTAATGATGGATTTGAAAACCCTAATTTCTAATTAGGGAAAATGAAAGTGTTAATTTAATATTTTAATTAGGATATATTAATCCTAATTTTAAAGTTAAGTAATTAGAAAAGCCTAATCTAATTACGAATATTTAATTTCTATATTAGAAAATTAATTTTCTATTAGAAACCCTAATTTTGGGTTATAAACCCTAATCCGTGATTTTTATCCTAATTGCTTAATTAGCAATCTTGATTAGGAAATATTAATCCTAAATTGTGTTGGTCCTAATATGATTAGGAAATTGTAATGTAATTAGAGAATTCTAATTACGATTTAAAATTTGTTAATTTTCTATTTCGAAAACCTTAATCCGAAAATTTTAGAAATTCAAGTTGCTAAATATTTAAGGGTTAAAACCTAAACCCTAAAAATGTCCAAACCCTAAACCCTAAGGGTTTCATTAAATGGCAAATTCTAGAAATTTATGGAAAAGACCAAAATGCCCTTCTTAGATTTTTTTTTAAAGACAACTTGCAAATCTTGCTAAGTCAAGAGTTGTTCACCAAACCCTAGCCTAAACCCTAGCCTAGCCATGTGACAAAATCCAGCCAAACAGCCGAAAATGATCAGATTAAGCAACATGTCAATTTTTTTTTTATAAATTAAAGAGAGAGAAATGCTACTTTATTTTTCATTTGAGCCAAAGCTTTCTCTCTCTAAGATTTCGAAATTTGAAAGAGAAATGGAGAGATAAGTTAAGATGATATCATATCTCAGCTTAGCAAGAACAGATTCAAAGAATCAGATTCAAGAAAATCAAGCTCAAAGGTATAAGAACCCTAATTTTAAAAATTCTTAGATTTGATGTTAAATGTTGTAAGTTGTTGTTGAAAGTTGTGTATTTGAGTGTCATTTGATGATCTGGGTTGTCAAAACTCAGATCCATATCATCTAGATGCTCGAATCTAAAGATTTAGCAAATCTGGAAAAGTGGAAAATTGAGACCTGACAGCTTAATGTCAGGGCCTCTAGATCTTTGTCTGTTAATGATTAGGTGTGTTTAATGTTGTAAGTCTGTTCTTTGCCATGTAAGCTTCAATCTGGAAGTGGAAATAGGGTTATATCATGTATAGATCATGAGTTACAAGCGGTCAAACCGCGTTGACCAGTCACGAAAATGGTTTCTGGGCAACCCAGAAACCCAGATCTTGTCTGACATCATTTTTGCAGGACATGAATCGTTCTGTTGTTTGCTAGTTTGGCCAAGCTGTTGGTGTAATGTTGTAGACTAGTATAAGGACTACATAATCAGGTTATTATATCACTCAGATCTTTCATAGAATCAAAATAATGAGCAAATCGAACCATCGTTGGCCGAATCGCTTCAAGAACAACTGGAAAACCAGATTTGTTCAAACGATTCTTGGACCATAGTTCAATTGGCTAGAATCATCTTGTGTAATGTTGTTGTTATGAATTAGTGTTATGAAGTTGTACACTGCCATTAATACTACATTAATGAATCAATTAAGCACCCTAAACAAGCTGGGGATGTGGATATTAAAATGATCAAAGTAGGTATTTAAGGAACATTCTTCAAATCTGGAAAAACCGAAATTGAAAAGCGAATGTGCCTGACAAAGAAGTTGGATGGCTTAGATCTCTACGTGATTATATGTTTTGGACATGAGCGTTGCTTAAGATTGTAGTACTACATCAAGATTATAACATTAGAAACGATTAAACACTCGTAAAGCGTATGGATCAAAGTAATACAATCTCCACAAACTAAGCCCCTCGAATTCGACATGCATTTACGGGAATTGGCCAAGAACACCAAGAACACCTATAATGACGATTTACGTGCCGCTATAGGCCCCCTTTAGCTGACAGTTTATTATTATTATTTAGAAAATTAATTAAAAATAGATAAAAATGGTTTTTAATTATTAAAATACATATTAAATTATGAAAAATTATTTTAAAGTCCGAAAAATAGTTTTTAACTATTTTGAGTATATTTTCAAAATATTTAATATTTTTGGGAATATAAAAGGTATTTATTTATTTAATTATAATATTAAATAAATTATTTAAAAATGGTTTTAATTCATGAAAAATCATGAAAAAATAATATTATGGTAAAAGAAAATATTTTAAGTTATTTTGATGACTTTTAATATTCTATGATAAATTTCATTAATATTTTAATATTAATGGTAATTAATTTATTTAATAAATATATTAAATAAATTAAGGAAAAATAGAATTAATGTTTTAAAAATCATTTAAAAATGATTTAAGTGTTATAAAAATATTTTAAGTTATAAAATATAACTTTTGATATTTTGGCATGAAAATATTAATATTTTAATATTAATAGCAATTATCGGATAATGGATTTAAGTGTTTAAAAATCATCTAATTATGATTTTAAGGTATTAAAAATATTTTGATATATTATAATTATATTATAATATTATGTTATGATTTTCATTAATATTTTATATTAAATGAATATTATTGATTAAGGAATTATATGGTATTTAATTCATTTAAATACGGTTTTAAGGATTGAAAAATGTTGATAAATGATATTAATTATCCGAAAATTATTACGAGCCTAGGAAAAATGTTTGACTGATCAGAAAATTATCTGTGATAATTGGTTAAGTGTTTAGGAAGAGTTTAATTGAACTTAAACTCGAGTATTGTCCGACTAGATCCTCGGGATGATAGAACTGTGTCAGTTTTAAGTCAAACTGAAATAGTTTGACCTGATGCTAAGTCTTATGTGCTGTATAGACTTATAGGGTTATGTGTTATGTGTTTAGGTTATTCTTTGTATTTAAATATAACAGAATTATACTGTGATTCTAATATTGGAGATCTATATTATTAATATTAGGTCTTCGGGTAAAGCAATATAAATTGCATTGCGGTAATCAACGGTTCAGGCAAGTTTGTTCTTACTTAACTCTAATAAGAGTGTTCTATTCAAGCTTATGGTTAATCATTGCTGATTGCCATGAAAATTGTACTCTGTACATCTTGCATGTATAAGTCAGGTATGAAAGGCTGATCACCTTCATTACCGGTTTGTCCAGAAATGTTTGTTCATGTTTAAAACTTGTTCAGTCAAAAGTTTGTTCCTGCTAGTTCTCAATTATATTGATGAATTATAGCCAGTTTATTATTCATACTCTTCAATCATGATATATCCTTATATTGTTGTATTTAAACTTGCTGGGCAACTTTCATGCTCACCCTTGCTATATCATTATAAAACATTGCAGATAAGGCAAATGCGTTCGGATACAAGAAAAGATAATGCAAAGTTCAACTTGGTATAAATTGTACGGCTATTTTGTAATAGTATAGTTGAATAATATCTTATCTGATAGATAGCTTATGATTTGTGTTTAAGTAAAGGATACTCGACCTTGGGGAATAGTGTGTAATGTAATGTATAAACAATTTATGTTTATATCTTCCGCAAAACAAAATAATAGAATGATTAGCAAACCAAGAATCAGCGGCGATTTGAAATTTGGGATTCGGGGGACGCTACAGTTGGTATCAAAGCTGTTGGTTATGAAGCTTAGGTAGGAATACCTGAGACCAATAACCGCAGTGATTAAGATAAGATCTAACTCACATAGAGTTAGTTGGTCGGTAAGATTCAAAGATGAATCTCGGTAAGTTGTTAAGATCTGAGTTCCCTAACTCTGGTAATAAGGTTGAGCAGTGGTGAATAGATAAAGTCTAAAAGACTAAAAGTTCGGTGATAGGAGATCGTAAAACAAAGCGATCATAGTCATAGAATTGAATCGTAATATATCGGATGAGATCACCCCGTGATCTGTTAAGGTTATGATGACAGAAAGAATCAATCGATGATTGAAAAGTTTAAAGCATGATTCTTTGTGTGAATGGTACTGATTCGGAAAAAGATTATGAATACTGGATTAAATGAAATTCGTATTGAGAAGGGGTTAAGTATTAGGTGGGGATTTCAATGAGGACTCGTGCTCAAGAATCGAGTTGTATGATTTCTTGTATGGTAGGGGAATTGTACTTGGTGTAAAAACTACTTAGTTGGTGGCATTGGTAATAATTGAAATGTTGTGTCACGCTAGTTGTTATATGCAGATAAATAGGTCATAGGTAGAGAATATAGGATTAAGTACGAGTTCTTAGAACTCATACTTATGTGACATTCTTGACTCATAGTTATATGAAATGTTTATGAGCCCCTCGGTGAAATCCGGACGCCAAAGGTCGACTAGGGTAAGTTAAGTAAACTCATATAATTGTGGGCGAGTTATGAACTCATAAGTGTGGTTTTATGGAACTGGGTATAGTTGTGTGAATGGAGTGTTAAGGATAATAGGAATAGATAGAATGTTTAAGCAAAAATGATCATTAGTGGAGACTTAGGTTTTCCTAAACTCCTAGCTATGCTAAACTTCAATTTTTGACATCAAGCTAAATACGCACTATGTGCCTTTTTAAAAAAATGTAGACTCGTAACCATTTTCAAACGGTTTAAAAGTACGAGTCTATGCTACTTATTTCAAACTAGACTCAAATGATTTGAAATATCAAAATTTGTTTTTAATTATCACTCAAGTACCGTGTAACTTTCAGTGCGCAGAGATGATAAAATGATGGAGTCATCAATGCAGATTACTTAGTGTGAATTTGACATAAAGTCACTATTCCACTATGGTATGATGTAGCATGATAAAATCGACAAATAGCGGAATCCTCAGCTGACCGTAAAAAATCTGATGCGGCATCATGACGTCATTCTCAAAAATGTTTTCAAAAATTTTAATTTGCCAACAGGGTTTGGCTATACCTAAATAATTCGATTGAATTGAATTATTGATATGAGTCTATGCTATTTGATTCAGCTAGACTAATGCAATAAAAACTCCAAGTGTTTATTGAAAGAAATTTTCCGAACCAAATTGTTTTGGTGCGGAATCCCATGATAATGCGGAATCCCATGATAAGACTGAGGTGAACGATAATGTTTGGATAAATAATCCAATCTAGTAGCGTAAATATTCGCTAAAAATGATTAATACGTTATGCATGACGTAAAATACGATAGGCTAATCACCTAAAGTACTAGTAATGGTAGTTTACCTTCTTTGTGATTGTAAGCGAGACAAGCAATGTCTGATACAGGCGGTATGACTACCGTTAAAACTAAGTGTTCATGGTCTATATGACCCCTCAGCAAAATTTTAAACCTTTTACACTTGTGAGTGGTGAATTGGATAGTATGTGATATGTGTTAATGGTGTAAGCTATTTGGTATACGGTGTAAGGTGTAAGGTGTAAGGTGAATTTCGGGGACGAAATTCTTAGAAGGAGGGGTGAATGTGATAACCCGAGAATTTGAATAATTTAAAAAAAATCTTAAATGATTGATTTAAGGTCAAATAATAGACCTAGACAGAAAATAAGTGTATGCATTTGATGTTATTAGGATGGAATTTTGAGGGTTTCAAAATTCTGTGAAGGATTTAGGTGAATTATTCAGGATTAAGGATTTTTGTGATTAAGTTCTGTGAATATGGTTATGTATGTGTACAGAATGTGGTTAAGGATCAAGGGTTGACCAGATAAATTATATCTGTAACAAACCCTAAGAATATATTAAGAACAACAATGTTCAATTAGAAAACCCTAACGTCTGATAAGAAACCCTAGAAATGGGATTTGAAACCCTAGTTTCAGATTAAGAATCAAACCCTAATTCTAAGGTGCATGAAACCCTAAATAAAGAACTTAATGGCATAAGTGTAAATAACTATAAGATTAATTAGGGTTAATCTTAACAAATTGATTACAAAACCCTAATTCAAAATCAAACCCTAATACTTGATAAAACCCTAGTTTTGATTTTGATAAATTGAAGCCCTAATCGGGAAATTAATGGAGAATAATAATGCTCATCGCTATTATTTTAATATTAATTAGGTAACGCTTAATTAATTAGCAAACCCTAATTTCAAATTATCGAACTTTAACTTTTTCCGTCAGAAACCCTAATGATGGATTTGAAAACCCTAATTTCTAATTAGGAAAATGAAAGTGTTAATTTAATATTTTAATTAGGATATATTAATCCTAATTTTAAAGTTAAGTAATTAGAAAAGCCTAATCTAATTATTTAATATTTAATTTCTATATTAGAAAATTAATTTTCTATTAGAAACCCTAATTTTGGGTTATAAACCCTAATCCGTGATTTTATCCTAATTGCTTAATTAGCAATCTTGATTAGGAAATATTAATCCTAAATTGTGTTGGTCCTAATATGATTAGGAAATTGTAATGTAATTAGAGAATTCTAATTACGATTTAAAATTTGTTAATTTTCTATTTCAAAACCTTAATCCAAGAAAATTTTAGAAATTAAGTTGCTAAATATTTAAGGGTTAAAACCTAAACCCTAAAATGTCAAACCCTAAACCTAAGGGTTTCATTAAATGGCAAATTCTAGAAATTTATGGAAAAGACCAAAATGCCCTTCTTAGATTTTTTTTTAAAGACAACTTGCAAATCTTGCTAAGTCAAGAGTTGTTCACCAAACCCTAGCCTAAACCCTAGCCTAGCCATGTGACAAAATCCAAACCAAACAGTAGAAAATGACTGATTAAGCAACATGTCAATTTTTTTTATAAATTAAAGAAAGAGAAATGCTACTTTATTTTTCATTTGAGCCAAAAAGCTCTCTCTAAGATTTGAAATTTGAAAGAGAAATGGAGAGATAAGTTAAGATGATATCATATCTAAACTTAGCAAGAACAGATTCAAAGAATCGATTCAAGAAAATCAAGCTCAAAGGTATAATAACCCTAATTTTAAAATTCTTAGATTTGATGTTAAATGTTGTAAGTTGTTGTTGAAAGTTGTGTATTTGAGTGTCATTTGATGATCCGGGTTGTCAAAACTCAGATCCATATCATCTAGATGCTCGAATCTAAAGATTTAGCAAATGCGGAAAAGTGGAAAATTGAGACACGGCGACAATGTCGGGGCCTCTAGATCTTTGTCATTCATTAATGATTAGGTGTGTTTAATGTTGTAAGTCCGTTTCTTTGCCATGTAAGCTTCAAACTGGAAGTGGAAATAGGGTTATATCATGTATAGATCATGAGTTACAAGCGGTCAAACCGCGCGTTGACGATCATGAAAATGGTTTCGGGCAACCCGAAACCCAGATCTTCTCGACATCATTTTGCGGGACATGAATCGATTACATTGTTTGCTAGTTTGGCCAAGTTGTTGGTGTAATGTTGTAGACTAGTATAAGGACTACATAATCAGGTTATTATATCACTCAGATCTTTCATAGAATCAAAATAATGAACAGTCAAACCATCGTTGATCGAATCGCTTGAGAACAATCTGGAAAACCAGATTTGTTCAAAACGATTCTTGGACCATAGTTCAATTCTGGCTTAGAATCTGTCTTGTGTAATGTTGTTGTTATGAATTAGTGTTATGAAGTTGTACACTGCCATTAATACTACATTAATGAATCAATTAAGCACCCTAAACAAGCTGGGGATGTGGATATTAAAATGATCAAAGTAGGTACCTAAGGCTGTTCTTCAAATCTGGAAAACCCAGAAATTGAAGAACAGGTCTGACAGTAAGTTGGATGGCTTAGATCTCTCTGTGATTATATGTTTTGGACATGAACGTTGCTTAAGATTGTAGTACTACATCAGTACTATAACATTAGAACAGTTAAACACTCAGAAACGTATGGATCAAAGTAATGATCGGTCAAACTAAGCCCTCGAACTCGGCATGCATTTACAGGAATTGGCCGAGAACACCAAGAACACCTATAGTAGCAGTTACGCTTATAGGGCCCCTTTAATGACAGTTTATTATTATTATTTAGAAAATTAATTAAAATAGATAAAATGGTTTTAATTATTAAAAATACATATTAAATTATGAAAAATTATTTTAAAGTCCGAAAAATAGTTTTTAACTATTTTGAGTATATTTTCAAAATATTTAATATTTTTGGGAATATAAAAGATATTTATTTATTTAATTATAATATTAAATAAATTATTTAAAAATGGTTTTAATTCATGAAAAATCATGAAAAATAATATTATGGTAAAAGAAAATATTTTAAGTTATTTTTGATGACTTTTAATATTCTATGATAAATTTCATTAATATTTTAATATTAATGGTAATTAATTTATTTAATAAATATATTAAATAAATTAAGGAAAAATAGAATTAATGTTTTAAAAATCACTTAAAAATGATTTAAGTGTTATAAAAATATTTTAAGTTATAAAATATAACTTTTGATATTTTGGCATGAAAATATTAATATTTTAATATTAATAGCAATTATCGGATAATGGATTTAAGTGTTTAAAATCATCTAATTATGATTTTAAGGTATTAAAATATTTTGATATATTATAATTATATTATAATATTATGTTATGATTTTCATTAATATTTTATATTAAATGAATATTATTGATTAAGGAATTATATGGTATTTAATTCATTTAAATACGGTTTTAAGGATTGAAAAATGTTGATAAATGATATTAATTATCCGAAAATTATTACGAGCCTAGGAAAAATGTTTGACTGATCAGAAAATTATCTGTGATAATTGGTTAAGTGTTTAGGAAGAGTTTAATTGAACTTAAACTCGAGTATTGTCCAATCAGATCGTCGGGATGATAGAATCGTGTCATTTTAAGTCAAATTGAAATAGTTTGATTCGATGCTAAGTCTTATGTATGTGTATAGACTTATAGGGTTATGTGTTATGTGTTTAGGTTATTCTTTTGTATTTAAATATAATGTAATTATTGTGATTCTAATATTGGAGATCTATATTATTAATATTAGGTCTTTGTAAAAAGCAATATAAATTGCGTTGCGGAATCAAAGTTCCTGCAAGCAAGTTTGTTCTTACTTAACTCTAATAAGAGTGTTCTATTCAAGCTTATGGTTAATCATTCTTTGATTGCCATGAAAATTGTACTCTATACATCTTGCATGTATAAGTCGGTATGAAAGGTGATCACCTTCATTACCGGCTTGTCCGAAATGTTTGTTCATGTTTAAAACTTGTTCACCAAAAGTTTGTTCTCGCTAGTTCTCAATTATATTGATGAATTATAGCCAGTTTATTATTCATACTCTTCAATCATGATATATCCTTATATTGTTGTATTTAAACTTGCTGGGCAACTTTCATGCTCACCCTTGCTATATCATTATAAAACATTGCAGATAAGGCAAATGCGTTCGGATACAAGAAAAGATAATGCAAAGTTCAACTTGGGATAAATTGTACGCCTATTTTGTAATAGTATAGTTGAATAATATCTTATCTGATAGATAGCTTATGATTTGTGTTTAAGTAAAGGTCACTCGACCTTGGGGAATAGTGTGTAATGTAATGTATAAACAATTTATGTTTATATCTTCCGCAAACAGTAATAGAATGATTAGCAAACCGAATCCGCGGCGATTTGGGGCTGGGATTCGGGGGACGCTACATACTATGACAATAATCGAATCAATAATATGAGAGATATGATGTGGCAATTACTGTAGCAATAATTGAGTATAACTGAGTGACTTCTCACGTAAGCATCAATAATCAATACCGTGTGCTACTACGCAACCACGCCAGACATCTTGTACTTTTACTACCGAAGTAGTTCAACAGCTTAACGAGTAAAACTTCCGCCGTTATTTTCATAAAGTATTTTTGTCGTTTTCTTAATCCGACAATAATTACATTAATGGGGGTCCACCAATGATTGTCTTGGTTGTCATGCGAATATTCCATGTTAAAATTAATATTCTCCAACCAATCGAATATTATGTAACAACTTGCGTACTTTACAAAATTTGTAAATATTACCCACAACTATAACATTATATCAAATCCACACCATAATATTCAAAAATATATTTCGAGAAAATTTAATCTTTATTCAAAAAGTTGGGGTCTTACAGTTAACGTCCCAGAAATCAACACGAGCACTGTTTTAATCACGGTCAAACCACCCACCCGGTTAACTGACATGCGTTTTTTGGGCAACTCAAGAACACACCAAGAACATCTATAGCGACGAGTCTGTCGCTATAGGGCCCTTTAGCGACGATTTTATTAATTTTGAATTTCTGATTTTCTGAAAATTATTTAAAAATAGATAAAAATGGTTTTTAATTATTAAAAATACAAAATAAATTCCGAAAAAATATTTTAAAGTCTGAAAAATAGTTTTTAATTATTTTGAGTATATTTCATAAATATTTAATATTTTTAGAGTATAAATGGTATTTAATTTATTTAATTATAATATTAAATAAATTATTTTAATACATGAAAAATAATATTATGGTATAAGAAAATATTTAAAGATATTTTTCGGTGACTTTTAATATTTTGGGATGAATTTCATTAATTAATTAATATTAATGATAATTAGTTTATTTAATAACTATATTAAATAAATTATGGAAAAATACAATATATGATTTAAAAATCCTATGAAAAGGATTTAAGTGTTATAAAATATTTTAAGTTATAAAATATAACTTTTGATATATTGTCATGAAAATATTAATATTTTAATATTAATAGCAATTATCGGATAATAGATTTAATTGTTTAAAAATCATATAAAGGTAATTTTAAAGTATTAAAAATAGTTTGTGTTATTATAAATATATTATAATATTATGACATATATTTCATTAATATTTAATAATAAATAAATATTAATGATAAAGGAATTTGTGATATTTAATTCATTTAAATACAATTTTAATGATTGAAAATTCACGATAAATGATAATAATTATGTGAAAATTATTATTTAACTTACGAAAAATATTTTGACTAATATTAAAATTATCTGAGATAATTGTTAAGTGTTAGGCCGAGTTTAATTGAACTTAGACTCGATAAAAGTCCGACTAGACCATCGGGATGTTAGATTTGTGTCGGGTTCAACTCAGACTGCAAAAGTTTGATTTTATACCGAGTCCTATTTGTGTTGTAGACTGATAGTGTTATGTGTTATGTGTTTAGGTTATTCTGTGTATATCTATATATATAATATTATCATATTATGATGATATTATTCTAATATTGGAGATTTATATTACTAATATTAGGTCTTCAGATAAAGCGTTATAAATTGCGTAGCGGTAATCAATGGTTCAGGCAAGTTTGTTTTTACTTAACTCTACTAAGAGTTGTTTCATTCAGATATGCTTATGGTTAATCATTGTTGATTGCCATGTAGAATTGTACTCTGTACATATTGCATGTATAATTCAGGTATGAAAGGCTGATCACCTTCATTACCGTTTGGTCTAGATATATTTGTTCATGTATAATACTTGTTCAGTCAAAAGTTTGTTCCTGCTAGTTCACAATTATATTGTTGAATTATAGCCAACTTATTATTCAGATTCTTTCAATCATGATATATAGTTATATTATTGAACTTAAACTTGTTGGGCAACTTTTATGCTCACCCTTGCTATATCATGATAAACATTGCAGATTAAGACGAATACGTCGGATACAAGGAAAGGTCCAAGACAGTTCCAGCTTTAGTAGACGTGTGCAGTTAGATTTGTATTGTATGATATTAATGTTGTTATATGTTAGACAAGTTATGTATTGTGTATAAGTTAAGGTTACTCGACCTTGGAGAATAGTGTGTAAAATGTATTGTATAAATAATTTATGTTTATATCTTCCGCAAAAATAGTAATAGTTGTATAGAATGAATGTACCGGATCCGCGGTGATTCGGGACCTCGGATCCGGGGACCTCACAGAAGTCATTATTGCTTTCATCAGAAACAATGTCATTTGTCGATATGGACAACTAGAGGTAATTGTATCAGACAATGCTAAGAACCTCAACCACAAAATGATGGAGGTGTTGTGCAGTAAATTTCACATCAAACATCTCAACTCCGTTATCTACCGTTCAAAGATGAATGGTGCTATTGAAGCGGCTAACAAAAATATCAAGAAAATCATGCAAAAGATGTCCGCTAACCACAAAGGATGGCCTAACTTATTGCCTCTGACTCTGTTAGCCTACAGAACATCAATGTGCACTTCCACTGGGATAACCCCCTACGCATTAACCTATGGGATAGAAGAAGTGCTCCCCATAGAAGTGGAAATGGAATCCCTCATAGTGTTAATAGACGCTCAACTGGATCAAGACCAATGGGTACAAGATAGCTATCACCAATTGTCTCTAATAGACGAAAGGCGAGCCGCTGCTATCTTCCACGGTCAGTTATATCAATAAAGGATCGCCAGGTCCTACAACAGAAAAGTCTAGCTACGGTAGTTTAAACAACACGACTTGGTTTTGAAGAAGATCATTGACAACCAAGATCGGTCTAAGGGAAAATTCACCCCGAACTGGGAAGGCCCGTTTATTGTCAAGGAGGTGTTGACATGAGGTGCTTTCAGATTACAGGAAATGGATGGCGATGAATTTCCATAGCTCATTAACTCGAACACCGTGAAATGGTACTATGTCTAAAGTTACCATCAAGCAAACATCCTGGTTTTGGATCACCAGATCCCTAGTCAATTCAGGTTTTCTCAAACCCTTCACTACATATAACCTTTTTCACACCCATTTGCCCCATCAGGGACAATCACACTTTCCAACCAACAGTCTGGTTTCAGATCACCAGATCCTTCACTCCCCACAGGTTTTCAAAATCTTTCACACTTTCAGTTTATCCCACCAGGAATTAAACCTTTAAAACCTTTAATTTATCATGTACATGGGATTAAACTTTTCATCTGCAATCCGCCCTGTTCATGGGGCGAACTACGCCGACCTGATCTCCCTAATACACGGGAGTACATAGGCAGCCATGTGGTCCGGTCTCACCACAGAAAAAACAAAAACAAACACACTCATATCCATAACCACATACAGAAACCAGTCCCAAGACACCAAAGATGGTAGGGAATACACACAGATCGATGATCCATTTTGAGAATCTTGAGACATCTCACTGTCCATCCATCAAGGAGGAGTTCAGAATACATCTAGATCACAAAGCCCTAGAGAAACAAGCAAATATCAAATAAGTAACAAGGCACAACTAAAAGGGAAGTGAGTCAACATATATTTCCCTGCCATATATAATGTTGTTTGTTATATACAATGTGTACTGTACATGACAAAATTGTTAAGCTAGTCTGTGCAGGGAAATACAAGCCCATCTACAAGTCAGTGTATATGCGGGATATCAAGTCCAACATGGATTCCCTCTTAGAAGAAGGAGGTAACGCTATGATCTCCTACCCAAGGGTCTCTACACGAGCCAACATATCCAACGCCAACTACATGGTGACACTATGCTCATTAATATACGTGCTCATCTCTGTAATGATGCCAATAGTAAGGGACCTCACTACAATACTATCTGTAACAAAGATATCTCGGGCAGATATAGTGCTATCCTGCTCAACAATCACTGCATCTCTGGATGATCTGGCCTCATCCCGCTCAACAACAACGGTATCCCTATGAGTTAGAGCATCATCTCTCTCAATTAGAGCGACATCTCTACTAGAAAAAGTTGTCAACATCAAAGCCCACATCCACTACCTGTTCGTCATATGGTACAGAGCTAAAAGCCTCTTGCGATCTCGGCATCTTATCGGCCCATCTGTCAAAGTAACTACCCCATATAACAAGCAAGGCTGGGGCAATTTCAAAATTAGCGACAACCCGATATTGGAACCCTTACAACAAGATTAGGGCAATCTCGGAAACAGCGATAACTCAACACTAGGGCATTTATCAACCATCCTAAAAAGGAAAATGCGCCAGTCAGTACCATCAACATTGTACATCATCATAAGAGCTTCCCTCACATCATCTCACTAGCGATTTGGATATTACTCACTTGCGACTTCATCAACAAAGAGCGTTTCTCATATGAACCCTCAGCATCAACATGCGAAAGGACTGGGGCATTGTCCAATTCCAAGAAATGGAAGGAGCTTAAGGCGGGATCAAGCCTCTCATCAAGAGAAAGGGGAGAACTCCTGAAAGAAATCATGGCAACTTTAGCTTGCCCCTACAAAAGAAGGGGAAAATTCTCAAGAAAGTCATTAACTAAAAAGCAGAAGCCTAATGACAAAAGGTCTAGCGAATGAAATCCTCATCATTAAATGTGTCATTCGGTGTCGAGTCTTCGCAAGTCGAGGCCTCTACACTGAAGTTCAAATCTAGGCAGTGAAAGAATGAGCTGCACCCTCCAAGGATGTCAACAAAATTAAGGTCATCAGTTCAGCCGGGTTGCGAATCAAACGCTCAAGGAAATGGGGCACAAGCACCCAACAACGAAAAGAAACTCCAAATTACCTAAAAAAGGGTAAGCGTAACATCAGGCGGAGTCTGGTGAAGCAAACCGTTGAATATTACTTCAGCGAAGGTATCAGATGATCCAGTATTCTAAGCCATTGGCATCAATTCAAAGTAATAACATCAATACGATTCAAATGATGAAAGCCCAGATACCACCATTCGAGTGGGAACCAAAATAGTTTGGCGATCAGCAGGGTAGGCACCATTGCAAACTACCAGCGTATAAATCGGGAAGGTCTGGTGATTTCAGAACGTCATCCCCATCAGAGATGTAGAAAACATCTCAAATTATCTTCATCAAACAACCATTAACGATTAAATGCCAAACCATTGGAGTCAACACCAACATAGGCATCAGCAATGATCGGTAAAGGTAAAGCAATTTGCGAAAACATTTTGACATTCATCATAACATTCATTATATTGTGATTTATGATATGCAAAATGCGATGTGCGAGTTCCGAAGTGCGATTGGCCAAATGCGAAAAGCGAAGTGCGAAATGCGATTTGAGAACTACGATTTGCGAAATAATTTTAACATTCATCATAACATTCATTACATTGCAATTTGCATGATTAGAAATACCTTGTCATATTTCAAGTGTCTAGTAATCTTTATCATGTCCATTCCATTGCATTGCATGAACATGATAAAGAGGGGCATCTATAGACACACAAAATTTTGTTTTCCTGTTACTAACTATGCAGGAGGACAAAAGCGCCTTTTTCACACTCCAGAGATAACCATGGAGGACCAAAACATCAATTCTAAACCCAGAAATAGCCACGGGAGATCCAGTTTGCAACCCCGGAGATAACCCCTGGAAATCAGTTTCCAACCCCGGAGATAACCCCGAGAGATCAAGTCTAATGACCAAAGTCAACCCCGGGAGGTCAAACCAACCTCAGAGATAACTCTGAGGACATTCAGAGTCAACAACATGACAATCTCAGAGATAATCTTGAGAAAAGACTACTACAACTGCGCCTAAACCAGAAACAACCCCGGGAGGGGTAAAATGGTCATTTTGCCAACTCAACCTCAACTCAAATCAAATACACTCATTTCAACTCAAATTTCTTCAAAAGAAGTCCCACAAGAACCATATCTTAACTTACGAGCGCAAACTACGCAAAACGGCTCAACGGACTACCTGACGGAAACTTGGAAATGCCATTTCGGCCATGGACCCATCTTCCCGGAATCAAAAAAGGGAAAATCCTATGTCAATTTGTATTTCTCGGAAAGATATTTCCAGAATGGTATGGCACGCTTCCATAGGACTCCCGGATTAAAAGTTATGAAGGTTAAAGGCGAATAACGCGCGTCGTCGAGTGCACGCACTTTGGAGAATTTTACGGACACATTGCCGTGGCACCCCGGCACTGCAGTACACTGTGGCTCCTCCCTCTATAAATATAGGGCTTGGGTAGGCCATATTTGAAAGAAAAAAAAGGCGAGGAAGCCCTGACCAATTTGCTCCGTACACACTACAAACTGAGTGCTTTCTCATTTTAAACACTTGTGAGCTTATATATTGTTAAATCTACCGGTGGGAGCCGAGTGTTCATCCATTTAAAGTCATTAAAGTCTTCTTTGGCAGTCCAATGTAAGACTTCTTACACTTTCTAAAGCCTTTCTCCACTACTGTGCACCCACAGTTCTGCACGTTGAGAGTCGTGTTGCGTGTGTGTGCCCGAATTTCGGTCCGTGGTTTTTATTTCTTTCTATCTATATATATATATATATATATATATATATATATATATATACTAACATTATCGAGTTATGCCTCGATTGAGCCTCGGATTTTATATCCGGAGAGCGATTATTGCTTTTATATATATATATATATATATACTTATATATAAAGCGTGGTGAACTTTGTTCGATGAGCACTGGATTTACATCTAGGAGGCGTTAATCGCTTATATATATATATATATATATATATATATATATATATATATATATATATATATATATATATATATATATATATATATATATATATATATATTATTGCTATCAAACTTTGTTTGATTGAGCACGGATTTCACATCCAATGCGTTACCGCTTTTATGTGTATATATATATCCTCGACCACAAATTAATGAAACGAGCACGGATCAATATATATCCAAATCGTTTATCGCTTTTTATATATATATATATATATATATATATATATATATATATATATATATATATATATATACATTTCAGTCTTTTACCTCTTTATTTATATTTATGGCAGGCCTGGAGTTTACTTCGTGGCCTTTTACAACTTTATTTATATTGTATCCCGCCTGGAGTTTACTTCAAGGCAGTTGATCATTTTATTGCTTTATTTATATTTTCCAATCCCCCATGGAGGTGCTTCGTGGTGGTCGATTGTTTGCACACACACACAGACACACACACACACACACACACACATATATATATATACATCTTTTATATATATAAATGTTTACAGCTTTCATACATATTGCTACCTCATGTGAGCCTAGGAATCATGTGATCACATATTCAGTCTACTGGATCTAGATTCGGTTCCCGTGATGGACATTTTTAGATGTACACGGCTTGTAAATTATTCACGGTGTTTGAATTTCCATAGACGACTCTCATGCCCACAAGGAATTCGGCACTGCTATGTATATTATTTTCTCGAAGATGCTTTGCATCTCAGACATATAAGTAATCAAGCCGAACGCATAGTAAAATGGAAGTATCAAAGGCCTCAATTACTATTGAGCATAAGGGTTTGAAAAACCCTTCTTTTTACAAAACATCACTACTATATCTTGTTAAAACTGAATTTTTATATAGAAATTCAAACCTTTTGCATATAGGTGTGAACGAGGCATTGCACTACTTCTAAATAATTACTCATTGATCCACACACACACACACACACACACATTCATATAACAGTTTAATTGAAAAGTGGCGGTCACCGTGGCAACATGGATGTCGGGTAGTGCCTAACACCTTCCCTCCGTATAATCAAGTCCCTGGACCCTAACGAATCTCGGTTTCACAGACCTATTAAGCAGTGTCACATCACTGGGTCAATGTGCAAACTTTTTCTCGGTTGTGTTGGTACAACCATTTAAAAAACCAACTAGCAACTCTTATAGTCCAATCTTCGACATATACATGTCGGATCTTTTCACAACTTGTTTTTTCAAACAAATCTCACCTAACATGAGAACAACAAAAGACAAAAACAGAAAAGGGACAAATAAAAATCCTGACGTCGACAGCTGTTTGATAGAACCTGCTTTGATACCAATTGTTAGTTCCCAGAGGCACAATAGTTATCTAGAAGGCGGGGTTAAATAGATATTTTAAAATTCTTTTCGAAAATACTTGTCAGATTTGATAATGATTTAATCATAGCAAAATTTGAGATTTGTTCGTTTTCCCTTTAAGATAAAATGAGTTAATGTGATATAAGCAGTTATAACAGATATACCAATTATGGCAAGAATATAAGAGAAAATGTTTTTAAGTGGTTCAGAGCACTTAAGGCTCCCAGTCCACTCTTCTACTCTTTGAGTAGGAAATTCACTAAGGATATCTTTAAAATCTTTGAATCTCATAGATTCCTTCAAGACCAGCAATCTTGGAACTTCTTAGTTCAATTTAGAACTCTTCAAGTCTAGCAGACTTGGTACATCTCAGTTCACTTAGAACTCTTTAAGTCCTTCTGACTTGGAACTTCTTACTTCACTTAAAGATAGTTGAGTTCTTGAATGGTGCTACTCAGTTGTCGTTAAGCTTGTGTTCGAAAGAACTGAGTAGCTGAGCAAGCTTTCTTTTCAGATCGTAGAGTTGAGTGTTATGTATTCTTCAGTGTTTTGTTGCATGCTTGCTTATTTCTTGCATCTTCTTCTGTTTTGCATATAAGGTGTCTTTGAAATACATCCGTTGGAAGACATCCATTGAAGCAATAATTGTAAATGACATTTCTGAGCACTGATGGTGACTTTCTGCAAATTTTCTGTTTAGCCGTCTAACCCCACTGACACAATAGACTGATGTCTCACCTAACACCTGAAAAGGTGTTTTCTGCTGAGCCATAGTACTTTTCTTAGCTTATTCAATACGTCTCTTTGTTATATACTAAGGATGATTGTTGTGTCATTAGGACTCCCGAGGGTTTCAACGTTTATAAGTCATTCCACATTTGTTGTGATTTATTCTTAAACAAATGGACAAGGCTCAAAGCTTCTAATAGAGACAGATGATGCACTACGATCATGATCGTGGTGTCTTGCAACATTAGTTCTTGATCCGGTATTAGTAGATGAGAACACTATGATTTCTCTTAACTACCGGTACACTACAATCTTAGCTTGTTTGACTTGCAGACTCTACGTTTCCGAGAACAATCTACAATCCCTGAGTTTGACTTGGCAGGCGTTTGGACCACTCTACGATTTCGGGAGAGGCCCTCCAAAGCAGACATACTACGATTCTCGATGCTCTACGATTCTTCCTTGGCTTCTATAATCTTTTGATTAGCTCGATAGACTATGATTCTGTTGAAGCCTATCTATTACATCTCAAGACATAGATCAACCTAACAGCTTTGATCTTTTCTTCTATACATTCATTTACAGAATGATAAATATTAAAGCTCAGATCAACCTAACTACTTTGATCTACCACTAAGTCCTTGTATATGTATTCCTTGAAGGACTTTATATATAATCATGAATATTTACTTTCAACATCAAATTCAAATATGTAATCTCCCAACAACTTTGACAATTATTGAATGAAACTGAGTGACTTCTTATGTAAGAATCAATAATCAAAAATAATGTGCAATATCGTGTATTATTGTATTTTTATCACCGGGTATTTCAACAGTTAACGATAAAAGTTTTGCCGTTATTTTTATAAAAAAGTTATTTCTGCCGCTTTCTATATCCGATAGTTATTCCGTTATGTGGTCCACCAATGATTGCGCCGTCGTACGGATATTCCCCGACAAAAAGAATATTCCCCGACCAAACAAATATTTTATAACAACTTGCTTACTTTGCAAAATGTGCATATTTCACCCATAACTAAAACATTATATCAAATCAACACCTTATTATTCAAAATAATAATTAGAGAAATGAAATCTTTATTCATAAAAATTTGGGGTCTTACAATCTATTTGCAATCTTGAAAACTAGAGGAGACAAATGGCTAATATGATGAATAGTCGACCTCAGGGTATTTTGCCGAGCAATACAAAAGTCAATTCGAAGAGCGATGGTAAATAGCAGTGCAAGGCAGTCACACTGTAGAGTGGAAAGGAACTAAAGGAGTCGAATGTAGAAAATAAAAGAAGGTGACAAGCAACACGAAAAAATCAAATGAGAGTAAAAGTGAAGAGAAGAAAATGGGTGACGAACCAGTTGTGAGCTCAAAAGGGGAAAAACAATCTTCAATTGTGCCACCAATACCATTTCCACAGCGGTTCCAAAAGCAAAAACTTGACAAACAATTTTCTAAATTTTTAGAGGTATTCAAGAAATTGCAAATTAACATCCCATTCGCAGATGCATTGGAACAAATGCCCAGCTATGCAAAGTTTATGAAATATATCCTATCAAGGAAGAAAAAGTTGGGTTATTTTGAAATAGTGGCCCTAACGGAGGAATGTAGTTAAATATTGCAAAAAATGTTACCACCAAAGCTCAAGGATCCGGGTAGCTTCACCATTCTATGCACCATTGGGATCTAAATTTTCAGATGTTACCTATGTGATTTTGGGGCGAGCATTAACTTGTTGCCACTTTCGGTCTACCAGCAGCTTGGGTTAAAGAAGGCAGTGCCTAATAATGTGACGTTACAGCTAGCAGATCGATCGTTGACTTAATTGAGGGGAATTATGGAAGACGTGCTAGTCAAGGTAGACAAATTCATATTCCTAGCTGATTTCATTGTGTTGGATTTGGAGGAGGACCGTGACATACTGATTATCCTTGGGAGACCATTCTTGACTACGGGTATGACTCTTATTGATGTGCAAAAAGGTGAACTTACAATGCGAGTCCAAGACCAAGAGGTAACGTTTAATGTCTTCAAAGTCATGAAATTTCCTAAGGATGTGCATGAATGTTTCCGAGTAGACATAATTGAAGAGACTATTGATGACGAGTTGTTGGGTATATTGGGATTTGATCATTTAGAAACTTCTTTGATGGTTAACACTAATTTAGATGATTCAAAATTATTGGAGTGCTTGCAAGTGTTAGATGTATCGTCAAGGTTGAGCAAGTTCAATATACCATTTGAGACTTTGGACAATTCGGGAAACTCAACAGTTCGTGCTAAATCGTCATTAGAGGAATCCCCAACGTTGGAACTTAAACCTTTGCCCAATTATCTCATATACGCATATTTGGGTGATTCATCTACTTTACTTGTTATTATTTTTTCTTCACTTAACGAATTTTAGAAAAGTAAGTTGTTAAGAATTCTTCAGGAGTGAAAGACAACTATTGGATGGACCATTGTGGATATCATGAGATAAGTCCATTATTTTGTATGCATAAGATTCTCTTGGAAGATGATGTAAAACCAATCATTGAGCAACAAAGAAGGTTGAACCCAATCATGAAAGAGGTATTGAAAAAGAAAATTATCAAATGGCTTGATGCAAGAATAATTTTCCCTATTTCTGATAGTGCATGGGTGAGTCCGATACAGTGAGTTCCCAAAAAGGGTGTTATGACGGTAGTATCCAATGAAAATAACTAGTTGATTCCGACAAGGACAGTAACGGGTTGGTGGGTGTGCATGGATTACTGAAAACTTAACAAAGAAACTCGTAAATATCACTTTCCTTTACCGTTTATTAACCAAATGCTAGATTAATTGGCGTTTCACGAGTACTATTGTCTTTTAGATGGCTATTCGGGGTATAATCAGATTTTCATTGAGCTCGAAGATCAAGAAAAGACTACAATCACATGTAGGTACGGTACATTTGCATTTAGAAGAATGTCTTTTGAATTATGCAATGCACCTGCAACTTTTCAAAGGTGTATGATAAAAACAAATTCGATATGGTGGAGCGTAATGTTGAGGAATTCATGGATGACTTTTCGGTATTTGGAGACTCTTTTGACTTATGTTTAGAGAATCTTTTTTTTGGTGCTAAAAAGGTGTGTGGAGACCAACTTAGTGCTAAATTGGGAAAAGTACCACTTCATGGTTCAAGAGGGGATCATTCTAGGACATAAGGTTTCGACAAGAGGAATAGAAGTGGATAAGGCCTAGATCAAGATAATTGAAAATTTACTACCTCTAACATCCATAAAAAGGATTCGAAGCTTCCTTAGTCATGATGGGTTTTATAGGAGGTTCATCAAAGACTTCTCTAAGATCACCAAGCCACTTTGCAATTTATTGGAGAATGATGTACCTTTAGAGTTTGACGAGACATGCCTAGATGCATTCAAAGTGTTGAAAAAGAAATTGACCACTGCTCCCGTAATTGTTGCACTGGATTGGACATTGCCATTCGAGCTCATGTGTGATGATAGCGACTTCACGATTGGTGTTGTTCCAGGTCAACGTAAACATAAAGTGTTTCATGCCATAGACTACACTAGAAAAATATTGTTGGATGCCCAATTGAATTACTCCACTACCAAGAAAGAGTTTCTTGCAATTGCCTATGAATTGATAAGTTTCGTTCTTACCTCATCGGAACCAAGGTTGTTGTTTTCATGGACCACTCTGCAATCAAGTACCTAAGTTCAAAGAGGGATACGAAGCCGAGGTTAATAGATGGTTCCTTTTACTTTGAGAAATTGACTTGGAAATCCTAGATAGAAAGGGTACAAAAAATTAAGTAGTAAACCATTTGTTGAGATTGGAGAATCATGAGGAGAAAAAAGAAGATTAGACAATGATTAATGAGTTCTTTCTAGATGAATAGTTGTTCGCTATCAAAATGGAGGTACCATGGCATGCAGATTTGGTTAATGACATCGTTAGTAATAAGTTCCCTCTAGATTTGACTAGCAAAAAAAGGAAGAAATTTTTGCATGATGTAAGACATTATATGTGGGATAAACCATTCTTGTTCAAGAAATTCCCTGATCAAATGATAAGAAGGTGTGTTTAGTAAAAAGAGATGGAAAGTATCTTACACCATTTCCACGAGTCACCGTATGGAGGACACTATGGGGGTGAGAGAACGCGCAAAAGTTCTTCGAGTAGGGTTTTACTGGCCTTCATTGTTCAAAGATGCTCAGCTGTTTGTGTTACGATGTGATCGATGTCAATGGGTAGGTAATTTTCAAAACGTTATGAGATGCCTCTCAACACAATTTTGGAAGTAGAAATCTTTGATGTGTGGGGTATCGACTTTATGGAACCATTTCTGACATCCTTCAACAATGCATACATACTGGTTGCAGTAGGCTATATGTTAAAGTGGGTGGAAGAAGCCGCGTTTCCTACTAATGATTCAAAAGTCATGCTAAAATTTCTCCAATGAAACATCTTAATAAGGTTTGGTACATCGCGCGCAATTATTAGCAACGGAGGGACTCATTTCTGTAATAAATATTTTTCAAACCTTTTAGCTAAGTATGGGGTAACTCATAAGATTGTCACATCGTATCATCCTCAAACTAGTGGCTAAGCAGAAGTCTCAAATAGAGAAGTAAAGAGGATCTTGGAGAAAATGGTGAATCTGAATTGGAAGGATTGGTCAATGAAGTTAGACGATGCTCTATCGGCGTATCAGACAACATACAAAACTTTGATATGGATGTCACCATATCGATTAGTGTATGGTAAAGCACGTCACCTTCCAGTTAAACTTTAACACAATGCATACTGGGCTAGTCGAAGGTTAAACTTTGATTTGAAAGCTACGGGCGAAAAATGTATCTTACAACTCAACGAAATGGATGATTTTCACCTCTAATGGTATGACAATGCAAAATTATACAAGGAACGGGTCAAGAAGTGACATGACAAGAGGATTATTGATTGCAAGTTCAAACCAGACCAGGCTATTCTTCTTTATAATTCTTGGTTGAAACTCTTTCCGAGAAAGCTCAAGTTAAGATCTGCATGTACCTTGAATTTAGTTTTGTTTAATTTTAGTTGAGTTGTGCCTATCTTTGAAATTTTTAAGCTTACACTGTATGATTCCTTCTAAGAAGTTGCTTATGTATTGAATTTGGGTCCGTATCAGTTATCTTAAATGTTGATCACACACGCACAATATACCAGTGATAAGTGTTCAAGATTTGAGAATTAATACGAAATTGTGGGTTAGTTTTGGTGATTCATATTGTAAGGTTGCTTGTTTTCTCTGAGGCTGACGAGATAAGTTAGTTTTTGCAATATTGTTGGATTCTTAGGCATTTAGATTTGCATTTCAATGCATTGCATAGTATGTAGTTTGTTTTCTTGCTCGAGGACTAAAGCGGTTTAAGTTTGGGGATTTTGATAAGTGGATTTTATATATCTGAATCGATATTCATTTCAAGTTTAAATTCATAGTTATCTTCGTGTTTTGTGTACTTTTCACTCGTTTCGTGTTATTTTATGTGGGTGGTCATGGATGCAAGTGGTGAAGAATGGTGGAGTTTTGGAGCAAAATGGAAAAACTCATGAAAGCGAAAAAAATTCTTTAGCGATAGCCCTAGTCAGTCGGTATGGCCTTTTTAAGCTTATACCTTCCGCCAGAGGTGGGTCCCAAAATCCGACAAGTGACTTCTGTCATTGTTCGAACTCTCTTTGCGACTTGGATTCTTTGGTTTTTTTGTTAGTAGTAGGGACTCTATAATAGCGATTTGGGCTAGAATAAGAAGGAGAGCTGAATATTACGTAAAATAACAACTAATCACACAACACAAGGAGCATATTATAAGAAAAATTCCAGGATTCAAGTGCGAGCTTGGAGGAGTAATTTTCAGAGATTATCGTGATTGATTTGCAAATCGAGGCTACGTGAAGGGGTTTTCATTATTCTTCTTCTATTTAGTTCTTTATTTGTAATCGAAAGGATGTTTTCAGTATATTATTCAATTTTTAATTCATTCGTTATGAACTAATTCGCTTCTTAGACTTGTGATGGATCTTTGGGCGAAACGATGATTATATAACTTTGATTTCCAATTCAATAATATATTCTCAGTTTATCTATGTTAATTCGAGTGTGAACTTATGAATTGCCTGATCAACAATTCCTTGTGGATTGGAATGGAATCGAGAGAGGAAATTCAAATTTAGACCTAGTTAATATAGCATGTGTCATGAATTTTGTCAATAGCAGATTTTTGATTATTGTTAAGGTAGAGATATGCTTAACATCATATGTAATCGAATAGAGAACTTAAGGTTAAACCTTTTTAATTGCGAGTTCACATAGAGATATAGTGAGTTGGTTGATTTAGGTGTTTAATGATTTCTATCTTAATTGTGGATTGGCGTTAATACGATATTAGTGCATCGAGAGGTGGCTAGTATTACTTTCGTGTTCTTGATTAATAAATTTGGGATATTAAATTGAGTTGGAATAAAGGTTTGCAAATCGAGTGAAGCAAGAGGTGAAATCATAAGTCTAATTCTCCATTAATTATTTGAAATTCTGGATTTTGATATTAGCGGTTGTTTTTGTGATAGTTTATTTATTTATTAATTTAGTTTCTATAATTTTAAACCATTGATTTGAATAGTTTAATAGAATTAGGAGTAATAGAAAATTGATAATTGTGAAGTTAAAATTCTTGATAATTTATCCTCGTGGGAACGATACTTTATTCACTACTATATTACTTGTTGACCACGTACACTTGCGTGTTTTTCGCGTATTGATTTTACCCAACAAATGCCAACTCGGATACTTTCTGATTCTACAACGCCCAATTCCTTCATAAAGCTGGTATTTAATGCATTACCACTTAATATTTGGACTTTTGACCCGACGTTAAAGACTGTTGAGGCTAAAGCCCGGCGCTGCAGAGCCACCTCCGATTCAAAAAGGATACATGAAAGAGAAATGACCTAGGCATTGAAGGTTTATATATATATATATATATATATATATATATATATATATATATATATATATCGGCCCTTTTGTAATCTCTTTTCTAAAATTTTCTCTCCCTAAAACCCATTTTGCTTAGTATTTCTTGTTAATCATATTACATATAGATTAGGTAGATTAGGGGTAGACTAGGTATTCTTGGAGCTCAAGAGTAACACAGATCAGAAGGAGAATCAAAGGGATTTCTTGGAGATTGAAGAAGCCTTGACAGAGTTTATTCTTCTCTAGTTATTTCCTTTAATTCTGTATTTATAAATGTTGTTTTTGTTGCTACTTGTATTTAGTTTACTAGCTATAAACTAAATATTGGCTCTAAGATTATAATGGAACCCACTGTTAATTTGAATTGATTTATGTTTTTTGTTTGGGTGGCACCATATGGTTTGGCTCAGATATTTATGCTTATTGTTTAATTGCTAAGGAATTAGTAATTATTGGGAAATCTAAAGGAAATTGGGAAATGGACTGTAGATTAGACCGTGAATATCTGATATGTGATTATGTTTGTCTACATAATTGGGCTGCATAATTTGCGTATAACATAGGAATATACATGTGCGCCGCGTGTGACCTCATTGAGAACCTGTGCTAAAATTCCTTATCTTTGGTTAATTCGAATGGGAATGTGTCGAATTTCCTAGTTGGGATGTTCCTTTCCGTTTTATTCCCTTTTGGGTAGATTAGAGAGGATATGTTTGAATATACCTCAGACGAGGAGTACAAACACTTACGAGTTCTCTGTCGACAGTCCATCGTGACCACTAAGACTAAAGGGAGAGTTAGGATATTCATTGAAGCATTGCACAACCAAGTGTTTGATGAAATGCTTGTGTGCGGGTGGGGGAAATTATGATCTTAGCTTGTAGCGCCTTAGATACCAGTCATTAGCTATTTACTTGCTTTATTAATTTAATGGTAATTAGATTAATCAACTATCTTTTATTTTATTGTTCAAATAAGATTGAGGTGATGTAAAGTCGGTACTTGGTAAATATTACTAATAATTCCTTGTGGGTTCGACACTCAACTTATCATTATATTACTTGTTAGACCACGTATACTTGCGCGTGTTTTATTGATTGTGAAATCGACCAACAACGTTCAACTTGAATCCATCGGGTTTGATTCCTTCCTTTGATCAACATTAGCCACCCAAGTGTTTGACCTCTAGAGGTGATCCACCAAGAAAGAATAAGTATTCAAGAAGATGGTTGTTTGACAAAACCCTAATTCTATCTCCATAAAATATTTTGTACTCTCCCAACTCTTGGAATGAAGTGTTACCTTTTCCCATAAAAAGACTCCTCTTATTTATAGATGTAGGGAACCCTCCTAAACTATTTAGGAATAAGGTTTTATTTTAATTAATTAAACTCTTTTAATTAATTAAACTCTTTTAATTAATTAGGCTCCTAATCTTATTAGGAATAATTAATAAAACTCTTTTAATTAATTAGTCTCCTAATCTTATTAGGAATATATGAGAGTAACTTTTATTAATTAATTTCCAAACTCCTTTAGGATTAAATAATAATAATAATAATAATAATAATAATAATAATAATAATAATAATAATAATAAGACTCATCTTATTAATTTATATTATATTTTCAAAATATTAAAAAATAAATATTAAGCTATTTAATTTATTCTATCACCATATATTAAATTAAATACACTTGACTTATTATTACGATCATGTCATTTACTTTTTAAATAAATATTTTTCCTTTTATGGTGCAACCCTTTAGGTTCTCCATATTAAACCGATTGTGAATAAATTAATTAGAATAATTCTAATCTTATCTAAATAAATAAATTAATATATTAATTTATTTAAATAAATAAATTATATTTATTCTACAATAAGGATAAGCATCCCTAGCGATCAACGACTTTCCAGATCATATAGATTTCAACATTAATCATAAAAGAATCTTTGAGTAAATAATTACTGTACAATTTAATCCTTCGATCATATAATGTCCCAATTAAATATAAGACATGAAATTATTGTCAAGTCTTATTTTATTTAATTATATGTATTTCGATTCTTAAATGCACAACTCCAAATAATGCAAATTAGAAACTCCTTTCTAATTTCATTCTGCCTAGGCCAAGGAAATTCTCTTCTTTTACTAAAAGCGGTAGATTCTTTGTTGATGATTCATTATCTCGATGTACAACTTATTACACCCAAGTATACCCTTTGATATACCCTAAGAGTCTTATGGGACATGTCAAAGTATAACTCATCATACACAAGATACTATGATGATCTCAAATCTAAGGATCACTTGTACTACTATCACTACATGAATTCATATTGACATGTAAGTAAAACTCCATTAGGTATTCCTTAGCGAGCCACGTTCAGTGAACTTATTCTCCAATAAGCACCTACATACCTGCTTAAGTGTCACCACACAAATGATCATGAGATCAATCATCCTCATCTAATAAGGAAGCAACGTATGTATCAATCTATCCAGATTCATTAATCCCCTTTTTAGTATTCCAACGATTGGGAACAATTTTAGTTTATGAGCTATTTAAGAATTTAGATCTCATTAGCATGATCATCGTCATGATTCTAAAAGCATTGCTCAAAACTATGGGTTTATCACATATTATAAAACAACACCATGTAGATATATTAAAAGCCTTCAATTAAACAATTCTTTTATTAATAAATGAATAAGATTGTTACAAAATATATGCTTTATCATCAAACATGATTACCTTATGTGCATACTACTTTCAGATGTAGCTCTACATTCCTATTATTTACTCAACGAACGCTTCATAGCCTAAGTTTTGCTATGTTTCTTTTTCTTCTTCTGCGAGTTTGACTTTTATTTTGTGCATCAAAGAAGAGTTGATGAAGGTGACCTTATTGAATATGCCAGATGGAGCTAAAGTGTTCCCATAAGAAATGGTTCCTCTTGAAAACTTAAGGATTATTGGGAAGTTCTAAGACAACACTTTTACATTGGAAAACTTCTGATAAGTCCAGGTGATGTAGTTCAGATCTCCCATTAAAAGAGCCTTCATCCAGAGCATGATTTGTAGAAAGTAAAATAGCATATCACTATTATTGTTGAAAATAATAACGAACTTGTATATTTCATCATCCTCTTCTCCATCTTGAACATTTGACCCTTCAACCTTTGCTTCAACATTCTATGGGTTGGAAATTTCTTCAATCAATTCTTCATCTTCCTTCCCCTAAGTTATAACTATTTCTTGTTTGAAGCAGGTTGGATGATCGGAGAATATAGACAAGGAAGGATACCTGGTACATTTTTGATGTGTTGTACCACTATATTTATTATCCAGGTAAGGTCCAGAGAATCATCAAATGAACTTTCATACTTGTCCTCCCCCTCAGATATATCCTTCTCTAGCTCTGCATGCTCAGAGGCCTTTTTGACCTTCTTTTTCAGGGTCATCTTCTTTAATCCTCTTTTTGGTTGTGGCTCAGGCTCAGAGGACTTCTCATCCATCTTTATATCATTATTTAGAGATGGATTATCATTTATCCTAGCCATTTTTGTCAGCGGCAGCTTCAAACTCTACGATCAGAGAGTGAGACTTTACGATCGATTAAGCATCAATTCATTTTTTAAATGGAACCAACTTTCTTTTGTCAGATCTTACCTTCTTCAAGCCCTTTGTTATTGCATCATGCCTATGCCATCCTTAGCCCTTTTTTTTCTTTTTTTCAAAGTTCTTGTTGAAGTATTCTTCTATTACAAGACCTTCTTTTACTGCAGCTTCATCTTGTTCTTGGTTCCATGTTTTACTATTTTTTCAGCGTGATCATCCATTACCTCGCATCCAGTAACTGGTGGAGGTTTTGAAGTAAACGTCATTATCCCTATACTTTTCATGTTCGTTGGCTTGCAAGCTTGATAAGTTCATAATATCATGATTTTTGATTCCTTTATGTTTGGCTTTATTGCATGTGTTGTGTTGAAAATGGACTTATTAGATTGTTTATTGATTTCAGGATAAAATGGAACTGAAGTGATGATATGGGACGATTCACAGCTAAATAGATGGAAAAAGAAGAACTTTCAGAAAATAAGAAAATGCGCCCTGGCGGGATTTTTTGCCTAATAATCTGAGCACCGGCCGAAAGCTCTCTGTCTAAGCTGGCCCCAACGTGTTTAGAAGTCGCCCCCGCCAGTTCTCTTTGTCAAACTGCACCAAGGCTCAATTCCAAAGAATAATATCTTTGCCCCGTCAGATGTATGGGATCTTAGGAAGGAAAAGGGACCTTCGCCCCGACGGAGTCCTTTAACACAAAATGTATGCCCCGGCGGAGTCAGCGGGAAGAAAAGGAAATTTTGGATTTTCGGAAACTATTCAGAGGTAAATTTTGGTAGACTTCTACATGAATTTGGATTAATACTTAAATCAAATTTAGGATTGTTTAGGCTAAGATTTTATTTCCTTATTGGATTCTAATTCTTTATGGAAACTAGTTTTGATTTGTAATTCTTTTTGGGATTTGGATTTCTAGTTCTCATAGGACTTAGGTCTTTGTGTAGCACTATAAATAGAGGGTGATAGTGAAGGTTTTATTCATTCAATCATCAACTATCATCTTAGAGTGAAGTCTCAAGAGCATGTCAGGCTAGTTCTTTTCATTCAGTTCTAAAGGGAGGTGGAACCTTCAAGTAATTGATTAATTGAATATTATTATTTATTCCTTCTTGTATTAAATTTCTTCTAATAATCTGATTTCATTGATTGCATGATAATTGATCTAATTTATTTGATATGGAATTGAACTAGTTTGATCATTATCATCTACTAGATTAAGATTGGTATTACGTGTAATTGATATTTGCCTTCATCACAAGTAGCAACTTAGTGATACTAATTGTGGACAAACTTTTGTGTATTGCTAAGATTATCAAAAAACAAGTTAAACAAATTGTGCTTATGTGTTTGTTGCTTGGATTAGCCTAATTCTCTAATTCTTAATGCTTCTGTCATAGTAAATCTAAACAGCTTGTTCTAGGTTATATGATAGTTAGAATATTGTAAAGAGCTTGTTTCATACAATGACAATCTAAGGAGAATTTTGAATAACAGAGCTTATTGTTATCTAGAGATAATAGTTTTATTGAATGGAAAATAATAATAACTAGATTAATTGATTGTTGTAACTTGGTGAAACTGAACTATAGAACTGAAGTTTTTACATCTTTGGTTAATTTTATCATTTAATTTTGTCTTTCTTAATTTAAAACAATTTCAAAAACCCCAAATCTTTATTTTCTGTTAAAATAGTAGAATAAATCTCAACGAATTTACTCTCTGTGGGATCGATCCTTGCTTACTACTGTGCTAATTATTTGAATTCATGAAGTAAAAGTGAGGTTAATTTTGGAGTGTCAACGACATGTCCCATATTTTGGCGTCGTTGCTGGGGAGTAATTGTGCATTTTGTTTTTATTCTATTGTTTGTTTTGTTTTTTTATGACTCGATCTTCTCAGGCTACTACATTAAATTTTGATCTAGAGATTGAGAAAACTGTAAGGAGACTAAGGAAGCAAAAAATCAAAGCTCAACAGTCTACTGTAGATACCGACAAGGCTTCTGTATCATCATCAGGCCTCAACTTAGCTTTGGAATTATTATCCAACGAATCATCCATCGAATCCGACAAGGAAGAGGATATGGCGGTTCCAAACAACAATAGTGAAAGTAGTATGCATACAAGTCAATCACGTATGATTATAAAGCATATACTTTGTAATCAATCTTATTTATTTATTAATAAAAGAATTATTTATTAAAGACATTTATTATCTACATGGTGTTGTTTTAATAATATGTGATAAACTCATAGTTTTAAGCAATGCTTTTAGAATCATGATGAGATCATGCTAATGAGATCTAAATTCTTAGATAACTTAAAACTAAAATGCTCCCAATCAATGGATTACTAAAAAGGGGATTAGTGAATCTGGATAGATTGGTACATACATTGCTTGCTCATTGGATGAGGATGATTTATCTAATGATCATTTGTGTGGAGACACTAAAGCAAGTATGTAGGTGTTTATTGGAGAATAAGTTCTTTGAATGAACTGATTTCATTAAGGAATACCTAATGGAGTTTTACTTATCATCGATAGGAATTCTTGTAGTGATAGTAGTACAAATGATCCTTAGACTTGAGATCATCATAGTATCTTATATAGAATGAATTACACTTTGACTTATTCCTTAAGACTCTTAGAGTATATCAAAGGGTATGTTTGGGTGTAATAAGTTATATATGGAGATAATGAATGATCAATATAGAATCTACCACTTCTAGTAAAAGAAGAGAAATATCATATGTGATTCGATAAATGACAACCCAGGAATCCTTGACCAAGCTGGAATGAAATTAGAAAGTAGTTTCTAATTTGCATTCATTAGGAGTTGTGCATTTGGAAATTGAAATACATATAATTAAATAAAATAAGACTTGACAGCAATTTCATGTCGTATATTTAATTGGGACATTGTATGGTGGAAGGATTGAATTGTACGGTAACTATTTACTCAAATTTTCTTTTATGATTAATGTTGAAATTTATATTATCTGGAAAGTCGTTGATCGCTAGGGAGGCTTATACCTATTGTAGAATAAATATTATTTATTTAAATAAATTAATAGTTTAATTTATTTATTTAAATAAGATTAGAATTGTTCTAATTAATTTATTCACAACCAGTTTAATATGGAGAACCTAAAGGGTTATACCATAAAAGGAAGAATAATTATTTAAGAAATTAATGGCATAATCGTAATAATATGTTAAGTATATTTAATTTAATCTATGGTGATAGAATAAATTAAATATTTTAATATTATTATTTAATATTTTAGAAATATTAAATATAAATTAATAAGAGGAGTCTTATTAATATTATTACAATTATTATTATTTTAATTTCTAAAAGAGTTTAGGAATTAATTTAATATAAGTACTCTCATTTATTCCTAATAGGATTATGAGGTAAATAAATAAAAAGAGTTTAATTAATTATCCCTAATTAGATTAGAGAGCCTATTTAATTAAAGGAGTTTAATTAAATAAATAATACATTATTATATTAAATAGGGTTACCTGATATCTTTATAAGAAGAGTCTTATATCAAATATCATATAAACATAATTCCAATAGTTGGAGAGTACGCCCCTTTTTTCTACAGAGATAGAAAACTAGGGTTTTAGTCAATACACTCTTCTTCTTGAAAAATCTTCTTCCTTAGTGGATGGCTTGTAGAGGCCATACACTTGGGTGGCTAACATTGATCAAAGGAAGGAATCTACTCGAAGATTCAAGGAGATCGCGGAGAAGTAAGAGTTGAACTCGTACTTGTGGAAGCTCGTATCTACAAGGGTATGATTTCATAAATTCTTGTGTGACGACCCCAAAATAGGTCCACACAACCCATTCTGAGTCGCCAAATACATGGTACAGAATTCAAATATAACTTCAATTATACAATTATCGTGCAAAATACGACAACACATAGGCTGTGAGTTTTAATACAAATATTATCTTGTAGACAATATCCAAACTCAAATAAAGTTCTCATTACAATTATTGATACACTATTTTACAAAATAGTGAGGACTGCTATAATAACCGTCTTGAACCATCACTCCACACCCTGACTAGTCCCAACTATATTCTCGCCTCCTGAGAAGAACAAGGGAACAAAAAGGAAAATGGTGAGCTCAACTAGCCCAGTAAAGAATATTATGACTAAGATAATGTAGAACAAATTATCCTTAGTCCTCAACAGGGAAAAATCTTATAGAATATAATAGACAACAAGTTTTAGATCAAAAACTACAGCGAAAACAACAATCCAATATAAGAGTCAAGTAGAGCATGATATCTACTATCTTCTATGATTTAAAAGTCCATCATCAATATTTTATCCCTGTAACATCATTCAATAAATATTTCAAATCAACGAATTATCCATGCACTACGGGCCAAGGATATTCGCTAGTATCACCAGTGGTCATGATCATGCCAAACACCTGTCCATCTATGCATTACAGGCCAAAGAGGACTTTCACCACAAACCTTATATGTAACATTAAAGGTTATAATTATACCAATACACAATTCCTGATCATAATCATCCCAATCAACAGTCCATCTTTGCACTACGGGCCAAAAATGACTTCCAGTACAATATAAGCATGAGGATGATGACAATGATATAAAGATTCAATCAAGTGAGATAAAGGATAAATATTATATATTTATAATTCAATTTATCCAAAGTTCAAAAATGTCCATATTGTCAACATGATAACTATTTGTGAAGTAAAATTCAAGAATGATATTCATGTATCAAAAATAATGTGGACATAAAAGAAAATTAAATTCTGTTGAAAATAGTACTCGTGAATAGTACCGTATGAATAGTGCCAATGAATAGTACCGTATAAATAGTACCCAGACATGAAAAGTTCAAAATATAATAAGAAAGTTCATACCAAAATTCTAGTGAAATAATATTAGATGAAGCGTAAAACTTAAGGAATTTCTAATCATTTCAAGAATTATAGAAGCAATACTTACCATAGTAAGTTTAAATTTAGGAATATGAAATGAAATACGCAATTATATAACCTAACCCCTTTCCTCGACAGAATTTTCTAGACATTGCTAATAATGCTAACAAAAAATATGAATAATTGTGTCATGTCAATTATTAATTTAATAATATAAAATATTGTGCAGATGATACTATGACAATAATTGAATCAATAATATGAGATACTGTGCAACAATTACTGTGGCAATTATTGAATAAAACTGAGTGACTTCTTATGTAAGAATCAATAATCAGAAATACTGTGCAATATTGTGTGCTACTGTGCAACCACGCATATTACTGTATTTTTATCATCGGGTATTTCAATAATTAACGGTAAAAGTTTTGCCATTATTTTTATAAAAAAGTTATTTATGTCGCTTTCTATATCCGACAGTTATTCCGTTATGTGGTCCACCAATGATTACGCCGTCATACGGATATTCTCCGATAAAAAGAATATTCTCCGACCAAACGAATATTTTATAACAACTTGTTTACTTTGCAAAATTTGCACATTTCACCCATAACTAAAGCATTATATCAAATTAACACCATATTAATCCAAATAATAATTAAAGAAATTAAATCTTTATTCATAAAAAATTGGGGTCTTACAACCTCCCCTCCTTATGAAATTTCATCCTCGAAATTGATGTACGTACCTGGTATGTCAAAAAAGTGAGGATACCTCATTTTCATTTCAGATTTAACTCCCAGGTCATTTTCTCAATATCGTGGTTTCTCCATAAAACTTTGACTTGAGGTATAACCTTTGAGCGTAAAATATGTTCCTTCTTATACAAAATTTTAACAGGTACCTCTTCTTACGTTAAATCTTCTACTATCTCGTCTGGTTCTAAATCAATAATGTGGTTCGGGTCTTTCACATATTTACGTAGCATAGATATGTGAAAAATGTTATGAACACGAGACATACTTGGCGGTAAAGCGAGTCTATAGGCTACAGTTCCTACTCTATCAAGGATTTAAAATGGACCAATGAATCTAGGTTTGAGCTTTCCTCTCTTTCTGAATCTAGTAACTCCTTTCCATGGAGCAACACGTAATAATACATGATCTCCAACATTGAATTCCACGTCCATTCGATAAAGATTATCATAAATCTTTTGTCGATCTTGTGAGGTTTGTATCCGTTGCAGGATCATTTGAATCTTTTTCGTAGTCATGCGTACCATTTCTGGTCCCAACAATGTTGTTTCACCCACCTCGTCCCATCATACTAGAGAACAAAACTTTCGTCCATACAAAGCCTCGAATGGAGCCATGCCTATACTTGCTTGATAACTGTTGTTGTACGAGAATTCTACCAATGGTAAGTACTTGTCCCAACTTCCTTTGAAGTCTAGGACATAGAGTCTTAATAGATCTTCAAGAGTCTGAATAGTCTCTCTACGATTGCTGGTTAAATGCGAGGATGATATGCGAGAGCCCAATAAATAGATCAGTGCCCATAGCTTTCTGCAAGCTAACCCAAAATCTTGAAGTGAATCTTGGGTCTCGATCAGAAACTATGGATATTGGAATACCATGCAATCTCACAATCTCATAATCTCATTTATATACATACGAGCAAAACGTTCAAGTGAATAAATTTCTCGTATAGGCAAGAAATGAGCAAACTTGGTTAATCTATCGATAATAACCCAAATTTCATCTATGCCTTGAGAAACCTTGGGAAGACCAGTAACGAAATTCATGTTATTGTGCTCCCACTTCCATTCTGGAAGTTCAAGTGGTTGCAATGGACCTTTTGGTACTTGATGTTCCGCCTTGACACGTTGACAAGTTAAACACCTTTAGATAAACTCTGCGATCTCTCTTTTCATATTGCTCCACCAAAATGTATGTCAAAGATTACGATACATTTTGGTAATTCCACGATGGATTGCAAACGATGCGTTGTGTGCTTCCATCATGATTTTGTACTTCAAATCAGAGTCGTTAGGAACACAAATTCTGGAGCTGACTCGAAGTATTCCTTCTTCGTCGATTCTTACTTATGGAATAGCACCTTCTTGTACTTTATTCTTCATACTCATCAGCTCCGGGTCTGTAGCTTGAACAACTTTAACTTTATCGATTAAAGTCGATTCTACTCGTATATTTGACATCATCACGTGGGCACTTAGAGTCTTTAACTCTATCTCCATCCTTCGTAAGTCACACAAAGTGGGTCTTTGTTTTAATAACATCGTACTAATACCCGCATAAGATCTTCTACTTAACGTGTCAGCTACCACGTTCACTTTTCCAGGATGGTATTGAATGGTATGGTCGTAATCTTTCAACAGCTCGAGCCAACGTCGTTGCCGTATGTTGAGTTCATTTTGGGTGAAGAAATATTTGAGGCTTTTATGATCTGTATAAATCTCCACTTTCTCCCCCATACAAGTAGTGCCTCCAGATCTTTAGCGCGAAAACGATTGCGGCCAACTCTAGATCATGAGTAGGATAATTCCTCTCATATTCTTTGAGTTGTCGTGAGGCATAGGTTATAACTTTCCCATGTTGCATGAGAACACATCCTAAACGTCTACCTGAAGCATCGTTGTAGATGACAAATCCCTCTGAACCTGATGGTATTATCAGAACGGGTGCTGAAATGAGTCTCATCTTGAGTTCTTGGAAACTCTTCTCACATTTCTCGCTCCATCTGAATTTTTTATCTTTTTGAGTCAGCTGAGTTAATGTAGTAGCGGTTCGAGAAAATCCTTCCACTAATCTCCGATAATAACCAGCTACGTACTTCGGATACTGACTTAGGTTGCTCCCAACTTTGTATTGCTTCAATCTTTGTCGGGTCAACTGATATTCCATACTTTGATACCACGTGCCCAAGGAATGCTACTTCCTCATGCCAGAACTCGCATTTCTTCAACTTGGCATATAACTTGTTTTCACAAAACTTTTGGAGTATTAGCCTCAAGTGTTGCTCAGGATCTTCACAACTTTTGGAATAGATGAGGATGTCAACAATAAAGACAACCACGAACTGATCCAAATATTCCTTGAACACACAGTTCATCATATCCATGAAAGTCACATGAACATTAGTCAATCCAAAAGACATGACTAAAAATTCATAATGCCCGTACCGAGTTTGAAGGCAGTCTTTGGAATATCCTCAATTTTAATCTCCAACTGATGATATCCAGAACAAATATCAATTTTTGAAAAGAATTATGCTCCTTGCAATTGGTCGAACAGGTCATCAATGCGAGGTAGCGGATACCTATTCTTGATGGTAACATGATTCAATTTCTGGTAGTCAATACAAAGTTGCATACTCCCATCTTTCTTCTTTACTTATAAAACAAGAGCACCCTAAGGAGATGTACTAGGATGAATGAAACCAATGTCTAACAGTTCCTGTAGTTAGGTTTTTAACTCCTGAAGTTCAATAGGATCCATTCGACATGGGGTTTTGGAAAAGGGTTTTGTACCGGGTTTAAGGTTAATACAAAATTTGATTTCACATTTTGGGGGTAGGCCAGGAAGTTCTTCAGGAAATATGTCAGGAAATTCATTAACAACAAAAATACCATTCAAATCTGACATATTTTTGTTTAAATCCATGACATGGACTAAGAAAGCTTGACATCCATTTTTCAATAAAAGAATGGCTTTATGGCTTGATATGACAGTGATTTGACATTAGTAGTTTGGTTGCTTGAATTCGCATAACAGGTTGGTTAAGAATATGAAAACTAACAACCTTATAAAAACAATCAATTTTAGCATGATGAGTAGTTAACCAATCAATCCCTAAAAGCACATCAAATGCAAGTATTTTCAAAGAGATAAGATCAACAGGTAATGTGAGGGTGTCGATTTGAATCAAACAAGATTTATAAACAGTGGATGTAATGAAGGTTTCTCCTAATGAAGTTTCAACAGGTAAGTCAAAGTCTAATTTCTCAGGGATCAAGTTCAAACATTGAGCACAAGCAGGAGAAATAAAAAGAATGGGTAGAACCGGTATCTAATAAGGTATAGACTTCGCAAGATTTTATGATTAGCTTACTCGTGATAACTTCGTTTGGGTTCCTCACCTTTTGGGACGTCACGACAAACACTCCCCCTTGAACCACCGACTTTGTTTTGTCCGTAGCCGCCTTTGGTGCCACCGTCCCAGCTGGACTTGACTTCGCTACAGGATAAAATTAAGTTATGTGACCGTCTTTGCCACAACTAAAACATACCTTGGAAGGCTATGAACAGTTTGGACTTATGTGTCCCTCCTCTCTACATCTGTAGCATCTAACTAGCGATCTTTCTCCTCCCCTAAAAACTGTTGTTGTTGCTAGTGCTGCTGCCAATGTCTTTCCATCATTGTTAAATCTTCTCTTCTTAAAATTTCCACTTGAATCATTTCTTCTATTATCTTGTTCATGATTACCACCAAAGTGGTTACCATTTTTGGCACGTTGACTTTCACTGCTTCGATGATTGTTGCCACTGGTATGACTAATATCTTGCTGCCAGTTGCTGTCTTTTGGTTGAGCTGACTCATAATCCCACTCCAATAACTGAGCTCTATTCACAACATCTAAATACAAACAGAGTTTATGAGAGATGAGATGTTGACGAATTTCGGGTTTCAAACCTCTTAGAAACATTCGCATCATTCGATCCTCATTATCAACCAAATGAGATGCAAACCGGGATAACTCCACAAACTTTGCCTCGTATTGCGATATAGTGTTATTGTTCTACTCCAGTTTGATGAATTCCACCTCCTTCATGTGATGAATACTTTCTGGAAAGTACTTGTCGTTGAACAATTCTTGGAACCTCTCCCAAGACATCTTAAGTGCGGACAGATGATTACGTTTTACGAATTCCCACTAGTAATCTGTCTCTCCGTTCAACATAAAGGTGGCAAAGGGAACCTTTTTTTCTTCAGTGCATCCCGAGACATCAAATATCTTGGTAATCTGCTTAATCCATGCCTCTGCCTTTAGTGGCTCTGGCTTTCCCAAAAACTCCACTGGTCCCAACTCCTTGAATTGCTTAGCAGTGACCAGCCGTGATTTGCCATTGTTTCCACCTGCATTTTGAACAAGAGTTTCTCTCATTTACTGTTGCATGAATTACAGAAATCTCCTAAGCATCCCATCATTCATCATTTGGTCGGTATTGTTTAGAGGAAGATTATTGCCTTCCCGATTCACATTATCCTGGTTGTTGATTGTCGGTGTCTCAATGATCGCATGTGCTCCATTACTCATCTCCAAATTTTTAGATGCCATTCTCAAAGCACTGCAACAAAACAAGGGTTAATTAAAGGAATTCACATGCCACATATTTTCCCTATATTCTAACCGACCAATAACAAATAAGCTTAGGTAGGACACACTAGCGAAGGATTTACTCGTCACTCCCTTCCTAGTTCTAACCCCAGATCTCCATCAGAGATCATATCCCTAAGCTCTGATACCAACTATGACGCCCCCAAAATAGGTCCATACAACCCATTCTGAATCGCCAAATACATGGTACTGAATTCAAATACAACTTAAATTATACAATTTGTCATGCAAAATACGATAACACATCTTTAGTGCTGAAGGTTGAGTACGTTTTACAGATTCCTACCAATAATCTACCTCTCCTCGCAACATAAAGGTGGCAAAGGGAACCTTTTACTCCTCGGAGCATCCCAAGATATCAAATATCTTGGTAATTTTCTTAATCCATGTCTCTGCCTTAACTGGCTATGGCTTTCCCAAAAACTCTGGTGGTCTCAACTCCTTGAATTGCTTAGTGGTGACCAGCCGTGAGTTGCTAGTGTTTCCACCTACATTTTGAACTGGAGTCTATCTCACCTGATGTTGCATGAATTATAGAAAGCTCCTAAACATCCCGTCGTTCATCATTTGGTCGATGTTGTTATTTACATAAGGACTATTGCCTTCTTGATGCACATTATACTGGTTATTGATCGGCGGTGACTCAACGGTCGCATGTGCTCCATTGCTTATCTCAACATTTTCAGATGCCATTTTCAAATACTGCCACAAAACAAAGGTTAATTAACATGCCACATATTATCCCTATATTCTGACCGACCAATTAAATAACAAATAAGCTTAGGTGGGTCATACTAGCGAAGGATTTACCCGTCTCTCCCCTCCTAGTTCTAGCCTCAAATCTCAGCCAGGGATCATATCCCTAAGATTTGATACCAACTGTGACGCCCCTAAAATAAGAATACACAACTCATTCTGAGTCGCTAAATACATGGTGCATAATTTAAATACAAACTTAATTTATACAACTGTCGTGCAAAATACGACAAAAAATAGGCTGAGAATTTTAACACGAATTTTACCTCGTAGACAATATCCAAACTCAAATAGAGTCCTCATTACAATTATTATCACACTATTTTATAGAATAGTGGGGACTACTATAGCCACTATCTCAGACCATCACTCCATTCCTCGACTAGTCCCAGCTATATTCTCATTTCCTGAAGATAACAATGAAAGAAAAGGGTGAGCTCAGCTAGCCCAGTAAAGAATATTATGAATAAGATAATGTAGAATAAATTATCCTTAGCCTTCAATAGTATAAAAACTGATAGAATACAATTGATAACAAGTTTAACTGCAGCGGAATAAGCTATCCATTAGAAGAGTCAAGTAGAGCATGATATCTACTATCTTCTATGATTTAAAAGTTCATCATCAATATTTTATCTTTGTAACACATCTCAATAAATAATTCACATCACCGAATTATCCATACACTACGGGCCAATGATAATCGTTAGTATCACATCCACGAATTATCCATGCACTACGAGCCAATGATATTCGTTATTATCACAAATGGTCATGATCATGCCAACAACTGTCCATCAATGCACTACGGGCCAATGAGGACTTTTACCATATCATTTGTAACATTACAGGTCATGATTATACCGATACATAATTCCTGGTCATAATCATACCAATCAACAGTCCATCTATGCACTACGGGCCAGACATAACTTCCTTAGACATTGCCAACAATGTTATCTAATAATATTATTCAAATAATATAAATTATTGATCTGATAATGGGAAATATTGTGCAGTGACAATTATTGAATTAACAATAATATAAAATATCAATGTAGCAATTATTAAATCAATAAAATAATATATTGAACAGTAATTACTGTAACAATTATTGAGTAGTGCCTTCTTACGTAAGAACCATTAATTCAAAAATATTGTGCAATACCGTGTGCTGCTGTGCAACCACACGTATTACTATATTTTAACCACCGGGTATTCCAACAGTGTTAACGGTAACAATTACGCCGTTATATATAAAAAATCAAACTTGTCATTTTTTTCATCCGACCGTTTTCTGTTATGGGACCCACAAATGGTTGCGCCATCGTATGAATATTCCCTGACAGCGAGAATATTCCACGACCAAACGAATATTCCCTGACAACAATGAATATTTTATAACCACTTGCTTAATTTACAAAATTTGCACATTTCACCCATAACCAAAGCATTAAATCAAACTAACACCTTTTTATTCAAAATAATAATTAGAGGAATTATTCAAAATTTGCACTTTCTTCTTCATACGCATCAGCTTCTACCCATTCTTTTATTTCTCCTACTTCCGCTCAACGTTTAAATTTGACTCCGGAGAAATTAGACTTTGACTTATCTATTGAAACTCCATTAGGGGAAACCTTCATTACATCCACTGTTTATAAGTCTTGTTTGATTCAAATCGGTAACCGCACGTTACCTGTCGATCTTATCTCCTTAAAATACTTGCATTTGACGTGATTCTAGGGATTGATTGGTTAACTACTCATCATGCTAAAATTGATTGTTTTCGTAAGGTTGTTAGCTTTCATATTCCTAATAAACCTATTATGCGAATTCAAGCGACCAAACCATTAAAATCAATCACGGTCATCTCAAGCCATAAAAGCTATTCGTTTATTGAAAAGCGGATGTCAAGCTTTTCTTAGCTCATATCACGGATTTAAACAAAAATACGTCGATTTGAAGGATATTTCTATTGTTAATAAATTTCGACGTATTCACTGAAGAACTACGGCCTACCCCCAGAGCGTGAAGTTGAATTTTGTATCGACCTTGAACCCAAAGACAAAACCCATTTCCAAATCCCATATCGAATGGCTCTATTGAACTTCGAGGAGTTAAAGACCCAATTGCGAGGAATTATTAGACATTGGTTTCATTCGTCTGTATCGTCTCCTTGGGGTGCTCTGTTTCTATTCGTGAAGAAGAAAGATGGGAGTATGCGACTTTGTATTGATTATCGGGGAGTTGACTCATGTCACCATCAAAAATAGGTACCCATTGCCACGTATTGATGACTGTTTGATCGATTACAAGGAGCACAATTTTTTCAAAGATCGATCTTAGATTACGGATATCATTTGAAGGTTAAAAGCGAGGATATTCCAAAGGCGCCTTGAGAACTCGATGACGGGCATTATGAATTCTTAGTCATATCTTTTGGATTGACTAATGCTCCTGCTGCCTTCATGGATATGATGAACCGAGTATTCAAGGAATATTTGGATCATTTTGTGGTCGTCTTTATTGATGACATCTCATATATTCCAAAAGTCGTGAAGATCATGAGCAACACTTGAGGCTAATACTCCAAAAGCTTCGTGAAAACAAGCTATATGCCAAGTTGAAGAAATGCGAGTTCTAGCTTGAGGAAGTTGCATTCCTTGGGCACGTGATATCAAGTTATGGAATATCTGTTGACCCAGCAAAGATTGAAGCTATTCAAAGCTGGGAGCAACCTAAATCGGTGACCGAAGTACGTAGCTTTCTCGGATTAGCTGGTTATTATCGGAGATTCGTGGAAGGATTTTCTCGAATCGCTACTCCATTAACTTTCGGTGACTCGAAAAGATACAAAGTTGATTTGGAGCGAGGAATGTGAGAAGAGTTTTCAAGAACTCAAAAGGAGACTCATTTATTTTGTTACGACAATACCATCTAGCTCGAAGGATTTGTCATCTCTGATGATGCTTGAGATGAGGTTAGGATGTGTTCTCATGCAACATGGAAAAGTCATAGCCTATGCCTCACGACAACTCAAAGAATATGAGAGGAATTACCTACTCATGATCTAGAGTTGGCGGTTTGTCGTTTTAACGCTTAAGATTTGGAGGCATTACGTATGGAGAGAAGGTGGAGATCTACATGGATCATAAAAGCCTCAAATATTTCTTCACCCAAAAGGAACTCAACATGCGACAACGACGTTGGCTTGAACTATTGAAAGATTATGATCATACCATCCAATACCATCACGGAAAAGCGAGCGTGGTAGGCGGACGCCTTTGAGTAGAAGATCATATGCAAGAACGAGTGCAATATTGTATCTATAAAGGCCCATTTTGTATGACTTGCAAAGGATGGAGTTAGAGATAAAGACTCGAGGACCCACATGATGATGGCAAACATACGAGTAGAAATCGACTTTAATCGATAAAGTTAAAGTTGCTCAAGCTACGGACACTGGAGCTAATGCGTATGAAGGCGAAAGTGCAAAAGGTGCTATGCGAAGCAAGAATCGATGAGGAAGGAATACTTGAGTCAACTCCGGACTTTGTGTTCCTAACAACCACGATTTAAAGTATAAAATCATGATGGGCGCACAACACACCATTTGCAATCCATCTGGGAGTACCGAAATGTATCGTGATCTTGACATACATTTTGGTGGAAGCAATATGAAGAAAGATAGCGAGTTTATCTCAAGATGTTTAACTTGTCAACGAGTCAAGGCGGAGCATCAAGTACCAAAAGGTCCATTGCAACCACATGAAATTCTAGAATGGAAGTGTGAACACATTACCATGGATTTTGTTACTGGTCTTCCCATTGTTTCTCAAGGCATAGATGCAATTTGGGTCATTGTTGATAGATTGACCAAGTCTGCTCATTTCCTACCTATACGAGAAACTTATATACTTGAACGTCTTGCTCGTATGTACATAAACGAGATTGTAAGACTTTATGGTATGCCAGTATCCATAGTTTCTGATCGAGACCCAAGATTCACTTCAAGATTTTGGGTTAGTTTGCAAAAAGCTATGGGCACAAATTTACGATTTAGCTCGGCATATCATCCTCAGACGGACGGGCATTCGGAGAGGACCATTCAAACTCTTGAAGATCTATTAAGACTATGTGTCCTTAACTTCAAGGGAAGTTGGGATAAGTTCCTACCATTGGTGGAGTTTTCCTACAACAACAGTTATCAAGCAAGTATTGGCATGGCTCCATTTGAGGCGTTGTATGGAAGAAAGTGTCGTTCTTCAGTATGCTGAGATGAGGTGGGTGAAGCAACGTTGTTGGGACCAAAGTTGGTACGTATGACTACGGAAAAGATTCAAACGATTCGACAACGTATAAAAACCTCACAAGATCGACAAAAGAGTTATGCTGATCTTCATCGAAAGGACGTGGAATTCGATATTGGAGATCATGTGTTGTTACGTGTTGCTCCATGGAAGGGAGTTACGAGATTTGGAAAGAGAGGAAAGCTCAACCCTCGATTCATTGGCCCATTTTTAATCCTCAACCGAGTAAGAACTGTGGCCTATAGACTTGCGTTACCGCCAAGTATGTCTCGTGTTCATAACGTTTTTCACATATCTATGTTACATAAATATGTGAAAGACCCAAACCACATTATTGAATTAGAACCAGACGAGATAGAGGAATATTTAACGTATGAAGAGGTTCCTGTTAAAATCTTGGATAAGAAGGAGCATATTCTACGCTCCAAGGTTATACCTCAAGTCAAAGTTTTGTGGAGAAACCACGATGTTGAGGAAATGACTTAGAAGTTAGAATCCGATATAAAATCAAGGTATCCTCACCTCTTCGACATACCAAGTACGCACCGGAGTCTTGAACTCTATCTTCATCTTTTGTAAATCACACAAAATAGGCCTTTGTGTTAACAACATCGCACTCGTTCCCGCATATGATCTTCTACTCAACGCGTCAGCTACCACGTTTGTTTTTCCAAGATGGTATTGAATGGTGTGGTCGTAGTCTTTCAACAGCTCGAGCCAACGTCGTTGCCGCATGTTGAATTCCTTTTGGGTGAAGAAATATTTGAGGCTTTTATGGTCTGAATATATCTCCACTTTCTCCCCATATAGATAGTGTAAGACCCCAACTTTTTGAATAAAGATTAAATTTTCTCGAAATATATTTTTGAATATTATGGTGTGGATTTGATATAATGTTATAGTTGTGGGTAATATTTACAAATTTTGCAAAGTGTCAAGTTGTTATATAATATTCAATTGGTCGGGGAATATTCGTTTTAACAGAGAATATTCGTACAATGGCACAATCATTGGTGAACCCCCACAACAGAATTATTGTCGGATTGAGAAAACGACAAAAATACTTTATGAAAATAACGACGGAAGTTTTACTGTTAACTATTAAACTACATTAGTAAAAGTCGATGATAATATCATTGGTTGCATAGTAGCACGCGGTATTGATTATTGATGCTTACGTGAGAAGTCACTCGGTTATACTCAATTATTACTTTCGATAATTAACGCATCATATCTCTCGTATTATTGATTCGATTATTGTCACAATATCATCTGCATAAAATATTTTTTATTAAATCAATACTTGAGGCGACAAAGTTATTCATATTATAAATTGCAATATTTACAATGTCTAGAAGTTACATCGAGGAGGTTTGGTCACCTAATTGCGCGCATGATAGGGAGAAATCCTTATTTGAAAGCCCCCTCTTTCCTGGGAACGACCTGGTTGATAAATATTGTGAGTTATAATATTAATAATGAATGTTATTAAAATTGAATTTGTGTTCGGAGTTGAATTTGGATACGCGGACGTGATATTTGAGTCCGGAACAATGAAATTTTCCGAAATTCACTATTTGGTCAAAAAGTTAACAGTTGACTTTTTCGGGAAAAGTCGAACTTCGAAATTTCAAATTTTATATTTTTGATTAAAATGGTTTCATTGTGTTGGAATTATTTGTGTTAGTGAAAATCGATAATTATTTCGATAATAATCGATGTCTGGAGGTTATATTGACCAATCGGGTATTTAACCGGATAAATGAGCAATTGATTGCTATTATTTCACATGATTATAACTATTTATTCACATGTGTATACTATTGTTTCACATTCTTGTTACTATTAGGGGAGTTGGTGCAAGATTGATAATACTTGCATGACTAAGTTAAAAATGGAGGTATAAATGGATGTACTATACTGTAATTCGTATTTTCACATGTCTAGAACTATTGATTCACATAATTTACTATTGAATCACATTATTTACTATTAAGGGAGGTGGTGCAAGTTTGATAATACTTCCATGACTAAATTAAAAATAAAGAAAAAGTTTGAGGTATTGTATTGTAATTTTTTGAGCCCCAAAACGTGCAATTAGCGAAACTATATTTTTCTATAAATAGAAGCTCATTCTTCCTTCATTTCTCACCAATTCACAAAAGCTTTAGAGTGATTTTTATATAGAGAAATTATAGAAAGAAGAAGAGAAGTCTGCTACCTCACTATTCCAGTATCCAGTTTTTCTAAGGTAGGGAGTATTATTTCTTTCTTATCCATGAAGAGAACTTCTGTTATTCCATTCTTTATTATTTTATTGGAATAACTTTTGTATATGTGAGCTACCCTATAATTGGTGAAATTCTTACATTGTTCCATTCTTTATCATTACATTGGAACATCACATGCATGTGTTCTACGTCGGACTGGTTAAAGTCTTTATTATGATACATTGGAATATCACATGCATGCGTTTCTGTGGGACTGATTCCGTCTTTATTATTATTGTTGGAATATTTTGTGCATGCATTTTACATGGGACTGATTAAAATCTTAATTATTACATTGGAATATCACATACATGCGTTTCACTTGGGACGGAATTCAGTTATTTATTATTCTATTGGAATAACTTTGCTTTATGCGATCTATCGCGTACTGGTGATTTCTTTTGTTATTCCATTCCTTATTATACTCGGTTGGTTAAAGTTTTGACTTTATACTCCATGAAATTAGTGGAATATCCTTGATATTTACGCTTCATCCGATATCTTTTCATGGAAATATTCTTACGAGCATTCTTGAATTTTACTCTACAAAGCGATATCATGTTGACAATTTGGACGTTATTAGTTCTGGATAAAATAATTCTTGAACTTGTTTTATTGAATTCTTATATCATTGTCATCATCCTCATGTTTATATTTTGTTGAAAGTCATCATGGCCTATAGTGCATAGATGGACTTGGTATGATTATGACCGAGGGGATTATTCGATTGTAATCATTGGTGTAATGTTACAAATGATGTGGTAAAAGTGTTCATTGGCCCGTAGTGCATTGATGGCCGATTGTTGGCATGATCATGACCATTATTGAATACACAAATATTCTTAGTCCGTAGTGCATGGATAATTGTGGTTGTGATACTAAAGAATATCCTTGGTAGTAGTGCGAGGGGTGATTCGATGATGTGGATTATTTATTAAGCTGAGTCCCAGCGATAAAAGTGATGAAAAACCTTCTAAATCATAAAAGATAGTAGATTTTATTCTCTACTTGACCCTTTTAATGGATTGCTTGTTCATTGTGATTAAACTTAATGTTTGTTATATTGTATCAGTTTAACACTGTTTAAGGCTAATGATAATTTATTCTGCATTATCTTAGTCATAATATATCCTACTGAGCTAGTTGAGCTCACCCTTTTACTTACATTGTTCTCTTCAGAAAATGAGAACGTATGTGAGGACTAGTCGGGGGAGCGGGTAGCGGACGGATGATAGAATTAGTAGTCCTCACTATTCAGTGAAATAATGGAAAATAAATGTAATAATATTGAATTTGAGTTTGTATATTGTCTAGACGACAATATTTGTATTAAAACTCACAGCTTATGTTTTGTCGTACTTTATATGACAGTTGTATAATTAATTTGTATTTGTATTTTGTACCATGTATTTGACGACTCAGAATAGGTGATGTATACCTATTTTGGGGGCGTCACAGATAGTGCCTCCAGATCTTTAGCGAAAGCGCATGTTGTTATGACTCTAGATCATGAGTAGGATAATTCATCTCATATTCTTTAAGTTGTCATGAGGCATAGGCTATGACTTTCCACGTTGCATGAGAACACACCTAACCCTTTGCTGAAGCATCATTTGTAGATAACAAATCCATCCGAACGGATGGTATTGTCAAAGCAGTCTGCGAAATGAGTCTCCTCTTGAGATCTTGGAAACTCTTCTCGCATTCCTCGCTCCATCTGAATTTTGTATCTTTCTGGTCGGTGAGTTAGCTGAGTAGCGATTCGAGAAAATCCTTCCACGAATCTTCGATAATAACCATTAAGCCCGTAAAGCTACGTACTTGATCACCGTCTTGGTTGTTCCCAACTTTGTATTGCTTTGATCTTCGCCGAATCAACAAACACTCCATGTTTTGACACCATGTGCCCAAGGAATGCTACTTCCTCAAGCCGAACTTCGCATTTCTTGACTTGGCATATAGCTTATTATCACGAAGCCTTTGCGATTACCGACTTTAAATGGCTCTCATGATCTTCATGACTTTTGGAATAGATGAGGATGTCATCAATAAAGACAACAACGGCCGATCCAAATATTCCTTGAATACTCGGTTCATCATATCCATGAAAAGTCTGCAGGAGCATTAGTCGATCAAAAGACATGACTAAGAATTCATAATGCCCATGGCGTTTAAAGCGGTCTTTGGAATATCCTCGCTTTTAACCTTGGTGATGATATCCGAAGCGAAGATCGATCTTTGAAAGAATTGCGCTCCTTGTAAATGGTCAAACAGGTCATCAATACGAGGTGGCGGATACCTATTCTTGATGGTGACATGGTTGATTCTCGATAGTCAATACAAAGTCTCATACTTCCGTCTTTCTTCTTTACAAATAAAGCAGGAGCACCCGAGGAGATGTACTAGGGGCGAATGAAATCGATGTCCAACAACTCCTGTAGTTGAACCTTTAACTCCTGAAGTTCAATAGGATCCATTTTATATGGGGTTTTAGAAATGGGCTTTGTACCAGGTTCAAGATCAATAAAGAATTCAACTTCACGTTCAGGGGGTAGGCAGGAAGTTCTTTGAAATCGTCGGAAAGTCAATAACAACAGGAATATTATTCAAATCTGACGTGTCTTTATTTAAATCCATAATATGGGCTAAGAAAGCTTGACATCCGTTTTTTAATAAACGAATGGCTTTATGGCTTGATATAACAGTGATTGATTTTAATGGTTTAGTTGCTTGAATTCGAACAACAAGTTGTTTAGGAATATGAAAACTAACAACCTTACGAAAACAATCAATTTTGGCATGATGAGTAGTTAACCAATCAATCCCTAAAATCACATCAAAAGCAAGTATCTTTGAAGAGATAAGGTCAACAAGTAATATGATGGTGCCAACTTGGATCAAACAAGATTTATAAACAGTGGATGTGATGAAAGTTTCTCTTAACAGAGTTTCCACAGATAGGTCAAAGTCTAATTTCTCCGGAGTCAAATTTAAACATTGAGCACAAATAGGAGAGATAAATGAATGGGTAGAACCGGTATCTAATAAGGTATAAACTTCGCAAGAGTTTATGATTAGCTTACCCGTGATCACCTCGTTTGGGTTCCTTGCACTTTGACCAGTCACGACAAATGCTCTTCCAAAAACCGTTGACTTTGACTTTTCTGGGATAGCCTTTTGAGTCACCATCCCTGCTGGACTTGGTTTTGCTAAAGTACAATCTCGAGCGATATGTCCTTCCTTTCCACAATTATAGCATACCTTGAAGCTGTTGTGGGACGGTTTGAAATTTGATATGTCCCTCTTTTCCACATTTATAAGATATCTGATAGATGGTCGTTCTCCTCCCTTAAAACAAGTTGTTCTTTGGTCTTTGGCGTCTTCACATTGTCATTGTTGAATCTCCTCTTTTAAAATCTCTCCCCAGGCTTCTTCTATTTTCATGGCCACGATTACCACCAAAGTGGTTACCGCTTTTAATACGAATGTTTTCCTCCCCATTGGTTTTCATTGCTCCGGATATTACTTTGCCATAGGTGTGAATACAGTTGCGGTCCCTTGGTTGAACGTACTCGCTATCTCGCTCTAATAATTGAGCCCTATTGACAACATCTGAATATAAAGAAAATTTATGAGAGATAAGATATTACCGAATCTCGGGTTTTAAACCTCTCAGGAACATCCTCGTCATTCATTCCTCATTCTCTACCAAATGAGGTGCAAACCTGGATAACTCTGCGAACTTCTCCTCGTATTGGGACACCGTCATGTTGTTTTGTTCTAGTCTAATAAACTCTACCTCCTTCATATGGCGAATACTTTCAGGAAAGTATTTTTCGTTAAAAATTTTCGAAACGTTTCCCAAGAGACATCTTTGAAGTCGTGGCGGTGATGCGTTTCACGAGACTCCACCGATGAGTCCGCCTCGCCACGGAACATAAAGGTGGCGAATGGAACCTTCTGTTCCTCCGTGCATCCCAAGACATCGAATATCTTGGTAATTTGTTTAATCCACGTCTCTGCCTTGATCAGATCCGGCTTTCCAATGAATTCTGGTGGTCCCAACTCTTTGAACTATTTGGTTGTGATAAGTCGCGCGTTGCCATCATTTCCACCCGTATTTTGTACACGAGTCTCCTTCGTCTGGTTTTGCATGAACTACAAAAAGCTCCTAAACATCCCGTCGTTCATTGTCTGCTCAATGGTGTTGTTTACAGGAGGAATATTGTCTTCTGCCAGACGCGTTCCACAGGTGGTGATTAAAGGTGTTTCAACGGTCTCATTAACTCCACCGTTAATATTCTCAGCTGTCATTCTTAAATACTACCATAAAACAAGGGTTAATTAAATAATTTAACATATCACATATTAACCATATGCTTTGACCAACAAATAAGCTTAGGTATGACACACTAGCGAAGGATTACTCGTCTCTCCCCTCCTAGTACTATTCCCCGATCTCCACCAGAGACCATATCCCTAAGCTCTGATACCAACTGTGACGCCCCCAAAATAGGTATACAACACCCATTCTGAGTCGCCAAATACATGGTACAGAAACAACTACAACTTTATTAATACAATTGTCGTGCAAAAATGCAACAACACTTAAAACTATGTGAGTTTAAATACAAATATTGTCATCTAGACAATATCCATACTCAAATAAGTCCTCATTACAATTATTAATACATTATTTTTACGAATAGTGAGGACTACTAGAACTACTTCTAGAACCATCATTCCACACCCCGACTAGTACTCGCTACATTCTCGCCTCCTGAGAAGAAAAATGGAACAACAAGGAAAAGGGTGAGCTCAACTAGCCCAGTAAAGAACATTATGACTGAGATAATATAAAACAAATTATCGTTAGTCTTCAACAGGGAAAAATCTAATAGAATACAATAGACAATAAGTTTTAAATCAATATTCGCAGCGGAAATAATAATTCATTAGAAGAGTTAAGTAGAGAATGAAATTTACTATCTTCTATATATGAATTTAAAAGTTCATCGTCTATCTTTTATTCTTGTAACATCAATTAATATGTATTTGGAATCAAATATTCATCTTTGCACTACAGGCCAAAGATATTCATCAGTTGGTCATGTTCATTTAAACACATGTTCATCTTTGCACTACGGGCCAAAGATATTCATCAGAAATCATTCATCTTTGCACTACTGAGCCAAAGATATTCGGTTATATCATCATTTAGGGTGAGGATGATGAAAAATATTTTAAAGAAAAGCGAATTCAATGAAACAAAAGAACAAATATTAAGGATTCGTACTTTAAACAATCCAAGTTCAAAAATACTTCATAAATAACCAGAGTGGAGTAAAATTCAAGAATGAATACCAAAACATAGATCCAATCAAAGATAGGAATCATAACAGACAATCTTAGACATAGAAAAAAAATTTAATTTTTCTGTGAATAGTGTCGTATATGTGAATAGTGTCGTATACGTGAATAGTAACTCCGACACTAAAAGATAGAAATTTCACAAAAAAAAATCATCATGCTTCGTGAATAGTACTCGTGAATAGTAACTCATGAATAGTAACTCATGAATAGTAACTCGTGAATAGTAACTCATAAATAGTAACTCAGAGCATGAAAAGTTTCAAATTTGATAAAAGTTCCAACCAATGTTTGGATAATGATATTGAAGAAATAATATCACTTACGAAGAAAATAACATCCCTTACTAAAAAGGATAGTACTTACAATTGGAATCTTTGGATATAGTCTTTGAAAGAACTTGCAATCGTATAGCATTACTCAAAGTACTAAAATACTCACAAGAATACGCTCGATAATATAGAGAGAAAGATAGAAGATTTGGGTTTACGGTGTGATTTTCAATTCTAACCTAAGCACCTATTTATAGGAAAATGCTTAGAACACCAAAGCGAGAAAATTTAATAAAATATTAATATATATATATATATATATATATATTAAATTTTCCTACGCACACCACCAGCTCACAACATCAGCCACCCACCCACAATAAATAAGAAAAACGTTTTTCTCAATTAATTTATTTAAAACTCTAAATAATAATAATTAATTAATCCAGAACTTCAATAATTCATAATAAATAGCCCTTTTGTCAGAAAAATTCGAACCTTATGTCTTTCTATAGGAAATTCCATTATCTACAACTTTGCAGAAGAAAGTTTTTCCAAATTCCAAACAGAAATTGACCGAAATTTACAAACGGACGATTTTACAGGCTATAACCAAATTTCAGTCAAGAAATGGGCCCACAGACATGTTTAACATGTTTTAAATAACTTTTGCAACAAAAATACTATTCCTCCTCATATACTCATATATCCCACATTCATTGTAAAAAATATCATCATTATTATATTATAATAATATAATAAAATATTATTTTACCAGAAAGGATAAAATATCGATTTTCAACAATTGTAACTTTAAAAAAATTTCTCCATCTATATCCACATAAAATGAATATTTTCCTTATCATATAAATTAATAATTAATTATTCACAAATAATATTACAGAATCACAATATTGACAACGAGCGGTTCCCAAGAAAGAGGGGCTTTCAATAAGGATTTCTCCTTCTTTGGCGCGCAATTAGGTGACCAAACCTCTTCTTAGAGCAGAACTTTCTAGACATTGTCAATAATGTTATCTAATAATATTATTCAGATAATATGAATTATTGCTTCGATAATGAAAATACTCGTGTAGTGACAATTATTGAAACAACGGTAATATAAAATATCAACGTAGCAATTATTGAATCAATAAAATAAAATATTGAGCAGTAATTCTTTGTAACAATTATTGAGTAGTGCCTTCTTACGTAAGAATCAATAATTTGTGCAATACAGGTGTAACTCTTTGTGCAACAATGCGTATTACTTATGTTTTAACCAAGGGTATTCCAACATGATTAACAGTAATAACTACGCTAGTTATTTATAAACAACTTATACTTGTCGTTTTCTTCATCCAATCGCTTTCGGTTATGGGGCCCACAAATGACTACGCCATCGTACGAATATTCCCCGACAGTAAGAATATTCCACGACCAAACGAATATTTCCCGACAACAAGGAATATTTTATAACCATTTGCTTAATTTGCAAAATTTACACATTTCACCCATAACAAAAATATTATATCAAATTAACACCTTTTTATTCAAAATAATAATTAGAGGAAATTCAATTTTATTTATAAAAAGTTGGGGTCTTAAAACATGGTTTTGAAAAAGTAATGCAGTACCCGATTTTGAAAAATAAAGGAATGCAAGCCAGCTTCTCAGCTCCACTTGCCTTTAACATATTCACATGCTTAAATATATATTATAATATTATTATTTAAACAATTATAATATATTATAATAATATATTTGAATGAATATGTTATCGAAGAAAATAATTGTAATTCCACATAAAAATATGTCAAACTTTCAACAAATATCTCATATTGAATTCCTTCATAAAATTAAACCAATATCCACCACATAATAATTATTCATAATTAATATTATAAGCTCATAATATTAACAACCAGATCATTCCCAGGAAAGAGGAGGCTTTTCGATAAAGATTTATCCTTATTGACGCGCAATTATATAACCAACCCCTTTCCTAGACATATTTTCTAGACATTGTCAATAATGCTAACTAATAATATGAATAATTGTGTTGTGTCAACTATTGATTTAATAATACAAAATATTGTGCAGATAATACTGTGACAATAATTGAATCAATAATATGAGATACTATGCAATAATTACTGTGATAATTATTGAATGAAATTGAGTGACTTCTTACGTAAGAATCAATAATCCAAAAATATTGTGCAATACCGTGTGCTACTGTGCAACCACGCGTATTACTGTACTTTTTATCATCGGGTATTTTAACAATCAACGGTAAAAGTTTTGTCGTTATTTTTATAAAAAGGTTATTTCTGTCGATTTCTATATCCGACAGTTATTTCGTTATGTGGTCCACCAATATTTGCGTCGTCGTACGAATATTCTCCGAAAAAAAAAATATTTCCCGACCAAACGAATATTGTATGACCACTTGCTTACTTTGTAAAATTTGCACATTTCACCCATAATGTATTATTCAAAATAATAATTAGAGAAATTAAATTTTTATTCATAAAAAGTTGGGGTCTTATAGATATGGTGATATCTGTATCCGTATCCGAAAAAAAATTATTTATCCATATTCGTATCCGATATTCAGCGATTTTTTTAAAGAACCATTTAAATTTGATATTTGAAAAACTATTCAAATGAATATTATCCGTTTTCGAATAACTATCCAAATTTATTGGCAAAATCAATTAAAATTAGTAAATAAAAAAACTAAAAACTTAGAAAAATATTATTATACTACAATATAATAAAGCGTAATCATCAACTAACCATATGATTTAATTATCAAGTTTAAAATAAAAAAAATCACTATATTTAATTAAAAATCTTATTAAAAATATAAAATATATCTCATTCTTTGCACGAAATTATGAGCTTATTTATATTAGTTCTAACTTAATTCAATCAGTCATTTAACTATTCACAAGTAATATTAATTAAAACATGTTAAAAATAAATTAGTTATGTATCCTTAAGCAAAATATGCAGTTATTATGTTTTAATAATAGTTTTGTTGATATGAGACATAACAAGGAGTTCTAATATTCACGGTTTTATTTTAACCTTTGAAAGACAACTACTCACTAAGTGCTCCGTGCGAATAACGGGTTTGTTTTTAAATAAAGTTATTTTTATTTTATTTTTTTACTTTATATATAAGATGATTATAAATATTTTTTCAATTTCAAATTAACTTATTTTTACTATAACAATGGCTACAATAAGTTACTTAAGCAAACAATTATCAAAGACTCATAATTAAATGTTAGTAATGTGTTTTTTTTGTTGTTATTTTAATTTAATATTTAGTTTTATTTTCAATCTTCAAATTTATATATAATTTTTTAGAGTTAAAAAATTATTAGAACCTAAAGTTTAAACTTAGTGTTTAAGAAGTTCTATATGAAATAAAATTATTATAGAATAATAAGTTACTATCATTGTGACGCCTCCAAAATAGGTATACATCACTCATCTTGGGTCGCCAAATACATGGTACAGAATTCAAATACAAACTTTTTTTATACAATACAACAAAAGTTTAGTTGATAGTTTTTACACGAATATTATCTTCTAAACAGTATTCAAACTCAAATGGAATCCTCATTACATTTATTATCACACTATTTCATAGAATAGTGAGGACTACTAATGCAAACATCTGGACCAAAGTCGATTCTAGTTCGACTACTCCCGATTATGTTCTCATTTTACAAGAGAACAATGAAAGCAAAGGGTGAGCTCAACTAGCCCAAAGAAGAAATATTATGACTAAGATAATGCGAGAATAAATTATCGTTAGCCTTCAACAAAGATGTTAAGCGATAAAATACAATAGACATCAAGTTTAACTACAGCGAAACAAGGAATCCATTAGAAGAGTCAAGTAGAGCATGATATCTACTATCTTCTATAATTTAAAAAGTTTATCATCAATTTTATCGCTAAGACTCAACTTAATAAATAATTCACATCATCGAATCATCCCTGCACTACGGGCCAAGGATATTCACTAGTATCTCGACCACGAATTATCCATGCACTACGGGCCAAGAATATTCATGTTTTCATCAATGGCCATGATCATGCCAACAACTGTCCATTAATGCACTATGGGCCAATGAGAACTTTTACCACATCATTTGTAACATTACGGTCATGATTATACCGAATAATCCTTAGTCATAATCATACCAATTAACAGTCCATTTATGCACGTAAGCCACAAATGACTTTCGTCAATATAAGTATGAGGATGATGACAATGATATAAGGATTCAATTAAAAGAAAACAAAGAATAAATTTTTAAATATTTATAATTTAATTTATCCAGAATTCAATAATATCCAAATTACCTACATGATACTGCTTTGTGGAGTAAAATTCAAGAATAATATTGTATCAAAAAAATTTTGGACCGAAAAGAAATCAAATTTTGTCATGAATAGTACCCCGTGTGAATAGTAACTGAGTGAATAGTACCCAGTGAAGAGTACTTCGGGAATAGTAACCCCGTGAATAGTACTCTGGCATGAAAAAATTAAAACTTATCAAAAATGCTCAGAATAATATTTCCATAAAAAGATACTAGATGAAGCGCAAATATCAATGATATTCTACTAATTTCATGGAGTATAGAAGCCAAAACTTAACAAAAGGAGTGTAGAATTCAAAATCTGAAACAAAATAATATTACTTATATACTACGGAGTATAAAAGAAAATATTATTTCTTACGAGTATTGAACAAAAATAATATCCCTTACACATCATGCATAAGCTATATATATATATATATATATATATATATATATATATATATATATATACCCACTCACAAATTCCTTCACACATGTTTATATATTCCCTTCATCCCAAGGCATCCTTACACACCCTTTTTTTTTTTCTTCCATGGCATATTCCACCCACATTATATATATATATATATATATATATATATATATATATATATATATATATATATATATATATATATATATAACACACATTCACACACACACACACACATTTTTCCACCAACATGTCACTTTCACACACATCACTCACACACACATCACATTCATATATAAATATATATACTCCATTCTTTTCCACTATTTCCACAATTCCAACATTCCATCCATGAATATCATCCCCCCCCATTTTTCATCCAACATGTGGCCCCCACTTAATATTATATATATATATATACACACAATGGATCAGTCAGGACTCCGGTTTGATCAAAAAAGAACTCAATTTTTTATTTTATTTTTTGCTTTTTTTTTAAAACAAATAAAAAATATATTTAATATTTTATGAAAATGAAATTTTTTTCATAATACAATGTTTTGAGGGTGATTTGGATACCTATACCAAAAAAATGGTGGTACAATCTGCACAGACTGTACATACATATTTTGTTATACGTACCCAAATCACGCCCAAAACACTGTATTATGAAAAAATTTCAATTCCATAAAATATTTATTTATTTTTTTAGTTGTTTTAAAAAAAAGCAAAAAAAAAAAATAAAGTCCAGACGGGACTAAAATCCGGGCGTCCAGACTGGAACCGGACTCTCTCTCTCTCTATATATATATATATATATCGAATAATTTTCTATCGATTATTTTGAAAATGGGTAAATAGGGGTCCATATAATAACAAAATTTTCCATAAATACTTCATAAAAACCCCCTCAATATTTTTAACAATATTTATCATCGTTATTATAATTCGCAAATCGTTCCCAGGAAAGAGGGGGCTTTTCGATAAGGATTTTTCTCTATTGACGCGCAATTACGTGACCAAACCTCTCCTCGACATAACTTTCTAGACATCGTCAATATTGCAAATAATAATATGAATAACTTTGTCGTCTCAATTATTGAATCAAATAACGTTAGATACTTTGCAGCAATTACTGTAGCAATAATTGAATAAAACTGAGTGACTTCTCACGTAAGCATTAGAGGTGGCAAACGGGCTTGGCGGGCCGGGCTAATGACGGGTCTGGCCGGCCCGCGGACTTCTTCCTCTATTTTTTTTTTTTACAAAATATTGCTACACCAAAAATAGTAATAATAATAAATATTAAAAATAATAAAATAATTTATAATAAACAATAATTCTAATTAACTACATATCTCAATCAATTAAAATTTTAATAGTATTATAAATTACTTTCAAAGTATATAATCAAATTTGATTTTTTAAAATTATACTTTAAAATTAATATAATTTATTTAACTTTTAAAAATGCATTCATGACTCCACAAATATTATTCCAAGAGATATCTAATTAATTTCTAAGATTTACACGGTTGGAACTTAGAGATGCCAAGATTTTAGCACTTTGAATATTTAAATTGATTCTCAGAAGATTTGCATGACATGATTTTAGGCATTACCCAATATCTCATTATTTAATCAATTAGCTTGTTTTATGGGACTTATTAACAGCCACATTAATTAAGAAATTTCAAACTACAATTATTATTTACTACAACTATAATAGTTAAATACCGTATTAGCATATGATATTTTTGTATAAAAATATATTTTTATATTGAAGATTGCATTAAAAATAAACACTTGTTGTAGCTCAGTTGGTTTGAAGTCTTATTTATTTACTTACAAGTCTTGTGTTCAAGCCTCATAACCCACAAGTAACAACATTTTATTATATAAAAAAAAAAAATCGCGAGCCACGGGCCGGACCGGGCCATCACGGGGCGGGCCAAAATGGCCCAGATTTTAGTGGGCTAAAAAAATACAGCCCAAAGCCCAACTCGTGGCGGGCGGGCCGGCCTGGGCCATCTTTGCCAGGTCTAGTAAGCATCAATAATCAATACCGTGTGCTACTATGCAACCACGCGTATTACTGTACTTTTATCGTCGGGTATTTCAATAGTTTAACGGTAAAACTTTCGCCGTTATTTTTATAAAAAGATAGTTCTGTCGTTTTCTCATTCCGACAATAATTTTGTTGTGGGGTCCACCAATGATTGTGCCGTCGTACGAATATTTCCTGTGTAAAGCGAATATTCTTCGACCAATCGAATATTTTATAACAACTTGCATACTCTGCAAAATTTATAAATATTACCCACAACTTTAATATTTTATCAATTTAATCATTTACCAAATAGAATAATAATTATACGAAAATTAAGTACTTTTATTTTATAAAATTCGGGGTCTTACAATTATGGTTTTTAATTTTTTAAATTAACAAAATTTTGATAACTAATATCTAACTGAGTATTTTTTTTAACATTAATTAACTAAAAACCTCCCATCTAAAATAAAATTGGTAAGTAGAGTTTAATCATTGATATTTTTTAAATATATGCTACATTATTAATATTAATTATTACTTTCTCATACTATTTTTTTCAATATTTTTAATATATAGTTATCCAAGAATAAAATTTATTGTAGAATAATAAGTTACTAGTATAACTTTTAATTTTAAAAATTAGTGAATTTTAATCACTAATATATAAGTCATAATTTTTTTAAATTAGTTAACTAAACGTCTCCAATGAAATAAAATTAGTAATTAAAATTTAATCATTTATATATTTTATAATATGTAATATATTTTTAAAAATCATTATTACGTAATCATAATATTTTTTTCATATATTTTAATATTTAGTTATTCTAAGTCTAAAGTTGAATAAAATAAAATTCTAAATATGTTTTTAAAGTTAAAATATATTGTATAACTAAAATATATTGTATAACTAAAAAAATAAATGAATCTATTATAGAATAAAATTATTATAGAATAATAAATTAACATTATAATTTGTAAGACAACAAAAAGAATATTATCATAATATGGTATTCTAGTTTATGTCAACACCTAACTTTATGTTAACCATTTTTTTAATACCAATTTATCACAATTACCACATTAACACAATTACCTCATTATTATCACAATGATCATAATTATCACATTGACAAATTATAATTTCACGTTATCACATTTACTACATTATCACAATTATCATACCATATTATTAAATATAGAGTTATATTATAGTTTGTAAGACAATAAAAAGAATATTCTAAAAATTTTAAATAGGACTCTTGTGAAATGGATGAAGTATATTTTTAAGATTGTATAATACTTAAAATAATATTGATATAATTTTAAGTTTAAACTAACAAATATTTCAAAAGTATATAGCAATAAAACTTTTTTTTAATTTTAGAAGACCTCAGGAAGAATTCAAACTCTTCTTGTGTTTATAGGAATAATATTTCATGATTTGCATCATTATTATAATAAAATTAGAAGACTTTAAAAATATTTTAATAACAATTAAATTTAGATTTATATCAAAAATCGAAGACTAAAAAATTAAGTTTTGTCTTATATCTGTATATAGATATATATAGATTCACAAAATCTTATATAATATAAAATTAATTTTATTCATGTAAAATTTGCAAATATTACATTTTTTTGTAATGAATGTACTAATAATATAAATTTTAATTTTACAAAAAATAATTTTTAAAAAGTCATACTATGTAAATGATTACAATGGTAAGTAATATTAAATGAGTAATGTTACAACATAAATTATTCTATAAATATTTTACAAACTGCTAATGTGACATAATTCACCTCAGCATATTTGTAAGACCCCAACTTTTATGAATAAAAAATTAATTTTCTCTAAATATTATTTTGATTAATAAGGTGTGAATTTGATATAATGTTATAGTTGTGGGTAGTATTTATAAATTTTTCAAAGTAAACAAGTTTTCATAAAATATTCATTTGGTTGGGGAATATTTTTTTTATCGGGGAATATCTGTATGACGGCACAATCATTGGTGAACCCCGCTACGGAATTACTGTCGGAGTTAGAAAACGACAGAAATAATTTTTATAAAAATAATGACAAAAATTTTATCGTTAGCTGATGAAATACCTGGTGATAAAAGTACAGTAATACGCGTGGTTGCATAGTAGCACACGATATTGCACATTATCTTTGATTATTGATGCTTACGTGAGAAGTCACTCAGTTTTACTCAATTATTGCCACAGTAATTGCTGCATAGTATCTCATATTATTGATTCAATTATTGTCACAGTATCATCTGCACAATATTTTATATTATTAAATCAATAATTGAGACGATAAAGTTATTCATATTATTATTTGTATTATTGACAATGTCTAGAAAGTTCTGTCGAGGAAAGGGGTTTGGTCACCTAAATGCGTGCCAATAAGAAAATATCCTTATCGAAAAGCCCCCTCTTTCTTGGAAATGATCTGGTTGTTAATATTGCAAGTTATGATATTAATAATGAATAAATGTTATTAAAAATGGGTTTTGAGAAGCCAAGTGAATTGAAATATATAGAAAAAAAAATTATGAAGTATTTGTTGTAAATTTGGCTTATTATATGGACCTCACTTACCCATTTTTCAAAATTATCGGTAGAAAGTTATCTCAATTTTTGTTATATATATAATATATATCACCGGGGGGGATTTTGTTTTTCTTATGTAAAATAGAATATATTTTATTTTATTTGCATAGTACTGCATAGTGTTGCATAGTGCTGCATAGTAAAAATCAAAAAATTTCATAGGAATTAAATTAGTGATTCTTCTTTTATTGTTCAATTTAGTGAAACTTTTTTTTTTGTGCATCTAAATAGTATCCTACCATTCTCCTATAAATAGGATGCTCAGTTTAGAAATAAAAATCACACCAGAATCAGATAATTCTTCTTCTATAATATTGAGCGTATTTCTTTTGAGTTAAGGAAACTTTGATTGTAAAAAATAGTGCAAGTTTTTCTTCAAGAATATCTCCGTTATACCAATTAGAATTACTCTTCTTTTGAGGTAAGAGGTACTATTTATTTCATATTCGCTTACGATATTATTTTTCGTATTCATGAGGAATTTTATTTTCGTTCAATATTCGTAAGGAATATTATTTTCGTTCAATATTCGTAAGGAATATTATCTTCGTTCAATATTCGTAAGGAATATTATTTTCGTTCAACATATGTAAGAGATATTATTTTTGTTCAATATTCGTAAGAAATAATATTTTCTTCCATACTCTGTAGTATGTAAGTAATATTATTTCGTTTCAGATTTCGAATTTTACACTCATTTTGATAAGTATTGCTTCTATACTCCTTAAAATTAGTAGAATGTCTTTGAAATTTGCGCTTCATCTAGTATCATTTCACAAGTATATTTTTCTGAACATTCTTGTTAATTTTTTATCTTTTCATGTCGGGGTATTATTCATATATATGGCACTATTCATACGTATGGTACTATTCATACGTACGGTACTATTAATACGTATGATACTATTCATACATACGGTACTATTCATGGGGTATTATTCACGAGGTACTATTTACGGGGTACTATTCACGATGAAAAATTGATTTTTTTTTCTGTCCAAATTATTTTTGATACGTGAATATTATTCTTGAATTTTACTCCACAAAAGCAGTGTTGTAAGACCCCAACTTTTTGAATAAAGATTAACTTTTCTCGAAATATATTTTTGAATATTATGGTGTGGATTTGATATAATGTTATAGTTGTGGGTAATATTTATAAATTTTGTAAAGTACGCAAGTTGTTATATAATATTCGATTGGTCGGGGAATATTCGTTTTAACAGGGAATATTCGTACAATGGCACAATCATTGGTGGACCCCCCACAACGGAATTATTATCGGATTGAGAAAACGATAAAAATACTTTATGAAAATAATGGCGGAAGTTTCAGTTAAACTTGTTGAACTACCCGGTAGTAAAAGTACAAGAATACGTGTGGTTATAATAGCACACACGGTATTGATTATTGATGCTTACGTGAAAAGTCACTCGATTATACTCAATTATTTGCTACAAGAATTGTTGTGATCATATCTCTCATATTATTGATTCGATTATTGTCACAAAGATCATCTCGCATAATATGTTATTTTATTAAATCAATAATTGAGGACGACAAATTTATTCATATTATTAAATTACAATATTTACAATGTCTAGAAGTTCTGTCAAGGAGAGGTTTGGTCACCTAATTGTGCGCCAATAGAGAGAAATCCTTATTGAAAAGCCCCCTTTTTTCTTGGAACGACCTGGTTAATAAATATTATGAGTTATAATATTAATGATGAATGTTATTAAAATTGAAGTTGTGTTCGGAGTTGAATTTGGAGACGCGGACGTGATATATGAGTCCGGAACGATGAAATTAGTAAAAATAGTCTATTAACACAAAATTTTCCGAAATTCACTATTTGGTCAAAAAGTCAACAGTTGACTTTTTCGTGAAAAGTCAAACTTTGAAATTTCAAAATTTATATTTTTGATAAAAATGGTTTCATTGTGTTAGAATTATTTGTGTTAGTGAAAATCGACAATTATTTCGATAATAATTGATGTCTGGAGGTTATATTGACCAATCGGGTATTTAACCGGATAAATGAGCAATTGATTGCTATTATTTCACATGATTATAACTATTTATTCACATGTGTATACTATTGTTTCACATTCTTGTTACTATTAGGGGAGTTGGTGCAAGATTGATAATACTTGCATGACTAAGTTAAAAATGGAGGTATAGATGGATTTACTATACTGTAATTCGTATTTTCACATGTCTAAAACTATTGATTCACATAATTTACTATTGAATCACATTATTTACTATTAGGGGAGGTGGTGCAAGTTTGATAATACTTCCATGACTAAATTAAAAATAAAGGAAAAGTTGGAGGTATTGTACTGTAATTTTTTGAGTCCCAAAACATGCAATTATCGAAACTATATTTTTCTATAAATAGAAGCTCATTCTTCCTTCATTTCTCACAAATTCACAAAAGCTTTAGAGCGATTATTATAGAGAGAAATTATAGAAAGAAGAAGAGAAGTATGTTACCTCACTATTCCAGTATCCAATTTTTCTAAGGTAGGGACTATTATTTCTTTCTTATTCATGAAGAGAACTTTTGTTATTCCATTCTTTATTATTCTGTTGGAATAACTCAGATCATGAGCTACCCTATACTCGGTGAAATTCTTACGTTGTTCCATTCTTTATCATTACATTGGAACATCCACATCATGCGTTTCACGAGGACCGGGTTAAAATCTTTATTATTCTGTTGGAATATCATGTATGCATGCGTTTCTACGGACGATTCTCATCTTTATTATTACGTTAGAATATCTTCTTATGCATGCGTTTTACCTGGGACTGATTAAAATCTTTATTATTTCATTTGGAATATCCTGTTTGTGCGCTTTCTATTTGGACTTGATTCCGTTATTTATTATTTTGTTGGAATAACTTTTGCTGTGCGGTCTATCGCATGCCTGGTGATTCCTTTTGTTATTCCATTCCTTATTATACTCAGTTGGTTAAAGTTTTGACTTCTATACTCCATGAAATTAGTGGAATATCCTTGATATTTGCGCTTCATCCAGTATCTTTTCATGGAAATATTCTTATGAGCATTCTTGAATTTTACTCTACAAAGCAGTATCATGTTGACAATTTGGACGTTATTAATTTCTGGATAAATTAATTCTTGAACTTGTTTTATTGAATTCTTATATCATTGTCATCATCCTCATGTTTATATTTTGTTGAAAGTCATCTGTGGCCTATAGTGCATAGATGGACTTAGTATGATTATGATCAGGGATTATTCGGTGTAATCATAATCGTAATGTTACAAATGATGTAGAAAAAGTCCTCATTGGCCCGTAGTGCATTGATGGACAGTTGTTGACATAATCATGACCATTATTGAATACACAAATATTCTTGGCCCGTAGTGCATGGATAATTGTGGTCATGATACTAAAGAATATCCTTGGCCATAGTGCAGGGGTGATTCGATTATGTGGATTATTTATTAAGCTGAGTCCCAGCGATAAAAGTGATGAAAAATCTTTTAAATCATAAAAGATAGTAAATTTTATTCTCTACTTGACTCTTTTAATGGATTACTTGTTCCGCTGCAGTTAAACTTGATGGTTGTTATATTGTATCAGTTTAACACTGTTGAAGGCTAACGATAATATATTCTCGCATTATCTTAGTCATAATATTTTTTCATTGGGCTAGTTGAGCTCACCCTTTTACTTTTATTGTTTCTCTGTGAAAAATGAGCGTAGCAGAGGACTAGTCGAGGAAGCGGAGTGACGGATTAGATGATAGCATTAGCGAGTCCTCACTATTCAAAGTGAAACGTTGGAAAATAAATGTAATAATATTGAATTTAAGTTTGAATATTATGCAGGCGACAATATTTGTATTAAAACTCTACGACTTATGTTTTTTCGTACTTTACACCTACGGTTGTATAATTAAGTTGTATTTGTATTCTGTACCATGTATTTGACGACTCAGAATAGGTGATGTATACCTATTTTGGGGGCGTCACAGTATCATGTTTACAATTTGGACATTCTTGAACTCTGGATAAATTGAATTATAAATATTTAAAATTTATCCTTATTCTTACTTAATTGAATTCTTATATCATTGTCATCATCCTCATGCTTATATTGTGATGAAAGTCATCTTTGGCCCGTAGTGCATAGATGGACTGTTGATTGGTATGATTATGACTATGTATCGGTATAATCATGACTTGTAATATTACAAATGATGTGGTAAAAGTCCTCATTGGCCCGTAGTGCATTGATGGACAATTGTTGGCATGATCATGACCACTGGTGATACTAATAAATATCATTGGCTCGTAATGCATGAATAATTCGTGAATGTGATAATAATGAATATCATTGGCCCGTAGTGCATGAATAATTCATGGATGTGATACTAACGAATATTCTTGACCCGTAGTGTATGGATAATTCAATGATGTGGATTATTTATTGATCTGTGTTACAACGATAAAATATTATGATGAACTTTTAAATCATAGAAGATAGTATATATTATACTCTACTTGACTCTTCTAATGGATTTTTTGTTTCGCTGCAGTTAAATTTGTTGTCTATTGTATTCTATCAGTTTAACACTGTTGAATGATAACGATAATTTATTCTGCATTATCTTAGTTATAATATTCTTTACTGGGCTAGTTGAGCTCACTCTTTGCTTTCATTGTTCTCTTCAGGAAATGATAACATAGCGGGGACTAGTCGGGGAATGGAGTGATGGTCCAAGATTGTAACAACCCCAAAATAGGTCAATTTCATCCAACCCATTCTGAGTCGCCAAATACATGGTACAGAAAATAACTACAACTTTATTACAACAATTGTCGTGCAAAATACAACAACACATATGCTGTGAATTTGGATACAAATATATATCAACTATGACTCATATCCCAACCGTGGACAGCACCTCATAATGACACCTTACATAAAGGTATAGTCGAAAACTGTTTTAGAAATTAGAATCTTTGGGAAGTGCTCAAGGAAACCTTCGTACATGGGAGGCCATGCGTCAGGTTATTATAGATATCATATGGCCCGCGAAATTAACCTTGGTTGATTAATAGACCCCAAAGAAAAGCGAGAAGATTACTATCATATTCTTCTCAATGGCGAAGTCTTCTCTTGACATATCATTATCTCCACTGTCTCTAATTGAGAGTTATATTTCAAATAGACTCAAGATCATATAGATAGTCTTTGATAGATATACTCAAAGAAGTGGATGAGCACAACCTGTCATATGATGACACGAGGTTGTATGTCATTAGACATCTTGTATGATAGTGGCAAAACACCCTTCCAAGTTAAATTCACCTCACCTCAACATCTATAGACCACCGATTCTATTCCTTGTTATTCCCCGCTCGACCCGGCCTACACTTTTATTACACGAAAGGAATTGTGAAGCAAAAGGGTGAGCACAACTAGCTTCAATAAAGAATATCATGACTAAAGATAAATAAATTATCAATAGCCTTCAACAAAGAATAAATCGTAGATTTAGAACATATGGTAGATGATAAAACTTTTCAACCATAGTTACTGTGAACGAAGCAATCCATTAGAAGAGTCAAATAGACCATAAAATCTATTATCTTCTCCATGTTAAAAGTCCACCAACAATGTTTTATCCTGTAACATCAATCAAAAATTCTCATCCACAATCACATGTATAACTCATAATCGTAATTGTTGTTCTAAATTCCTTTCCTCATCCAGACAAAGATAATTTTCATCACCGAAACATCAAAGATTATGGTTATACCAAATCACGATTCATGTTCATAATCCTACTAATAAATTTCATTTTTGCCTATGGGCCAAAGATATACATCAACAAGTCATCTTTTTGCACTCACAGCCAAAGATATTCATTAACAAGTCATCTTTGCACTACGTGCCAAAGATATTCATCGATTGGTCATGTTCATCTAAACACTGTTCATCTTTGCACCACGGCCAAAGATATTCATCGAAATCATTCATCTTTGCACCACTGAGCCAAAGATATTCCGTTATATCATCATTTAGGATGAGGATGATGAAAATATTTTCTAGAAAAGCGAATCCGGTGAAGCAAAAGAACAAATATTAAGGATTCGTACTTTTAAACAATTTCCATTCAAAATACTTCATAAATAACCAGTGGGGTAAAATTCAAGAATGATCAAAACATGGATACAATCAAAGCTAGTATCCGAATAGATATTTTGGACAAAAAGAAGAAATTTCATTTTTAATTGAATAAAGGCAGTATTCGTGAATAGTGCGTTGATATCGTGAATAGTGCCATATACATGAATAGTAACTCCGACACCAAAAGATAGAAATTTCACAAAAAACATCATCACGCTTCGTGAATAGTAACTTGTGAATAGTAACTCATGAATAGTAACTCATGAATAGTAACTCGTGAATAGTAACCCCGACATGAAAAGTTCTAAATTTGATAAAAAGTTCAAACCAATATTTGAAAGATAATGATATTGAAGAAATAATATCATTTATGAAGAAAATAATCTCCTTACAATCCCTTACCTCGGAAAAGAATAGTAAGATTTGGAATCGAATGGATGATAGTCTTTGAAAGAACTTTTAACCAGTATAGCAATACTCAAAATACTAAAATACTCACAAAATACGCTCGATATAATAGAGAGAGAAAGAGAGAGAAATATTTAGTTTCTGGTGTGATTTTCAATTGTAACATAATCACCCTATTTATAGGAAAATGCTTAGAACACCAAAGCAGAAAATTTAATAAAATATTATTATTATTATAAAATTTTCACGCCAACCTCTTGACAACTGATTTCAGCACATTTCAACAACCAAAACCATAAAAAAAAACATTTTTCTCAATTAATTTATTTAAAACTCTAAATAATAATAATTAATTAATCCGGAACTTCAATAATTCATAATAAATATCCCTTTAATCAGAAAATTCGAATCTCGCGAATTTTTATAGGAAATTCAATTCTCTACAACTTTACAGAAGAAAGTTTTTCCAAATTCCAAACAAAAATTGACCAAATCCATAAACGGACGATTTTACGGTATATAGTCAAATTTCGGTCAAGAAATGGGCCCATGGGACATGTATATGTTTAATATGTTTTAAACAACTTTTGCAACAAAAATACTCTTTTCCTCCTCATATACTCATATATCCCACATTCATTGTAAAAATATCATCATTATTATATATACTAATATAATAAAATATTATTTTATCATAAAAGATAAAATATCGAAGTTTCAACAATTGTCACTTTAAAATTTTCTCCATCTATATCCATATAAAATGAATATTTTCCTTATCATATAAATTAATAATTAATTATTCACAAATAATATTATGTAATCACAATAATGACAACCGTGTAGCTCCTCGTGAAGAGGGGCTTTTCAATAAGGATTTTCTCATCATGGCCAAAATTAATTAGGTGACCAAACCTCTCCTTGAGACAAAACTTTCTAGACATTGCCAATAATATTATCTAATAATATTATTCGGATAATATGAATTATTGTTCGATAATGGAAAATACTGTGTAGTGACAATTATTGAAAACAACAAAGAATATAAAATATCAACGCGAGAATTATTGAATCAATAAAATATAATAATTGAATAAAGTAATTACCGTAACAATTATTGAGTAGTGCCTTCACGTAAGAATCAATAATTCAAAAATCTTTGTAATACCGTGTCTTCGCATGCAACAACGCCAGTATTACTTTACTTTACCTTACCCACGGGTATTCCAATGATGTTAACAGTAACTACTACTGTTGTTATTTATAAAAACTTTAATTTGTTATTTTCTTCATCCAACATGATGAATTACATTATGGGGCCCATAAATGGTTGCGGCCATCGTGCATGCGAATATTCCCCGACAGAAAGAATATTTCACAACCAAACGAATATTTCCCGACAACAATAAATATTTTATAACCACTTGCGTATTTTTGAAAAAAAATCATATATCACCCTTAACTTTTTTTTTTCCATCAATTTAACCATTTACTGAATAGTAATTATAAGAAAAATTGAATACTTTTATTTCATAAAATTCGGGGTCTTATAAAGATGGTGACTATAGTAGTCCTCACTATTCTATGAAATAGTGTGATAATAAATGTAATGAAGACTCAATTTGAGTTTGAATATTGTCTATGAGACAATATTCGTGTTAAAACTCTCGGTTATATTTATGCCACATCAATCGTTTATAAAATATTTATAGAATAGTTTGTGTGTTTAATATTATTCATATTAAAGATCAAATTTATACATATCCTATTTAAGTGGGAGAGTTTTTTATATTTTTTAATTAATATGTAATATAAAAAGTTTTTATTGGTATAAAAAATGAAAATATTCTTAAAATAATTTTTAGATGAATATTTACTTATCCAAAAATAAATATATGTAAATATTCGATATTTGTCGTTCGATATATATCTTGGTGGATACTGCCATACCGGATGGTATCCGGTATTTGTCGATCTGTGAATACTTTGGTCATTTGGTGGATGAATGTTATCGAATAAAAATATTTATAAGAAAAAAAATGTGTATACACAGATTATGACTACGGTATTTTTGTAATTATGTAATCAAATACATAATACATTTCCTTCCTGTTAACTTCTATTCATAAGTATGTATTCATTCAGAATACAAGTAATTACCGCCCTAGGTCTACTGTCAAACCCCCAAATAATTATACATTTCCTGTTAACTTCTATTTCTCTTCTCTCTAGGTGTGCATCTTCCAATAGCAATGGCGGGTCAGTATTCTTCTTCCGCCAGACCCCAACCTTCATCCGCCCACCAATCCTTCACCTCCAAACTACTCCTCCTCCTCACTCTCCTCCCTCTTACACTCGCAGCCTTTGCGTTTGTTCTCCAATGGCGAGGCGGTGCAGTAAACGATCCAATCACGCGCTGGTCACCTGAAGAGTCCCACAAGTTTCCTGGCATGGACAATACCTCTCCCCTCGCCACCATTGGCCACTCTTCTTCTTCTCAATCGTCCGATTGCTCTCTTCTTGCTCATGGTTCTTCCCCTTCTTTCCCTTACTATCGTGATTGGAAGTTCAATTTTGAGTCCGATCTCAAACCCAAGGTTTGGCTTCTATTTTTTTTTGTGTTGATCTGGTTCTGGGTTTTTTTTGGTTCTGATTTTTATTGGGTGGGTATTTCATGATTTGATGATTTGGGGTGTTTGGTAGGCTTACATGCACTTTTAAGTGATGTTTCGTCGATGAGAAAACGATGTGGAGAGATTGAGAAGAAATTGCTTTTTATATTTTGGTTGTCTGGTATTGCTTGATTTACTTATTCCAGGTGTTTAAGAAAGTTAGTCATTTATGAGTCTTGATTAGAACACGATGGTATGGAATAAAGTTTCATGATTTGTCTGATTTTTGGGGTTTCTGTTTTTCTTTTAATTAATTGGTTTTGTCTATGCAACTTGATCTGCCTTAAAAAATATTATTGTTCATGTTGATCTGCTTCTCGGATTTGTTTATTTTTCATTTTTCTTTCTGGATTTTGCGAGATTTGGTGACTGAAGGTACTTCAGATGACTAATTGCAGTTAGAGCCTTTTAGTTGATGAGAATCAGTAAGAAAATTAGGCGGAACTTTATGTGTCATGTTGTTTTTCTTTTAAGCTTAAAGAAAGCTCTGTGAAGATGAGGGACAATAATACACTTCTAGAGAGGATTTGTCAATGATTAGTTCACGTGGTTCTCCAAAAATGATGGCATCTGCATTCAATTTGGTTATAGAACACTTTTTACCCATTTGATTGGTTAAAGTGATGGGAAAATGGTGTGCGCAAAGTGGTTGACCAAATGAATAAGTGTTACACTCAACAGAGACAAAAAAAGGCGTTAGATCCACAATTACTGATGTGATCTAATCGTTTAGGTCCACAATGGTTTAGAATGTTTAGGACGAGACTTGAGCTTCTATGTTTTATATAAGCTTCTTTTATTTGTGCATGGGTTATGAAGCTGGTTCCAAGTACCCAGTAAGAGCTACCGAGTTAGGAATATAGAAATATATCTATTTATATTTGTATCTTGTATATACTTATTTGTTGGAGACTTGAAGTGATATTTTTGTGGCCAAATAATCCCGGTTCCTAAGGCTGATCTTAGAGTAGATGAATTTTCTGATTTGATCAAATATGTGGTACCTATAAAAGACATTGTTATGAGACACAATAGTCTACTAACAATTATGAACTGAAACATATCAGACCCTGTTATTCTCAGTTTTTTAATGGCACGATCAACTGTCAATGTAGTCTATGAAAGCTTCTCCTAATCAAATCAAACACCAACGAGGTAGCATGGGCATAAAACTTTTATATATAAATGTAGCATATATAGCCAAGATCAATAGACGTTAAAAAATTTGATACAATAGCTTCAAGCATGGAGCCATTCAGGATGTTTCTACATTATTTGTTTATGTAAAGAACGGAAGTTAAAAAGAGCCATAAAAAGATGACATACTGAAGCTGATGAAAGAAGCAAGGAGATTAAGAAATCTATACAAGATTATATTGGGAAACAATCTAATTGAAGAGTGTCAAAAAAATAAAAAAAATCTATATTGAAGAGTCAGTTATGTGGCATGTATACTTTATTAACACTAGAAACTACAGAAGTACGAAATTAAAGGATCGGTTTATACCTATGGCTTCAAACAACTTAGCCCCATAGGTTTAAGGATTTTGTGCTTTCTTGGATCAAAGATCTGAGTTAATTGTTTTTTAGTTCCAACTTTTCTAAACTCAAGGTTGTGTTTTTCTTAATGTTGGGGCGAATGTTGAGGGAGCGCAATACATATGATTGAAATTAAGATGTTACATACGTACGAGTTTCGATAACATCCCTAATGTTCTTTGGTTTCCTCCGCTTTAATACTGACTTATGTTACCCACATAGAGCCCGTTTTTCGAAGTCGTGTTGTGGGATGAAGCAATTTGTTAGTAGAGTATTTTTGTTAAGTGTCCATGGAACAGGGTTTCAAAAGCAATAGCTTTTAGCTTTTCCCAAATGTAATTTTAGACCAACGAGCTATCTAAAAGCACTTTGTTATATTGCAAAACACACTCTTAAATACATTTTTTGAATTAAATGTGTTTTAAGCCTACCTCAATACTTCGTCAAGCAGGCACTTTATAAGTCTCTCTAACCTAGATCTTTAGGTCCTCATTCTAGATAAAATAAGATGAATGAGTCTCTTGATATTTTTTCTTATTTCAGTAAGTTCGTCATGTCCTCCTTACATTGTTATTTATCTTCTCATAAAGATCACATAATGTATTTGGAACAAGATCTTTCTTGCTTTTTTTTTAACTTTTATATTTGTAGGGTATCCATGAGGCTTTCCTCATTTCTATTGTTTTCCCCCCAAATATTATCAAACTTTTGGACCAGTTAACTGCAATTCTTGCATCCCTTTGAATTTCACATATGGGTCCTTTTATCAAAGGTTGCGATGTTGGTTCTTCATAGGTGGCCTTCATTAGGATGTTCTATTATTTTTTCAGGTCATTAATATTTCTGAAAGACCCTTTGTCCTCCTTTATAGTTAAACTTCTTTCTACAACTGTTTTTCTTTTATCCAACTTTTTTTGGTTCATTGTAATCTGTAGTGCAAATAGTATAGATGAATTCTGGTTCATGGGGCAATGGATATTGCATAAGTTATGCTTAAATAGTATCAGTATGTGTTTCATAAGTTAATTACAAAGTGATTTGTATATTGTTTCATATGTTAATTACAAGGGTGATTCTATATTGTTTTCAGATGAAGGAAGGGGTTGTAGAGGTCCTCTGATAGTAGAACTGTGATATCCCAGTCTCATCCGAACAAATAGTGTAGATTCTGTTGTATATAAGACCTCAACTCCCTCTACTTGAAGTACCAATAACATGTAATGATTTTTTTGGTGGACCTGTGGTCTGCTAAGATGACCCAACTGGTGTTTTTAGAAGAGGTTTGAGCCTTATTTCGAACTGGGGTTCGAGCCAGTCATTATAAATGTATTAGAGTGGTGGCCTCTCTTGGTGTGGTAAGGCTGGGTTCCACGCATCCATTGGGGTTTGATTATGGATTTGTGGACTGGACTGTGACTCTAGGTCTAACAAGGATGTCACATATTTAAGTGATGGTGATGGTGATGGTGATGGTGATGGTGATAACCCAGTCCCACATTGGAACATGTGGGTTAGATTGTGCTGTATATTAGGTCTCAATATGATCCAGTTGGTACCCTTGGGAGTGGTTTAATCCTGATTCTAATATCAGGTTTAGGCCCGGGTCATTACAATAACACTCGTGGCCTGACTCGCTCCAAGAAACTCGTGGCCCGGGTTGTGACCCGGGTAGTTACATGATGCTTGTGGCCCGGGTTGTTACAAGAAGCTCGTGGTCCGGGTCGTTGTAAGAACTAAGAACACTCGTGTAGATGATAAAGATTTATCTACCACCACTTATATTGGACAATTAAGGCCTTCAAACCTCCAGCCTTACTTGATTCAAATGCTTAAGGCTGGTCTATCTTGGACTCTTGGTTCAACCTTTCGTAAATTCACACCAACTTGCTGGGATACCGGATACGTAAAACTCAACGTGTGCTTTAACACCTTTGGTAGTAGGCTAATTTAGAAACAATTTACTGAACTTATATTATCTTGAAGGTTATTTTCACTCTCCTTCACTTTTGAAGGCTTTTTGCATTTCTGATTCTGTTCCCTTTTATTCCTTTTATATTTTTATTGTACATTACCATTAAGACTAGAAACATATTTGTTTCTTATCAATTTAACAATTTTGATTGTTTTTGACCTTATCTTCTTATGCTTCTTGTTGCAGATATGTATTACAACAACTACATCAGCTGGCTTAGAGCAGATCCTACCATGGATGTTCTATCATAAAGTTATTGGGGTTAATACTTTTTTTCTTTTTGTTGAAGGAAAGGCTGCATCTCCTAGTGTATCTAAAGTTCTAGAATCGATTCCTGTGAGTCCTCGACTTTCCCTTTTATAAATTAAGTTCTTTAACAGGGTATTCTTTGTTTCTTCTGTTTTTGTAATGTTGGGCTTTGCAGTAGAACATAATGAGCTTAATATTTCTTCTTCTCAGGGAGTAAGTGTAATATACAGAACTAAAGAGTTAGAAGAGCAACAAGCCAAGAGGTTAGTCAGTTCTGCACTTTATTATTGCATCACTTCTGGAGGATTTTGAGGATGACGTGAAGATTTTTCTACTTTATTTTAGTTTGCTCAGTTAGTTTGACATTTAGGTAAAATTTATAAGAGGAGAATATAGAAAACTCATCTTTTCTTTTTGCATATTTCTGCACTCAGTTTTATTTTGTTTTCTTTCTAATCATTTTCATGTTAGTTGTCATTCTATGTTTTATTTGGCTGTATACATTTTGGAAATAAATAACTGTACTTTTGACTCATTCAACATCTCAAAACCCTTTTCTCTATTTATTATTGTCTATAAAGTGTTCCGTCATGTAGTAATTAATGTATTTCTTCTTATGTTATTAACAGTCGAATCTGGAATGAGACGTGGTTGTCAAGTTTCTTTTACAAACCATGTAACTATGAGCTTTTTGTGAAGCAATCTTTAAATATGGAGATGGCTATTGTCATGGCAAGGGTATGCACATAAAGTTATCAATTCGTATATATTTTCATAATAACGAGGATGATTGAAGTGACTTTAACCAGTGGACCCCCCTTTGCTTGGTTAATTCTTAGAATTCTGGCATGGATTGGATAATTCATCTTGACACCGATGAATTGTTACACCCAGCTGGAGCTCGGGAGTATTCTTTGAGGCAGTTGCTTCTTGATGTACCAGGGGATGTAGATATGGTTGTCTTTCCGAACTACGTAAGTGATTCATGTTAATTTGTTAGCATTTCTGTTGACATCCAATTTTCTTTTGATAATGTGTAAATGGATGGTCTAGTGATTCAGTTCTATTTTCCTATATTTACCTTTACTTTCCTTGCCATCAAACAAGAGTCATTAACTTTTTAAGTAAAGAATCACATTATTACTTTATTGTTCAGGAGAGCAGTGTTGAACGAGATGACATCAAAGAACCGTTCACAGAGGTACATCTCTCATGATGGATGATCAATTGTACTGTGTTTCTATTTATTAGATTTTTATTTAAGCACTTGACTTTTAAAGAAAGGTACAGAATAAAGTTGGCACTTTATCATCTGATACTTATTTGTGCATTTATGTACATTACTTGACCTGTATTTTTCTCCTCATCAGCTGCGTAGACAGAATTTTTTTTACACTGGGGGCATCGATACTTATCACTGAGTTTTTCTTTTCCCCCCTTTTCCCAGCCGTGGAAGATGATGAATTAAACATATAATATATTATATTAACAAATTCTTACAAAACAAGTCATTCAAGTATAATAAGATGATTTACAACAATGCTCAATTAAACAAAACATAAAGTAAAAGGCAAACATTGAAGTATTTGTTCCTTGGAGCCTGAAGAACCTCTTGTTAAAGTTTTCATAACCAAGCTTATCAAGTCGTTGCCTAGGCGACGCTTAGTCGTCCGAACGGTATAAAATTTCAAGGCGTCGGGGCGACTTGGGTTCACAGCAGGAAGTCGAGCGATCTGCAGGCGATTCGGACGACTTGGTCGCCTATTGAGCGACTTGGACGACGTGAGTGCTAAGCGGGCGACTTGCTAGAGTGGAAACCCTACAAACCAAATCGATCGATCGGTGATGAGCCACTTGCACTTCATATCATCATCATCACAGAGCAGGAGGAAGAGAGGCGACTCATGACGGCGACTAATCCGGCGGTGTCGCAACGACTCGGCCTCTCTTCTCCGTGAAGCTGAACCTCCCAGATGCTTCTCCTCTTCTTCTTCTCTTCTATTTCTCCTCTTCATCTTCTTCTTTCTGTGCTCGCGACCTCCGGTATGTCTTGTTGACCCAGCCCTAACAATTGCGACCACAATCAGCTATGAATTAGAAAGAAAGAAATGAGAGATTAGCCATGCTACTGCGAATCCGATGTAACTCGCGAGTCGTAACTCCCTTCTTCTCTTCCGAGAGGTTCGCTTGACCTTCTATTGCTCTAGGTGAAGTTGTGCTCTTTCTGTTTGTCTTTTGTTTATTCAATTAGGTATTTTGTTAACCCACCAAGCAGAACCCACTAGTTAAAGAGCAGTAGCCCATGTTATTCTATCCATTCATGTAAATGAGATACACATACTTGGCAAACAAAGCACTCAAAGACACATAATAATGAATGTTGTATAGTTGTATACAACTATTGTACTAAGTATTATATATTTTATATATACGTAAATTGCAGCATATAGTTTATATGAATATTATATTATATGCATGATAAATAAATATTAATATTATATATATAATAGAATAAATTAGTATTATATGTTTTATTATTATACTTTATTATATTAGTATAATATTATATTTATCTTTTCACTTATATAATAAAATGTTTATTTATATTCATGAAATATAAATTTAATATAATCAATAAACATATTTATTTATTATTCATGAAAATTAAATTTAACATAATCAATAAATATTTTAACTTTCAATTTTAATTTTTTTATAAGTGATTTAATTTTTTAGTGTTTTATTTTACTATTGAAGTTAAATTTACCAATGTATCTACTTGTTATATTTGTTCAAGTATATGTTTTGAGTATGAACTGTAATGTAGTGTTAGTTATATATAATATATTCGTAAGTAATTTTTTTTATGTTTAGTGTACCTGTGAATTGAGCTATAGATATAATATTTATTTATAAAATGCACATTGTAAATAATTCATCGTTTTATGGACGACTAGTCGGGCGCCTAGTCGACTAGTCGCTTAAGCGGTCGGCCACCGACTCGCCTCGACTTAGCGCCTTAACAACTATGTTCATAACTAGTTGGCACAATTGAGGATTCTTAGTTGCAGAACATAAACAAAATACGATGAGACATATTTTTCCCTTTGATTGAAAATAAGAAATGAGGATCTATCTAGTTGTATTCTTGTCCTTGCAAAGGCTTGTTCATGGCATTATATTTGCATGAAGTTGAGCATAAACATCTCGACATATTTTCTGTTGTATGAATGTAAACAGATATCAATGTTCAAAAAGAACTATGACCATCTTCCAAAAGATACATACTTTGGCATGTACAAGGAATCAACGCGTGGTAATCCAAACTACTTTTTGACTTATGGTAATGGAAAATCAGTTGCTCGAATTCAGGATCATCTACGTCCTAACGGTGCACACAGATGGCACAACTACATGAAAACCCCAAAGTATGCTAATTCTGTTATCGATTTTATTATGTTTTCTGCAATTGTATAAACATTCTTCAACTGAAAAGTTGCACTTAATTGGAACTAATTGTGAAAGATCAGTACTGTAATAGTCTGTAGTAATATGATTTCTATTCAACCTTTGGCAGAGAGATCAAATTGGAAGAGGCTGCTGTTCTACATTACACGTATTCAAAGTTTTCAGATTTGACTTCTAGGCGAGATCGATGTGGTTGTAAGCCTACGAAAGAGGATGTCAAAAGATGCTTCATGTTGGAATTTGACAGAGCTGTGAGTTCATTGCCTTTTTTTAATTTTTGGGTTGATTGTTGGTGTAAGCATTTATGAAACATAGACATTTTCTCAAGAAATTCATTGAACTTTGAAATGAAGGGACCAAATCTAAACTTCTAGACTACCTCCATCTGAAAATGAGAGCCTCACTACCCCCTCCCCCTCCTCTAGGATTAAGTTTTGCATAAGACACTCTTAGATCTTTCTTTTTTCAGTACTTACTTTTTCCTAATAACAAGTTTTAGTCTTTAATGTTTAGCATTACAAAGCATCATCCAGAAGATTATGTTAAGTGTCTTGAATAAACTTTAATATTCAAAAAACAAGTCAAGAAAAAATGTAGGGAGACTCTTTTCCAGTCAGCGGGAGTACTATTTAAATTCTCTAATTTGTTTTAAGACTGTCTAGTTACACCCATTATATATTCTTTTATTCTATACAAGTAGGATTTGCTACTTTTCAATTTTAAGCTCTTAACAATTTGGTGCATGGATGCCCCAATGGATTACAACGGTTTAAATAGGAATAAGGAAAACCCTAATACTTAATGACAAGGTAAAATATTAACTAACCTAATTAAATAAGGAAATAAAATCCTTGTCATTATCTACTACCTTAAATAATTAATACCCTAGAATATTCCAACTCTTAACATAATAAAATATAATAAATTGAACTAGAATATTTATATCTCAGTAGTAATATAAAGTAATTAATAATTAATAATTTGATTTTCTTTGCTCCTCATCAACTATCCAATGTCTTGCCTAGTTGTGTTAAGAAGAGAGTTTTTCATGTGTTGGTCAGAGAGTATTATTACTATTACAGAGCAGAAACAATTAGGTGTGGTATCAGCTTTTTTCTTAAAGTTCTGTCACAACGCATATTAACAAACTTATCCTTTTATTCATATATATATACACACACACACACTCATAAGGTATGGAGCCTTGAACCAGTACCACTGAATAAATTTAATAAAAGAGAGAAAGAATGCTAGCTCATGTGTATGCTGGTCAAGTTACTAGCATTTCTCAAAAGTTAAAGGTGAATACAAGCTGGAATTTTTAACCAAAATTGTATATTTAATCTCCACTGTTTTAAAAAGAAGGTTGGGCACTGCTGAGGCTTTGTTGAGCCAGCACTGCCTAGGCTTTGGTGGCTTGACACCAGCCAAACCTTGGAAAATTGAGTCTAGGCGCTTAAAAAACATTTAGAGAATCCGTGCGGTGGCTAGGCAAGCTGGACAGTGGCTAGCGGGCTGGGCGGTGTCTAGGCATTGTAGAATAAGGGGAAGATGAAATTGTTTACGCGAGTAGTGCCGTTAGAGGTGTGAAAAGTTGTAATCTGGCACGTCTCTCTCCCTACAACTGATCTTGGTTGGGAATAGAGTGGATCTTGCAGAACAGGTTATGAAGAATCAACTCCTTAATCATATCTCGCCTTTGCAGATCTTCAGTCTCTAGCGGCAGTGAAGATGATGAAAAGATATCCTAGGATTTTAAGATTTTTATTTGAGATGTGGAGAAGTAAGTGGGTATACTCTAAAAACTAAAATGGACCTTTAGTATATGGTCTTATAGTAAGCATCTCTGTTTTGTACTACTATAACATTTTAGTATGAATGACTTAAGCTTAGTAAATTGGGCTTATCATAAATAAGTAAATTGGGCTTATTAAAATAAAATAAAAGGGCCTTCATTGACTTGTCTTTTTGTAGGCCTCTTTGTTTTGTAATAATCTATAATCTGAATAATTCCTTACTAAGCACATAACTACTTTTATTGTTAATATTTATAACATAAAAGCACATTTGAAGTAATATTGTACAAATATATACGTATAATAATTAAAATACACCACCTAGGAATGCTGCCTAGACCTCGCCTAGGAAAATGCCTAGACACCCCTCCCCCTCCTCTTAGACTGGTTGTAGGAAAATGCCTAGACCCGCATACAAGGCCTAGGCAGTCTAAGGTCCCGTCACCTAGTTTAGCTTAGCGCTTTCTTGAACATTTTTTTATCTCCACCCTACACAATAATAAAAGCCGTTTTCCTGTTTCATTGGTATGTTAATTTGTTGACTTTTATAATGATACATTTGCTATGTGGTATAGGGGACAGCGGTGGTGATACTCATTTTCCATGTTCTATATGCTAATACAGAAGTAATGAACATTCTTAAGTTCATTATATTCCTTCACACCTTTGCCAGATATTATTACTCTCCCTCTTCCCCGCATCTTGCGAATTGTAACTCAGTCCTGGGAAGAATAAATATGATAATTCTTATACCCATCAGGATAATACCCCATCTCTTACATGTTGTTTGCTTCATGATCATGAGAACTGGGATGGATGTGCATTTTGATATTATGTATGCCCTGATGAGTAGAAGGAACGGGCATTCTCAAGTTCATACTTTCCCTCCTCGTTTTTACTAATGATTGACCCTCCTACCATCCTCTCCACCATTATCCATATCCAAGTCTACTGGAACAGTGCTCTCTTCGTTGGAGTTCTATGCTTCAAGACTGTTGGCAGGGACCTTCAAGTCTCTCTCTCTCTCTCTCTCTCTATATATATATATATATATATATATATATATATATCATAGAAGCAAATATAGTTTATTAAGCAAGGAGGTTTAAGTTTGAGAATTGTTTCATATGCAATTGAGGTAATTTCATGATCATCATTTAGGTGCAGTGTAGTTTACTGAGTACTAAGACGGTATCAAGGCCAGAAAGGACAATGACCAAGAGAAAGCTAAGCATTTACATTACGAATGGTAGAAAAAGAATAGAATGGAAGGGCGGGGGGACAGGATAGTTATATTGGTTAAGTTATAGTTTGTTTCGAAACATTAACCTTTTAAGTAATGATTGAGAAATTTATAGATTCCCTTCATCTGCCACTTCCACTTATACAGGAAGAGTAGGACTCAGTTATACCGTAATGCATGATACAACTTCACTAACATGATTTGGAAACTAAATGCAAGCAGGAAAACTTAAGCTAAAGACGTACAAAACCAAAGTTGTGATAACATGTTAAGTTGCCCTGTGCTCTAAAAATTTAAATGGTTAGATGATGTGCCCAACAATGTTTATCATGTTTTAAGACATTTTCCTAATGGTGTTTGATGATACTCGAGGGATGTTCAAGAGGATGCAATTACTTCTCTTTCAAACAAATATCAAAGAAACTTCGTGGAGGTGGTCCTATACTGAGTTCTTAACTCAATATCAGATAACTTGAAATGCTCAGCAACACAATATTTGGTTGATTGTACAATCTTGGGCTACTGTTGTAATCCTGACTTGATGTCTTTTAACGATTTTTTTTGTTCTAATGATTCAATTTGTATTACAGGCATTCATTATTGCTTCAACTGCGACAGAGGAGGAAATGCTAAGCTGGTAATATTCAAATGGCTGAAACTTAGATTTTTGATGGTAACTTGACTAGGTCTTGTTCACCGTAAATCAGTTGACAGTCCTTACAGTCCTAGTATCCTTATTTTATAGAAGCATTCCCATAACATACTTTGTAGGTCAGTATGTGCTTATGTATTGTTCTTATTAACTTCCAGATTTTTTTCTTCTGTAGGTATCGGGAACATGTTGTGTGGACAGACAAGACAATAAACTTGAAACTAATGAGGAAGGGGATTTTAACTCGCATATATGCTCCCATGGTAAGCAAGATCCCTAAAAATATTTGGAATAAATATTTGTGGAAATTGTATATGAAAATTATAAGACCTTAAAGAAGAAAATGATTTTGAAATACTGATATTTTTGACAATAATATTAACTGAGACGAAGCTAGAGTAGGGCCAAACTAAGAAAGTGATGTAGTCTTAGCGGGGAACTTGCCCCTGTTAAGATTTGAGAAAGTGTAGACTGTAGTTCATTTGTCATTTATTAACATTCCTCAAATGTACAAGGACTAGCCACAACAAAATTTATCAAATTCTATATGCCGATATTAGTTTCTCATTAAAATTAAGCTTGTTTATTTACATAGGGAAAAATATTGTAATAATACACATTGTTATATTTTTCTCCTGGAATTCTTGATAGAAGATACTATAACAATTAACAAACCACACTCACAATGTCTCCTAGAGCCAAGTCATTCCATTGTTTTCTCATGTTTAAAACACGACGTCAAAACCTTGTACTAAAATATTCATGTATGTTTTTTCTCTACTTATCTACTATTATAGGGTAAAAAGTTTTTTAGACTGACCCAGGTAATGTTTGATAAAATAAGAGCTTATTAAAATAGAGGTTCTGTTTAAAATAGAGACTTTTTAAAACATAGTTTAAATGTAAAAGAGTTGTTTGTTAACCAATCTTTATTGTATGTCTGAATACAACATTTCACTATTTTACCCTTGTATCAGTTTATACAAACTTAGGGTGAGGATAAAAATATAAAAAAGAGTAATGAGTAGTCTCTTTTTCTAAAAGAGCCAAAAAGAGGTTGGTTAAATTTTTATCAAACAACATTGCCTCTGCGCAAAAAAGAGGTAATCATACTTTCTAATGCGACATCGTCAATTTAATAATTTAATCGTACGGATGTAAAGAACATGTAAAAATTTGAGATTATGTAAAATTTTGTTTGATTTGAGGTTATGCATCAGTAACTTTATAACAATAGAAGTTACTAAAATCTGAGCCGTTGAAATATATATACTTGTATGCATTATTTATCCTATTATAAAAATGATATTCCAATGCCTTAAATCAAACGAAATTTTAATAACTCATATTTTTGCATGTTCATTACATCCGTTGACGATCAAATGATGTATTGGAAGTGACCTACGATAACTTATTAATTATCGATTTAAGATACCTTTTACTCGTATATATATGTATATATACGTGTGTGTGTTATATGGTGAAGATCCATATTATTGCTTCCGCTAAGTCTAAATCCTGGATCCGTCTAGGGCTGTTAAGTAAAGTACGGTTATGGTGGACACACCAATTTGACATCACAATGAAATTATTTCTGAAAAAGAATAGAGTAAGGCCTTTACCTTCTTGAACTCCCGTTGTGCTTCTAATTTTTTTAATCTGGGGGAACATGTTTTACGGTAGGAGTCTTCCAAATGAACGTGGCCATTTCCTGCAGATCAAAGGAAGAAGAAAAGAACATGGCTAACTTTATTGGCTTTAAAATGTAGAAGGGCGCATATTATGTTTTTGCTGTCTTAGAACTTAAGATGACCTTGATGAGTGTTATCGTCCTCTGTTAAATTTCTTTCTGTTGTATTTTTCAGGTCATCATTCAGGGTTTAAGGGAGTCTGGTGTGTTCACCTCTGTCATTGCATCTGCCCCATCAACTCTCTCAAAGGACAAGTTCTTAGCATCCATCGAGAGTAGTAACTCATCTAGAGGAGCACCTCCCGAGTCACTTCTTACAAGAAAAATGGGCAGAAACAGAGTAGAATCTCATGCAACTGCGAGGAAGACTTTAGAGGCCACAGATCATGAAATTCATGAAGCCGCGGTTCCACCATTGTCTCCCCCGGGCATGGATGGTGAGTCACAATTCTAAGGATGAAAGTTCTCCTAAGCACGATTACTTTTGTTACTTCCTCTTATCATGGTGAAGATGAAAAATCTTGATATTTTGCATCATTGCTCTGGAAAGAACTGGGAGAGACCAAGAAGGTAGATTTGTGTTTGGAGGTCATTCTCAGTTATGTGGGTTGTTCCCGATCATTACCCAAGCGTTGCTGTATATTGAGAGAAACAGATGGAGAGTGTTAGAGAGAAACGGGGGGTAGGGGTTTATTGGCTGGACAAGATGACACTGCATTGCGAGATCACGGCCGTGTATTATTTTGTATAGTAATTAAAGGTGTTCATTTTGTTGCTAATCTACCATTCTTATTTCATTTTATTGCTTAATATGATGCTGTGTAGGCTATCACTTTCTTTGGTCTTTAATCCAGGTTTGGCTATGTTTGTTTGCAAAAATGATGAGTGGAATGAGACTATCTTTAGTAATTTATTACTATTACGGATTATTTTATTATTTAATTAGTCTGTTATTTAATTTTATGGATTATATTTTGTCATTTCTAACGTCATTTGATGATACAACAAATAGTCCATGAGATTAAAGAAAAGACTAGTCATGTATAAAATAGTTAAATTAGTACAAATAGTTCTCTTCCGCTCATTATTTTTGCAAACGAATAATGAAAAAAATGAGGGGTTGGGGTTAATTTTTAATTTTAAATTTACCGATTATGAAGTTGAATGTTCTTTTAACACTGATTAAGTTAATAATACTATTAGGTTTCAGGTTCAATTTTAGTTATGCACGTGTTTTTTCACTATTTTCTTTCTTTTTTATCGGAAGACTTTATTGTGTGACTTGACTGTATTCTTATTCGTAGAGTATTAGCGCAAAAATGAGATGCACATGAAATGAATGACCAATATAAAAATATTTAATTATTCAAAAGGGGTATTATTTAATAATAATAAAAAAAAGTTTCTAAATCTTTGTTTTCTCATTCTTTCTTCCATGTTTCAACAGTGTGTTCAATATAGTTGTGCTTCAGGTCCCTAACTGCACTTTTTGTGGTCAATTAATTTAAGGTTAAATGACATTTCTGTCTTTCTAAGTTGTCACTCATTTTCAAAGTCGTTCATAAAATTTATTTTTCGTCACTTAGGTCCTTAAAATGGCATTTCTAAGGCGTTTCTGTTCCTCCTACTCGATTTGACCTCAACCCGACCCAGTTTGACTCAATCCTAATTTTTAATATTTTAAAATAAAATAATTATTTTTAATATTTTAAAATAAAGTAATTTTTTTAAAAATAGCTATTTTTAAAAAAATAATATTTTTTAAATATCATTTTTATAATTAATAAATCGTTAAAAAATTCAAAACATATGCCTAGAGATTGTAATCATAATAAATTATTATGAAGAATGTACTATTATTGCCAAGTCTCGTGATTTAAAAATTATATATTAATATTTTTAATTATTTATTTTAAAATTATCCATTTAACTATTAAAATCAAGCTAAGTTATGAGATGGATGAATTCTATTCTTACACTTTTATGATGTTGCATAGTTCACTCAATCAAAATTCTCTCTTCACATCCAGTTAAACGTGTTCTTCAAATTTTTTTGCCATTCAATTAGGATTTATATTTATGAAAATGATATTTTTAAAATAGTATATTTTTGATATTTTATATATATTTTTGATATTTTTATGTGAAGAACTCACATAAAGATGAAACATATTTCACTCTTACGAGAAAGAAGATATTGTAAAAATATCAAAAAATATATACGAAAAAAAGTGACTAGTTAATGAGTTTGAAAAACATTGAGCATTTCCTGCAAGTTTTGTCTTGTTTGTTGTCGCTGAACCAAATAGTTTGAGATCTTATCTTAATAAAAAATTAGGTTGGAGTTGTCCACTAAAGTCTGAGGGTTTGGATGATTTCTTCATATTTGAAAGAATTGTGTAAAATTAAACGTTTGAATCTACTGTTTAGCGGAACCCCAAGTTGCCCTTATAAGTTATACTTATAATTATAGATTAGACTCCATGATTTTTTGATTTATAAAATTTTAAAATTAATAATTGATATAAATTCATTATTTTTTAAACATAAATATAATAATTAATACTCTCTGTTTCAATTTTATTATAGAATCATTATTAATTTTCTGTATGTCAATTAAAAATTTCAAATTCAAGATTGAAATAATTAATTTAAAACTATAAAACACTAAAACGTACAATTAGTAGTACTTTTAGATAATTTATAATATTCTTTATCTGTTTTGATTAAGAATAAACAAATATATATCTGCTTTAAGCTTGAAAATGACTTAAATTAACTTTCAAAAAAATCAATAACGATGTTATATCTGCTTTATTTGTTTTTGGTAGTTTATATCAATTACAATTGTTTGTACTAAAATTTAAGAAATTATTAATGATTTTGAAACTTGATATTTCTTAACCAAAAGATGTCAAAATATACCTCTAATTTTAGAATAGGGGAATAAAAGATTTATTCATTTTTTGATACATGTTGATGTTGTGGTTAACATTAATTATTATAATAATTTACCTTTTTGTTCAAATTCCAAATATGGGCGTTTGTAGTCCAACGGTTAGGATAATTGCCTTCCAAGCAATAGACCGGGGTTCGACTCCCGGCAAACGCAGTTAGTTTTGTTTTTGTTTAGACTTTTTTTAATTTAAATTGACCAGTTTTTAAGTTAAACTAGAGTTTGAAATCTTTTAAATTGAGTTTCAAAAGTCATGAATTTATAATTTAGAATGGCAAAAATAATATAAAATGACACAATTTTTTAAAGTTCATCATCATTATTTTAGTGTCACTACTAGTAAATTAACAATTAATTACTTTAAAAATAAATATAGAACAAAAGTACATTATTAATATTCAAAATTTTGTAGATATAAATCTTTATGTAAATGGCATGCATACAATTTGAATCCACTCATGTTATTATCTTAATATATTATTTGGATAAAACTTCACGCACTCGAAGAAATTCCCCCCCACCCAAAAAAAAAAAAAAAAAAAACCATAATGCAACATTTCCTAAACAATCGTGTAGAGAAATACTGTCTGTTGAAACAAAATAACAATTAATAATCTGTGCTATTTTTATAAGATTTGTTCAAGTGCCCTTATCGTTATTGTTGTAGTTTCCTCAGGAAAAATAAATTGCGCTAAAGATGCTCTTTGGCTATCTTATTTTCCATTTCCTTTTGGTGCAGATTGTGTTACTTCAAATGTTTGAGCATCCAAAAAGGGTTTCTAAAAGAGGCCTTAAATGAGGGCCAATTATCGCATGTCATTGAGATTAGTTGTTTCGGTTTTTAATATTTTTTTTAAGCAAAAACTCTACGTGGACATGAAAATTGGACACCAGTCACTTATTTATATTTTGACCCCCAATAATGAGTAAAAATATAAATATATAAAATTCAAATACATTTATATCCAATTTTCACATCTGCCTAAAAAAACTCTTTCCTAATAATTAAAATAGGATTTTTAGAGTCAGTTTCGGGACTTTAATTTGTTTTGGGCTTTTCTTTTAGTTTTTCCAGAAGTCTAGTAAGGTGTCATGTGACTTTTAATAGAGTCATGTGAGTTTTTAGGGTTTGTTTTTGCTGGAATATTTAAGGATGTTTATCAGCTGTAGTACAGTTTTTTTGCTGAATAATACTCCCTTCGTCTCAAATTAATTGTTCAGTTTTGACTTTTTAAAATTAAATTGACTATTTTTAGAATTAATAATTAAGCATATATAAATATATTTCTAAAATTATAAAAATTGGGATTAGTAATAAATTGTATATACTTTCTTTTGGTTATAATCTCTTCACCTATATTTTAGCAAAAATAGTAAAAAGATTAGTTTTAAAAATGGTCAATTTAACTTTAAAAAGTCAAAACTGAGCAATTAATTTAGGACGGAGGGAGTAATATATTTTCTAAAGTTTGCATTGTAGCTTTTCTTCTCTCCTTTATAAGGCGGATACTGTATGACTTTAAATATAGTTTATATAACATACAATATCAAACTAAGTATAAACAAAACAGAATTTAGAATATAAATTATACTTATTTGAACAAATTAGATTCTGTGTAAATATAAGATAGATTAATCCGAGTTATTTGAATTCACAAAGTCTCCTTGAAGCAAATTTATTCCCTCACTGGTGCTAAATGTTTTTTTAATAATTGCTTCCCAAGATAAAACGGATTTCAACTCTTAATTGACAATACTGCGAAATTAAGAATTCTTCGAACACAATTTCTATGTTGCGTACTCGAACCTTATTGTGATGATATGACACTGTTATGATATGCGATGAGGGAATGAAATATACTGGGAATGAATGGAAGAACATATACTGCAAAGAGCAAAATGCAGAACGGGAAAAACTTATGTCTTAATGCGCTCTCGGATACAATATTTATAGGAAAAATTCGTGACTTGACAGTTAGGATATGACCGTTGGCGCGCAGTTTGTCAAAACGACGTAGTATGATAATAATAAATTAAACAAAATCCATTCATCAAAACGACGTAGTATGATGATAAACAGATTTTGTCCAAAAAATTATATATCCCGACCCGCCCATCCGGACGGCGGTGCGCGTGTGGGTTTGAAATCAAGTCTTGGCTAGGTTCTCTCTTTTCCACAAAAGTGGGGTGCCCCTTTATAGCCATATTTTGGGACTAACATGAAGTTTTTATATAGGTTGAGTAGGAAATACACAAAAAATTAGTTAAGGGACTAAATGAGAACCAACACAAAAGTTATCCCTCATTTTTTAATATATACATACGTTTGTGTCGTTGCTCTGAATGAGCAAGTAATTTTTTTTAATCTATTTATTGTTTATATTTTATGAATTTCTCTTCAATAGGTTCCATGGTCCAAGTCAAAGAAAATCAAAGATTAATAACTTCAGAATAAATTTTAATAATAATTAATGGTTATTTTTGTTTAATGAAATAATATATTCATAGAATGCTTACTCGATCGAAATAGTTCATAAATGGAGAGGGGATTGATAAGGTTGATTAGGTATGGTTTATTGTTGACAATAAAATGCAGAGTTAGTACGTATGACTATCGAAAAGATCCAAATGATTCGACAACGTATACAAACGGTACAAGATCGACAAAAGAGTTTTGCGGATCTTCATCGAAAGGACGTGAAATTTAGTATAGGGGATCATGTATTGTTGCGAGTTGCTCCACGGAAGGGAGTTACAAGATTTGGGAAGAGAGGAAAGCTCAATCCACGATTTATTAGTCAATTTCAAATTCTTGACCGAGTAGGAAATGTAGCCTATAGACTCGTGTTACCTCCAAGTATGTCTCGTGTTCATAATGTGTTTCACATATCTGTACTTCGTAAATATGTGAAAGACCCGAACCACGTTATTGAGTTAGAATCGGACGAGATAGCCGAAGACTTAACGTATGAGGAGGTACCTGTCAAGATCTTGGATAAGAAGGAGCATGTCCTACGCACGAAGGTCATACCACAAGTTAAAGTTTTGTGGAGGAACCATGTTATAGAAGAAATGACCTGGGAATTGGAAACGGAAATGAAAGCGAGGTATCCTCACCTTTTGAAACACAGTGCACGTATGTCAATTTCGAGGATGAAATTTCATAAGGAGGGGAGGTTGTAAGACCCCAAATAATTAATAAATGAAATTTAATTTCCTCTAATTATTATTTTAAAATAGTAAGGGTTGATGTGATTAATGTGGATAGTTATGAGTAAAATACGCAAATATTTCAAAATAAGCAAGTGGTTATAAAATATTCATTGTTGTCGGGGATTATTCGTTTGTCGGGGTATTCAGATCTGTCGGGGAATATTCAAATGCACGACGGCCAGGTGACCATGTGTGGGCCCCATAACGGAAAGCGATTGGAGGAAGAAAACGACAAATATAAGTTGTTTAAAAATAACGGGCAGTAGTTGTTACTGGCTTTAATTGTTGGAATACCCGGTGGTTAAAACACGATGAATACGCGTTGTTTCACAAGAAGATACAGTATTGCACCAATTATTGACTCTTACGTAAGAAGGCACTACTCAATAATGGTTCTGAATTCTCGTTGAAGATTTTATTTTATTGGTCAATAATTGTTGCGTTGATATTTTATATTGCTGTTGTTTCAACAATTGTCATTACACAGTATTTTTCATTATCGAAGCAATAATTCATATTATCCGAATAATATTATTAGATAACATTATTGGCAATGTCTAGAAAGTTACATCTAAGGAGAGGTTTGGTCACCTAATTAATTGCGCCAAGAAGAGAAAAATTCTTATTGGAAAGCCCCTCTTTCCAGGAAGCGTCGGTTGTCAATATTGTGATTTCGTAATATTATTTGTGAATAATTAATTATTGATTCATATGATGAGGAAAATATTGATTTTATGTGGATATAGATGGAGAAAATTTTAATGTGACAATTGTTGAAAATTGAAATTTTATCTTTTTCGATAAAATAATTCATTTAAATATATATATATTATATTTTAATAATATAATAATGGTGATATTTTACAAACGAATGTGGGATATATGAGTATCTGAGGAGGAAGAGTATTTTTGTTGCAATAAATGTTTAAAACATGTTAAACATGTCGGTGGACCCCATTTATTGACTGAAATTTGATTATAGCCTCTAAAATCACCCGTTTGTGAATTTCGGTCAATTTTTGTTTGGAATTTGGAAAAACTTTCTTCTGCAAAGTTGTAGAGAATTGAATTTCCTATAAAAACTAGCGAGATTCAAATTTTTCGACAAAATGGCTATTTATTGTGAATTATTGAAGTTCAAGCTACTTACATAATTGATTTTGGAAGTTTAAAATATTTAAAGAATGAAAAAACGTTTTTTTTGTTTGTGGGCAACCCTAGCATGTGATGTAAATCTTTGAATTCAAAATCTAAAAAGTGTGCGTAGAGAATTTGTTATATATATTATTATTATATTAAATTTTCTGCTTTGGTGTTCTAAGCATTTTCCTATAAATAGGTGCTTAGGTTAGAATTGAAAATTACACGTAAACTCAAGTTTTCTCTCTATATTATCGAGCGTATTCTTGTGAGTATTTTGAGTATACTTTGAGTATTGCTATACGGTGAAAGTTCAAGTTATAGCCTTTATATCCAATTATTCCGTTAAGTATCGCCTCTTTTCGAGAGGTAAGAGATATTTTTTTCTTTTCGTAATGATATTATTTCTTCAATATCATTATCTGTGAAATATTGATCGAAGTTTTTATCAAATTTGAAACTTTTGGTGTCGGTTACTATTCACGATATGACTATTCACGATACTGCTGATTATTCACGAATCATAACTTTATTCATCGAAAAATGAAAATTTTTCTTTTCGTCCAAAATATCTATTCTGGATACTAGCTTTGATTGTATCCATGTTTTGATCATTCTTGAATTTTATACCACTATGTTTATTTTTGAGGTATTTTTGGACGTGGATAAAACAAAGTACGAATCCTTAATCCTTAATCCTTGTCATTTTGTTTCACTGGATTCATTTCTTTAAAAAAAAAAATAATTTTCATCATCCTCAGTCTTAAATGATGATATTATTGAATATCTTTGGCCTGTAGTGCAAAGATGAATGATTTCTGATGAATATCTTTGGCCCGTAGTGCAATGATGAACAGGTGTTTAGATGAACATGACCAACTGATGAATATCCTTGGCCTGTAGTGCAAGGATGAATATATGATTCCAGATATATATTGATTGATGTTACAGGGATAAAAATATTAATGATGGACTGTTAAATTCATATATATTAGTAGATTTCATCCTCTACGTAACTCTTCTATGAATTAATATTTTCCGTTGTGAGTATTAATTTAAAACTTGTTGTCTATTGTATTCTATTAGATTTTTCCCTATTGAAGACTAACGATAATTTGTTCTGTATTATCTTAGTCATAATATTCTTTACTGGGCTAGTTGAGCTCACCCTTTTCCTTTTTGTTCCATTTTTCTTCTCAGGAGGCGAGAATGTAGCGACTACGAGTCGGGGTATGGAATGATGGTTTTAGAGAGTTGTTTAGTAGTCCTCATCATTTTTGTAAAATAATGTATCAATAATTATGATGAGGATTTATTTGTATGTGGATATTGTCTAGATGACAATATCTGTATTTAAACTCACAGTTTATATGTTGTAACAATAAAGTTGTAGTTATTTATGTACCTTGTTTTTGACAACTCAGAATGGGTGATGTATACCTGTTTTGGGGGTGTCACAGTTGGTATCAGAGCTTAGGGATATGATCTCTGGCGGAGATCGGGGAATAGAACTAGGAGAGGAGAGACGAGTAAATCCTTCGCTAGTGTGTCCTACCTAAGCTTATTTGTTAGTTGGTCAGTATATAGGGATATTATGTGATATATTGATTTGCTTAATTAACCCTTGTTTTATGGCAGTATTTAAGAATGGCAACCGAGAATGTTAACAGTGGAGTAAATGAGACCGTGGAGATGCCTGTACTTACCAACGAGGAGAACGTGCAACAGGCTGACAATGTTCCTCCTGTGAACAACACCACTGAGCAGATGATGAACGAGGGGATGTTTAGAAGTTTTTTGCAGTTCATGCAAAATCAGACGAGGGAGACTCGTGTTCAAAATACAGGAGGAAATGATAGCAATTCACGGGTTGTCACAACCAAGCAGTTCAAAGAGTTGGGACCACCAGAATTTAAGGGAAAGCCAGATCCGATCATGGCGGAGACGTGGGTCAAGCAAATTACCAAGATATTCGATGTCTTGGGATGCACGGAGGAACAGAAGGTTCCATTCGCCACCTTTATGTTCCGTGGCGAGGCAGACTACTGGTGGGAATCTGTGAAGCGTACCCATCCGGTACTTGGCCAAGATGTCTTGGGAGACGTTTCAAAAACTATTTAATGACAAATACTTTCCGAAAGTGTTCTTCATATGAAGGAAGTGGAGTTTATTAGACTGGAGCAGAACAACAAGACGGTGTCTCCAAGTACGAGGCGAAGTTTGCAGAGTTATCGTGTTTGCACCTCATTTGGTGGAGAATGAGGAACGATGACGCGGAAGTTTCGAGAGGTTTGAAACCAAAGATACGCCAAGATCTCATCTCTCATAAATTTTCTCTCTATTCAGATGTTGTTAATGTGGCTCAATTGTTAGAGCGAGATAACGAGTAATACGGCCAACAGAGGTACCACAATCAGGATCATACTGGAGATATAGCGATCAACAAAACAACGATAACCAAAGTGGAGAAAGAAAAGACGGACAAAAATGGTAACCACTCCGGTGGTAATCATAGCCATGAAAATAGAAGAAGCGAGTCGGGAGGAGATTTTAAAAGAGGAGATTCAACAACGACCATGTGAAGACGAGCAGTGCCATCAAGAATCTGGTTCCTAGGGAGGAGGAGAACGACCACCGGTCATATGCTATAAATGCGGAAAGAGGGACATATCGGTCAAACCGCTCCAACAGCAGATTCAAGGTATGCTATAATTGTGGAAAGGAAGGACATATCGCTCGAGATTGCACTGCAGTAGCGAAACCTAGTTCGTGGGACGGTGACTCAAAAGATCGTCCCCGTAAAAGTCAAACTCAGCGGTTCTCGGAAGAGCGTTTGTTGTGGACCGGGTCAAATGCGAGAACCCAAACGAGGTGATCACGGGTAAGCTATTTATAAATTCTTGCGAAGTTTATACCTTACTTGATACCGGTGCTACCCATTCATTTATCTCTCCTACTTGTGCTCAACGTTTAAATTTGACTCCGGAAAAATTAGACTTTGACCTATCTGTGGAAACTCCGTTAGAGAAACTTTCATCACATCCACTCGTTTATAAGTTTTGTTTGATCCAAGTTGGCACCATCACCTTACTGTTGACCTTATCTCTTTAAAGATACTTGCTTTTGATGTGATTTTTAGGGATTGATTGGTTAACTACTCATCATGCCAAAATTGATTGTTTTCGTAAGGTTGTTAGTTTTCATATTCCTAAACAACCTGTTGTTCGAATTCTAGCAACTAAACCATTAAAATCAATCACTGTCATATCTAATCATAAAGCTATTCGTTTATTGAAAAACGGATGTCAAGCTTTCTTAGCTCATGTTATGGATTTGAATAAAGACACGTCAAATTTGAATAATATTCCTGTTGTTATTGACTTTTCCCGACGTATTTCTCAAGAACTTCCCGGTCTACCCCGAACATGAAGTTGAATTCTTTATTGACCTTGAACACGGTACAAAGCCCATTTCTAAAACCCCATATCGAATGGCTCCTATTGAACTTGGGAGTTAAAGGTCCAACTACGAGGAGTTGTTGGACATCGGTTTCATTCTGTCTCTAGTACATCTCCTTGGGGTGCTCCTGTTTTATTTGTAAAGAAGAAAGGCGGAGTATGCGACTTTGTATTGACTATCGGAATTGAACCATGTCACTATCAAGAATAGGTATCCTCACCTCGTATGGATGACTTGTTTGACCCGATTGCAAGGAGCACAATTCTTTTCAAAAATCGATATTAGATTCGGATATCATCATTTGAAAATTAGAATCGAGGATATTCAAAGACCGCCTTCGTAACTCAAGTATGGGCATTATGAATTCTTAGTTATGTCTTTCGGATTGACTAATGCTCCTGCGGCTTTCATGGATATGATGAATCGAGTATTCAAGGAATATTTGGATCAATTCGTTGTTGTCTTTATTGATGACATCCTCATATATTCCAAAAGTCGTGAAGATCATGAGCACCATTTGAAAAGTTGGTACTCAAAGGCTTCGTGAAAACAAGCTATATGCTAAGTTGAAGAAATGTGAGTTCGGCGAGGAAGTAGCATTCCTTGGGCACGTGGTGTCAAAACATGGAGTATCTGTTGACCGGCGAAGATTGAAGCAATACAAAGTTAGAGCAAACCAAGTCATGTGATGAACACGTAGCTTTTGGGCTTATTTGGTTATTATCGGAGATTCGTGGAAGGATTTTCTCGAATCGCTACTCCATTAACTCAGCTGACTCGGAAAGATATAAAATTCGTATGGAGCGAGGAATGCGAGAAGAGTTTCCAAGAGCTTAAGAGGAGACTTATTTTAAGACTGTTCTAACAATACCATCTGGTTCGGATGGATTTGTTATCTACAGCGATGCTTCAGGCAAAGGGTTAGGATGTGTTCTCATGCAACGTGGGAAAGTCATAGCCTATGCCTCACGACAACTTAAAGAGTATGAAAGGAATTATCCTACTCATGATCTAGAGTTGGCGGCGATCAAGCTGCGCTTAAAGATATGGAGGCACTATCTATATGGGGAGAAAGTGGAGATATATTCGGACCATAAAAAGCCTTAAATATTTCTTCACTAAAAAGAACTCAACATGCGGCATCGATCGACGCTGCTCGAGCTATTGAAAGACTACGACCACACTATTCAATACCATCCCGAAAAGCAAACGTGGTAGGCGACACATTGAGTAGAAGATCATATGCGAGGAACGAAAGTGCGATGATGTCAAGTATACGCACGAGCCAACTTTAATAGAAAAAGTTAAGGTTGCTCAAGCCACCCAACCCTTGAGCCGATGCATATGAAGAAGAAAGTATAAGAAGGTGCTATTTCTAAGCGAGAATTGATGAAGAAGGAATACTTGAGTCCACCGGACTTTGTGTTCCTAACGATTCGATTTGAAGTACAAGATCATGATGGAGGCACACAATACACCATTTTCAATCCATCTCGAAGTACTAAAATGTATCGTGATCTTCGACATACATTTTGGTGGAACAATATGAAGAGAGAGATTGTAAAGTTTATCTCAACATGTTTAACTTGTCAACGTGTAAAGGCGGAGCATCAAGTGCCTAAGGGACCATTGCAACCACTTGAGATTCCGAAATGGAAGTGGGAACACATTACCATGGATTTCGTTACGGGTCTTCCCACGGTTTCTCAAGGCATAAATGCTATTTGGGTTATTGTTGATAGATTAACCAAGTCTGCACATTTCTTGCCGATACGGGAGACTTATTCTCTTGAACGTCTTGCTAGTATGTATGTAAATGAGATTGTGAGGTTGCATGGCATGCCAATATCTATAGTTTCGGATCGTGACCCAAGATTCACTTCAAGATTTTGGGTTAGCTTGCAAAAAGCTATGGGTACGGATTTACGATTCAGTTCGGCATACCATCCTCAAACGGATGGACAATCAGAGAGGACTATTCAAACTCTTGAAGATTTATTAAGACTCTGTGTCCTAGACTTCAAGGGCAGTTGGGATAAGTATTTACCATTGGTGGAATTCTCTTACAACAACAGTTATCAGGCAAGTATAGGTGTGGCTCCATTTGAAGCATTATATGGACGAAAGTGTCGCTCTCAAATATGTTGGGATGAGGTGGGTGAAGCAACATTGTTGGGACCCGAGTTAGTACGTATGACTATCGAAAAGATCCAAATGATTCGACAACGTATACAAACGGCACAAGATCGACAAAAGAGTTATGCGGATCTTCATCGAAAGGACGTGGAATTTAGTATAGGGGATCATGTATTGTTATGAGTTGCTCCATGGAAGGGAGTTACAAGATTTGGGAAGAGAGGAAAGCTCAATCCACGATTTATTGGTCCATTTCAAATTCTTGACCGAGTAGGAAATGTAGCCTATAGACTCGCGTTACCTCCAAGTATGTCTCGTGTTCATAATGTGTTTCACATATCTGTACTTCGTAAATATGTGAAAGACCCGAACCACGTTATTGAGTTAGAACCGGACGAGATAGCCGAAGACTTAACGTATGAGGAGGTACCTGTCAAGATCTTGGATAGGAAGGAGCATGTCCTACGCACGAAGGTCATACCACAAGTTAAAGTTTTGTGGAGGAACCATGCTATAGAAGAAATGACCTGGGAATTGAAAACGGAAATGAAAGCGAGGTATCCTCACCTTTTCGAAACACTAGGTACGTATGTCAATTTCGAGGATGAAATTTCATAAGGAGGGGAGGTTGTAAGACCCCAAATAATTAATAAATGAAATTTAATTTCCTCTAATTATTATTTTGAAATAGTAAGGGTTGATGTGATTAATGTGGATAGTTATGGGTAAAATACGTAAATATTTCAAAATAAGCAAGTGGTTATAAAATATTCATTGTTGTTTGGGAATATTCGTTTGGTCGTGGAATATTCGTGATCGTTGGGGAATATTAAATGCGATTCATGCCAGCGACCATGTGTGGGCCCCATAACGGAAAGCGATTGGAGGAAGAAAACGACAAATATAAGTTGTTTAAAAATAACGACGTAGTTTATACCGATTTTAATCGTTGGAATACCCGGTTGGTTAAAACACAAGAATGTCGGCATTGTTGCACAAGAAGACTGATTATTGCACCAATTATTGACTCTTACGTAAGAAGGCACTACTCAATAATGGTTCTGAGAATTATCGCTCAAAGATTTTATTTTATTGGTTCAATAATTGTTGCGTTGATATTTTATATTCTTTGTTGTTTCAATAATTGTCATTACACACGATATTTTTCATTATCGAAGCAATAATTCATATTATCCGAATAATATTATTAGATAACATTATTGGCAATGTCTAGAAAGTTCTGTCTAAGGAGAGGTTTGATCACCTAATCATGCTACCAAGAAGAAGGAGAAATTCTTATTGGAAAGCCCCCTCTTTCAGGAACCGCTGGTCATCAATATTGTGATTCTCGTAATATTATTTGTGAATAATTAATTATTGATTCATATGATGAGGAAAATATTGATTTTATGTGGATATAGATGGAGAAAATTTTAATGTGACAATTGTTGAAAATTGAAATTTTATCTTTTCTCGATAAAATAATTCATTTAAATATATATATTATTATATTTTAATAATATAATAATGGTGATATTTTTACAATCTAATGTGGGATATATATGAGTATACGAGGAGGAAGAGTATTTTTGTTGCAATAAATGTTTAAAACATGTTAAACATGTCGGTGGACCCCATTTATCGACCGAAATTTGATTATAGCCTCTAAAATCACCCGCTTGTGAATTTGGCCAATTTCGCTTGGAATTTGGAAAACTTTCTTACGCAAAGTTGTAGAGAATTGAATTTCCTATAAAAACTAGCGAGATTCGAATTTTCCTAATAAAAGGGCTATTTATTGTGAATTATTGAAGTTAGAAGCTACTAAATAATTGATTTTTGGAAGTTTAAAATATTTAAAGAATGAAAACGTTTTTTTGTTTGTGGGCAGCCTAGCATGTGATATAAATGCTGAATTCAAAATCTAGAAAGTGTGCGTAAAGAATTTTTTATATATATTATTATTATATTAAATTTTTCGCTTTGGTGTTCTAAGCATTTTTCTATAAATAGGTGCTTAGGTTAGAATTGAAAATTACACCGCTGAAATCAAGTTTTCTCTCTATATTATCGGCGTATTCTTGTGAGTATTTTGAGTATACTTTGAGTATTGCTATACGGTGAAAGTTCAAGTTATAGCCTATATCCGAAGATTCCAGAGTTAAAATCTGTCTTTCCGAGGTAAGGGAGATTTTTTTTAAAGTAAAGATATTATTTCTTCAATATCATTATTGAAATATTGATCCGAAGTTTTATCAAATTTGAAACTTTTGGTGTCGAGTTACTATTCACGATACAAAGACTATTCACGATACTAAGTATTATTCATTTAATCTGACCAAGACTATTCATTGAAAAATAAAAATTTTCTTTTCGTCAAAATATCTATTCGGATACTAGCTTTGATTGTATCCATGTTTTGATCATTCTTGAAGTTTACACCACTATGATTATTTTTGAGGTATTTTTGGACGTGGATAAAACAAAGTACGAATCCTTAATCCTTAATCCTTGTCATTTTGTTTCTTTGGATTCGCTTTAAAAAAAAAAATATTTTCATCATCCTCGGTCTTAAATGATGATATTATTGAATATCTTTGGCTTTCAGTAGTGCAAAGATGAATGATTTCGATGAATATCTTTGGCCCGTAGTACAAAGATGAACAGTGTTTAGATGAACATGACCCGGTGATGAATATCCTTGGCTCAGAGTGCAAGGATGAATATATGATTCCGGATATATATTGATTGATGTTACAGGATAAAAATATTGATGATGGATTGTTAAATTCATAGATATTAGTAGATTTCATCCTCTACGTAACTCTTCTATGAATTAATATTTTCATCATGAGTATTAATTTAAAACTTGTTGCCTATTATATTCTATTAGATTTTTCCCCGTTGAAGACTAACGATAATTTTTTTACGTATTATCTTAGTCATAATATTATTGATGGGCTAGTTGAGCTCACCCTTTCCTTTTTGTTCCATTTTTCTTCTCGGAGGCGAGAATGTAGCGAGTAGTAGTCTGGGTATGGAATGATGGTTTTAGAGAGTTGTTTAGTAGTCCTCACCATTTTGTAAAATAATGTATCAATAATTATGATGAGGATTTATTTGTATGTGGATATTGTCTAGATGGCAATATCTCGTATTTAAACTCACAGCTTTATATGCTGTAACAATAAAGTTGTAGTTATTTCTGTACCTTGTTTTTGACAACTCAGAATGGGTGATGTATACCTGTTTTGGGGGTGTCACAACTGTTTTATTAATTCCTCTAACTAATGGAGACTACGGGGGTGTTTGTTTAAAGTTGAATGACTGAATCGGTCAGCCATTCAGTACATTTGTTTTGAATAAAAATCGTCTGAATGGATGAATCGGTCAGATTTTTGAGTTGAATTGTCAAGTGTAATTTTTTTGGATGAATGAGCTGAATGACTGCTGAATAAAGTATTTTATATTTAATTTTTTTACAAAATTAACTTTTATATTAAGTAATATTAAATAAATTTACAACAATTTTGAATTTTTTCAGATTGGTAAAATAATAAAAATCTGTTATTCAGATGTTTCAGACATGTTAATTATCAAACAACTTATTTTTCATTCAGTATTCAAAATTCTGCTTCATTCAGCTCATTCATATTACTTAAATATATATAACTATTTCATTCAATCTTATCTAACACCCTCTACAATATAGTAGGATTCGAATAGGATATTGATTTAAAAAGCTTCAAAATGTGTCGTCTATTTGAACAATATTTATAGAAACAAGTTGTATTTTATAAAGACGGACGAAATGCAATTTATAAAGCAATACCTACAAGAAAACAAAATTAAAGGATGTAGAGACAAGAATCATTGAACACTATAAAGCAATACCTACAAGAAATATCTTAATAGGCTGGTTGGTTCGACCGCAACCCTAATTTCTTTTAATTCCCTGCCTATAACTATTACTTTTGTACAAAATAAGCTAAGTTAGGTGTTAACGTCAAAATCTTTCCTCACGTCCCAATCACCAAGACGCGTCCGATATCCTGCACAGTTCAACAAGTCAACACCAAAAGCTTGACGGCTTGACCGTCGGGGGATAGCTCCGGCGTGAGAGTCAGTATCGGTGATCACAAGGTTAACAATGGAAGAAAATAATGTCTAGTGCTTGAGAGAGAATAATAATCTGATTGTGTGTAGTAATGTTTTGTTACTTACCTTTCTTGTGTGATCCTTGCCCTATACGTACTCCAGACCCGGTTTACTGTGCCACCCACTATCTCCTGACACCTCTCCCCATTTTTGGTCATCTCAGCCGAAAGTATGTAGTCTACTTCCTTACCTGCTACCACTATTTGCCACCGCCGGTCATCTGAGTCCCATCCTCATTAATGCCATGTAGAAAGGTGGCAGACATAACAGTCAACTATCTTTTTTATCATGATTACCGGTCAATAAAAGGGTTAAGTAACAATTTGTGTAATGGGCCACTCCAATGACTAAGCCCAATTATAGAGATGACCCATATGACCAGATCCAATTAAAAGGACCCAATAGAATAATCAAATAACGGGGTCCAAATCATTCGGACCAATCAGGACAAAAGTAACATGATTTAAGGGAGGAGCCCATTAAGTCCAGCCCAATGATGAAAAGGATCATGACCTAACATTGCCCCCCAGTCTTTTATTAAATAGGGTGTTTAATGGAAGACTGTAATTAATAAAGGCCCATGATATAATGAGTTGTAATAAATCACAAGGGGTCCAATCTGAAACCTGTGGAGGCCCAATTGATGAATGTCATTCAATAATTCAAATAAAAATAAGGCCGAAAAGAGAGAAGTCCAATCCGGTTAAGATATTAAACCCAAAACCGGACGTTACCCTTTCACATTCGCCATCATTATCATCAATTAAAATGTTGCCCTCGTGTAACGATGTAAATCAAGATATAAAAGATAATTTTTCCCCAAATTGACAACTTTACCTGCCATTTCAAACTTCAAACGTCTTTGCGAGCTTAGACTTCCTCGTCTCTCAAATTTCTTACTTTTCTCTGCAAACTAACAACAATGGCGTCTTCCAGTTCTGCTAACGTCACCCCAATCCAAGCCATTCCTCTTACCACTGTTCCTCCTACACCCAGCCCAAGCAAGGCCGCTTTGGGATCGAACCCTAATCCCACTGGTACGTCGAGTAAAAGAACACCAAAAAAGCCTCTTCCCAACCCTTCCATCTTCTTCCAAAGCGCAACACAGTTCCCTCACGCCAACACTGCCTCAACATTAACCGAGAAGGACGTTGAACGCGCATCTGAGCGATGTCGAGTTTTGGCGACCCATCAATTTTTTTGTCCCCCACCACCACGAGAGGATGTACCGGTGTTGGACATTGGACCGCCATGCCTCTGACACTCTTAGAAAAAGGGATTCGGTTCCCCTTACACGTTTTCTTGGTCACCCTCTTGGGGTTCATTGGCGTCGGGTTCGCCCAACTGGTCCCGAACTCTTATATTCACATCTTGGCGTTTATCGCCTTCTGTCATGAAGTGGGCGTCGCCCCCACCCTCGACTTTTTCTTCTCCATATACACCGTTAGCAAGTCTAGAGAGAAGGGATTCAAACTTTTGGGTAAGATTCCTTCAAAAGCCGGAGAGGACTTCGAGCGACGCTCTCTGATAAATACTCTTTCCAGTAACAAAAGATGGCATGAGCAGAGGTTCTTCGTTAAAGGACCTGAGATTGCCTCTCTCCCTGACTGGACAATATTGGACAAAGTATCTGCCGACTTTGGGGATATAGCTGAAAAGCGTGTGAAGGAGATGATTGAACTTTTGGATAACTTCCCGAAGAAGGAGTGGAGTTACAATCTTCTCACCAAACAAGCTTGGTTATACGACCACAAATGTAAGTCTCAAATTTTTACCGAATTAAAATTTTTGGATTTTATTATTGCAAACAGGTCTAACTGGATGTATTTTTCTGTTGCAGTATCTTTGATCAAACCTTCATCGATGGATCGAAGGGATTTAGAAAATTTTCTTTTAAACAAAGCCCCATCACCCCCTCCTACTACTGAAACCCCCCAGAAAGAGATTCCGGCCTCTGAAGCCCAAGATGCCGAAGATCTTCCTGTAGAATCAGAGGCTGTAGAAGAAACTCTCCGGCTTCGTAAGAAGAAGAGAGCTGTTCGAAAGCCAAGAGGTATCTCCCAAGAATCTCAGCCAATCTCGACCTGCAGCCTGATCGATATGCCTGCAAACGAACGGATGAAGGCCCTTCGTATCAAGAAAAGGAGAGTCAAGATAACTCCTCTGTCGGCCGATGAGCTTCGGGTTTCTACTGGCCCAGTGGAAATTCAGGCTGCTGAAGGGGATCACGAAGAACATCCCGAGAGTTCGATTCCCTCTCGAAAAAGAAAACATCCCTCGGATGATCAACCAGCACCACCCGAAGAATCAATTCCAGACCAACCTCATCCGTCACCTATCCCTTCGCCAACCCGGGAACCTACTCCTGCCCGTTTTCCATCTCCCGAGAACATATACCTGGATCCTTCACCATCCCCTTCGCATGAAGAACGACCACCTTTCATGTCAATCCCATCTGCCGATGAGTTTGAAAATGATGCCAGGGGATCCCCAACTTTGTGGCCCCATTTTAATGCGAATTACCCCCTCCATCTCTTCAACTCATTTGTCAGGGAAACCGATGAACATCGGTTCGGCAATAGTTCAATCATGGATCTCCTTAAAGAAGGCATGAGCTATCACGCCAAGGTAAAAGTTCAACTCATTTATCTGTTCTTTTGGATTTATATGCATTTCTTCGTTAAACTAACGAATTATCTGCAAACATCCACAGGCTAGTGCTGTCTTCGGGCGTCTTCTTCCATGCTACCAAGAAACTAAAGCCGAAGAGGATGCTGCTCGTCGAGAAAACACAATTCTGAAGTCAGCTTGGAATAAAGCAAGGACTGACCTCGGCGATGCTCTCTTCAATAATGAAAATCTTCAAAAGGACTTAACTCGAAGAATGGAGGAATTGAAGATCTGCAAAGAGGACTTGAAGAAGACGAAGGCCAGTCAGCAGGAGATGACGAGTCTGAATGTTGAACTTGACACTAAGAATCATGCTCTAAGGCTCCGAAATGAAGAACTCTGTATAGCCAATCAAAGCCTGGCTATACAAGTTGATAATCTTCAGGAAGAAGCTCGTGTTGATAAAGAAATGAATTTGAACATTCGTCTTGAGCTTCAGGGTAAGTTGGAAGCTTTGCAGGCTTTGGGGCCTCCTTTGACCGAAGAGCTTCGCGAACAAATTCGGGACGAATACCGAAAGTCAAACGAGCTGAATGAGAAGGTAGTTCAGATGTTTTCTGATGGTTATTATGATTGCCGAAGAAAGGACAAGGCAAAACTTGTCGCGGCCGAAGCTGATCCTACCATTCTCGATTCGTCTGAAGATGAAGCCGCAGTCTGGAGAGGGATATCTATTTTTCTTTTTTTTAGCTTATAGGGTTTTTGTAAAAAAAAATTTCATATTTATGTCCTTGTAATTGGCGATATATTAATGAAATATGGGCTTTGTTCTTATGACTTTGGTGCATTTACTTTCTGTCAATACTTCGATATTAATTCAACTGGAAAAATGTACATACTCTTTTATGGACTCAACTCGAACTATAAAGTAACAACTAGGCATGTCATAGAACAGATAAGATGAAGTTAAAGAGTGAAGCACTCCGAACTCAACACTTAGAAAAAATTTAGGCAATAAAGTAAAGGGAGACTTATTCGTTACCGAAGTGTTAGACAGGTCTGCTTCATTAGAAATTTGTTTACCCCAAAAGGCCTAATAAAACCACAAGATGACATTTGCCTACCACGAAGGGCTGACGAAGTCTAAAGAACGACAGTTGCCTACCACGAAGGGTCTGACAACGTCTGAAGGACGACGCTTGCCTACCACGAAGGGCCTGGCAAGGTCTAAAGAATGACAGTTGCCTACCACGAAGGGCTTAACAACGTCTGAAGGACGACGCTTGCCTACCACGAAGGGCTTGACAAGGTCTAAATGTCGACAATTGCCTACCACGCAGGGCCTGACAACGTCTTTGGGATGGCGTTTGCCTACCACGAAGGGTCTGACAAACCCATTAGGACCACCTGCCATTAAGGCTGCCATCGAATGGTCAGCAAGTCCACCCGAACCTCCTTACACCACTGAACTGAACAGGAACAAAGATTGGATTCGTTTGAGAAAAAAAGGACTTTTATTGATGATGACGTGAATATTTACTGGACTTAGATGTAATCGACATTATATTTATGAAATTATTTCCTAAGCTTTCTTAAGCATGCCAAGTATTTTTATTTCTTGACCGTCCAATGCCTTGATTGATAAGTCCCAACCAAGACTTCCGGTGACTTCATACGGTCCTTCCCAGTTCGGCATCAGTTTTCCCAAATTCTGAGGTGTAGATGCTTCGACTTCCCTGAGAACACAATCTCCCACTTCAAATCTGCGAAGCTTTACTCCCTTGTTGTAATGCTTGGCTACTCTCTGTTGATAGGCTGTTAGTTTAACCAAGGCTATTTCTCTGACTTCATCAAGCAAATCGAGATTGTCTTTCAGTCCTTCTTCATTGTAGATCTCTTTGAATTGACTAACTCGAAGACTTGGAGATCCAATTTCAATTGGGACTAAGGCATCAGTACCATAGGCCAGTCTGAAAGGTAAATCTCCTGTTGTAGTCCTCGGAGTAGTCCGATAGGCCCATAACACGTATTTGACGACTCTTCGGCCATCTTCCTCTTGGCTTCCGTCCAATCTGGCTTGATCCCATTCATTGACGTTCTTCATGGTCACTTCGACTTGTCCGTTTGACTGAGGATGAGCCACTGAAGTCTTTCTGTGTTGGACCCCCAGTTCTGTCAAAAATGCTTCAAATTTTGATCCCACAAACTGACGCCCATTGTCCGATATTACCACCTTAGGAATTCTAAAACGAAATACTACTGATTCTTTCAAAAATTTCAAGCATTCCTGTTCCGTTATTAACCTAAGTGGCTTTGCTTCTACCCATTTAGTCATATAGTCGATGGCAACTATAACAAAACTGACTTGACCTTTTACTTTCGGTAGCGGACCCAGTATATCAATCCCCCAGACAGCGAAGGGTATAGGGGATAAGATCGAGTATAGCTCTTCTGGTGGCTGATGTGGTATCGGACTGTTGAGTTGACACTTCTCGCACTTCTTGACGTATTCAGTCGCTTCCTTGAAGATGGTAGGCCAATAGTACCCCTGACAAAGTACTTTGTAGGCTAATGACTTAGCAGCCATATGGTCGCCACAGATGCCCTCATGTACCTCTCGTAGAGCATATTCAGCTTCAGATGGAGTCAAACATTTTAGTACTGGAGACGAGAAAGCCCTTCGGAACAGATCCCCATCAATCAGAACAAAATTAGCACTCTTGTACTTGATTTTCTTGGCTAGCATCCTATCCGAAGGTAAAACGCCATCTGCCAGATACTCCAGATATGGAGTCAACCGATTTGTTGGTCCAACGACATTACCGATTCATGATGAACACTAGAATGTTGCAAAATTTCTAAGTAAACCGACCCTTCAAAGACGTTCTTTCAATTCTGCCAAATACTTGATCATTCTTGGGCCTCGAGCCAGACTCTCAGAGAATTGCTTAACGACTAAGCGAGAATCATTGAAGATGACTATTCTCTCGCGACTTCAAGACTCTTGGTAGTCGTAACCTCTGAAAGTACCGCCTCATACTCAGCTTCGTTGTTCGTCGCTTTGAACTGAAATCTGATGGCCTGTTGCACCTTGAATCCCTCCGAACTCGTCAGAATAATCCCTGCTCCAATCGGCGTTAAGTAGTAGAAGACCCATTCTGCCATGGCGTCCACGAACTCGCTTCATTGAAGAATCAGAATCGCTTCTATCGAGATCCTTGACTTCTACCACAACTTCATCGACGTAAAACGAGCATTCAACTACAAAATCAGCCAAGGCTTGCCCTTTGATGGCGGTTCGGGGTGATATTCAATGAAAAATTGGGACAACTCCATCGTCCATGCAGCTAATCTCCCCGATACCTCAGGTTTGCCCATAATCTTCTTCAAAGGCTGATCTGTGTATACTATTACCAATCTACCCTGGAAGTATTGCCTAAGCTTTCGACTAGCAGTTATTAAAGCAAAAGCAAACTTTTCAATGTTTGGGTACCTTGTTTCAGCATCCCGAAGGACATAGATTACATAATAAACCGGGTGTTTCTTACCCCCAACTTCACGCAGCAAAACTGCTCCTACCACCAACGAACTAGCTGCTAAGTACAAATATAAAGGCTCAGCAGGAGCGGGCTTCACCAACAAAGGCGCCGAAGATAAGTAGGACTTGATGCTCTGAAAGGCTTCCTCACACTTCGAAGTCCATTGGAACATCTTTGCATTTTTCGGCCCTTTCAACGTATCAAAAAATGGCAAACATCTTTCTGCCGACTTGGACATGAACCTCCTTAAAGCTGCAATCCTTCCAGTCAGAAGTTGAACATCTTTAAATGACTGAGGAGTCTTCATGTTCAAGATCGCCTGAATCTTCTATGGATTGGCTTCAATTCCTCTTTGACTGACAAGAAAACCCAGAAATTTGCCAGCCCCTAGACCGAAGGTGCACTTAGTGGGGTTCAATCTCAAGTTGTGATGACGCATTTTCTGAAAACATTCTTCTAAATCATCTAGATGTTTATGCACCAACATGCTTTTGACAATCATGTCATCCACGTACACCTACACATTCTTGCCCAGCTGATATCTGAAGACATAGTTCATCATCCTCTGGTATGTGGCTCCGGCATTGATGAGGTCGAAAGTCATTTTCTTATAGGCATATATCGAACGATGCGTAATGAACGCCGTCTTTGGTATATCCTCTTTACACATGGAAATCTGATGATATCCAGAGAATGCATCCATGAAGCTTAACAAAGCGTACCCCGAAGTGGCATCAATGAGCTGATCGATGTGGGGCAGCGGGTAGAAATCCTTTGGACAAGCTTTGTTCAGATCGGTATAGTCGATGCAGACTCGCCATTTACCGTTCTGCTTCTGGACCAGCACCACATTTGCCATCCACTGCGGGTAGTCGATCTCAAAGATGAAGTCAGCTGCCAACAGTTTTGCAATCTCTTCATCGATGATCCGCTGACGTTCAGGTGCAAAGATCCTCCTCTTCTGTCGAACTGGTTTCTTTGACGGGTCCACTTCCAACCGATGCTCAGCAATATCCCTGCTTACTCCCGGCATATCCTGAGGTTCCCATGCGAAGATGTCAACATAGCATCTCAGGAGCTCCATGAGGTTCGTCCGGAGAGGTTCCGGCAGACCCGAACCTATTTTCATTGTCTTGTTCACCTTGCCCGGGATGAGCTCTACCTCCTCTATTTCTTCAGCTGGCATGACCAATGGCTCGAAACTACTCTTAGTGAAGGGTTCGATTTCTATCGCCATGGTCTGCTTTTGCTTCGATATCCCCACTCCCGAAGTGATCACAACATTTCTATAACATCTTCTGGCCAGATCCAAATCTCCTTTCACCTCACCAACCCCATGAGCCGTAGGAAATTTGATTTTGAAATGAGGTATTGAGGTCACAGCTTGTAAAGCAATTAAAGTAGGCCTCCCCAAAATAGCATTATAAGCAGAATCTACATGCACAACATAAAATTTGCAAATAATTTCTACCTGTTGAGGGGCCGTTCCGAAGATGACCGGTAGTTCAATGGTTCCAGCCACCTTGACCGGATCATTACTAAAACCGTACAAAGGAGCCTCCTACCCTATCTCCATCTTCCGCCCGTCTAGATGCATCCTCTGATAAGCGTGGGCATATAGAATATCTACAGAAGACCCATTATATACCATCATTCGCTTCATATCCACCGAACCCACTTACGAAGTCAGCACCAATGATCCCTCATGCGGTTCGATGTTTTCCGAAGGGTAATCCTCATCAGTAAAGGATATTATCGTATTTGGATAAGGTCTATCAGTCTTCGGGAGGGTACCCGCCACTGACATGACCGAATCCAAGTGACTTCGGCGTTTCTTTCCAACGAGTTTGCCAGAAGTACCCCCAGTGATGACATCTATCACATGCCTTGCGCAGTCGTCCCCGAGCCGGAAACGCTTCTTTGAATCGGTTGAAAGCCGCCGTAAGCAGTCCTCTATCCTCATCAGATTCGATTTCGGCAAATCACATACTGAACTAAAGCCCCACCTTGTACCTTTCTTTCAATGAAATCTTTCAAACTAGCACGATCGTTCAGATACGCGTGACACGAGGCTTGATGGTAATCACAATACTTACGAGGATTCCCTTTTAGGGCTTAATGTTATCTCGAGGTGGCTCAAGATAGGTTGATTCTTAATCTCGATCCAAGATAACAAACCCTATCGGTGTTAAGTCTTTGCCGTGTACGCCCTATTTACTCTCTGAAATTTTGGAGCGGACGAACGTCCTCCACCCACATCTCCAATTGTTGTATCTCTTGACCCGCCTTCATAGCGGTCTTTATTCCCTTCATTTTCTTCTAGTCCCCATCGGTTTTGTCCCGTCTGTCTCCTTGCTTCTGGCCTCGAAGAAGGACGTTTGAGGTCGTTTCATGGCTTCCTCCACCACGATATAGCCTTGACTTTGTCGAAGGCTTGATGAGACTCTTGGTGGTGAAACATTAATTTCTTCACCAACTTTTACGATTTGACCAAATCTAACCCATTCTGAAATAGTCCCACAGCTTGTAGATCGTTCAGGTCTATCACTTGGCCGACTGCTTCACGGAACCATTTCACATATTGGCCCAAAGACTCATTCAAATACTGTCGAACCTGAGCTAACGAACCAGTTGGTTTTCCTCTCCTTTTGTTGCTCCCGAGGCGAGCATGAAACTTATCGCATATGTGCGCCAAGATGAAATTGAATCGAGGGCAAAGTCCCCATCCATTGCTCGCATCCTTTTCGAAGGTCGTGATAAAAGTATGACATTTAGCAAAGATCGCTAAAGTCATATAATCCATCATCGGTTAACGCTTCGTTGTGGTCGTAGGGATCCCCCGATCCATCATAACTTTCAATGTGGGGCAACTTGGTGGGGTCAACTTTCTCTTTTAGAATCTCCGCGGAAAAAGGAGATGCCTTCTTTCCCGAAGTATCTTTTGGATATACTTTGGATATACTTCATCTCTGAACTCGGGCACTATGGTGAGAATGTGAAACAACAAGTTCCTTCTTTGTATTCTCAGGAGTGCGATCTCTGGATCGACCTCTTTGTTCGCTTCGACCCTGCTCCTTAGAATCGACAGGGTGATGTGCCCTCTTCGATCTTTGAGGAGTAGGGCTTCGGGATCTTCTTCTTTCTCGGGTTTGACCCCGAGACTCACGTCCTGAATGAGCAGGTTCCTTACCACTCCGATGCCCTCTCTCTTCGGACTGAACATAACTAAACTCCTCATCCCTTAACTCTGCCATTCGAGCCATCTGCTCAGCTATATCCTGTCGCTGCTTCACAAGTACCTCCATAGCTCTATCTGCTTCATCTGCCATCTTATCCAATCGGGAGGCCTTTTCGTCTTGGTCATCTCGGTATCGAGTTCTAGGCGAGGTGCCTTCTACTCGTTTCCGACCATGGCCAGACGCTTTCTCTGCCGTGAAAACTAGCTTACGCTTAGCTTTGCCTACCGCCTTTGGCCGAGAATCTTCATGTGAACGTTTGGACGCTGTGCTGGCGTGAACACTTATTGCAGGTCCCAAACAATCCTTGACAGACACTCAGGGTGTTGATTCACTGACAGCCATAGGCTGCCCTTCGGGTGTAGGTGTTCTACTCTTCACCATGAATACTGACGTAGAACAAACACAGTTTGTGATTGAAAAAATACTCAGGACACTAGAATCCCCCTCCTTTTAGCTCCAATGTTAAAGCCAAGATCTTTCCTCACGTCCCAATCACCAAGACGCGTCCGATATCCTGCACAGTTCAACAAGTCAACACCAAAAGCTTGACAGCTTGACCGTCGGGGGATAGCTCCGGCGTGAGAGTCAGTATCGGCGATCATAAGGTTAACAATGGAGGAAAATAATGTCTAGTGCTTGAGAGAGAATAATAATCTGATTGTGTGTAGTAATGTTTTATTACTTACCTTTCTTGTGTGATCCTTGCCCCATACACGCATTACTCGGATCGGTGCTCATCGTGCCACCCACTATCTCCCCGACACCTCTCCCCACTTTCGGTCATCTCGGTAGAAAGTATGTAGTCTACTTCCTTACTCGCTACCACTATTTGCCACCACGCCATCATCCGAGTCTCATCCTCATTAATGCCATGCAGAAGGTGGCGACATATAATAAATCAACTATCTTTTTATCATGATTACCAATTCAATAAAAGGGTTAAGTAACAATTTGTGTAATGGGCCACTCCAATGACTAAGCCTAATTATAGAGATGACCCATATGACCGGATCCAATTAAAAGGACCCAATAGAATAATCAAATAGCGGGGTCCAAATCATTCGGACCAATCAGGACAAAAGTAACATGATTTAAAGGAGGAGTCCATTAAGTCCGGCCCAATGATGAAAAGGATCATGACCCAACATTAGGTTTATCTTTTTAGGCTTGATAATGGCCCTAAATGAAATAAAATTATTATTAGGAACATAATATATTGATTAAAAACGGCAATTAAAACGAAAAAGAACCCTACCTCGACAGGAAAGATTCCTTAATTCATTTCGCGACAAAATATGTTCTTGGCATTTTTATCTAAAATTTAATTATATTTGCATAATAATGGTGGAATAGCACGACAGAGCACAAGACATGTTTTGGTGCAGTGGGGTTTCTAAGAGCCTTGAATAATCTTAGATTTTGTCTTAAGCAAACAAAATTATAAGAATTTGAAAAGGATATTTATAGAAGAACAGCAAAGGCATGATAAACACACAAAGGCAGAAAATACAATTAGACATCTCATTGCAAAGTTTAACTTAAATAAATAAGGCGATTCATATCTGCAACGCAAGAATATTATTGTCAGAGCAAAAAATATTGTTCAAGTGTTATAGAACAATAGCTCAATACATATTTTCTCTAATGGTATCTTTTTTTCTCTGATAATGTCAACAGTCATAAGAAATTGAATTTTTTTATTAATAATTTTGATTACTTAATAAACTTCTTAAATTATAGCCTTCATATATATATATATGGAAAAAATGTATATACACAGTTGTGTAGTACACAGTCGCCTATAACAATTATTTTTTAGGAGTGTGTACTACACAGTTGTGTATATACATATTGTCATATATAGGCAAGCGATATTTCCACAACAATTTCTGATATTCCACACGCAAAGTGTCGCTATAGATGTAAAAATCGTCGCTATATGATCTATAGCGACACTTTTCGTGTGGAAATATCAAAAACTGTTATGGAAATGAAATTTAACTAGCTAGGCACACTTAGAAGGGGGGGTTGAATAAGTGTAGGAGCAATCTATAGCCAACTTTTAAAAACTATTAATTTCAGGCTGCTGAATTTGTTCATTCGGCCTACTGTTTTGTTCATTTTGGTTTGCTGAAATGTTGACTATCTCCAAATTACCTGCATCATCTTCACTTTCTTTTGGAAGATCATTGTTAGTTTCATTAAAAGTAATATGAACAGATTCTTCTACACATGATTTTTTAATATTGAAGATGCGATAAGCCTTACTATTTTGAGAATAGCCAATAAATATTCCTTCATATGACTTAGCATCAAATTTTCCTAAATTGTCACTTGTATTTAGAATGAAGCATTTAGAACCAAATATTTTGAAATAACTTATGTTGGGAATTTTATTATTTAAAAGCTCATATGGTGTTTTCAAAATAATAGGACGAATGAGTACTCTATTTAAAACATAACAGGATGTACTTACAGCCTCGGCCCAAAATTTCTTTGGAAGCTTACTTTCTTGTAATAGAGTTCTTGTTGTCTCTTGTAGAGTCCTATTCTTCCTTTCCACCACCCCGTTTTGTTGAGGAGTCCTTGGTGCTGAGAATTCATGGCTAATACCTCTTTGATCACAAAATGTTATAAAATCGTTTTGAAACTCAGTGCCATGGTCACTTCTAATTTTAATGAGTTTGAAACTATACTTTGTTTCAAGTTTTCTTATTAATCTTTCAAACTCTTTAAATGCTTCATCCTTAGTTCTCAAGAATAATACCCAAGTGTATCTAGAGAAATCATCTACTATTACAAAAGCATAAAATTTACCATTTATACTAGAATGTCTTTCTGGTCCAAATAGATCAAGATGAAGTAGTTGTAAAGGAGAAGAGGTTGATACCATGTTCTTTTCCGTAAATGATGTTCTTACTTGCTTTCCGAGTTGACATGGAACACAAATTCCCTTCTTTTCACCCTTTGACAAGATTCTTTGAGGATAATTTCTTGATTAAGTCCATGTGAACATGTCCCATCCTCTTGTGCCACAAATTAGCCTCATCTTGTACAGATGCTAGACATAACTCTTCATCCTGTTGCTCAAAGTCAATAGTATATATATTTCCTTCTCTTTGTGCAACTAGAGTGATATTGTTAGTACCATGAGAAATAGTGCATTTTTCTTTGTCAAAACTAACTTGGTGTCCATTATCCATTAATTGACTGATACTAATAAGATTAAATTCAAGTCCATTAACAAGGTGTACATTATCAATGTTTACCTTACCATTTCCAATTTTACCTTTTTCGATTATCTCGCAGGTTCGATTATCTCCAAATGTGATTGTACCATTTTTCTTCTTGATTTTTAGCTCCACGAACTTGGTTTTGTCACCAGTCATGTGACGAGAACACCCGCTATCAAGAATCCATTTTTGAGATGAAACTCTAGCTTTTAAACATACCTGTCAAGAAAAGATAGTTCATCTTTTTGGTACCCATATCTTTTTGGGTCCATTTATGTTAGTAGCAAATAATTCACTCTTTTTAATCCATACCTTTTTAATCTTATTTCGTTTCTTAAAGCAATTTATACCTAAATGACCTTTAATACCACAATGTTTGCAAGTTGTGAAAGGAGAGCAATAATTTAAACTAAAACGTGATTTTGAGTTTAACATTTTTATATTACTCTTTTTATTCATTGAATTAAAACCAATTCCTTGTCTTTCAAAACTAGGTCTTTGTTTTCCTAATATGACATTTAGATTTTCTTCACCTTGAACAAATTTAGCAAGAGATGATTTTAGTGAGTCTATTTCTTTTTGAAGTTCATCATTAGGACATGTTTTAATTGGAGATTTATCACTAAATGCATCAATACACACATCTCTCATTTTTAACTCATTAGTCAATTTTTGGACTTCATTATTTAAGAATTTCACCTTATTGAAAAGTATTTTATTAAAGTTGTCTAAATAACCAATCTTTGCAATCAAAATCTTTTCTTCTTGACATGTGGATTCCTTTTCAATTTCTTTCTTTTCATCTATTAGTGAATCTACTTCATCCATTAATGTATTAACTAATCCTTTTAAGCTTGCATTCTTTTCTCTTAACTTCTTATTTTCTTGTTCTAAAGAATTTAGTTCATTAGGAGATACCTGATTGGATTCACCTTCAACTCCCACGAAACATACTTGTGCTATCTCATCTTTAGCATCGATCTCCACTTCGGATTCTTCATCACTCTAAGTAATAAAGGCTTTGTTCTTCTTGTTGTCTTTGTAGTTGGTCTTCCCTTTATTCTTTAGTTGAAAACAATCTTTCTTGAAGTGGCCAGGACGTCCACATTCGAAGCATGTTTCTTCATTTTTCTTTCCTTTGAATTTATTTGAATTGAAGGTGTTTCTCCTCTTGTTTTTCCTTTGTAGTAACCCCTTGAGTTTTCTTGACATCATCGCTATTTCTTCATCGGAGTTATCATCAAGTTCCTCTTCATTATCTGCAGTAAGAGCTAAGACCTTTCTTCGAGGAGTTTCCTCCTCATCATCATATCTCTTTAACTGATGTTCATATTCTTCTAGTTCACCAAACAAGGTTAAAGTATCCATGGAAGAAATAATAAATGTAAGAATCTTGAAGAGTAGTGATTTTTAGAAGCAAACCTTTTGGGCATAGCCTTCAAGCAACTTACTGATTGATCTCACTTTGAGGAATAGTCTTGTCCATCAATTTCAAGGAGTTTATAAGGACTAGAAATCTTGCTTGAGCTAGCTTGATGGTTTCATCTTTTTCGAGCTTGAACATTTCATAATCGTGCATAAGAATGCTTAGCTTGACTTCCCGTACTTTTGAAGTACCTTCATGACTTACCACTAAAGTATCCCACATCTCTTTGGCAGTGTTGCATGAAGAGACTTTATCTATCTCGGATTGTACCATGCCGTTGAGAAGTGTATTCATAGCCTTTGAATCATATGAGACCATGTAGATTTCGGTTGAATCCATTTCTAGCAGAATCTTTGGTGTCCCATCATCTCTTCGTGGAATAACTGGTCCATTCTCCACAACCCACCATTCCCAAGGATCTCTTTTAAGATAGATCCTCATTCGAAATTTCCAGAAGTTGTAATTTTCTGTGCCAAACAGCAAAGGAGGTCTATTGGTAGATTGACCTTCTTGATTGTTGTTTTTGAACTGTGCCATGTTAGAATCTTTCCCTACAAGTCACCTTTAAGACCAAGATAAGTAGAGCCAAACTCTGATACCAAATGAAATTTAACTAGGCACACTTAGAAGGGGTGGTTGAATAAGTGTAGGAGCAATCTATGGCAAATTTTAAAAAAATATTAATTTCAGGCTACTAGAATGATTGAAATCAGTTTACTGAATTAATATAGCCTTTTGAATAAAATACTTGATGTTAAAGAATTATCTAAATATAATGCAAGTAGTCAAATTAAGATAATTAATTAACTTATGTGATTTTTAAAGTAAAACAAATAATAAAATCAACACCAAGATTTTTTACGTGGTTCAGCTATTACCCTCTTTAATAATAGCATAGTTCAAGTCCAATACCAACTAGTATTGGAGACTCACTTTATTTATTTCTTTATAAATAAATACAGATTACAAAACAGATTCTAACAAAAATTAATTAAACAATTAATTTCCCTTGAGCTCTCTTGCTCCTTGTGCACCTATGCACCCTTCAAGCACCTTTGCTTCCTTGAACCTGTTTGTAAACTACTTTTCTAATCCATTAGGATTAAAACCTTTAGACTACACTTAGTCTAACAATAGAAAAATCAATACAATATAGAGGTTTATGATCAATACAAGAATAATCAATTTAACAATTAAAGGCTCAACTATATGCAATGATCAAGTAGCACAAAATAAGCAATTAATTTTTTACCGAATATCACCTCAAATAATACCAGAAATTAAACTGCTTAGCTTCTCAAGAATTGCACTCAGTAAATCAATTTGCTCAATAATAATAATAAGTGCAATGATAATTCGTGAGTTGTGTATTTAGCTAAAGCCAGCCTTACGGTATTTATAACCAAATTCAAGTTACCGTTGTATTCGATCCAAAACAACATAAATACGTTACCAACGGATAAACATAAATTAGGAATTTAGTTTGGAGAAATAATCTCAGCCATAACAGTTGCATAAGTAAACACATATTGGACTCTTTAAAAGAATTAGGGTCCTTTACATAAGTATACAACATTTAGAAAGTAATTACACTATTAGTGCACTCATAAAAAATTTACGTAATTAATACACTTTCTATATTTATTTACAATATTAGTGCAATTAGGATTCCTTAATTTAAGGAATTAGTATAGGATTCAATTCATAATAATAAGGAAACCTAAAATCAAGGAGAAATAACTACCATAATTAATAATTCAAATTCAAATATCTTAGATCTAACAAACAAAATAAATTTAAATTCAAAAATAATAATTAAAATTCAAATATTCAAAGTTTGGCAACTTCATCTTCCTCCTCCCTTCACGCCATTATCTTCCTCCTCCCTTGGCAGCACCATGGGCGTAATAGCTCTAACACCATAGACCTTACCACAATGCCATTATAACGAAGGTTGATTTAGTCCAAAAATTAAAAGGAGAAAAAGATAAATTTTAGTGCAGTTGGTATCCAAATATTTATACAAAAGGTAACCATTTTAGTTTTTGTGGGTAACCAATAGAAATTTCAGTGCAGTTGGTAACCAAAACTTTCAAAAGTAACAATTTTAGTTTTTGTTGGTTACATTTGTATTAAGGTTTGGCTACCAACAACACTATAAAAAAAAATCTATAATAGATTTTTTATAATTAATTGGTAACCCAATAAAACTGAATTAGTTACCTTTGTATTAAGGTTTGTCTACCAACTTCATTATAAAAAAAATCTACAATAATTTTTTTTTAATTAATTGGTAACCCAATAAAACTGAATTGGTAACATTTGTATAAAGTGTTAGCTATCAACTGCACTATTAAATAAAAAAATCTATAATAGATTTTTTAATAATAAATTAGAAACCTAATAACACTGAATTGGTTACCTTGGTATGAATGTTTAGCTACCAACTGTACTTTAAAAAAAATCGCAGCAACTGTACTCTGAATCAGTGTCATCATTTATGATATCATTCTCTGGTTCAAAAAATATAGCATCTATGAACTCTAGAAGTGGCTCGATCACTATGTCCAAATCTGCTAAGGGCAATAATTATTGACCCACGCCAATATCTGAGCCCACGACAAATTTTATGGATGCTTCCTCCACGGTACTACTACCTTTTTCATAACCTCACCTTTATTTAAACAAACTATTTCTTTTATCATCTTAGCACCACCACCACCACCATCACCATCATGTACAACTCATGTTGTATAAGATCTGTAGAAATATCAAGCTTGGACAGATAAACCTGGTAATGACAAACATCATCCTTCATTGACATCTTCGCAATCTCATGATTCTCCTCGGGAGTATTCTTGGAAGCTCCAGACGTTATATTATTAAGAGCATCACTTGACTGACCGTATGGAAGTTTCAGAGCGACTACTATTACAAACCCCAAAAACAGAGCAGCGACAGAAATCGTAGAGAGAAAAAGAAAGAGAGAAAGACCGGAAGTAGTTGGGAGTTTCAGAGAGATGGAAGTAGTTGGGACTTATTAATTACTTAATTAAATAATTAAATCAATCTTAATCCCTTAATTAAGGAATTCTAATTGAATACTAATTTCCTAACTTAAGGGATTCTAATTGCACTAATTATGTAAATAAAACTTTAAATGCATTAATTGTGTAAATATTTTATGAGTGCACTATTATTGTAATTATTTTTAAAAATGTAATAGAATATGTAATTGATCCAAAGAATTATCCCACTAACAAGATTTGACCCATTCTCTTTCATCTTTTAGAAAGCCGTGTATACTTAAACAGCAAATCTTCCTTTCTCTCTCCTCTATCAATGTAACAGTTTCCCAAGTCTTTCATAATTACATTCCTTGAAACTCTCACATCATATCTCAATAAATAACAAATCATCAAGAGAAAACACATAACACATATCCACGTGTAACATCTAGTATGTAGAGATAATGATTTCTGAGGAGACCACTCATGCAACAACTCAAATAACAATAAGTTTCTAGGCATATGAAAATCATGTATATCCACGTGTACCATTAACTAAACTATTTCAAGATATATCAATAAGTTTCCAGGTATGTGAGATACAAAAGTAATATAAAAAGTATATCAAATATCTTTTTATTATTAGAAAAACCTTATATTTTAAAAACATTTTTCATTTAAGACATATAACAAGATATAATGTAATAATATGTCCTAGAGCCTTTAAATGAAAAATCAATTACTATGCAATTGACCTTATATTGATTTTCCTAGAAAAGAAAAAATCTTTCAATTTCTTGAATATCCAATCAAAGCTTTTTATCACCAAAATACCTGAAATACCATAAAACAATTTAGTACTTGAACATTTCATCATCAAAACATAAGGCTAGAATATGACTAAGTCAACAGAAAATATCATTTTCCTATATATATAATATGTCAATTATTATACCATAAAGCTTATTAGTGTTTATATCAACAAATGCATTTCTGTAATAGTTCAAGAAAACAGAAAAAAGAAAAAAGAAAAAAAACCACAACTTTAATTAAAATTAGTGTGTTCAACAAGTGCAGTTCTATAATAGTTATAAATAAATAAATAATAAGTGTAATTTAAAGTGATTTCTAAAATATCTTCCGATCTCACTGTGTTATTTAGTAATATAATGTTCTTTTGACGATGCTATTTGTTAGGCCACTTTATCTTTTCCCTTTATTTCCTCCCCTCTTCTTATTCTTATTCCTATTTAATTTAATTTTTTACAAATAAAATTAAAAAAAGTACCAAATTTTACATGACTTAAGCATCCATTACTCCAAAAGGAACTGCCATTATGTAATTAAACAATTGATTTTTTCTTTTTCCTTTTCCTTTTTGCCTAAAAGTGCTTACCTGGTTGCCTGAACTGTTTTTTATGGTCCCCCAGAGTTTGTAATTAAGACAATTGAAAAATAGTGTAGCGGTGGCAGCATTGCTTGTAAGTTGTGTCTTTGTTTGTTGAAGCTTCTTGCTTATTTTTAAATGGACCTAAAGAAACTCTGTTCCTGTCTCTCTTTAAAATTTCTAACGGAAATTTCTTTAAAATGTTAGCAAGAGATGGTTTGGTTTGAAAGAGTAAAATAAAGTATGATTTGAAAGTAAGGTTAAGGTAGCAATTTGCCATGATTACTGACTGTGATCTTACTTTGACCATGATGAATTACACGTTATAAGGTACTCCCTCCGTTTCTTAAAAGATTGTCGTTTAAAGTTTTGACACATGGATTAAGGAAGTGTCATTTACCAAGTAAAATTTATTTGAAATTCCATCACTACCCTTTATGAGAAATTGAAAACTATTAATACAAGGGAGATAATTTCTTGGGACAATGAGAGAAGGTAGGAGTAATATAGGAAAGTAAATAATTTATTCTCCTCGAAAGTTGTAAACGACAAACTTTTTGGAATAAATTTTTTCTCTTAAAACGACAATCTTTTAGGAACGGAGGGAGTATGTTATAAGGTATGTTCGGTTACCAGCATTTATAGAGTTTGCAGTGGTAGCGTTTAGTGCGTTTGATCATCGCACCGAAAATGATATTGTGCGTTAAAATTTTCATACATGCATTTGTGAGTTAAATAAGTTACTTGTAGATGAACAAAAACACATTAAAAGCTCCACAAGCTAGTAAACGAACAAACTTTCGATAAGAAAAGGAATAGGAAACCCAATTTTTTTCCGAAATGCATAGATTTACTGCATAAATGGAGCCGACAAGAGTATAAAGTTCAAACGCAGAGGAGATGGACCAACGTCGAAGATTAGAATCAAATGACTCGTACCCTAAAAAAAATGATCAAAAAGGTAGCCGGTTCAACAGCATTCCCTATTTCTTGGCTCAAACCGTTGCTTTACTACAGAATGATGTAAACTAATGTTTTGTTGTCCAAGGTTTAGGGTGTTCTTACGTAAACGACAATCGCTACCACTTAGCTAGCAACAAATCTGAGAAGGACAGATTAATATAGCAAGGGAATATATTAGAGCAGACACTTGAAAAAAGTTCTGGTTCATTTTTTTCTAGATACTCTTTTTTTGGCCATTCGAGTCTAATATTTGTTTGCTACATTTGCCTGAGAATGATGGTGGAATAACAAAACAAATGATATAGATGGTTGTTTCATGTTTTTGGGTTGATTCATATCTTAAAATGAGTCCTGTTATGTATTAACGAAAGTTTTATGTCGAATTATAATTAAAAAATATATTAATACACCAGATTTAACAAGATTGTCGGGTTAATTTACTATACATATCTGTTTTAAATAGTTACCACTGATTTTTTATTCACGTGACTGATAATAAAAAAATTGATACCAAAAGTCGCAAGATATCATTTTCCATCTTAAATTATCATAGAAATTGTCAGTAGACGAAGAGAAGAGACTAGAATTGGATAAAGATATGTGCAGAAGAACTGTTTTGACAACAAAGAATCCATGGAGAATCCAATCAAACACAAATGAAACACAAACACTATCAATATACAATGAACAAAAACTGACATATAAAGAAACATTGATTAGAGAAAATGTCAAACACTGATAAATCCTTTTATTAAATTGAATCGCTCAAACTCTAATTACAATTCCAAGAATATGTAAAGAACCATGTGGAACAAAACAAAACAAAACAGAACAAACCATATTATCTATCTGTGTATGTCCTAATATTTTTCACCTTCATTCCTTTCATCAAACCTAAACAACTGCAAGACTCCGAAAACCAACAGCAAAATGAGGAAGCAAGGCTAAGATTTTCGTCTTCCGTCTCAAACCTCCAAACCATGAACTCTTTTGTGTTCCTAAGATGACTATACAAAAAATAAGAAGGAAAAAAGCAGCAGCAGCATTTAAGACACTAAAAAAGGGACCAAATGCTATATCACCTTCCAACTTCAGGAAAATCATCCTAACACAAAGAAATCAAACTTTTCTCTCTACTAAGTTGTGTAGAACTGTCCTTTTGTTCATCAAATGAGTGCTTAGGCACCCACCAAACTCTTAAACTCTTGTCAAGGCTTCCACTATATAGCACAAACCCCCCTCCAACACTACTAGGTGAAGCTTGCAAACACTTAATAGGCCCTTCATGCCCCCTTATAATCCCAACTCTAAACAGCCCACCATTAATCTCCCTCCTCCAAATCCCAATACTCTTATCAGCTGATCCACTACACAAAATCTCCCCCCTCAAACACATACACAAAACAGCCATTTTATGCGCCTTCACCTCACAAACAACCTCCCAACTATCAAACCCTCCATTCCCCAACCACCCCATCACAAATCCATCAGAACCCCCTCCATAAACCGCCTTCCCATCATCCGATACCATCACGGAATTCAATGAAACATCTTTATGTCCCTGCAAAATCCCCTTCAAACAATGTGAGCCATTTTCCCCCTCCTTCCCCCATGCCTTAATCTTTCCATCCGCAGAGGCTGAATAAACAACCCCATTGTTGCTTGTTACAATCCCATTTATTGCATCATCATGTGCCTTAATCGATTCGACACATCTCAAATCCGAAATCCTCCACACCTTCAGGGTCTTATCCCAAGAACCCGAGTAGATAAACCCATCAAAAACAGCCAAACAAGAAATACTATCCTTATGCTCAATCCACAAATGCTTATGATGCCTCCTAGTTTGCACATAATTACTTTGTTTCATAAATTTCCCCAAATAATCCTTAGTAGTGGGAAGAGTATCAATTAGCTTAAAAACATTTTCAGAGCTTCTTGAAACCTTCCACACCCTTATTCTACTATCTTGATGGGCTGTAAAAACCTTATTTCCAACCGTTACAAGTGCCTTTACAGATCCATCTCCCTGCCCAAATTTTGTAAATTGCCTTAAATCCGGCTGCTGCCAAACAATTATATCCTTACCTTGTGAAGCACTTAGGATGAATTCCCCACATAAGGCCAAGCAACAAACGGATCCAATATGACCCGAAAGAATTGCCAGGGATTTATATGATTGGAATCCCGAACTGGGTATGATTGGAATTTGATTCTTGAGACCTTGGATATCTAATCGGAGCGATTGTGATGGGCTTTCGTCGGATTCGCTGCTGGTGCTGCTGCTAGTGGTGCTTGTTGTGGAGGATAATAATGGTGTTGACGAAGGATTCATTGTGTTAATAATTTTGAAGTTTGAGTAGAAGAATTGGGGAAATAGGGAAAACGGGAAGAGGGTGTTCTTGGTTTTTAGAGAGAGAAAATGAGGAGAGAAAATGTGTGAGAAATAGTAATGGAGGCAAGAATTAAATGGAAATATATAGAGAGAAGTTGCAGAAGATACAAAAAAAGAAACAAATTTATATAAAGAAGAAAGAATGATTCTTCTATATTATATGGGTATGAATTTGTAATCTATTTATATATATATATATATATATATATATATATAGAGAGAGAGAGAGAGAGAGAGAGAGAGAGAGGAGCGTAGGAGGTTAACGGGGGAGCTTTTAGCAAAAGAAACAGGGTTTGTTTGTGGAGAGATTTGGTATATTTAATTGGGGGAGGAGGAGGTGTAACGGCTACTTTGAAAAATAAACTATATTTTGTGAAAGAATTTTTGGGGGGCCAGTTCATTACCAGCTTCAATTCACTACTGGATTTAACAAACCGTTGGCCAATTTCACAGCCATTGGCTAATTATGGAAGCAAAGGTGATTGGGCCATTGAGGCAGTGTCATTCTCATATTTCCGGTTACAAAAAAACCCGAGTCCGACGCCCGAGTCTGACTAAAAAGTCTGAAAAGTTTGGCTTAATTTGGGTCCTGGGTCTAGACCAGCATGACCTGAGGCCCTAGGTAGTTTACTTTGTCTTTTAAAAGAGGATTAATTACATATATTAGTACATTTTTAAAAATAATTACAAAAATCATACAGTCATAAAATAATTACAAAAGTATTACACTTTTTTATTTTTATTTTCAATCTTAACATAATTAAAGTCCTTAAATTAAGGGATTAATATGTAATGACTGACATGGAAATATTAATGGGTTGTTTTTATTTTGAATGACATGATAACCGCGAGGACACGTATTTTTTTTTAAACCCTCGCTTGCATGATGAAACCCTTTTTTCTGCTTCGTTCGTCTTCTTCGCTATTTTCTCTCTGTTCGTGTTTTTCTTCGTATATTCTTATTGCCATTTTCGTTTGGGTTTTGTTGTATAGTCTCTCGCTCGTGTTATTCTTCGGACATTCGCATTCGCCATTTTCGCTTTTGTTGTATAGTATTTGTTCGTGTTGTTTCGCTTTTGTTCTTCTCGCTCTCTGTTAGTGATTTTCTCTGTTTCTACCGATTAGTTTTGTTGGTTTTGTTCGCTCGATTTGTGTTGAATGGTCGATAAAATGAAGACGACGTAGAAAGAGAAAGAGAATCACAGAGGATGATTCTATAAAGGGCTTGAAGAAGTTTGTTGTGGAGAGGAAAGGGAAGGGGGAGTGTGTTGGTCAGGAATCGAGTAAGAGTGAGCGTAGGTTGGTGTTGCACAGTGGTTACTAACATATAACTGTTTGGTTACTTCCTTAGTATATTTTTTGTTACGTTGACTTATGATTTGGATTTATGTGTTGGTTACCATTAATATATATTTTGGTTACTAACATATAAACATTTGGTTACTTCATTAGTATATTTTTTGTTACTGTTGACTTATGATTTGGATTTATGTGTTGGTTACCATTAAAACATGGTTTGGTTACTATCATATAACTGTTTGGTTACCACAGGTTCATAATGTAGAAGTCTTTTCAAGAGAATGAGAGCATCCATGAAGAAGAAAGTAGCAGCAGCCAAAAAGCTCAAGTTTCAGAAAGATTTGTACCAGATTTTGATTAGTTCAATTGTCGTTTTTCTTGTCCTTCGAATTGTGTTTTGTACTTTGATTTTTGTTGGATATCCATAACCATTTGTTATGGTTAGTGAGTATGTAATGTTTATTGGAGCTTATGTAAATGGAATTACATATTTGATTATATAATCAATTATTTGATATTGTTTGTTGGTTCGTATTAAGTTGTGTCTGATACATTATTTGAAAGGTGCGGTTGGTAACTAAACATGCATAGAAGGGTAACCATTTTATTTTTTTGTAGTAACCAGATAGTTACAAGCTTGTATCAAGAAATAAATTAAGTGTTAAATCATGTGAGAGTATACATGGGTTGCCTAAAATTAGTTGGATATACAGGTTGTTTCTGTTTTGGTTACCATTAAAACATGTTCTGGTTACATTCATATAACTACTTGGTTACTTCTTTACTATGTTTTGGTTACTGTTACCTTATGGTTTGGCTACTATTATTGTGCTCTCGATGTGGGATTTTGGTTACTGTTATTTTTATTCTGGTTAATATGTAATTGTTTAGTATACATGGATTGCCTAAACTGGGTTTCATTATATGAAATTTATGTTTTGGTTACCATTAAAACCTATTCTGGTTACTATCATACAATTATGTGGTTACTATTTTATTATGTTACATTATGGTTACTGTTATTAGTAAGCAGATAGTTACAAGCTTGTATTAGGACAAACATCAATCGTTAAATGTACATGTGAGAGTTTTTATTTATATATATGGTTACTTATAGATCTCATATTAAAATAAAAATAGTTTGAGAGGTGCAGTTGGTATCCAAACATGCATATAAGGGTAACCATTTTAGTTTTTATTAGTAACCAAATAATTAAAAACTTATATCAGAACAGTTATCAAGTGCTTAATGTACATGTGAGGGTTCCCATTTATCTAGCTGATGGATACTTTTAAATTACATAGTTATAAAAGTTATTTAAAAATGGTCTATGCCAGTTGGTAACTAAATATGAATATAGAGGTAACCATTTTATTTTAGATGGATAACCAAATTTACATAAAATATTTTAACAATTACCAATTGTTCAATGTATATATTTACTTTATATTGATAACTCATGATGGAATCAAAATTAAAATATTAATCAACATCAATTTTGGTTACTGTTCACCATCAAAAATGTTACCAACCATGTGGTTAATAGTTACTAGCAGTAAACAATTATATATTCCTATAAACAATTAAATTTGTTGTATTGGTTACTGTCAATAACCATTGTCTAACAACTGAATAAACATTGTAAAGTAACCAAATCAATATTAGATAAAGAATCAAATTACATAATCTTAGTAACCGTAAAATAAACCAAATTTTTACATGCAATTTTGAAGGCCTAAATGATGGAATTCGATTAAAAACCCTCGTATTCACCAAAGAAAGCTTGTGACTTTTGATCGTCAATTCGTTTCCAATGAAATTAGGCTCAAAACGCTTAAAATCCGACACTCCAAACTTGGATGTAAATTGTCAAATTGTCACCGCAACCAAATAAACATTATATCAGAATTAATTAAATAGTATACAACAACCAATATATATAATCGATTAGCGGTTGTATGAAGGTAACCAATGTATTCAATGAGTAACCACGAATATAAAAGAAACAATTATAAAACCGAATAAAGGTATAGAGTAACCAAATAAACACCTTACAAAGATCTAAATACATATTATACAAGAACTAAGATATATGTAATTAGTAGCCAAGATTATAAAAATATTTTTACATTCATTTTACAACCAAAATAATCAAGAATGACTTTGTTACAAATTAAAGACTAACAGATGTATGAAGGTACCTACCAATGTAGTTAATCAAGAACCATCAATATAAAATAATCACTATAAAACACATGTAATATAATGCAAGAACTATGATAATATTACACAAGAACTAAGTCAAGATTATATACTAACCAAATCCAAATTAGATACAAGAACCAACATATATTTACTTAGTATACACAAGATAAATACATTACGCATTGCATTTTATAGTAAAAAAACAACCAAAGATAATTTGTTTGTTACCAACTAAAGGCAAACTTTTGTAAGAATGTAACCAATGTAGTTAACAAGTAACCATTAATATAAAAACATAAGTAGAAGTGTACATTAATATGCTTCAAAGAACCAATATTACAAAGAACCAATTAATCATTACGAAGAATTAAGTTTGCATTAGTCAAGAACCAAGTCAAAGATTAGTTAGTAACCAAGTCAAGACTATAATTTTACAAAGTAACCAAGTCAAGATTAATAAATTGTATATAGGTAACCAATATATATAATCGATTAACGGTTGTATAAAGGTAACCAATGTAGTCAATAAGTAACCACCAATATAAAAGAAACAATTATAAACTACAATAACATTATACAGTAACCAAATAAACACCTTACAGTATCTAAATACATATTAGTCAGTAACCAATATATATGGTAATATTACTGTTAGCTTATGGTCTGTAAAGTAACCAACTCAATGTCGACAAAGAACTAAACTACATAATGTTAGTAACCAGAACATGAACTGGGGGGGTAATATTATGTAGTAACCATTGCAAATTTATACAGTAACTAAGTCAGCATTATATACTAACCAAATTCAGATTAGATAGTAACCAACAGTTGCAGGAACCAATATATATGGTAATATTACTGTTAGCTTATGGTCTGTAAAGTAACAACCAATATAAAAGAAACAATTATAAACCACAATAACATTATACAGTAGCCAAATAAACACCTTACAACATCTAAATACATATTAGACAGTAACCAATATATATGGTAATATTACTGTTAGCTTATGGTCTGTAAAGTAACCATCACAATGTCAGACAGTAACCAAACTACATAATGTTAGTAACGTAACATGAACCGGGGTAACATTATGCAGTAACCATTGCAATTTCACACAGTAACCAAGTTAGCATTATATTCTAACCAAATCCAGATTAGACAGTAACCAACAGTTATAGGAAGGTAACCAATGTATTTAATAAGTAATCATTAATATAAAAAATATCAGTAGAATAATGTTTAAAATTATAAAGCAAACATATAAACATTATACATCAACCAAATTAATAATAAAAAAAGAACCAAATCAATAATAAGCAAAAGAACCAATTTATATGTATTTAGTAACTAGAGTATAAAACATATTTTAAAATGCATTTTGCATTCAAAACATTCATTATTCGACTTTGTGAACATTTAAAGAGCGGAAAAAGTTGAGAAAGGTAACCAATAGATTTAATACGTAGTAAAACACGGGGGTAACACTATGCATATAAATTGGAAACTCAAATACCTCGGTATACAAAATTGTAACGAATCAACAATCAGTGCAGTACGATCAACAATCAGATCTTGAAGTTGTCGATCTTTTATGTTTTTCTTCGATTTCAGAGTTGCGTCGCGACAAGAGATTTCTTCTTCTCCGGTAGATACGTCGTTGATCTGTTCTTCTCCGATCTCAGAGTTGCTGTCGATCTCAGCGTGCCGTCGTGACAAAAATTTTCGTCTTCTCCGATCTCAAAGATGTCGCGCGCGGTAAGATTTGGATTTCTCCAATATCAAAGTTATGTGTTTCATTGATTGCTTAAATGTAGGAGCGTGTTCGCTCATTCAAATTGCTTGAATATAGGGGTGATTTTATCAAATTTATATTGTGTTGTTTTATTTTATAATTATGTTTGTGTGTTTTATTTTTGTAATTACTTTCTAATTGTTGTATATTAGTGTTAAGGACCGTTTAAAAGATCTATCTGGCCCAACATAGAATAGAGCCTGAACTGGCCTAAATCCTAAAAAGATATGGCTTGGACTTGAATAGGTTAAATCCTAAAAAAAAGAGGCTTAAAGATCTGAAAAATCGGGCTTTTTCATCATTTCTTTTAAACTCATCTAGTTATATAAAGGCTTGTTTATAGGGTATTTTAAATTCAAAAACTATATGGAACAATTACATATTATAGTACATTTATAAAAGTAATTACAAAAACCATACATTTATAAAATAATTACAAAAATAATACACTTTATCATATATATTTACAATACTAATTATATTAGGAGTCCTTAATTTAAGGAGTTAATATTAATTGGCTGACATGGCAAAAGATTATTTTTTTTGAATTGCGTGATAACCGCCTATCATTTATTTGGGACTCTTCAGTTACCAAATCATTCTGCATACTGAAACCCTTGTTTCTCTCCTCTGTTCGTTCGTTCTTCATCTCTATCGATTGTTTCCAGTGATTTAATCTGTTCGTTCATCTCATCTGTTCGTTCGTGATCTTTACTCGTTATCATCTTCGTTAGTTGTTCGCCATCTTCGTTAGTTGTTCGTCATTCATCGTTGTTTACTCATTTGTTGCGATACCGTTCGATTGGGTTATTTTTCTCCATTGATCGACTCCGTTGTTTATTATTGCTTCAAGTGAGTATTTTCTTAATAGTTTAATGTATTATATATTAAAGTAGTTTACTAACAGAATGGAGTATTCATTGTTTTGGTTTGTGTTATTTTTATGTTTTGTATAGAATGGTTGATACAAGGAAGAAGGATGGAAAGAAGAAAAGGATCGTGGAGGGTGATTCTGTTAAGAACTTGAAGAAGTTTGTTGTGGAGAGCAAGGGGAAGGATGTAGGTAATAAATCGAGTAAGAATGAGAGTAGTTTGATGATACATAGTGATATCAAACATTCCGAAGTGCAATTAGATTCTGATTTTGATTCCGTATTATTACTTTGTGACCATTTTTTACTGCGAAAACGTAAGAAAGGTAACCAATATAGGAATTCGTAGTATCCATAGGTAATATATGCATATAACTTTTAAATTCACACACCTCGATATTCAAATTTGTATCGAACGGGCTGTTGATCTTGTAATAAACAATAACTAAGTTGTCGTAAGTTTACGGTTACTGAACTTGAAGAAGTTGTTGATGTGAGGGCCCCCGAATCCAGGTCCTAAATCACCTCGGATCCGGTTCGATCATTCTATAACTATTCAACTATATTTGCGGAAGATATAAACATAAATTGTTTATACAATAACTTATACATAATCCCCAAGGTCGAGTAACCTTAACTTAATACATATTTCATAACTTTTCTAACACAACATTATTAACATACAATACTTATACAATTTATCGCATACACATATCCTAACGTCGAACTTTCTTTAACTTGTCCTCAGATCCCAAGCGCATTCGCCTTAATCGCAATGTTTTATCATGATATAGCAAGGGTGAGCATAAGGATTGCCCAAAGAAGTTTAAGTTCAATAATATAACGATATATCATGATTGAAATGATTTGAATAATTGGTGGCTATAATTCAACAATATAATTGTGAACTAAGCGAGAACAAAATTTTGACTGAACAAGTATTTTACATGAACAATTATATCTGAACCGAAGGGTAATGAAGGTGATCAGCCTTTCATACCTGACTTATACATGCAATATGTACATAGTAAAATTATACATAGCAATCAGAAATGATTAACCATAAGCATATCCAAATGAAACAACTCTTAGTAGAGTTAAGTAAAAATAAACTTGTCTGAACCGTTGATTACCGCTACGCAATTTATATCGCCTTATCCGAAGACCTAATATTAGTAATATAGATCTCCAATATTAGAATAATATCATCACAATATAATACTATTATATTTATAGACATACATAGAATAAACTAAACACATAACACATAACCCTATCAGTCTATAACACACATAAGACTCAGCATCAAGTCAAACTATTTCAGTCTGACTTGAATTCAACAAAATTCTAACGTCCCGATTGTCTAGTCGAACTTTTATCGAGTCTAAGTTCAATTAAACTCTGCCTTAACACTTAACAATTAACTTAAATAATCATATAAGTAATCAAAATAAATTTTTTTAAGTCTCATAATAATTTTCAAATAATTATTATCATTTAAAATGATTTTCCAATCATTAATAACGTATTTAAATGAATTAAATACCACATAATTTTTTTTATCATTAATATTTATTTATTATCCAATATTAATGAAATACATTTCATTATAATATATTTATAATATATCCAAGTATTTTTAACACCTTAAAATCATTTAAATATGATTTTTAAACACTTAAATTTATTATCCGATAATTGCTATTAATATTAAAATATTAATATTTTCATGACAAAATATCAAAACTTATATTTTATAACTTAAAATAATTTTATAATACTTAAATCATTTTTATATGATTTATAAACCATTAATTTATTTTTCCATAATTTATTTAATATATTTATTAAATAAACTAATTATCCTTAATATTAATTAATTAGTGAAATTCATCACAAAATATTAAAAGTCACTGAAAATATCTTTAAATATTTTCTTATATCATAATATTATTTTTCATGAATTAAAATCATTTTTAAATCATTTATTTAATATTATAATTAAATAAATAAATACCATTTATATTCCAAAAATATGAAATATGCTCAAAATAATTAAAAACTATTTTTCAGACTTTAAAATAATATTTCGGAATTTATTATGTATTTTTAATAATTAAAAACCATTTTTATCTATTTTTAAATAATTTTTGGAAAATCAGAAAATAAAATAAATAGAAACTGTCGCTAAAGGGGCCTATATCGACAGACCCGTCGTTATAGGTGTTCTTTAGTTGTTCTTGAGTGTTCTTGAGCTTCATCGTTAGTTAACGAGGTGGGTGGTTTGACCAGTAATTAATCTATGATCTAAGAGTTTTCTGGGCTGGTAGAAGTGTAAACGTTGTAGTATAAGTGAAATACTACAACTACATATCAAGTCCATGATCATACAACAATACATCTGAGAGATCTAAGCTCCGAAAAAATCGATAACTTATTTATTCTTCATTTCTGGGTTTTCCAGAAAATGAAGAACAGTCAAGGGTACTAGTTTTCGATCCTTCAAACTGGTATTCTGTAATTTTTTTGGGCAAACTATTGGTTCCATAAGGTAGACCACATGTCAGGGTACAACGACATAAAATCAGAACATCATAACAACCCTGAATCTAAGAGATTAAGGCAGGTCAAACTAGGGGTCAGGAAACGGTCCATGAAGATCTGGGTTTTCCCAGAATCTTCATCCGGTCAGTTGGTCAACGGTGGTTTGACCATGAATTTCTACGATCCTGTTACAGATCTGGGTGATCTAAAGGTTTGAAAGTGTAGATCTCCTGTCAGGCTACAACTACAACACAACAACATGACATAAAACATAATAGAAAAGCAAGATCAAGGCCTGCAATATCTTTGTCAGACTTTCTGGGTTTGTGGGTTGCCCAGAAACTCAGTTAGTCATGCTCGATCAACGCACTTCGACCGATCATATCTTGCAATATGTACATGATCTGAGTTTGATTCAAGTTTCAGATCCACGTCCTAACAACAGAGAACAAATCTACAACATAAAACACACACAAAACTTAATACACACATATCTACGAGCCCTGACATAAGGCTGTCAGACAACATTTTTAAGGTTCAAAGTCAGTTTCAAAAATTTTTGATTTCGTGTATCTAGATGGTATAGATCCCTAATATATCAACCCAGATCACTAATTGACATCTTAATACACCACTTTGAACAATAAACCATAACTTTTAACACAAAATACATAGATCTACAAGTTTGAGTTTTATACCTTTTGAATGCCCAAATCTTGAATCTGATACTTGATGATCTGATGTTGGTAAGCTAGAATATGATCATAACCTATCTTATCACTCTCTTTCTCTTTCCATTTTCAAAATCTTAGAGAGAGAAAGCTTTGGTTCAAATGAAACATAAAGTTAGCATTTTCTCTCTCTTTAATCTATATAAATGGCTTGGTTCAATGCATCAAGTTGCTAGGTGGCACTCCTATCTAATATAAAATAGATATAGAGCACATGGGATAAACATTATAGGGATGACTCACAAGATTTGCAAAATCTTTTACTCAAGTTTAAGAAAGGGCATTTTGGTCATTTCGCACTTAATTTAATGGCATACATGTAAATTAGCCAAACCCTTAGGGTTTAGGGTTTGGAAAATCTTAGAGTTTAGGGTTTGCAATAATTTTCTAAAATTTCTAATTTAGGTTTTAAAAATTAACATTTCTAAATTATAATTAGGATTTTCTAATTATATTAAAATTTCTTAATCATAAATTTAATCTTGCTAATTAGGATTAACAATTCCTAATTAAAATCGCCAATTTAGCAATTAGGGTCGTAATTGGTCATTAGGGTTTTAAACCCAGAATTAGGGTTTCTAATAGAAAAATTAATTTTTCTAAAATAGAAATTAGATTTCGTAATTAGATTAGGGTTTCTAATTACTTAAGCTTTACCCTAATTAATCTTATAATTATTTACACTTACGCCATTAAGTTCCCGACTTAGGATTTTATACACCGAATTAGGGTTTCGGATTCCCGGAACTGAATTTAGGGTTTCCAGAACCGGTTTCTAGGATTGCTTATTAATCACTAGGGTTTTCTAACCGAACGTTGACATTCTTAATATATAATTAGGGTTTGTTACAAATATCATTTATCTGGTCAACCCATGACCCTTAACCACATATCGTACACATATACAATCATATACACAGAATATATTCACGTATTTCCTTAATCCTGAATAATTCACTTAAATCCTTACAGAATTTGAAATCCTTAAAATTCTATCTTAAAAATATCAAACGCATACACTTATTTTCTGTCTAGGTTCTAATTTCGAACCTTAAATCAATTAATAAAAATTTTAAAAATATTCAAAATTCTCGGGTTGTCACAGTTGATGCTGTATGCTATTTCCGATTTTAGAGTTGCGTCGTGACAAAGTGATTCGTCTTCTCCGATTTGAGAGGCGCGATAGATTTCTGCGTCTTCTCCGTCGTCTGCGTCTTCTCAGTCGTTGATCTGTGTTCTGATTTCAAAGTTGCATGATTTTGGGGCGGTTAATTGAAAAGATGAAATTCGGTAACTGACGTGTAGGAGTTAATGACACGAGATTTTAGCACGTATATTGTGTATGTTTTATTTTTGTAATTATTTTTTGTATGTTTTATTTTTGTAATTACTTTCTAATTGTTGTATATTAGTGTAAAGGACCCAAACTATATTTATTTACATTTATATTTCTATTATTTTTTGTTATACACATTTATTTTTATTTCTATCAATATATAAAAAATAGAACAATCCCATTTTTTTTGGCACAAAGCTTGGCTCACCCTATCTAATTTGACTAGGCTCTAGTCCTGTCTTTGCCTGACCCGGTGCTTGATTTGGTCCGGCCTAATTTGATTAGGCATCAGGCTTGACCTAGTCTGTTCTAGTTTTTAGTCTGGTTCGACTTAATATTTGTGAACTCCTAAATAGTGATATTAACATGCGCAAATACTTTGAAACTTTGGCTAGATGAACCATTAAGAAGGAGAATAGGTCTCAAGCAAGATTGTTTTTTTTGGAATGGTTAAAATCCAATTTAGATCATTTGATCACAGTTTTGATAGGTGGTTTAACCGGTATTAAACACTTAACTTTATCTTAAAATGTTTACTAAATTTATATTAAAACTAGATACAAACCCGCGCGTTACGACGTAATTATTCAAAATTTAATAATAAATGTGTGCGTACAATTAATAAATTAAAATATAAAAAGAAAATAGTATATTATTATGCGATGATCAAATTTTACACAGAAAAACAAATGAAAATACATTATAGGGGGTAATGGTGAGAGTTTATCGGTTTGTGTATTACACTCTAAGTATGTGACTATTGCTTTTAAGCTAGTGGCAAATTAAGTAACCTCAACTTCTGGACAAATCATTTTTTCTACTCTTCCCTTTTTCTATTTTTTCTTCTTCAGTTTTTCTTGACCAAAGTGTAGCCAACTGATTTATTTTTCCTATCCTTTACTACTTTTGTATTTTGTTTACTGCAAAGAAAGGGTTGCCTCAACTTAACTGTCGACGTCGGGATTTTTATTTGTCCCTTTTCTGTTCTTGTTCTTTGGTGTTCTCATGTTAGGTGAGATTTGTTTGAAAAAATAAGTTGTGAAAAGGTCCGACATTTATATGTTGACGAATGGACTGTAAGAGTCGTCAGTTGGTTTTTTATATGGTTGTACCAACATAAACTGAGAAAAGATTTGCACATTGACCTAGTGATGTGACACTGCTAAACGGGTCTGTGAAACCGAGATTCATTAGGGTCGGGAGGCTTGGTTATGCGGAGGGAAGGTGTTAGGCACCCCCCGACATCCGTGTTACCACGGTGATCGCCACTTTTCAAGAAACTGTTATATGAATATGTGTGTGTGTGTGGGTCAATGTGTTGTTATTTGGAAGTAGTGCGATGCATCGTTCGCACCTATATACACATGGTTTGAATTTATATAAAAATTCAGTTTTAAACAAGGTATGGCAGTGATGTTTATAAAAGAGGTTTTTCAAACCCTTATGCCCAATAGTAATTGAGAACTTTTACACTTCCACTTTTATTAAATGTTCGGCTGGATTGCTTTTATTTTTCGAGATGCGAAGCATCTTCGAGAATTCGCATCTCGAAAAATAATGTACAAAGCAATGCCGAACTCCTCATGGGCATGAAAACCATATGAGGAAATTCAAACACTGTGAATAAATTTACAAGCTGCTTACAACTGAAAATGTCCATCACGGGAACCGAATCTAGATTTAGTAGACTGAATCTGTGATCACATGATTCCTAGGCTCACATGATGCCGTAATTTATATGAAAGCAGTAAACAGTTATATATATATATATCATCTGTAAATATATATATAAACATGATCAACCACCACGAAGCACCTCCATGGGGGATCGAAAATGTAAATAAAGCTGTAGAAGCAATCAACCGCCACGAAGTAAACTCCAGCCGGGATGAAATATAAAGAAAGATGTAAAAATGACCAACCGCCACGAAGTAAACTCCAGGCGGGACGAAATGTGTATATATATAACCGGTAAATGCACCAGATGTGAAATCCAGGCTCATCGAACATGGTTCGACCACAGTTTATATATATAAGTATATATATATAAAAGCAAATAAACGCTCTAGACGTGAGTCCAGGCTCAATCGAGGCATAACTCGATAATGTTAGTCCATATATATATATATATATATATATATACAAACAGAAATAAAACCACAAACCGAAGTCCAGGCCTACACACGCAACACGACTCTCAATGTGAATGACGGTGTGCGCAAAGATGAAGAGAAGTACTTTAAGGTATGTAAGAAGGCTTACAGTGGACTGCCAAAAAAGGCTTCAATGCCTTTAAAGCGATGAACACTCGGCTCCCGCCGATAAAAATATAGCAATATATAAGCTCACAAGTGTTTAAAATGAGAAAACACTCAGTTTATAGTGTATACAAAGGAAATTGGAAAGGGCTTCCTCGTATCTTCTCTTTTTAAAATGTCCACCCTAAGCCCTCTAATTATAGAGGGGGGAGCCACAGGTGTACCTGCGACTGCCCGGGGTTCCTCGGGCTCCGCGGGTTCCACCGTCTCAAAATACGTGCACGGATGCACTGTGATGTCCGCTCAAACTTTCAGAACTGCAATCCGGGCATTTGATTGAGGTGTATAAGACCTATTTTGGACCGCCATTGTCGAGAGCTACGCCATGACATGGGATTAGAGGTTGTACGAAGTCAGGAAGATGGGACCATGCCCTCGGTCTTCAAGCTTTAAATTCTATCCGGTGTGCTGCCCTGCGTAGTAGTCACTCAGGATTGGACTTCCTTGGTTCTTGTGGGACATTGCTGTGTAGAAATGTCTGTATGAGATGTTTTGACGGCGCAATGTAGGGTCCAGGTGAAAAAATGACGATTTTACCCCTCACCGGGGTTATCTCCGGTTTGGGCTGATAAAGTAGACGTTACTCAGGGTTATCTCTGAGATTGGACTGCTACAAGTACTGAAGGTCCTCAGGGTTATATCTGAGGTGTGCCTATCTTCCCGGTGTCATCTCCGGGTTATGTACTGAGTGCCTTGGTGTGAGTTCCAAGGTTGAAGCTGACTGCATGCATTTGAAACAAGCATTTTTGGGGTTATCTCCGGAACTGCAACCGCACTCCTTGGGGTTATCTCCAAGGTTAGAACTGTTATTCCTGGTGTTGTTTTCGGGACTGAGATTGAGCATCTCGGGGTTATCTCGAGATGAATCATCTGGTTCGGTGGACTTTTTAGTATTTGAATCGCATTATCTTCCGTGGTTATCTCTCGAAGACTTAATCGCCTCCGCAATGTTAGTGATAGGTGTGCAGAAAATTTTGAGTATCTACAGATGCCCCTCTTTATCATATTCATGCAATGCAATGGCATGGATAGGATAATGAATCCTAGACACTTGAAATGCAACAAGATAAACATGATGCCATGTGCAACAACATGCTGCAAATGTATGATGCATATGTTCTGTTGGATTGTTCTCCAACACGGTTGGAAGATTGCCGGCTCCCTGTTGCTTCTACCAAAGATGGCAATAGATAAGCATCCTGATGAACTGTCATGGATGTGAGATCCACAACTACCAGGAATCTTTGGGATTGTTGACATTGGGGTTATCACCAAAGTCTTGAATCCTTGATACAGACTTTATACTGAAGATGTATCTCTCATGTACAAGAGACTCTATGGGGATGTATCCTTATCTTTTTGAGGATGTGTATAACATATTCCATCATCGGTCCTCCCCGATGAGGGTGATCTTTCCTGGTTTGTATCGCCAGGATATATCAATGTTCGTCGATTATCGTTATCGCCAATTTGTGTTGTCGGGGTCATTTCGACCTTTTGGCGACACGTACATCACCGGATAATATCCCTGTTGGGTAAACTGTCAAGGTTGTTTGACCTTCGTTGACTTGTGCATCAACGGAAAATACGTGATACCCTCGCTGGGGATTTCTGTATTTGGACAGATGAACTTGCGTGATACCCCCACCGGGGAATCTGCTTGATCTTCGCTGATGTGTGCATCAACGACTAAAATCATCGGATGGCTTCCGACGCTTCGTTGGATTTACTTGCCAACGGTTGAAGTGATGTCAAGGTTGCTTGACCTTCATTGACATGTGCATCAATGGATGAAAATGCATGATACCCCCACCGGGGATTTCTATATTTTAGAATGCGTGATGCCCCCGCTGGGGATCTAAACTCAAGAATGTGTGATGCCCCCGCCGGGGATGTCGAAAGGATTAGGGTGACGACCCTGAATTGGCGGCATTGGACCTGCGAAAGGTATTGCCGAGGGCGACTTGCAACAGCTGAGATCATCGGCATAGTGTACCCTGTGTTTGGGCGAACACAATTGAGTGATATGTAGACCTACGGTTCGGTCTGAGAACACTAGGATTTCAAACTATTCTGCTCAATCGCATATCGTTTTTATTCCTAATTTGGCCTTTTTAGCTTGTTAAAACTCCTTTTTAACTCGAACTGGACTGAGCCGGAGGGGTGGGGCCCATGTAGGGGTGCCGTAGGTACACCTGCAGCAGCCACAAGTGGACTTATAGCCAACCGTGAATGCCCATAAATGGGCTGGTTGTTTTCCCAAGTTATTTTCAAGTCGCGTTGATAAGTAGGTTTTATACCTACTTATCCGGTATCTGTTACTTGAATTAGTTGCTTAATCTCATGTTTCTTAGTTACTTTTCATGCATTTTTTGTTTGTTTTATAGATTATATGCTTGGGAGCTGAAATCGCAAAGAATTGATATGAAATCGCAAGGAAAAATAATCCGGACATCGTTTGTGTTTTCATGTTTATTTCATGTTCTTGGTTTGGAACTTGGATTATACTGTAGAGCTTCTTCTTAGCTTTCCAGAACATCTTGAATCATTCTAATCGGAGTTCGGATGCAAGAGTTATGATCTTTGTACCAATGGACATTGAACGTCACTGTTTTGGGTGGCCATTTGCATAACATCTACTTCCAGCCCAATTTCGACCTTCCTCCGTTCGTTATTTCTTAATTCTCAGAGAATGAAAGTTGTCGAACTCGTCGATATCTTTGATTTGATAGGTGGTAGGCCTCGTAAATCTTCCTGGATCACACGTTATGGTCGTTTTCTCAAAGGACGCCAGAAAAGGTAGTACCCCGGGTGGCTTTTCCTTCACAAAAACCTCCGCCGAAGTGCATTCCAAATTGGAAAATAGTATTGACTCAAGGAATTCCAAGAGGACTTAAAGACATATAAAGATGCATATAAAAGGAGGAGAATCACAAGGATTAGGGGAAAGATTAGATTAGAGAGAGGATTTCATTAGATTAGAGTAGAGTAGATTAGATCAAAACACTAGTTCTTATTAGATTTGGAGATTGAAGCAACTTGGAGACCATTGAAGATTCAAAGTAGGAGCAAGGAGAGAGCATCAAATCTACAGACAAATAGATTCTATCTTCTTACCTTCTTATCTTCTTATCTTCTTCTATCTTTGTCTTTTATTGTTTATTCAATTGTGGATTCTTAGTTTTAATTCAATAATCATGAACTAATTCTTTGTTTGAGATTACAATGGATCTTATTGTGTAGTTTATTTTAATATGTTTCGTTATCAATTATGATGTTCTATTGTGAGGATTGTCTATTGTGATTTGGACTTAATTGTTTAATTGATTGGCCATCAATTACCGTGATAATCTATATGAACTCGAGAGATGAAGTATAGATTTAGATTTGATCATGATAGCATATGTTTGTGATTTCTGAATAGATGGAATTCATGATTCGTGTTTAGGATAGAGATATGCCTTTACGCCATATGTAATCTTATAGAGAACTTGTGCTTTAAATCCTTTTTAATTGTAATTCACATTGAGATATAGTGAATTAGTTAATTAGGGTGTCTTGCTTAATTCTATCATCTGTGGATTTAAATGAGTATGGGTATTATGCATTGAGAGGTGGTTTTATCTATTTTAGTGTTCTTGATTAACAATTCAGGATAGAAAATAATTGATGAGAAGTGTGTTAACTTAAATGAAGCAATAAGTGAAGTTGTGATCTTAAATCTCCGTAATCTTAATTTAACTAGTGGTAATTAGAATTAGTTTACTTATAAATTGAAATTCATTCGTTTAAATAAGATTGAGTTGGTTACGGATTAGTACTTGGTGATTTTTATTAAAAAATTCATCGTGGGAACGATACTCTACTTTCACTTTATTACTTGTTGACCACGTATACTTGCATGCTGTGCGTAATTACCCAACAAGTTTTTGGCGCCGTTACCGGGGAATTAGTTAATATATTTTTGCCAATATTAGCTTTAATCAAATTAGTCTTAATTTAAACTTTTTTTCCTTTTTATTTAATTCTCTTCCTATTTTTCTTTCTTTTCAGTACCACGTATGAATTTAATTATCAATGGTCAGATACGAGAATGACTCGACCCGAGGGGCGGGGATTGATGGTCTCAATGCATTTTCTACATTATCGTGTGACTTGAGACACTTTCGAGGAGGTTGGACGTTGTTCATGTTTCAACTTAATCAAAGGATAATGATTAATTACAATTATTATCTTTGGTAATCATCCGAAGTCATCAATGCACCGAATTAGTTTTGGTAAGGGACAACACGGTGGTGAATACCTCAACGATTATACATATGCTAATTATCATCAAGTTTTGGGGTATCACCCGGATTCGTCATGGAGCTATACTTATGAAGACCAATACTACGCTCCAAATCCAACATACACACCAGAATTTTCATGTCCACCTCCATTGCCACAAGAAGAAAAGCCAAATCCGAGGGATGTAATATTGAAGGGCATAGAAAACTTAGAGGAGATAAGGATTAGCCAAGAGCTGTCAATCCAAAATTTAATAATCGGATGGAACAACTCGTCACTACCTCAACCAATGGTCCTCAATACATGGCTTCCGAGACTGAGACAGATAATTCAAGGTTGGAGGAATTGTTGTCCAAGTTCGTAGCATCAAATGAGGAGAGGAGGATTAATCAAGAGCGATCAATTCAGAATCAAGAGATATCAATTCAAAATCTGTAGAACCAGATGGATCAAATGCTCAAAGCCTTGAACAACTGTCTTCAAAACAATTGGTGTTATAACGAGGATTCCGAGATTGATGAAGTGTCCGAACCAAACCTACAACTGGATGAGACACGAGATATTGAAAAAGAGGAGACAAGTGGGGATGAACTAACTATGAGTACTAACGAGGATGAGCCGATGTTATTATTCACAGTAACACAATTTCTGACTAATCAAAATCTCTGGTTTAGGTTTCCAATTAGGGTTTCTAATTATTAGAAATTCAAATATAAACTAGGGTTTTAAATTTACAATTTGGGTTTCCTAATTATCATAACATTATGTAACACACAACGTAAATCATATTACATAGTTATATAATAGTCTTAAACTCACAATTCACAGTTACCAAATAGCTTCGAACTCGTATTCGAGTTTTAAATTAGGGTTTCATAGTAAAACTAAGATTTGTCATATAACACCATAATTGACCAACCATTATCGGTCCACGTATACAGTACATATTTATAGCACTGAAAAATCAAAATATAATATTATTATATTATTATTCTCTTTCCTTGATAAAAATCCAAAATTAGGGTTTGGATTCCATATCTGATTATTCTTCCATATTTAACCTTATTAATTAAGGTAAAATAATTAACTTAATAATCGTACTAAAATTCATATAATAAAATAATTATTATAATTATTCAAAGAAAATCATTTCATATATTATTTAAATAATATGTAACTATATTTTCATGGAAAATAATTAATAAACATTCCTACAATAAAAGTAATTATTATAAGAATATACTTTTTAATAATCAATAATTCTAAAATAAAATTATTTGCAAATATTCATGTAATAAATATATTTTTATTTACCACATAAATACATATACACATTATCTTGTACAAATCCTCATCTTTAAAATAAAATAAAAAATTTATATCATAAAATTTCTTATTTATTTATATAAAAAATATCGGGTTGTTACAAGTATAGTACTGACTATTAGAACTTTGATGTAATTTCTTGTTATGAATTGAGTCTTTTTATGTTTGAAACTGGTATAATAAGGGTAACACAGTAAAAACAACTTGTTGATTGATTGAGTTTAAATTGATACATAATGGGATTCTAAAGGATAATGCTAGTTTGAATGAAAGAATGACAAGAATAAGTAGTGATGGCTAAAGTTAGACAAGAACCTAAGTTTGGGGAAATATTTGGGGTATATAAGCTATAAAAAAAAGAAAAAAAGAAAAAAAAGTATGAATAAACACCGTGGCGTGCTTGTCTAGTTTTGTGGCCTTTGTTACTTGAGTAAGTAAGCCCGAGGGGATTGTCTTTACACCTAGCGCCCTAAGGTCTTAATGGTCTAGGAGTCGTTGCTCGAAAGCTCGTTAAGGTAGCATTGAAAAGCCTAAGAGAATAAGACATTGCATAGCTATGTGTATATAAACCAAAAGAAAAAAAAATGAATAAAATGGGAAATAAGAGCAAAAACCCCCCGTAGATGAAAAGGAAAGCATAAGTATCCCATGTTGACCCTCGGTATTGGTAATTGTTTGATTTTAGTTGGATCTAGCTTGTTTTTGGATTTCTTGAGTTTACACTGTATGATGCCTTCGAAGAGACTTGTTATGTTTTAAATTTAATTTTATATAAATTAACATTGTTATGGAGCACAAACGCACTATATTAGTGATAACAGTTTAAGATTTGATGATTGATTGAGAAGTTATTGATTGATTTTGATATGATGTATTATCGTGTTTACTTGATTTTTCTAAGGTCGGTTGAATAGACTTGTTTCTGTCATTATTGCTGGATTCGTAGGCATGTAGATTAGTTGCATTGCATAGCATTGTTGTTTTGTATTTTTGCTTGAGGACAAACAAAGGTTTAAGTTTGGGGGTATTTGATAAGTAGGTTTTATACCTACTTATCCGGTATCTGTTACTTGAATTAGTTGCTTAATCTCATGTTTCTAAGTTACTTTTCATGCATTTTGTGTTCGTTTTGTAGATTATATGCTTCGGAGCTGAAATCGCAATGAATTGATATGAAATCGCAAAGAAAAGCAATCCGGACATCGTTTGGGATTTCATGTTTATTTCATGTTCTTGGTTTGACTTGGATTATATTGTAGAGAGCTTATTCTTAGCTTTCTGTAACATCTTGAATCATTCTAATCGGAGTTCGGATGCAAAAGTTATGATCTTTGTACCAACAAACGTTGAACGTCACTGTTTTGGGTGGCCATTTGCATAACATCCACTTCCAGACAAATTTCGACCTTCCTCCGTTCGTTATTTCTCAATTCTCAAAGAATAAAAGTTGTAGAGCTCGTCGATATCTTCGATTTGATAGGTGGCAGGCCTCGTAACTCTTCTTGGATCAAACGTTATGGTCATTTTCTCAAAGGAAGTTAGAGTAGAAAAGGTACCCCCGCTGGGATGGGCTTTTCCTTCAGAAAACCCCCACCGGGGCGGGCCCTTTACAATTATAAACCCCCGCTGGGGCGGGGGTACGCACAGAAAACTCAATTTTTGTCCAAATTTGAGTTCGAGAAGGATTATTTCGATCCGATTGACTCAAGGACTTCCAAGAGGACTTAAAGACATATAAAGAGGCATATAAAAGGAGGAGAATCACAAGGATTAAGGGAGAGATTAGAGTAGAGAGAGGATTTCATTAGATTAGAGTAGAGTAGATTAGATCAAAACAGTAGTTCTTATTAGATTTGGAGATTGAAACAACTTGAAGACCATTGAAGATTCAAAGTAGGAGCAAGGAGAGAGTATCAAATCTACAGACAATAGATTCTATCTTCTTATCTTCTTCTATCTTTATCTTTTATTATTTATTCAATTGTGGATTTTTAGTTTTAATTCAATAATCATGAACTAATTCTTTGTTTGATATTACAATGGATCTTATTGTGTAGTTTATTTTAATATGTTTTGTTATCAATTATTATTTTCTATTGTGAGGATTGTCTATTGTGATTTGGACTTAATTATTTAATTGATTGGCCATCAATTACCGTGATAATCTATATGAACTCGAGAGATGAAGTATAGATTTAGATTCGATCATGATAACATATGTTTGTGATTTCTGCATAGATGGAATTCATGATTCGTATTTAGGATAGAGATGCCTTTACGCCATATGTAATCTTATAGAGAACTTGTGCTTTAAATCCTTTTTAATTGTAATTCACATAGAGATATAGGTGAATTAGTTAATTAGGGTGTTTTCTTAATTCTATTATCTGTGGATTTAAGTGAGTATGGGTATTATGCATCGAGAGGTGGTTTTATCTGTTTTAGTGTTCTTGATTAACAATTCAGGATAGAAAATAATTGATGAGAAGTGTGTTAACTTAAATGATGCAATAAGTGAAGTTGTGATATTAAATATCCGTAATCTTAATTTAACTAGTGGTAATTAGAATTAGTTTACTTATAAATTAAAATTCATTCGTGTAAATAATATTGAGTTGGTTACGGGTTAGTACTTGGTGATTTTTATTAAACAATTCCTTGTGGGAACGATACTCTACTTTCACTTTATTACTTGTTGACCACGTATACTTGCATGCTGTGCGTAATTAGACTTTACCCAACACGCGCCGCGAAGGAAATCTGAGAGCTCTTCTTCAGACCTGTCCTGGTAACGTATGCATGTCTTCTTTTCCAGTTTTTATCCGTTGAAAAATGACTTATCACATGAAATGCATCTAAACACATAGTAGTGAATATGTATGCTTGTATGACTTGATAAAAAATATTTAATACAATAAATGTTAGTATTAAACCATGCTGAACATAATGATGTGAAAATTTTTGACTTTTGAAATAGTCAAATTGGCACCCTTTTTTTGCTATTTCTTATCCCATTTGAGGACAAATGAGCAAAAGGTAAAAATGCAAAGTAATCCTGGTAATTAAGATACCCTTATAGATTGATGACTTTGACATTTAGATGCATATAGTATGTATATGACTGTGGGTATGTGTGCAACTGAATGGCCACCTAGTCATGCCTATGTGCATGTGGATAATCCTATTTACAGAGGGGACTATGACAAAAATTTTCAAAAATGTAGGCATTGAATAGTCATGCTTTTTTAACTCTACTATAGACGTATGTTAAAGTAATGCATGCATGCATGTAGTTATAAAATACATTTTGAAAAGAAAGCTCCAGGTTAAAAATTACTACACCCTTTCCGAGGTGATTTGGAGACTTTTGTCCATATATCATGGATCCGGATCAGCCGAGTAGTTTCCGCAGGACCACTTCTGGTGTACGGAGGAGGGCTTCTGAAGTGCCTCGACCCCGTTTTGTTAGACAGCCTCGTCGTTTAGTGGAGGCGGTGATACGTCCAGTCCGGGTTGATGTTCCGGACGTCGAGGATGGGGAAGAGGATGTTTCGGTTGCGAATCCCGCTTCTGTTGCAAATGTTCCCCGCAGGGATTTACCAGGTATTTAGGTGGTGAACCCAGAGCTTCTAGGTGATTTGAGTCGACATCCTTCAGTTTACCTGCACGCAAACGAGGTATAAAGTTAGATCTTAATCTTCCTTTTTTCCTATTGATGAGGAGTAAAGGATTTTTATTTCGATCTGTATTTCGTGTAGGTTCCCGACATTACACAACCTCGAGGGAACTAGTTTAGCATCCACTCCATATACCAGACTCTGCATCCTGACTATAGAGCGATCGTGCATGACTGGGGATTTGGGGCATTCTTTTCCATCTTTCCCCGATGTCCCCTGGGTTACCTCGGGGCATTGTCTCGAGCTATTTGGTTTCACGGACTCGATCACTCCATTCTTTGGATCGTGAGGTGATGATGACGCTGATGGATTGGTGGTTTATCAAAGGTATGGAGTTTGGAGGGGCACCAGTGACTTGTACGACGTATATTACCCCCGACTGCCGTCAAATCCTTGCTAGGAGTTCCAGCTGAGGCGCTCAAGGGCAGGACCGTCCGTATGGGTCCTTTGAGCGTAGATGCTATGAGTGGGCTGTTGAGTAAGCCCATACCAGCTGATGTCAGAGTTGGGGATCACATTCTTTGGCGATTGTTTCTGATGATCATTAAGGGCTGCTTCATAGCTGAGAACTCTTCTACGGAGTCATTCGCTTTAATCAGCGCCACTCGGCATGTGGACCGTATAAGAGAGTACGACTGGGGTTCCTACACCCTTGCCTATTTCCTCAGGGGCATGTGTATACGTTCGCAGGGCTTGACCGAGGCTTGGTTAGGATTCTACCCATTTCTGCTGGTGATTGTTTCTCTTGTAATTTCCCATGTACAGGTTAAGAGTGTTAACTGACAGCAGATGTTTGCCTTTGTATTGACAGTTCTGGGCCTATGAGAGACTTCCATGCTTGCATCCTGTGAGTGTGTTAGGATTGGATACCTATCCACGAGGACGACGATGGCATCATTCCATACTGGCGGATGTCCCTGTAGCTGAGGGGTTTACTCATTATTGTCTACAATTGGAGTTATTGACAGCTGATGTCACCACATGGATTCCCTATTCTGGGGAGCACTTGGCACTGGATTTGAGGATGGGTACCCGACTGGTGTCGAGTTCGTGATTTCCACCCGTAGGGTTCCTCTCTTTACTGATGGAGGATGGGAGCTCTATTTAGGAGAGCGTGCTATTAGGAGCACCACATGAGAGATTCGTGAACCGATCTTTCCTCCTGCCAGGCGTTATTGGCCTGTGTTGCAATCACCCGTCATTGATATCCCATTGTTGGGTGTTGATGGTTTTGCACTGTCAGAGGGTCCTTGCACTCAGAAGATATTCCAGCATTGGTGGTCCCCTCGTACCATTGGAGCCCAGACCCGCGTCACTCAATTCATGGAGGATATGGTTCCAGGATTCGTGATGATGACGGATTGGCTAGCCTATGTCAGAGATCTGACTCATTTGACACAAATTGACAGTTTGACCCAGTGACTAGAATGGGCACATTTCTTTATCTGGCATTTGGGCAGAGATCCGGCAGAGGCTGATACTTTTGATCCCTCCAGCTCAGGCGCTGGCCCCTCAGTTGACCCATTTGGCTTTTCCGGTGCAGATCCTCCTTTGTATAGGCATGATATCCCTATTGATAGAGATCTAGTGACTCAGGAGGAGTTACATCAGGTGGACATGATTGATGATGTAGATATTAACACCATTGTCTTCTTCTGATGTGTATTCTAGTTATCTCTTTTGATAGGCCTCTTGTTAGATATTCGGTGGCTGTGCCCCATTCTCGCTATATCTTTTGATAGGCCTCTGTTAGTAGTAGGGCGTCTGTGCCCCATTTCCCTGTATTTTTAGCTGTACAGCGATGATGTATGTAGATGATGATGTAATTAGGAATGTATGTACTATTTTCTATTCCCTACATCATATTACTATCTATTATCTGTAATGCATGTATCATGTTATGCATATGTATGTATGTCCAAAGATATTCAGCATTGACCCCTGGATGGTCTTATGACACGGCCTACAAAGATGTCTTCTTCGACAGTCAGCCGCATAGATCACACCCCACCAGTATTGGTGGCATCCCGTCTGAGATCCTGGTATGATAGTATGTCACCCCCAGATAGGGTGACTATAGACCAGCTATTACAACATTCTATGACCCTCCTGATGTTTCAGGTTCCTGCAGGCTTCGTAGAGGGTATGCTGGAGCATTGGATACCGAATAGATAGGTTTTCTGGTTTAGTACCCAGGAGTTGACTCCTACATTGGAGGAGTACGAGCGGTTGACGGCTCTGCCTGTGACAACCCAAGAATTTAGATAATTTATTTAAATCTTAATTGATGGATTAAAGGTTATATTATAAACCTAGACTGAAAATGAGTGTATGGATTTGACATTTCTGTGAAGGAATTTTAAGGATTTCAAAATTTTTGGCCAAGACTTGAATGATTTGGTAGACTGTAGTGATAATCTGGTAATGAGGTATAAGATTTCGGTGGATTTAAAATTCCTGTGAAGAATTATCAAGGTTAAGTATCTAAGTGTATACGACTCAGTATATGTGATCATTTATGTGAACAGTAAATTTTTATGTGTATAGTTTGTGGATAAGGATCAAATCTTGATTAGATAAGTTACATCGGTAACAAACCCTAAAGTTATGTTAAGAATATCAAGGATAAGTTAGAAAACTTTAACGATTGTTTAGAAACCCTAACGATACGTCCGGAAACCCTAATTTGGGAACTCAAATGTTAAGAATAAAAGCTTAAGTGTAACAAGTTATGGAATAAAAGGGAAATGTCCAAAATACCCTTCAATTTATAGGGGAAAAGACCAAATTGCCCTTAGTGAATGCAAAATGACCGAAATACCCTTTTCTTAAAACTTAAGTAAAAGATTTGCCAAAATCTTGTGAGTCACCACTTTAAAGTTTATCCCATTGTTAAAATCTTCTAAGATCAGATATTTCTTGCCACCTTGCAAGGATTGGATACATTGAATCAAAAATCAAAAATTTAAGTAAGTAAAAATCTTACTTTATCTCTCATTCATGCCCAACCAATTCTCTCTCTAGCTTTTCAAAATTTAGAGTGTGAAAGAGTGAGAAACCAAGCTATGATCAAGCTTGAGCCTTTCAAGAACAGGATTCAAAGATCAGAAATTAAGATCAAAGCTTTTAAAGGTATAAAATCCTAAACTTATAAATCTATGTGTTTCAGGTTAGATGTTGTTAGTTGTTGTTAAAAGTTGTGTTTAAGGATGTTATTTAGTGATCCAAGATGTAACATCAAGGATCCAAAATATCTAGAAGCCAGAAAATAAAGTTTTAGAACTGACTTAGGACCCTAAAAATAAGGCCTGACAGCCTAATGGCGAGGCCTCTAAATCCTTCCGTGTTAGCTGTTTATAGTGTTTTAAGTTATAGAACTGTAGTATGTCATATGGACTATGATCTGGAATGGGAAACAAGGTCAGATCATATGTGGATTACAAGTTTTAAGCGGTCAAACCTAGTTGACCGATCACGAAAAACTAAGTTTCTGAGCAACCCAGAAACCCAGAATTTCTGACAACCACTTTTGAAGCTTTAGATCTTGCATGTGTTTGCTAGTTTGGCCATGTTGTTGTATTGATGTTGTAGACTGACATATAGGCTACACATACATGCCATTATCTCATTTAGATCTTACATAGAATCAAAGTTGTGAGTGGTCAAACCAGCGTTGACCAACTGCCTAGGACAAATTCTGGAAAACCCAGAAATCGTGAAGAACAATTCCTGATCACTACTTTGACCGGCCAGAATCTCTTAGATTTGCTGTTGTTTTTATGATCTGATGTTATAGAGTTGTTCTTTGATATCTCTACTACAAGTGTGAATCTTTAGATCACACAAACCAAGCCCAGAAAGCTAAGATTCAAGGGCTCAAAATAGGTACCTCGACTGTTCTTCAAATCTGGAAAACCCAAAAATTTAGGAACAGTGTCTGACAAGTTTTGTAGGGCTTAGATCTTGCTGATATGATGTATGTTGGCCATGAAATTGATTTAGGGTTGTAGTACTACATTAGTACTACAACATTAACATAAATACAAGCCCAGAAACTTAATGATCTAAGATTAAATGGTGGTCAAACCTGGTAACTCGGCAACTGACTAAGAAGTTCTGGGTTTGATGAAGAACACCTATAGTGACGGTTCATCGCTATAGGGCCCTTTAGTGACACTTAATTTATAAAAATTAATTATTTTAATAAATAATTAGAGAAAAATAGTTTTTAATTATTAAAAATAGAAAATAAATTCCTAAATATTATTTTAAAGCCTAAAAATGGGTTTTTAATAATTTTGAGTATATTTCATAAATATTTAATATTTTTGGAATATTAATGGTATTTAATTTATTTAATTATAATATTAAATAAATTACTTAAAAATGGTTTTAATACTTGAAAAATCATTTAAAATAATTATGGTGTTAGAAAATATTTTAAGTTATTTCTAATGACTTATAATATTTTGTGATGAATTTCATTAATAAATTAATATTAATTGTAATTGATTTATTTAATGAATATATTAAATAAATTATGAAAAGGATCGGAGAAATTAAAGTAGGGTATCAATTGTAATACCTATTTTATCCCACCAAACGAAAAACCAGTTGGGAATTTCGTTTCGTAAAACTTCGGGACAGATTCGGATAAACCAAGAGTGGTTGTGAATGGGATTCTGGTAATAAAATACTTGCGTAAAGGAATCAATATAATCCCAATAGCTGTACCTGGTTTCTGTTAAATGAGTGGATTCAATAGTACGGGTAGGATGGGGATTAATACCCCAATTAGCAAGAGGCATAATACTCTTGATAGTGGTTTTGCTGTATTGTATTGGACTGGTTGGTTTAGATGGATCATGAAGCGTGTGCTTTATATCCATAGATCTTTATTTCTAGAATGATTTGCTCATACACATAACGATCTTGGTTAAAATGAGGAGGAGGCTGTTGAGTCGTTAAATAACGTCGTTTGATCTCCCATGGATCTTTCATCCATTTCATCATCACATTCAATAAACAAATCTGCTTTCTTCCACATAAGTATTTGGAATATATTGTTAGGGTAAAAGAAGAACATCTTTTACTGTAGGTTGGCTAGAAGAAGCCGAAGAATTACTGGAATGAGGGTTCAAGCTAGGAATAAATGTACTCTCTGATAACCAAAGAACTGAAATCCTTCAATCCTATAAGAATGATACAGACCCAATTAGGGAAAGGACCAGAGAAAAGGGTTGATCAAGCATGTCTGTCAACGATTTACAAGAAATAATAGCCACACTCCACAAGACGGATAAAGGAAAGGATTCAAAACGCGACTTTAGTGACGTCCCACTTAATCAAGCATTAACCCTGATCTATCTTAATTAATACATGGCATGAAATTTTAAAAACATATTAAATATATCTTTCTGGATAAATTACCACATATATGATCTCATGAAATTCTTTGTTGATTAGGGGTAGGGTTCTACCTAAAACTATGAAAGGATGTGTTTTTTTTCTGTATATGGCGGTTTTTTTAAAGACAATATAATGTTACGATATATAAAGCATTTCTAAGAAGTAAGAACGATTATGATTATCGATTCTTGATTGATATCTTTGTTTTGTATCGATTACTATTCTCAGTATGATAATTTAAAAGCTCAAGTAAGGAAACATAATAATTAACAGAAGCAATAATTAAAACTTACAGAAGAGTCTTGGATATCTTCAAACTTCAAATTTATATATTTATCAAGTATTTTATAGAGAGAGGTACAAAGAGAATACAAAGGAAAATTCTAAAGAAAGTTCTGCCTCAACAAGGGTGAGGTCTCCCTTATTTATACAAAAGAGAAGGAGAGAAAGGATTAGACGTGTCTTGGATGGTGGAGTCGAGCAGTAATCCTTATCTTTTCTTTTTATCCCTTAGCCATAGGAAGTGGAGGATAAGAGACAAGCTGTCGGCAAAGTGGGAATACTGTAGTGGACAGGTGGCTTGTCAGTTTCTGATAATAGAGAGGTAACTGGATAAGCATCGTTGCTGGTGGGAACACTGTACTTGTTTTCTTCTGATTATTGATGCTGTAGTGGAGAATAACTTTATTTTCCTTTTCCTTTTTTGTCCTGCGCCATCTTCTCAGAAATCATTGAAGTGAGAGAGTCCCAAAAGTCTCCCATGGTAGGCTCCGTTTCTTGACTTTCTCCTGCTAAAACATTGAATTGATTGTCATCCTGTTCAGAGTCTTCATCACTGTTAATAGTCTTTATGGAGGCATCATCCGGGACTAAGGATTGTAAGAATTGTGTCTTCATATAATCCATAGTTTTAACTAAGAATTCTGTTTCAGTTAAGTTTGGAAACTTTTGTTTTAAGTCTGTTTGGATTTTAACAAAAGGATTTCTCGAGGTTGATCTTTGGAAGGCTCGAGGTATAACATCTAAACAGGCCTGGGTATGACCTTTTATGGTCTTGAGGAGTTCTGGTAAAGTGGGGTTAAGCCCTTTGTCCCACCACTTGGTAAAATATACTCTTTTTAGGCGAGTGATCTTATTCTGGTAATCACACTGAAAATCCCACTTCCAAATCAAGGAATTCCAAAGCGGATTATGAAATGGGCAAACAATTTTGCATAGATAAATCTTTTTATTTACCCAGATATGGACATAGGCAACTTGCCATTCCTTGAATGCTGTTTGAACGGATTCTGGTAGGGTATCAATTGTAATACCTATTTTATCCCACCAAACGAAAAACTAGTTGGGAATTTCGTTTCGTAAAACTTCGGGACAGATTCGGATAAACCAAGAGTGATTGTGAATGCGATTCTGGTAATAAAATACTTACGTAAAGGAATCAATATAATCCCAATAGCTGTACCTGGTTTCTGTTAAATGAGTGGATTCAATAGTACGGGTAGTATGGGGATTAATACCCTAATTAGCAAGAGGCATAATACTCTTGATAGTGGTTTTGCTGTATTATATTGGACTGGTTGGTTTAGATGGATCATGAAGCGTGTGCTTTATATCCATAGATGCTGTTTCTAGAATGATTGGCTCATACACATAACGATACTGGTTAAAATGAGGAGGAGACTGTTGAGTCGTTAAATAACGTCGTTTGATCTCCCATGGATCTTTCATCCATTTCTCATAATTCTGTTCAATAAACAATACTGTTTCTTCCACATAAGTATTTGGAATATACTGTTCGGGTAAAAGAAGAACATCTTTTACTGTAGGTTGGCTAGAAGAAGCCGAAGAATTACTGGATTGAGGGTTCAAGCTAGGAAATTCTGTATAATATAGAATAGTTACGCCTTACTGGCCTCATTGATCATGCCGCGACCTCTCTTGGTCATTCCGCAAATATTCTCTAGTTAGAAAATCCCAGAAGAATTACATTTTCCTTTGATATACTCAATATCAAAGTCAATCATCGATAAAATACTTTGCCAAGTAGCAAATATCTGTTTGGATGCTAAATTTTGAACATCTTTTTAAAGATTTGTTTTGCAAATTTGAGCAAATAACTCTAATTAGAAGTCTTTGATTTAAAAGATCATCCCGAAATTTTAAAACACGGTTGACAATTGAAAGACATTCTTTTTTAATAGTAGGATAATTTAAAGAGGTCCTTTCCAAGTTCACGAAGTGAAGCGAATAAGATCTTCTTTATTCTTTGTTAGGATTAAATTGTTTTAAAATACCACCATATCCGGTATTGGAAGCATCTGGATTCGAACGATCTTTTTCCATTCGAGATTAGGTAAGGACAAACAAGGTAAGCTGTTTAACTCTAGATTTAATCTTTCTTCATCGCATCAAGATGTTCTTCTTGATCCAAGGTAAATGATTTTTAGAAGGCGAGTATCTGAGAATAGAAGCATCTTGGGAAAGATTTGGATAGTAATCACGAATATAATTTAAACTTCCCAAAAATCTTTGCAGTTGATTAATGTCTTTAATTTCATCCGGAAACTTAGATGCAAATTCAATACATCTATCAATTGAAATAATAGTTCCATTAGAAATATTATGTCCAAGAAATCTGATCTTTGTTTGGAAAAGCTTCATTTTAGGGGCAGAAACTACCAAACCATTTTTTATGATAACATTTTTAAAAATATTTAAATGTTTAATATGTTGTTCAATGGATGAAGAGAAAATTAAAACATCATCAATGTAACAGATAATAAATTCAGTAAAGGGATTAAAAATATCATTCATGATGTGCTGGAATTCTGAAGGTCCATTTTTTACTCCAAATGGAAGAACATTCCATTCATAGTGACCAAAAGGTACTGTAAAAGCAGTTTTATAAGTATCCTGTTCTCTAATTTGAATTTGCCAAAATCCTGATTTCATATCAAATTTAGAGAAAATAGTGGCATCATGAAGATGGTCAAGAAGATCCTTTTTATTCGGAATAGGATATCTAATCCATTGAAGGGCTTCATTAAGAGGTTTATAGTTGATGATGAGTCATGGAGTTCCTCGTTCAATTTCTGAATTTTTATTGACATAAAAGGCAGTATAGCTCCAGGGAGAGGTACTAGATTTTATTAATTTTTTCTGTTGAAGGGACTCAATTTCAGTTTTGCAAAGGAGTAAATATTCTTTCTTCATCTGGCTGGGTCGAGATTTAGTAGGAATATTTTTCTCATTAAAATTAGGGATATAAGGAAGAGAAATAATATGTTTCTTCCTGTTCCAGAAAGCATTTGGGACATCACTGCAGATTTCAGTTTGAAGAGTTTTATGGATTAATTTTATTTTTTCCTGTAGAGAAGGTTGTAAAATTTCTCGTTACGTAGTAAGAAATTTTATTTCTTTTTGAATAAAATTGATTTGTTTTCTTTAGAATAAATCATGTTTTGACTTGATTTAATTCTTTTAGTGTAAGGTTTCGTAATAAATTCAAAAACAATATATACATTATTAAGAGTTGTATGAATTCCTAAAGTATCAATTTTTGAAATAGGCATTAAAAGGCATAAAAAAGGGGTGCCTAGAATGATACTTTGATTCATATTACGGATAAGAACAAAAGAAGTAGGTAAACAGAGACCTTGATTACTGATTAAGGCTTGAGAATTTTATACTTAATATTCATAGTATTACCGCTTGCACTAGTTAGAGATTGAGTGGTCTACGGAAGTACTTGATAGAATTAATCCTTCTTGAATACGAGTTCATGTCAAGACCACTATCAACAAGAAGAGCAATGGCGTCTTTAATAATAAAATACGGTTTGATAATAAAAGTAATTCTAATATACCATTTACGGAAAACTACTTGATTCATAAGCATTAAATATTGTTCGGAAGATTACGGTTTATCGAAGATTCAGAGTTGTTTAGAGTATTCTATATTATCCTCGCATTTGTGATTTAAGCGATTTTTAATATTTTTAAATCATGAAAGATAGTAATATTACTATTACGTAAATGTTTTATTTGATTTTAAAATATTTATTTCATTTTTTAGATCCTGAATAGTAGTAGGCTTCTCAATGGTAGAAACGCCAAGAATACGTTTCATAACCTCTTTCATACTGTACTGATTAATGGGAAGAGTATTTTCATCCTTTTGAGTTTTATAATAGATTTCTAAAAATTTTAATTTAATTTCTGGGTCTTTAATTTGATCGGCTAGGTCAAGAAGGGATTTTTGGTGGTCAGTTAAAATATTAATACTAGGACCTCCAATATCTAAACCATTCATCTCGACGATAGCTTTCCGAAGAATTAGCTTCGATGTTGTATTACGATTATTAATAATGACTGAGTTTGACATTGTTCATTGTCAGAATTATTATCAGATTCTGAATAGACTTCTGCTAAATCATTTTCTGAGCTGGACTCGAAATCGTTATTAGATAAACAATTAAGAATTTGCTGTTGAATTTCTTCATCAAGGGATAATTCATTAAGTTTTTGTTTTAATTTTGAATTGCATTTATTAGCAAAGTGTCCTGCTTTTTCCACATTTATAGCATTGAATTTTAGATTTATCTTTTTTTTCGCTACTCTTTCTTTTCTGGAAATTTTTCGTGGGGTTTTGGTTTTCAAGATTTCTTAGAAGAACGTTTAGGTAAGATCTAAAAGGTTTAGAACTTTGTTGTTTTTAGCTTTACGAGGATACTGTAATTTTGTGTCATAAGAGAATTGATCGCAAAATTCTCCTATTTCATGTCTTTTAGTAAGATTTCATTTTTTTCATTAATTGTTGAAGTTTCATATCATTACATAATGACAATCCTTCTTCGATAAATCTTTGAAATAAGATGGCCATAGGAATCTTGGTCATAAGGTATACTCATAATACGGTCGTGTTTATCTCTAAGTTTTTTAAACTTTTTCTCAAGAAGAAAGTAGGAAGTCCATCTACAAATTTGGCCTTCCAATGTTCCTTTGTTAGCATCTCGCTCTTTGCATAACTTTCATTAAAAAACATCTTTATACCATCTAAAATGGGTTAAGGATGGGCAACGAAGGTTCCGTAAGAGTTCTCTACTTCTATCGGTATTGATCTCATCTCCGGTCCTACAAAATGATGAGCGATAGCTTGGACTAAGGTGTAACAAGCATCTTCTCTTCTGGTTTCGAGTTTAGTAATAGGGTCAGTATCATTCTTATAGGATTGAAGGATTTCAGTTCTTTGGTTATCAGAGAGTTCATTTTCCCACCATCCTTTAAGAATGCAAGTAAAACCGTTTACTAAGAAACGACAGATCTGATGGTTTGTGTTTTCATTCTGTTTGCAGACTATTGCATACATCAAAATATGATGGATGGTTTCAAAAATTTGATATTCTGTCTTACCATCGATATTCCATTCATAGATGGTTTTACCATGATAAGACTTACGGGAATGAAGAAAGTCTTCTTCATACTGAGAATATCCGAGGAGTAGTGCAGGGGTAGTAGTACCTACTAGGTCGAGATAAAGCCATTCTATTAATAGGCTTTTCATTTATAAGTAGTTTTATTAATATTTTGCATTTCACGAAAATTATTCGGATTTCAAAAATATTAATAGGAAATATCGGAATCTTCTTCTTCATTATCGATTATTATTATTCTTTGGTATGAGAGGAAGGTTGTCCGAACATCATATTGATGCGGGGACGAGGATGCGGGTGTGAGCTTTAAATCTTTCATTTTATTTAAAAGATTTTCAATAAAATTATCTTTGGTTTTAGAAGATTTCATTTTAAAATTATTAACTTCTAAAGGTGGCTTAATAGTTCTTGAGTTGAAGGTCAATTTTTGAGGAACAATTTGGCAATTATTATTAATATGATTTATTTGCTCTTGATCACAGTTAACTTTGTTTTCCTCTGAGTTTGAAGGAATAAATTAGTATAATTATTACATTTAGACAAGGGCAAAATGTCTTTAATCTTTACTTCTTCTTGTTGATGAGAAACTTGAAATATCAACATATCTGATTAATAACTAAGGGCTTTAAATTTTCATTTCGAGCTAAGTTCAAGAGAGACTTGGGAGGGGATGAATAGGTGAATAATATTACCATTTGTGATAATCCAATCTTTTTGAATTCCAGTTAATACATTTAGTTGATTTTCGGTATAAAAATCTGATTTTTAGACAAAATTATAATACCATTTAGCAAATGATAATATACACTCGTTACTATTCAGATAAGCATAATAATTAGCTTTAATTTACGCTAACTTATCATTATCATGATTTTTAAAATACCAATTTCTAAAATTACGGTATTTGTTACTGCATAAACTCTGGTTTAAACATCATTGAATTTTACTATTTGGAGAAAAATCCATTTAACACTCAAAATTCATATCACTAGCGGTTGGACTATAAGGTCTTACATTACGAGGAGTAGCCTCATAAATACCATGAGGTATTTGGTTTTCGAAATATGAATTCCTCTAATTATGTCTTCATTTTGACAGACTCATTCTTTGGGATTTTAGACTCTTGATAAAAGCAGATTCTAAAGGGTCGAGACACAGATTGTCTCAGATGATTCGGAAAATCAATATTATAAGAAATATTATTAATAGATCGACTTGGGTAAAAGGTCTTTGAAATTTTAGGTAAATATTTCCATTCTTTGGTTTGAATAACATCTTCAATGTTTTGTCTAATTATAGGTGCGGTAGGAACGACATTAGTAATTTGCCATTGTTTTGGGAAAGTAATTTCTTCCCGAGGATCATTAAGGAATAACCACTTGACTACTAAAAGATTAGTATCTATAAGAGACGGTATGTGTCCTTGGCGGCTTCTTTCGATATAAGGGTTTAAAGTTGTTAAAACTTTAAAGGTATATCTGGAATAATATGGCAAAAGGAGGATCCGGGTAGATATTCATAACCATGAGATATAATTCTCATCTCTAAAACTTTTGACAAATTATTATCGATTCTGGCAACACTTAAATTCGGATAGATATTAAAATATACTGGTCCATGGGCAAGGCTAGTTTCAATAGCTCCCATGAGAGAGGCTTTCCAGTTAAGACACCTACCATCTCTAAGTGTACACTGAATACTGGTATTTTGGCCAAGTAAAGTCAAAGGATTGAAGGGTACTTGGAAAAGTCCTATGTGAACATATTTATATTTTTGCAAAAAGGGGTACAAGTCTTCAACATGCAATAAATATAAAATTTATTATCTGTTACATTGATGATGTTTTAATTTTCTCTTCATCCATTGAACAACATATTAAACATTTAAATATTTTTAAAAATGTTATCATAAAAAATGGTTTGGTAGTTTTTGCCCCTAAAATGAAGCTTTTCCAAACAAAGATCAGATTTCTTGGACATAATATTTCTAATGGAACTATTATTCCAATTGATAGATGTATTGAATTTGCATCTAAGTTTTCGGATGAAATTAAAGACATTAATCAACTGCAAAGGTTTTTGGGAATTTTAAATTATGCGTGATTACTATCCAAATCTTTCCCAAGATGGTTCTATTCTGTATACTCGCCTTCGGAAAAATCCTTTACCTTGGACTGAAGAACATACTAATGCAGTAAGAAAGATCATCATATTGATCTGGGACGAGGATGCGGGTGTGAGCTTTAAATCTTTCATTTTATTTAAAAGATTTTCAATAAAATTATCACTGGTTTTAGAAGATTTCATTTTAAAATTATTAACTTCTAAAGGTGGCTTAATAGTTGCAGGTTGAAGTTCAATTTTTTGAGGAACAATTTGGCAATTATTATTAATATGATTTATAAATATGTTTATAAACTAACATGGTATAAATTAAAGTTTTAACAACTTTAAACCCTTATATCAGAAAGCAAAGCCAGCAAGGACATACTGTCCTTATAGATACTAATCTTTTTAGTAGTCAAGTGGCTATTCCCAGAATGATCCCTTGGGAAGAAATTACTTTCCCAAAACAATGGCAAATTACTAATGCCGTTCCTACCAGACCTATAATTAGACAAAACATTGAAGATGTTATTCAAACCAGTAATGGAAATATTTACCTAAAATTTCAAAGACCTTTTACCCGAAGTCGATCTATTAATAATATTTCTTATAATATTGATTTTCCTGAATCATCTAGACAATCTGTGTCTGACCCTTTAGAATCTGTTTATCAAGAGTCTAAAAATCCCAACAATGAGTCTTTCAAAAATGAAGACATAATTAGAGGAATTCATATTTCTAAAAACCAAATACCTCATGGTATTTATGAGGCTACTCCTCAGAACAGAAGACCTTATAGTCCAACTACTAGTGATATGAATTTTGAGTGTTCAATGGATTTTCTCCAAATAGTAAAATTCGCCAATGTTTAAAACCAGAGTTTTGCAGAACAAATGCGAATTTTAGAAATTGGTATTTTAAAAATCATGATAATGATAAGTTAGCAGAAATTAAAGCTAATTATTATGCTTATCGGAATAGTAACCAGTGTATATTATCATTTGCTAAATGGTATTATGATTTTGTCTTAAAATCAGATTTTTATACTGAAAATCAACTAAATGTATTAACTGGAATTCAAAAAGATTGGATTACCAAAAATGGTAATATTATTCAGTCTATTCATCCCCCTCCTAAGTCTCTTGAACTTAGCTCTGGAAATGAAAATTTAAAGCCCTTAGTTATTAATCCGTATGTTGATATTTCTGAAGTTTCTCATCAACATGAAGAAGTAAAGATTAAAGACATTAATTAAGATAGATCAGGGTTAATGCTTGATTAAGTGGGACGTCACCAAAGTCGCGTTTTGAATCTTTGTCCTTATCCGTCTTGTGGAGTGTGGCTATTATTTCTTGTAAATCGTTGACAGACGTGCTTGATCAACCCTTTTCTCCGGTCCTTTCCCTAATTGGTATCAGAGCCATGTTAGTTTATTAACATATTAATGAATATATTACTTATAAATTACACATATATGGTCACCTTTGAAAAATGACTAATTTTTCAACCTCTCTTTCAACCGTAGCCAATCCTCAAACTTCTACGGTTGAAAGCAACCGAGGCGATAGCCTATCGGGATGTTAAGGAAGCCTTAGATAAATGGACTATTCCTAAGATCAAACCAGATACAATTTATAAAATTGGAACCTTTGATTTTATCAGTAAAAGAATAATTAAGACTTTTGAACATGTTGTTCCTTTGCAAAATAATGATGAAATTTTATATTTATTGCATGTTGAAGACTTGTACCCCTTTTTGCAAAAATATAAATATGTTCACATAGGACTTGTCCAAGTAGCCTTCAAACCTTTGACTTTACTTGGCCAAAATACCATATTCAGTGTACACTTAGAGATGGTAGGTGTCTTAACTGGAAAGCCTCTCTCATGGGAGCTATTGAAACTAGCCTTGCCCATGGACCAGTATATTTTAATATCTATCCGAATTTAAGTGTTGCCCTAACTGATAATAATTTGTCAAAAGTTTTAGAGATGAGAATTATATCTCATGGTTATGAATATCTACCGGATCCCCTCCTTTTGCCATATTATTCCGTATACACCTTAAAGTTTTAACAACTTTAAACCCTTATATCAGAAAGCAAAAGCCGTTGAGGACATATCTTGTCCTTATAGATACTAATCTTTTTAGTAGTCAAGTAGCTATTCCCAGAATGATCCCTTGGGAAGAAATTACTTTCCCAAAACAATGGCAAATTACTAATGTCGTTCCTACCAGACCTATAATTAGACAAAACATTGAAGAGGTTATTCAAACCAGTAATGGAAATATTTACCTAAAATTTCAAAGACCTTTTACCCTAAAGTCGATCTATTAATAATATTTCTTATAATATTGATTTTCCTGAATCATCTAGACAATCTGTGTCTGACCCTTTAGAATCTGTTTATCAAGAGTCTAAAAATCCCAGCAATGAGTCTGTCAAAAATGAAGACATAATTAGAGGAATTCATATTTCTGAAAACCAAATACCTCATGGTATTTATGAGGCTACTCCTCAGAACAGAAGACCTTATAGTCCAACTGCTAGTGATATGAATTTTGAGTGTTAAATGGATTTTTCTCCAAATAGTAAAATTCGCCAATGTTTAAACCAGGAGTTTATGCAGAACAAATACCAGAATTTTAGAAATTGGTATTTTAAAAATCATGATAATGATAAGTTAGCAGAAATTAAAGCTAATTATTATGCTTATCGGAATAGTAACCAGTGTATATTATCATTTGCTAAATGGTATTATGATTTTGTCTTAAAATCAGATTTGTATACTGAAAATCAACTAAATGTATTAACTGGAATTCAAAAAGATTGGATTACCAAAAATGGTAATATTATTCAGTCTATTCATCCCCCTCCTAAGTCTCTTGAACTTAGCTCTGGAAATGAAAATTTAAAGCCCTTAGTTATTAATCCGTATGTTGATATTTCTGAAGTTTCTCATCAACAAGAAGAAGTAAAGATTAAAGACATTAATTAAGATAGATCAGGGTTAATGCTTGATTAAGTGGGACGTCACCAAAGTCGCGTTTTGAATCTTTGCCTTTATCCGTCTTGTGGAGTGTGGCTATTATTTCTTGTAAATCGTTGACAGACGTGCTTGATCAACCCTTTTCTCCGGTCCTTTCCCTAATTGGTATCAGAGCCATGTTAGTTTATTAACATATTAATGAATATATTACTTATAAATTACACATATATGGTCACCTTTGAAAAATGACTAATTTTTCAACCTCTCTTTCAACCGTAGCCAATCCCTCAGCTTCTACAGTTGAAGCAACCGAACTGATAGCCTATCGGGATGTTAAGGAAGCCTTAGATAAATGGACTATTCCTAAGATCAAACCAGATACAATTTATAAAATTGGAACCTTTGATTTTATCAGTAAAAGAATAATTAAGACTTTTGAACATGTTGTTCCTTTGCAAAATAATGATGAAATTTTATATTTATTGCATGTTGAAGACTTGTACCCCTTTTTGCAAAAATATAAATATGTTCACATAGGACTTGTCCAAGTAGCCTTCAAACCTTTGACTTTACTTGGCCAAAATACCAGTATTCAGTGTACACTTAGAGATGGTAGGTGTCTTAACTGGAAAGCCTCTCATGGGAGCTATTGAAACTAGCCTTGCCCATGGACCAGTATATTTTAATATCTATCTGAATTTAAGTGTTGCCCTAACTGATAATAATTTGTCAAAAGTTTTAGAGATGAGAATTATATCTCATGGTTATGAATATCTACCCGGATCCCCTCCTTTTGCCATATTATTCCGTATACACCTTAAAGTTTTAACAACTTTAAACCCTTATATCAGAAAGCAAAGCCAGCAAGGACATACTGTCCTTATAGATACTAATCTTTTTAGTAGTCAAGTGGCTATTCCCAGAATGATCCCTTGGGAAGAAATTACTTTCCCAAAACAATGGCAAATTACTAATGCCGTTCCTACCAGACCTATAATTAGACAAAACATTGAAGATGTTATTCAAACCAGTAATGGAAATATTTACCTAAAATTTCAAAGACCTTTTACCCGAAGTCGATCTATTAATAATATTTCTTATAATATTGATTTTCCTGAATCATCTAGACAATCTGTGTCTGACCCTTTAGAATCTGTTTATCAAGAGTCTAAAAATCCCAGCAATGAGTCTTTCAAAAATGAAGACATAATTAGAGGAATTCATATTTCTGAAAACCAAATACCTCATGGTATTTATGAGGCTACTCCTCAGAACATAAGACCTTATAGTCCAACTGCTAGTGATATGAATTTTGAGTGTTAAATGGATTTTTCTCCAAATAGTAAAATTCGCCAATGTTTAAACCAGGAGTTTATGCAGAACAAATACTAGAATTTTAGAAATTGGTATTTTAAAAATCATGATAATGATAAGTTAGCAGAAATTAAAGCTAATTATTATGCTTATCGGAATAGTAACCAGTGTATATTATCATTTGCTAAATGGTATTATGATTTTGTCTTAAATCAGATTTTTATACTGAAAATCAACTAAATGTATTAACTGGAATTCAAAAAGATTGGATTACCAAAAATGGTAATATTATTCAGTCTATTCATCCCCCTCCTAAGTCTCTTGAACTTAGCTCTGGAAATGAAGAAGACTTTCTTCATTCCCAGAAGTCTTATCATGGTAAAACCATTTATGAATGGAATATCGATGGTAAGACAGAATATCAAATTTTTCAAACCATCCATCATATTTTGATGTATGCAACAGTCTGCAAACAGAATGAAAACACAGACCATCAGATCTGTCGTTTCTTAGTAAACGGTTTTACTTGCATTCTTAAAGGATGGTGGGATAATGTACTCTCTGATAACCAAAGAACTGAAATCCTTCAATCCTATAAGAATGATACTGACCCTATTACTAAACTCGAAACTAGAAGAGAAGATGCTTGTTACACCTTAGTCCAAGCTATCGTTCATCATTTTGTAGGACCAGGACAGATCAATATCGATAGAAGTAGAGAACTCTTACAGAACCTTCGTTGCCCATCCTTAACCCATTTTAGATGGTATAAAGATGTTTTTTTAATGAAAGTTATGCAAAGAGCAGATGCTAACAGTGAACATTGGAAGGCCAAATTTGTAGATGGACTTCCTACTTTCTTTGCAGAAAAAGTTTAAAAAAAACTTAGAGATAAAACATGGCCAGTATGAGTATACCTTATGACCAAAGATTCTTATGGCCATCTTATTCTGATAATTATCGAAGAAGGATTGTCATTATGTAATGATATGAAACTTCAACAATTAATGAAAAAATAGAATCTTACTAAAAGACATGAAATAGGAGAATTTTGCGATCAATTCTCTTATGACACAAAATTACAGTATCCTCAAAAAGCTAAAAAACAGCAAAGTTCTAAACCTTTTAGATCTTACCGGAAACGTTCTTCTAAGAAATCTTCGAAAACCAAAACCCCTGAAAAATCTTCCAGGAAAAGAAAGAGTAGCAGAAAAAAAGATAAATCTAAAATTCAATGCTATAAATGTTGAAAAACAGGACACTTTGCTAATAAATGCAATTCAAAATTAAAACAAAAACTTAATGAATTATCCCTTGATGAAGAAATCCAACAGCAAATTCTTAATTGTTTGTCTAATAACGATTTCGAGTCCAGCTCAGAAAATGATTTAGCAGAAGTCTATTCAGAATCTGATAGTAATTCTGATAATGAACAATGTCAAACCTGTACTATTAATAACTGTAATACAGCTACTGAAGCTAATTACTGGAAAGCTATCGTCGAGATGAATGGTTTAGATATTGGAGGTCCTAGTATTAATGTCTTAACTGACCACCAAAAATCCCTTCTTGACCTAGCCGATCAAATTAAAGACCCAGAAATTAAATTAAAATTTTAGAAATCATTATAAAACTCAAAAGGATGAAAATACTCTTCCATTAATCGATGCAAATTATGAAAGAGGTTATGAAACGTATTCATGGCGTTTCTACCATTGAGAAGCCTACTACTATTCAGGATCTAAAAAATGAAATAAATATTTTAAAATCCGAAATAAAACATTTACAGAATAGTAATATTACTATCTTTCAAGATTTAAAAAATATTAAAAATCAGTTAAATCACAAACAGGATAATATAGAATCCTCCAAACAACCTGAATCTTCTGATAAACCAGAATCTTTTGAACAATATTTAATGCTTATGAATCAAGTAGTTTTCCAGAAATGGTATATTAGAATTACTTTTATTATCAAACCAGATTTTATTATTAAAGACGCCATTGCTCTTGTTGATAGTGGTGCTGACATGAACTGTATTCAAGAAGGATTAATTCCTACCAAGTACTTCCAGAAGACCACTCAATCTCTAACTAAAGGCAATTGGTAATACTATGAATATTAAGTATAAAATTTACAAGCCTTAATCTATAATCAAGGTCTCTGTTTACCTACTTCTTTTGTTCTTATATCAAGTAATATGAATCAAAGTATCATTCTAGGCACCCCTTTTTATGCCTTTTAATGCCTATTTCAAAAATTGATACTTTAGGAATTCATACAACTCTTAATAACTGACATATTGTTTTTGAATTTATTACAGAACCTTACACTAAAGAATTAAATCAAGTCAAAAACATGATTTATTCTAAAGAAAAAGAAATTAATTTTATTCAAAAAGAAATAAAATTTCTTACTACTGTAACAGAGAATTTTACAACCTTCTCTACAGGAAAAATAAAATTAATCCATAAAACTCTTCAATTTGAAATCTGCGGTGATGTCCCAAATGCTTTCTGAGCAGGGAAGAAACATATTATTTCTCTTCCTTATATCCCTAATTTTAATGAGAAAAATATTCCTACTAAATCTCGACCTGACCCGATGATGAAGAAAGAATATTTACTCCTTTGCAAAACCGAAATTGAGTCCCTTCACGGAAAAAATTAATAAAATCCGATTACCTCTCACGGAGGTACATCGCGCTTTTATGTCAATAAAATTCGAGAAATTAAACGAGGAACTCCACGACTCGTCATCAACTATAAACCTCTTAATGAAGCCCTTCAATGGATTAGATATCCAATTCAATAAAAAGGATCTTCTTGGTAGTCTTCATGATGCCACTATTTTCTCTAAATTTGATATGAAATCGAGGATTTTGGCAAATTCAAATTAGAGAAACAGGATACTTATAAAGCGCTTTTCTGAGTACCTTTTGGTCCTTTATGAATGGAATGTTCTTTCATTTGGAGTAAAAATGGACCTTCGTAATTCAAAGACATCATGAATGATATTTTTAATCCTTTTTTGAATTTATTATACATTACATTGATGATGTTTTTATTTTCTCTTCATCCATTGAACAACATATGAAACATTTAAATATTTTTAAAAATGTTATCATAAAAATGGTTTAGTAGTTTACGCCCTAAAATGAAGCTTTTCCAAACAAAGATCGATTTCTTGGACATAATATTTCTAATGGAACTATTATTCCAATTGATAGATGTATTGAATTTGCATCTAAGTTTCCGGATGAAATTAAAGACATTAATCAACTGCAAAGGTTTTTGGGAAGTTTAAATTATATTCGTGATTACTATCCAAATTTTCCCAAGATGCTTCTATTCTGTATACTCGCCTTTGAAAAAATCCTTTACCTTGGACTGAAGAACATACTGATGCAGTAAGAATGATTAAATCTAGAGTTAAACAGTTACCTTGTTTGTCCTTACCTAATCCCGAATGGAAAAAGATCGTTCAGACCGATGCTTCCAATACCGGATATGGTGGTATTTTAAAATAATTTAATCCTAACAGTAACAAAGAAGATGTTATTCGCTTCACTTTAGGAACTTGGAAAGGACCCTCTTTAAATTATCCTACTATTAAAAAAGAATGTCTTTCAATTGTCAATTTGTGTTTTAAAATTTCGGGATGATCTTTTAAATCAAGACTTAATTAGAGTTATTTGTTCAATTTGGAAAACAAATCTTTAAAAAAGATTTTAAAATTTAGCATCCAAACAGATATTTGCTACTTGGCAAAGTATTTTATCAGTATTTGACTTTGATATTGAGTATTTCAAAGGAAAATGTAATTCTTTTAGGATTTTCTAACCGAGAGAATATTTGCGAGGAATGACCAGTAGAGGTCGTGGCCGCGGTCAACGAGGCCGAGGCAGAACTAATCTATATTATACAGAATTTCCTAGCTTGAACCCTCAATCCAGTAATTCTTCGGCTTCTTCTAGACAACCTACAGTAAAAGATGTTCTTTTTTTACTCGAACAGTATATTCCAAATACTTATGTGGAAGAAACAGTATTGTTTATTGAATAGAATGATGAGAAATGGATAAAAGATCCATGGGAGATCAAACGACGTTATTTAACGACTCAATAGTCTCCTCCTCGTTTTAACCAGCATCGTTATGTGTATGAGCAAATCATTCTAGAAACAGCATCTATGGATATAAAGCACACGCTTCATGATCCATCTAAACCAACCAGTCCAATACAATACAGCAAAACCACTATCAAGAGTATTATGCCTCTTGCTAATTGGGGTATTAATCCCCATACTACCCGTACTATTGAATCCACTCATTTAACAGAAACTAGGTACAACTATTGGGATTATATTGATTCCTTTACGCAAGTATTTTATTACCAGAATCCCATTCACAACCACTCTTGGTTTATCCGAATCTGTCCCGAAGTTTTACAAAACGAAATTCCCAACTGGTTTTTTGTTTGGTAGGATAAAATAGGTATTACAATTGATACCCTACTAGAATCCGTTCAAACAACATTCAAGGAATGGCAAGTTGCCTATGTCCATATACCAGTAAATTAATATTTATCTATGCAAAAACTGTTTGCCCATTCATAATCCGTTTTGGAATTCCTTGGATTTGGAAGTGGGATTTTCAGTGTGATTACCAGAATAAGATCCCTCGCCTAAAAAGAGTATATTTTACCAAGTGGTGGGACAAAGGGCTTAACCCCACTTTACCAGAACTCCTCAAGACAATAAAAGGTCATACCTAGGCCTGTTTAGATGTTATACCTCAGAGCCTTCCACCATCAACATCAGTAAATCCGTTTGTTAAAATCCAAACAGACTTAAAACAAAAGTTTCCAAACTTAACTGAAACAGAATTCTTAGTTAAAACTATGGATTATATGAAGACATAATTCTTACAATCCTTAGTCCCTGATGATGCCTCCATGAAGACTATTAACAGTGATGAAGACTCTGAACAGGATGACAATCAATTCAATGTTTTAGTAGGAGAAAGTCAAGAACCGGAGCCTACCATCGGAGACTTTTAGGACTCTCTCACTTCAATGATTTCTGAGAAGATGGCGCAGGACAAGAAAGGAAAAGGAAAATAAAGTTATTCTCCACTACAACATCAATAATCAGAAGAAAATAAGTACAGTGTTCCCACCAGCAACGATGCTTATCCTGTTACCTCTCTATTATCAGAAACTGACAAGCCACCTGTCCACTACAGTATTCCCACTTTGCCGATAGCTTGTCTCTTATTCTCCACTTCCTACGGCTAAGGGATAAAGAAGAAAAGATAATGATTACTGCTCGACTCCACCATCCAGGACACATCTAATCCTTTCTCTCCTTCTCTTTTGTATAAATAAGGGAGACCTCACCCTTGTTGAGGCAGAACTTTCTTTAGAATTTTCCTTTGTATTCTCTTTGTATCTCTCTCTGTAAAATACTTGATAAATATATAAATCTGAAGTTTGAAGATATCCAAGACTCTTCTGTAAGTTTTAATTATTGCTTCCGTTAATTATTATGTTTCCTTACTTAAGCTTTTAGATTATCATAATGCGAGAATAGTAATCGATACAAAACAAAGCATATCAATCAAGAATCGATAATCATAATCGTTTTACTTCTTAGAAGGTTTTATATATCGAACATTATATTGTCTTAACAAAAGCGTAAATACAGGAAGAAACACGTTTACTCATAGTTTTGGGTAGAACCCTACCCCTAATCAACGATAATTTCATGAGATCATATATGTGGTAATTTATACGTAAAGATATATTTAATATGTTTTTAAAATTTCATGCCATGTATTAATTAAGATAGATCAGGGTTAATGCTTGATTAAGTGGGACGTCACCAAAGTCGCGTATATTAAATAAATTATGAAAAAATAGAATTAATGATTTAAAAATCATATAAAATGATTTAAGGATTAGAAAAATATTTTGAGTTATAAAATATAACTTTTGATATTTTGTCATGAAAATATTAATATTTTAATGTTAATGTCAATTATTAGATAATGGATTTAAAGGTTTAAAAATCATATAAATGTGATTTTAAAGTATTGAAAATACTTTGTAATATTATAAATATATTATAATATTATGTTATCATTTTCATTAATATTTAATATTAAATAAATATTAATGATAAGAGAATAATATGGTATTTATATTCTATAAATATGTTATAAATGATTAAAAAATTATGATAAATGGTAATAATTATTTAAAAATTATTACGAGCCTTTGAAAAATACTTTGGCTGATAATAAAATTATCTAAGTTAATTGTTAAGTGTGTAGACCAAGTCTTAGTGATATTAGGCTCGAGAATTTTTCGACTAGACCGTCGGGATGTTAGAATTGTGTCGGGATTCAACTCAAACTGAAATAGTTTGACTTGAACCGAGTCTTAGTTAGTTTGTGGACTGATAGGGTTATGTGTTATGTGTTAAGAATTATTTTATAATTATATATATAATAGTATTATATTGTGATGATATTATTCTAATGTGGGGATCTATATTACCAATATTAGGTCTTCGGATAAAGCGATATAAACTGTGTAGCAGTAGTCGGTGATACATGCAAGTTTCTAACCTTTAACTTCTAATTATTATGCAAGTTTTCTTAAACTCGACCTCGAGTTGTTCTTTCAATTATGATTATGGCTAATCATTACTGATTACCATGTCTATGAATTATTGAATAGCTTTATGTGCAAATAATGCATGTGTTCAGCAGGTATGCAAGGCTGATCACCTTCATTACCATCTAGACCAGTTATAAATTGTTCATGTTCTTTCTTAACCATTCAATTCCTATTGACTTGGTCGTTCAGTTATAAAAATTTGTTGATGCTAGTTCACAACTATATTGTTGAAGGTTAGCCAGCTATTATTCAAATTCTTTCAATTATGATATATCCTCAAATAAATTTAAACTTGATGGACAAACCCGTTACTCACCCTTGCAATATCATGATAAACATTGCAGATTAAGACGAATACGTCGAATACAGGAAAGGTCAAAGACAAGTCCAGCTTGGGATAATATGCGAGACCTCGAATTTTATGAATAAAGATTTAATTTTCTCGAAATATTCTTTTGAATATTAAGGAGTAAATTTGATATAATGTTATAGTTGTGGGTAATATTTATAAATTTTGTAAAATAAGCAAGTGGTTATAAAATATTCATGTTGTCGGGGAATATTCGTTTGGTCATGGAATATTCTTTCTGTCGGGGAATATCCGTACGACGGCGCAACCATTTGTGGGTCCCATAACGAAAAACGGTCGGATGAAGAAAACGACAAGTTTGAGTTTTTATAAATAACGGCATAATTGTTACCGTTAACACTGTTGGAATACCCGGTGGTTAAAAACACACGAAGATCTGGCGGTGTTGCACAAAGAAGACACCACGGTATTGCACCAAATATTGATTGTTACGTAAGAAGACACTACTCAATAATTGTTACAGTAATTACTGTTATATATTTTATTTTATTGATTCAATAATTACTGCGTTGATATTTTATATTATTTTTGTTTCAATAATTATCACTACACAGTATTTCCCATTATCAGATCAATAATTCATATTATTTTAATAATATTATTAGATAACATTATTGGCAATGTCTAAAAAGTTCTGTCTAAGGAGAGGTTTGGTCACCTAATTGCGCACTAGTAAGGAGAAATCCTTATTGGAAAGCACCCTCTTTCCTGGGAACGACCTGGTTGTCGTAATTGTGATTCTGTAATATTATTTGTGAATAATTAATTATTGATTTATATGATAAGAAAAATATTCATTTTATGTGAATATAGATGGAAAAAAATTTTAATGTGACAATTGTTAAAAATTGATATTTTATCTTTTCTGATAAAATAATTCATTTAAATATATTATTATATTATAATAATATAATAATGGTGATATTTTTACAATGAATGTGGGATATATGAATAAATGAGGAAGAGTATTTTTATTAGTAAAAATATTTAAAACATGTTTTTCATGTTTGTGGACCCCATTTCTTGACTGAAATTTGATTATAGCCTGTAAAATCGTGCGTAGGTTAATTTCGGTCAATTTCTGATTGGAATTTGGAAATACTTAAACTTACAAAGTTGTAGAGAATTGAATTTCTTATGGAATGAACATAAAATTTGATTTTTTCTGATAAAAGGGCTATTTATTATGAATTATTGAAGTTCCAAAATAATTGATTTTTGAAGTTTTAATTTTTTTATTAATAAAAATGTTTTTTACAATTGGGTGGATCCCACAGGTGTTGTAAACATGCTCAAATCAGTTTGTCTAAGGTGGGCTTGAAAATTTTTAATTATATTAATATTTTATTAAATTTTTTTCTTTGGTGTTCTAAGCATTTTCCTATAAATAGGGTGCTTAGATTAGAATTAAAAATCACACCAGAAACTGAAGTTTTCTCTCTCTATATTATCGAGCGTATTCTTGTGAGTATTTTGATACTTTGAGTGTTGTTATATGGTGCAAGTTCCTTTCAACATTATATCTGATATTCCAGCCAGAAGTACTATTCTTTCGAGGTAAGGGATGTTATTTTCTTCGTAAATGATATTATTTTCTTCAATATCATTATGCCGAATTATTGATATGAGTTTTATTTTGGAATTTCTACCTTTTTGTGTTGGGGTTACTATTCACGTATACGACACTATTCACGAATATGACACTATTCACTGAAAAATAAAATGTTCTCTTTTTCGTCCCAGATGTCTATTATGGTTAATTACTATCATTGATTGTATCCATGTTTTGATCTTCATTCTATACTTGTTTTGTTAAAATTTTGGCTTCTATACTCCATGAAATTAGTAGAATATCCTTGATATTTGCGCTTTATCCAGTATCTTTTCATGGAAATATTATTCTGAGCATTCTTGATAAGTTTTAACTTTTTCATGCCGGGGTACTATTCACGGGGTTACTATTCCCAAAGTTACTACTCACTGGGGACTATTAACTCGGTTACTATTCACCTGCGGTACTATTCATGACAAAAATTGATTACTCTTCGGTCCAAATCATTTTTGATACAATATTATTCTTTAATTTTACTACACAAAGTAGTATCATGTTGATAATTTGGACGTTATTGATTTTTGGATAAATTAAATTATAAATCTTTAAAAATTTATCCTTGAACTTGTTTTATTTAATTCTTATATCATTGTCATCATCCTCATGTTTATATTCTGTTGAAAGTCATCTGTGGCCTGTAGTGCATAGATGGAATTGGTATGATTATGACCAGGGATTATTTAGTATAATCATGACCGTAATGTTACAAATGATGTGGTAAAAGTCCTCATTGGCCCGTAGTGCATTGATGGACAGTTTTTGATATGATTATGGCCATGGATTCTCTTCGGCCAAGGGTGCAAAGATGAATTATTTTATGGCATGATCATGACCATTGATGAAAACACGATTATCTTTGGCCCGTAGTGCATGGATAATTTGTGGTCGTGATACTAAAGAATATCCTTGGTCGTAGTGCAGGGGGTGATTCGATGATGTGGATTATTTATTAAGCTGAGTCTCAACGATAAAATTGATGAAAAACCTTTTTAAATCATAGAAGATAGTTGATTTTATGCTCTACTTGACTCTTCTAATGGATTGCTTGTTCCGTTGCAGTTAAACTTGATGTTTGTTATATTTTATCGGTTTAACACTTTGTTGAAGGCTAACGATAAATTATTACGCATTATCTTAGTCATAATATTTCTTCTTTGGGCTAGTTGAGCTCACCCTTTTGCTTTTATTGTTCTCTTCGTGAATGAGAGCGTGCTTAGGGACTAGTCGGAGAAGCGGAGTGGCTGGTCGGATAATAGCATTAGTAGTCCTCACTATTCTATGAAATAGTGTGATAATAAATGTATTGAGGACTCCATTTGAGTTGAATACTGCCTAGAAGACAATATTCGTATTAAAACTATCAGGTTATGTTTTGTCGTATTTTACACAACAGTTGTATTATTAAGTTGTATTTGAATTTTGTACCATGTATTTGGCGACTCAAGATGGGTGATGTATATCTATTTTGGGGGCGTCCTTTGTTGGTATCAAAGCTTAGGATATGATCCCCTGGTGAGATGTGAGACAAGAACTAGGAGGGGAGAGACGGGGAATTCCTTCACTAGTATAACCTACCTAAGTTTTTTGGTATTTAATTGGTCAGTCAGAGTATAGGGATAATATGTTGCATGTCAATTAACCCTTATTTTGTGGTAGTATTTGAAAATGACATCCGAGAATATTGAGAATAGCAATGGAGCACAGGAGACCGTTTAGTTACCACAGATCAATACCCAGGATAATGTGCAACCGAAAGACAATAATCCTCAGGTAAACAACAACGATCAAATGATGAACGATGGAATGTTCAGAGACTTTATGCAATTCATGCAACATCAGGCAAGAGCGACTCCTGTCCAAAATGTAGGTGGAAGACTGGAAACTCTCAGAGGGTCACCGCTAAACAGTTTAAGGAGCTGGGACCACCGGAGTTTATTGGAGAACCAAAACCACTTAAGGCAGAGACGTGGATAAAGCAGATCACCAAGATATTTGATGTATTGGAATGCTCAGAGGAGCAAAAGGTTCCATTCGCCACCTTTATGTTGTGTGAAGAAGCAGATCACTGGTGGAAATATGTAAAATGTACCCAGCCTGACGCACTCAAAATGTCTTGGGAGAAGTTCTAAGAACTGTTCAACGACAAGTAATTTCCCGAAAGTATTCGTCACATGAAAGAGGTAGTGTTCATCAAGTTGGAGCAGAACAATATGACCGTGTCGCAGTACGAAGCTAAGTTTGCCGAGTTGTCCCGATTTGTGTCTCACTTGGTTGATAATGATGAGAGAATGACGCGGATGTTTCTAAGAGGTTTAAAACCCGACATACGTCAATACCTAATTTTTCATAAACTGTGTTTGTATTCAGATGTTGTAAATAGGGCTCAGTTATTGGAGCGCGATAACGAGTCAACCCAACCAAGAGAAAGCAGCCGACAAATCGATAATACCAATTGTAGCAGTCATCGAAGCGGTGACAACAAACGTGGAGGGAATCAATATGCCAGAAATGGTAACCACTTCGGTAGTAATCATGGTTAGGATAATAGGAATTGTGAACTAAGTGAGAACAACTTCAAGAAGAGAAGGTTCAATAATGATGGAAAGACAGCGGCACCCATTTCCAAGGAAGAAGAACGACCACCGGTCGTATGTTTCAAATGCGGACAGGAGGGACACATCCGTCTAAACTGTACACAGCAACCCAAAGCGTGTTTCAATTGCGGAAGAGAAGGTCACTTAGCTCGATTTTGTCGTGTATTGAAGTCAAGTCCAGCTGGGATGGTGACGCCAAAGGATGTCTCAGACAAGTCAAAGTCGGTAGTTTAAGTGAGAGAGCTTGTCAAGGAACCCGAATAAAGCTATCACGGGTAAGTTAATCATAAATTCTTGCGAAGTTTATACCTTATTCGATATCGGTTCTACCCATTCTTTTATTTCTCCTACTTGCGCTCAATGTTTAAATTTGACCCCAATACAAAACCCATTTCTAAAACCCTCAAATATTTCTTCACCCAAAATGAATGTAACATGCGCCAAAGACGTTGGCTCGAGCTATTGAAGATTACAACCATACCATTCAATATCATCGTATAAGAATGAACGTGGTAGCTGACGCATTGAGTAGAAGATCGTATGCAGTTACGAGTGTGACGTTGTTAACACAAAGACCCATTTCGTACGACTTACTCTAGAGACCCACGTGATGATGTTAAATATACTATTAAAACTAACTTTAATCGATAAAGTTAAAGCCGTTTAGGATACAGACTCAGAGATGATGAATATAAAGAAGAAGGTTCAAGAGGGCGTTATTTTAGAAGCAAGAGCTGCTGAATAGAGGAAATCTCAACCCTCGATTTAATTGGCCCATTTGAAATCCTCGATCGAGTAGGAAATGTGGTTTATAGACTCGTTTTACCGCCAAGGATGTCGCGTGTTCATAACGTTTTTCATGTATCAATGTTACGTAAATATGTGGACGACCCGAACCATAATATTGATTTAAAAACCAGACGAGATAGCGGAAGATTTAACGTATAAAGAGGTACTTGTTAAAATCTTGGATAAGAAGAAACATATTCTACGCTCAAAGGTTATACCTCAAAAGTTAGAATCTGAAGAGGTATCCTAACCTCTTCGGCATACCAGGTACGTACGTAAATTTCGAGGGCAAAATTTCATAAGGAGGATAGATTGTGAGACCCCGAATTTTGAGATTAAAGATTTAATTTTCTCGAAATATTTTTTTGAATATTAGAATTAAATTTGATATAATGTTATAGTTGTGTGTAATATTTATAAATTTTATAAAATAAGCAAGTGGTTATAAAATATTCATGTTGTCGGGGAATATTCGTTTGGTCATAGAATATTCTTTTACGTCGGAGAATATCAAATGTGGCAGGCGTTAAACCATTTGTGGGTCCCATAACGAAAAAAGGTGGGATGAAGAAAGCGACAAGTTTGAGTTTTTATAAATAATGGCGTAATTGTTACACAATTAACCTTTGTTGGAATACCAAATTGGTTAAAAAACACGATGAAGTACGCGGTGTTGCCGCGATAAGCTGCGGTATTGCACCAATTATTGATTCTTACGTAAGAAGGAACTACTCAATAATTGTTACGATAATTTCTTATTCAATATTTTATTTTATTGATTCAATAATTGCTGCATTGATATTTTATATTATTGTTGTTTCAATAATTGTCACTACACAGTATTTCCCATTATCAGATCAATAATTCATATTATTTTAATAATATTATTAGATAAAATTATTGGCCATGTCTAGAAAGTTCTATCTAAGGAGAGGTTTGGTCACCTTATTGCGCGCCAGTAAGGAGAAATCCTTATTGGAAAACCCCCTCTTTCCTGGGAACGACCTGGTTGTCATAATTGTGATTCTGTAATATTATTTATGAATAATTAATTATTGATTTATATGATAAGAAAAGTATTCATTTTATGTGGATATAGATGGACAAAATTTTTAATGTGACAATTGTTGAAAATTGATATTTTATCTTTTCTGATAAAATAATTCATTTAAATATATTATTATATTATAATAATATAATAATGGTGATATTTTTACAATGAATGTGGGATACATGAATAAATGAGGAGGAAGAGTATTTTTGTTACTAAAAATATTTAAAACATGTTTTTCGTGTTTGTGGACCCCATTTCTTGACTGAAATTTGATTATAGCCTGTAAAATCGTCCGTAGGTGGATTTCGGTCAATTTCTGCTTGGAATTTGGAAAAACTTAAACTTGCAAAGTTGTAGAGAATTGAATTTCCTATGAAATGGACATAAGATTTGATTTTTTTTGATAAAAGGGCTATTTATTATGAATTATTGAAGTTCCGGAATAATTGATTTTTGAAGTTTTAATTATTTTTTTAATAAAAACTTTTTTTGCAATTGGGTGGGCCCCACAGGTGTTGTAAACATGCTGAAATCAGTTTGTCTAAGGTGGACATGAAATATTTTAATTATACTAATATTTTATTAAATTTTCTACTTTGGTGTTCTAAGCATTTTCCTATAAATAGGGTGCTTAGGTTAGAATTAAAAATCACAACAGAAACTGAAGTTTTCTCTCTATATATTATCAAGCGTATTCTTGTGAGTATTTTGATACTTTGAGTGTTGTTATACGGTGCAAGTTCCTTTCAGCGTTATATCTGATATTCCAGCCAAAAGTATTATTCTTTTGAGGTAAGGGATGTTATTTTCTTCGTAAATGATATTATTTTCTTCAATATCATTATGCCGAATTATTGATATAAGTTTTATTGTGGAATTTCTACCTTTTTGTGTTGGGGTTACTATTCACGTATACATCACTATTCACGAATACGACACTATTCACCGAAAAATGAAATGTTCTCTTTTTCGTCCCAGATGTCTATTATGGTTAATTACTATCATTGATTATATCCATGTTTTGATCTTCATTCTATACTTGTTTTGTTAAAATTTTGGCTTCTATACTCCATGAAATTAGAAGAATATCCTTGATATTTACGCTTCATCCAGTATCTTTTTATGGAAATATTATTCTGAGCATTCTTGATAAGTTTTAAATTTTTCATGCCAGGATACTATTCACGAGGTTACTATTCATAACAAAAATTGATTACTTTTCGGTCCAAATCATTTTTGATACAATATTATTCTTGAACTTTACTCCACAAAGTAGTATTATGTTGACAATTTGGACGTTATTGATTTCTGGATAAATTAAATTATAAATCTTTAAAAATTTATCCTTGAACTTATTTTATTGAATTCTTATATCATTGTCATCATCCTCATATTTATATTCTATTGAAAGTCATCGTGGCTCGTAGTGCATAGATGGACTTGGTATGATTATGACCGAGGATTATTCGGGGTATAATCATGGTAGTAATGTTACAAATGATGTGGTAAAAGTCCTTATTGGCGTAATGCATTGATGGATGCTTTTTGATATGATTATGGCCATGGATTCTCTTGACCAAGGGTGCAAAGATGAATTGTTTTATGGCATGATCATGACTGTTGATGAAAACACGATTATCTTTGGCCCGTAGTGCATGGATAATTTGTGGTCGTGATACTAAAGAATATCCTTGGTCGTAGTGCAGGGGGTGATTCGATGATGTGGATTATTTATTAAGCTGAGTCTCAACGATAAAAGTGATGAAAAACCTTTTTAAATCATAGAAGATAGTTGATTTTATGCTCTACTTGACTCTTCTAATGGATTGCTTGTTCCGTTGCAGTTAAACTTGATGTTTGTTATATTTTATCAGTTTAACACTGTTGAAGGCTAACGATAAATTATTCTGCATTATCTTAGTCATAATATTTCTTACTGGGCTAGTTGAGCTCACCCTTTTGCTTTCATTGTTCTCTTCAGGAAATGAGAGCATGCTTAGGGACTAGTCGGAGAACGGAGTGACGGTCCAGATAATAGCATTAGTAGTCCTCACTATTCTATGAAATAGTGTGATAATAAATGTATTGAGGACTCCATTTGAGTTGAATACTGTCTAGAAGATAATATTCTTATTAAAACTCTCAGGTTATGTTTTGTCGTATTTTACACGACAGTTGTATTATTAAGTTGTATTTGAAATTTGTACCATGTATTTGGCGACTCAGGATGGGTGATGTATATCTATTTTGGGGGAGTCACATAATATGTGCAGCTAGAAATGTAACAGTATTGTATGATAATAACATTATATGTTAGATAGGTTATGAATTGTGTATAAGTTAAGGTTACTTGACCTTGGGGATTAATGTGTAAAGTTTAATGTATAAACAATTTAGGTTTATATATTCCACAATTAGTTATAGAAATAGTATACCAGATTCGTGGTGATTTAGGACCCGGATTTGGGGTTTCAGACCGCTTGCCCTTAGATGACCTTTGCGCTATATGGTCATCGAAGATATGCAAACGATTCATGACCCTCATAGGTTCTGACGTAGAAGTAGCAGAGGATGAGATTACACCCGGTCATGTATTATCCCAACTTTTCTTGATAGATAGGTTTGGCTCATTGGACAGCTACTCCCGACATTCTGGAGATTTCACCATACCAGAGGATCAGTGGCGTTTGGCCAGAGTGGATGTATTCGTGATGTGCATAGTGGCGTATGTATACATGCCACTGTATATGGATGAGCTGGACATCGGTGTTATCATGGCAGTGAGAGCTCTCAGTGAGGGTCATACCATCATTCCGATGATTGTGGCGGAGACGCTGAGGTCAGCCACGTTTTGTAGCACCTACCCTGCAGGGGTATTTAGAGGCAGTTCGGTCATGTTGTATGTGTGGTTTATGTCACACTTGAGACCGATTGGCACTTTTCGCCGACACGGGTACTGCTTTACCCATGATATAGCCATGTCCTACTCCTTTCAGTCATTGGAGTGTACAGCTATGTCTTGGTCGATATTCCTAGCGGAGATCAGAGATCCGTTTGGCATCCTGTCGTTCACAGGGCTCAGCTCACCCTATAACTTTATTACTCATGCTCTGGGTATAGATTATCTCCCTCTGGCTGGTTTGAGGGGCATGGATACCTACCACCCAATGGCCGTGATGTCACAGTTTGACCAGTTCCAGGACTTCTATCCTTTTGAGGGGGCGTTAGGTCAGCGTTTAGCTTCCCACCATCTATCAGCAGATGACCGATCTCGTGTGTATGCATGTTGGGATCAGCGTGAGATAACTGATTTTTCCGTTATCCATCCGGGGCGTGGATGGAGACAGAGACTTCATTGGTTGCGGCAGTATCCATAGTGCAGGGTGTTGATTTAGATGGTGGAGGGCCCATGGAGGACATTGATTCTCCCACCGAGGAGGAGCCATTTACTGGGTTGCCAACAACTCTTTTAGATTCTCCTAGTACTAGCACTGTTGTGATCCATCATTCGGCACAGTACTTCGAGCAGAGTCTCCATCTAATGACTTTCGAGAGAGATCGGGCTAGAGCCTTGATGTTGATAACTCTTGATGGGAGAGATGCAACTCTGTTAGAGAGAGACGAGCCATTAGCTCGTAGAGATGTCGTTGTTCTTGAGCGGGATTGTTTCCTCCTTTTTAGTTCTACTACAAGGACTCTAACTCATGCAAGCATACATGGGTCAACAAGTAATACAGAGTAAGTAGAGTATCGATCCACGGAGAAAGGTTCTAAATTAAACTATTATGCATCAACTATATCAGTACTTTTATATGCTTAAACGAAACGCTTATGATTTTAAATTAATCTAAAATCAAATAACAAATAAAAGAAGAATATTAATGTAATAAATCAAATCTGGAAATAATGGGATCCTAACTTCATTTAATAGTTCATCTAATTACCACCGTCATGCAAGACTATTCACGTATCACAGAAAATTAGCCAAGAGTACGAATGTAGACATAACCATTTTTCAATGTATTATAACCTACTTACATAACATCCACATACAATAGACATCATGTAATCTTCAATAAAATCAAGATCACTATATTTCTATGTGAAATTGCAGCCATATTGAATTTAAGCACAATCCCTTATTTAACACACACAGTGAAGCAGTATATGTCTATCTGATTCACAAAATATAAAGCTAAGCAATTCATCCTCATATACGCATGCTATCATAATTACAACCATACTCGCATGTTACTTTTCAATTCCATACAATCACATAAAATGAATGGTGATCAATCATTCATGCATTCAAATCAACAATAATAGAAATTCCTGATGATACACGAACATTCCACCAATCAAGCCATCAATTAGACTACATATTAAAATCCGTTAGAATCCCATAATGGAGTTTAGTTCATGTGTGAACCAAAAGTCATTATGGGATTGAGAAACACATGGACAATAACTGAAAACAATTGAAAGAAAAGATAGAGTTGATCAAACCCAATTGTTGATTATAATTCACACGTAATATTCAAATCCTCAATAATCCCCAGCAACATAAACGTAATTCAAAAACAATGATTGAATTCCAAAGAAGAAGTAGAAAAATATTAAGTCTATGCTTGGATCTTCGTTGGAAATCGTTCAAAACATAAAACCCTAGTTCTATGATATGAAAAACTCGTAAAAACAATAGATGATCGCGTCTGGTACCAACCAGAATAGTTTTAACCAACTCAAACTCTTCAAATTTAAAAATTAAAATAAAGTCGTTAGTCGATCGGCAACGCGTGCTTGTGCCGCATGAGGCCCTAGTACACTTTGGTATAAGTGCGCTGTGTAACGATTCCCGCTTCTACGGTGTGTGTGGCGGTGGTGTGACGTAATTGACTTGTTCAAATTGTTGTGACTTCGTGTTCTACATTCTTGTTTTCTGCTGATGTTTTCTGATGCTCCAATGCTTGTTGCTTGTTCTTTCATCACTGTTCAATTCCTTATCTCCATTCGTCTCACGTGCCATGCCTTCGCTATTATCATCACACATGCCACTGCTAAGCTATGCCATTTCCCGCACTTTTACACCAAAGGAGTTCTCAGTACATACAATGCAAAACAAAACAAAATGCAACTAAAAACATACTAAAATGTACTTGAAATGGGCATAGTTCTCGTGAATTGATATCCAATAAGTAGGTATAAAACCTACTTATCAAATACCCCCAAACTTGAACTATTGTTTGCCCTCAAGTAATGCATACCAAATTAAACACTGAAAATGCAACTACATGCTATGCAACTAAATCATGATGCAAATGAGTCTCACATTATCCAGCTATAACAGAAATTCAATCTAAAATGCCTCAACGAATTATCCAGATTCGAGAATACAAATTCAAACCAAACTATAGGCATAATATTATACACTCAAATAATTCATATATGCTATAAAGATGCTGTGTGTGTTTGTTGTGTTCACCAAAACTTGACTAAAGCAAGAATACACATGCTAAACTGCTCAAAACAGAAAATTATAGTCCAAATCAAGATTCATGTATACTTATGCAACAAAAACTGTTCCAACACATCAAATCAAACTAAGGTTCAACAATGTGTTTAACTGCTTTATTTCTACTCACGAGGGCAATTTTTGCTCTTTCCCGCGGTGTTTATTGCTATTTTTCTTTTCTTTTTTTTATACAGCGAGTGCGTTTTACGCTCCATCTCGCCCCTTCTAAAGAGTCAATAATTCAGCTCAAGAATGTTTCAAGATAGCTTTTTCATTTTTTTTTATTTTTTTATATAGCATACCCATGTGTCCCAAAAGTTTAATTATCAATGTTTTTCATAGTCCAAATCCATTTTCCACATAATTCTCTTTTTAAAACCACATTTCCTATCAAGCAATGCAACATATAATTCTTATGCCTATAAGTAATTGTGAACACTGCAATACAAACCTAAAGCATCTAAACAGCATCATGAATTACATTGTGTAAAACATTATATCTAAGCTCCTGTTATCCAACCTTTCGTTCCAACATTCGGAGCTGTCGATCCCTAGTAACAGTTGTTGCTTGAGTTGATGGGCCTGCTTTATCTGTCTTAGAGGGCTGCGGTGGTGGTGTAGACAATGTCGGGCAAAGAATAAACCCCTTTCCTCGGGGATGCGGTGTATCCCCTTGCCAATCATCAAATCTGGCGATGGTAGCATGCGTAATGTCTTGGCTTGGGTATTGCAACTGCTCATCCGTCCACCTCACTCCTGCCTTGGCACGTAAGTGCGTTACTATAGAAGCATGTGGAATATTACCCGTGGTACTTCCTCGCATATATTTCAGCATGTTCTGATTCATCAAATAACCTACGTCGATACTCTTGCCCACAATGATCCCCCACAGTATAATAGCTCGCTCAACGGTAATCTCATGCTGATGAGAAGACGACATGAGTTTGGAACACACAAACAGGTTCCAGGCCTTTGCATAGCGATTGAGAGTGGACGCCAGAAAAGTCTTGGGGTGATTAGTGCCCGGCGTGCATGTCCACTGAGTCCCTGGGACTCATAAATCTGTGATAACAACATTCAAATCTGTATCTGAACGATCTGTCTCCACCCAACTTCTTCGCCCAGCCGGAGGGTCGGGTAAAGGGAATACTTGGCGAATGGCGCTGGGTCTGTAATCCAGTTGAATCCCACGAACGAAAGCAAACCCATCCATCGCTTGTTGTGCATTTGCATAAAACTCCCGCACAATAGCCATACGCGCAGCCACTGGCGTAGAACACACCCTATGCCAACACTTCTCTCTAATCATATGTACTAATTCACCATCCTGCGTGTCGGGCTTAAACCCTCGTTCATGAATAAACGACTTTGCCACGATTCGGTAGTATTCAATTTGAGCATCCAAATTGATAAATTTAGAGAAATCCACACTATCCCCACTGTCACTGCTTAACGATGATGATTCTGGGGTACGAGACCTCACACGCTTAGGACCCATTGAAGATGGATAACGAAGAAGAAGATTTGTTGGATAGTGAGTGATAGCCAAAGAGTTGATTACCCCCAAACTAATTTTGCATAACCCAGTCTGAAACCCTAGTTTATATCAGTGTATGTGATCATGGGTAGGAGATTTGAAGCGACAATCACGTAGTGAAGATGAGAGTTATGGCTTCAGTTTCTAACTGACTAGAGATGAGGAGACATGCGTGTTGAGGGGAACAAGAGAATACGCCTTCTGTTATTTTAATTGATAGACAAATGAGTTATAACATGTTTTAAAGCCAAAAATATTTTTTTTTCAACTTTCGGTTCCAGGCGCAGCCGTGCGACTTTGCAATGGAGATCGGGCGCGGGCACGCGAGTGGATGTATCTGCACATAGTCGCTACTTTGCGGTCTTATGGTAGTGATGTCTCTAAAGCCTTTCGGTAGCGGCCACTACTGGTTTCGATCTACATGTCAATTTTTCCTTTCCAACACTTCAAGGCCTTACTGAATTTATTCCAATATACCTATAATAACACCAATAAGAACTGTCAAAGCATGAATTGCTAAACAAGCATGAATTTCTATCTTAATACCATAATTTCAAGGCTATGCACAAACATACTCATTTCCAAATTCAGCTACTAAAATATTTATGCAAAGCTAATCTGACTATCACAATTAAAAATGGGAATGAACTAACAAAAACAACCTAAACTGAATAAATAAAAAGAAGAGATAGAAATAATGGGTTGCCTCCCATCAAGCGCTAAGTTATAGTCAATTAGCTTGACTGTCTCTGAATCTCATGTCGAAGAAAGAATTGAGGTGACTTTTTATCTGTCCACCTCGCCACCAAAGTAATGCTTGAATCGCTGCCCATTCACTTTAAAAGGTTGGTCTGGGAATTTATCGAACACTTCTATCGTACCATGTGGGAAGACAGTCTTTACTGTAAAAGGCCCTGACCATCTTGATTTCAGCTTCCCGGGAAAAAATTTAAGTCTGGAGTTAAAAAGCAAAACTCTTTGTCCACGTTCAAATGTTCTCTCTATGATCTTGCAATCATGCCATTTCTTCACCTTCTCCTTGTACAACTTAGAATTTTCGTATGCCTGTAATCGGAATTCATCCAACTCGTTGAGTTGGAGTAGGCGTTTCTCCCCTGCATCTTTCAAATCAAAATTGAGTTTCTGAATCGCCCAATATGCCTTATGCTTTAGCTCCATAGGAAGGTGACAGGCTTTACCATAGACTAGCTGGAAAGGTGACATGCCCAATGGAGTTTTGTATGCAGTCCTATATACCCAAACATCATCATCAAGCTTTAAAGACCAATCTTTTCTAGTGGGATTTACAACTTTTTCCAGAATTCTTTTGACTTCCCGATTTGACACTTCTGCTTGGCCATTCGTTTGTGGGTGATAAGCTGTAGCAATACGATGGTTTACCCCATACTTGGCCAATAAAGCTGTAAACTGCTTGTTGCAGAAATAACTGCCTTTGTCATTGATGATGGCCCTAGGAGTCCCAAACCTCATGAAAATACTTTTCTGCAAAAACCTGAGGACTACCTTGGCATCATTTGTTGGGAGGGCTGCCACTTCTACCCACTTCGACACATAATCCACTGCGAGCAAAATGTAAAGATTTCCACACGAAGAAACAAAAGGACCCATGAAATCAATCCTCCACACATCAAAAATTTCTACTTCGAGGATTGTATTCAATGACATTTCATTTCTTTTTGAAATGTTCCTGACTCACTGACATCTGTCACATCTCTGGACAAAACTGTACGCATCCTTGAAAATTGTCGGCCAGTAGAATCCTGCTTGTAGCACTCTAGCCGCTGTTTGCTCTCCACCATAGTGACCCCCATACACAGAAGCGTGACAATCCTGCAAAATCCCCTCGGTCTCGCTATATGGGATACACCTTCTTATCATTTGATCAACACACTGTTTAAACAAATATGGCTCATCCCATATATACCATTTGACATCATGCAGAAATTTTTTCTTTTGATTACCCACCAAGTCAGAAGGTACCATCTTATTACCAAATAGTTTGCGTAGTCTGCAAACCATGGCACTTCCCCTTTCACCACAAACAACTGCTCATCTGGAAAGGATTCATTAATTACAACTTTGTCGTCTGCCTCCCTTTCCGGATTCTCTAGTCGAGATAATTGGTCCGCCACTTGGTTTTTAGTGCCCTTTCTATCCTTGATCTCCAAATCAAATTCCTGCAATAATAAAATCCATCTGATCAACCGGGGCTTAGCATCCTTTTTTGCAACTAAATGCAATAAATAAACCTAATACCCCCAAACTTAAAAACTTCAATGTCCTCATTGAAGATAAAAGGTATAAAGAAACCTCCCCTAGCTGTTCTCATCATCACCATCCTCATCTTGCTCAGGTGGAGTGTCTGGAGGTGGATAAGGAGTAGCTATGCCAAACATCGGAAATTGCACCTGTGCATCGCATCCATCCTTCTTTGGAGGCGGCGAATGTCACAGTCCTGCTCGCTAAGAGGTGGGCTAAGTGAATGCGGGGTAACAATGTCCTCTTCTTCTTCATTGTTATCTCCATCTTCTTCACTCTCTGACTCATCCTCAGGCATGATGAACCCCAATCCCCAGGGATGAGACACTGCACCATTCCAAATGGTGTACTTCTGAATAGTGGTGTGGTCAATATCCCTCATCGGCATCTGGAGAGCCTCATCATCCCAATTAATTCCCACAGCCAAGCACAGTCGAGTAATAAGAGAAGCGTGTGGTATGCCCCCTGAAGTACTCCCTCTCACGTATTTCAGCATTGATTGATTTATGATATGTCCGATGTCAATTGCTTTTATCTTCAGAATACCATATAGCAATATAGCTCTCTCAGTTGTGACATCGGCATGATGGCTAGTTGGGAGTAAGTTCGCACATATGAAGCTATACCATGCTTTGGCATAACGGCTGAGCGAAGTCTGTGGGAAATGAACTTTTCTGTCAGTGCCAGATTTGGTTGTCCATTTTGTGAATGGCTTGCACAGATCCTTCACCAACTTGTCTAAATATGTCTCAAACCTTTGTGATTCAGCTCAGTTCTCAGCACCTGATGGAAATGTTCTCATATGGAATATCTCATTGATTGCTTCTTTGGTGTACCGTACCTGCTGTCCTCGCACAAAAGAGATGCCATTCTGAGTTTTGTTAGCATTGGAGTAAAATTCCCTTACTATCGCCATTGGTGCAGTCACCGGTTTGGCTACCACTGAAAGCCATCCATGCCCCCTAATCTGATCCTTCAATTTTCCATCTTCTATTCTCGGCCTGAATCCCCTCTCTGGTACGAATGATTTGCCCACTAAAACATCCATATAGTAGTGCTGGGCTGAGAGGTTCACAAATCGGGAGGTATCCAACACATTTCTGTTATTACCCTCGCTCTCCTGCTCACTGCTCGATGAAGGGGATGGTGTGCGAATTCGTTTCGGTGCCATGATTTGGAAGTTAAATGTACTGTCTGATGATTCTTTGAACCTCAAATTACCCAGACTATCAAACTATGTACCAACCCACTGAGATGTACTCAATAGAGTTCCAAAATCTGCCCATATCTGTCACTGTGTCTTTGAATACTCACCCACATACTTCTCTGCCCTTTGATCGAACACTTGTTGTGCTACCCCACTGACTGAGATACTGAGGATTTCAGATATGGACAGGTTGGGTGATGATGACTGGTTAGGTTGATATTTCAGCAAGAATAGAGTAGGGGGTATGACTGTTAGTGGAAATGAAACCCTAACCTCGTGTTGGACTTCGCTAGAACAGGTAGTGTGAGAACCGATTCCCTTGATTGCTAACACTTGTTCAAAAGCTGCAAGAGGGATGGAGAACTAGGGTTTGGTGGAGGAAGTGAGAATAGTGTTGGCTGGAATCAACAATAGATTTGTAGAGTGGAATCTAGGGTTTGATTTAGGGCTCTTAGATGTTCGGTTTTGTTAGAGTGAAAGAGTTTGAGAGTATTGAAATTTTAAGTAGACAATCAGGTAAAAGGCGTGTTCTGATCCGGCTCCTTAAACTGATTTTAAAAACTGACATAAAGCTCAGGCGCAGCTGCGCTAGAAATGGTTGAGAATGGGGCGCAGCTACGCTGTATTAAATCTGGCAATATCATGTGGTGCAGCTGCGCTTGTTTTGACTTTGTCTTGAGGCGTGGTGTCTTCTTCACGAACTCGGTCTGACTCGATGCTTCTTTGTGACTTGATCTTCAGATACTACTAACTTTTCTGCCCCATTGGTTATCCCTGATACCGATCAAAAAGAACTATTAGACTTTATTTAATTATAACAAATACTTACTACTAAAAATTTAATTACTATAAAAATAACGAACTAATTAATTTAAACAAAAAGAATTAAACACAACGAAAGGAAAATGATAGACTATAGATACTGAATAATTAAACAAATAGGGAGAGAGAGTTTTGATGGGGTGCCTCCCATCAAGCGCTCAGTTTATAGTCTATTAGCTGGACTCTGTTTCTGATACCGCTATCCAATTTCTCTACGATAAGCTAAGAACCCTCCATCCATTAGAACCGCTATGTGCTTTGGTAGGTTCCCCATCATGCGTGTCTGTGAATTGAAACAACCTAGCATATTTTCTGTCCATGATGTCCCCAGTTCTATTGCATAGCTAGGTGATTCATCCGTTGTATTTGTGAATAAATTATTGCATTGAGGCATGAAAAATACAACAAACTTTTCCTCTTCTATTATCTCTTCCTCAGCCCACCATGGTTTGTAAGAGGCCTCATAATCGCAGAAATTCTTGCTTTGGATGTGACTACCAAGGGGACATGGGTGTGCAAAGTTCACTGAATTTTTTAACTCTGACTGAAAAGGCACTTGGGGTATTATACAAGTCAGTTCATGTTCTACATCATCTACTTCCCCAGTTGTCTCTTCAATGTCAACTTCTTTGAGCTCATCCAGTGGCATGTACACTTCTGGTTCTCCATCAGTTTCATCATCCATGACATAACACCAATTATTTTGAGGGCGATTATTCAAGGCTTCGAACATTTGATCCATTTGATTCTGCAGATTTTGAATTGATCTCTTTTACTCAATCATCTTCTCCTCAGTAGACGTTATAAACTTGAACCACAAATCCTCCAGTCTTGAATTATCTTTTTTAGTTTTGAAATCCATGTATTGAGGACCATTCATTGAGGAGTTAATGAGTTTTTCCATCTGTCTATTAAGATTTTGGGTTGATAACTCCTGACTCATTATCATCTCTTCTTGGTCTGCTATCATCTTTGACATGAATTCCTTCAACTCTGAATTTTCTTCTTGTTGCATTGGAGGTGGATATGAAAAATCTGATGGATATGTTGGACTTGGAACGTAGTCTTGGTCTTGATTATTATAACTCCGTTCAAAATTTGGATGATACCCCCAACCTTGATGATAATTGGGATAAGCATAGTTGTTAAGGTAGTCACCCCCAAACTGTACTTGTCCAATACTGATGTTGCACTGATAACTCGGATGCTCGCCAACATAATATTCACATGTAACTGCTATCTCTCGAGTGCATTAGGCTGCAAGAACATCCAACCTCTCCGAAAGTGTTGCAATTTGTGCTGACAATGTAGAAAGTATATTGAGTCCTTCAGTTCTTGTCTCCCTTGGTTGAGTCATATTTGCATAAGGCCGTTGATAAGCAAAATCACCCATGGTACCTGAAAAGAGAGAAATATAAAAAGATAATTAAAAAAATAGGAATGTTTAAATTAAGACTAATTTGATTGAAATTAATGTTGGAGAAAATTTATTAAGCTAATTCCCCGGCAACGGCGCCAAAAACTTGTTGGTCGTTTTACTGATCAATATATGCGTGCAAGTATACACGGTCAACAAGTAATAAAGAGTAAGTAAAGTATCGTTCCCACGGAGAATTAACTAATAAAATTCACCAAGCACTTGCCCATAACCATTTCAGTCTTATTTAAACGAATGATATTATATTTTATATTTACACTATTAAACTGAATAAACCTAACTATTCCTAAAGTGAAACTAGATAATAAAGACCTGAGATCACAATTTCATCTATTGACTCATTCAAATCCATACACTTCATGTTAAGCCAAACTAATTGTACCAATTTGTTAGTCGAGAACACGAAAGTAAAGTATAGCCATCTCTCAATGTACCATATTCATATCACATATAATCAACAATTGATAGAATACACATGAACACCCCCATTACCTAAACCACTATATGTCTATGTGATTTACACATAATTAGGGCTTAATCCCAAATTCTCAATTGACTACGAATGGTGCTTTGGTATATGTCTATCCTAAGCACAAATCATACATCCCAACACAATGTAGAATATACAATCAAAAGCTAATAAGATCAGATCTAAACCCATACTTCGTTTCTCAAGTCCATATGGATTATCACAGTAAATTGATGGCCAATCAATTAAGCAAGTAAGCGTGAATCTTAATAGACAAACCCATAGTAATCAATAAGGCTATCAATGAAACATATCAGAAATAACTAATCCATAGAACCATTACAATCTCAGAATAGAATTTAAATCGTAATTGAATTAACGCTATCATCCATATATTGAATAAACATCATAAAATACAATTAAGAATCAAAGAGAGAGTAAGAGTATAGAATTGGAATCTGTTCTTCTGATCCAAGATTGCATCTTCTAATGCTTCCCAATTGCTTCAAGTCTCCAAATTAATCCAATCTAGAAAGTATCTATATTAATCTACTTTATTCTATTATCAAAATTAAAGAGAGAAAAGAAACAATAGCTCCGCGATCCCCCAAGGGGTGGTATCCCCTTTACAATAATACAACGTCTAATATATTAAGAGTTTTAGTCCTCACATTACTCTCTCAGCACTCAGCCTGTTAGATTGAGCAATTAAAAGTTAACTGCTAAATTAAGATCATTGTAATTTATTGTGATAAGCCTTGTATGATAGTAGCGCAATTGCTATTTATTTGAATCTCTGGCGATCTCATCTGTCGGTCTTGATTCTTGTGTCATAAAGTTGTCAAGGTTGGTAGCAATTGCTTGTAGATGCATCATTGGGCACGGCTTATCTCGATGCAATCTTCTGCTGCATTTTAGACTCAAGGCACTTCACTCCAACATCTGGTAACATGCTCAGTTCCATTCTCTTTTCCATCATCAATCCATCATAGCTATGAGTACAATTTAGCTCAAATAACACCAAGGGAGTTTCCAATACTAACACTGCAAAACAAAGTATAAAGGCATAAAAATATATACAATAACATGAGTTTAGACAACAAATTTAAGCCGATTAATATCTAAATAAGTGGTTATAAAACCACTTATCAGGGATAAGGCTAGATCAGCCAGAGATGCCGTGACAGTCGAGAGGGATAGCACCATATCTGCCCGAGATGTAGCCATCACAGATAGCACCACAGTGAGGTCCCTTACTACTGGCATGATTGCAAAGATGAACACGTATATTGATAAGCATAGAGTCACCATGCAGATGGCTGTAGATCTGTTAGCTCGTGTGGATACCCTTGTATAGGAGACCACATCGTTACTTCCTTCTTCTGAGAGGGAGGCCATGTTGGGTTTGATAGCTCGCATATACACTAATTTGTAGATGGGCTTGTATTTTCCTGCACAGACTAGCTTAGCCATTTTGTCATGCACAGTTCATATTGTATATATCAAACATCATTATATATAGCAGGGAGATATATTTTTGATCACTTCCCTTTTAGTTATGCCTTGTTGCTTGCTTGATATTTGCCTGTTTCTTCAGGGCTTGTGATCTTGATGTATTCTGAATTCCTCCTTGATGGATGGACATTGAGTTATCTCTGGATATTTCAGAATGGATCGTTGATCTGTGTATATTCCCTACCATCTTTTTGGTGTCTTGGGACTGGTTTCTGCATGTAGATGTGGAGAGGAGTGTGGCTTTTCCTCTTTGAGATTGACCACACCACAGATGGTCACCAGTACTCCTATTCAGGAGGAGCCTAGTTAATTCCATCTCTTATGGATTGGTGTTGCTCTTTGAGTCACAACCGCAGCTTAGATGGTCATCGAGTCTCCCATTTACATGGGGAGGTCAAGTAATTCCATCCCTTTGGTCTGAAGCCGATGAAATGTAGTGGATTGAAGGATGATCCCAGTACCAAATGATAAGTCTTTATGTTTTGGTAGGGGGTGAGACCGAACCATGAATGGCTTCCTATATACTCCTATTGAAGAGGAGATCAGGTCTGCGTAGTTCGAACCTGGTGTAAGAGGTTCAACGCTGTATGTGGCAGAAAGGGTGTAGGAATGTTTTTGTTGTTTTAGTTTTTGTAATGAAAAGGGTGTATAAATGTTTTTGTTGTTTTTGTTTTATTGCGACCGGACCATATAAAATATGGCTGCCTACGTACTCCCGTGTATCAAGGAGATCAGGTTGTCATAGTTCACCCCATGTTCAGGACAATTTGCAGCCAATGAAAAGTTTGATCCTAAGTTTAGGACAAACTGCGGGTGAGAAAGTTTAATCCCATGTATAGGATAAAATACGGGTGTGAAAAGTCTTATCCCTAGTGGGGTAAAACTGTAGGTGTGAAAGGTTCAATCCCTGATGGGATAACCGAAGTTGAGTAAGGGTTAAAAAACCAAGTGGAGAGAAGGATATGGCGATCCGAAACCAAGCTACTGGTTAGAAAATGTGTTTGTCCTTAATGGGGCAGATGAGTGTGAAGAGAAGTTGTATGTAGTGAAGGGTTAAAAAACCTGAAATGACTGGTGATCTGATGATCCAAAACCAGGATGTTTGCTTGATGGTAACCTCAGATATAGTCCCGTTTCACGGTGTCTGAATTGATGAGTTGCGGAAATTCATCGCCATCCATTTCCTATAATATGAGAGCGCCTCCTGTCAATACCTCCTTGACAATAAACGGGCCTTCCCAGTTTGGAGCGAATTTTCCTTTGAACTGATCTTGGTTGTCAATGATCTTTTTCAAGACCAAGTCATGTTGTTTAAACTGTCATGGTCGGACTTTTCTGTTGTAAGACCTGGCGATCCTTTGCTGATATAACTGACCATGGAAGATAGCCGCGATTCGCCTTTCGTCTATTAGAGACAATTGGTGATACCTGTTTTGTACCCATTGGTATTAATCCAGTTGAGTGTCTATCAACACTCTGAGAGATTCCATTTCCACCTCTATGGGTAGGACTGCTTCCATCCCATATGTTAATGAGTAGGGGGTTGCCCCAGTGGAAGTGCACATTGATGTTCTGTTGCCTAATAAAGTCAAAGGCAACAAGTCAGGCCATCCTTTATGATTGGCGAACATCTTTTGCATGATCTTCTTGATGTTTTTATTAGCCGCTTCAACAACACCATTCATCTTTGGACGGTAGATGACGGAGTTGAGATGTTTGATGTGGAATTTACTGCACAACTCCTCCATCATTCTGTTGTTGAGGTTCTTAGCATTGTCTGACACAATTACCTCTGGTTGTCCATATCGACAAATGACATTGTTTTTTATGAAAGCAATGATGACTTCTGTGATGCCCCCAAAATTAGGTATACATCACCCATCTTGGGTCGTCAGATACATGGTACAAAATTCAAATACAACTTACTAATACAACTGTCATGTACAATACGACAAAACATAACTGTGAGTTTGAATACAATTATTGTCTACTAGAGATTATACAAACTCAAAAAGAGTCTTCATTACAGTTATTAACACACTATTTCAAAGAATAGTGAGGACTACTAATGCTATCCTCTAGACCGTCACTCCGTTCCCCGACTAGTCCCTGCTATGTTCTCATTTCCAGAAGAGAACAGTGAAAGAAAGGGTGAGCTCAACTATCCCAGTAAGAAATATTATGACTAAGATAATGCAGAATAAATTATCGTTAGCCTTCAACAGTGTTAAACTGATAAAATATAATAACATCAAGTTTAAGCTGCAGGAGAACAAACAATCCATTAAAAGAGTCAAGTAGAGAATAAAATCTACTATCTTTTATGATTTAAAAGGTTTTCATGACTTTTATCATTTGGGACTCGACAATAAATAATCCACATCATCGAATCACCCACATACTACTACGGCCGAGGATATTCTTTAGTATCACAACCATAAATTATCCATGCACTACTGACCAAGAACATTCGTGTATTCATTAATGGTCATGATCATGCCAACAAGCGTCCATCAATGCACTATGGGCCAATGATAACTTTTACCACATCATTTGTAACATTCCTTGTCATGATTACACGAATAATCCACGGTCATAATCATACCAAGTCCATCTATGCACTACTGAGCCACGATGACTTTCAACATAATATAAACATGAGGATGATGACAATGATATAAGAATTCAATAAAAAAGTTCAAGAATTAATTTATCCAGAACTAATAATGTCCAAATTGTCAACATGATCTTTGCTTTGTAGAGTAAAATTCAAGAATGATCGGAAGAATATTTCCATGAAAAGATCTTTGGATGAAGCGCAAATATCAAGGATATTCTACTAATTTCATGGAGTATAAGTCAAAACTTTAACCAATTTGAGTATAATAAAGAATGGAATAACAAAAGAAATCACCATACATGCGGTACTTCTCATATGCAGTGTTATTCCAATGAATAATAATAATAAAACCGGTCGGGAAAAATTTGCAAGCGAGGATGTTCCAACAGAATAATAATAAAGATGGAACCAGGTCCGGTGTAAAACACACAAACAGGATGTTCCAACAAAATAATAATAAAGACAGAACCAGGTCTGGTGTAAAACACACAGACAGGATGTTCCAACAGAATAATAATAAAGACAGAACCCGGTCCGTGTAAAACATATGAGACGGGATGTTCTAATAGAATAATAGAAGAATGTCACCAAGTATAGGTAAAAGCAGCGTGATATCAAAGTTATTCCAGCGAGAATAATAAGCAATGGAATAACAACAGTTCTCTTCATGAATAAGAAAGAATAACACCCCTTACATTAGTAGTAGATTGAATACTGCAGTAGTGTAGTAACAGAATACTCTTCTTCTTTCTCTCTTATTCTCTCTATACTTTCTCTCTCTATAGCTTGAATGAATTCGTGTGAAAAAATAATGAAGCATTAGGCCTCTATTTATAGAAGATTTCTAGCTTAGCACTTGAAATGTGAAAAGGCAAGTGGCTTGACAACTGGTGATGTGAAAAGAAAAGTGGTTTGGCGCTTTGTAATGTGAAACACCAAGTGGTTTGGCGCTGTAATGTGAAACGACAATTGGTTCGGCCTTTTGTAATATGAAAGCGGCAAGTGGTTTGGCGTCTGGTAAAGGTAATTACTATTGATGAAGGTAATTACTATTGACGAAGGTAATTACTATTGTGAAGGTAATTACTATTGACGAAGATAATTACTATTGATGAAGAAGGTAATTACTATTGTGAAGAGACTCTTAGATGACATATGGGCCCCCATAAAATAACCAAACTTACCACAAACGTCTCATAATAGACTCTTTATATACATCAAGAATTGAATAAATATTACCACAAATCATTTTATTTTTAATCAACACATATTTAATCTTTCAACAATTATTAATCATTTATAACTTGTCGTCTCAATTATTGATTTAATAATATAACATATTATCTGATGATAATTGTGACAATAATTGAATCAATAATATAAGAGATATGATGCAAAGCAATTATTTGTAGTAATAATTGAGTATATTTGAGTGACTTCTCACGTAAGCATCAATAATCAATCTGAGTGTCTGTGCTACTATGCAACCACAGCCATTATACTATACTTTTCTTCTAGGGTAGTTTAACGGTTTTAACAGGTAACACCTCCGTAGTTATTTTCATAAAGTATATTTTGTCGTTTTTTCAATCCACAATAATTCCATTGTGGGGTCCACCAATGATTGTGTTGTAGTACGAATATTCCCCGACCAAACGAATATTTTATAACAACTTGCTTACTTTGCAAAATTTATAAATAATACCCACAATTATAACATTATATCAAATTTACTCCATAATATTCAAAAATAATATTTATTGAAAATTCATCTTTATTTATAAAAGTTGGGGTCATACAACTTCTTTGGTAACCTTGGGGAAGGAGGCTGCTTCTACCCACTTGGTGAAGTAGTCGATCATGGTGAAGATAAACTGATGCCCATTACCGGCTTTGGGCCCGATCACGTCCATTCCCCACATTGAGAAGGGCCAAGGCGAACTCATATTGTGGAGCTCCCGTGGAGGGGCGTGGATAGCATTCCCATGAATTTGGCATTGATAACATCTCTTGACGTGATCATCACAGTCAGCTTTGAGAGAGAGCCGAGAATGCCCACATTCGAGGATTTTCTTTACAAGTAGAGGGCCGCTCATGTGTGGGCCACATACTCCACCATGGATCTCATCCATGAGCCTCTGAGCTTGGTCCTTATCCAAAAATCTGAGGAGACCTAGTCCTGCATCTCTTTTGTAGAGTGCATCTCCGCTCAGGTAGAATTTCATAGCAAGTCGATGGATCTGCCTTTTCTCAGTCGTGCTCGCCTCAGTGGGTGTAGATCCATCTTGGAAGTGCTCCTTGATGTGCTGATACCAAAGATGCTAGATGGGAGGTAACTCATCCGATACTTCTCAAACATAGTTCCCATAGGCTGGTGCCTTTTTGCAGGGAAAATGTGATGCTTGACCTGTGTTCCTTGTCAGGTATGTGAATCAAGGAGGCCAAAGTTGCTAGCGTATCTGCAAAGTCATTCCTATTACGAGGAATGTGTAGAAAGGAGATCTTTTCGAACTCCGAAGCCATTTGTAAAACTTACCGATGGTAAGGCAGCAAATATAGCTCTTTGGTTTTATAGATTCCCGTGGATTGTTTGACTACCAACTCCGAATCCCCAAAGACAGTTAACCACCTGATGCCCATTGAACGAACAAGTTTTAACCCCATGATACAATCTTCATACTCAGCTGTGTTGTTGGTGCTAATAAACTACAATTTGACGGCGATGGGATACTGCTCCCCCGTACCGAATACTAGAATTGCTCTAGCTCCAGAACCTTCCATATTAACAGCTCCATCAAAATATATTTTCCATGTACAACATGTATCGTACTGATGGTGTTGCTGAATTGCCATTACCCCTTCATCGGGAAAGTATGTTTCCAAGGGTTTGAAGTCCCCTAAAGGTGTAGTGGCCAGTTGATCTGCAATTTCTTGACCTTTAACGGACTTCTACGTCATATAGACGATGTCAAATTGTTGTAGGATCAAATTCCATCTGGACAGTTGGCAGTTCAGCATGGGTTTACTGAACACGTACTTGAGAGGATCCACGCGGGATATGAGATGGGTTGTGTGACCATGAAGGTAATGCTGTAACCTTATGGAAGCCCACACTAAATCACAACATGTCTTCTCAATCAGAGTGTACTTGTGTTCACTTCTGCTGAATCTTTTGCTGAGGTAGTAGATAGCTCGCTCTTGACCTCTATCGTCTTTCTGTCCTAGCATGCAGCCTATGGCATTGTCAGTTATGGACATGTATATGAACAGGGGAACATCATCCCTAGGTGGTACCAAAATAGGAGCTTTGACTAGCTGCTCTTTGATTGTAAGGAAGGCCTTTTGGCATTCATCATTCCATTTCATGGAGGAGTTCTTCCTTAATAATTTGAAGATAGGCTCACAGGTTGCTGTGAGTTGAGAAATGAATCTTCTAATGAAGTTGATACTTCCAAAAAATCCCTGTATTTCCTTCTCTGTCTGAGGAATGGGCATTTCAATAATGGCCTGGATTTTGGTGGGATCCAGTTCAATCCCTTTGTGGCTGACTAGGAATCCTAGCAACTTGCCCGATTTAATGCCAAAGGCGCACTTGGAAAGATTCAACTTTAAGTTGTACTTACGCAACCTGTTGAAGAGCTTTCTGAGATGGTCTAAGTGGTCTTCCTCCCTTCGGGACTTGACAATGATGTCATCCACGTAGATCTCTATCTCTTTTTGCATTAAATCATGGAAAAGAGCCGAAGGATGAAAGCAATTTTCTCACGATCCTCCTCAGCAACCATAATCTGGTGGTACCCCGTAAAGCAATCAGCAAAGGAGTACATGTCGTATTGAGCAATATTTTTAATGAGAACGTGGATAAATGGCACGAAAAAACTATCTTTAAGGAAAGCTTTATTCAGATCCCGGTAATCCACGCAAACTCGTACCTTTCCTCCATGTTTAGGCACGAGAACTATGTTGGATAGCCATTCAGGGTATGTAGACACCATGATGATGCCTGCTTGAAATTATTTCATAATTTCTTCTTTAACCTTTAAACTCTACTCAAGTTTTAATCGCCTGAGCTTCTGCCTGACTAGCTGAATTCCTCTTTAATGGGAAGGCGATGAAGGACAATGTCAGTGGAAAAACCCACCCTGTCTTCATGAGACCATACAAACACATCCTGGAATTGGGTTAGTAGTGTAACCATGTCATTCCTCTGGTTTAGAGTGAGGTCTGAACCAGTCTGGATTAACTTAGGGCTTTCTAAGGTTCCGAGATTGAAGGAGGTGGTTTGATCAAGGTTGGGTTTAGGTTTGTCTTCGACTCATTCTTTGATCTCTTAATGTATCTCAATGTCCTCTTGTATTTCCATCAAGTCTGAGTCCAACTTTTCATCAAAGTTACAATCCTTGTGGAGAAGAGGCATCTTATCAACAAGTACAAGCATATCTAAATTCAGAGTCTTAAAACAAAATATGCTTTCACTTAATATATGAAATCGTTTAATCATACAAAGGGTTAGCATATACTGACAAAACAAATGCTAATACTGTACAGAAAAGTAAGCAATTAATGATATCTACAGGGCAGAAGGAGTTTCTGCCCATTTTACCCTTGTCGGCCAATGAAAGGAGTGCTGCTCCAATTATCGAGGGCAAAGTCCTGGTTGTGATGCCCCCAAAATAGGTATACATCACCCATTCTGAGTCGCCAAATACATACATAAATCAAATACAAACTTCTTTTATATAATACAACAACAGTGTAGCTGAGATTTTTTACACGAATATTATCTCATAAACAGTATTCAAACTCAAATGAAGTCCTCATTACATTTATTATCACACTATTTCACTGAATAGTGAGGACTACTAAAATAACCATCTTGACAGTAAGAAATAATATGACTAAGATAATGCAGAATAAATTATCCTTAGCCTTTAACAGTATAACAACTGATAGAATATAATAGACATCAAGTTTTAGATCGACAACTGCAGCGGAATAAGCAATCCATTAGAAGAGTCAAGTAGAACATAATGTCTACTATTCCCTCTAGATTAAAAGTTCATCGTTAATATTTCATTCCTGTAATACTCATCAACAGTTGTTTGTTATACCCAAGACAAATAGAACTCTCATCACATGTCTTCACCTGAACCACCAAAGATTATAGTTAAATCCACAATTCATATTTACAATCATGTAAATCAATAGTTTCTCATTGCCACAAAAGCTTAATAGAACGTTTACTAAATATCCTTACGCTAAAGGCTAAAGATATTCAAATGTAATAACAATGATCATACTAATCAGTTGTCTACCTTTGCACTACGGGCCAAAGATATTCAACAATAAAGCCAATGGTCATGATCATACCAATCAATTGCCTGTCAGTGCACTACGGCCAAAGACATTCAACTGTTAACTAATGGTCATGATCCTGCCAATCACATCAACGACTTATCCATGCACTACGGCTAAGGATATTCGTTAGTATCACCAGTGGTCATGATCATGTCATACACCTGTTCATCTTTGCACTACGGACCAAAGCTATCAATCAACATTTCATCTTTGCACTACGACCAAAGATATCAATTAACAGTTCTTCTTTGCACTACGATCCAAAGACATACAACTGTAAAACCAATAACCAACAGTCCATCTATACACTTAAGCCAAAGATGACTTTCATCACAATATAAGAACGAGGATGATGACAATGATATAAGCATTAATCAAACGAAATCAAGGATAAATATTAAAGACTTTAAATTTATCCAGAGTTTAAAAATATCCAAATTGTCAACATGATACTGTTTTGCGGGGTAAAATTCAAGAATAATATTCATGTACCAAAAATAATTTGGACAGAAAAGAAATATATTTTTCAGATGAATAGTACCCCGTGAATAGTACCCTATGAATAGTACTTTGGGAATAGTACCAAAGTATCACACATGTTTAACAATCGTTGACTCATAATCAAACATCAACACATAACCTAATCACCTTATCACACATGTTTAACAATCGTTGACTCATAATCAAACATCAACACCTTCCTAATCACATTGTCATACAACCTTAACAACCATTGAATCACAAATAAACAATTAACTAACTAAATTTCTAAGTCCAGATCAATTTCTGAAATATGTCGATCTACCGACAGCTTTTTCGGGTAATTATCGAGTCTAAGACTCTAAACCGTAGTTCAATATCCATTTGGATAACTTAAACATTAGTCACACTATTTTTCATGGCCTTATAATAATTATTAAATAATTATTATCATTTATCATAATTTTTGAAATATCAGAATCATTATTAAATGATTTAAGTATTACATAATTCTATTATCATTAACATTTAATCAATATTAAATTATTAATGAAACCATTGCCAAAATATTAAAGTTATGTATAATAACTCAAAGTATTAATTATTACCCTTAAATGATTTTTAAAACATTTAAAATCATTTTAAATAATTACCATTAATATTTAAATATTAATGAACTATTTATCCAAATATTAAAAGTCAATAATTATAACTTAAAATATTTTTAAATCATTAATATCTTTTTTCAAAATGATTTTAAATAAATAAAACCATTTTTAAACTATTTATTTAATATAATTATTTAATAAATTTAATATCATTTATAATAATTTAATAATCATTAATATTAAATTATTAAAGAAATTATCCTTTAAATATTAAAAGTTATATTTTATAACTTAAAATATCTTTAAACAATTTATTTTATTTAAAATGATTATTATAATAATACAATCATTTTTAAACTAAATTATTTAATATAATTATTAAATAACTTTATTATCATTAATCATAATTAATTAATGAAATTTACCTTTAAATATTAAAAGTTATATTTTATAACTTAAAATATTTTTAAATACCTTCTTATTATTTAAAATGATTTTTAATATAATAAAATCATTTTTAATTCATTTATTTAATTCATTTAATAAATAACTTAATTATCATTAATATTAATTTATTAATGAAAATTATCACATAATATTAAAAGTTATCAAAATATCTCGAAAAAAATATTTTCTTATATCATAAGATAATTTTAAATGATTTTTCATGAATTAAAATCATTTTTAAATAATTTATTTAATACTATAATTAAATCAATTAATTACTTTTAATATTCCAAAAATATTAAATCTTTATGAAATATATTTAAAATAATTAAAAACTAATTTTTAGAATTTAAAATAATTTTTAATAATTTATTTTGTATTTTTAATAAGTTAAAACTAATTTTCTATAATTATTAATTAATTTCAGAAAAATATTAATCATGTCTGTCATTAAAGGTTATTTTATATATACGAGTAAAAATCGCTATAGGTGTTCTTCATGTTCATACTTAAACCCAGATCTTCATATGGTAGATTCGAAAGAGTGGCGTATTTGACCCACTTTAATTCTCTGTGTATTGTGTTTCTTAGAATTTACAAAAGCTAGATGTTGTAGACAAAGTTCAAGACTACATGTTCTAATAAACAACATGATCAAACAACCTAACATAAGCTAGATCTAAGCGTTCCAAGATGCTGTCAGAGCTGTTCTTCATTTTCTGGGTTGCCCAGAAATGAAGAACAGTTCGAGTGACCACTTTTGATCGACTATAACGTGCAACACATGAACTGTTCTTGTGATATAAAGGGCTCAGGTTGTAGCTAGCATGCAAGAGAGTAGATCTATTACATAAAATACAACTAACATGAGCAGAATCCAAAAGTTATGACTTTATCGAACCATCGGTCGACATGTTCATATGTTTTACGGGTTACCCGGAAAGCAGAGAACGTGCTCGACCTTGCTAGTTTGGATGGTCCATCAAATCCAACCCATTTACTTAAATAAGTGATATTAAGGCATGATGATGTAGTCTAACAAACATACTACAACTTAGATGCAAGAACCATAACGATACATCAAACCACCGCCGGACCCAAGCCATTTAAGAACTTGTCGAGCTTTACGGGCTCATTCGGGTTACCAGTAAATGGCCCGATCAATGTTGGTCAACGACCTTTGACCTAATTATAACTTATAATCTACAACCCGACCTAGGTGCGATTCTTGATCCGAGCAAAGATCTCATAATGACTACTATATTCAACACTTATAACACAAAAATCAAACACCTACAGAGATCTACACGACCGACATTCGATTTATCTGGTTGTCGACGCCTCTTTAAAAATTTCCAGATTTTGAAAATCTTTAATTTCGAGCACTTTAATGTTATGGACTTGATAAATACCAACCCAGATCATCATAATATCTTATAAACAACATATTCTAACACCCAAACATAACATCTAACAACCGAAAATTGGATGATTTTGAATTAGGGTTTCATACCTTTTATGCTCAATCTTGATTTGATTTTCGCTATTGATTTGTTGTTGGATTTCGTGGGGCTTCAATAATAGACTGAATAACTATATATTTTCGTTGGTTCTAGTGGGAGAAGTTCTTGATTGAGTGTTGGACAATTTTAGGTTAGTAAACTTACTTTCTCTCTCCTTCAATCCTTAAATAGACCCACAAAGGTGCATGAATGACTGATCTAGAGCCGATTTCTTTGGCAAATTCGTGCATATTGAGTTGTTGGGAGTTGTTGGTTTGGTGAACAACTTCACCAATTTGTCAAAACCTACAAGCTAGCCTCTTTAATGCTAAAAAAAGGCATTTTGGTCATTTGATAAATCAATTAAATGGCTTTCTTGTAATCTTGACAAACCCTTAGGTTTAGGGTTTGATTTAGGGTTTAGGGTTTGAGCCAATTTGGGTTTTATAAGTAAACAAAAATCTAGGATTTCCAATTTAGGGTTTGCACATTAAATAAATAAAATTAAATAACTTTTAGTTTCTAAAATTTTGCAAAATAAATTTGTTAATTAATTAAGTTTGTAATTACATGAACATTAGGGTTTATTACCCTTAATCATAATGAACTTGGCTAATAAAGCAATTAGGGTTTAAAGCATCGATCATTACGGTTTTTAGAAATACAATTAGGGTTTCTAGAAATTAAATTAGGGTTCTAGGTTTTAGGGTTTTAATTTACTAATTACGTTTATTTTAGTTAGAAATTAAAGTCTATCACACGTGTTATTAATCACTGTAACACAATTCTTGACAGATCAAACCTCCGGTTTAGGTTTCCGAATTAGGGTTTCTAATATCAGAAATTTAAATCTAATTAGGGTTTGACATTTATAATTAGGGTTTCCTAATTAGCATACCATGAAGTAACACATAACAAATATCATCTAACATGATATTTAATGATCTTAAATTTCCTATTTAAATTGAAAAAATGAGGTCAAATCAATTAATGCTAGGGTTTGGTCAATATACCATAATTGATCAACCATCAATGATTCGAAAATATACGAGACATATTTATGGCCTTTGAAAAATCAAAATATAAGTAATATTATATTATTATTCTCATACCTTGACAATAATCCAAAATTAGGGTTTGGATTCCATATCGATTATTCTTTCATATTTAACCTTAATAATTAAGGTAAAATAATTAACTTAATAATCGTACAAAAATTCATATAATAAAATAATTATTATATTTATTCTAAAAATCACTTCATATATTATTTAAATAATATATGATTATATATTCATGGAAAATAATTAATAAAATCATTTCTATCTTAAAATTAATTATTATAAGAATATAATTTATAATAATCAATAATTCTAAAATAAATTTACTTGTAAATATTCATGTAATATATTTTTATTTACCACATAAATACATATATACATAATCTTGTACAAATCCTTATCCTAAAAAAAAAAATTATACGTTAAATTTGTGATTTATTTATATAGAAAATATCGGGTTGTCACAATAGTAACCTCGACACAAAAAGGTAGAAATTTCACAATAAAATTCGTACCAATATTCCGGCATAATGATATTGAAAGAAATAATATCATTTACGAAGAAATAATACCCCTTACAATTGTTGAACGAAAATAATATTCCTACGAATATTGAACGAAAATAATATTCATACGAATACGAAAAATAATATCTCTTCAGAATATGAAATAAAGAATACCCTTTACCTCAGAAGAAGACTGGATACTGGAATAGTGAAGTAGCAGACTTCGCTTCTTCTTTCTCTCTATAGCTTCTCTCTTTATAGCTTCTATCTCTATAATTGCTCTTGTGAGACTTAGTGAATTGGTAAGAATGAAGGAAGAATGACCTTCTATTTATAGGAAAATATAGTTTCGATAATCGCATCGCTTTTGGGGCTCAAAATATTACAATATAATACCTTCCTCTTTTTCTTCATTTTTAATTTAGTCCTACAAGTATTATCAAACTTACACCACCTTCCCTAATAGTAAATCATGTGAATTAATAGTATAATCATGTGACTCAATAGTATAATCATGTGAAAAAACTAATTACAGTATAGTACCTTCATCTATACCTTCATTTTTAATTTAGTCATGCAAGTATTAGCAATCTGGCACCAACTCCCCTAATAATAAATCATGTGAATCAATAGTACACACATGTGAACACATAGTTATAAGCATGTGAATTAATAGTAATTAATTTCTCATTTATCAGATTAATTACCCGATTTGGTCAATATAACCTCCAGGACATCAATTATTATCGAAATAAATGTCGATTTCCACTAACACTAATAATTCCAACACAATGGAATATCAATTTCATCTTTAATCAACACGAACTTATTCATCTTTAATATTATAACGCACAATATTTAACAACCAGGTCGTTCTCAGGAAAGAGGGGCTTTCCGATAAGGATTTCTTCCTATTGGCGCACAATTAGATTATCTAACCTCTCCTTGACAGAACTTCTAGACATTGTCAATATTGCAAATAATAATATGAATAACTTTGTCGTCTCAATTATTGATTTAATAATATAACATATTATACAGATGATACTATGACAATAATTTAATCAATAATATGAGAGATATGATGCAGCAATTACTATAGCAATAATTGAGTATAACTGAGTGACTTCTTACGTAAGCATCAATAATCAATACCGTGTGCTACTATGCAACCATGCGTATTACTGTACTTTTACTACCGGGTAGTTCAACAGTTTTAATGGTAACACTTTCGCCATTATGAAAAAATTTTGCGTTTTCTAAATACGACAATACTTTCGTTGTGGGGTCCACCAATGATTGTGCCGTTATACGGATATTCCCCGACAAAAAGAATATTCCCTCGACCTTGCTCTTGTTTTTCCTTTCCTTGTTGTAGAGGCTCATAGCCTCACTTCCCTCCTCTGCAATTATCGCCTTCTCCATGAGTCCGCAAATGTTGGAATCGCAACATACCTTATTATAGAGCAGGGTTTTAATCCCAGCTCAAATCTCCTCGCCTTCCTAGCCTCCGTATCGACTTGATGCGGAGCAAACCTAGCTAACTCATTGAATTTTGCGGCATATTCCGCCACTGACATATCCCCTTGCTTCAACTCCAGAAAATTTACCTCCATTCTAGCCTGCGTACTAGCTGAAAAATAATTCTCGAAAAATAAGGTCTTAAATCTATCCCATGTTACCACACTGCTCCTCGCCTCACCGATTCGCTTCCCACCGTAAATTTGCCTCACCCTTCATCATGTAGGTGGCAAAGAGGTCTTTGCCCTCTCACTACCCTAAATTTATTACAAACGCCTTCTCAATTTCCTTAACCCAAGTTTGAGCTTCTACAGGTCGATTGTACCTTTGAATTACTGGCGGTCCTACTGATTTTAAAGTCTTTGAAATTTGCCAAATAATTATCCCATTTGGTTCCCTTGTTGCATGGCTTCGAGCTACCATATTCATGACTCGCCTTTGCATTGGAGTCTGCTTGTTGTTGTCCTTCAACGTTGTTGATGAGACTCTTACGCCTCGATTTGAGTTTGACGTCTTGGCGGCATTATCTCGGTTAAATAAAACCATAATTTAAGTTACATTCTAAACCTTATCATATAAGTTTAAACTTATTAAACTTGTTTCATAACTCAAACTTTGATTCATATTCATTCATTGCTTTCAAAATACTTTACATATCACAAAGACATATAGTGCTTTAAACATCGATCATTCCATTGTGACTACAAAAAGTCGGATTTACTTCACCGCTTGTACAAAAGTTTTATAATAATGCATTACGGATATACTAAACACACATATTATATTAAACATGCTTACACGACATAACCTATACTACCTATTCACTACGCCTTCTTCCTTGGACAGCTTTTCGCCTGATGATCTTCCTTTCCACAAACAAAACATGATCCCCGTTTATAGTCAGGACAATACAGAGTGGTATGCCCTTCATAACCGCAAAGATAACATATTCTTTTCCATTTCTTCTTCCCCGGTTTTTCCTAAATCATGGTCTTCTACCTTCCTTTTTCCCTTATCTCTCGGAGCTGCACATGAAGTGTTGCTTGAGGCTCCCATCTGATTGATTTGGATTTGAAGCTTATCCTGCTCTTCCATTGTTTCTATTAACGCTGACGCAATTGGATTGTTAGCGGCTTTTTCCGCATCTTCCACAACCCTTCTAGAGAAGATACCTTGTTCCTCAATTCTTGCATCTCCATTGATGCTTGATCAACTTCGACTTTAGTGGTGCGAATCACTATCTGTCAAATCCACTATTTACGGATCGGTAATATGTTTTCTATGATGACCACCTCATCCGAAATTTGGTTTCATTGTGAGCTTCTATTTCCGCTATTGGCTTCGATATTAGCTCCTTCTTTACAATCCGTGGATATCCTAATCCTTTTTCACCTGACATCTACACAGCAATTATCCTGATTAGCATATATTATATATATACACATAGTCAAATAATAGTTTTGTATGAATTATCTTTTATTTTGTTTGACGATGAATTTATTCAATTCATCTCTTTTTAAACTCTATATGAGTTATTTATATTTTCAATGTTTCCCTCTATTCTAAGGTTATAGCCTAAGGTCTATCCCACCTAAGGTTTCTAACCTATGGCTCTGATACCATTCTGTGAGTTCCCCAAATCCGGATACTTGAAACCCGAACTCGGTACATCACGATACCATTTCTATGAGCGGAATAATACTAATAATAATAACAATATTATAAAACTTAAACTTAAATTTTACATATACATCAGAGTCATTCTCCCAAGTACGTAACCTTTAAACATTCATTACATGTCATATATATATATATATATATATATATATATATATATATATATATATATATATATATATATCATAGTCTTCATAGTCTTATAAAACTATTACAAATACTGCCGAAATTCTTATTTGGTTAGCTTTCCTTTTCCTTTGCCTCGACCTGAACTTTCTGGTCCTTCACACTTAGCTGAAAACATTTAAATTAAGCAAGGATGAGCATTTGAGTGCCCAGCAAGTATTATATATATATATATATAGGCTGAAAGAATTTAAATATTTTCTTAATAATATTCTTCTACAACTAGTCAGTAGTTGTGAAGTAATCTGTACCAATAATAATAACATAACAACCCTCATTCAAATTTTTGAAACTACGTATTGACTGTATATGGGGTTTCTGTGACATACCATGAACATTGTTTTTCATTTTCGAAAAGGTTTAAACAGAAATTCATCTGTAAACCGTCATGACTTACGGGTACGGAGGGTGATCGGCCCTGTTGTACCCTGTATTGATCAATACTACATTTACATGAACGATGTTATCGTTCGCTCTGTCCGCCTTGGGCGCATAAAATTTTCCCATTTTCGGGATGTTCATATCTGTCGGGTTTTCATAACAAAGGTCTTATATAATTCAACATATATGTATATCAAAGGGGTATCAACATGCGATGAAAAACAATGATTGTCCAAGTGGGGACACTTGTATAATCATTTATAGAAATGTGAGCGAATATATTTATCCGAATTATCATATACTAGCATGTTGATAATCAATGGGCATATATAATATAGGCAACAACATGCAATAATAACAATAATTCTTCAAAAACATTCTTACACTTGTCCATTGCATAAAGAAAATGCAAAGTTAGGATACTTGCCTGATGCGCTGCTTACACTTTGTAACTTAGTTTTATCTTTTATGAAATCACCTAACATTAATCAGATCATTCTACTGATTAGTACATCATAACGTAATACATAACACTGCCTATTGCAGTCAGCACATAACCTAATCACCTTATCACACATGTTTAACAATCGTTGACTCATAATCAAACATCAACACCTTCCTAATCACATTGTCATACAACCTTAACAACCATTGAATCACAAATAAACAATTAACTAACTAAATTTCTAAGTCCGGATCAATTACGAAATATGTCGATCTAACCGCGACCTTTTTCGAAGTAATTATCGAGTCTAAGACTCTAAACCATAGTTCAATATCCATTTGGATAACTTAAACATTAGTCACACTATTTTTCATGGCCTTATAATAATTATTAAATAATTATTATCATTTATCATAATTTTTGAAATATCAGAATCATTATTAAATGATTTAAGTATTACATAATTCTATTATCATTAACATTTAATCAATATTAAATTATTAATGAAACCATTGCCAAAATATTAAAGTTATGTATAATAACTCAAAGTATTAATTATTACCCTTAAATGATTTTTAAAACATTTAAAATCATTTTTAAATAATTACCATTAATATTTAAATATTAATAAACTATTTATCCAAATATTAAAAGTCAATAATTATAACTTAAAATATTTTTAAATCATTAATATCTTTTTTTAAATGATTTTAAATAAATAAAACCATTTTTAAACTATTTATTTAATATAATTATTAAATAAATTTAATATCATTTATAATAATTTAATAATCATTAATATTAAATTATTAAAGAAATTATCCTTTAAATATTAAAAGTTATATTTTATAACTTAAAATATCTTTAAACACTTTATTTTTATTTAAAATAATTATTATAATAATAAAATAATTTTAAACTAAATTATTTAATATAATTATTAAATAAATTTATTATCATTAATCATAATTAATTAATGAAATTTACCTTTAAATATTAAAAGTTATATTTTATAACTTAAAATATTTTTAAATACCTTCTAATTATTTAAAATGATTTTTAATATAATAAAATCATTTTTAATTCATTTAATAAATAACTAAATTATCATTAATATTAATTTATTAATGAAAATTATCACATAATATTAAAAGTTATCAAAATATCTCAAAAAATATTTTCTTATATCATAAGATAATTTTAAATGATTTTTCATGAATTAAAATCATTTTAAATAATTTATTTAATACTATAATTAAATCAATTAATTACTTTTAATATTCCAAAAATATTAAATCTTTATGAAATATATTTAAAATAATTAAAAACTAATTTTTAATTTAAAATAATTTTTAATAATTTATTTTGTATTTTTAATAATTTAAAACTAATTTTCTATAATTATTAATTAATTTAGGAAAATATTAATCATTCGTCATTTAAGGCAATTACCTATAGCGCAGTAACCGTCGCTATAGGTGTCTTCTTCATGTTCATACTTAAACCCAGATCTTCATAGCGATTCTTAGAGTGGCCATATTTGACCCACTTTAATTCCCCATGTATTGTGTTTCTTAGAATTTACAAAAGCTAGATGTTGTAGACAAAGTTCAAGACTACATGTTCTAATAAACAACATGATCAAACAACCTAACATAAGCTAGATCTAAGCGTTGCCCAAGATCTTTGTCAGAGTCGTGTTTCTTCATTTTCGGGTTGCCAGAAATGAAGAAACGATTCGAGTGACCACTTTTGATCGACTATAACGTGCAACACATGAGGCTGTTTCTTGTGATATAAAGGGTTCAGTTGTAGCTAGCATGCAAGAGAGTAGATCTATTACATAAAATACAACTAACATGAGCAGAATCCAAAAGTTATGACTCATTCGAACCATGTCGATCGACATGTTCATATGTTTTCGGGTTACCCGAGAAAGCAGAGAAACAGCTTCGACCTTCGCTAGTTGACCGTCCATCAAATCCAACCCATTTACTGAAATAAGTGATATTAAGGCATGATGATGTAGTCTAACAAACATACTACAACTTAGATGCAAGAACCATAACGATACATCAAACCACCTTTATCGGACCCAAGCCATTTAAGAACTTGTCGAGCTTTCGGGCTCATTTCGGTTACCGAAATGCCCGATCAATGTTGGTCAACGACCTTTGAATTCAAGGATTATAACTTATAATCTACAACCGATCTAGGTCCGATTCTTGATCCAGAGCAAAGATCTCATAATGACTACTATATTCAACACTTATAACACAAAAATCAAACACCTACAGAGATCTACGACGACGACATTCGTTGTCGACGCCTCTTTTAAAAATTTCAGATTTTGAAAATCTTTAATTTGAGCACTTTAATGTTATGGACTTGATAAATACCAAACCTGGATCATCATAATATCTTATAAACAACATATTCTAACACCCAAACATAACATCTAACAATAGAAAATTGGATGATTTTGAATTAGGGTTTCATACCTTTTATGCTCAATCCTTGATTTACGGCTATTGATTTGTTGTTGGATTTCGTGGGGCTTCAATAATAGATGAATAACTATATATTTTCGTTGGTTCTAGTGGGAGAAGTTCTTGGTCGAGTGTTGGACAATTTTAGGTTAGTAAACTTACTTTCTCTCTCCTTCAATCCTTAAATAGACCACAAAGGTGCATGAATGATCGATCTAGGAGCCGATTTGATTTCTTTGGCAAATTCGTGCATATTGAGTTGTTGGGAGTTGTTGGTTTGGTGAACAACTTCACCAATTTGTCAAAACCTACAAGCTAGCCTCTTTAATGCTAAAAAAGGCATTTTGGTCATTTGATAAATCAATTAAATGGCTTTCTTGTAATCTTGACAAACCCTTAGGTTTAGGGTTTGATTTAGGGGTTTAGGGTTTGAGCCAATTTGGGTTTTATAAGTAAACAAAATCTAGGATTTCCAATTTAGGGTTTGCACATTAAATAAATAAAATTAAATAACTTTTAGTTTCTAAAATTTTGCAAAATAAATTTGTTAATTAATTAAGTTTGTAATTACATGAACATTAGGGTTTATTACCCTTAATCATAATGAACTTGGCTAATAAAGCAATTAGGGTTTAAAGCATCGATCATTACGGTTTTTAGAAATACAATTAGGGTTTCTAGAAATTAAATTAGGGTTCTAGGTTTTAGGGTTTTAATTTACTAATTACGTTTATTTTAGTTAGAAATTAAAGTCTATCACACGTGTTATTAATCACTGTAACACAATTCTTGACAGATCAAACCTCCGGTTTAGGTTTCCGAATTAGGGTTTCTAATATCAGAAATTTAAATCTAATTAGGGTTTGACATTTATAATTAGGGTTTCCTAATTAGCATACCATGAAGTAACACATAACAAATATCATCTAACACAGATATTTAACAGTCTTAAATTTCCTATTTAAATTGAAAAATAGGGTCAAATCAATTAATGCTAGGGTTTGGTCAATATACCATAATTGATCAACCATCAACAGTTCGAAAATATACAGTACATATTTATGGCACTGAAAAATCAAAATATAAGTAATATTATATTATTATTCTCATACCTTGACAATAATCCAAAATTAGGGTTTGGATTCCATATCTGATTATTCTTTCATATTTAACCTTAATAATTAAGGTAAAATAATTAACTTAATAATCTGTACAAAAATTCATATAATAAAATAATTATTATATTTATTCTAAAAATCACTTCATATATTATTTAAATAATATATGATTATATATTCATGGAAAATAATTAATAAAATCATTTCTATCTTAAAATTAATTATTATAAGAATATACTTTATAATAATCAATAATTCTAAAATAAATTTACTTGTAAATATTCATGTAATATATTTTTATTTACCACATAAATACATATATACATAATCTTGTACAAATCCTTATCCTAAAAAAAAAATTTATACGTTAAATTTGTGATTTATTTATATAGAAAATATCGGGTTGTCACAATAGTAACCTCGACACAAAAAGGTAGAAATTTCACAATAAAATTGCATTAATACCAATATTAAGATAATGATATTGAAAGAAATAATATCATTTACGAAGAAATAATACCCTTACAATTGTTGAAACGAAAATAATATTCCTACGAATATTGAACGAAAATAATATTCATACGAATACGAAAAATAATATCTCTTCAGAATATGAAATAAAGAATACCCTTTACCTCAGAAGAAGACTGAATACTGGAATAGTGAAGTAGCAGACTTCGCTTCTTCTTTCTCTCTATAGCTTCTCTCTTTATAGCTTCTATCTCTATAATTGCTCTTGTGAGACTTAGTGAATTGGTAAGAATGAAGGAAGAATGACCTTCTATTTATAGGAAAATATAGTTTCGATAATTGCACGTTTTGGGGCTCAAAATATTACAATATAATACCTTCCTCTTTTTCTTCATTTTTAATTTAGTCCTACAAGTATTATCAAACTTACACCACCTTCCCTAATAGTAAATCATGTGAATTAATAGTATAATCATGTGACTCAATAGTATAATCATGTGAAAAAACTAATTATAGTATAGTACATTCATCTATACCTTCATTTTTAATTTAGTCATGCAAGTATTAGCAATCTGGCACCAACTCCCCTAATAATAAATCATGTGAATCAATAGTACACACATATGAACACATAGTTATAAGCATGTGAATTAATAGTAATTAATTTCTCATTTATCCGATTAATTACCCGATTGGTCAATATAACCTCCAGACATCAATTATTATCGAAATAAATGTCGATTTCCACTAACACTAATAATTCCAACACAATGGAAATATCAATTTCATCTTTAATCAACACGAACTTATTCATCTTTAATATTATAACGCACAATATTTAACAACCAGGTCGTTCTCAGGAAAGAGGGGCTTTCCGATAAGGATTTCTTCCTATTGGCGCACAATTAGATTATCTAACCTCTCCTTGACAGAACTTCTAGACATTGTCAATATTGCAAATAATAATATGAATAACTTTGTCGTCTCAATTATTGATTTAATAATATAACATATTATCTGAGATGATACTATGACAATAATTTAATCAATAATATGAGAGATATGATGCAAAGAATTACTATAGCAATAATTGAGTATAATCGAGTGACTTTTACGTAAGCATCAATAATCAAATCTAGTGTGCTACTTATGCAACCAACCAGATTATTCATTACTTTTACTACCAAGGGTAGTTCAAGCAGTTTTAATGGTAACACTTTCGCCATTATGAAAAAATTTTGCGTTTTCTAAATACGACAATACTTTCGTTGTGGGGTCCACCAATGATTGTGCCGTTATACGGATATTCCCCGGCAAAAAGAATATTCCCTGACCAATCGAATATTATATAACAACTTTCTTACTTTGCAAAATTTATAAATATTACCCACAACTATAACATTATATCAAATCCACACCATAATATTCAAAAAAATATTTCGAGAAATTTAAATCTTTATTCATAAAATTTGGGGTCTCACAATCTCCCCTCCTTATAAAATTTCGCCCTCGAAATTTACGTACGTACCTGGTATGCCGAAGAGATGAGGATACCTCATTTTCATTTCAAATTCTAACTCTTGAGGCATAACCTTTGAGTGTCGAATATGATCCTTCTTATCCAAGATTTTAATACGTATCTCATCATACGCTAAATCTTCTGCTATCTCGTCTAGTTCTAATTCAATAATGTGGTTCGGGTCGTCCATATAATTACGTAACATCGATACGTGAAAAAAAACGTTATGAACACGCAACATACTTGGCGGTAAAACGAGTCTATAGGCCACAGTTCCTACTCGATCGAGGATTTCAAATGGACCAACTAAATCGAGGGTTAAGATCGACTCTTGCTTCTAGAATAACGCCATTTTGAACCTTCTTCCTCGTATTCATCAGCTCCAGGTATGTAGCTTGAGCGGCTTTAACTTTATCGATTAAAGTCGATTCTAATCGTATATTTGATATCACCACATGGGTCCCTAGAGTCTTTAACTCTATCTTCATCATTTGTAAGTTATACAAAATGGGTCTTTGTGTTAACAACGTCGCACTCGTAAACGCATATGATCTTCTACTCAACGCGTCAGCTACCACGTTCGCTCTTCCACAATAATATTGAATGGTAATGTCGTAATCTTCAACAGCTCGAGCCAACGTCTTTTCTGCATTATACGTTCATTTTGGTTGAAGAAATATTTAAGGGTTGAAGAAATGGGTTTTGTACTTGGGTCAATACAAAATTCGATTTCACGCTATAGGGGTAGGCTAGGAAGTCTTCAGGAATACGTCAGGAAATTTATTAACAATAGAAATATCATTCAAAACTGTGACTCTCATCCAAGACTTGGATATCACATGTGTGAGACCCCGAATTTTATGAAATAAAAGTATTCAATTTTTTTATTTTGGTAAATAGTTAAATTGATAAAAGTTTAAAGTTAAGGGTGATATGTGAAAAAATTTCAAAGTAGACAAGTTGTCATAAAATACCCTGTTACTATTTACTCTAGTATTGTTCACTCGAGTATTTGGGGCACTTTTTCGAGTCGGAGTACTATTCACGAGTTACTATTCACAGGTAATTCACCCGATTACTATTCACTCTAGTATTGTTCACTCAGGTATTTGGGACACTTTTTATGTCGGGATACTATTCACAGGGTACTATTCCCAAAGTACTATTCACGGGCTACTATTCATCCGAAAAATATATTTCTTTTCGGTTCAAATCATTTTTTGGTACAATATTATTCCATGAAGAGATGTACTAATTTTTCAGACCGTTGGTTGAAATTATAACAGAAAAGCTTTTTATATAAAACAGAATACTTTTACAAAGTTATTCTATAAATAGAATATATTATATTCTATTATGCATAGTAAAATCTTTTATATAAAAATGTAATACTTTATTAAAGTTATTCTATAAATAGAATATATTATATTCTATTATGCATAGTGTTTTGCATAGTAAAATCTTTTTATATAAAAATGTAATACTTTATTAAAGTTATTCTATAAATAAAATATATTATATTCTATTATGCATAGTGTTTTGCATAGTGCCCACATAGTATTTGCATAGTAAAAATCTTTTTATATAAATAGAATATATTATATTTTATTTAAAAGATTTTCTTTAAATATGGACCGTCGATTAAAGTAAATCAATCTGGACTGTTCATGAATTTAGTTACTATGCATTCCATTTTCCTATAAATAGAAGCTCATTCCTTCATTATTTTTTCTTACTAAATTCACTTTGAACTCTAGAGAGAGAAACTATAAAGAGATAGAAGAAAAGTTTTTCGCTACTTCACTACTCTTATATCAAGTATTATTTTACTGTGAAGGAATATTATTCTTTTGTATTCAAGAAGAGAACTTACATTATTCCATTTCTTTATTGTTTGCATTTGAATAACTTTTGTATATACTGGCTACCCTATACTTGGTAACATTCTTCTATTATTCATCTTTATTATTACATCGGAATATCCCGTCATGCTATCTATGTAGGACCGGTTCCATTTTATTATTCCGTCTTTATTATTCTATCGGAATATCCCGTCTGCATGCTATATACTGGGACTGGTTCCATCAATTATTATTCCGCATTTATTATTCTCATTGGAACATCACCGCTTGTGAATTTCACGACTGGTTCCGTTATTATTATTCTGTTGGAATAACCATCTATGCGAAGTACCGCATGCATGGTGATATCTTTGGTTATTCCATTCGGTATTATACTCAGTTGATTAAAATTTTGACTTCTATACTCCATGAAATTAGTGGAATATCCTTGATATTTGCGCTTCATCCAGTATCTTTCCATGGAAATATTCTTCTGAGCATTCTTGAATTTTACTCTATAAAGCAGTATCATGTTGACAATTTGGACGTTATTGGTTCATGGATAAATTAATTCTTGAACTTGTTTTATTGAATTCTTATATCATTGTCATCATCCTCATGTTTATATTATGTTGAAAGTCATCGTTGCCCTGTAGTGCATAGATGGACTTGGTATGATTATGACCAAGGATTATGCGGTGTAATCATGACCGTAATGTTACAAATGATGTGAAAATTAAAAGTCCTCATTGGCCCGTAGTGCATTGATGGATAGTTTTTGGTATGATTATGGTTATTGATTCTCTTCGGCCAAGGGAGCAAAGATGAATTGTTTTATGGCATGATCAGGACCGTTGATGAAAACACGATTATCTTTGGCCCATAGTGCATGGATAATTCGTGGTCGTGATACAAAAGAATATCCTTGGCCTGTAGTGCAGGGATGATTTAATGATGTGGGTTATTTATTGAGCTGAGTCTCAGCGATAAAAGTGATGAAAAACTTTTTTAAATCATAAAAGATAGTATATTCTATTCTCTACTTGACTCTTTTAATGGATTGCTTGTTCCGCTACAGTTAAACTTGATGTCTATTGTATTTTATCAGTTTAACATTGTTGGAGGCTAATGATAATTTATTCTCGCATTATCTTAGTCATAATATTTCTTCTTGGGCTAGTTGAGCTCACCCTTTCTTTCTTTGTTTCTCTTGAAATGAGAACATAGCGAGGACTAGTTTGGGAGCGGAGTGACGATCCGGAGAGGATAGCATTAGTAGTCCTCACTATTCTGTGAAATAGTGTGTTAATAATTGTAATGAGGACTCCTTTTGAGTTTGTATAATCTCTAGTAGACAATAATTGTATTCAAACTCACAGTTATGTTTTGTCGTATTGTACACGACAGTTGTATTAGTAAGTTGTATTTGAATTTATGTACCATGTAAGTGGCGACCCAAAATGGGTGATGTATACCTAATTTTGGGGGTGTCACAACATGTAATGAAGGTTTCTCCTAACGAAGTTTCAACCGATAAGTCAAAGTCTAATTTCTCCGGAGTCAAATTTAAACATTGAGCGCAAGCAAGAGAGATAAAAAATGGGTAGAACCAGTATCTAATATGGTATAGACTTTGCAAGAATTTATAATTACCTAACCCGTGCAAACTTCGTTCGGGTTACTCGCTTTTTGAGAAGTCACAAAAAACGCCCCTGAAACCACCGACTTTGTTTTGTCCGTATCCGCCTTTGGTGCCACCGTCCCAACTGGACTTGACTTTGGAGCATGACAAAATCGGGCTAGGTGACCTTCTTTTCCACAATTGTAACATGCTTTGGACTGCATCGTGCAGCTTGGACTGATATGTCCCTCCCCTCCGCATTTGAAGCATACAATTGGTGGTCGTTCTCCTTCCTTGAAAATGGGTGTTGGTGCTGCTATCTTTCCATCGTTGTTGAACATTCTCTTCTTGAAATTTCTACTCCTATTATCTTGGCCATGATTACCACCGAAGTGGTTACCATTTCTAGCATGATAATTTCCTCCACGATGGTTATCATTGTTCCGATGGTCGTTGCCACCAGTATGATTATTATCGTGTTGTTGCTCGTTACCTTTTGGTTGTGCTGACTCATTATCGCGCTCCAATAACTGAGCCCTATTCACAACATCTGAATATAAATAAAGTTTGTGAGAAATGAGGTATTGACATATATCGGGTTTCAAACTTCCTAAAAACATTCGCGTCATTCGCTCCTTATTATCAACCAAATGGGATGCAAACCGGGATAACTCCGCAAATTTAGCCTCGTATTGCGACACGGTCATATTATTTTGCTCCAACTTGATAAACTCCACCTCCTTCATGTGACGAATAATTTCGGGAAAGTACTTGTCGTTGAACAACTCTTGGAACTTCTCCCAAGATATCTTGAGTGCGTCAGGTTGGGTCGTTTTACAGATTCCCACCAGTAATTTGCTTCTTCGCGTAACATAAAGGTGGCAAAGGGAACCTTTTGTTCTTCGGAGCATCCCAAGACATCAAATATCTTAGTGATCTGCTTTAACCACGTCTTTGCCTTAAGTGGTTCTAGATTTCCCAAAAACTCCGGTGGTCCCAGCTCCTTGAACTGCTTAGTAGTGACCAACCGTGGGTTGCCAGTGTTTCCACCTGCATTATAAACAAGATTCTCTCTCGTTTGGTGTTGCATGAATTCTAAAAAGTTCCTAAACATACCATCGTTCATCATTTGGTCGGTGTTGTTGTTTACACGAGGATTATTATCTTCTTGCTGCACATTATCCTGGGTATTGATCGTTGGTGACTCAACGGTCTCATGTGCTTCATTGTTGATCTCAACATTTTCAGATGCCATTTTCAAACACTGTCAAAAAACAAGGGTTAATTGACATATCACATATTATCCCTATACTCTGACCGACCAATTAAATACCAAATAAACTTAGGTATGTCATACTAGCGAAGGAATTCCCCGTCTCTCCCCTCCTAGTTCTTATCTCACATCTCAGCTAGGGATCATATCCCTAAGCTTTGATACCAACTTTGACGCCCCCAAAACGGGTATACATCACCCATTCTGAGTCGCCAAATACATGGTACATAAATCAAATACAAACTTCTTTTATACAATACGACAACAGTGTAGCTGAGAGTTTTTACACGAATATTGTCTCATAGATAGTATTCAAACTCAAATGAAGTCCTCATTACATTTATTATCACACTATTTCACTGAATAGTAAGGACTACTAAAATAACCATCTGGACCGTCACTCCGTTCTCCGACTAGTCCCAGCTATATTCTCATTTCCTGAAGAGAACAATGAAAACAAAAGGGTGAGCTCAACTAGCCCAGTAAGAAATATTATGACTATGATAATGCAGAATAAATTATCCTTAGCCTTTAACAGTATAACAACTGATAGAATATAATAGATATCAAGTTTTAGATCGACAACTGCAGCGGAATAAGCAATCCATTAGAAGAGTCAAGTAGAACATAATGTATACTATCTCCTCTAGATTAAAAGTCCATCTTTAATATTTCATTCCTGTAATACTCATCAACAATTCTTTGTTATACCCAAGACAAAAATAACTCTCATCACATGTCTTCACCTGAACCACCACAGATTATAGTTAAATCCATAATTCATATTTATAATCATGTAAATCAACAGTTTCTCATTCCCACAAAGGCTTAATAGAACGTTTACTAAATATCCTTACCCCAAAGGCTAAAGATATTCAAATGTAATAACAATGATCATACTAATCAGTTGTCTACCTTTGCACTACGGGCCAAAGATATTCAACAATAAAACCAATGGCCATGATCATACCAATCAATTTCCTATCAGTGCACTACGACCAAAGACATTCAACTGTTAACTAATGGTCATGATCCTGCCGATCACATCATCGAATTATCCATGCACTACGGCCAAGGATATTTGTTAGTATCACCAGTGGTTATGATCATGTCATACACCTGTTCATCTTTGCAGTACGGGCCAAAGCTATCAATCAACATTTCATCTTTGCACTACGATCAAAGATATCAATCAACAGTTCTTCTTTGCACTACGGTCCAAAGACATATAACTGTAAAACCAATAACCAACAGTCCATCTATGCACTTAAGCCAAAGATGACTTTTATCACAATATAAGCATGAGGATGATGACAATAATATAAGCATTAATCAAACGAAATCAAGGATAAATATTAAAGACTTAAATTTACCCAGAGTTTATAAATATCCGAATTGTCAACATGATACTGCTTTGTGGAGTAAAATTCAAGAATAATATTCATGTATCAAAAATAACTTGGACAGAAAAGAAATATATTTTTCGGGTGAATAGTACCCCATGAATAGTACTCTGTGAATAGTACTTCGGGAATAGTACCTCATGAATAGTACTCCGGCATAAAAAGTGCCCCAAATACCCGAGTGAATAATACTAGAGTGAATAGTAACTAGGTGAATAGTAACTCATGAATAATACTCTGGCACGAAAAGTGTCCCGAATACCCGAGTGAATAATACTAGAGTTAATAGTAACCTCGACACAAAAAGGTAGAAATTCCACAATAAATTCGTACCAATATTCCGGCATAATCATATTAAAAGAAATAATATCATTTATGAAGAAATAATACCCCTTACAATTGTTGAACGAAAATAATATTCCTACGAATATTAAACGAAGATGATATTCCTTACGAATATTGAACGAAAATAATATTCATACGAATATTGAATGAAGATGATATTCCTTACGAATATTGAACGAAAATAATATTCATACGAATACGAAAAATAATATTTCTTCTAAATATGAAATAAAGAATACCCCTTACCTCAGAAGAAGACTGGATACTAGAATAGTGAAGTAGCAGACTTCGCTTCTTCTTTCTCTCTATAGCTTCTCTCTCTATAGCATCTATCTCTATAATTGCTCTTGTGAGACTTAGTGAATTGGTAAGAATGAAAGAAGAATGAGCTTCTATTTATATAAATAGAAGTGTGACTTGATGCTGATGGGTCACCAGTTCTGCCAATTTCTCAATTTGCTTACATAGAGCTTTCATTTTTCGTTCCATCAAAAACTAAAACTTAGCATAATCCCATTTGTCAACACCGTCTTTGTTGGTTTGGGATGGTTCATCATTAAAATTGGAACTCTATCCACTAGTCCAATTAATCATGTTGACCTCTTCCTCTTTATGTTGAGGAAGAGGGTTGTCTTGCACATGAGGTTGATCTGGCTTGGTGACCACGATCTCACTGTTGTCTATTAAATCCTGGATTTTGTGTTTCAAGGCCCAGTAATCTTGAGTATCATGTCCAGGTGCCCCGGCATGATAATACATTTCTGAGTAACATTGAAACCCTTCCCATTCGGGTTGGCTGGTGGAAGAAGATGTGTGATTTTCTTCTGAGTGGTTAGAAGATTGAGAATGTTCTAGAGTGAGTCCCCTAAGGGTGTGAACACTCGAGGGCATTTGACTTCTCCACCTTTAGGCAATGGAGGGTTTGAAGATTGTGCTTGAATGGGAGTGTAATTTCTCCTCTGGATAGGCATATTCTGATTGCCTTTTTGACCTTGTAGTATCACGGAAACATCCTCCTCTTTATTTTTATGGACCCTCCGGGGGTTGTTTCCATAAGTTCCGGATTGGATGTGTTCAGCAACTGCTTTAAGAGCGACTAGGTCTTGAATTTTTCCTGACTTCAACCCCATTTCAGCCATCTCTCCATGTTTGATCATTTCAAAAAATGGTTTACCAATGCCAGCTAAGACGCTTTTATAGAAAGGAGCTTCTTGTATGTCTATGAAGGTCATAACCATTTCTAACTCTGTCATAGAAGGAATAACTTGAGCAGCAAGGCGCCTCCACCTTTGAGCATACTCTTTGAAAGACTCATTAGCCTGTTTGTTAACCTTGGTAATCTGGTACCGGTCAGGAGCCATCTGAGATTGGAAATTATATTGAGTGAGGAAGGCATGAGCTAGCTCTTCCCAGCTATGGATCTTTGAGTTGTCTAATCTGGTATACCACGAACGGGTTTCTCCAGTCAGACTCTTTTGGAACAGTTGCATTCTAAGCTTCTCGTCCTCTACATAAGATCCAAGTTCTCCAATGAACACCTTCAAATGTGTGTAAGGATCTCCTAACCCGTCATACTTTTCAAAGTTAGGAGTTTTAAACTTCTCTGGATAATGAACACCAGGGAATATACAAAGGTCAGCATATGAGACACTCCCGTGTGCTCCAATTCCTTTGATAGAACGAATGGTTTCTTCCATTTAAAGGACTTTTTTCCTGATGTCACTGGTGTTTAGATCTCCTTTGAGATGGGTGTTTTCAGGGTTTTTGTTTATTGTAATCAACTGAAATTCCGGATTGGTTTTATCTGAACCTTGAATTCCTCCCTGTGCAGAGGATTCTGTATGTGTGGGCATTTTTGAGCCCTGAGTAGACTGATGTAGTTCTTTAAGCAAAATAACCGAATCTGTAATTTGTTTACTTAATCCGTCAAATTCTTCGTGAGAAACTGGATTAGATTGGTCAGATGAAGACATGATTGGTTGTATGTTCGTGGCCTTTTTGGACTTTGAACGAGTAATAGGTCCGATTGTTTCCCTGCGAAAGACTTGCATAGTTTAGTCGTTAGGGAATGTGTAAATGTTTACATGCTATGTGATGTATCCGATTTAGGAATATTATCCTGCAAAACGTATGTTAACTATTGTAACACAGGATAGCATGTAAATATGTCACTACAAAAAAATGGGCTTTTAGCAACGATTTTTTGGGCAACGACTTTATAAGTCGTTGCTAAAAGTATATGTTTAGCAATGAAATTTGCCCTTCATTGTAGATTGTGTCATGCTTTCACTTTTTGCAACGAAATTCATAAGTCGTTGCAAAAATTCGTTGCTAATTCAATGGCGGGAAAAAATTTCGTTAGAAATTCGTTGCAAATTTTCGGACACTTGCTATCCCGTCATCGTGGGCAATAAAAGTTTTTTTATTGCTAACAATGGGGCTTTAGCAACAATTTTTCAGGCAACGACTTTATAAGTCGTTGCTAAAAGTGTATGTTTAGCAACGAAACTTGTCCTTCGTTGCAGATTGTGTCAGGCTTTCACTTTTTACAACGAAATTCATAAGTCGTTGCAAAATTTGGAAACAAAATTTGTTAGAAAATTCGTTCCAAAATTTCTAACCACTTGATTTCTCCTCATCGTGGGCAATAAAAGTTTTTTTTTTTGCTATATTTCATTGCGTAATATGGACCACATTCATTGGCAATATTTTTATTTTCGTTGCATATTTTACACAACTTTTTGCAATGACTATTAAAATGTTGCTTTAAATTAAAATAATCCCAATAAGCATATTTTTGTAAGACCATATTCGGTATTCGGAGAATTGTCAAAAAATATTCGTATTTAGTATTTAAAAATTATGTCCAAATGCGGAACATATTCGAACATGTGACATATCATTTGGAACTTTGGTCATTTGATCGCTGGAGCAACACAAGTTATCTATTAATATTTTGCAAGAATTAATATTTATATCAAAACATGAGATTTTCCCCATATATTCCTTTCTTCTCCTTCACTACATACCATTAATATAATCTCAAGAAGTTATATACTACAATAATAATAATAATAATAATAATAATAATAATAATAATAAAATTAATAATAATAATAATAATAGTACTAATAACAATAATAATAAAAATAATAATAATAACAATAACAATAATAATAATAATAATAATAATAATAATAATAAATAAAAATAATAACACTATAATTTCTACTTATATATGTCAAATACTTACAAAATTATGATATTTATCTTACTTGTTCTTTAATTTATTTATTTTGCCTTGGAATATAGTATAAGTTATTTTTTTCAATTATCTTCTTCTTTTCCAGCAAATAATTAAGGGTTAAATGCAAAGTCGACCACTGAATTTTTTTGATATTTGGGTATTGAGCCCATTTCTTTCGGTCACGCAAACTGAGGCACACGTGACGCCTACGTGGCACATCTGACGCGACATTTTATATTTTAATTTGACACGTGGCAGATGTGATGTGGCTTCTTTAGAATTTTTTCCAAAAATTTTTCTCTCCCAAGGTTTGAACTTGCAACCTCATGTGTGAAACTTTAAATATCTAACCACTAGAGCACCACATGTTAACTATTAATAGTTTGCAAAAACTAATCATTATATCAAAAAATTTTATTTTCAGTTTGATCAACCACATGGAAAACCTCAACTGAGCTCAACCTCTACCCTCTCTTCCTCCCTCCCAAGATTCACCATCTTCCAAAACAAAGACATGCTACTCTCTCCATTTTCGTTTCTCCTTTCTCTCTCTAAAAACAGCCATGAGTGAACAACGTTAATTATAAAAATATAATAATAATAATAATAATTATTATAATTATTATTTTTATTATTATTATAATTATTATTACTATTATTATTATAATTATTATTATTATTATTTATTATAAGTATTATTATTATTAATATTATAATTACTATTATTATTACTATTATTATTATAATTATTACTATTATTATAATTATTATTACTACTATTACTATTATAATTATTATTACTATTACTATTATAATAATAATAATTATTATAATTATTATTTTTATTATTATCATAATAATTTTTATTTTTATTATTATAAGTATTATTATTATTATTATTTTACTACTAATATTATAATTACTATTATTATTATTATTATTATGAATTATTATAATTATTACTATTATTATAATTATTATTACTATTACTATTATTATTATAATATTTATGATTATTATAATTATTATTATTATTTTATTATTATAAGTATTATTATTATTATTACTACTAATATTATAATTACTATTATTATTATTATTATGAATTATTATTATTATTATAATTATTACTATTACTATTATAATTATTATTATTATTACTATTACTATTATAATTATTATTATTACTATTACTATTATTATTATAATAATTATTATTATTTGAATTATTATTTTTTATTATTATAATAATTATTATTTTATTATTATAATAATTATTATTATTATTACTATTATTATTATTATTATTACTAATATTATAATTACTATTATTATTACTATTATTATTATGAATTATTATTATTATTATAATTATTATTATTACTATTACTATTACTATTATTACTATTACTATTACTATTACTATTACTATTACTATTACTATTACTATTACTATTACTATTATTATTATTATTATTATTATTATTATTATTATTATTATTATTATTATTATTATTATTATTATTATTATTATTATTATTATTATCACATTATTATTATTACTATATATAAATTTTATCCACTAAATATAAATTTATATATCATAATTTTTACTTTACTTGATCTAATTAATTAAATTATGAAATTGTGCAATAAATAACATAAAAGTCAAAAAATAATAAATATTCATTTTATCGAGGAAAATAAAGTCATATATTTTTTACTAATTAAATTTCTTAAATATTAAAATTTACGTGATATATATTCAAATATTTTTTTTTGTAATTAAAAGTATAATGTTAATACCCATAAAAATTACAAATTAACTTGTAATAAAATAATAATTATTTTTTCAAATATTAAAATTTACTTAAAACAAACTTATTATTACAATTTAAAGCGAATCTTATTACTTATATAAAAAAAGTATTAAAAATTGTATTAAATATTTTTCTCATATATTAAACTAAACATAAGTCTCACTTAAACATAATTATTTACAATAAAATGACAATAATGTTGTTACTCGAAAAAAAAAATATATTAAAAGAATTTTTTTACAGGGATAGTGGTAGTAATAAATATAATTATATATTTTTATTTAACAAAGCATAAAAAACGCTAAATCAGATACTAAAAAAAATGTAATCAAAATCATAAACATCCCAATTTTGTATATATACTCAATAAAATTTAACATATAAAAATTATAATATGAAACTAAAATTCAAATAATATTTTTGTTGTTAAGCACCAAAAACTAAACTATCAATATACTCAATCACCCTAATTAGAATAGCTTCATTAAAAATTTAATTTAATTTTTTTTAATATTTGTATCACTTATCCAAAAATATGTGTTAATTAAACTAAATTAGTTTTTTATAAGTTACCAACAATTTAAATGAGATAGTTTTAATTACAAATAAAACTATAATTAAAATGTATTGTATTATAAAAAGAATAATTAAACACATATATATATTATTTAGTAATTAAAATTTGATAAAATACAAGGGTAAATATGTAATTTTATCTATTTAATCAACCCTAAAAACTTGTAGGGGTACTAACTGTTACTTAAAAAACTAGAGGGAGGTGAGTGTTATTATGATTATCTAGAGGGGGTGTCACTATATTTTACTCTTATTATTATTGCTATTGTTATTATTATTATTATTATTATTATTATTATTATTATTATTATTATTATTATTATTATTATTATTATTATTATTATTATTATTGTGACGCCCCAAAATAGGTATACATCACCCCATTCTGAGTCGCCAAATACATGGTACAGAAACAAATACAACTTCAGTAATACAATTGTCGTGCAAAATACGACAACACATATACTGTGAATTTGAATACAAATATAGTCTAATAGAGAGTATACAAACTCAAAAGGAGTTCTAATTATAATTATTGATACACTATTTTACAAAATAGTGAGGACTACTAATACATCTATCCTGAACCATCACTCCATACCCCGACTAGTTCCTGCTATGTTCTCACCTCCTAAGAAGAAAAATGGAACAAAAAAGAAAAGGGTGAGCTCAACTAGCTTAGTAAAGAATATTATGACTAAGATAATATACAACAATTTATCATTAGTCATCAACAGGAAAAAATCTGATAAAATATAATAGACAACAAGTTTTAGATCAACAACTGCAGCGGAAAGAGCAATCCATTAGAAGAGTTAAGTAGAGAAAGAATTTCACTATCTTCTAAGATTTAAAAGTCCATCATCAATATTTTATCTCTGTAACAACAATCAATATACATCTTTAATCAAATATTCATCTTTGCACTACAAATTTAAAGATATTCATTTTGTATCACCAATGGGTCATGTTCATCTCAACACTGCTCATCTTTGCACTACAGACAAAGATATTCATTAGGTAATCATTCATCTTTGCACTACAGGCCAAAGATATTCAGTAATATCATCATTTAGGACTGAGGATGATGAAAAATATTTTAAAGGAACGAATCTAGTGAAACAATATAACAAATATTAGAGATTCGTATTACAGTTTATCCAAGATCAATAATACTCCATAATAACCAATTTTGAAGCAAAATTCAAGAATAAAGATCAAAACATGAATACAATCAAAGATAGTAACCATAATAGACATTTGGACAAAAAGGAGAAAATTTCATTTTTTGATGAATAGTGCCGTATTCGTGAATAGTGTCGTATACGTGAATAGTGCCGTATACGTGAATAGTAACCCTGACACAAAAAGTTCCAAATTTGATAAAAAGTTCAAACCAATATTTCGGCATAAGATATTGAAGAAAATAATATCATTTAAGAAGAAATAACATCCCTTACCTCAAACGAACAGTACTTCTGATCGGAATATCGAATATGAGGCTGAATGAAACTTATGCTAAATAGCAACTCTCAAAGTATCAAAATACTCACAAAATACGCTCAATAATATAGAGAGAGAAAGAGAGAAAACTTATTTCTAGTGTGATTTTCAATTCTAACTTAGCCCTCTATTTATAGGAAAATGTTAGCACGCCGAAGCAGACTTGAGCTGCAACCTGATGGCTTTACCTATTACTATTCCCACCCACCACATTTGAATAAAAATTCCAGCACATTTCTCACCAACCAAAAGTATTATATCAAATTATCACCTTACTATTTCAAGATAGGAAAATTCAATTTTATTTATAATAAGTTGGGGTTTTACAACCTCCCCTCCTTATGAAATTTCATCCTCGAAATTGATGTACATACCTGGTGTTTCGAAAAGGTGAGGGTACCTCTCTTTCATTTCCGATTCCAACTCCCAGGTCATTTCCTCAATAGCATGGTACTCTACAAAACCTTAACTTGTGGTATAACCTTGGTGTGTAGGACATGCTCTTTCCTATCCAAGATCTTAACAGGTACCTCTTCGTAAGTTAAATTTTTGGCTATCTCATCTGGTTCTAACGCAATAATATGGTTTGGGTCTTTCACATATTTACGAAGCATGGATATGTGAAAAACATTATGAACACGAGACATACTTGGAGGTAATGCGAGTCTATATGCCACATTTTCTATTTGGTCAAGAATCTCAAATGGACCAACAAATTGTGGATTGAGCTTTCCTCTCTTCCCAAATCTTGTAACTCCCTTCCATGGAGCAATACGTAACAGTACATGATCTCCAATATTAAATTCCACGTCCTTTTGATGAAGATCAGCATAACTCTTTTGTCGATCTTGTGAGGTTTGAATACGTTGTCGAATCATTTGGATCTTTTCTGTAGTCATGCGTACTAATTCTGGTCCCAATAACGTTGCTTCTCCCACCTCGTCCCAACATACTGGAGAACGACACTTTCGTCCATACAACGCCTCGAATGGAGCCATGCCTATACTTGCTTGATAACTGTTGTTGTAGGAGAATTCCACCAATGGTAGGTATTTATCCCAACTCCCTTTGAAATCTAGGACACAGAGTCTTAATAGATCTTCAAGAGTTTGAATAGTCCTCTCTGATTGTCCGTCCGTTTGAGGATGGTATCTTTGAATCAATCGAATCCGCGCCCATAGCTTTCTCGCAAGCTAACCCAAAATCGTGAAGTGAATCTTGGGTCACGATCCAAAACTATGGATACTGGCATGCCATGCAATCTCACAATCTCATTCACGTACATAAGAGCAAGACGTTCAAGGGAATAAGTCTCTCGTATCGGCAAGAAATGAGCAGACTTGGTTAATCTATCAACAATAACCCAAATCGCATCTATGCCTTGAGAAACTTTGGGAAGACCCGTAACGAAATCTATTGTAATGTGTTCCCACTTCCATTCCGGAATCTCAAGTGGTTGCAATGGATCTTTTGGCACTTGATGTTCCGCCTTTACTCGTTGACAAGTTAAACACCTCGAGATAAACTCCGCGATCTCTCTCTTCATATTGTTTCACCAAAATGTGTGTCGAATATCATGATACATTTTGGTACTCCCAGGATGGATTGCAAATGGTGTGTTGTATGCCTCCATCATGATTCTATGCTTCAAGTCAGAATCGTTAGGAACGTAAAGTCTGGAGTTGACTCGAAGTATTTCTTCTTCATCGATTCTTGCTTCTGGAATAACACCTTCTTGCACTTTCTTCTTCATACGCATTAGCCCCAGGTCCGTAGCTTGAGCAGCTTTAACTTTATCGATTAAAGTCGGTTCTACTCGTATATTTGCCATCATCATGTGGGTCCCTGGAGTCTTTAACTCAATCTCCATCCTTTGTAAATCGTAAAAAATGGACCTTTGTGTTAACAACATTGCACTCGACTTCAGATATGATCTTCTACTCAATGCAATACTACCACGATTGCTTTTCGAGGATGGTATTGGATGGTATGATCGTAATCTTTCAACAAATTTCCAACGTCAACGTCCGCATGTTGAGTTCCTTTTGGGTGAAAAAATATTTGAGGCTTTTATGATCTATATAGATCTCCACTTTCTCCCCATACAGGTAGTGTTTCCCATCTTCAACGCGAAAACGACTGCTGCCAACTCTAGATTATGAGTAGGATAATTCCTCTCATATTCTTTGAGTTATCGTGAGGCATAGGCTATGACTTTCCCATGTTGCATGAGAACACATCCTAACCCTTTGCTCAAGCATCACAGATATAACAAATCCATCCAAACCAGATGGTATTGCTGTAAGCAGTGCGAAATGAGTCTCTCTTGAGTTCTTGGAAACTCTTCTCACAATCCTCGCTCCAACCGAATTTTGTATCTTTACGAGTCAGCTGAGTTAACGGAGTAGCGATTCGAGAAAATCCTTCCACGAATCTCCGATAGTAACCAGCTATGCCCAGAAAGCTACGTACTTCAGTCACCGACTTTGGTTGCTCCCAACTTTGTATGGCTTCAATCTTCGCCGGGTCGACAGATACTCCATGTTTTGACACCACGTGCCCAAGGAATGCTACTTCCTTAAGCCAGAACTTGCATTTCTTCAGCTTGGCATATAGCTTGTTTTCACGAAGCCTTTGAAGTATCAGCTTCAAATGGTGCTCATGATCTTCACGGCTTTTGGAATAGATGAGGATGTCATCAATAAAGACAGCAACGAACTGATCCAAATATTCCTTGCTTACCCGGTTCATCATATCCATGAAAGCAACAGGAGCATTAGTCAATCCAAAAGATATGACTAAGAATTCATAATGCCCGTACCGAGTTCTGAAGGCAGTCTTTGGAATATCCTCAATTTTAATCTTCAGCTGATGATATCCAGAACGAAGGTCGATCTTTGAAAAGAATTGTGCTCCTTACAACTGGTCAAACATGTTATCAATACGAGGTAGCGGATACCTATTCTTGATGGTGACATGGTTCAATTCTCGGTAGTCAATACAAAGTCACATATTCCCGTCTTTCTTCTTTACGAATAAAACAGGAGCACCCCAGAGAGATGTACTAGGACGAATGAAACTGATGTCTAACAATTCTTGTAGTTGGACTTTTAACTCCTAAAGTTCGATAGGAGCCATTCGATATGGAGTTTTAGAAATGGATTTTGTACCCGGTTCAAGGTCAATAAAGAATTCAACATCACGCTCTGGGGGTAGACCGGGAAGTTCTTCAGGAAATACATCAGGAAATTCACTAACAAAAGAAATTTTATTCAAATCTGACATGTCTTTGTTCAAGTCTGTGACATGGGCTAAGAAAGCTTGACATCCATTTTTCAATAAACGAATAGCTTTATGGCTCGATATGACAGTGATTGACTTTAATGGTTTGGTTGTTTGGATTCGCATAATAGGTTGGTTAGGAATATGAAAACTAACAATCTTACGAAAACAATCAATTTTAGCATGATGAGTGGTTAACCAATCAATTCCTAAAATCACATCAATAGCAAGTATCTTTAAAGAGATAAGATCTACAGGTAATGTGATAGTGCCAACTTGGATTAAGCAAGATTTATAAACAGTGGATGTAACGAAAGTTTCACCCAATGGAGTCTCCACTGATAAATCAAAGTCTAATTTCTCCAAAGTCAAGTTTAAACGTTGAACACAAGCAGGAGAGATAAATGAATTGGTAGAACCGGTATCTAATAAGGTATAAACTTCGCAAGAGTTTATGATTAGCTTACCCGTGATCACCTCGTTTGGGTTCCTCACATTTTGTGCAGACACGATAAACGCCCTTCCAGGAACCACCGACTTTGACTTGTCCGGGATAGCCTTTGGAGTTACCATCCCTGCTGAACTTGGTTTTGCTACAGAACAGTCTCGAGCTATATGGCCCTCCTTTCCACAGTTATAACATACCTTGGATTGTTGTGGGCAGTTTGGGCTGAGATGTCCCTCTTTCTAGTATTTGTAACAAACGACCGGTGCTCGTTCTCCTCCCCTAGAAACATTTGATGTTTGTGCTAACGTCTTCACGTTATCATTGTTGTACCTTCTCTTTTTGAAATCTCCTCCTGACTCGCTCCTTCTATTATCACGGCCACGATTACCACCAGAGTGGTTACCACTTTTGTTCGAATGCTTTCCTCCCTGCTGGTTTTCATTGCTCCGATGGCTATCACCAACGGTATGACCCTGGTTGTGGTCCCTCGGTTGCACATACTCATTATCTCACTCTAATAATTGAGCCCTGTTTACAACATCTGAATATAAAGAAAATTTATAAGATATAAGATATTGCCAAATCTCGGGCTTTAGACCTCTCAGAAACATCCTCGTCATTCGTTCCTCATTTTCGACCAAATGAGGTGCAAACCTGGATAACTCTGCAAACTTCGCCTCGTACTGGGACACCGTCATATTGTTTTGTTCCAGTCTGATAAACTCTACCTCTTTCATATGACGAATACTTTCAGGAAAGTACTTGTCATTGAAAAGTTTCTGAAATGTTTCCCAAGACATGTTGAGTGCGTGGCAGTCGAGTACGCTTCACGAGACTCCCACCAAGAGTCCGCCTCCATCTGCGGAATATAAAGGTGGCGAATGGAACCTTCTGTTTTCTGTGCATCCCAAGACATCGAATATCTTGGTAATTTGTTTGACCCACGTTCCGCCTTTGATCGGATCCGGCTTTCCAATAAATTTTGGTGGTCAGAACTCCTTGAATCGCTTGGTTGTGATGTATCACAGCGTTTCTATCACTTCCACCCGTATTTTGTACACGAGTCTCTCTCGCTCGATTTTGCATGAATCGCAAAAAGCTCCTAAACATTCCATCATTCATCGCCCCGCTTTCAGAGTGTTGTTTACTGGTGGAATATTGCCTTCTGTTGTACGCTTCTCTGGTTTGTGACTAAAGGTTGTTCCACGATCTCATACACTCCATTGTTAACGTTCTCAAAGCAGCCCATTCTTAAACATCGCCATAAAATAAGGGTTAATTAAACAAATTAACATATCACATAATATCCCTATATTATAACCGACCAACAAATAAGCTTAGGTAGGATATACTAGCGAAAGATTTACTCATCTCTCCCCTCCTAGTTCTATTCCCCGATCTCCGCCAAAGACCATATCCCTAAGCTCTGATACCAACAGTGACGCCCCCAAAATAGGTATACATCACCCATTCTGAGTCGTCAAATACATGGTACAGAAACAAATACAATTTCAGTAATACAATTGTGGGTGCAAAATACGATAACACATATCTTGTGAGTTTGAATACAAATATAGTCTAATAGAGAGTATACAAACTCAAAAGGAGTCCTCATTACAATTATTGATACACTATTTTACAAAATAGTGAGGACTACTAATACATCTATCCTGAACCATCACTCCATACCCCGACTAGTTCCTGCTATGTTCTCACCTCCTGAGAAGAAAAATGGAACAAAAAGGAAAAGGGTGAGCTCAACTAGCCCAGTAAAGAATATTATGACTTAGATAATATACAACAATTTATCATTACTCTTCAACAGGGAAAAATCTGATAAAATATAATAGACAACAAGTTTTAGATCAACAACTGCAGCGGAAACATCAATCCATTAGAAGTAAGACGCCACCAAAATAGGTATACAACACCCATTCTGAGTCGCCAAATACATGGTACAGAAAGCAAACTACAACTTCAATAATACAATTGTCATGAAAAATACGACAACACATACTGTGAGTTTAAATACAAATATTGTCTTCTAGACAATATCCACAATCAAATAAGTCCTCGTTACAATTATTCAAACACTATTTTACATAAATAGTGAGGACTGCTAAAACATTTTTCTAGAACCATCACTCCGCACTCCACTAGTTCTCTGCTATGTTCTCACCTCCCGAGAAAAATGGAACAAAAAGAAAAAGGTGAGCTCAACTAGCCCAAAGAAAGAATATTATGACTAAGATAATATACAACAAATTATTGTTAGTCTTCAACAGGGAAAAATCTGATAAAATATAATAGCCAACAAGTTTTAGATCAACAATGCAATGAAATAACAATCCATTAGAAGAGTCAAGTAGAGAATGAGTTCTACTATCTTCTAAGATTTAAAAGTCCATCATCAATATTTTATCTCTGTAACAACAATCAATAAACATCTTTAATCAAATATTCATCTTTTCACTACATGCCAAAGATATTCATTTGTATCACCGGGTTGGTCATGTTCATCTCAACACTGTTCATCTTTGCACTACTAGCCAAAGATATTCATCGATTAATCATTTATCTTTGCACTACTGGTAGAAGATATTTAGTAATATCATCATTTAGGACCGAGGATGATGAAAAATATTTTTAAAAAACGAATCCAAAGTGAAACGGAAGGACAAATAGTAGGGATTCATTATAACGGTTTATCCAAGATCAATAATACTTCATAAATACCAATTTTGAAGCGGAATTCAAAAATAAAGATCAAAACATGGATACAATCAAAGATAGTAACCATAATAGACATCTTGGACAAAAAGAAGAAAATTTCATTTTTTAGGTGAATAAGTCGATTCGTGAATGAATAGTCAGATATCGTGAATAGTGCCCAGACACGTGAATAGTAACCAAACACAAAAATTTCCAAATTTGATAAAAATTCGAGATCAATACTTGACTAAGATAATGATATTGAAGAAATAATATCATATATGAAGAAAATAACATCCCTTACCTCAAAATATCAAGATTGACGATGGAATATCAGAGATAAGGTCGAATGAAAACTTGCACTGATGAATAGAAACTCATAAAGTATCTAAATACTCACAAAATACACTCAATAATCTAGAGAGAGAAAGAGAGAAAACTTGTTTCTGGTGTGATTTTCAATTCTAAATTAGCCCTCTATTTATAGAAAAATATTAGCAGACTTGCCCTGCAACCTGATGGCTTTACCTGCTACTATTTCCACCCACCACATTTGAAATAAATTCAGCACATTTCTTCACCAACCACAAGTGGGGCCCACTCAATTCTAGAATTTTCCACCAAAATCATTTATAAACCTAATTTCTGAATCAGCCACCTCTTAAAATTCATAACAAATCATACGTTCATTTTTAACGGTTCAAAATTTGTGGACATATACTCAACTTATATATGTATAACATATCCAAAAATTACAACGATCCAACGATCGGATTAAAAATTATAACTCACACAATATATCTAAAAAACCTTTGGTTTAATTTTTAATACCTTCATTCCAAAAAAAAATCGATAAAACACCTCAACATTAACTCCTTCATTTTTAACCACAATAAATATATCCAACATTTATATCCACATAAAATAAATATTTCCTTATCATATGAATCAATAATTAATTATTCACAAATAATATTACAGAATCACATTTATGACAACTAAGCCGGCAGTTCCTAGGAAAGAGGGGGCTTTCTAATAAGAATTTCTCCTTATTGGCGCGCAATTAGGTGACCAAACCTCTCCTTGACAGAACTTTCTAGACATTGCCAATAATTCTATCTAATAATATTATTCAAATAATATGAATTATTGATCTAATAATGGAAATCATCGTAAAGTTGACTATTAGTGAAACAACAATAATATAAAATATCAACGCAGCAATTATTGAATCAATAAAATAAAATATTGAGCGGTAACTCATCGTAACAATTATTGAGTAGTGCCTTCACGTAAGGATCAATAATTCATCAATATCGTGCATCCACGCCAGACATCGTATTTTAACCACCGTATTATTCCAGCGGTGTTAATAAAGAATAACTTCTGTCGTTATTTATAAAAACTCAAACTTGTCATTTTCTTCATCAAGACGGTTATTACATTATGGGGCCCATAAATGCTACCATTGCATCTGAATATTCCTCAAACAACAAGAATATTCTAGGACTAAACGAATATTCCCCGACAACAATGATTATTTTATAACCACTTGCATATTTTGCAAAATTTGCACATTTCACCCATAACCAGAGAATTATATCAAATTAATACTTTATTATTCACAAATATAATTAGAGAAAATTCAATTTTATTTATAATAAGTTGGGGTCTTACAAGAAGAGTCAAGTAAAGAAAGAATTCCACTATCTTCTAAGATTTAAAAGTCCATCATCAATATTTTATTCCTGTAACAACAATCAATATACATCTTTAATCAAATATTTATCTTTGCACTATAGGCCAAAGATATTCATTTATATCCCCAGTTGGTCATGTTCATCTCAACACCTGTTCATCTTTGCACTACGGGCCAAAGATATTCATTAGGTAATTATTCATCTTTGCACTACATGCCAAAGATATTCAGTAATATCATCATTTAGGACTGAGGATGATGAAAAATATTTTAAAGGAACGAATCCAGTGAAACAAAAAAACAAATATTAGAGATTAAGTACACACAGTTTATCCAAGATCAATAATACTCCATAATAACCAATTTTGAAGCAAAATTCAAGAATAAAGATCAAAACATGGATACAATCAAAGATAGTAACCATAATAGACATCTTGGACAAAAAGGAGACAATTTCATTTTTCGGTGAATAGTGCTGTATTCGTGAATAGTGTCGTATACATGAATAGTGCCGAATATGTGAATAGTAACCCCGACACAAAAAGTTTTAAATTTGATAAAAAGTTCAAACAAATATTTTGGCATAATGATATTGAAAAAAATAATATCATTTAAGAAGAAATAACATCCCTTACCTCAAACGAACAGTACTTCTGATCGGAATATCGGATATGAGGCTGAATGAAACTTGTGTTGAATAGCAACTCTTAAAGTATCAAAATACTCACAAAATAAGCTCAATAATATAGAGAGAGAAAGAGAGAAAACTTGTTTCTAGTGTGATTTTCAATTCTAACTTAGCCCTCTATTTATAGAAAAATGTTAGCACGCCGAAGCAGACTTGACCTGCAACTTGATGGCTTTATGTGCTATTATTCCCACCCACCACATTTGAATAAAAATTTTAGCACATTTCTCACCAATCAAAAGTATTATATCAAATTATCACCTTACTATTTCAAGATAGAAAAATTCAATTTTATTTATAATAAGTTGGGGTCTTACAATTATTATTTTTATTATTATTATTTTTATTTTTATTATTATTATTATTATTATTATTATTATTATTATTATTATTATATATCTTCTTGAGATTATATTAATGGTATGTAGTGAAGGAGAATAATGGAATATATGGGAGAAATCTCATAATTTGATATAAATATTAATCCTTGCAAGATGTTAACATATAACTTGTGCAGCTCCAGCGGTCAAATGACTAAAGTTTTAAATGATAGGTCACATGTTTGAATCTATGTAGAAGCAATTTTTGAAAAAAATTCAAAAGACCTACCACGTCAGCTACAGACACGTCAATTTATAATATTAAATACCACATCCACTTGTGTCATGTCAGCAGGTCAACGTATATGTGGCGCCGTAGGTCAACGTATATGTGGCGCCTTGGGGTTCAAAGTCAAAATTTTGGAATATAAAGGGGCTCAAAGTCAAAATTTTTGAATAGAAAGGGGCTCAGAATTGTCAAAAAATATTCGTATTTTGTTTTTAAAAATTATGTCCAAATGCGGAACATATTCGTTTCCATTTTTTATTCGAATAAACAAATTATTCAAATATCCGAATTCGAATGTCAATCACCTAATAAACAATTTATTCAATTTATTTATAAAAAATAAAAATAAAAACATATTGACCAATTACTAACAAATCACACCCATTTAAAGTTGTAAAAATACATATCATAAATGTGAGACATATCAAATACATCATCATTCATAATTGATCATAAAAATCAATTAAAATTTACTAATATAAATTTTACATATAAGTTGTATAAATTGTACTTATAAGTTGTTCCATATAAATTGTACATATAAGTTGTATAAATTATATTTATAAGTTGTTCCATATTATTTAATTTATTTTAAAGTGGCGTTGGTTGCCTTTAATTTTTAGCCAAAAAAAAAATAATTCAAAAATTCAACGCCATTTCAAATGGCGTTCAATAGTTTTTCCAAATTAGATGTGATTACTCCCAATGGCAGTCGTTGAAATTTTTATTTTTTAAAAAATATTTGTTTAAAAATAAAAAAAAAATTTTAAAAATTAAAGGTTTTTTTAAAAACAAAATTAAGTTTTTTTATTTATAAAAATTATTTTTAAATTAATTAATTTGATTAAAAGAATAGCTTGTTCCAACAAAATTTGAACAAAATAGATATAATTAAAAAAAGTTATAATATAATTTAGACAATTCTACCGGATCCAACCTTTCCCCGTTCTTTCTCCTAATATAATTTTGTCTCCAACCCTTCTATACGGCGTTTCAGACAAAGAAGATGATCATGAAGCTATTATTCTCTACCGGACCAATTCCTACAAATCCCTCAAATCCACCATTGACAAAGCCTCCAAGAAACTTGAAACAATGAAAACAGATCCAAACGTCGCCCCCAAACTCTCCCTAAAAATCCAAAACCAAGAAAATTGACCGCGTCGAAACCAGTCTCAAGGAATTCAGCTGTGATCTGTCATTATTTGCTATGGGGACATTGAGCCAGCTAGGTACACAAAAAGAATGTCAAATTTTGATTTGGAAATAATATAATTTGTTACCAAAGCATTGAACAAGTTTTAATATAGCAACAATTTTTATACATTTAGCAACAAATTTTCGTTGCTAATGGCATTAAAAATATAATATTTGGCAACAAAAAATTAACCTAATAACAACGGAGAGGATATTGTTGCTAATACTAAAATAAAAGACAATATTTTTTATCGTTGCAAATCATATCAACTTTCGTTGCACATGTAAAGAAACGGAAATATATAATGTCGTTGCTAATCGACGACTTTTGTTCTTATATAGAAAATAATCAAAGAACAAACACATTGTCATTCTTGATTCAAAGATAATGTCGTTGCCAAATAATATAACCAAGAACGTAAAATCGTTGCTAAAAAGTTTACATTCCGCAACGAAAGCAAGCTTAGGCAACAATTTTCATAATTTACTGCAACGAAAAATGTCGTTGCAAAATGGTGTCAATTGCAACGAAAATGCATGATCGTTGCAAAAAAAAAAAGAAGAGTTCATTTCGTTGCCAATTAGCAGGCTTTTGCAACGAAATGAGGTTTTTAGCAATGAAATTTTAATTATTCTGCAACAATACATTTTGTTGCTAAGTGATTGATGTCTCTGTACGAAAGTCAAATTTCGTTGCAAAATGTATTACTTTTGGCAACGAAAAAAATACGTTCATTGCGGAACAATTAGCAACGCTCATTGCGCAACGAAAGATGCAACGACAGTAAAGTCGTTGTCAAAACCCTTTAGCAACGAAATTTGGCACCTTTAGCAACGAAAATCGGTTGTTGCTGAAGAAGTCCCATTTTTTTGTAGTGTGCGTGCACACATATTTCTTCATATTTCTCATTACATGGAGATGAATATGGAATGAAATTACAAGTAATTGACTTTACGACGAGTAATTTGGAATGAGAAAGAATGAAGAGACTTTCCTCCTTGTCTGGTTTATCAGAGGCTGACCTATCTTAGGTTACTCTCGCGGCTTTTTGGCATTAAGGTTCCCTAATCATCGCAATTTACTCAACGGAAAGTTAATCCGGTCTTTCAACTGGAGAAAATTTGGGTGGTACCTTTTCTGAGCCTCGTTGGAATTAGTCTTCCTACGAGTCCAGTAATTAAACACCGACAGGATAGCCTCTTGAAGGAGGAACCACACAACATATATTCACATACAACGTGTCTCACCGTTTATGAAAATGATGACATGTGCGAAGCACTAATATCACAAGAAAATATAGTGTAAAATAGTAAGTAAATGCATTCGTACACATTCATCATAAATGTAAATGCATCATCCACACACAAGCATATAACAGTTTTGAAAAGCTTGTAGTAGCGGTTTAAGCCCTCTTACTGGAGTCCCCAGCAGAGTCTACACCTGTCGACATCGGGATTTTTATTTGTCCCTTTTCTGTTCTTGTTCTTTGGTGTTCTCATGTTAGGTGAGATTTGTTTGAAAAAACAAGTTGAAAAAAGGTCCGACATTTATATGTCGACGAATGGACTGTAAGAGTCGCCAATTGGTTTTTTATATGGTTGTACCAACACAACTGAGAAAAGGTTTGTACATTGACCGTGTTGATGTGACATCGCTAAACGAAAGTCTGTGAAACCGAGATTCATTAGGGTCCGGGGGCTTGGTTATCTGAGAGGGAAGGGAAGGTGTTACGCACCCCCCGACATTCGTGTTACCATGGTGACCGCCACTTTTCAAGAAACTGTTATATGAATGTGTGTGTGTGGAGGGGTCAATGTGCTGTTATTTGGAAGTAGTGCGATGCCTCGTTCGCATCTATATACATAAGGTTTGAATTTATGTAAACATTTAGTTTTAAACAAGGTATGTCAGTGATTTTTTATAAAAGAGGTTTTTCAAACCCTTATGCTCAATAGTAATTGAGACCTTTTACACTTCCACCTTTATTAAATGTTCGGCTGGTTTGCTTTCATTTTTCGAGATGCGAAACTTCTTCGAAAAAATAATGTACAAAGCAGTGCCGAACTCCTCATGGGCATGAAAACCATCTGAGGAAATCCAAACACCGTGAATAAATTTACAAGCTGCTTACAGCTGAAAATGTCCATCACGGGAAGCAAATCTAGATTCAGCAAACTGAATCTGTGATCACATGATTCCTAGGCTGACATGATGCCGTAATTTATTTGAAAGCGAAAGCGTATATATATATATATATATATATATATATATATATATATATATATATATATATATATAAACATAATCAACCACCACGAAACACCTCCATGGGGATCAAAATGTAAATCTGATTGTAGAATAATCAACCGCCAATAAGTAAACTCGTGCAAGACGAAATATAAAGAAAGTCGTAAAATGATCAACCACCACGTAAGAAAACTCAAAGTGATTGAAATGTGTGTGTATATATATATATATATATATATATATATATATATATATATATAAATGATAAACGCATAGGATGTGAAATTCAAAGCTCATCGAATGAGTTCGACAATGATTTATATATATAAGTATATATATATAAAAAAGTAAACGCTCAGGATGTAAAATCTGGCTCATCGAACAAGGTTCGACCACGGTTATATATATATATATATATATATATATATATATATATATATATATATAAACAAATAAACGCCCGGACGTGAGTCTAGGCTCAATCGAGGCATAACTTGATAATCTTTAGTCATATATATATATATATATATATATATAAACAAAAATAAAACCACAGACCGAAGTTCGGGCCTACACACGCAACACGACTCTCAACGTGAAGGACGGTGTGTGCAAAGATGAAGAAAAGGGCTTTAAGGTGTATAAGAAGGCTTATAGTGGACTGCCAAAGAAGACTTCAATGACTTTAAAGAGATGAAAACTTGGCTCCTGCCAGTAAAAATATAGCAATATAAGCTCACAAGTGTTTAAAATGAGAAAGCACTCAGTTTATAGTGTGTACAGAGCAAATTGGACAGGGCTTCCTCGTCTCTTCTCTTTTTTAAAATGGCCACCCCAAGCCCTCTATTTATAGAGGAGGGAGCCGCAGGTGCACCTACGGCTACCCGGGGTTCCCCAGGCTGCACGGGTCCCTTTATCTCAAAATACGTGCACGCGTGCACTGTGATGTCCGCTCGAACTTTCAAAACCGTAATTTGGGCATCCGATTGAGGTGTATAAGACCTATTTAGGACCGCCGTTGTTGAGAACGACGTTATGACATGGGATTAGAGGTTGTACGAAGTCAGGAAGATGTGACCATGCCCTCGGTCTTCAAGCTTCAAATTCTATCCGGTGTGCTGCCCTGCGTAGTAGTCACTCGGGATTGGACTACCTTTGTTCTTGTGGGACATTGCTGTGTAGAAATGTCTATATGAGATGTTGAGACGATGCAATGTAGGGTCGAGGTGGCAAAATGACGATTTTACCACTCACAGGGGTTATCTCCGGTTTGGGGTGATCAGCGCGACGTTTCGTGGTTATCTCTCGAGATTGGGATTGTCAATCATTGAATGTCCTCAGGGTTATCTCTGAGGTGTGTCTGTCTTCCCGGTGTCATCTCCGGGTCTTGTACTGAGTGCCTTGGTGTGAGTTCCATGGTTGAAGCTGACTGCATGCATTTGAAACAAGCATTTCTGGGGTTATCTCCGGAACTGCAACCACACTCCTTGGGGTTATCTCCAAGGTTAGCACTATTATTCCCAGTGTTGTTTCCAGGACTGGGACTGAGCATCTCAGGGTAACTCCGAGACAGAACTGTCCTCTCCGGTGGAATTTTTGGTATTTTAACTACATTATCTTCCAGGGTTTTCTTTGAAAGACGAATATGCCCTCCTGTAATGTTAGTGACAGGTGTGTAGAAAATTTTGAGTGCCTAACTTTTTACAATCCATAACAAAAAGAGAAGAAAAGGGTATAAATATATAAATAACTCAATGATCGACATGAACTTAAAAGATTACCAAAAGAGATCAAACAAAATATATCATTAATGCAGAGAAAAGAAGGAAAAATCTGATATAATGATTCACTTATTTCAAATTCTGGTACTGCTAGTAGGTAGCAGCATTCTATAATCAATTAATAAAAGGGAAAGTCTATATTTTTGTTCTGTGAAGTAAATAATCATGCTTACTACAAAAGTTTTACTGCAAAATGTGTGAGGGAAGCTTGAATCAAGCTAAATAAACATTAACAAAACCACATTGCTATCATCAATAACCACATTGCTATCATCAATTAAGAGATAACAATTAAATTACAAAGGATAATATCATACCATTATGCTATTAACATTATTCAAAATATTTATGTGGGATTATAAAGTAGTGATTTTAGGAGTTACTAATTAAGAAACAAAAATTGAGATACATAAATCTAAGATTGTCAATATCAGCAAAGGGTTATGAATCTAAGAGATCACCAAAATGAATTTTTTGTTATGGTGTACTCTGCCATCTAAGATTCATGAGTGGACAATTAAAGGAATTTATTGCAAAACATTATTCAAATTTTGTGAGAGAATAATTCACCAAGTTTTTAAAAACTAAACTTAAAAGTTTTTTATTATTTTTAAAATTAAACATTATTCAAAGCGTCTTTTTTTAATAATAATGTTCAAAGTTTGTATATATAGGCAATGATGTAACCATGCAATCAATGTATATCTTGTTTACGTTTTTCTTTCTTTTTGTATCAGCTACTGATGGTGAGCGTTCTTGCTCGACTACATTTTCCGTCTGCAATAACATATTTAACAATATCATGGGGCTTATCGGAGATAAAAATGTAAGGAAGCAAAAATAGAATATAAGAAATGAAAAATAACAACTTGATTTTGATTTTGGAGGATATAATGTATATACGAAACTTATCCATAACCATTTCCACCTGATTATGCAAAACTGTATTATTGTATACAAGGGTATCAAATCTTATCTTTCTAGTTCATCAGGGCAATAGAATCCAAAATTCTTCAAAAATAGTCCCAAGTAGTTATTCCACTCTTAACCGATGAATTGCTTATTAGTATGTCAAAAAACTATGCTATTATCACTCAGCAGCTAAGTTTAGTGTTTAGTCAGCGTGCACCTTCCTAAGGTTCATCCAAACTTTAGATATGATATATATCTTTCAGTCTTCAGTCATAATCAAGCTTTCTTGATATCCCATGCACCATTACTCAAGTCCATCTACTCCTATAAAGCACCAATTAGAAAGTGCAAAAATTCAATAAGGAAATAAAGCTTCAATTAATATACCTTTTGATCAAAAGAAGACTTTTTAACCCTTTTACTACAAGGGCTCGAAAATGCATTTCAACAGAAGAAAGATTAAAATCAGGCGTTAGCCCCCATACATGGTCTTACAACTTAGTGGAGACTTGTGTTTTTGGTAAACAGTCGCCCGGCTACATCAGCTGTAAAAAGCGATATTAAAACATTGGTTGTTGGAGTCTATTGTAGGCGACCTTCTATTCAATCCTATAACAAAGACCTATGCTTGCTTTAGCGACTCACAAATAGCTCACCTTCTTATGCATACATACTAACGCTTGCTTTAACTAATGTAGTATGCAAGATAGTCCCGATAGCAACAGTTGGCTGCTACCGACTCGCTACCAGCTATCGCCTTTATTAGCTGTGTGATTAGTGGTTTAGATGTTAACCATATGTTAATTAAAAACCATGAAAAACACCCATAGCTGATGAAAACTGCAACAATGATGCTAGAAATATAGCTCTGTCCTGCAACAAGTGCGAAGTAGGATATTGATCCCAAAAATTCTATAAGAAAAATTCACACTTCCAATGCCTTAATATCCTTAATCTTATCAAACCCTTAAATCTGACCAAACACATTTGTTTATGTGACCAATTTCTCCTTTACATGAACAGTGATAAAATATATAGCGTAAATTGCTAGTATAGCAGCAGTTATGCACCATTACTGACTAATCTCTCATCACCTCATCATTTACATGCATGTTTACATGTTTATGTCTATTCATAATATTAACAAGACTAAAAGACAAATTGCACCCCAAACTTTACACCTCTGTTGATATTTGCACCCCAAACCGAAAAAGGTGTCTAAGTACACCCTAACTTTACTTATGCTGAACAAATTGCACACTTAACCGGTCAAAAGTGACCAGCTAAGGCTGTAGGTCTTATTACAGAGGGGTAAGCTTGATAGTTTGTATTTATTGGAAAGACAAGTTACATTTATACCATTACTCGTTGGTTATCAGACAAATATCCCAAATAAAGACTAGACTAGGGTTCGCAATTTGAAGGAGAAAAATCACAATAAGTGATTGCGATTCTTGAGGGATTCATCAGATAATGACGTTTATGGATTTAAAGGTGTCTGTTGATCGATTTCGCAATCAATGAATACGTGCAAGTATACACGGTCAACAAGTAATAAAGTGAAAGTAGAGTATCGTTCCCACGAGAAATTATTTAATAAAAATCACTAAGTACTAATTCTTAACCAAACTAATTTTATTTAAACAATCTCAAATCGTGTTTTTTCTAATTAAGAAAACTAAATTAACTAATTAAAACTAAGATTTTAACGAATGAATTCAAATAAATAAAGATTAAGACTTCAATATCCCCAATTATGAATTATAAATCAATTATCCAATTATCCCAAATATTATGCCTACTGAATTGTTAACAGGAATTCTCAAATGCCAAAAGTCCTTTTCCAAGTGATCAATTGCCTTCTATTTAATCCAGATTAGTCTTGCTATATTCCTATGCAAAACAATTGAATTAAACTCTTTCCAATCCCAATTCCTTACATGTTACATGCGTGACAATGATATTTCCATTCAATTCACAAACCTAATTTTTCACCATGCAAATAACTAAGTCACATGATATCATGCTAGAGTTCTAACCCTAGAATTCCTCTTCCAATTCCTTCTAGAGTAACAAAGTAATTATTGATCAAATAATTAAGCAATAAGCACAAGACAAGATAAACAACTCACTTTAACATAAATAATTAGAATATAATGAATAACTAATTCATAGCCATAAAAGTTCAATTGAAATCTCAAAAATAGTTAGTTCATATTTAATGAATTAAAACCAAGAATCCACTGTTGAATAGACATCAAAAGATAAAAGTAAGATGAGAGAAGAGAATAGAATCTGTTGTCAAGAAATCGATGCTCCCTCTTGCTCTTGCTTCTTGATCTTCAATGGTCTCCAAGTTGCTTCAATCTCCAAAACTAATAAGAACTAGGGTTATGTTCTAATCTAAAGGGTGTTTAATCTAGGCTAAGCTATGTAATCTCCTCTTTATTTTATGCCTTACATCATGTATTTATAGGTTACAAGTCCAATTTTTAGTTTAGGAACAAACCCAATCCAATTTGGAGTCAAAAAGGTGTTAAAATTCGCCCAAAACGCGTCCCAGGCCATCACTAAGCCCTTCCTCAATACTTCAAAGCTAACTGGGCACGACGTTGAGAGTTCATTTTTATAGCCGCCCGGCTGGAAAATGCACTAAGAATAGCGCCTGTTGGCCGCCCAAAATCGACATTTTTCGCCCGACGCCCTTTGGGAAAATGGCCATAACGTCTTCGTCCGAACTCCGATTTTGATGATTCAAGATGTTTCGGAAAGAGGAGAAGTAGATATACAACTTTCATTCTTGAAGTTTGTCGAAATAATGTCAGGAGCTATAGTAAAATTGGTTCCGAAGTAGCTCTTGCTATGTAAATGGTGTTTAAAACGCGAATCTAGCCACCCCAAACATCGATCCATGTAACGTTTGTCCCAATTCCTATAAAATAACATAAAACATGCATGAATAGACACAAACACATAAAAACATCCTAAAAGACTTAAGAACAACAATAAATTAAGTATCCAATTCATGGGTATAAAACTCACTCATCAGTGTCCCAGAATACAGTAAGTGCTTCACAGAAGATCTTCCACCAGCATTTATTTTAAATAATGGGCTGGTGTAGTTAAGTGTGTTCTTTTGTAGTATATTGTTTAGTTTTGTAGTATATTGACTTCTTTTTGTTGTAAACTGGAATGATGGACCCTTTTTGATGATCAAATATAAGATTCTTGTCTCTATTCTTACATTTTTTGGATTTTAGTCAATTAAATATGATGTGGTCCACACATTTAACTGACAGGGAATACTTTGTGTTTGTGGCTATGCAGGCAACCCGGAGTATTTTACAGTCAAATGTTTTCATGGTCCACACTTTGAAGAGAGCCCACATAAACAGTATGTGGGAGGTACTTTTAATTTCTTTGATTTCTGTCATCCTGATTACATCTCTTTACTTGACATTTGGAACATGGGGAAGGAGTTGGGATATAAAGTTGGACACCTCAAATTCCATTATAAGTCATCTGTAATTGATATGGAGAGGTATTATTTGGGTTAGAAAATGATGATGATGTGTTAACAATGTGTATCCTTATCCATTCTAGTAGACTAGTTGAAATATATTTGGAGGTTGTTAGACCTGTGGGAGTAGAAGCTGACTTTGAAATTGATATTGAAGTTGATAATATTAATGAATGCAGAGATTTGAGGAGAATTGGGGTTGATGAAGTAGAGTCAACTGATTAAATTTATGTGGATAGTTCTGTGGGAGAATCAACTGAGGATGAAGAGGATGATGAAATTGGGGAGGGGGATGAGGATGATCAAACTGAAGGGACTAAGAGTGATGAATTGGGGGAGGGGGTAGAGGGTGATCAGGCTGGGGGGATGATAAGTAGGTTTTATACCTACTTATCCGGTATCTGTTACTTGAATTATTTGCTTAATCTCATGTTTCGTAGTTACTTTTCATACATTTTGTGTTCGTTTTGTAGATTATATGTTTGGGAGCTGTGATCGCAAAGAATTGGTATGAAATCACAAAGAAAAGCAATTCGGACATCGTTTGGTGTTTTATGTTCATTTCATGTTCTGGGCTTGAAACTTGCATTACATTGTAGAGCTTCTTCTTAGCTTTCCGGAATAACTTGAATCATTCCAATCGGAGTTCGGATGCAAGAGTTATGACATTTGTACCAACGGACGTCGAACGTCACTGTTTTGGGTGGCCATTTGCATAGCAGTCACTTCCAGCCCAATTTCGACCTTCATCGGTTCGTTATTTTAAAATCTAAAAGAATGAAAGTTGTAGAGCTAAATCGATATCTTCTATATGATAGGTGGTGTGCCTCGTAACTCTCTTCCGGATCAAAAGTTATGGCCGATTTCCCAAAGGACGTCGAGCAGAAAATGTTCCTTCACAAAATCCCCAACCAGGAGTTAGCATGCCACTCCAAAAAAGTTCCCTAACACGTAAAATGGGTAGCCTGTAAAATGCAAATTTTGTCCAATTTTGTGTTTGGAAAAAGATTGTTTGATCCAATTGACTCAAGGACTTCAAGAGGACTTTCAAGAGGACTTAAAGACATATAAAGAGACTTATACAAGGAGGAGAATCAGAAGGGTTAGAGAGATTAGAGATTAGACTAGATAGAGGGTTCCATTAGATTAGATTAGAGTAAATTAGATCAAAAACACTAGTTCTTATTAGATTTGGAGATTCGACTATAACTTGGAGACCATTGAAGATTCAAAGTAGGAGCAAGGAGGGAGCATCAAATCTATGCATAATAGATTCTATCTTCTTATCTTCATCTATCTTTGTCTTTTAATGATTATTCAATTGTGGATTCTTAGTTTTAATTCAATAATCATGAACTAATTCTTTGTTTGAGGTTACAATGGATCTTATTGTGTAGTTTATTTTAATATGCTTCGCTATCAATTATTATGTTTTATCGTGAGGATTGTCTATTTTGATTTGGACTTAATTGCTTAATTGCCTAGCTAACAATTACCGTGATAATCTATATGAACTTGAGAGATGAAGTATTGATTTTGATCTTGAGGGATGAGGATGATCAAACTGAAGGGACTGAGAGTGATGAATTGGGGGAGGGGGTAGAGGGTGATCAGGCTGGGGGGATGATAAGTAGGTTTTATACCTACTTATTCGGTATCTGTTACTTGAATTATTTGCTTAATCTCATATTTCGTAGTTACTTTTCATACATTTTGTGTTCGTTTTGTAGATTATATGTTTGGGAGATGTGATCGCAAAGAATTGGTATAAAATCGCAAAGAAAAGCAATTCGGACATCGTTTGGGGTTTTATGTTCATTTCATGTTCTGGGCTTGAAACTTGCATTACATTGTAGAGCTTCTTCTTAGCTTTCCGGAACAACTTGAATCATTCCAATCGGAGTTCGGATGCAAGAGTTATGACATTTGTACCAACGGACGTCGAACGTCACTGTTTTGGGTGGCCATTTGCATAGCAGTCACTTCCAGCCCAATTTTGACCTTCATCGATTCGTTATTTTAAAATCTAAAAGAAGAAAGTTGTAGAGCTCGTCGATATCTTCTATTTGATAGGTGGCAGGCCTCGTAACTCTTCCCGGATCAAAAGTTATGGCCGATTTCCCAAAGGACGTCAGAGCAAAAAATGTTCCTTCACAAAATCCCCACCGGGGTTAGCATGCCAGCTCCAAAGCAGGCCCCTAGCCCGTCGGGGCGGGGGTAGCCCAGAAAATGCGAATTTTGTCCAATTTTGTGTTCGGAAAAGATTGTTTCGATCCAATTGACTCAAAGACTTCCAAGAGGACTTAAAGACATATAAAGAGACTTATACAAGGAGGAGAATCAGAAGGATTAGAGAGATTAGAGATTAGACTAGATAGAGGATTCCATTAGATTAGATTAGAGTAAATTAGATCAAAAACACTAGTTCTTATTAGATTTGGAGATTGACGCAACTTGGAGACCATTGAAGATTCAAAGTAGGAGCAAAGAGGGAGCATCAAATCTACAGACAATAGATTCTATCTTCTTATCTTCATCTATCTTTGTCTTTTAATGATTATTCAATTATGGATTCTTAGTTTTAATTCAATAATCATGAACTAATTCTTTGTTTGAGATTACAATGGATCTTATTGTGTAGTTTATTTTAATATGCTTCGCTATCAATTATTATGTTCTATCGTGAGGATTGTTTATTTTGATTTGGACTTAATTGCTTAATTGCCTAGCTAACAATTACCGTGATAATCTATATGAACTCGAGAGATGAAGTATTGATTTTGATCTTGAGGGATGAGGATGATCAAACTGAAGGGACTGAGAGTGATGAATTGGGGGAGGGGGTAGAGGGTGGTGATCGGTGGGGGATGATAAGTAGGTTTTATACCTACTTATTTGAGATTCATTACTTGAATTATTTGCTTAATCTCATGTTTCGTAGTTACTTTTCATACATTTTGTGTTCGTTTTGTAGATTATATGTTTGGGAGATGTGATCGCAAAGAATTGGTATGAAATCGCAAAGAAAAGCAATTCGGACATCATTTGGGGTTTTATGTTCATTTCATGTTCTGGGCTTGAAACTTGCATTACATTGTAGAGCTTCTTCTTAGCTTTCCGGAACATCTTGAATCATTCCAATCGGAGTTCGGATGCTAGAGTTATGACATTTGTACCAACGGACGTCGAACGTCACTATTTTGGGTGGCCATTTGCATAACAGTCACTTCCAGTCCAATTTCGACCTTCATCGATTCGTTATTTTAAAATCTAAAAGAATGAAAGTTGTAGAGCTCGTTGATATCTTCTATTTGATAGGTGGCAGGCCTCGTAACTCTTCCTGGATCAAAAGTTATGGCTGATTTCCCAAAGGACGTCAGAGCAGAAAATGTTCCTTCACAAAATCCCCACCGGGGTTAGCATGCCAGCTCCAAAGCAGGCCCCTAGCCCGCCGGGGCGGGGGTAGCCCAGAAAATGCGAATTTTGTCCAATTTTGTGTTTGGAAAAGATTGTTTCGATCCAATTGACTCAAGGACTTCCAAGAGGACTTTCAAGAGGACTTAAAGACATATAAAGAGACTTATACAAGGAGGAGAATCAGAAGGATTAGAGAGATTAGAGATTAGACTAGATAGAGGATTCCATTAGATTAGATTAGAGTAAATTAGATCAAAAACACTAGTTCTTATTAGATTTGGAGATTGACGCAACTTGGAGACCATTGAAGATTCAAAGTAGGAGCAAGGAGGGAGCATCAAATCTACAGACAATAGATTCTATCTTCTTATCTTCATCTATCTTTATATTTTAATGATTATTCAATTGTAGATTCTTAGTTTTAATTCAATAATCATGAACTAATTCTTTGTTTGAGATTACAATGGATCTTATTGTGTAGTTTATTTTAACATGCTTAGCTATCAATTATTATGTTCTATCATGAGGATTGTCTATTTTGATTTGGACTTAATTGCTTAATTTCCTAGCTAACAATTACCATGATAATCTATATGAACTCGAGAGATGAAGTATTGATTTTGATCTTATCATGATAGCATGTGTTTGTGATTTCTGCATAGATGGAATTCATGATTCGTGTTTAGGATAGAGATATGCCTTTACGCCATATGTAATCTTGTAGAGAACTTGTGCTTTAAATACTTTTTAATTGTAATTCATATAGAGATATAGTGGATTAGTTAATTAGGGTGTCTTGCTTAATTCTATCATCTGTGGATTTAAGTGAGTATGGGTATTCTGTATCGAGAGATGTTTTGTCTGCTTTAGTGTTCTTGATTAACAATTCATGATAGAGAATAATTAATGAGAAGTGTGTTAACTTAAATGAAGCAATAAGTGAAGTTGTGATCTTAAATCTCCGTAATCTTAATTTAACTAGTGGAATTTAATAGTAGTTTAAGTATATAATTTGAAATTCATTCATTTAAATAAGATTGAGTTGGTTACGGGTTAGTAATTGGTGATTTTTATTAAACAATTCCTCGTGGGAACGATACTCTACTTTCACTTTATTACTTGTTGACCGCGTATACTTGCGTGTTATGTGTAACTAGATTTTACCCAACAGGGGACTGAGAGTACTGAATTTGGGGAGGGGGTAGAGGGTGATTAAGCTAGGGGGACTGAGGATGGGGCAACTGACAAAGGGAATGGAAAACAAAGAGAAGGGAAGGGTGCAACTGTAACACAGAAAGACAAAGGAAAAGAAATAAGATTTGCACCTAACAAAGGGAAGGGAAAACAAACTGCAGAAACCCAAACTTCAGTTGAAGAACCACATGAATCAGGATTTTCATCCTCTGACTATGATGACAGTGATGTGGAAAGGATGCCTAGGGTTGATGAGTTTGACCCTGAACCACCTAAACAAGAACATAAAGAGTATCCAGAATTTAGGGAAGGTGATAGTGAGGATCTTGAGTTTGAGTTGGGAATGATGTAAGACCCTAACTTTTTAATGAATAAAATCGAATTTCCTCTATTTATTATTGTGAATAATAAGGTGTTAATTTGATATAATACTTTAGTTATGGGTGAAATGTGCAAATTTTACAAAATAAGCAAGTGGTAATAAAATATTCATTGTGTCGGGGAATATTCGTTTGGTCGTGGAATATTCTTTTCGCGGGAATATTAAATGCGACGGCCAAACCATTTGTGGGCCCCATAACGGATAGTCATCGGATGAAGAAAATGACAAAGTTTGGGTTGTTATAAATAATGGCGTAGTTGTTACCGTTAAAAGCTGTTGGAATACCCGGTTAAAAAAAATAATGTCTGGCGTGGTTGCATTAATAAAGACACCAGTATTGCATGATTGTTGAATTATTGATCCTTACATAAGAAGGCATTACTCAATAATTGTCACGAAGAGTTCTTGCTCAATATTTTATTTATTGATTCAATAATTGTTGCGTTGATATTTTATATTATTGTTGTTCAATAATTGTCACTTTTTGACAAGATCTCCATTATCGGATCAATAATTCATATTATTTGAATAATATTATTAGATAGCATTATTGGCAATGTCTAGAAAGTTACATCGAGGAGAGGTTTGGTCACCTAATTGCTGCCAGCCAAGAAGGAGAAATCCTTATCTGAAAGCCCCTCTTTCTGAGGAAATGACTGGTTGTCATAAATGTGATTCTGTAATATTATTTGTGAATAATTAATTATTGATTCATATGATAAAGAAATATTTATTTTATGTGGATATAAATGTTGGATATATTTATTGTGGTTAAAATGAAGGAATTAATGCTGAGGTGTTTTATCAGTATTTTGTCGGATTGGAAGTATTTAAAAATCATCTGTTTGTGGATTTCGGGTATTTTCTGTTTGGAATTTGGAAAAACTCAAAGCTACAAAGTTGTAGAGAATTCAATTTCGTGTGGAATGGACATAAAATTCGTATTTTTCTGATAAATGGGCTATTTTCTATGAATTATTAAAGTTTCTGATTATTATTTAAATGATAAAATATTTTGGAAAATTCTAGAATTGGTTGGTGAGAAATGTGCTCAATTGAATTTCAAATGTGGTGGGTGGCAATAGTAATAGGTAAAGCCATCAGGTAGCAGGTTGGTCTTCTATGGTGTTCTAAGCATTTTCCTATAAATAGGGTACTTAGTTAGAATTGAAAATCACACCAGAATTCATAAGTTTTCTCTCTTTCTCTCTCTATATTATCGAGCGTATTCTTGTGAGTATTTGGATACTTTGAGTGTTGCTATACGGTTCAAGTTCCTTCAAAGACTATATCCGAAGATTCAATTGTAAGTATTATCTTTTTGAGGTAAGGGATGTTATTTTCTTCGTAAGTGATATTATTTCTTCAATATCATTATGTCGAAATATTGGTTGGAACTTTTTATCAAATTTGGAACTTTTCATGTCGGGGTTACTATTCATGAGTTACTATTCACGAGTTACTATTCATGAGTTACTATTCACGAGTTACTATTCACGAGTACTATTCACGAAGCATGATGATTTTTCTTGTGGAATTTCTATCTTTTGGTGTCGGAGTTACTATTCACGTATACGGCACTATTCACGCATACGACACTATTCATTGAAAAATGAAATTTTCTTCTTTTTGTCCAAGATGTCTATTATGGTTACTATCTTTGATTGTATCCATGTTTTGATCTTTATTCTTGAATTTTACTTCAAAATTGGTTATTATGGATTATTATTGATCTTGGATAAACTGTGATACGAATCTCTAATATTTGTTATTTTGTTTCACTGGATTCGTTCCTTTAAAATATTTTTCATCATCCTCAGTCCTAAATGATGTTATTCTTGAATATCTTTGGCTTTTGTAGTGCAAAGATGAATGATTACCTGATGAATATCTTTGGCCCGTAGTGCAAAGATGAATGATTACCTGATGAATATCTTTGGCCCGTAGTGCAAAGATGAACATGTGTTGAGATGAACATGACCAACTGGTGATACAAATGAATATCTTTGGCCTGTAGTGCAAAGATGAATATTTAATTCAAGATGTATATTGATTGATGTTATAGGGATAAAATATTGATGATGGACTTTTAAATCTTAGAAGATAGTAGAATTCTTTCTCTACTTGACTCTTCTAATGGATTGCTTATTCCGCTGCAGTTGTTGATCTAAAACTTGTTGTCTATTATATTTTATCAGATTTTTCCCTGTTGAAGACTAATGATAATTTGTTGTATATTATCTTAGTCATAATATTTCTTACTGGGCTAGTTGAGCTCACCCTTTCTTTCACTGTTCTCTTCAGGAAATGAGAATATAGCTGGGACTAGTCGGGGAATGGATTGACGGTCCAGATGGTTGCATTAGTAGTCCTCACTATTATGTGAAATAGCGTATCAATAATTTTAATGAGGACCCCTTTTGAGTTTTTATACTGTCTATTAGACAATAGTTGTATTTAATCTCACAGTATATGTGTTGTCGTATTTTGCACGACAATTGTATTACTGAAGTTGTATTTGTTTTTGTACCATGTATTTGGCGACTCAAAATGGGTTGGATGGAATGGACCTATTTTGGGGGCGTCACAGTTGGTATCAAAGCTTAGGGATATGATCCATGGCTGAGATGTGAGACAAGAACTAGGAGGGGAGAGACGGGGAATTCCTTCACTAGTATGACCTACCTAAGTTTATTTGGTATTTAATTGGTCTGGTCGAGTATAGGGATAATATGTGATTTGTTAATTAACCCTTGTTTTATGGCGATGATTTAAGAATGGCATCGTGGAAATATTAACGATGGAGTGAATGAGATAGTGGAGACACCTTTAATCAATACCTGGATAAGGTGCGGGGAAGACAATAATCCTCGGGGTAAACAATAACACCGATGAAATGGTGAACGATGGGATGTTTAGAGGCTTTATGCAATTCATGCAACATCAAAGTAAAGCGATTCTATTCAAAATACAGTGGAAACAATGGCAACCCACGGTCGGTCACCGCTAAGTAGTTCAAGGAGCCTGGACCACCGAGAGTTTTGGGAAAGCAGAACCACTTACTGGCAGAGACGTGGATAAAGCAGATCACCAAGATATTTGATGTCTTGGGATGTTTCGAGGAGCAAAAGGTTCCCTTTGCCACCTTCATGTTGAGAGGAGAGACAGATTACTGGTGGGAATCTGTAAAGCATACTCAATCTGCCGCACTGAAGATGTCTTGGGAGAAGTTCCAAGAATTGTTCAATGACAAGTACTTTCCCGAAAGTATTCGTCACATGAAGGAGGTTGAGTTCATCAAGCTAGAGCAAAACAATATGAACGTGTCGCAGTACGAAGCTAAGTTTGCGGAGTTATCCTGATTTGTATCCCATTTGGTTGATAATGAGGAACGAATGACATGAATGTTTCTGCGAGGTTTGAAACCCGAAATACGTTAATACCTCATTTCTCACAAACTTTGTTTATATTCAGATGTTGTGCATAGGGCTCAGTTAGTGAAGCGCGATAATGAGCGAACCCAACTGAAGGATAACGAGCAACAACATGATAATAATCGTACCGATGACAACGATCATCAGAAAAATGGGTTGGATGGAATGGACCTATTTTGGGGGCGTCACAAATGACATTTTCCAATGTCACTGAAGTGAGGGCAGCAATCAGAAATAATGGCATCAAACAAGGAAGGAAGGTGTATTTCAATAAAAACCTGTCAAATAAGATCCAAACAAGGTGTGTGGAGCCATGTACAGTGTACTTTTATGTTGCAAAGGTGCAAATAGAACTCACATTTAAAATCACTAGGTTACAAAAAGTGCATACTTGTAGCAGAGAGTGGGATAATTATTGTATAAATGCATAGTGGATTGCCAAAAAATATGAAGATGATCTTCGGATGAATCCAACATGGGAATTAGATTAGTTTCATACTAAAGTAGTTAAAGATTTGGATATTGGAGTATCAAGGAGCTTAACATACAGAGCTAAGAAAAGAGCAATGAAAAACATTGAAGGGAGTGCTGAGGAGGAGTATGGATTGGTTCTGGACTATACTACAGAGCTTAGAAGAGTCGTGTCTGGGAGCACTTGTATATTGAAGAGAGCGAGAACCGGATCAAATGACTTTAGTGATTTTGAGATTTTATGTCATATGTCTTGCACCACTAAAAAGAAGGATTTAAATTGGGGTGTAGACCCTTTGGTGGGGGTTGATGGTCATTTTCTAAAAAAGACCATATACGGGGCGATTATTGACTACAGTTGGTGTTGACCCTAACAATAAGATGTAGCCAGTTGCTTGGGCCATTGTTGAATCTGAGAACACTCAGTCTTGGGTGTGGTTTATGAACTTGCTGGTGGAAGATCTTGGGATTTCAAATGATGAAGGCTGTACATTCATTTCAGATAAACAAAAGGTATAAATATGTCTCCATTTTATATATATATATATATATATATATATATATATCATTGATTATTACATTGAGTAGATGTTTATGATAAAGTTCCTTTATATTTTTGTCCCCAGGGTTTGATTAATGCTTTAGAAGATGTGGTCCCAAGTGCTGAACACAAATATTGTGTTATGCATTTGTATAGGAACTTTTGGCAAAATCATAAAGGCTCTGGATTAAGGAAATTGGTGTGGAATGCTGCCAAAGCTACAAATCAGTATGTCTTTCAAAAGGCAATGGATGTGTTACAAAAGGAAGATAAGAGTGCATATGAATGGTTAGCTCCTAAGCCACATGCTCAGTGGAGTAGGTCTCATTTTCAGACCATATGCAAAAGTGACATGTATGTCAATAATCATTGTGAGGTATTTAATAGGAAAATTCTTAAGGCTAGAGTGAAACCAGTAATAGAGTGTCTAGAAGGGCTTAGATTATATTGCATGAATATGATTGTTAAAAGGAGAGAAATGATGTTGAAACATAATGGTGTAGTGTGCCCTAGAATAGCTCACCAAGTAGAAAAATAGAAAGGTCAGGCAGGGGGTGGATTGCCTGAGTGGTCAGGTGGTGGTGGGAGGTTTACAGTGACTATGACTTCTAGGGGTCATTCATTTGTTGTGGATTTGGGAAAAAACATGTTCTTGTAGGAGGTGAGACTTGTCTGGAATACCTTGTGCTTATGCTGTGTCATGCATTAACAAAATAGGACATGATCCATACATATATGTACATGAGTGTTTAACCAAGGACATGTATATAAAGGTTTACAGTCACAATATTGAGCCTATAAAGCACAGATCTGAGTGGGATCCTACTGGGATTGAGCCACCTTTTCCACCAGTTAAACATACTCCTGTAGGCAGGCCTAAAGTTGTTAGGAGGAAAGGTAATGATATTCCAGAATCAAATCCAGATGGTACAAGGTTGAAGAGGAAAGGAACATCACTGAAATGTGGATTTGCAAGGAATGGGGTCACAATGCAAGAAGGTGTCCTCAAGTAAGTTAAGATGCATGTTTCTATTTATGTTGGCTGAAATCATGGGGAACATCAATAATGTTGGTTGTTTTTCTATTTTCAGAAACTCAACAAGGAGCCAGGAGCTAAGAGGGCCAAGAAGGTTTAACAGACTTCAACATCTGCAACACAAGAGTCTACACATGAAGCTCCAACACAAGAGGCTCCAACACAAGAGCAAGTAGGAGGTTCTACAAAGTGGCAAGGGGGAATACATTCTGAGGGTAGCCAAAGCAAGGTGTCAGGTGAGGGCCTGCTGCCCAAAGACTACACATGGAAGGGGAAATATGTTACAACACTAAGAGATCTAGAAGCTGTAGCAAGATCCAAAAGAGAGAATATTCAGTTTAGGAAACCAAACAGTGGAGGGCCTACTGCAGATTAATAGCAACAAGATCCTCTATAGGATTTTTTTGGGCTTTTTTGTGGTACTAAGCTTATATGGATGTATATATCCAGTTTAGGGTATTTTTGGGGCCTAAACTTATGAATTATTGATGTATGTATGTTTTTTGTGCATAAGATGCATTTTTTGGGGCCTAAACATATGAAGGTGTGGCTGGGATTGTTAATAGGCCAATGACAACAACTGTTTTTAATTGCCTCTGATTTGTGGATTGTACTGGGAATTAATTATGTAATTGAATGGCAATACCAGTTCCTTTATGATACAGTCTATGTATGCAGTGTGTGTATGATGCAGTGTGTGTATGCAGTGTTACCACTGGTGTGTGTATGATGCAGTGTGTGTTGATACAGTTGGGCAATTATAGTGTGGTTATTATAACAGTTGTTTATGTATAATGCAAGTGTGCAACTGTTTTGGGCAGCTGATGCAGTGTGTTATTTTATAACAGTTGTTTATGTATAACAGTTATTATTATAACAGTTGGGGGTGATTATAATACAAGTGGGCAATTGCAGTGTGTTGTTTGAATTTGTCTGTTTTGTGTATTAATGTAGGTGATGTGCATTTGTGAGCCAGTGTGCAAAGATGCTAGGCTATACTTTGTTAGTGTACAGGTGATGTGCAAGTAATGTGCATTAGCTTGTGCAAGTGTGCATTAATGCAGGGTGCCTATAAAATGCACTAGGTATCATAAATTGCACACCAACCATAAATTACAGCAATTGATTACAACAAATAAATTTCATTCAACCATCTTGGTTTACAACATTTTCATTCAAAGGAATTGCCCATACATTACAACCAATAAATTACCCACAAAAGATGGCCAACAATTGCATTCCATAAGTGTCCTAATTTCTACCACTATATTGCTACAAATTACAATCCCATAAATTTCATTCTCAATAATTGCACACAAAAGGTGCCATATTTTGTCAGACTACCACCAATACATACTTAGCCAAGTTGCTCAGTAGAACCCAAGTTGCTTGTTTTCAAGTCTGGAGGGGTGTTTCATCCTTTGTTGAGATAAACATTAAATAAAAAATTACAATCCAAGTTGCAGTCAACAAACCCTTTGCAAACCTTGCCCTAATTCTGCACTGTTTCAGTTCATCTTTCACAGCTTTGATTTCAGCATCCAAATTCTCTAATCTTCTTATTAATCCAGGTATTACTTCCCTTGAACGCTCACACATAGGAGGATCATCCCAAGCGAAATAATTACAACCACCATGCCCATCTTTACACCAATCTGGACAACCAAAGAATCTTCTACCAGCATTGTTTGAGCTTCTCCAAGCTGTCTTCATCACTGATTTCTTTATGCACCAGCAATTTCGATCCATGAGCCCTAAGTGATTCTTGATTTTCTTGATTGATTTTCTAAGATCGAGCTGCACTATGTTACTGAATCACTCTGTAATAACGTTGGAGAAGAAAAAGAAGGGAAAAGTCTTAAATACCCCTTCAGATGTGGATCTGTACCTTAGCCAGACACTTTTGATCGGTTAAGTGTGCAAAGTGTGCAATTTGTTCAGCATGAGTAAAGTTTGGGGTGTACTTAGACACTTTTTTCAGTTTGGGGTGCAAATATCAATATAGGTGTAAAGTTTTAGGTTCAATTTGTCTTTTAGTTAATTAACAAAACCAAAATACATACTTAAAATGAAGATACTAAAGAATCAAATTAAGAAATAAACCCAGTTCCTTACTGTTGATTTAAGAAACGTGAGTCGCTCTAATCTAAACACAAAATTTCCAATTGAAAACCCACCGAAATTTTCAATTAAACACGATTGACAACACAAATATCAGATCAATCAAATCAATTGCAAACATTATTCCGCATATCAGCAACTAAATGCAAATGAAATAATCTCAAATTTTAGCACATAATATCTAAAAATTTAGAAAATAGGCAAACCAATGAAATAATTCCACCCGCTTCTGGGTTATGTTTCACACTCTTGCATATGGCTGTAATATGTAAGTAATAATGTGTGTATATAGTAGCTCTCATTTTGTTAGTTCTCGGGTAATGAATTGAACCATACAATATTAGTTTCCGTTCACCATCAATGGTGATGGCTTTTCCATCGTGCGAAACATGAATGGCATAAGTAGAAGAAAGACAGAGAGACAAAACAGAAAAAAAGAGGAAAATTGACAGTGAAGAAGAAGAAGAATCCATGGTTGCTCTTCACTTATGAAAATAAACAATTAGCCTGATTAATATACGTATATATATATATGTATATATATGAATGGAGGATTAGGTCAGGTGATCATTAACATTATTTCAAACTCTAATTCAGTTAGGAAGTTTTATCCATATAAAATTTTGCTGATTGGTTGTTGAAGAGATTAAATTCTACTTGGTTTGTTATTATTTATCCATAATTTAAAAAAGGATAAGATATAATTAAGATAATTGGTTTGTTATTATTTATCCATAATTTAAAAAAGGATAGGATATAATTAAGATAATTAGGACATAATTAAACTATCTGACTTAAAGGGATGAATTTATCCAAAAATTAATTTATGTATTCACCTCAAGTCTTCACACCAGTGGATAAAACTATTTAGAATGGACATGTGTTAAATTTGTAAAAGGACATATGTCAATATATGGTGCCATGTACTGTGATTTAGTACATATAATAGATAATAGATTTTGTTAATACACTTTGTTTACTAAATTATATTTTTGTTTACAAAAGGAGATATGATAAAATAAATTAATAATATAATCTTTATATATTTAAAACATTGTTAGTTCATTAGCGATTTTGATAGGTGATTAAAGCATTATCTCATTACTTATTATCTACTTCCCTCGTTCCTTAATATAAGTACATTTAGAGTTATACATAAGTTAAAGAAATAATTGTAAAATATTAAATATAATATCAATTGTCTATATTGCCCTTGTATTGAAAAAAGAGTGTTATTTATTGGACAAATAATAGTGAGAGAATCAAAGTTATATTTAATATTTGGGTTAATATTAGAAACTAAGAAATTAATGCTTACTTGGAATTCTCAAACGACTTATATTAAGAGACAAAAATATTTTTCTAAAACGACTTATATTAAGGAACGGAGGGAATACTCATTAACCTATACGATGAAGTAACTAGAATTATAATGAGTGTTCATTATATATTCGTTATCGACAGTTATGATCCGGACAACTATTTGCGTACGTTTAATTTATGTTAGAGTCATGCTATGTATTGCGATAAATTTATGCCGACTTATAATGGTAAACTTATCAATACATGTGATTAATATGAATTATAGGAAAGTCTCACTTATTACACATCTGTTTATAAAAACTACCATTAATAATTATTCAATAACTGACAATCTAATTGATATAAAACATTCACAATATATATCATTATTCTTTATGTTATACTCCCTCCGTCCCTAATTATTTGATGTTTTAGAGTTTTTTATTTGTCCCTAATTATTTGACGTTTGTTCAAATCTAGGAAAATTAATGATAATTTTTCCAAAATTACCCCTCATTACTTTGCCTATTTTTTTGACACTTTAAACTCTTTCTCTCTCCTTATCCCAACAAAACTCTCCTTATCCCAACAAAAGATTTAAGGGTATTATAGACAATTGAGTACTATATTTAATGCTTTCCAATCATTATTTTAATTCTTTCGTCCACCTCTAAAACGTCAAATAATTAGGGACCGAAGGAGTAGTTAACCTATGTTATGTTAAGGTAATACATGAACTCACACAAGTTACATATCAATAATTAGTGTGAATTGAAAGCTTAATAAATAAAATTGAATTCAACAACTACATTAGAGCATTCATTATGGACTCCTAGAACTCCCAAATAGAGCCATAAAGGGTTGTTAAACGAACCCAACTACTCTCGACTCGATTCAATAAATATTTGATTCGAATCAAGTCGGTGTACTCAATTAGATACTCAACTATTTAGTACATTAATTTTAATTTCATACATTTAATAAAATTATTTATATGTATATTTGTTTTATGTTATATATATATATATACACACACACACACACACATATATATATATATATATATATATATATATATATATATATATATAGACCGATCTATAATCAACGTTGTAAATTTAAAATTATTCTTATAACATATTGTGACCGTCCAATCGCAAGTCTAACGGTAAAAATTATCACTCGTCCGCACTGTAGTCTGGGAAATTTGCAAAACTAAAGTGCAGACTCAAAAGTAACCAAAATATCCTCAAGGATCTACACTTTAGTATTACAGACAGTGAGTTTAAATATATTTTTTGTAATGGTATTTTTATAATTACTCTCATCTGTAATTTAATAATTGGACAACTAAGATCAAAATCTGTTAAATATATTGGATATTTATTTAGTTATACTAAGGGTTTCAATTGGGTTCTTGTAACTTGAAATTTGAATTCAACTTCTACAATTAAGTTTTAAGAAGGAAAATTGGATTTCATAAATTTCATCAAAGTATGATATTGGGTTCAAAAAAAAAATAACTCAAAAGTATATCTTTATTTGTGTGTAAATATATGTAGAGGTTGTGTTTGATAAACCTGTGAATTAAGATCTGAATGATTATGATGTCTTAATGAATTAAATCATCTGAATGGTTATGAGGTCTGAATCTAAAAAATTGTTTGATAACTAAAAAGTAAGTTGTCTCTTAATGACATTATTTTACCATTTTAAAGGATAAATTTTATTTAATAATTTTTAATATTCAATTTAATAAAAATGAGTGCATAATATTGTTGAATATATTTATATAAAAAAATTATCAAAAAAATTTCATTAAGAGGTACCTCTTAATTATTAAGATTTCATTTTCTGTCTTACCGATTAAGAGACATTCAGAGGTAACAAAAAAATAAAAAAATAGCATCATGCCTCTTAGCGAATAAGAGACAGTCCATTAAAAGGCAATCAGATGTAAACAAACAACACCTTATACAAACATCACATTTACTCTGATTTTCCCAATACGCGACTAGCAATGTCGTTTTATATCATTTTTTTCTCCCTCTTTTCTAAAACAACTCAACAGCAAGAGCAAATCACATGTTAATTCTTTGGTAAAACTTCATATCCAAAACCTAGAGACAGGGTTAAGCTTTCTGCTCGTCCAAAAATGGAGGAATTGATGAGCAAAAAGGCTGGAAAACCCATTCGGTTGGAAAATCATCGTGAGATTTTGGGCACTGAGCGAACTCCCCAGTCCGACGAATTTGGAATTCACACTGATTACAAAGCTTGCAGTGGAATTCATACCAGAAGAAGTACCTGTAGTAATATGAATTGAATAGTTGTAGCGCCATTACTCAATAAGCTGTAATTAGTAGTGATGGGCATGGAGGTTAGGAGACTTGATGATGGTCTGACCAGGGAGCCCATTACCATTTTCATTCTCCTTCTTATAGCCCGCTTTTCTTTTCAATTTTGGTGAATAATAGTGTGAAAACAATACTATTTGTAGAGTAAATCTATACAAACATCACCTTTTTTTCTTCCTTTTTGCTAAAACAAATCAGCAGCAGGAGCAAAAATGGAGGAACTGACGAGAAAAATCGCTGAAAAACCCATTCAGTGCAGAGGTAAAATCCAAGCTCAGTTTGAATTCATGCTTTATTTGGGTCGATTATACACATTTGGAGTGGTGATTTTGGATGTTTTTATCTCTATTGAAACAATATTTGATGATGAGTAAAATTTTGTTGGTTTAGCTGCTTTTCCAAATGATTTGGATTTCTGTCATGTAAATTTTTGAATATGCTTTGGTCTATTTGTTGGAATAGCTGCTTAGTGATGTAACCTCTTTATCTGATTTAAATGGAACTTTTATCCTATTCATTTGTTGAGGTAGAGGGGGGTTTATTTTAGATGTACAAAGGGATTGACAGTCTGCATTTGCTAAGTTTGTTATTTTTTATTTGTTTTCTTTTGTTCCAGTTTGAGCAGACTCCTTGTTCACCTTTTTATATTTCCTATTGGATTATAAAAGCTTCATTTTCTATCTTAAAAGAATATAGTTCTCATCTAATTAGAATGTTTGGCTCTTATATTCAATATAATTCTAAAAGGGTTACTAATGAGAGGTGAAAAGTTTGTTAACCTTTTTATGGCTAAGAATAAGTTGAACACTTTACAGATAGAATTGACTCTAAAAACTCAAACTTGATTTATCTATCAGGAGTCAGGAGTAAATCCAATGTGTTTACTTAAATCTCAACTATATATGCGCCGTGCCATCCAACTATGGAGAATATATTTTAGCAGCATACCGTAACGTTTTAACCTTGATAAAAAATATCTACTGTATTCCAGCAATCTAAATATCCAACCCTCAATTGCCTGCCTTGTTTGCAGAAACCCTCACGTCTTAATTTGTGATTGGTGATTAAAACAATAGCAATGGAGCAACAGATGTAGATGCTAGTGAAGATGGTATTTATAGAGGGTAGGGGATGGATTTATAAATCAATACGCCTTTAGATGTCTATTTCATAACATAATTGAGCAATTAGGCCTTTATTTTTATGATATGTAAGAAATTACTATTATTTAAGAAAATGTGATAACTGAAAAGCATGAGGCAAGTGTTTTTTGGTCCCAAGACCAAAAGTAGCAGCAATTGGATGAGCTAAAAAAGGTAGATGAAATTAAGAATATTACAAACTGGAGAACAAAAGGGGAAAAGGAAAGCAATTGCAATTAACTTCACAGCAGCAGTGAGATATTCATCCTAACTGGAAGTGGCTCATCAAATTCCCAGCCACAGATAGCAGAAGAGATTTCTCATCCTTGTCCTCAGTTTTGTTAAAATAGTAGGCAGGGGCTTGCCATTTGGGATCCTCAAGCACTTTTTCCACTACAAATGTCATCACATGTGCAGTCATTCCTGCATTTCACCATTAACAACATATTCACTACACATTGCACATCCCCTCATTTAACCTACTCTGTTCTCAATATCATTGCACATATTCACTAATTTTGTTGCTCCAAATGTTGAGTAATGTTAAACCTGAGCCTTCAGTGAATTCAGGAATACTACTTGAATTTTTTTTGTTTGACAAGTTGATGGCCTGCATAAATCTATTTGTGTTGTTACTTAAGATACTTGAAAGAGACTCAAATAGTTAATTTTAATGCAGATCAAGGGAAGCAAGCCATGTTGGCAATTTGATATTCAATTAGTTGTCAGATTCTGATTTTGGCCTAAAAAATCTGAGATGAACCTAGATAAGGAATTGTAACTGAGATCAACATACTGCAAACTTAAAAAATTCTTAAAGGTGGCTGGAATAGGACCTCCCATGGAGTTTATGGCTAATATAAGCTGGACAAGGTGCATTAATTCCCAAAGGTAGGTGAAATCTGCCCAGTCAAAAGGTTACCACTTGGTGAGAGTGCTTTGAGAAATGGCAAGTGACCCAAACTTGAAGGGATGTCAAATGGTTATGCGACTTACGCCTTATAGTCACACGGTGCAGTGAAGCCACACAGAAAAACTGAAATATTGTCTTATTTGTAGTTGCTTGAGCTATTAAGCTATTGTATCATCATTTTTTTAAATTATCTGGGGTATGCCCCTTAACATGTAAATCGTGATTATAATGTTTATGAAACAAATTCTAATTATTGTATTCATCAATTTAGTCTGACATATATTGTATATGTTTGGTTAATATTTAACGCCAGCTAAGACAAATTACTAAGAACAAAACCAACATTGAAATTTGGAAAAATTGAAGGGATGAAAACAAATGATTAGAATTAGAATACTTTTCGTACATCCACTAAGCCACCTCATTTTTTCTTTCATCGATCATAGTGTTGAGCACTAACTAAAAGAAAAGACAAAAATTGGTCTAACCACCTATATATACTAGACCAAAAGTAAACTAAGTCAAGTCAAAAGTCTTTATAGCCAACATTAGAAGTGTCTTCACCTATAGACCCAAAATTTCACACCGCATCAAGATTCAAAAGTTCATCTCCCCATATGGATTCCTATAAATTATAGGAAAAACATCAATATTAAGTGAGTTCATACATCTTAAATTTATGAGTTATGAAAGGAAAACTTAAACCAATCTATAAACAACTCTTACCACTTAAACGAGGGCTCTACAATAACATATATGTAATTATCAACATATATGCACCCTTAAAAATGCTCACCAATAAAGTAAAAATAATAACCATAAGAATATGAAGAAAAAATAATAATTACTCACATTCAAGTTAATATTTTCGTGACGATTCTCTGGTGTCTCGTGAAAAATAGGTGGCTGATTAATAGTCGTATCAAGCTCAAATGTCTGAAATAAAAGAAGCATAATTTCTCATTTCACGACTCTATAATCGTAGGATACATACATATATATATATATATATATATATATATATATATATATAACAAAAAAAATCACACCTTATTCATATTCTTTGTGTTTCTTGATTCAAAATTATTTCTACCTTTTTTTATCCCTTCTGTTTGAATTTCTTCGAAACTTGTTCTACCAACTTATTTTCATCTTATTAGGAGGACGCCCCTTGCATCGGTTCTTTTTTGGTGAAAGTAATTTCTGACTTTCATTTGGGTCGTCATTTTCAGATCCACTTGCAGTTGACTTTTGAGTAGGTTGACTTTTTTCATAAATTTCATCCTCCGTATTCTATTCCACCTTTAGTTCAAGAAGCCGATCTACAAGTTGATCACATCTTTTTTGAGTGTCATATGCAATGTCCGCAACGTCGAAAAAAATATTTCACAACTTGTCATATCTCTGTCCCAGTTCTGTGTCTTTCCAAACATTATAAGTGACTTTAGCTTTAGTATGTCGTCATTTTATGTCCTTTCTCTACCTCCTCAAAATGTATTTCGTTGGAACGATAAATATAAACCTTTCAAAATGAAGTACCTTAACTATATGCTTACATAAAATTCCCCAAAATTTGAATAATTTACAATTACACTTCACATCAAATTCAAATTCATCTGCCCGTTCAATGAAGCAAACTTTGAAGTTCACAATTTTTGGGCTATCTTTTTTTTCTCCAAAGTAACAAAGTTGTTTCACTTCGTAATGGAATATTTTATCATGAGATTCGACAAACCTTGAATCGCAATACAATCCGCCATCCGCCATTTCTGTTTGAAACTCTATAAACTAGGAATTGGTATAAACCTCTTGGAATTATTTTTTAATGGCATGATGTGTAACACAAGGCACATGTGAAGTCAAAGAATGAGAGTCTGTTGCTATTTCTTTTTCCACTTTACTCCTTAACGCATTACCATATTGGTCCACAAATTCTTTCAAGGAAGTTTTTGCATCGACAAATCCATCAAAAACTGCATTCATACTTTCACTTCTTTGTGTTGTAAACATTCCCGCCCAAAAACAATCTTTGACAAAACAAGGAACCCACCGCTGCCTTTCATTAAACAATCCTTCCAACCTCATTGCTCTCAAGATCATAATTTTCTATCATTGCCTTCCATTCACATTCAAAATCATTTACACTCAAAGAATCATAAACAACGTTATGTAATGTAAATTTAATTGATTCATAATGCGCATACCCTTTTAATTTTTCAGGAACTTTCTTCAGTATATGCCACACACACCATCGGTGGCGAGCATTGGGAAAAACTATCTCAATCGCATTTTTCATCGCTTTGTCTTGATTAGTGATAATGGCGTGTAGAGTTTTTCTAGACATGGAAGAAAGCCACACATCAAACAACCAAACAAAAGTGTTTGTATCTTCATTCCATATCATGCCACAACCAAGTAGTATGGATTGTCTATGGTGGTTAACTCCAACAAAAGGAGCAAACGACATATCATATTTATTAGTCAAATAAGTGGTGTCAAATGTGATGACATCATCAAACTCCTCATACGCAGCTCTAGACCTTGAATCTGCCCAAAACAAATTTTTGATTCAATTTTCCTCATCTGGGTCTATCACATAGAAAAAGTTAGAATCCATTGCTTGAACTTTAGCTAAATAACTTTGAAGTGCACTAGCATCACCCTCAGCAAGCCTTAACTTTTTTAATTTTTCCATATAATTTTCATAATCTTTCTTTAAACAAGGCATTTCATTTTCTCCATACTCAATTCTAAGTGAATTATAACTTTTATTCATTGGTATCCCAACATCATTATTTAGCTCAAGTCTCCTCTTTATATAAGAGGTTATATGTCGATTACACCAGTGAAAGTGAGACTTACTTGGACTTAAACCATGATTGTGTGCAAGCTCCAAAGCGGTTATGCCCCAGTTTCCATCATTCAATAACCTGGCACACATCTTAGCCTTACAACCTGCTTTAATAACTGGATGCGGTTTTAAAGTAACAAATGTATATTTCATATTTAAATATTGAGTATCAACTAGATAAAGCCAATTTTCATCTAAATATAGAAATAAGATGAATACCAAACACTTTCAATACTTTTGGTTGTAAATGAAATAGTTTCAATACTTCGATCCAATAAGTGATTGTTTCAATTGCACTTCATATTTTGTTGCAAAAACTACAATATAATTAAATAAGCAAACATAGCAAATTGATATATATATATATATATATATATATATATATATATATATATATATATATATATATATATATAGGTTACCGATTTGTGAAGGAGGGCGAGAGTGTTGAAAATGTCTTGCTGCTCAAATCTCTTGTTGCTCAAAGGAGGGGGCAAGAACGTGGCGGGAAATTGAAAAGGGGGTTTTGCTCTTGCTGTTGATTTGTTTTAGAAAAGAGGGAGAAAAAAGTGACGTAAAACAACATTTTAGAGGGAAATTGAAAATGGTTTTTCTTTTGCTGCTGAGTTGTTTCAAAAAAGAGGGAGGAAAAAAATGATATAAAACGACATTGTTAGTCGCGTATCGGGAAAATCAGAGTAAATGTGATGTTTGTATAGATTTACTCATATATGTATAAAAAGAGAATGACTAAAGAGTGAAACAAAGGATACCCATCAATGTTCTAGGAGATCAGAGGTGTCATAGGAGATCAGAGGTCTAGAACTTATGAAATCAAGGCCTAAATTGTCATGAAAGTTGTAGGAGAGAACTTGTGTATAATATAATGATGATTGTCTATTTTTGTAATGAGAACCTTCACTATTAAGTGCGGATGACAAGTGCATGTTAATATTTTGAAACTTTATGTTGCTTGCATTTTCATATCCTCCTTGTAAACACATAAATGGTAAATAATTAATTTATGTATACATTTTATTCTACAATAATAGACTTTAAATATATGCTTCGGTATATTTAACGGATATCTTAGTCGTCCACAGTATCCAATAAAAGTAATTCTTCGGATGAAAATGGAAAACTCTTGTCAACATGCGATGATGTTACCGAATAAATTTGATCACTTGTTAATATCCAAGCACCTGTCACGTCTAATGATTGACTAATTGGATGATTGAACGGTTGGATGATTAAATGGTTAGCATAATAGAAATAAATTTTGAATTTTTTTAATACTTTTTTCTTACTACTGAAACACAAAAAATTAAAAATAGATAACTCGCTAGAAAGGCTTAGCTTTGATACCAAATGATAGACTACACGACACACTTGCGTGAGGTGGTCGTCGCCCGGATCGTTTGCAGCAAGTTATGAAGGTGGATCACTCACAACACTTCAAACGAATGTCTATATTGAGACGAGAACCTTGGCATAATTGCTTGCGCAAGGAAGTTTGCGTTGAATAGAAAACCAACGACACCTAAACCCCGTACTTATAAGAAGCAGGAACCTCGGTATAATCAACGATTGATGTGGTAGAAGATGCCACACACAACTATGTATTGTTGTATGATAAGTCAAAATTGAATCTCAAAAAACTAAGAACTAGTCTAGGAATTCTTAAAGAACCAAAAGATGAGAAAAACTCACAAAGTAATTTTATTAATCAAAGTTGTCTAATTATTACATAAGTTATGTCCCTTATTTATACTAATAACAAGGAACCCTAATCTTATATGAAAATAACAAATCAAAATCCTAGCTAACAAATCAACTTGGAAATCAAATCCTATATAACAAACTTCCTAGTTACATTAGAATTGGAAAAGATTTGAAAAATCCCTAACATATAGCAAAAAATCTGAAAAAATGTGTGCCTCAAAACGCTTGTATGCGTCCTAGCACAACAAAATGGCATATCATTGGCGCAGAAGCACCATGCCTCCAGATTTGATAGACTCCATGACACGCTTACGTGAGGTGATCGTCGCCCGAATCGTTTCTAGCAAGCTATGAAGGTGGAACGCTCACAACACCTTAACATAACGCCTATATTGAGACGAGAACCTTGGTATAATTGATCGCGCGAGGAAGTTTATGTTGAATGAACACCAATGACACATTGACCCCTCGCTTATATGTAAGCGAGAATCTTGGTACAATCGACGATTGATGCGGTAGAAGACGTCACTGTGACGCCCCCAAAATAGGTCCACACAACCCATTTTGAGTCGCCAAATACATGGTACAGAAACCAAATATAAACTTCATTCATACAATTGTCGTGCAAAATACGACAACACATGTGCTGTGAGTTTTAGTACAAATATTTTCTTGTAGACAATATCCAAACTCAAATAAAGTCCTCATTACAATTATTAATACACTATTTTACAAAATAGTGAGGACCGCTATAATAACAGTAATGAACCATCACTCCACACCCTGACTATTACCAGCTATATTCTCGCCTCCTGAGAAGAACAATGGAACAAAAAGGAAAATAGTGAGCTCAACTATCCCAGTAAAGAATATTATGACTACGATAATGTAGAACAAATTATCCTTAGTCCTCAACAGGGAAAGATCTGATAGAATATAATAGACAACAAGTTTTAGAGTACAACTGCAACGAAAATAACAATCCATTAGAAGAGTCAGATAGAGCATGATATCTACTATCTTCTATGATTTAAAAGTTCATCATCAATATTTTATCCTTGTAGCATCATTCAATAAATATTTTAAACCAACGAATTATCCATGAACTACGAGCCAATGATATTTGTTAGTATCACCAGTGGTCATGATCACGCCAAACACCTGTCCATCTATGCACTACAGGCCAAAGAGGACTTTCAACACAAACCTTATCTGTAATATTAAAAGTTATGATTATACCAATACACAATTCCTGGTCATAATCATACCAATCAACAGTTCATCTTTGCACTACAGACCAAAGATAACTTCCAGTATAATATAAGCACGAGGATGATGACAATGATATAAAGATTCAATCAAGTGAGATAAAGGATAAATATTAGAGAATTATAATTTAATTTATCCAGAGTTTAAAAATGTCCAAATTGTCAACATGATAACTCTTTGTGGAGTAAAATTCAAAAATAATATTCATGTATCAAAAATAATTTGGACAGAAAAGAAAATTAAATTCTTTTGTGAATAGTACCGTATGAATAGAACCGTATGTATGAATATTGCCCATAAATAGTACCCAGACATGAAAAGTTTAAAATTTAATAAGAAAGTTCAGACCAATATTCCAGTGAAATGATATTAGATGAAGCACAAAACTTAAGGAATTTCTAATTATTTCAGGAATTATAGAAGCAATACTTACCATAGTAAGTTTAAATTTAGGAATAAGAAATAAAATAATATCCCTTTCATAATATGTAGTATGAAAGAAAATAATATTTCTTACGAGTATTGCAAAAAAATAAAATCCTTTACCTTTGTAGAAACTGGATTTAACTGGAATATCGAATATTATTATGAGAAAATCTTGTACAAAAATCTACACTCAAAGTTTCCTTATACTCAAGAAAAATATTCACAATACTATAGAATAAGAATTTCTTTTATTGTAATGGTGTGTTGAGGAAGGAGGGGTAACCTTCCTTTTATAGTGAAACCTCTGAGAGAAAACCAATACACTTTGCCTAACTTTTATTTTTTTCTACGCCTAACTCTTCGTTTCAATCATGCCTAACATATCAACTTCTCTACCTAACCACTCAATTCCAAGATTAAGGGCCCACTTTTGAGAAAACAAGCTTTGCAGGCAAAATTAACAAGCCACCAAAAAGAAAAGAATGTACAGAGGTGCACGAAAAGAAAAATAAAATAATAACCTCTACTATACTTTTATTCACATGCTAAAAATTATATATTATTATAGTAATATTATCATTTAAATTATAAAAAAAATTGTAATATTATAATAATATATTTGAATGAATATTTTATTGGAGAAGATAATTGTCAAACTTTCAACAAATATTTCATACTAAATTCCTTCCTTTATATCAAAATTGAACCAGTATCCACCATATAATAATTATTCATAAATAATATTATAAACTCACAATATTAACAACCAGATCATTCCTTGGGAAGATGGGGCTTTTCGATAAGGATTTATCCTTATTGTCGCGCAATTAGATAACCTAACCCCTTTCCTCGACAGAATTTTCTAGACATTGACAATAATGCTAACTAATAATATGAATAATTGTGTCGTGTCAATTATTGATTTAATAATATAAAATATTGTGCAAATGATACTATGACAATAATTAAATCAATAAAATGAAATATTGTGCAACAATTACTATGACAATTATTGAATGAAACTGAGTGACTTCTTACGTAAGAATCAATAATCAGAAATACTATGCAATACCGTGTGCTCCTATGCAACCACGCGTATTACTGTACTTTTATCACCGGGTATTTTAACAGTTAACGGTAAAAGTTTTACCGTTATTTTTATAAAAAGGTTATTTCTGTCGCTTTCTATATCCGACAGTTATTCTGTTATGTGGTCCACCAATGATTGCGTCGTTGTATGGATATTCCCCGACAAAAAAAATATTCCCCAACCAAACGAATATTTTATGACCACTTGCTTACTTTGCAAAATTTGCACATTCCACCCATAACCAAAGCATTATATCAAATCAACACCTTATTATTCAAAATAATAATTAAAGAAATTAAATCTTTATTCATAAAAATTTGGAGTCTTACAACCTCCCCTCCTTATGAAATTTTGTCCTCGAAATTGATATACGTACCTGGTATGTCGAAGAGGTGAGGATACCTTGTTTTGATATCAGATTCTAACTCCCAGGTCATTTCCTCAATATCGTGGTTTCTCTATAAAACTTTGAGTTGAGGTATAACCTTTGAGCGTAGAATATGTTCCTTCTTATCCAAGATTTTAACAGGTACCTCTTTATACATTAAATCTTCTGCTATCTCATCTGGTTCTAATTCAATAATGTAGTTTTAGTCTTGCATATATTAGCATAGCATAGATATGTGAAACACGTTATGAACACGAGACATACTTGGCGGTAAAGCGAGTTTATAGGCCACAGTTCCTACTCGGTCGAGGATTTCAAATGGACCAATGAATCAAGGGTTGAGCTTTCCTCTCTTTCCAAATCTCATAACTCCTTTCCATGGAGTAACACGTAATAATACATGATCTCCAACATTGAATAACACGTCCCTTCGATGAAGATCAACATAACTCTTTTATCGATCTTGTGAGGTTCATATATGTTACCGGATCATTTGAATCTTTTCTGTAGTCATGCGTACCATTTTTGGTCCCAAAAATGTTACTTCACCCACCTCGTCCCACCATACTGGAGAATGACACTTTCGTTCATACAACGCCTTGAATAGAGTCATGCCTATACTTGCTTTATAACTGTTGTTGTAGGAGAATTCCACTAATGGCATGTACTTGTCCCAACTTCCTTTGAAGTCTAGGGCATAGAGTCTTAATAGATCTTCAAGAGTTTGAATAGTCCTCTCCAATTGCCCGTCCGTCTGAGGATGATATGCAGAACTGAATCGTAAATCAGTGCCCATAGCTTTCTGCAAGCTAACCCAAAATCGTGAAGTGAATTTTAGGTCTCGATCAGAAACTATGGATACTGGCATACCATGTGTAGACACTTAAAATTTTCTTCACACCTGTCACTAACATTGCAGGAGGGCAAATTCATCTTTCAGAGATAACCCTGGAAGATAATGTAGTTCAAATACCGGAAATTCCACCGGAGAGGACAGTTATGTCCCGGAGATAACCCCGAGATGCTCTGTCCCAGTCCCAAAAATAACATCGGGAATAGCAGTGCTAACCTTGGAGATAACCCCAAGGACTGTGGTTGTGGTTCCGGAGATAACCCCGTAAATGCTTGTTTCAAATGCATGCAGTCAGCTTCAACCTTGGAATTCACACCAAAAACACTCAGTACAAGACCCGGAGATGACACCAGGAAGATAGACACACCTCAGAGATAACCCTGAGGACCTTCAGTACTTGCAGCAGTCCAATCTCATAGATAACCCTGAGCAACGTCTGCTTTATCAGCCCAAACCAGAGATAACCCAGGTGAGGGGTAAAATTGTCATTTTGCCACCTCGACCCTACATTGCACCGTCTCAACATCTTATACAGACATTTCTACACAGTAATGTCCCACAAGAACCAAAGAAGTCTAATCCCGAGTGACTACTACGCAGGGCAGTACACCAGATAGAATTTGAAGCTTGAAGACTAAGGGCATGGTCCCATCTTTCTGACTTCGTACAACCTCTAATCCCATGTCATGGCATAGCTCTCAACAATGGCGGTCCAAAATAGGTCTTATACACCTCAATCGGATGACCAGATTGTAGTTGTGAAAGTTTAAACGGACACCATAGTGCACGCGTACGCGTATTTTGAGACAGCAGGACCCACAGAGCCTGGGGCACCCCGGGAAGCCATAGGTACATCTACGGCTAGCCGTAGGTACACCTGTGGCTCCCCCCCTCTATAAATAGAGGGCTTGGGGTGGCCATTTTAAAAAAGAGAAGAGACGAGGAAGCCCTATCCAATTTGCTCTGTACACACTATAAACTGAGTGCTTTCTCATTTTAAACACTTGTGAGCTTATATATTGCTATATTTTTACCTGCAAGAGCTGAGTGTTCATCTCTTTAAAGTCATTGAAATCTTCTTTGGTAGTCCACTGTAAGCCTTCTTTACACACCTTAAAGCCCTTCTCTTTATCTTTGCACACACCGTCCTTCACGTTGAGAGTCGTGTTGCGTGTGTAGGCCCGAACTTCGGTCCGTGGTTTTATTTCTATTTGTATATATATATATATATATTTATATATGGACTAACATTATTGAGTTATGCCTTGATTGAGCCTGGACTCACGTCTGGAGCGTTTATTTGCTTATATATATATATATAAATTGTGGTCGAACCTTGTTCGATGAGCTTGGATTTTACATCCGGAGGGTTTACTTGATTTTATATATATACTTATATATATGAACTTTTATCGAACTATGTTCGATGCTTATATATGTTCGCTTTTATATATATATATTTAAGTCACTTTGGAGTTTACTTACGTCGTGGCGGTTGGCTTATTCTGATTTCTTTATATTTCGTCCTTCTTGGAGTTTACTTCATGGCGGTTGATTGCTTTTACAACTTTATTTACATTTTTGATCCCCCATGGAGGTACTTAGTGGTGGTTGATCATGTTTATATATATATATATATATTTACAGCTTATATATATATATATAACTGCTTCTGCTTTCATATAAATTGCGGCATCATGTGAGCCTAGGAATCATGTGATCACTGATTCAGTCTACTGAATCTAGATTTTATTTCCGTGATGGACATATTCATCTGTAAGCAGCTTGTAAATTTATTCACGGTGTTTGGATTTCCTCAGATGGTTTTCATGCCCATGAGGAGTTCGGCACTGCTTTGTACATTATTTTTCTCGAAGATGCTTCGCATCTCGAAAAATAAAAGCAATCCAGCAGAACATTTAATAAAAATGGAAGTGTAAAAGGTCTCAATTACTAGTAAGCATAAGGGTTTGAAAAACCTCTTTTATAAAACATCACTACCATATCTTGTTTAAAATTAAATTTTTACATAAATTCAAACCCTGTGTATATAGGTCCGAACGAGGCCTCGCACTACTTCCAAATAACAGCACATTGACCCACAAACACACACGTTCATATAACAGTTTCTTGAAAAGTGGCAGTCACCGTGGTAACACGGATGTCGGGGGGGGGGGGGGTGCCTAACACCTTCCCTCTATATAACAAAGCCCCCAGACTCTAATGAATCTCGGTTTCACAGACCCGTTTAGCAATGTCACATCACTGGGTCGCAAAGCTTTTCTTGGTTGTGTTGGTACAACCATATAAAAAACCAACTGGCGACTCTTACAGACCATTCGTCAACATATAAATGTCGGACCTTTTCAAAACTTATTTTTTTAAACAAATCTCACCTAACATGAGAACACCAAAGAACAAGAGCATAAAAGGGACAAATAAAAATCCCGACGTAGACACCATGTAATCTCACAATCTCATTTATGTACATACGAGCAAGGCGTTCAAGTGAATAAGTTTCTCGCATAAGCAAGAAATGAGCAGACTTGGTTAATCCATCGACAATGACCCAAATTGCATCTATGCCTTGAGAAACCTTGGGAAGGCCAGTAACGAAATCCATGGTGATGTGCTCCCATTTCTATTCTGAATTTCAAGTGGTTGCAATGAACCTTTTGGTACTTGATGCTCTGCCTTGACATGTTGACAGGTTAAACACCTTGAGATAAACTTTGCGATCTCTCTCTTCATATTGCTCCACCAAAATGTATGTCGAAGATCATGATACATTTTAGTACTTCCAGAATGGATTGCAAATGGTGTGTTGTGTGCCTCCATCATGATTTGTACTTCAAATCAGAGTCGTTAGGAACATAAAATCTAGAGTTGACTCGAAGTATTCCTTCTTCTTCATACTCATCAGCTACGGGTGTATAGGTTGAGCAGCTTTAACTTTATCGATTAAAGTCGGTTCTACTCGTATATTTGACATCATCACGTGGGTTCCTGGAGCTTTTAACTCTATCTACATCCTTTGTAAGTTATACAAAATGGGTCTTTGTGTTAACAACATCGCACTCGTACCCGCATAAGAGCTTCTACTCAACGCGTCCCCGACCGATCGAATATTTTATAACAACTTGCTTACTTTGCAAAATTTATACATATTACCCACAACTATAACATTATATCAAATCCACACCATAATATTCAAAAATATATTTGAAAAATTAAATTTTTATTCATAAAAGTTGGGGTCTTACAACCTCCACTTCTTATGAAATTTCATCCTCGAAATTGGGATGCGTACCTAGTATGTCGAAGAGGTGAGGATACATTGATTTCATTTCAGATTCTAACTCCCAGGTCATTTCCTTAACATCGTGGTTTCTCCACAAAACTTTGACTTGAGGTATAACCTTTGAGCGTAGAATATGATCCTTCTTATCCAAGATTTTAACAGGTACCTCTTCATACGTTAAATATTCCGCTATTTCTTCTGGTTCTAATTCAATAATATGGTTCGGGTCTTCCACATATATATTTACGTAACATAGATATGTGAAAAATGTTATGAACACAAGACATATTTGGCAACCAGGCGAGTCTATAAGCCACAATTCCTACTCGATCGAGGATTTAAAATGGGCCAATGAATCAAGGATTGAGTTTTCCTCTCTTTCCAAATCTTGTAACTCCTTTCCATGGAGCAACACATGCTCTCCAACATTAAATTCCAATTCCCTTCGATAAAGATCCGCATAACTCTTTTGTCGATCTTGTGAGGTTTTTATACGTTGCCGGATCATTTGAATCTTTTTCGTTGTCATGCGTACCAATTTTGGTCCCAAAAACGTTGTTTCACCCACCTCATCCGATCATACTAGAGAACGACACTTACGTCCATACAACGCCTCGAATGGAGCCATGCCAATACTTACTTGATAACTGTTGTTGTAGGAGAATTCCACAAATGGAAAGAACTTGTCCCAACTTCCTTTGAAGTCAAGGACATAGAGTCTTAATAGATCTTTAAGAGTTTGAACAGTCATCTCCGACTGCCCGTCTGTTTGAGGATGGTATGCAGAACTGAATCGTAAATCCGTGCCCATAACGTTTTGCAAACTAACCCAAATTATGAAGTGAATCTTGGGTCTCGATCAGAAAATATGGATACTGGCATACCATACAGTCTTACAATCTCATTTATGTATATACGAGCAAGACTTTCAAGTAAATAAGTTTCTCGTATAGGTAAGAAATGAGCAGACTTGGTCAATCTATCAAAAATGACCCAAATTGCATTTATGCCTTGAGAAACCTTGGGAAGACTAGAAACTAAATCCATGGTAATGTGCTCCCACTTCCATTCTGGAATTTCAAGTGGTTGCAATGGACCTTTTGACACTTGATGCTCCGCCTTGACTCGTTGACAAGTTAGACACCTTGAGATAAACTCCGCTATCTCTCTCTTCATATTGCTCCACCAAAATGTATGTTAAAGATCATGATACATTTTGGTACTCCCAGGATAGATTGAAAATGGTGTGTTGTGCGCCTCCAACATGATTTATACTTTAAATCAGGGTTGTTTGGAACACAAAGTCTGGAGTTGACTCGAAGTATTCCTTCTTCGTCGATTCTTACTTTTGGAATAACACCTTCTTGTACTTTCTTCTTCATACTCATCAGCTCCAGGTTTGTGTCTTGAGCAGCTTTAACTTTATCAATTAAAGTCAGTTCTACTCATATATTTGACATCATCACACGGGTCCCTGGAGCTTTTAACTCTATCTCCATCCTTTGTAAGTCATACAAAATGGGTCTTTGTGTTAACAACATCGCACTCGTACCCGCATAAGATCTTCTACTCAACGCGTCAGCTACCACGTTCGCTTTTCCACGATGGTATTGAATGGTATGGTCGTAATCTTTCAACAACTCGAGCCAATGTCGTTGCCGCATGTTAAGTTCCTTTTGGGTAAAGAAATATTTGAGGCTTTTGTGATATGTATAAATCTCAACTTTCTCCCCATACAGGTAGTGCCTCCAGATCTTTAACGTGAAAACGACTGCTGTCAACTCTAGATTATGAGTAGGATAATTCATCCTAAACCTAAACCTCTGCCTGAAGCATAAGCTATGACTTTCCCATGTTGCATGAGAACACATCCTAAACCTCTGCCTGAAGCATCGCTGTAGATGACAAATCCCTCCGAACCTGATCGTATTATCAGAACATGTGCTAAAATGAGTCTCCTCTTGAGTTCTTGGAAGCTCTTCTCACATTCTTCGCTCCATCTGAATTTTGTATCTTTTCGAGTCAGTTGAGTTAATGGAATAGCGATTGAAGAAAATCCTTCCACGAATCTTCGATAATAACCAACTAAGCCCAGAAAGCTACGTACTTTGGTTACTGACTTAGGTTGCTCTTAACTTTGTATTGCTTAAGTCTTTGCCAGGTCCACTGATATTCCATACTTTGATATCATGTGCCCAAGGAATGCTACTTCCTCAAGTAAGAACTCACATTTCTTCAAATTGGCGTATAACTTGTTTTCGTAAAGCTTTTGCAGTATCAGCTTCAAGTGTTGCTCATGATCTTCATGACTTTTTGAGTAGATGAGGATGTCATCAATAAAAATAACCATAAAATGATCTAAATATTCCTCGAATACTCGGTTCATCATATTCATGAAAGCCACAGGAGCATTAGTCAATCCAAAAGACATGACTAGAAATTCGTAATGCCCGTACCGAGTTCTGAAAACAGTCTTTGGAATGTCCTCAGTTTTAATGTTTAACTGATGATATCCGGAACGAAGATCGATCTTTGAGAAGAATTTAGCAGCTTGTAACTAGTCAAATAGGTCATCAATGCGAGGTAACAGGTACCTTTTTTGATGGTGACATGGTTCAACTCCCGATAATCAATGCAAAATCTCTTACTCCCATCTTTCTTCTGTACGAATAAAATAGGAGCACCCTAAGGACATGTACTAGGACAAATGAAACCAATGTCTAACAACTCTTGTAGTTGAGTTTTTAACTCCTGAAGTTCAATAGGAGCCATTCAATATGGGGTTTTGGAAATGGGTTTTGTACCGGGTTCAAGGTCAATACAAAATTCGATATCACGCTCTAGGGGTAGGCCAGGAAGTTCTTCAGGAAATACGTCAGGAAATTCATTAACAACAGAAATATTATTCAAATCTGGCGTACTTTTGTTCAAGTCCATGACACGAGCAAAGAAAGCTTGACATCCATTTTTTAATAAACTAATGGCTTTATGGCTTGATATGATAGTGATTGTATTTAGTGGTTTGGTTGTTTGAATTCACATAATAGGTTGGTTAGGAATATGAAAACTAACAACCTTACGAAAACAATCAATTTTAGCGAGATGAGTAGTTAACCAATCAATCCCTAAAATCACATCAAATGCAATTATTTTCAAATAGATGGGATCAACAGGTAATATGATGCTGCCAATTTAAATCAAACAAGATTTATAAATTGTGAGACCCCAAGTTTTATGAATAAAGATTTAAATTTCTCGAAATATTTTTTTTTGATATTATGGTGTGGATTTGATATAATGTTATAGTTGTGGGTAATATTTATAAATTTTGCAAAGTAAGCAAATTGTTATATAATATTCGATTGGTCGGGGAATATTCTTTTTGTCGGGGAATATCTGTACGAAGGCACAATCATTGGTAGACCCCACAACGGATGTATTGTCGTAGTAAGAAAATGACAGAATTATCATTTTATAAAAATAACGGCGAAAGTGTTACCGTTAAAACTGTTGAACTACCGGGTAGTAAAAGTACAGTAATACACGTGGTTGCATAGTAGCACACGGTATTGATTATTGATGCTTACGTAAAAACTCACTTAGTTATACTCAATTATTACTACTGATGAATTAACAGATCATATCTCTCATATTATTGATTCAATTATTGTCACGATTATCATCGCATAATATGTTATATTATTAAATCAATAATTGAGATGACAAAGTTATTCATATTATTATTTGCAATATTGACAATGTCTAGAAGTTCTGTCAAGGAGCTGTTTGGCCACCTAATTGCGTGCCAATAAAGAGAAATCCTTATCGGAAAGCTTTCTCTTTCCTGGGAACGACCTGGTTGTTAAATATTGTGAGTTATTATATTAATGATGAATAAGTTCGTGTTGATTAAAGATGAAAATAGTTCCATTGTGTTGGAATTATTAGTTTTAGTGAAAATCGACATTTATTTCGATAATAATTGATGTCTGGAGGTTATATTGACCAATCGGGTAATTAACCGGATAAATGAGCAATTAATTGCTATTGATTCACATGATTATAATTATTTGTTCACATGTGTGTACTATTGATTCACATTCATTTACTATTAGGGGAGTTGGTGCAAGATTGATAATACTTGCATGACTAAGTTAAAAATAAATGTATAGATGAAGGTACTATACTGTAATTATTTTTTTCACATGTTTAGAACTATTGAGTCACATGATTTACTATTAGGGGAGCTGGTGCAAGTTTGATAATAATTGCAGGACTAAATTAAAAATGAAGGAAAAGAGAAAGGTATTATACTGTAATATTTCGAGCCCCAAAATGTGCAATTATCGAAACTATATTTTCCTATAAATAGAAGCTCATTCTTCCTTCATTTTTCACTAATTCACTAAAGCTATAGAGCAATTATTATAGAGAGAAATTATAGAGAGAAAGAAGAAGAGAAGTCTGCTACCTCACTATTCCAGTATCCAATCTTCTTCTAAGGTAAGGGGTATTATTTCTTTCGTATTCATGAAGAGAGCTTCTATTATTCCATTATTTATTATTATGTTGGAATAACCTATCTATGCGAAGTACCGCATACATGGTGAAATTCTTCTGTTATTCCATTCTTTAGTATTATGTTGGAATAACCTGTCTATGTGAAGTACCGCATACATGGTGAAATTCTTCTGTTATTCCATTCTTTATTATTCTGTTGGAATATCCTATCTGTGCGGATTACGCATGACCTGGTTCCATTCTTTAGTATTATGTTGGAATATCCTGTCTGTTCGTATTACGCATAACCTGGTTTCGTTCTTTATTATTCTGTTGGAATATCCTATCTGTGCGGATTATGCATGACCTGGTTCCATTCTTTATTATTCTGTTAGAATAACCTATCCATGTGGATTACCGCATGCATGGTGAATGATCCTTCGTAATCATTCTTTATTAAATTATGGAATTGATCTGTCTACGTGGATTACCGCATGGCGGGTGAAAATCCATTTGCATTTTTGTATATTCTATTATACTCGTATGAGATATCATTTCTTTTGTACTCGTCATGAAATATCATTTTATTTGGTATTTTATTTACAAGTTACTATTCACTCTAGTATTATTCACTCGGGTATTCGGGTCACTTTTCATGCCGAGTACTATTCATGGGTTACTATTCACCCAAATATTATTCACTCGTGTATTTGGGGTACTTTTCATGTCGGGGTACAATTCACGAGGTATTATTCCCGAAGTACTATTCATAGGGTACTATTCACTGGGTACTATTTATCTGAAAAATATATTTCTTTTCTGTCCAAATTATTTTTGGTACATGAATATTATTCTTGAATTTTACTCCGCAAAACAGTATCATGTTGACAATTTGGATATTTTTAAACTCTGGATAAATTTAAAGTCTTTAATATTTATACTTGATTTCGTTTGATTAATGCTTATATCATTGTCATCATCCTCATGCTTATATTGTGATGACAGTCATCTTTGGCTTACGTGCAAAGATGGACTGTTGATTATTGGTTTTACAGTTATAATCTTTGGCTTACTTGCAAAGATGGACTGTTGATTATTGGTTTTACAGATGTATATCTTTGGCTTACGTGCAAAGATGGACTGTTGATTATTGGTTTTACAGTTGTATATCTTTGGCTTACGTGCAAAGATGGACAGGTGTATGACATGATCATAACCACTGGTGATAATAACGAATATCCTTGGCCCGTAGTGCATGGATAATTTGATGATGTGATTGGCAGGATCATTACCATTAGTTAACAGTTGAATGTCTTTGGCCGTAGTGCACTAACAAATAATTGATTGGTATGATCATGACCATTGGTTTTATAGTTGAATATCTTTGGCCCGTAGTGCAAAGGTAGACAACTGATTGGTATGATCATTGTTATTATATTTGAATATCTTTAGCCTTTGGGGTAAGGATATTGAGTAAACGTTCTATTAAGCCTTTGTGGCAAGGAGAAACTGTTGACTTACATGATTATACATATGAATTATGGATTTAACTATAATCTTTGGTGGTTCAGGTGAAGACATGTGATGAGAGTTCTTTTTTTCTTGGGTATAACAAAGAACTGTTGATGAGTATTACATGAATGAAATATTAACAATGGACTTTTAATCTAGAGGAGATAGTAGACATTATGTTCTACTTGACTCGTCTAATGGATTGCTTATTTCACTGCAGTTGTTGATCTAAAACTTGTTGTCTATTGTATTCTATCAGTTGTTATACTGTTAAAGGATAAGGATAATTTATTCTGTATTATCTTAGTCATAATATTTCTTACTGGGCTAGTTGAGCTCACCCTTTCTTTCACCGTTCTCTTCAGGAAATGAGAATATAGCTGGGACGAGTCGGGGAACGGATTGATGGTCCAGATGATAGCATTAGTAGTCCTCAGTATTCTATAAAATAGTGTGACAATAAATGTAATAAGGACTCCATTGAGAATGGATATTATCTATAAGGCAATATTCTTATTTAAACTCTCAGCTATGTTTTGTCGTATATTACCCGACAGTTGTATAATTAAATTTGTATTTGATTTATGTACCATGTATCTAGCGACTCAAGATAGGTGGTGTATACCTGTTTTGGGGGCGTCACAGTTGGTATCAAAGCTTAGGGATATGATCCTTGGCTGAGGTGTGAGACTAAAACTAGGAGGGGAGAGACGAGAAATTCCTTCGCTAGTATGACCTACCTAAGTTTATTTGGTATTTAAATTGGTCAGTAAGAGTATAGGGATAATATGTGACATGTCAATTAACCCTTATTTTGAAACTATATTCTAGAATGATATCTGAAATACAAGAGATGAGCAATGGGAAAATCATGATACATAGGAAATAACTGGGAAGATACAATCCGAAAAGAAAGCAAGGTATTCTCATCTCTTTGAACTACCAGGTACGTAAATTTTGAGGGCAAAATTTCATAAGGAGGGGAGATTGTGAGACCCCAAGTTTTATGAATAAACATTTAAATTTCTTGAAATATTTTTTTAATATTATGGTGTGGATTTGATATAATGTTATAGTTGTGGGTAATATTTATAAATTTTGCAAAGTAAGCAAGTTGTTATATAATATTCGATTGGTCAGGGAATATTCTTTTTATCGGGGAATATCCGTACGACGGCACAATCATTGGTGGACCCCACAACAGATGTATTGTCGTAGTAAGAAAACGACAGAATTATCATTTTATAAAAATAATGGCGAAAGTGTTACCGAATTAAAGCTGTTGAATTGCGGTAGTAAAAATACGATGAATACGCGTGGTTGCGTATAGTAGCATACGGTATTGATTATTGATGCCTACATAAGAAGTCACTCGGTTATACTCAATTATTGCTACTTTAACGCATCATATCTCTCATATTATTGATTCAATTATTGTCACGATTATCATCGTATAATATGTTATATTATTAAATCAATAATTGAGACTAAAGTTATTCATATTATTATTTGCAATATTGACAATGTCTAGAAGTTCTGTAAAGGAGAGGTTTGGTCACCTAATTGCGCGCCAATTAGGAGAAATCCTTATCGGAAAGCCCTCTTTTTCCTGTGAACGACCTGGTTGTTAAATATTGTGAATTATAATATTAATGATGAATAAGTTCGTGTTGATTAAATATGAAATTGATAGTTCCATTGTGTTGGAATTATTAGTGTTAGTGAAAATCGACATTTATTTCAATAATAATTGATGTCTGGAGGTTATATTGACCAATCGGGTAATTAACCGGATAAATGAGCAATTAATTGTTATTGATTCATATGATTATAACTATTTGTTCACATGTGTGTACTATTGATTCACATTCATTTACTATTAGGGGAGTTGGTGCAAGATTGATAATACTTGCATGACTAAGTTAAAAATGGAGGTATAGATGAAGGTACTATACTGTAATTATTTTTTCCACATGTTTAGAACTATTGAGTCACATGATTTACTATTAATTCACATAATTTACTATTAGGGGAGGTGGTGCAAGTTTGATAATACTTGCAGGACTAAATTAAAAATGAAGGAAAAGAGAAAGGTATTATATTGTAATATTTTGAGCCCCAAATCGTGTAATTATCGAAACTATATTTTCCTATAAATAAAAGCTCATTCTTCCTTCATTTCTCACCAATTCACTAAAGCTATAGAGCCATTATTATAGAGAGAAATTATAGAGAGAAAGAAGAGAAGCTACCTCACTTTATTCAGGTATCCAAATCTTTCTAAGGTAAAAGGTATTATTTTTCTTTCGTATTCATGAAGAGAGCTTACATTATTACATTATTCTATTATTTATTATTATGTTTGAAGACTGAAATACATACATGGTAAAATTCTTACATTATTCCATTCTTTATTATTCATTTGGAATAGAAGCGAATTCTGGCATGACGCTTCCATTCTTTATTATTCTATTGGAATATCACATCATGCGTATTACGCATGACTTGGATTCATTCTTTATTATTCTTGGAATATCACATTTTGTGCGGAGGGTGACACAGTTCCATTCTTTATTATACATTGGAATAAACTTTCATGTGGATTACGCATGCATGGTGAATGATCCTTCGTATTCATTCTTTATTAAATTGTGGAAATGATGCATCTCACGTGGATTATGGCGGGTGAAAATATATTTATATATACTTGTTGGGTCATAATATTTTTCTCTATCTTGGTAGGATAGATTGGGCCCATTTATCGATATAATCTATTGGGCTTTTATTATTAAGCCATGGGACTCTTTGAGCCCATTTATTGTGTCAACTTTATTTAATTCTATTGGATAAAGATTAGGGACGGTGGATCGACCCATTAGATATTTAATATCATTACTTTGACTTGTGATGATGAAAAAGCATGTGAGTTGACGATCCTCTGCCATGCATTAATGTGGATGGGATCATAGCCGTGCGGATTGGGGGGAGAAAGCAATGGCCAAAAGCGGTAGATAAACTGATATAGTCGGCGAGGTCCATCGGATCGGAGGGGTGTCGGGGTAGTAGTGGGTGTGTACGATAATCCAAGCAAAAGTAATATAACTTAGCGAGGAAGCCATCGTATGGAGGTATGTTCTCTCATATATTGATTACTCATATTCTCCCATACACACGGTGAGATTTTAATTCTCTCGATACACTAGACCATATATTCCTCCATTGTTAACCTTGTGAACACGTCTTAATTCTCACGCTTTGAGCTATCCCCAAGCGGAACCGCGAAGTCGAGCTTTCGGTGTTATTTGTGTTTCTTGTCTGCGGGATCGGGGCGTCTTACGTGATTGGGGCGTGGAGAAAGATCTTGGCGTTAACATTGGGCTAGAAGGAGGGCTTTTTTTTGAGTTCTAGTGTCATAAAATTTTCAATCACAATCGTTTAACCTACTTGAAGAAGATGAGGGTAGGGATGGTACACGAAGAAGGCGGCGATGGGCATTAGCTCAAATCCTTTGCCTCGTGTTTGATGAAGGATCGTGCAGGTCCTTCAAGAGTGCTCACGAGCCACGGCTTCTAAGCATAATTCGGGGATCTCCGTCCAGAAGATTAAAGGCGGGGCTGAGCGAAGATTGGTTTCGATGCGAATGAGGGCGAGGTCATGAGTGAGGGGCGGTGGAAGGCTCATGACCAAGATTCATCATAGAAGTAGCCGAGGAGATAGAAGGCGCCAAGTTGGCGAAGATGGCGGACGAAGCGAGCGAGCCATGGCGGTCTATTAAAGCAAAAAGAAGATATAGCCGAACAGATGCTTGGTGGCGGAATTACAAGGCGAAGCATCCGGCCATGATCAATCTGAAAGGCGCGGTGGGCATAAGGAGGAGACTCGGCGAAGGGGTAAGGTAGAAGAGGTCCCGCGGGTTTCTAGGGATCATTCTCGAAGTAGGAGAAGATCGAAGCGAGAACTCCCATGGCCTCGAAGAAGGCGATAATGGTAGATTACTTCTCGACATCGAGATGATTATCAACAAAGGAGGCGGTCGAAGGAGGTCATACCGAAGTCGGGTAATGGACTATCAGCGTGATCATTCTCACCACAAGGAAAGAGTTGTGTGCAAGAAGCGGATCAAGAAGTCCCTACAGAGGCGGTAGGATCGGCGGGGAGGGTCGATCCTCTCGGAGACATAATATTGTTCATGAGAAAGAGCCTTCTCCATGACTGAAGGCGTTGATTTTCTAGTAAAGGAGCTTAAAGAGCTTAGAAAACAAGCTGGTGAGGTCCGGCCGGTGAAGGGCGCTCAGGAAAAAAGCATCCCTTTTTCCTCGGCTATTCTCAAGGAAAAGCGGATATCACTAAAAAATGCCTCGCATGGAAAGATTTACGATGGGGCAGGAGATCCTTATGACCATAGCGAGGCGTTCGAAATGAGCTAATGGACTATTACGACTTTCTTGATCTTTGCCAAGTGCCACACCTTTGTTACTGGCCTTTCGAGAAAAGATGCGAGGCGGTGGTTGGGAACTTTGCCTTGATTCCATATCCTCGTGGACCCGAACTTTGTGATAAGTTCCATGCTTTCGTTTAAGAACAGCGAAGAGAGAGAAAGCCCACGGGTTCTTTAGCGCAGATTCGGCGGTTTGCGGTGAATCTTTGGGCGATATGTAAAGAGGTTGAGGAGAAGCGATCGGTCGGTGTCCGATCTTAATGACCTCGGTGTAGGTTTGTTCGAATGGATTGGATCTGGTCAAGTCAGAAAAGTTGGTGAAGAAGTTGATGTTCAATCATCCAGAAGAGCTTGGTAGAAGCCTTTGACAAAGCGAAGGCTACATCGTTGTGGAAGAAGCTATGAGCGACTGAAAAATCCTCTTTTTTGGTCGGGGAAAGAGTTGGTGGCTCTAAGCCGAAGTTGAGCAGAGAGGAGAATGGGGGGTATAATGATGAGCGACGGAGGCGGTTCAAAAAAGTACAACAATTCCTGGCGGCGGGGAAGCAGTCATCCCTCCGTTTCGGCCCCGAAGGTGAATAAGATCTACACCAAACTAAACACTGATAGATCGATAATTTTGGATCAGATCAGAAACCAACCTTTCTTTGAGCCACCCCGTGATAATTTGCGAGGCTGGGCGGGTAACTCTAAGTCGTAAGTATTGTGGCTATCATCAAGCCGGTGGCCACGACACTATGAGTGTTGCAATTTGAAAGACTTTGTGGAGAGGAAGATTAAAGGCGGCTTGTTAGTGCGGTATGTGGTAGTAAATAATCAATGAGCGTTAGCCGTCTTTATTCGGGGCAGTTCGAGGGCTCCAATCTGCTGTAGCAAGGCGGGTTATCGATGTGATATAGCTGGTGGGTCATGGGAAGTTGATAGGAAAGAAGAAGGGCTTACGAATTCGGTCATGACTATGACGAGATGTTCCCCACAAGCAGATAGACCATTCCGGAATTTGTCATATCATTCCATAAGCCCGACTATCATACGAGCCCATCGAGCGCGTGAGGGGGCCTTGGTGATCCGCGGCGCAAGTGAGCACGGTGGACATGAAAGCGCATGATGATAGACAATGGATCTTGATAGATATCACTGTATGCCCGTGCCTATCGGAGGATGCACCTCGTGAGGCGAGAAAATGGAGGTCGAGGCGAGGAAGCTCCTTTATCACGGCAATGATGATCCGTAAAAAGTAGCGAGCCACTATTGAACTCCGGTTGTCTTGACACGGCGCTTGTGAGTCGAAATAGTGTGTAAATTCTATGTTGTGCCACGTTGATTGACTTACAACGCTATCTTTGGGAAGACCTACTTTAGCTGCTCTCATTTGTGACCTCCATCCCTCATTTCAAAATCAAGTTCCCCACGGCTCATGGAGTAGGAGAGGTGGCGGGGACTTGGATGCGGCCGACGATGCTATCGGAATCTTTGTTATTTCCTCGGGTGAAATTGACAAGCAAAAGCGGCGATGGCAATTGAGATTGAGCCCTTTCTAGAAAGTAGTTCGAGCAGATGGTGATTCTGCTGGGGAGAGCGGAGGAGGTCGAGTTGATCATTGGAAAGCGACAAGGCAAGTGAAGATCGGTTGGGCTTACGAGAACCTCTTCGGACAAACCTTATAGAGTTGTTCTTATTGCTTTATGCGGATATTTTGCATGGGGGCAGAAGGACATGCACAGAGTTAAGCGGGAAGATGGTGAAACACTGACTGAATGTAGATCCTCGAAGAAGCGGTTCGGCGGAAAAAGCGGATCTTTGCGCGGCGACGAGAAAATCATTGATGAGGAAATAGCAAAATTTGTTGGTGCCGACTTCATCTATGAAATTGATTATCCAGTGGATGGCGAATGTGGTGTTGGTGCGAAGCGAGAATGGAAAATGGCGGGTTTGCATCGACTACTGCAGAACCTCGATAAAGCTTGCAGAAGGACTTTTATCCTCGCCCCATATTGATCGACTTATCGATGCCACTTGGGGTATGCATTACTAAGCTTTATGGATGCTTTTGAGGTTATCACCAAATATCCATGCGTAAAGAGGACATCCCAAAGCCGCGTTTATTACACACAGATTGATTCGGTGTCGCCTCTGAAGATGACTTTTGGCCTTATAAATCTTTGGAGCCACTTACGAGAGAATGATGAACTTCATCTTGATGGCATTTAGGAAGGAACATGGAGGTATCGTTGATGACATGATTGTGAAAAGCATGCGTTGAGTCATTTAGACGATCTAGAGGAATGCTTCGGGGTGTCGTCATCGTCGACTAAGGCTTAATCGGCCAAATGCACTTTCGGCCTCGGTGCGAGGAAGTTTACAGGTTATCTTGTTAGTCAAAAGGGTATCGAGGCCAACCCGAGAGAAGATTGAGCCATTCTTGATATGAAGACTCTCGGTCATTCAAAGGCGTCCAACGTCATTTGGCGGATGCGACATTAAGGAGGTTAAATCGCCAAATCTGCGAGAGAGGTGCCTTCCTTTCTTTGATACTTTAAAAGGGTAGAAGAATGCGAAGGCGTTCGGTGGACTTGATTGTGAAAAGCGCATTCGAGCATAAAGGCGTATCTTTCCTCGGCTCCTTTATTGGTGAAACCCATTTCAATGAGACCTTATATCTCATATCTGGCGGCAAGTTCGTTAGCGGTTGGAGGCGATCTTTGGTTCGGGAGATCGGTGGAAGGCGACATCCGATCTATTATGTTAGTCACGTCTGCGAGATCTTTGAAAACGGTATCAAATATTGAAAAATTTGCCTTCGCTTTGATAATTGCTAGTAGGAAGCTTGGCGATATTTTCAAGTCGGCTCTGGTTGTCTGCTTGATCAACCATTGAAGAAGGTGATGGGCAAGCCGGAAGTTTCGGGGAAGGTTAGCGGCGTGGACAATGGAGTTATCACGATTTTTCATCGAATATCATCCACGAACCGCTATCAAAGGCCAAGCTTTGGCGATTTCATAATAGAATGTTCGTTCGCGAAGCGAATCTTAGAGATTTAGGAAAATTTGAATCCTCCGATCAGCGATTGCGATTCTTGGACGAGATCGAGAATGTTTGGACCCTATATCTGAGATGGTTCTTCTACCCTAGCATTAGTGGGGCGGGAATTATCTTAGTGAGTGGGGACGGGTTCAAAGTTCAACGAGCCATCGATTTGGATTTAAAGCGACAAACAACGAAAGCGAGTATGAAGCGGTGTTAGCGGGTGTTCGATTGGCAAAAGTCTAGAGGTCGGAACCTTATCATCTCTGATGACTCTCGGTTGGTTGTCAGCGATTATCGAGGGGACTATGAAGCTCGTGGGAATCGAATGATCAAGTATTTTGGCGGAGTTAAAGGATGAACTTACGATATTTTACCGTGCAATTTGGGGCATAGGCGTAATGACAATTCTATCGCCGATGCATTGTCAAAATTGGCTACTACGGATGCGAGATGTTTTTAACGGATCGATTTACTTGGAAGTTACTGCAGCGGTAGAGTGTTGACATGAAGTTGTGATGTGTATCGAGCGAACTAGCTCTTTGGATGACCCCTACATCGAATATTTGGCGGATGGCGTCCTTTCCCGGATCGGATGATAGCAAAGAAGATCAAATACAAAAGGCGTAACTTTACTCTTATTGATGGCGATCTTTCTGGAATTGGCCTTTTCTTCACCATTCTTTGAAGTGCTGGTCCCATCGAGGCGGAATATGCTCTTGGGGAAGTTCACGAGGGCATTTTGCGGTGATCATATAATTTGCTAAATCTTTGGCTTACAAAGTACTTGACAAGGATACTATTGGCCTACAATTTTCAAGGAAAGCTACTGAGTATGTCGAGAAATGTGAAAAGTGTCGACTCAGCGGTCAGATCCCATGACCACGGAAGAGCTATACTCGATTTTATCTCTATACCCTTATTTATGCGGGGGTAGATATATTGGGTCCATTGCCTAAAGCTAAAGGTCAAGTTAGTTTTGTCATAGTTCTTTATTGATTACATGACTAAGTGGGTAAATGCGAAGCGCCAGTTATTAATCTGAACAAGAATGCTTGAAGTTCATAAAAGAATCAAGTAGTGTTTGGCCGGGATCCCTAGAGTATTAATATCGGACAACGGACGTCGGTTTGTGGGATCAAAATTTGAAGCATTTTTAAAGGGTTGGGGATTCAACATAAGAAGACTTGGTGGCTCATCCACGGTCAAATGGCCAAGTTGAGGTGACCAACGGGGACTGACTTCTTTGAGCAGGATCAGCCTTGAGACTAGATGAAGCTAAAGGAAGATGGCGGAGGAGCTGCTTTCGGCGTGTTGTGGGCTTCTAGGACTACACGAGGACTACTGCTGAGGATTCACCCTTCGGTGGCCTATAATGCGATGCCTTAGTCCTGTCGAAATCGGATCTCAAGTCTTGGTCGATCAATACAAAGAAATATACAATGTGAAGGGTGAAGGCCAATTTAGATCTACTAGAAGAAGTTAGAGGTTGCTCTACTTAAATTGGTACGCTTATCAGCGAAAGTAGCGAAGCATTACAACAAAGGAGTCGAACTTTGATTAGTAGGAGACTTCGATCCTCGGAGAAATAAAAGCTACACACCTCAAAATCTGGGAAAGTTAATGCCAAGCTGGGAAGGACCATATGAGGTGATCGAAGTATCCAAACAAGGCACTTCTAGGTTAAGGGCATTAGATGGTTCGAAATCAAAAACACTTGCAGCTTATTTGGCGGGCTTGGAAATACTTTGATAAAGATCAAGTTAGTTCATGAATGCGTATATTATCGTTCATTATCAATAAAAGACACTTTTTCACTATTGATCTGGTCTATTTTGTCCTACGGTCACTATGGTGTAAGGAGGTATGGTAGGACTCATTTGGCCATTCGATGGCGACCCATTTTGTCGTTCTACCGAGTGGTGGCGAAGGATCTATATTGATTTTTACGGGGTGGTAAATCAATGGTCCTTATTAGTCTGGTCTATTTTGTCCTACGGTCACTATGGTGTAAGGAGGTATGGTAGGACTCATTTGGCCATTCGATGGCGACCCATTTGTCGTTCTACCCGAGTGGTGAGCGAAGGATCTATATTGATTTTACCGGGGTGGTAAATCAATGGTCACTATTAGTCTGGTCTATTTTGTCCTATGGTCTTTATGGTGTAAGGAGGTATGGTAGGACTCATTTGGCCATTCGATGGCGACCCATTTTGTCGATTCTACCGAGTGGTGAGCGAAGGATCTATATTGATTTTACCGGTGGTAAGTCGATGGTCACAATTGGTCCTTATATCTCGATCCTTATATCTTGATCCTTATATCTTGATCCTTATATCTTGGTCCTTATATCTCGATCCTTATATCTTGGTCCTTATATCTAGATCCTTATATCTTGGTCCTTAAGTCTCGATCCTTATATCTTGGTCCTTATGTCTTGATCCTTATATCTTGGTTTTAAGTATAATTGTTTCATCCGAGTGGTAAACAAATGGTAGATCTCACACTTGAACCGATGAGTATTTGGTACTTTATTTTATTTAAGTGTTGAGTTGGAATGCCTCGTCCTTAACATCACTTTATACATTACATGACATGTTTTTATACATTATATGACATGCTTAATCATTTGAAGTTAAATCCTCGAAAGGGTTTTTGTATACTTGTCCATATAAATTCATATTGAAGTATTGACATAAAATAAAAAGTACTTTGAAGTCATAAGGAAGAAAATCATTTCTCATTAATATTTAAATTCATTTACAAACAAGGAAATAAACATAAAATTTCTACAAATATTCATAATAAGACCTAAGACGATCCATAAAAGGGTGGTGCTTGGTAGCTCCATCATCATCAGAAGAGTCCGGCGGTAAGGATCTAAGTTAGCCTTGATCGACCTTTCCTTGCCAAGACTTGGCGAGAGCTCGTAGCTTTCTTTGTGAATCCTCATGATTTCTTCGTTTATTTCGTCAGAGTTCTATACTCTTCACAAATTTCTTTGCGAAGAGCATCGGTTAAAGGAGGCCCAAGGTCGAAGAGCCTTGAGTTCTCGGATCTCTTGCTCATTTTGCTTGCTTAGTATATTCGATTGAAGCTTTTCATCTGCTCCATCTTACGGATCGTCTTGGTCAAGATTTTGGCGTTGGACTTCAACTCCTTGATCTTATTCATCCTCGGTTCACTCCTACGAACTAAGTCGGCGTTCATGTTGACAATTTGACATCTTGAGCCTTAGTCGACTTTAGTTCTTCCTTGGAGGCCTTCACTTCTCCCTTAGCTTTGGGCCAACTCTTTACGAAGACCTTCATTAGTATGAAGAAGGCCTTCACGATGAGTCCTTTTTCGAGCGAGCTGATTCGGGAGAATTTTCCTTCTTTAGCGCTTCCTCCTCGGATTGACTTGGAGAGAGATGGGGCCTTGAGACGTCAAGAAGGCGACATTTACTGTTCATGTTCAATGTTATTCAATCGACGGATGTATGAGTATGAAAGTAAGTAAGCAAAGGAGAGAAGAGTCATTTACCCTAGCCAAGTAGCTCATGCCCTCATTGAGCAAATCCCGTTGAAGCTGTTCCCGAGCAGGTGGTCATCGGTCTCACGAACAAAGGCCTCAAGCAGTTGAAAGGGAAGTTGGCATTAAGCAAGAGGCCACATAGTCGGTGAACCCATGGCATCATCTTTGAAATTCGGATGTCATTGATCCTTGAGGAGGAGGCATAGGGTATTAAGCCGGTGAAGGATCGCGTGCATTGCCTCTGGAGAAGGTGATCGGTGGCATTGGCTCGGGGAGTTGAAGAAGGTTGAAGTCGAGCCAAAATTTGGCCGTCGAAGAAAATTTTTTTTTTCGGGACGGAGAGAATTAAACCCGACACCTTTCGGCCGCTAGGTGTTGGGGTTTCATTTAATGAAATTTGGATGTTGAAGGAGGGAGCGGAGTTAAATCGGCGATAAGAGGAATTATTTTGCTTCTCAATTTTTTTTATACGAAGGACTTCGCTTGCCCGTCGTGTGGAGGAATGTCAAGGAGACTCCTCTTTCTTAGATTTGGTTGAAGTTGGTAGAATTGGTTGAAGTTGGTAGGGTTGGTTCGAGAGAGGTTGTTGTGGGTTGATTGAAGGAATCGTTTGTGGGTTTACCTCAGGAAGTACCTCTCGTCGCTTTCGAGGATTTATCTCATGAGGAGTCTGGCCCTTTTGGCGGCCTTCTTCCTTGGCCGAGTCGGAGGACGCGCCGAGGATGATAGGATTATCGACGAGGTCATCATCCGAAGAAGAGTTGTTGTTAGCTCGAGGCGGGGAGGTTCGATTCGGGAAGGCTCCTCATTAGGGAGTTCTTCATTTGCATCGACAATCCTCCCCGCCGAGAAATCTTCCAAGTCTTTTACTTGAGGAAGTTGGTTTGATCAAAGACAACGCAAATAATCACAAGTTAAAATCCGTACCACATAAACATTTCAAAAATTATATCACGAGAATGGTCCAAGACTTACGTTTATGGTCATACAACCATGCTTGCTTGGTCGATGAAAGTGAAGCTCCACTCTTGAGAAGGATTTTATTCATGAAGTCGCCCATCTCCCTCGCGCGCCCCTCGGGGATGTCACCAAAGTCGTGAGAGATCGCTCGAAGTGGTCAATCGGGAAGGAAGAGATTCGGGACCGATGACGAAGAACCATTTCTCGTGCCATCCTTTGTTGCTCGAGGGGTGCTCATCGAGGGGCCTCTTCTCGAATTTCGAGTTTGGGCGTGGGGAATTTGTTTGCTCGGCATTTTGAACCCTCGTTCTCGGGATCACCCGGTAGAGAAGAGGGTAAAGAAAGATCAGCAGAGGGTAACCCCTAGTTCATGACGAAGGCGATGAGCAGCGGTATATGGATATAGGAGTTGGGCGCGCCGGTTGCATGAAAGCCTACTCGATAAACCTAGGAGAGGTAACTATGAAGGCGTGGAGGGTGGCGAACCCCCTTTTCGGTGAGTAGTCGGCATGGCGACCCATCCGTCTGTCAGTCATTTGGTACATTCGCTCCTCGTGAGATGGAGCCCTCATGTAAAGTTATCCGGAACATGATCTGCGAATCAGGAGAGTTCGCGATTCGGATCGAGAAGCGGTGGAGGTGATGTTGGCATGAAATTGTTCCCCATCCTTGAAGAAATCGGTGGGAGATGGTGGATTGGCACTTGAACCCCCTTGGTTGGGTTTGAGCGAGAAGAACTTGAAGGGTTTTGGCTTGGATTCACCATTGTTAAGTTTGTGAAAGCTAAAAGAGGTTTTTACGAGAGAAGGAAGAAAGCTCAAAGGTTGAATTTCAAATCGATGGGTAAAAGCCGTCAATTTTGGTGAGGTTTACCTTTTATCTTGTGATTCTGTGCGGAAAAAAAGGCGCATTTAATGTCGATAATAATGGGAATTAAAGTGGAATACGTTTGGATGACCTTTGAATATCTTGTCAGATTGGGCTTTGATTGTTGGATCTCTATCTTATTGGCCCATCTAGATTGATTCGAGATCCTTTATCAAATTGGGCTTATTGCTGCGGGTATCCTTATCCGGTCTCCCTTATTCCCTTACATTATGATAAAAGTGGGTATGATCCACTTATTTCCTATTTTGAGCCTTTATTAAATTCTAAATATCATGAATCTTATATAGTTTTCCATTAAACATTTTGTTTAACTAAAAAACTAGGGGGTAATGTTGGGTCATAATATTTCTCTATCTTGGTAGGATAGATTGGGCCCATTTATCGATATAATCTATTGGGCTTTTATTATTAAGCCATGGGACTCTTTGAGCCCATTTATTGTGTCGACTTTATTTAATTCTATTGGATAAGATTAGGACGATTGGATCGACCCATTAGATATTTTAATATACATTACTTTGACTTGTGATGATGAAAAAGCATGACAGTTGACCGATCCTCTGCCATGCATTAATGTGGATGGGATCATAGCTTAAGTGGCGGGAGAAAAGCGATGGCCAAAAGCGGTAGATAAACTGATATAGTCGGCGAGGTCCATCGGATCGGAGGGGTGTCAGGTAGTAGCGGGTGGCACGATAATCCAAGCAAAAGTAATATAACTTAGCAAGGAAGCCATCGTATGGAGGTATGTTCTCTCATATACTGATTACTCATATTCTCCTATACCCACGATTGAGATTTTAATTCTCTCAATACACTAGACCATATATTCCTCCATTGTTAACCTTGTGAACACGTACTAATTCTCACGCTTTGAGCTATGAACGTGATTGGGACGTGGAGAAAGATCGCCGTGAGATAGCTTTTTACTCGTCATAAAATATCATTTTGTTATTTATTTAATTACTATTCACGAGTTCTATTCACCTCTATTCACTCTAGTATTATTCACTCGAGGATCGGGGCGTCTTACGTGATTGGGGACGTACTTATTGGAGAAAGATTCTTGAATTTTACTCCACAAAGCGTTATGTTGACAATTTGGATAATTTTAAACTACGGATAAATTTAAAGTCTTTAATATTTATCTTTGATTTCGATTTGATTAATGCTTATATCATTGTCATCATCCTCGTGCTTATATTGTGATTAAAGTTATCTTTGGCTTACGTGAAAAGATAAATGTTGATTATTGTTTTATAGTTGTATATCTTTGGCTTATGTGCAAAGATGTTGATTATTAGGTGATTGTATATCTTTGGCTTACAAAGATGGACTATTGATTATTGTTTTCTGATTTGTATATCTTTGGCTTACGTGCAAAAATGGACGGATGTATGCATGATCATAATCATGGTGATAATAACTAATATCCTTGGAGAAGTGCATGGATAATTCGATGATGTGATTGGCGGGATCATGACCATTAGTTATTGAATGTCTTTGGCATGATTGAATTGATTGGTATGATCATGACCATTGGTTTTATAGTTGAATATCTTTGGCCCGTAGTGCAAATGTAGAGAACGTATGATCATTGTTATTACATTTGAATATCTTTAGCCTTGGGGTGCGGATATTGAGTAAAGCGAAAGCCTTTGTGGCAAGGAGAAACTGTTGACTTACATGATTATACATATGAATTATGGATTTAACTATAATCTTTGGTGGTTCAGGTGAAGACATGTGATGAGAGTTCTTTTTGTCTCGGGTATAACAAAGAACTGTTGATGAGTATTATAGGAATGAAATATTAACGATGGACTTTTAATCTAGAGGAGATAGTAGACATTATGTTCTACTTGACTCTTCTAATGGATTGCTTATTCTGCTGCAGTTGTTGATCTAAAACTTGTTGTCTATTGTATTCTATCAGTTGTTATACTGTTAAAGGCTAAGAATAATTTATTCTGCATTATCTTAGTCATAATATTTCTTACTGGGCTAGTTGAGCTAACCCTTTCTTTCACTGTTCTCTTCAGGAAATGAGAATATAGGTGGGACGAGTCGGGGAACGGATTGATGGTCCAGATGATAGCATTAGTAGTCCTCAGTATTCTATAAAATAGTGTGACAATAAATGTAATGAGGACTCCATTGAGAATGGATATTATCTATAAGGCAATATTCTTATTTAAACCCTCAGCTATGTTTTGTCGTATATTACCCGACAGTTGTATAATTAAGTTTGTATTTGATTTATGTACCATGTATCTAGCGACTCAAGATGGGTGATGTATACATATTTTGGGGGCGTCACATAAATAATAGATGTAATGAAGGTTTCTCCTAACAGAATTTCAACAGATAAGTTAAAGTCTAATTTCTCAGGGGTCAAGTTCAAACGTTGAGCACAAGCATGAGAAATAAAAGAATGGGTAGAACCGATATCTAATAAGGTATAGACTTCGCAAGAGTTTATGATTAGCTTACCCGTGATAACTTTGTTCATGTTTCTTGTCTTTTGGGAAGTCACAACAAACGCTTTCCCTTGAACCAACGACTTTGTTTTTTCTGTAGCCACCTTTGGTGCCACCGTCCCAGCAGGACTTGACTTCACTACAGGACAAAATCGGGCTATGTGATCGTCTTTTCCACAACTAAAACGTACCTTGGAAGGCTGTGAACAGTTTGGACTTATGTGTCCCTCCTCTCCGCATCTGTAGCATCTAACTGGCGGTCTTTCTCCTCCCCTAAAAACTTTTGTTGTTGCTGGTGCTGCTGCCGATGTCTTTCCGTCATTGTTAAATATTCTCTTCTTGAAATTTTCACTAGAATCATTTCTTCTATTATCACTGCCATGATTACCACCGAAGTGGTTACCATTTCTGGTACGTTATCTATCACTACTTCGATGATTGTTGCCACTGGTATGACTAATCTTGTGCTTCCGGTTGCTATCTTTTTGTTGAGCTGACTCATAATCCCGCTCTAATAATTGAGCCATATTCACTACATCTGAATATAAGAAAAGTTTATGAGAGCTAAGATGTTGATGAATTTTGGGTTTCAGACCTCTTAGAAATATTCGCGTCATCTGCTCCTCATTGTCTACCAAATGAGATGTAAACCGAGATAACTCCACAAACTTTGCGTCGTATTACGATATAGTCATATTGTTCTGCTCTAGTTTTATGAATTCCACCTCCTTCATGTGACGAATACTTTTTGGAAAGTACTTGTCGTTGAATAATTCTTGGAACCTCTCCCAAGACATTTTAAGTGCAGACAGATGAGTACGCTTTATAGATTCCCACTAGTAATCTACCTCTCTGCGCAACATAAAGGTGGCGAATGGAACCTTTTGCTCTTCAGTGCAACCCAAGACATCAAATATCTTGGTAATATACTTAATCCATATCTCTGCCTTTAGTGGCTCTGGCTTTCCCAAAAACTCCGGCGGTCCCAACTCCTTGAATTACTTAGCATTGACAAGTCGTGAGTTACCATTATTTCCACATGCATTTTGAACAGGAGTCTCTCTCGTCTGGCTTTGCATGAATTATAAAAAGCTCCTAAACATCCCATCGTTCATCATTTAGTCGGTGTTATTGTTTACAGGAGGATTATTGCCTTCCTAATGCACATTATCCTGGTTATTGATTGTCGGTGTCTCAATGGTCGCATGTGCTCCATTGCTCATCTCAAAATTTTCAGATTCCATTCTTAAACACTGCCACAAAACATGGGTTAATTAAAGAAATTCACATGCCACATATTATCCCTATATTATGACTGACCAATAACAAATAAGCTTAGGTAGGACATACTAGCGAAGGATTTACTCGTCACTCACTTTCTAGTTCGAACCCCAGATCTCCATCAGAGATCATATCCCTAAGCTCTGATACCAACTTTGACGCCCCCAAAATAGGTCCACACAATCCATTCTGAGTCGCCAAATACATGGTTCAGAAACCAAATACAAACTTCATTAATACAATTGTCGTGCAAAATACGACAACACATGTGTTGTGAGTTTTGGTACAAATATTATCTTGTAAACAATATCCAAACTCAAATAAAGTCCTCATTATAATTATTGATACACTATTTTACAAAATAGTGAGGACTACTATAATAACTATCTTGAACCATCACTCCATACCCCGACTAGTACTAACTATATTCTCGCCTCCTGAGAAGAACAATGGAACAAAAAGAAAAAGGGTGAGCTCAACTAGCCCAGTAAAGAATATTATAACTAAGATAATATAGAACAAATTATCCTTAGTCCTCAATAGGAAAAAATCTGATAGAATACAATAGACAACAAATTTTATAGCACAACTGCAACAAAAATAATAATCCATTAGAAGAGTAAAGTAGAGCATGCTATCTACAATCTTCTATGATTTAAAAGTCCATCATCAATATTTTATCCCTGTAACATCATTCAATAAATATTTCAAAACAACGAATTATCCATGCACTACGTGCCAAGGATATTCGTTAGTATCACCAGTGGTCATGATCATATCAAACACCTGTCCATCTATGCACTACAGGCAAAAGAGAACTTTCACCACAAACCTTATCTGTAACATTAAAGGTTATGATTATACCAATACACAATTCCTGGTCATAATCATACCAATTAACAGTCCATCTTTGCACTACGGACCAAAGATAACTTCCAGTATAATATAAACATGAAGATGATGACAATGATATAAAGATTCAATCAAGAGAGATAAAGGATAAATAGTAGGGAATTATAATTTAATTTATCCAGAGTTCAAAAATATCCAAATTGTCAACATGATAACTCTTTGTGGAGTAAAATTCAAAAATGATATTCATGTATCAAATATAATTTGGACAGAAAAGAAAATTAAATTCTTTTATGAATAGTACCGTATGAATAGTACCGTATGTATGAATAGTGCCCATGAATAGTACCGTATAAATAGTACCCAGACATGAAAAGTTTAAATTTAATAAGAAAGTTCAGACCAATATTCCAATGAAATGATATTAGATGAAGCGCAAAACTTAAGGAATTTCTAATCATTTCAGGAATTATAGAAGCAATACTTACCATAGTAAGTTTAAATTTAGGAATACGAAATAAAATAATATCCCTTTCATAATATGTAGTATGAAAGAAAATAATATTTCTTACGAGTATTGCAAAAAAATAATATCCTTTACCTTTGTAGAAACTTGATTTAACTAGAATATCAGATATTATTCTGAGAAAATCTTGTATAAAAAGCTACACTTAAAGTATCCTTACTCAAGAAAAATACTCACAATACTATATAATAAGAATTTCTGATATTGTAATGGTGTGTTGAGGAAGGAGGGGCAACCTTCCTTTTATAGTGTAACCTCGGAGAGAAAACCAATACACTTTGCCTAACTTTTATTTTTTTCTATGCCTAACTCTTCATTTTCAATTATGCCTAACATATCAACTTCTTTTCCTAACCACTCAATTCCAAGATTAAGGGCCCACTTTTGAGAAAACAAGCTTTGCAGGCAAAATTAACAAGCCACCAAAAAGAAAAGAATGTGCAGATGTGCACGAAAAGAAAATTAAAATGACAACCTCCACTCTATTTTTATTCACATGCTAAAAATTATATATTATTATAATAATATTACCATTTAAATTATAAAAAATTATAATATTATAATAATATATTTGAATGAATATTTTATCGGAGAAGATAATTGCCAAACTTTTAACAAATATTTCATACTAAATTCCTTCCTTTATATAAAAATTGAACCAATATCCACCACATAATAATTATTCATAAATAATATTATAAGCTCACAATATTAACAACCAGATCATTTTCAGGAAAGAGGGGGCTTTCCCGTAAGGATTTATCCTTATTGGCGCGCAATTAGATAAACTAACCCCTTTCCTTGACAAAATTTTCTAGACATTGCCAATAATGATAACTAATAATATGAATAATTGTGTCATGTCAATTATTGATTTAATAATATAAAATATTGTGCAGATGATATTGTGACAATAATTAAATTAATAATATGAGATACTGTGCAATAATTACTGTGGTAATTATTGAATGAAACTGAGTGACTTCTTACGTAAGAATCAATAATCAGAAATACTGTGCAATACCGTGTGCTACTATACAACCACGAGTATTACTATACTTTTATCACCGGGTATTTTAACAGTTAACGATAAAAGTTTTACCGTTATTTTTATAAAAATGTTATTTCTGTCGCTTTCTATATCCGACATTTATTCCGTTATGTGGTCCACCAATGATTGCGCCATCGTACGGATATTCCCTGACAAAAAGAATATTTTCCGACCAAACGAATATTTTATGGCCACTTGCTTACTTTGCAAAATTTGCACATTTCACCCATAACTAAAGCATTATATCAAATCAACACCTTATTATTTAAAATAATAATTAAAGAAATGAAATCTTTATTCATAAAAAGTAAGGGTCTTACAGCCACACACAACTATGTATTGTTGTATGAAGTTGAATCTCAAAGAAAATAAAGAAATAACTTCAAAATTCTTCAAAGAACTAAAAGAAGAGAATAATCTCATAAATTTTATTGAATAAACTTTAATTTTGTTTGTAATTACATCAAAACTACTATTTATACTAATAGAAAGAAAACCCTAGTTCTGTAAGAAATAATAATCTGACTTGGAATGGAAACAAACATCATAATTGTAGGTTTGTATATAGTGAAAGAAGTATGCACATAAACCAATCATGTTGATGATAAAATATATACTTTGTAACAATCTTATTCATTTATTAATAAAAATATTCATTTACTGAAGGCTTTAATTTATCTACATGGTGTTGTTTTTATAATATGTGATAAACTCATAATTTTAAGAAATGCTTTTAGAATCATGATGAGATCATGCTAATGAGATCTAAATTCTTAAATAGCTTAAAACTAAAATTGTTCCCAATCGTTGGATTACTAAAATGGGGATTAATGAATCCAGATATATTGGTACATATGTTGCTTGTTCATTGTAAGACCCTTAGGATATATTAAAGGGTATACTTGGGTGTAATAAGTTGTATATGGAAATAATGTATGATCAACAAAGAATTTACCGCTTCTAGTAAAAGAAGAGAAATGTCCTATGTGATTTTCGATAAATGATAACCTAGTAGTTCTTGGCCAAGGTAGAATGAAATTAGAAATGAGTTTTTAATTTGTATTATTTTGAGTTGTGCATTTAAGAATCGAAATACATATAATTAAATAAAATAAGGCGTGAAAGTAATTCTATATCTTATATTTAACTAGGACATTGTATGGTGGAAGGATTGAATTGTACAGTAACTATTTACTCAAAGGTTCTTTTATAATTAATGTTGAAATCTATATTATCTAGAAAGTCGTTGATCACTAAGGAGGCTTATCCTTATTGTAGAATAAATATTATTTATTTAAATAGATTATTAGTTTAATTTATTTATTTAAATAAAATTAGAATTGTTCTAATTAATTTATTCACAACCGGTTTAATATGGAGAACCTAAAGAGTCACACCATAAAAGGAAGAATAATTATTTAAGAAGTTAATGACATAATCATAATAATATGTTAAGTGTATTTAATTTAATCTATGGTGGTAGACTAAATTAAATAGCTTAATATTTATTATTTAATATTTTGAAAATATTAAATATAAATTAATAAGAGGAGTCTTATTAATATTATTACAATTATTATTATTTTAATTTCTAAAGAAGTTTGAGAATTAATTTAATATAAGTACTCTCATTTATTACTAATAAAATTAGGAGGCAAATTAATTGAAAGAGTTTAATTAATTATCCCTAATAAGATTAGGGAGCTTAATTAATTAAATAAAACCCTATTTCTAATTAGTTTAGAAGGGTTAATTAATATCTATATAAGAGGAGTCTTATGCTAGATAACAGTAGACGTAATTCCAAGAGTTGGGATAGTACACATTTTTCTATGAGAGATAGAAAAACTAGGATTTTGCCAAAACACCCATTTTTTTTAATCTTTGTTCTTCCTTGGTGGATCACCTCTAAAGGACAAACACTTGGGTGGCTAACGTTGATCAAAGGAAGGAATCAAACCCGGTGGATTCAAGTTGAACAGGAAAAGGATTGGAGGTGAACTTGTACCTGAGGAAGCTAGTTCTACAAGGGTATGGATTTAATCTCCATCTCTTTAATTTAATTAATAATTGTGCATAAAAGATGATCCGGGTATATGGTTTGTAAATTTTAAAACTCTATTTTACCATGTTTCTGCTTACTTTGATGCAATTTGATTGTGTTCATGAATCTTACAAACCTAACAGTGGTATCACAGCCAAACCTTTATGCGAATTATTAATTGTTCAGATTTGATATGTATGTTGATATGTGTTTAGAACAAATTTTTTGGGCATAGTTATTAGCATAGAATTGAGTTTTTGGAGAAAAAATCTTGAATTCATGAATCGAAAAGCGATTTCGAAACTACTACTGGCCTTTGTTCTGATATAAATGGCACGACTGCAGTTGCGAATTGGGTCTCAATCGGGTCACCCGGCCGCAACGCTTCTTCACAAAGATAAACTAAGCAATCAGAAAGCACCAGTCGGGTTTTCGAAACTCGTTATCCAACGCCCGTCGAACCCAAACATTTTACATTTTAAGAAGTAATACGATACCGTAAAAGAATAAAAATTATTTCTTTTATTTATAAAATCTGATTTATAATTAAGATAAAAAGTTTATTTTAATTAAAATTGGATACACTATTTTTAAATAATTCTTAATTAAAATAAAAGAGTTTATTTTGATTTAGAATTAGATTAAAATAAAGTTGTTTATTTTAATTGGAATTGGATTCCACGTTCTTTTGAATAAAAGAGTTTATTCAAAATTATTATATTAACTTAGAATTAGATTCCACGTTCTTTTGAATAAAAGAGTTTATTCACATATGGAATAGGATTCCATGTTTCCTAGAATAAAGAAGTTTATTCACATATGGAATACGATTCCATGTTTCCTAAAATTTAAGATGTTTAATTTTTGATAAGGAATAAAATTCAACATATTTTATTTTTCCAACTATTTTAAGTTAAAATAAAGGAGTTTGTTTTGAAACTTGAAATTGGATTCATTGTTAATTAAATTAAAGGAGTTTATTTTAATTTGGAATTTGATTAAAAAATAAAGTAGTTTATTTCTATTCAAAAATGGACAAAATAAAGTTAAGAAGTTTATTTTGATTTTGATTAAAAATAAATGAGTTTTTTTTGTTTCAAAATTAGATTTTATGCTAATTAAAATTGCTCATTAAATCGATATCAATGTATATATTGAATGTTTATTATTCATGGGATGAATTTTATTTATTGATGCATATGCTGATATGTATGATAATAAATGAGATTGATTATAGACTATTGACCAATGTGATTTAATTTTATTTTAGTTCAATGCATGAATGTATGGGTTTGATTAAATGGGGTCTGCGTACTTCGTCTTCTCTATTTTTCTTAATGTAAATTTTATCTCCCTCCTATGTACTTCCCCTTGACTGTTGATTAAGGTTTTTATTTTTTTAAAAAAATAGTTTTCTAATAGGAATAGTTAGAATTAATTTTGAAGAATTGGAGATCAAGGAACAAGGAGCGCTTGAAGACCCGTTTGTAATGGAGCCCGATGTTTAAATGTAATAATTATATTTAAATTTAATTTTTGCACCCTAAGTTTGACCTTTTGGTTCACTTGGTGGCTCTAGTGAATCAAATTAGAATAAAGTCCATAATCAATCTAGGTAGAATATAGTATTCTATGTGCATGCTTATATATATATATATATATATATATATATATATATATATATATATATATATATATATATATATATATATATGTGTGTGTGTGCATTCGCGCTAAACAAGATGAGATAATCTAATAACAAACCCCTCAAATATTTTATATTATGTCCTAAACGTTTAAAGATATTTGGAATATCGAACGTCTCCTTCTAGCGTGATAAAAATAATAGAGTATCAATGAATTATTATAAGTTTGTTGTGTCACTACAAGACTATCTTAATTTTTTGAGATGTTAATTCACATTTGATGCTTATAAAGAAAATTGAACAATGTAGTTTTGTTGTGTCACCACAAGCACAATGTTTTTCTTTTTTGAATATATGATAGTGCTATGTTGGACTTAACTTAAATAATTTTGATTCGGATGTGCCACCACTTGATTGAAATAATCTAATAAACAAAATAAAAGGAGTTATATGATGATATAATTGACAACAGTTGTCTACCTATTTATTTATATAGTTTGTTGTGTCACCACAAGGCTATATACATTTAAAATGGAGTCCTTATTCTCACTAGCAAATCTTTAATTAGATTTTGCCGAGCTATATAAGTGAGGATAATATAGTTTGAAGAAAATAGTGGGAGACACTGATTTAAAACAAGACCTAATTTATTTTGGTAATTAATAAAAGAATGTATGCTAAAATATTGTTAATTACAAATTCATTTACAGAATTTTACAATGTCTAAATTACTATCACTACGAAGCATATTAAATGCTTATTAACCGGACCAAATTAAACAGGTTGGTTAAGAAATTTGAGAATAGTTCTCACGGCTGAAAAGCTATCTTATGTCCTTCATATGCCTATCCCTGCAATGGTTGCAGACAATGCTTCTGAGGAAGAGATTGCTACTTTTAGAAAGTTACAAGATGATGCATAGTTGACTCAATACATCATACTCGCATCCATGAGTAATGAGCTTCAACGTCAACATGAAACTATGAATGCTCTTACTATACTCATGCATTTCAAGTAGTTGAATTGTGAGGAAAGTATGACTGATAGATATCAAATATCTAAGGAGCTCTTCTGATCTAGAATGACCGAAGACACTACAGTACAGACACATGTCCTAAAGATGATCAATTTGATTGAACGGTTAGGACAATTGGTTTTGTAATGGCTGGAGAGTTGAGCCAAGATTTGATCTTGCATTCACTCCTAGACTCCTTCTCATAATTATTGTGAATTTTTCATATGAACAAGTTAGATATCAGCTTCGATGATTTTCTTAACATGTTGAAAATGCTGAGAGTCACTTTCCAACCAAGAAAGACCAAGTCTTACTTGTAGGGGCCAAAGGATCTTCTGAAAAGAAGAACGATTCAAAGATGGTAAATAGAAAGGCAAAAACAAAGGATAATAAGAAAAAAACTGATATGGATAACAAAGGAGTTTGTTTCCACAGCAATAAGTCTGGACACTAGAAAAGAAACTACGAGAAACATCTTGCAGAGGCTAAATAGAAGAAGCTTAGTGAAGATTCGGTTATAGATACAGGTTTGTTCATAATTGAAATAAAACTTTCGATAAATTAAGTTTCTACTTGGGTATTGGATACCGATTTTGGTTCTCATAAATATAGATTTATGGAGGGATCAAGCAGAAGTAAAAAGCTAAACAAGGGATAAGTAATCATATGTGTGGGAAATGAAGCAAATGTTGTTACATTAGCTATAGGAACTTATAGTTTAGCATTGCCTACGAGCAAGTCTATTAAGTCAATAAATTGTTATTGTATTCCAGTTCTCGTTAAAAACATTATTTCCATTTTGTTCTTGGACAATACAATTTTTGATATTATATTTAAGAATAATTGTTGTTCTATTTATAATAATAATTTTTTGTTTAGAACTGGAATATTACTTAATAGATTTTGTATATTTGACTTACGTGAAAATAAATTTGCATATTGAACAAATTAGTAAAAGAAAAGGAAATGATCATTCAAAGAGTAGAATTAATATTTGTATTTGATGAAATACAAGTCTAAATCATTTGAAAGGTTCAAATAATTCAGAAGTGAATCTAATTTGAAAGTATTAAGATTCTTTAATTAAATCGAGGAAGGAATGCTTGTGCAATAAGTTTCTGGATCATCTCAAATGGTTTTCTCATAATGGACGCCTCTTGATACCCAATAATTGATTGATGTATCTGAAAGGAAAAATCGTACCTTGTTAGACATGGTGCAGTTCATAATATTTTTTACTGACATTCCAGTATCCTTCCTGGGTAATATCCTAGAAATGGTTGCATATCTACGAAAAAAGTAACCTCAAAATCCGGCCCCAAGACTCCATAAGAGTTATGGATAGGGAGGATTCCTAATCTTAAGTATGTGAAGATAAAGGATTGTCCAACTTATTTGAAAAAGTTTCAAAAGGATAAGTTTGGGATAAAATTTAACAAGTTCAGATTTGTGAGACATCCTAAAGTCAGTTTAGGGTATATGTTCTATAATCATACTGAGCAAAAGGTGTTTATTACAAAACACGCTGCCTTCTAAGATAAATGTGTTTATCATTGAAGGTGTTAGTGGGAGGATAATAGAATCTTGAAGAGTTCAAGAACCACACATTACTATAAGTTAAAAGAGGAACCTGTAGATAGACCTTTTGTACCACAACCGAATCGTAAATCTGGAATAGTACTGAAGATACCTGGGAGGTATGGATTCATCATAAATGATAATGATGAGGTATGCATCATAGAAGGTGATGATCCAGTTACATACGACGAGGTAAGAGTTGTAGACACTCAGAGAAATGGATTGAAGCAAGCTTCTCAAAAATGGAACATTCATTTTGATGAGACAATCAAAAGAGTTTGATTTTATCAAAAACAAGAATAAACCTAGTGTGTAAAAAAGGGTCAGTGGGAGCGTTGTGACATTCCTAATATTATATGTTGATATACTATGGATAAGGAATGACATACCAATGCTACAATAGGTAAAGATAAAGTTTTCTAACGTTAACATTCCTCCATGAATGATTTGGGAAGAGTGTTTTAATTGGGGATATAAATCCATATAAATAGATTTAAAAGGATGCTCAGCTTAAACCAAGGAATGTATATTCATTTGGTGCTAAAGTCGTTTAGCAAGGCAAAATCCAAGAGATGTCTCATGATGATGAGTCATGGAGTGTATCTCTCTTAATAGTCCCCATAGACTCCTAAAAGAGAGATCGCATGAGTAACTATCATGTATGCAATGAAATGTACGAGACCTAATATTGATCAGTCATATTCTAGAGAAGTTCACTGTAAGACAATGAAAAACATCTTAAAGTACTTTATAGACACTAAGGATGTGATCATATTAATGCTGAGTCTGAATTAAAACTAGAGGGCTTAACAGACTCAAGTTTTTCAGACAGACCAAAACGACAGAAAATCCAATTTAAAGTAAAGCGTTACCTTAAACGGTGGTGTAGTGAATTGGAAAGGTTTCAAACAGCAAAAAGTTGCTAGTTTAGTGATAAAGAAAAAGTATATAGCTATAAATGAAGTTGCAAGTTGATTGTTTGGAGGAAAAGTTTAATACAGAACTAGGAATAGTTTTAAGTCTCATCTTGGATCTAAACATGTGTTGCGGCACTTTCATTTGATTAGAGGAATCATTGAAAGATGGGAAATCATTATAGAGATAGTGGAATCTCAAGAACAACATTGCATATCCCTTTATTGAAAATTATCCAACAATAGATGATCGTCACTTAGAGAATAAGGGTATGAGATACCATGACGATCGACTTTAGTGCAAGTGGGAGATTGAAAGTAGTATGCACACAAGCCAATCATGTTGATGATAAAGCATATACTTTGTAACAATCTTATTCGTTTATTAATAAAAGTGTTCATTTACTAAAAGCTTTAATTTATCTACATGGTGTTGCTTTTATAATATGTGATAAACCCATAGTTTTGAGCAATACTTTTAGAATCAAGATGAGATCATGTTAATAAGATTTAAATTCTAAGATAGATTAAAACTAAAATTATTCCCAATCGTTGGATTACTAAAATGGGGATTAGTGAATCTTTATAGATTGGTACATATGTTGCTTGCTCATTGGATGAGGATGATTGATCTCATGATCATTTGTGTGGAGACACTAAAGCAAGTATGTAGGTGCTTATTGGAGAATAAGTTCACTGAATGTGGCTTGCTAAGGAATACCTAATGGAGTTTTACCTGCGTTTCAATAGGAATTCCTATAGTGATAGATAATAGTACAAGTTATCCTTGGACTTGAGATCATCAAAGTATCTTGTGTATGATGAGTTATACTTTGACTTATTCCTTAAGACCCTTAGGGTATATCAAAAGAAATATTTGGGTGTAATAAGTTGTACATGGAGATAATGAATGATCAACAAAGAATGTACCGCTTCTAGTAAAAGAAGAGAAATGTCATATTTGATTCGATAAATGACAACCTAGTAGTTCTTGGCCAAGGCAGAATGAAATTAAAAATGAGTTTCTAATTTGCATTATTTGGAGTTGTGCATTTAAGAATCAAAATATATATAATTAAATAAAATAAGACTTGACATTAATTCCATGTCTTATATTTAATTGGGACATTGTATGGTGGAAGGATTGAATTGTACGGTAACTATTTACTCAAGGGTTCTTTTATAATTAATGTTGAAATCATTATTATCTGGAAAGTCGTTGATCGCTAAGGAGGCTTATTCTTATTGCAGAATAAATATTATTTATTTAAATAGATTATTAGTTTAATTTATTTATTTAAATAAGATTAGAATTGTTCTAATTGATTTATTCACAACCAGTTTAATATGGAGAACCTAAAGGTTCACACCATAAAAGGAAGAATAATTTTTAAGAAGTTAATGGCATAATCGTACTAATATGTTAAGTGTATTTAATTTAATCTATGGTGATAGAATAAATTAAATAGCTCAATATCTATTATTTAATATTTTAGAAATATTAAATATATATTAATAAGAGGAGTCTTATTAATATTATTACTGTGACGCCCCCAAAATAGGTATACATCACCCATTCTGAGTCGCCAAATACATGGTACAGAAACAAATACAACTTCATTAATACAATTGTCGTGCAAAATACGACAACACATATACTGTGAGTTTAAATGAAAATATTATCTAATAGACAGTATTGAAACTCAAAAGGAGTCCTCATTACAATTATTGATACACTATTTTATAAAAATAGTGAGGACTGCTAAAACAACTTTCTAGAATCATCACTCCATACCCCGACTAGATCTTGCTAAATTCTTACCTCCTGAGAAGAAAAATGGAACAAAAAGGAAAAGGGTGAGCTCAACTAGCCCAGTAAAGAATATTATGACTAAGATAATATACAACAGATTATCATTAGTCTTCAACAGGGAAAAATTTGATAGAATATAATAGACAACAAGTTTTAGATCAACAACTGCAGCGGAAACAACAATCCATTAAAAGAGTCAAGTAGAGAATGAATTCTACTATCTTCTAAAATTTAAAAGTCCATCATCAATATTTTATCCATGTAACATCAATCAATATACATCTTGAATCAAATATTCATCTTTACACTACATGCCAAAGATATTCATTTGTATCACCAGTTGGTCATGTTCATCTCAACACCCGTTCATCTTTGCACTATGCGCCAAAGATATTCATCAGTTAATCATTCATCTTTTCACTATAGGCCAAAGATATTAAGTAATATCATCATTTAGGACTGAGGATGATTAAAAATATCTTAAAGAAAATGAATTTAGTGAGATAAAAGATCAAAGATTAGGAATTCGTACTTTAGTTTATCCAAGTTCAAAAATACCTTATATTAATCAATTGTGGAGCACAATTCAAGAATGAAGATCAAAACATGGATACAATCAAAGATAGTAACCATAATAGACAACTTGGACAAAGAAAAGAATTTTTTTTTTTGTGAATAGTGCCGTATTCGTGAATAGTGTTGTATACGTGAATAGTGTCGTATACGTGAATATTAACTCCGACACAAAAAAGTAGAAATTCCAAAATAAAATTCATATCAATATTTTGGCATAATGATATTGAAGAAAATAATATCATTTACGAAGAAAATAACATCCTTTATCTCAGAAGAACAGTATTTCTGACTAGAATATCGGATATAGTGCTGAAGGAAACTTGCACTGAATAGTAACTCTCAAAGTATCTAAATACTCACAAAATACGCTCGATAATAGAGAGATAGAAAACTTATTTCTAGTGTACTTTTCAATTTTAACTTAGCACCCTATTTATAGGAAAATGCTAGAAACGCCAAAACAGCACTAAATTAATAAAATAATAATATAATTATTCAAACGCATACTTGACCAAATCAGTCCACCACATTTGAAAATTAATTCAGCATATTTTATCATCAAAGGACAAAAGTGGGTCCCACCCATAATTTTAATAAAAACATTTATTTCTGAAACTTCAATAATTTATAATAAATAACCCTTTTATCAAAAAATATGAATTTTATGTCCATTCCATAGGAAATTAACTTCTCTACAACTTTGTAGATTTAAGTTTTTCCAAATTCCAAACGAAAAATTACCGAAATCCACATACGGACGATTTTTAATACTTCCATTCCGATAAAATACTGATAAAACATCTCAGCATTAATTCCTTCATTTATATCCACATAAAATAAATATATCCTTCATTTATATCCACATAAAATAAATATTTCCTTATCATATAAATCAATAATTAATTATTCACAAATAATATTACAGAATCACAATTATGACAACCAGGTCGTTCCCAAGAAAGAAGGGGCTTTCCAGATAAGGATTTCTCCTTACTGGCACGCAATTAGGTGACCAAACCCCTTTCCTAGACAGAACTTCCTTAGACATTGCCAATAATGCTATCTAATAATATTATTCAAATAATATGAATTGTTGATCTGATAATGGAAAATACTGTGCAATGACAATTATTGAAACAACAATAATATAAAATATCAACGTAGCAATTATTGAATCAATAGAATAAAATATTGAGCAAAGAATTACTATAAAATTATTAAGTAGTGCCTTCTTTACGTAAGAATCAATAATTCAAAAAAAGCATGCAATACTGTGTGCCATCTTTCTTAAACGACGCCAGACATTACTATATTTTAACCACCGGGTATTCCAATAGTGTTAACGGTAACCATTACGCCGTTATTTCTAAAAACTCAAACTTGTAGTTTTCTTCATCCGACCGTTTTTCATTATGGGGCCCACAAATGGCTGCGCCGTCGTACGAATATTCTCTGACAGCAAGAATATTCCATGACCAAATGAATATTCCCCGACAACAATGAATATTTTATAACCACTTGCTTATTTTGCAAAATTTGCACATTTCATCCATAATCAAAGCATTATATCAAATTAACACCTTATTATTCACAATAATAATTAGAGGAAATTTAATTGTCTTTATAAAAAGTTGGGGTCTTACAACCTCCCCTCCTTATGAAATTTTGTCCTCAAAATTGACACACATACCTGGTGTTTTGAAAAGGTGAGGATACCTCATTTTCATTTCTGATTCTAACTCCCAGGTCATTTCTTCAATAGCATGGTTCCTCCACAAAACCTTAACTTGTGGTATACCCTTGGTGCGTAGGACATGCTCTTTTCTATCCAAGATCTTAACATATACCTCCTCGTACGTTAAATCTTCGGCTATCTCCTTTGGTTCTAACTCAATAATGTGGTTTGGGTCTTTCACATATTTATGAAGAACAAATACGTAAAAAACATTATGAACACGAGACATTCTTGGAGGTAATGCGAGTCTATAGGCCACATTTTCTATTCGATCAAGAATTTCAAATGGACCAATAAATCTTGGATTGAGCTTTCCTCTCGTCCCAAATCTTGTAACTCCCTTCCATGGAGCAATACGTAACAATAGATGATCCCCAATATTAAATTCCACGTCCTTTCGATGAAAATCCGCATAACTCTTTTGTCGATCCTATGCCATTTGTATACATTGTCTAATCGTTTGGATCTTTTCTGTAGTTATGCATACCAATTCTGGTCCCAACAACGTTGCTTCACCCACCTCGTCCCAGCATACTGGAGAACGATATTTTCTTCCATACAACGCCTCGAATGGAGCTATGCTTATACTTGCTTGATAACTGTTGTTGTAGGAGAATTCCACCAATGACAAGTACTTATCCCAAGTTCCTTTGAAATCTAGGACATAGAGTCTTAATAGATCTTAAAGAGTTTGAATAGTCCTTTCTAATTGTCCGTCCGTTTGAGGGTGGTATGCTTAGCTGAATCGTAAATTAGTGCCCATAGCTTTCTGCAAGCTAACCCAAAATTGTGAAGTGAATCTTGGGTCACGATCTGAAACTATGGATACTGGCATGCCATGCTATCTCACAATCTCATTCATGTATATACGAGCAAGACGTTCAAGGGAATAAGTCTCACGTATAGGCAAGAAATGAGCAGACTTGGTTAATCTATCAACAATAACCCAAATCACATCTATGCCTTGAGAAACCTTGGGAAGACCTGTAACGAAATCCATAGTAATGTGTTCCCACTTCCATTTTGGAATCTCAAGTGGTTGCAATGGACCCTTTGACACTTGATGCTCCGCCTTTACACGTTGACAAGTTAAACACCTCGAGATAAATTCTGCGATCTCTCTCTTCATATTACTCCACCAAAATGTATGTCTAAGATCATGATACATTTTTGTACTCTCAGGATGGATTGCAAACGGTGTGTTGTGTGCCTCTATCATGATTCTATGCTTCAAGTAAGAATCTTTAGGAACACAAAGTCTGGAGTTAACTCGAAGTATTCCTTCTTCATCAATTCTTGCTTCTGGAATAACACCTTCTTGCACTTTCTTCTTCATACGCATCAGCTCCAGGTCCGTAGCTTGAGCATCTTTAACTTTATCGATTAAAGTCGGTTCTACTCGTATGTTTGATATCATCACATGGGTACTTGGAGCGTTTACCTCTATCTCCATTCTTTGCAAGTTATACAAAATGGTCCTATATGTTAACAACATTGCACTCGAACCCGCATATGATCTTTTACTCAATGCGTCAGCTACCACGTTTTCTTTTCCAGGATGATATTGGATGGTATGGTCGTAATCTTTCAACAACTCAAGCCAATGTCATTGCCGCATGTTGAGTTCCTTTTGGGTGAAGAAATATTTGAGGCTTTTATGATCCGTATAAATCTCAACTTTCTCCCCATACAGGTAGTGTCTCCAGATCTTCAATGCGAAAACGACTGCTGCCAACTCCAGATCATGAGTAGGATAATTCCTCTCATATTCTTTGAGTTGTCGCGAGGCATAGGTTATGACTTTCCCATGTTGCATGAGAACACATCCTAACCCTTTGCCTGAAGCATCGCTGTAGATAACACATCCATCCAAACTAGATGGTATTGTCAAAACAGGTGCCGAAATGAGTCTCCTCTAGAGCTCTTGGAAACTCTTCTCGCATTCCTCGCCCCATATGAATTTTTTATCTTTCTGAGTCAGCTGAGTTAACGGAGTAGAGATTCTAGAAAATCCTTCCACGAATATCAGATAATAACCATCTAAGCCTAGAAAGCTATGTACTTCGGTCACCGACTTCGGTTGCTCCCAACTTTGTATTGCTTCAATCTTCGTCGGGTCAACAGATACTCCATGTTTTGACACCACGTGCCCAAAGAATGCTACTTCCTCAAGCCAGAACTCACATTTCTTCACCTTGGCATATACCTTGTTGTCACGAAGCCTTTGAAGTACCAGCTCCAAATGGTGCTCATGATCTTCACGGCTTTTGGAATAGATGAGGATGTCATCAATAAAGACAACAACGAAATGATCCAAATATTCCTTGAACACACCGTTCATTATATCCATGAAAACAACAGGAGCATTAGTCAATCCAAAAGACATGACTAAGAATTCATAATGCCCGTACCAAGTTCTGAAGGCAGTCTTTAGAATATCCTCAGATTTAATCTTCAGCTGAGGATATCCAGGACGAAGATCGATCTTTGAAAAGAATTATGCTCCTTGCAACTGGTCAAATAGGTCATCAATGCGAGGTAGCGGATACCTATTCTTGATGGTGACATGATTCAATTCCCGGTAGTCAATACAAAGTCACATATTCCCGTGTTTTTTCTTTACGAATAAAATAGGAGCACCCCAAGGAGATGTACTAGGACGAATGAAACCGATGTCCCACAACTCTTATAGTTGGGCCTTTAACTCCTGAAGTTCAATAGGAGCCATTCGATATGGGGTTTTAGAAATGGGCTTTATACCAGGTTCAAGGTCAATAAAGGATTTAACTTCATGTTCTGGGGGTAGACCGAAAAGTTCTTCAGGAAATACGTCAGGAAATTCACTAAAAACAGAAATATTATTCAAATCTGACGTGTTTTTGTTCAAGTCCGTGACATGGGCTAAGAAAGCTTGACATTCGTTTTTCAATAAACGAATAGCTTTATGGCTTGATATGACAGTGATTGACTTTAGTGGTTTGGTTGCTTGAATTCGCATAACAGGTTGGTTAGGAATATGAAAACTAACAACCTTACGAAAACAATTAATTTTGGCATGATGAATAGTTAACCAATTAATCCCTAAAATTACATCAAATGCAAGTATTTTCAAAGAAATAAGATCGACAGAATAATATGATGGTACCAACTTGGATCAAGCGAGATTTATAAATAGTAGATGCAATGAAGGTTTCTCCTAATGGAGTCTCAACAGATAAGTCAAAGTATAATTTCTCCGGAGTCAAGTTCAAACATTGAGCACAAGCAGGAGAGATAAAAGAATGGGTAGAACCGGTATCTAATAAGGTAAAAACTTCGCAAGAGTTTATAATTAGCTTACCCGTGATCGCCTTGTTTGGGTTCCTCGCGTTTTGGGCAGTCACGACAAATGTCCTTCCTGGAACCACCAACTTTGACTTATCCGAGACAGCCTTTGGAGTCACCATCCCCGTTGGACTTGGTTTCGCTACAAGGCAATCTCTAGCTATATGACCTTCCTTTCCACAGTTATAACACACCTTGGATTGTTGTGGGCAGTTTGGGATTATGTGTCCCTCTTTTCAGCATTTATAACAAACGACCGATGATCGTTCTCCTCCCCTAGAAACAGTTGATGTTTGTGCTGACGTCTTCATGTTATCATTGTTGTACCTTCTCTATTTGAAATCTCCCCCCGACTCGCTTCTTCTACCATCATGGCCACGATTACCCCCAGAGTGGTTACCTGTGACACCCCCAAATCCAGGTACTTCAATTCCACGGGATTTGGTGTTCACTGTACAAATATCATCTACCCATAATAAATGCAAACCATGCAATAAATAGAAATAAATCTTCCCCTTATGGGGTTACAACATCTGAATAATAAACATAATCTTAGGTCATACTAACCTTAAACATCTGTGCGGAAACATAAACAAATAAGTCTTAAACAACATCATTAACTTAAGTCTTAAACATAAAGACATCATCATATAAAACACAAGTCTTTATCACTTGTTAATCTTGCCCTTGCCTTTGCTAGTAGAAGGCTCGTCGGACCTTTCGTTCTTAACTGCAATGTTATTATTACGCAAGAGTGAGTACTATTGCCCATAAGTAGAATAATGAAATAACAATGTATAATAACATGCGAGTGAATCAAAGACTTCTGAAATAAAAGTTCAACTTTTGAATCAAGAATGAATAACAAGAATCAAAAGATTTCCGAGGGTCATAAGACCTTGAACTATATCCTAGGTTATCAAGGGTTATACTTGAAACCTTTAACAGTCATAAGACTAAGGACTCTTCTTCTCGTACGTAGGGGGATCAGCCCTTAGTACCATACTGTGCACAATATCTTAACGCTAACACATAAGAAATCCCTATACAGGGTTGTTCATCTCAGTTTGACATTCGAGTCCGCACCAAAGGAAGTTTGGTTTGGATAATTCATCAAGGGTTCTGAAATTTAGAATTCTCATCAACTATGAACTAGTCGAATCATAAAGGGTTCGCTAGTCTAACAAGGTTTAACAGTAATTTAATATTTAACTTGAATAAAATCTCAAAAGGTATACAATAGAATAAGTATTGTATAACAACATCATGCTTGAAAGATTAATAGGCTTTAATATAATAAAATAGACTTGATCAATAATAATGAGAACTTGCTCAATGTAGAAAGGTGAATTCATCACTTATATAACGATAACAAGTAGGGTTAGAAAACTTGCCTCGTGCGTAGATTACACATTAATTAAACTCGTTCCTTGATTTAAATCCTACATATCATTTTCATTCACAACTCTAGTTAATTATAACGTACTAGCCATAACAAGTTTATTCTTTTGTCTAACTCGAATTCATGACTATACTTAGTTAATTACTACACATTGTCAAAATTAAGACTTCACGAACAATAAGCTAAGTATGCATTCAATCGTTCAATTCACACGAAATGGTTTTATTTACATGTTAAGCATTTATTTTAACATCCCATTATACTTCTAACATATTTTTATGTTCATTACATTAAGTTACTAACACATTGCTAGACTTGACATCATAAAAAAAATTCATTTCTGAACATTCTGGAGAGTGGTATGGCTACGCCATTATATATATCTTGGTCTTCTGCACATATTTGTGGCATACATTACTCGAGACTTGGTGCTACGTCGTGGTGGTGTGAGACTTCAGTTATGGAGTTGGCGCCGCAGCGCGAAACTCCAGATTTTGATTCCCAGTTCGCGAAGAACATAGAGTTCAACGAAATGGACACTACATGACCATTAATTTCACTAAATTAACATACCCACATGCTAGAATTCATACATAATCATTACCTAACAATTATAGAATGATTTTTACCCATTAAAACATATAATTACGGAATTAAAATATTTAAATTTCACTATTCTTGATGTTCTTGAAGGTTTTGAACATAAATCATGAAAATTAATACTACGGATTCGTTATAACACCGAATCCGTTCATTTAAAGTTTGGTCTCTTCGTATTAATATGCATAATAATATACGAGTGTAAATTTTACAAAATCATTTATGTTTGGCATATTAAAATCACGTATAAGGCCATATGGCCATATTCTATACTCTGTAAGTTTTGAGCAACATATGCGATATGTTTTATGATACTGATGATATGGTCTACATAATATATATATAATCAAATACGATATGGTAACATTTAACACATACATAAACTCATAAGCATACCCTTTCCCAATTACAGAGACTTTACAAAAGCTTTGAAAGCCATTTTCATGAAAACTAAATGACGTAAAAAGAAAATTTGGGTTTGGAGAATTTACCCAGAGTATAAAGTGTAGAGTATAAAGATAACAACTCTTTTTCAAAAGCTTCTTCAATCACAGAGTTTCTCACAACTCCTCTGAATTCTCTCTTGAATTTCTTAATTTCTCTCTAACTAGTTTTATCAAACTTAGTAAAATGAAGAAATAAAGAAGACGTCGTATATCAATTAAACTGACGCGTTGTGGAGGTCAGTTACCCATCATGGGTTAACTGCCCTCAACCTCCACTAGTGCCATGTTTTGCTAGCCTTAAAGGCTTATACTCAATTAATTTACTCAATTAATTTACTAAACTATTTTATCATATAGTTTAAATAATGTCACACCCTTTATAAAATAACTCAATTAATTTATTTAATTTAAATTAAATAAAATATAATAATTTCTCATTAATTCACATAGTCATATAATTAATTTTCTCATTAATTATAAAATGAGATTAGGCTTATTAAATATTTCTTTTAATTTAATAAACTAACATAATTACATACTTTGAATAATAAAATTCTCTACATTAATTTAATAAATATAACACATATCAATAAATTAATCTATCACAATTGCATCAATTGATTATTTAATCTAATAATTAAATCATCAAAAATATTTATTTAATTTAATAAATATTAAGAATTAAATTACAAAAATCTTGTTCGTCACAACTTTTGTCCGAATGTTTTCCTCCCCACTGGTTTTCATTGCTCCGATGATTGCTGCCACCGGTATGACCCTGGTTGTGGTCACTCAGTTGAACATACCCATTATCTCGCTCTAATAATTGTGCCCTATTTACAATATTTGAATATAAAGAAAATTTATGAGAGATAAGATATTATCGAATCTCGGGTTTTAGACCTCTTAGAAATATCCGCATCATTCGTTCCTCATTCTCTACCAAATGAGGTGCAAATCTGGATAACTCTGCGAACTTCGCCTAGTACTGGGACACCGTCATGTTATTTTGTTCTAGTCTAATAAACTGTACCTCCTTCATATGACGAATACTTTCAAGAAAGTACATGTCATTAAATAGTTTCTGAAATGTTTCCCAAGACATGTTGAGTGCGGCAGGCTGGGTACGCTTCACAGATTCCCAACAGTAATCTGCCTCACCACAGAACATAAAGGTGGTGAATGGAACCTTCTGTTCCTCCGTGCATCCCAAGACATCAAATATCTTGGTAATTTTCTTAACCCACATTTCCGCCTTGATCGGATCCGGCTTTCCCACAAATTATGGTGGTCCCAACTCTTTGAACTGCTTGGCTGTGACAAGTCGCGCATTGCTATCATTTCCACCCGTATTTTGTACATGAGTCTCCCTCGTCTGATTTTGCATGAACTGCAAAAAGCTTCTTAACATTCCATCATTCATCGTTTGTTCGGTAGTGTTATTTACAGGAGGAATACTGCCTTCCGGTTGCACGTTCCTCTAGGTGGTGATTAAAGGTGTCTCCACGGTCTCATTCACTCCATTATTAATATTTCCTACTGCCATTCTGAAATACTGCCACAACACAAGGGTTAATTAACAAATTAACATATCACATATTACCATATGCTCCGACTGACCAACCAAATAAGCTTAGGTATGACACACTAGCGAAGGATTACTCGTCTCTCCCATCCTAGTTCTATTCACAGATCTCCGCCAGAGACCATATCCCTAAGCTCTGATACCAACTGTGACGCCCTCAAAATAGGTATACATCACCCATTCTGAGTCGCCAAATACATGGTACAGAAACAAATAAAACTTCATTAATACAATTATCGTGCAAAATACGACAACACATATACTGTGAGTTTAAATAGAAATATTGTCTAATAGACAGTATTCAAACTCAAAAGGGGTCTTCATTATAATTATTGATACACTATTTTACAAAAATAGTGAGGACTGCTAAAACAACTTTCTAGAATCATCGGTCCATACCCCGGCCAGATCCTGCTAAATTCTCACCTCTTGAGAAGAAAAATGGAACAAAAAGGAAAAGGGTGAGCTCAACTAGCCCAGTAAAGAATATTATGACTAAGATAATATATAACAAATTATCATTAGTCTTCAATAGGGAAAAATCTGATAGAATATAACAGACAACAAGTTTTAGATCAACAACTGCAGCGGAAACAACAATCCATTAGAAGAGTTAAATAGAGAATGAATTCTACTATCTTCTAAGATTTAAAAGTCCATCATCAATATTTTATTCCTGTAACATCAATCAATATACATCTTGAATCAAATATTCATCTTTGCACTACAGACCAAAGATATTCATTTGTATCACCAGTTGGTCATGTTCATCTCAACACCTGTTCATTTTTGCACTACGGGCCAAAGATATTTATCAGTTAATCATTCATCTTTGCACTACAGGCCAAAGATATTCAGTAATATCATCATTTAGGACTGAGGATGATGAAAAATATCTTAAACAAAATGAATTTAGTGAGATAAAACATCAAAGATTAGGGATTCGTACTATAGTTTATCCAAGTTCAAAAATACCTTATAATAATCAATTATGGAGCAAAATTCAAGAATGAAGATCAAAACATGGATACAATCAAAGATAGTAACCATAATAGACAACTTGTTCAAAGAAAAGAAAATTTCATTTTTTTGTGAATAGTGCCGTATTCGGGAATAGTGTTGTATACGTGAATAGTGTCGTATACATGAATAGTAACCCCGACAAAAAAAAGGTAGAAATTCAACAATAAAATTCATATCAATATTTTGGCATAATGATATTGAAGAAAATAATATCATTTACGAAGAAAATAACATCCTTTATCTCAGAAGAACAGTATTTCTGACTAGAATATCGGATATAGTGCTGAAGGAAACTTGCACTGAATAGTAACTCTCAAAGTATCTAAATACTCACAAAATACGCTCGATAATAGAGAGATAGAAAACTTATTTCTAGTGTACTTTTCAATTTTAACTTAGCACCCTATTTATAGGAAAATGCTAGAACGCCAAAACAGACTAAATTAATAAAATAATAATATAATTATTCAAGCACGCCACTGACCAAATCAGTCCACCACATTTGAAAATTAATTCAGCATATTTTATCATCAAAGGACAAAAGTGGGTCCCACCCATAATTTTAATAAAAACATTTATTTCTGAAACTTCAATAATTCATAATAAATAGCCCTTTATCAGAAAAATACGAATTTTATGTCAATTCCATAGGAAATTAAATTCTCTACAGCTTTGTAGATTTAAGTTTTTCCAAATTCCAAACGAAAAATGACCGAAATCCAAATACGGACAATTTTTATTACCTCCATTCTGAAAAAATAATGATAAAATACCTCAGCATTAATTCCTTCATTGTATCCACATAAAATAAATATATCCTTCATTTATATCCACATAAAATAAATATTTCCTTATCATATAAATCAATAATTAATTATTTATAAATAATATTACAGAATCACAATTATGACAACCAGTTCGTTCCCAGGAAAGAAGGGGGCTTTCCGATAAGGATTTCTCCTTACTGGCGCGCAATTAGGTGACCAAATCCCTTTCCTAGATAGAACTTCCTTAGACATTTCCAATAATGCTATCTAATAATATTATTCAAATAATATAAATTATTGATCTGATAGTGGGAAATAATGTGCAATGACAATTATTGAAACAACAATAATATAAATATCGACGTAGCAATTATTGAATCAATAAAAAAAATATTGAACAGTATTTACTGTAACAATTATTAAGTAGTGCCTAATTACGTAAGAATCAATAATTCAAAAATACTGTGCAATACCGTGTGCTACTATGCAACCACGCGTATTACTGAATTTTAACCATCGGGTATTCCAACAGTGTTAACGGTAACCATTACGCCGTTATTTATAAAAACTCAAACTTGTCGTTTTCTTCATCCGACCGTTTTTTGTTATGGGGCCCACAAATGGCTGCGCCGACGTATGAATATTCCCCGACAGCAAGAATATTCCACGACCAAACGAATATTCCTCGACAACAATGAATATTGTATAACCACTTGCTTATTTTACAAAATTTGCATATTTCACCTATAACCAAAGCATTATATCAAATTAACACCTTATTATTCACATTAATAATTAGAGAAAATTTGATTTTATTTATAAAAAGTTGGGGTCTTACAATTATAATTATTTTAATTTCTAAAGAAGCTAGGGAATTAATTTAATATAAGTACTCTCATTTATTCCTAATAAGATTAGGGAGTTAATTAATTAAATAAAACCCTATTTTTAATTAGTTTAGAAGGGTTGACTAATATATATATATAAGTGGAGTCTTATGCTAGATATCAATAGACGTAATTTCAAGAGTTGGGAGAGTAAACCTTTGTAACGCCCCCAGAATAGGTTTACACGACCCATTCTGAGTTGCCAGATACATGGTAGATAATTCAAATACAAACTTCATTTATAAAACTGTCGTGCAAAATACGACAACACAATAGATGAGTTTCAAACAAATATTGTCTTATAGACAATATCCAAACTCAAATAAAGTCCTCATTATAATTATTGTTATACTATTTTATAAAATAGTGAGAACTGCAATAAAAACCATCTCGAACCATTACTCCACTTCCCGACTAGTCCTAGCTATATTCTCACCTCCTGAGAAGAACAATGGAACCAAAAGAAAAAGGGTGAGCTCAACTAGCCCAGTAAAGAATATTATGACTAAGATTATGTAGAACAAATTATCCTTAGTCCTCAACAGGGAAAAATCTGATAGAATATAATAGACAACAAGTTTTAGATCAACAACTGCAGCAGAAACAACAATCCATTAGAAGAGTCAAGTTGAGAATGATGTCTACTATCTTCTATGATTTTTAAATCCATCATCAATATTTTATCCCTGTAAGAATAATCAATAAATATTTCACATCCACGAATTATCCATGCACTACGAGCCAAGGATATTCGTTATTATCACATCTATGAATTATCCATGCACTACGGGCCAATGATATTCATTAGTATCACCGGTGGTCATGATCATGCCAAACAACTGTCCATCTATGCACTACAGGCCAAAGATGACTTTTACCACATCATTTGTTTGTAACATCACAGGTCATGATTATACCAATATAAAATTCCTGGTCATAATCATACCAATCAACAGTTCATCTATGCACTACGTGCCAAAGATAAACTTTTACCACAACATAAGCATGAGAATGATGACAATGATATAAAGAATCAATCAAGTGTGATCAAGGATAAATATTAGAGATTTATAATTTAATTTATCCATAGTTCAAGAATGTCCAAATGGTAAACATGATGATCAAAACGTGGATTCAAATTTAAGAATAAGATTCATATATCAAAGATAATTTGGACAGAAAAGAAATCACTTTTGTCGTGAATAGTACCCCATGAATAAAACCCGAATGAATAGTACCCCCGAGTGAATAATATCCGAGTGAATAGTACCCTTGAGTGAATAATACTCGAATGAATAGTAACAAATGAATAGTTATGACGCCCACAAAATAGGTATACATCACCCATTCTGAGTCGCCAAATACATGGTACAAAAATCAAATACAAACTTCTTTTATACAATACGACAACAGCGTAGCTTAGTGTTTTTACACGAATATTGTCCCATAGACAGTATTCAAACTCAAATGAAGTCCTCATTACATTTATTATCACACTATTTCATAAATTAGTGAGGACTACTATAGCCACCATCTCGGACCGTCACTTTGTTCCCCGACTAGTCCCGGCTATGTTTTCATTTCCTGAAGAGAACAATGAAAGCAAAAAGGTGAGCTCAACTAGCCCAGTAAAAAATATTATGACTAAGATAATGCATAATAAATTATCGTTAGCCTTCAACAGTGTTAAACTAATAAAATACAATAAACATCAAGTTTAACTGCAGCGGAACAAGCAATCCATTAGAAGAGTCAAGTAGAGCATGATACCTACTATCTTCTATGATTTAAAAAGTTTTTCATCAACTTTATCGTTGAGACTCAACTTAATAAATAAACCACATCATCGAATCATCCCTGCACTACGTGCTAAGGATATTCATGTAATCATCAATGGTCATGATCATACCAACAACTGTCCATCAATGCACTACGGGCCAATGAGGACTTTTACCATATCATTTATAACATTACGATCATGATTATACCGAATAATCCCTGGTCATAATCATACCAATCAATAGTACATCTGTGCACGTAAGCCACAAATGACTTTTATCATAATATAAGCATGGGGATGATGACAATGATATAAGAATTCAATTAAAAGAAAGCAAATGATAAATTTTTAAAGATTTATGACTTAATTTATCTAAAATTCAATAATATCCAAATTGTTAACATGATACTTCTTTGTGGAGTAAAATTCAAGAATAATATTGTATCAAAAATAATTTGGACAGCAAAGAAATCAATTTTTGTCATGAATAATTCCTCGGGTGAATAATACCCGAGTTAATAGTACCCCGTGAATAGTACTTCGAGAATAGTACTCATGAATAATACTTTATGAATAGTACTCGTGAATAGTACTTTGTGAATAGTGCTTTATGAATAGTACTCGTAAATAGTACTTTGTGAATAGTACTCGTGAATAGTACTTTATGAATAGTACCCTGTGAATAGTACTTTGTGAATAGTACCGTGAAAACTACGCATGGACAATACTCCGGCATGAAAAGCTTAAAATTTAACAAGAATGTGCAGAAAATATCCTTGCGAGACGATACTAGATGAAACACAAATATTAAGGATATTCTACTAATTTCATGGAGTATATAAGCAATACTTTAATAAAACGAGGGTATAATCAGGAATACGAGACAAAATAATATTACTCATGTGAGATCCCAAATTTTATGAAATAAAAGTATTCAATTTTTCTATTTTGGTAAATAGTTAAATTGATAAAAGTTTAAAGTTAAGGGTGATATTTGAAAATTTTGCAAAGTAAGCAAGTTGATATAAAATATTCGTTGTGTCGGGGAATATTCGTACGACGACACAATCATTGGTGGACCCCACAACGGAAATATTGTTGTATTTAGAAAACGATAGAATTACCTTTTTATAAAAATAACGGCGAAAGTTTTGCCGTTAAACTGTTGAACTACCCGGTAGTAAAAGTATAGTAATACGCGTGGTTGCATAGTAGCACACGGTATTGATTATTGATGCTTACGTAAGAAGTCACTCAGTTATACTCAATTATTCCTATAGTAATTGCTGGATAATATCTCTCATATTATTGATTCAATTATTGTCACAGTATCATCTGCATAATATTTTATATTATTAAATCAATAATTGAGACGACAAAGTTATTCATATTATTATTTGCAATATTGACAATGTCTAGAAAGTTCTATCAAGGAGAGGTTTGGTCACCTAATTGCGCGCCAATAGGGAGAAATCCTTATCGGAAAGCCCCCTCTTTCATGGGAACGACATGGTTGTTAAATATTGTGAGTTATTATATTAATGATGAATATGTTCGTGTTGATTAAAGATGAAATTGATAGTTCTATTGTGTTGGGATTATTAGTGTTAGTGGAAATCGACATTTATTTCGATAGTAATTGATGTCTGGAAGTTATATTGACCAATCGGGTAATTAATCGGATAAATGAGCAATTAATTGCTATTTATTCACATTCTTATAACTATGTGTTCACATGTGTGTACTATTGATTCATATGTATGTACTATTAGGGGAGGTGGTGCAAGATTGATAATACTTGCGTGACTAAATTAAAAATAGAGGTATAGATGAAGGTACTATACTGTAATTATTTTTTTCACATGATTGTACTATTGAGTCACATGATTGTACTATTAATTCACATGATATACTATTAGGGGAGGTGGTGCAAGTTTGATAATACTTACAGGAATAAATTAAAAATGAAGGAAAATGTGAAGGTATTATACTGTAATATTTCGAGCCCCAAAATGTGCAATTATTGAAACTATATTTTCCTATAAATAGAAGCTCATTCTTCCTTCATTCTCACCAATTCACTAAGTCTCACAAGAGCAATTATAGAGATAGAAGCTATAGAGAGAGAAGCTATAGAGAGAAAGAAGAAGCGAAGTCTGCTACTTCACTATTCGATAAGATCCAAATTTTCTTCCGAGGTAATGGGTATTATTTATTTCATATTCTGAAGAGATATTATTTTTCATATTCGTATGAATATTATTTTCGTTCAATATTCATAAAGAATATCATCTTCGTTCAATATTCGTAGGAATATTATCTTCGTTAAATATTCGTTGGAATATTATTTCCTTTCAAGGGATGTTATTTTTGTTCAATATTCGCTTGAAATAATATTTTCTTTCATACTCTGTAGTATGTAAGTAATATTATTTCGTTTCAGATTTTGAATTTTATACTCATTTTGTTGTAGTTTTGGCTTCTATACTCCATGAAATTAGTAGAATATCCTTGATAATTTTGCTTCATCCAGTATCTTTTTATGGAAATATTATTCTGAGCTTTCTTGATAATTATTGATCTTTTCATGACGGAATACTATTCATGAGTTACTATTTACGAGTTACTATTCACGGGTTACTATTTACTCAAATATTACTCACTCGAGTATTCAGGGCACTTTTCATGCCGGAGTACTATTCATGAGTTACTATTCGCCCAATTACTATTCACCTGAATATTATTCACTCGTATATTTGGGGTACTTTTCATGCCGGGTTACTACTCACGAGGTACTATTCTCGAAGTATTATTCACAGGGTACTATTCACGGGGTACAATTACCCGAAAAATATATTTCTGTTCTGTCCAAATTATTTTTGGTACATGAATATTATTCTTGAATTTTACTCCACAAAGCAGTATCATGTTGAAAATTTGGATATTTTTAAACTCTGGATAAATTTAAAGTCTTTAATATTTATCCTTGATTTCGTTTGATTAATGATTATATCATTGTCATCATCCTCATGCTTATATTATGATGAAAGTTATATTTGGCTTACGTGCAAAGATGGACTGTTGATTATTGGTTTTACAGTTGTATATCTTTGGCTTACGTGCAAAGATAGTGTGTTGATTATTGGTTTTATAGTTGTATATCTTTGGCTTACGTGTAAAGATGAACTATTGATTGATGAATATCTTTGGCTTACGTGCAAAGATGAACTATTGATTATTGGTTTTATAGTTGTTTATCTTTGGCTTACGTGCAAAGATGGGCAGTTGATTATTGGTTTTACAGTTGTATATCTTTGGCTTACGTGCATAGATGGACTGTTGATTATTAGTTTTACAGTTGTATATTTTTGGCTTACGTGCAAAGATGGACATGTGTATGACATGATCATAACCACTAGTGATAATAACGAATATCCTTGGCCCGTAGTGCATGGATAATTCGATGATGTGATTTATAGGATCATGACCATTAGTTAACAGTTGAATGTCTTTGGCCGTAGTGCACTAACAAACAATTGATTGGTATGATCATGACCATTGGTTTTATAGTTGAATATCTTTGGCCCGTAGTGCAAAGGTAGATAACTGATTGGTATGATCATTGTTATTATATTTGAATATCTTTAGCCCTTGGGGTAAAGATATTGAGTAAACGTTCTATTAATCCTTTGTGGCAAGGAGAAACTTTGGACTTATATGATTATAAATATGAATTATGGATTTAACTATAATCTTTGGTGGTTCTGGTGAAGACAGGTGATGAGAGTTCTTTTTGTCTTGGGTATAACAAAGAACTGTTGATGAGTATTACATGAATGAAATATTAACGATGGACTTTTAATCTAGAGGAGATAGTAGACATTATGTTCTACTTGACTCTTCTAGTGGATTGCCTATTCCGCTGCAGTTGTTGATCTAAAACTTGTTGTCTATTATATTCTATCAATTGTTATATTGTTGAAGGCTAAGGATAATTTATTCTGAATTATCTTAGTCATGATATTTCTTACTGGGCTAGTTGAGCTCACCATTTTCTTTCATTGTTCTCTTCAGGAAATGAAAATATAGCTGGGACTAGTCGGGGAATGGAGTGACGGTCCAGATGGTTGCTTTAGTAGTCCTCATTATTCTGTGAAATAGTGTGATAATATTTGTAATGAGGACTTTATTTGAGTTTGGATATTCTCTACGAGACATTATCCGTGTCGAAACTCTCAGCAACGTTTTGTCATACTGTATAAAAGAAGTTTGTATTTAAATTATGTACCATGTATTTGGCGACTCAAGATGGGTGATGTATACCTATTTTGGGGCGTCACAGTTGGTATCAAAACTTAGGGATATGATCCCTGGCTGAGGTGTGAGACTAGAACTAGGTGGGGAGAGACGGGTAATTCCTTCGCTAATATGACCTACCTAAGTTTATTTGTTATTTAATTAGTCGGTCAGAGTATAGGGATAATATGTGGCATGTCAATTAACCCTTGTTTTGAAACTATATTCTAGAATGATATCTGAAATACAGGAGATGAGTAATATGATACATATGAAATAACCAGGAAGGTACAATCCGAAAAGAAAGCAAGGTATTCTCATCTCTTTGAACTACCAGGTACGTAAATTTCGAGGGCGGAATTTTATAAGGAGGGGAGATTTTGAGATCCCGAAATTTATGAAATAAAAGTATTCAATTTTTCTATTTTGGTAAATAGTTAAATTGATAAAAGTTTAAAGTTAAGGGTGATATTTGAAAATTTTGCAAAGTAAGCAAGTTGATATAAAATATTCGTTGTGTCGGGGAATATTCGTTTTAACAGGGAATATTCGTACGAAGGCACAATCATTGGTGGACCCCACAACGGAAGTATTGTCGTATTTGGAAAACGACAGAATTACCTTTTTATAAAAATAACAGCGAAAGTTTTACCGTTAAACTGTTGAACTACCCGGTAGTAAAAGTACAGTAATATTCGTGGTTGCATAGTAGCACACGGTATTGATTATTGATGCTTACGTAAGAAGTCACTCAGTTATACTCAATTATTGCTACGAGAATTCTTCGCATAATATCTCTCATATTATTGATTCAATTATTGTCACAATATCATCTGCATAATATTTTATATTATTAAATCAATAATTGAGACGACAAAGTTATTCATATTATTATTTGCAATATTGACAATGTCTAAGAAAGTTCGTCAAGAAGAGGTTTGGTCACCTAATTCGGCGCCAATAGGGAGAAATCCTTATCTGAAAAGCCCTTTTTCTCGAGGAACGACACGGTTGTTAAATATTGTGAGTTATAATATTAATGATGAATACGTTCGTGTTGATTAAAGATGAAATTGATAGTTCCATTGTGTTGGGATTATTAGTGTTAGTGGAAATCGACATTTATTTCGATAGTAATTGATGTCTGGAAGTTATATTGACCAATCGGGTAATTAATCAGATAAATGAGCAATTAATTTCTATTTATTCACATGCTTATAACTATATGTTCACATGTGTGTACTATTGATTCACATGTATGTACTATTAGGGGAGGTGGTGCAAGATTGATAATACTTGCATGACTAAATTAAAAATAGAGGTATAGATGAAGGTACTATACTGTAATTATTTTTTTCACATGATTGTACTATTGAGTCACATGATTGTACTATTAATTCACATGATATACTATTAGGGGAGGTGGTGCAAGTTTGATAATACTTGCAGGACTAAATTAAAAATGAAGGGAAAGGTGAAGGTATTATACTGTAATATTTCGACCCCCAAAACGTGCAATTATTGAAACTATATTTTCCTACAAATAAAAGCTCATTCTTCCTTCATTCTCACCAATTCACTAAGTCTCACAAGAGCGATTATAGAGATAGAAACTATAGAGAGAAAGAAGAAGCGAAGTCTGCTACTTCACTATTTCAGTATCCAGTCTTCTTCTGAGGTAATGGGTATTATTTATTTCATATTCTGAAGAGATATTATTTTTCGTATTCGTATGAATATTATTTTCGTTCAATATTCATAAAGAATATCATCTTCGTTCAATATTCGTAGGAATATTATCTTCGTTAAATATTCGTTGGAATATTATTTCCTTTCAAGGGATGTTATTTTTGTTCAATATTCGCTTAAAATAATATTTTCTTTCATACTCTGTAGTATGTAAGTAATATTATTTCGTTTTAGATTTTGAATTTGATACTCATTTTGTTGAAGTTTTGGCTTCTATACTCCATGAAATTAGTAGAATATCCTTGATATTTGCGCTTCATCCATTATCTTTTCATGGAAATATTATTCTGAGCTTTCTTTATAATTATTGATCTTTTCATGACGGAATACTATTCATGAGTTAATATTTACGAGTTATTATTCACGGATTACTATTCACTCAAATATTATTCACTCGGGGTATTCGGGGCACTTTTCATGCCGGAGTACTATTCACGGGTTACTATTCACCCAATTACTATTCACTCGAATATTATTCACTCGGATATTTGGGGTACTTTTCATGCCGGGTTACTATTTACGAGGTACTATTCCCGAAGTACTATTCATATGGTACTATTCACGGGGTATCATTTACCCAAAAAATATATTTCTATTCTGTCCAAATTATTTTTGGTACATGAATATTATTCTTGAATTTTACTCCACAAAGTAGTATCATGTTGACAATTTGGATATTTTTAAACTCTAGATAAATTAAAAAACTTTAACATTTATCCTTAATTTCGTTTGATTAATGCTTATATCATTGTCATCATCCTCATGCTTATATTATGATGAAAGTTATCTTTGGCTTACGTGCAAAGATGGACTGTTGATTATTGGTTTTATTGTTGTATATCTTTAGCTTACGTGTAAAGATGGAGTGTTGATTATTGGTTTTACAGTTGTATATCTTTGGCTTACGTGCGAAGATGAACTATTGATTGATGAATATCTTTGGCTTACGTGCAAAGATGAACTTTTGATTGATGAATATCTTTGGCTTACGTGCAAAGATGGACTGTTGATTATTGGTTTTACAGTTGTATATCTTTGGCTTACATGCAAAGATGGACAGTTGATTATTGGTTTTACAGTTATATATCTTTGGCTTACGTGCATAGATGGACTGTTGATTATTGGTTTTACAGTTGTATATCTTTGGCTGACGTGCATAGATGGACTGTTGATTATTGGTTTTACAGTTATATATTTTTGGCTTACGTGCAAAGATAGACATGTGTATGACATGATCATAACCACTGGTGATAATAACAAATATCCTTGGCCCGTAGTGCATGGATAATTCAATGATGTGATTGGCAGGATCATGACCATTAGTTAACAGTTGAATGTCTTTAGCCGTAGTGCACTGACAGACAATTGATTGGTATGATCATGACCATTGGTTTTATAGTTGAATATCTTTGGCCCGTAGTGCAAAGGTAGACAACTGATTGGTATGATCACTGTTATTACATTTGAATATCTTTAGCCCTTGGGTTAAGGATATTGAGTAAATGTTCTACTAAGCCTTTGTGGCAAGGAGAAACTTTTGACTTATATGATTATAAATATGAATTGTGGATTTAACTATAATCTTTGGTGGTTCAGGTGAAGACAGGTGATGAGAGTTCTTTTTGTCTTGGGTATAACAAAGAACTGTTGATGAGTATTACAGGAATGAAATATTAACGATGGACTTTTAATCTAGAGGAGATAGTAGACATTATGTTCTACTTGACTCTTCTAATGAATTGCATATTCCGCTGTAGTTGTTGATCTAAAACTTGTTGTCTATAATATTCTATCAGTTGTTATACTGTTGAAGGCTAAGGATAATTTAGTATGCATTATCTTAGTCATAATATTTCTTACTGGGATAATTGAGTTCACCCTTTTCTTTCATTGTTCTTTTCAGGAAATGAGAATATAGCTTGGACTAGTCGGGGAATGGAGTGACGGTCCAGATGGTTGCTTTAGTAGTCCTCACTATTCTGTGAAATAGTGTGATAATAATTGTAATGAAGACTTTATTTGAGTTTGGATATTCTCTACGAGACATTATCCGTGTTGAAACTCTCAGCTACGTTTTATCGTACTGTATAAAAGAAGTTTGTATTTAAATTCTATACCATGTATTTGGCAACTCAAGATGGGTGATGTATACCTATTTTGGGGGCGTCACAACTCACATACTACAGAGTATGGAAGATAATATTATTCCTATGAATACTGAACAAAATAATATCCCTTATGTGATAACCCGAAAATTTCTAAAATCTTGAATGATTAGAATAAAGGTTAAAGAATAAAACCTAGATGGGAATTTGAGGATTTATTTAAAATTTTCAAGTAAAACCTATATGGTTTGCTATTCAAATGAGAATAGAGAAAATATGGGTTACAAAATTCCTAAACCCTAGAAATGAATTAATATGTACTTGAAGGAATATCAAGAATAAGGTATTATGATACCTGTAAATTCGATGTGAACGGAATAGTCTAAGAAATGTTATATAAGTACATATGAAAATTTTATTATTGGAGATAAGATTTCACATGAAGAGATGCTATGAGGTTAAACGAAGATGAGTATATGTATAGAAATATATATACTTAGTAAGGTTCTATATATATTTTAGCAAGAGGAATGATGAATTAAGTTAATGATATAATGATCAAGATAAAACTATGTTAGTAATTAACATAGTTTGAGTGTTGGGCCTGACCGGCAAATAAGAATTTGAATAAGTATAAAGTCGTTAGATAATACGATTAGCAATGAGAAAGGGGTAATTTAAAACTCAAAATTTGAGTTAGAGATAGAATTTTGAAGCATGATCGCTCCTTTAACAAGGCCCGTAACGTTGAATTTAGTCAGAATGGACAGTAAACACAAAATGTGTAAAGGTTGACTTTTGGTCAAAGTCAATAGTTGACTTTTTATGGAGAAAAGTCAAAATTAGTGTGAGAAGTGAAATATGTTATGATTATGTGAATTATGGATATGAGTAAATAAATATACATTATATAATGTGAATACATTTATTTTGTATATAAGGGTGAAGTAAGAATTGTTATGTAACCTAATATATATATTAGGTGTGGTGATTAAATAACCCGAGAGGTTATAATATGGGAGAATATTAGTATATAAATGTATATATCGACATTAAGAGATTTATTTTATATATCTCTAATAATTAATTTTATAACCAAGTATAATTTGGTTTATGAAATTAAAAGGGCATGAGTAAGGAATTTATTTTCTAGGGTGAGAGATGTAAACCCTAATTTAAAGATAAGGGTAGAATGAAATAGAATTAAAAATAATGGACTATAATAAGGTTATAGCCCAATTATTTTGAATAGAGTCCAAGAGAAGTGGATTTAATGGGCTAAGGAGGTTATATTATTTAAACAAGCCCAATTAATTAATTAAGCATGGGACTTGTAGATAAATGATTAAGGATGATTAAATTATTTAATCTAGCCCAACATATTATGTATGTGACAAGTATTATAATGACCCAATTAAATTTTGGGTGAAAGCCCAAGTTAGTTTTGTTAGTAAGTAAAGCAAGTAAAATTGCTAGCTTTATGAAATTAATTAAGGGCACAAACTAAGCCCACTTGTGGGAGATTAGTAAATTGTATTAAGTTAAGAGATATATTTTTATTATCTCAAGTTATTAATTTTATAACTTAATTAAAATAAGCTTAATTGGGTTATAGAATTTATTGTAGTAGAGTGATGATTTAAATTCTAATTATTTGGAATGATACCCTAATTAAATATTTGGGGTGGATAAGAATTTAGGTATTGGACTATGTATATTTTATAGCCTAAGTGTTGGCCAATGGAATTAGTTAGAAACCCAAGCAATACATTAAAGGAATGGCCCAAATATTTTTATTAGAAAGCTCAAAACTTGATCCAAGTATGGAGGGACTTTTTGGTCATTGGTTTAGTAAAATAAAAAGCCAAACTTGGTGCATTCTAAGGCTACTTGGCCGGCCATACAAGAATGAAAAAGAGAATGAGTGGAGAAAGTAGAGAAATGAAGGCTCATGGTCGGTTGAGCATGGAGAAAAAGAGAGAGGGTTTGGACCAATTATAAACCACACTTCATAAAAAGTATAGCTTATTTTCTTTCTTTTATTCTTCCAAGTTGCAAGGAACCAAAGAGAGAGAGAGAATAGAGGGGCCAACTTCGCTACTTCAAGAGAAGAAGAGGAGAGGAGATTTTGACTCTCATGAAACTAAGATCCATTCATGGAAGGAAGGAAGAAGGAGGAGGGGAAATCAAGCTAAGGTATAACAAAAAAAAAATTCTACTTGTATAGGCTAAATTTCCTTTGTGTTTTGATTTGATTTTTGACAACTTGAAGTTGTGATCTTGAGGTTTAAAACCTTAGATCTATGTATATATGAGTGTATCATGTTTAGATCTAACAATATTGGGTGTTGATTTTGGTTGGAATCAAAGGTATAAAATTTCCTAAACTCAAAACTCTAGTTAGTTTATGTGTTTTGTGATGGTTGTTTTAGATCAAGTGTTGAACTTATGATTTTGAATCATGTGAGGGAAGATCTACATGATATATGATATTTTATGGTTAGATGTTGCCATTTTTAGTGTTGATAAGCTTGAACAAAGAAGATGAACCAAAACAGTTTTTTTTGTTTTAAATGAATTAGTGAACTGCTGCTCTAAACAGAAAATTTCGGATTTTTTAAGGTGCTCTAAAAATTCTGGACTTGTGATATGTTATAGTACACTCAATAAGCTTTCCATAGACTCCGAAACGGACTAAATCCGACATCGGAGGAGCAAGTTATGGAATTTTTACCAAACTACACAAAGTTAAGAAAAACTGTTAGAAGGACAGTTTTTACCAGCCACTTCCGGGCTAAATTTCGGGAGCTTAACATGTCCAAATATGGATTGTGATAGATGAAAATTGTAGATCGGAAAGATACGAATCCAATAAAATTGACGGATCGTTAATCGGAGTTACAGATCTCATTTTATTTAAGATTTAGTAAAGGACTCCAAAACTGCCAAATGACAAAAAGTTTCTGTCCAGATCTGTCCAGGGGCTGTTTTGGCAACTTAAAGTGTGAAATAAATTCCGGCCTTTTGGGAAATGAAAATATATGGTATTAAGTACCTCGTGTCCAAAAATGAGCTAATTCCGACTTAAAATGACCGAAGTTATGACCATTTCAATTTTTGTGATTTTTTCGACGGAAATCGCTATAACCGAGTTCTACAACTCCGATTGCCATTTAAATTTAAAATAGAGCATCACGTTAATATATATAAGGTTATGTCAAAAGATGGGCATCTCTCGAGTTAAGCACAAGGTAGCTAATTTCTTAAGGAATTAACTAGAAATGATTTTGAAAAAAATACTAAAGGAACTTGGAAAATTATGAAAAATAATTTTGTGTATGAAATATATGTATATGTGTTTGACCAAAGGATAGAAAAATAATAAGTTGATTTGGTATTTTTTGAAAAGAATATTGATTTTAGGATACGAAATGAACTGGCCTTCATCGAAATGGTATTTGGTTTACTAAGATGTTATCTAATTTACTAGGATAACATATAAAATGAATAACTTATAAGTACAAGTTATGATGTGATTAAAAGAATATCAAAGTATAATAAGAATATTAAGACTTAAAACTAATGTCTAATACTTAACTATATGTTATGACTAACCTAAAGATCTATTATAGGTTTTATATGTCAGATAGATCGATAGGATTATGTGTTTAAGTTATTTTATAACGGTGATGATATTATTCTAATATTGGAGATCTATATTATTAATATTGGTCTTCCAGGAGAAGCTTATTATATTGCGTTACGGTAATCAATGGTTCAGGCAAGTTTTTCAAGTTCTTTTTACTTAAACTCTTTTAAGAGTGGTTTCAGACAGATATGCTTATGAATTGTACTTTGTACATCTTGCATGTATAAGTCGGGTATGAAAGGCTGATCACCTTCATTACCAATTGGTCCAGATATACTATTGTTCCTGTTCAATACTTGTTCAGCCAAAACTTTGTTCATGCTAATTCACAAATACATTATGAAGGATAGTCACTTATTATTCAAACTCTTTCCATCATGATATATCTTTACCTTGTTTTTAAACTTGTTGGGCAACTTTCATGCTCACCTTGCTTATATATCATGATAAAACATTGCGATATAAGGCTAATACTACGCCACATGTGAAAAGGATAATGCCAAGTTCAATTTTGGGATAGAATGTGAAGTTAAGTTGTAAAGTATGTTGAAGAATAGTATTGTCATGTGTTAGATAGTCAATACGATGTATTGTATTAAGGTTACTCGATTTTGGGAAATGTGTATAAAGTTTAATGTATAAACCATCTATGTTTATATCTTCCGCAATAGTGATAGAATTAGTATACCGGATCCGCGACGATTTGGGACCCGGATTCGGGGATGCTACACCTTACCTTAGAAGAAGATTGGATACTGGAATAGTGAGGTAACAGACTTCTCTTCTTCTTTCTCTCTATAGCTTCTCTATTTATAATTGCTCTTGTGAGTCTTAGTGAATTGGTGAGAATTAAAGAAGAATGAGCTTCTATTTATAGAAAAATATAATTTCGATAATTGCACATTTTGGGGCTCGAAATATTATAGTATAATACCTTCATCTTTTCTTTCATTTTTACTTTTGTCCTGCGAGTATTATCAAACTTACACCACCTCCCCTAATAGTACATCATGTGAATCAATAGTACATTCATGTGAATCAATAGTTCTATACATGTGAAAAAAATAGTTACAGTATAGTACCTTCATCTTTACCTCCATTTTAAATTTAGTCATGCAAGTATTATCAATCTTGCACCACCTCTCCTAATAGTATATATATGTGAATCAATAGTACATATATGTGAACAAATAGTTATAAGCATGTGAATTAATAGCAATTAATTGCTCATTTATCCGATTAATTACCCGATTCGTCAATATAACCTCCAGACATCAATTATTATCGGAATAGATGTCGATTTCCACTAACACTAATAATTCCCACACAATGGAAATATCAATTTCATCTGTAATCAATACGAACTTATTTATCATTAATATTATAACTCACAATATTTAACAACCAGATCATTCCCAGGAAAGAGGGGGCTTTTCGATAAGAATTTCTCCCTATTGGCGCGCAATTAGGTGACCAAACCTCTCATTGACAGAACTTTTTAGACATTGTCAATATTACAAATAATAATATGAATAACTTTATCGTCTCAATTATTGATTTAATAATAATTATTATTATGCAGATGATATTGTGACAATAATTGAATGAATAATATGAGAGATATTATGCAATAATTATTGTGGCAATAATTGAGTTTAACTGAGTGACTTCTCACGTAAGCATCAATAATCAATACTGTGTGCTACTATGCAACCACGCGTATTACTGTTCTTTTACCACAGGATAGTTCAACAGTTTAACGGTAAAACTTTTGCCGTTAGTTTTATAAAAAGATAATTCTGATGTTTTCTAAATTCGACAATACTTCCGTTGTGGGGTCCACCAATGATTATGCCGTCGCACGAATATTTCCTGTTAAAACGAATATTCCCCGACCAATAGAATATTATATAACCACTTACTTACTTTGCAAAATTTGTAAATATTACCCACAACTATAACATTATATCAAATCCTCACCATAATATTCAAAAATATATTTCGAGAAAAATTAATCTTTATTCATAAAAGTTGGGGTCTTACAACCTCCCCTTTTTATGAAATTTTGCTCTCGAAATTAGGGTGCGTACCTGGTATGTCGAAGAGGTGAGGATACCTTGACTTCATTTAAGATTTAAACTCCCATGTCATTTCCTCAACATCGTGATTTCTCCACAAAACTTTTACTTGAGGTATAACCTTGGAGCGTAGAATATGATCCTTCTTATCTAAGATTTTAACAGGTACCTCCTCATACGTTAAATCTTCCGCCATCTCGTACGATTCTAATTCAATAATGTGGTTCGGGTCTTTCACATATTTACGTAACATAGATATGTGAAAAACGTTATGAACACGAGACATACTTGGTGGTAAGGCGAGTCTATAGGCCACAGTTCCTACTCGATCGAGGATTAAAAATGGGCCAATAAATCGAGGATTGAGTTTTCCTCTCTTTCCAAATCTCGTATCTCCTTTCTATAGAGCATTTTGTAACAAAACATGATCTCCAATATTGAATTCCACGTCCTTTCGATGAAGATCAGTAAAACTCATTTGTCGATCTTGTGAGGTTTTTATACGTTGTCGGATCGTTTGAATCTTTTTCGTAGTCATACATACCAACTCCGGTCCCAACAACATTGCTTCACCCACATCATCCCAGCATACTGGAGAACGACACTTTCTTCCATACAACGCCTCAAATGGAGCCATGCCAATACTTGCTTGATAATTGTTGTTAGAGGAAAACTCCACCAATGGTAAGAAATTATCCCAACTTCCTTTGAAGTCAAGGACACAGAGTCTTAATAAATCTTCAAGAGTTTGAATAGACCTCTCTAACTACCCGTCCATTTGAGGATGATATGCTATACTAAATCGTAAATCTGTGCCCATAGCTTTTTGCAAACTAACCCAAAATCGTGAAGTGAATCTTGGGTCTCGATCAGAAACTACGGATACTGGCATACCATGCAATCTTACAATCTTGTTTATGTACATACGAGAAAGACGTTCAAGTGTTTAAGTTTTTCGTATCGGTAAGAAATGAGTAGACTTGGTCAATCTATCAACAATGACCCGAATCGAATCTATGCCTTGAGAAACCTCGGGAAGATCAGTAACGAAATCAATGGTAATGCGCTCCTACTTCCATTCTAGAATTTTAAGTAGTTGTAATAGACCTTTTTGCACTTGATGCTCCGCCTTGACTCATTGACAAGTTAGACACCTTGAGATAAACCCCGCTATCTCTCTCTTCATATTGCTCCACCAAAATGTATGTCGAAGATCACAATACATTTTGGTACACCCAGGATGGATTGCAAACGATGTGTTATGCGCCTCCATCATGATTTTATACTTCAAGTCAGAATCGTTAGGAACACAAAGTTTGGAGTTGACTCGAAGTATTCCTTCTTCATCGATTCTTGCTTCCGGAATAGCACCTTCTTGCACTTTCTTCCTCATACACATCAGCTCCAGGTCTATAGCTTGAGCAACTTTAACTTTATCGATTAAAGTCGGTTTTACTCGTATATTCGCCATCATCACATAGGTCCTTGGAGTCTTTAACTCTATCTCCATCCTTTGTAAGTCATACAAAATGGGCCTTTGCGTTGATAATATGATCTTCTACTCAATGTGTTAGCTACTACGTTTGCTTTTCCAGGATGGTATTGAATGGTATGATCGTAATCTTTCAACAGTTCGAGCCAACGTCGTTGCCGCATGTTGAGTTCCTTTTGAGTGAAGAAATATTTGAGGCTTTTATGATCCGTATAGATCTCCACCTTCTCTCCATACAGGTAATGCCTCCAAATCTTAAGTGTAACAATCCGGAATTTCACATTGTAATATTAAATATTTATTGAATTATATAAATATTTATTTGATGTGTTTATTGTTGAAATTGATGTAGTTATTATTAGTAAATATTTATGAATTAAATTTATTAGATAATATTCTAAATTAAATTAATTTGTAATTTAGAGAGTTGTAGTATAACATGAGATGTTATATTGTTGTTTTAATTTAATAATATAAAGTGGTATATTAAATTATTAAATAAAATTATAATGAAATTATAATTTTGTGATATTTGTTATAGTGGAATATTTATTTAAAATATAGTGTATAATTAATTTATTTGATTAATGTTGGATATAGAAATCCAAATAAATAATATCTGATTATAAATAATAAACTAAATTGTTTATTAAAATAAATTAAAGAAGTTTAATGTAGTTTTGCCAAACAAGACTTAAAATATTAAGTCTTTAATTTTTAAAGGGTTTGCCAAATAAAGCCCTATGGCTTTTGGGATTTTTTTGATTTTTAAATAAAGAAAATAAAATAAATAATAAATATAATATATTTAAAACTATACGTTTATTGGTTTGTAACTGATACAATAAGTGTGAGTGCTATTATATCAGTTGGCTTGGTTTATCAGTTTGGTTTTACGTCATAAACTAGTTGCTAAGCCTAAGAAGAACATTGAGAATTTCAAAGAGAAGTTGAGTGAATTTGAGAGGGACTTGTGAGTTTTAGCTGCAATTAGCAAGGATTACAAGCTAAGTGAAGGTATTTTAGCTAAACCTTAGTATTATATATATATATATATATATATATATATATATATGTTTTACGGCAACAATTTTTATACTCTGTGAATTTCATATGTTTTGAATTGTTGCTATATAATTAAATTATGATGATTATATGTGTTTGTGATGTTAGAAATAGTGTTTAAACAAGGAATTTATATGCTAATTACAGTTAAAAGTAGAAAAATAATGGCAGTATTTATATTTTTCATATGGCTTGTAAAAGTACCAATTTTAGTGGTCAATTTGTATGTTAATCTGTAAATTGAATCTTGTTTATGTTAGTTCATTAAGAAACAAAGAGAACATAGTTTGAATGAAGAAATTTGGACAAGAATTGTGATCACAGTGTCAAATTTTGTGAAATATGTTAAAAAAAATGGAGTTTTGTATGAAAACATGAAATTCAAGGAATTAAAATCTTTAAAAGTGTTGTTAAATTTTCTAAGTGGTTGGATATATTAGCAATCATATTTGTGATAGTTCTGTACCAATTGTATATGTTAATTTCACTGTTTTGTGGGTGAAATTCGTGTTAGTTGGGCTAAAAACGGCTAATGTTCATTGCCATTTTAAGTTCGATCACAGACCAAATAGAATTGCTACCGGTGCTAAGGCTAAAATTATTGCAATTGCTTAGGTTCAAGTTGTATGTATGGCACAAATTCGCGCCATACACTAACGAAGAGGTAGAGACTTCACGTCTGCTGCAGATTTTGAGTACCATTACTACTTGGTCTAAGGTTATGTTAATGTGTCAAACATGTAGTAAGAATGTTAAAACAGAACCGTGTTATGTAATTGTTAAATTCAAAGTCATGAGAATGATTAGTAAGTTACAAACGCGTTATATGATAACTTAGTACACACAATGAATGTTAGACAAGTGTTGTGAAGTCAACACTTGAAATTTTGAAATGTAAATGGTAATGTAAGACTTGTACCGAAATAACAAGTTTAACTAGAAATGTGTGTTATGTTGGAAAGTGAATGTTAGTATATCTAATAGATATTATGGTTCTAATACTATGTGTAGGTGAACGTGAGTTTTAATATTATAGCTTACGCTCGAGGCAAGTTCTCTAACTCTACTTTTATAATAATTGTGCAAGTATCTAAACTCTCTTTGAGCAAGTTTTCTAACTCTACACTTTCGTTGAGCTAGTTTGTTTATTATTGTGCAAGCTTACTTGTCCTATTTCAATTATAATTTTGCAAGCTCTTGGATCTTGTTTGTTCATGATGATGCAAGTTTTCTAAACCTTATTTTGATGTTGAGCAAGTTATTCATGTCTTTAACTTGTTAATTAGCATGCAAGTTTATATAATCTGATATAATGATATTGAATAGTTTTTATTGTTCAAATTGCTATTCGTTATGCATGCTTAATATTCAATTCTAAATAACCTTGGCTTAATATTTTTCAAGCAAGGTATGTTATAGATATTCAATATTTATGCTCTTAGATTATTCCTAAAGCATAACTTTAATATTTAATGTTAATTCACTTATGATTTATTCCATAGCATAATGTGATTACCTTTTATTTAACTAATACTTAGTTTATGTTTGTTGAATTCCAAATTACCTTGAAATGTATCCAAACCAAACTTACTTTGGTGCGGACTTGTAATCTAAATACTGAGATGAACAACCCTATTATTAGGGGTTTACACTTAGCGTTGAAATGTTTGTGCACAATACATTGTACAAAGGGCTGATCCCCCTAAGTACATGGAGTCCTTATAGTCTTATGACTATTAAAGTTTAAGTTGAAAGAGTACTTATAACTGTGGACATGGTTCATGGTCATTAGACCCTCAGTTGTATAATTCAAAATGTTAATAAAACATATTGTTCAGTTCTATTGAGCCTATTATTTGGTAGTTAATGCAAAGTTTTATTCAATTTCATTTCAAGTGAGCCTTGTTTGCTTACTCTTGCTTATATAAATATTACAGCTATAGTTGAGAAGGTTGACGTACCTAGCACCGGTATAGGAAAGGGAAAGATGAACAAGTACTGAAGACTTGTAATCATTTTGATATTTTATTATCAGAATTTAGTTTGAATGATTGTAATGAAGTTTATTTATTTTTCGCATTTGAATGATTGTATGTCAATGTTAGATAACCTGGGAGATTTTATTAATGTAATCCCTTAAGGGAAGGTTTATTATTCAATTTTTATTATGATTGGGTAGTTAGATATGAACGTTTTGATTAAGTGAATGCCAAATCTTGAGGTAATGAAGTACTGGGATTTGGGGGTGTCACAAGTTTGTATCAAAGCTTTAGGTTATGAACCTTAGGTGGGGGAAAAGCCTTAAGAAGTAACCTTTAAAAAGATAGTGGTGATAAACTCTTATCGAGTTTTAAGGAAGAAGTAATAAAACACTTATGTGCTTATGTGATTACAACTTATGTGCTCGTGAGTGTCGAGTAGTAATGATTAATAATTAAAAGTTAAAAATTTTGTTGTCAGGATGACTAATGTTGGAGAATCCAATCAGGCTAGGGAGGAAGGACCTCAGATGCCTAGAGAGGAGGAGTCTCATGACATTCAGGTGGTTTGGGAACAACTATTGCCACGGGAGTCAGCCCCGTTGGTCGTAGTGGTTGAAGATGAGGATGATGACGTAGAGACGGATGAGGAGGATCCCATTGAGCTGCCATAGTCAAATGAGGATGACGAGGACGAGGAGGAAGAGATTCCACTGAACTCGGTAGCTTCTCGTATGTACGATGAAGTCTATGACTGCAACGTGGAACTTCAGGATACCGTCGAGGAGTTGCAAGAGATAGTAGCTGAGTAACAGACCTCGATGGCATAGAAGGACGATGAGATCCAGGATCGAGATGAACGTTTGAACAATGTCGAAGAGAAGCTGATTCACACGGAAGGAGTGAATGAACAACTGATCGAGGAGATCGCAGAACTGAAGAACAAGCTGAAGGAAGAAGCTACTAAGAGGGAAAAAGCCGAAGATGCATATGAGGAAGCTTTTAACCGAGCTTGGGATATCAGTGAAAGTCGCACAAGTAAAGAGAATGAAGATGGAAGAGATGAATAGCGTATTCAATACCGTGATTAATCGAGCTCAAGATCGGGTCATGGGTTATCCGATTCAGTTCGAGACGCTGCCATCATACATATTAGATCGCATAACAATGTTCTGGATTATGGAGGAAGAACATAGTAAGGCTAAGCAGTATCTTAGTAGAACATCGTAGTTGTTATGCGATTAATAAAATGTTAAATAATTTGTAAATCCCTTGTGATATTTAACCTATAGGATATGATGATGATGTTGTCCTGAAGCTTTAGTAGTTCGGGAAAGTAATGTAAGTAGCAGGGATGCTATTGTTATGTTTTTCAAAAAGATTATGAATGAATAAAAGTTATTATTTTATTTTATTCCAGGGTGTTATGTGATATGTGATTATTCCTTTTATGGGGACAATTTAAGTAGAAATTTCTTAAAAGAGTTTAGTAATAATCTAATGAGTGTATTTTTAACAGAAAATGCCTCCAAGACGTAAACCACCATGACAGAGAACCACTGAAGGAACCAATAACGACAATATTGATGCTAACCCCATTCAACAGCTAGTGACGTTAGTAACAGGAGCATTGCAGAATTAACCTCAGAATCAAGGTACAACGTTTAAGGATTTCAAGGCGGTTAGACCACCTGAATTCCGTGGGTCCATGAATCCCGTGGAGGCACAGACGTGGATCATGGAAATAGAGAAGGTATTTGATGTTGCGAGAGTAGGGGAGGATCAGAAAACTGCTTTTGTAACATTTATGTTGAAAATAGAGGCTAGTTATTGGTGGCAGGCCAATAAAACTCAAGGAGGTCAAGGGATTATGACCTGGGATAGGTTTAAGGAGATATTCTTCGAGACCTATTTCCCAGAGAGTTCGAAGAGTCAACTAGAAGTGCAGTTTTTAGAACTAAAGTAGGGAACGATGACGATATCAGAGTATGCTGCAAAATTCAGCAGAGTAACCAGCATAATAAGAAGTTCGAAGCATGTGCTACATGCGGGAAGTTTCACAAGGGTGTGTGCTTGATGGAGAAACGAGTATGCTTCAACTGTGGCCAGGAGGGTCACATCGCCCCAAATTGCACTCAACCTAAGAAGAACGTATGTTTCACGTGCGGGTCCAAAGATCACTTTACTCGTGAATGCCCTAAGAAGAAGGCTTGAGAGACAGCATGAAGTAAGGGAGGTAGAAGTGGAGGTACATGGGCCATTGCTGGACCAACAACATCAAACAAACCCACAACCAGAACCTTCAACATGACTGTGTAAGATGATGTGCAATGAAAAGATGTGGTGCCATGTATTATCCTAATCAATGATATTGATGCTTATGTATTATTTGATTCGGGTGCTACTTGCTCGTTTATATCTGATGAATTTGCTAAGAAGTTAGAAATACCTAGTGAAGAATTGAATTTCCCTTTAAACATAGAAATTGCGAATAAAGAAGTAATTCCTGTTAGGTTCGTATACAAGAACTGTAGGGTGAATATTAAAGGGAATATCATGATGGTAGATTTAATTCAGATTAAACTTGGAGAGTTTGATGTTATTTTGGGAATGGATTGGCTGTTCAATTATGGAGCGGTAATTGATTGCCAAAAGAAATGTGTAAACCTTATAACTCCGTCAAAGGTAGTTTTCTATGGTAGCAAATCGCCTAGACAAATGAGACATCTGACGATTATGTAAACCAAGAAGTTGTTGAGTCAAGGCTGTGTGGGTTATTTACTTACATAGTCAATACTCAGAAGAAGGGTGTGAAACTGGAAGAGATACCAGTGGTTAGGGAATTTGTAGATGTGTTTTCGGAGGATTTGCCAGTTCTTCTGCCTGATAGAGAGATTGAGTTCGTGATTGACTTAGCGCCAGGAATGGATCTAATATCGAAGGCCCCGTACAGAATGGCTCCCGTAGTGATGAAGGAACTAATGGTAAAATTGCAAGAACTGCTAGATAAGAAGTATATTCAACCAAGCGTATCATCGTGGGGGGCGCTGATGTTATTCGTGAAGAAGAAGGATGGGTCAATGCGTCTTTGTATTGATTATAGAGAATTAAACAAAGTCACTATTAAGAATAAATATCCATTGCCAAGAATAGATGACTTGTTTGATCAATTGAATGGTGCTAAATACTTCTCAAAAATAGATTTGAGAAGTGGGTATCACCAATTGAAGGTAAAGAAGGAGGATATACCTAGAACGACATTCAGAAATCGGTATGGACATTACGAATTTCTGGTGATGTCTTTTGGTTTGACCAATACCCCTGCTGCATTCATGAATTTGATGAACAGGGTATTTAAACCATTCTTAGACAAGTTTGTAGTGGTATTTATCGACGACATTCTGGTGTATTCCAAAACTCAAGAAAAACACGTGGAACATTTACGTTTGACGTTGGAGACACTAAGAAAGGAAAAGTTGTACGCGAAATTCTCTAAGTGCGAATTTTGGCTAGATCATGTACAATTTCTTGGGCCCGTGATTAACAAAGATGGGATTTCTGTGGATCTATCAAAAGTTGAAGCTGTAATCAATTGGGAACAACCAAAAACACTGTCGAAGGTGAGGAATTTCTTGGGACTGGCCAGCTATTATAGAAGATTTATTCAAGATTTTTCCAAGATTGCCACTCCGCTAACAAATTTGACAAGGAAAGCTGTAAAATTTGTTTGGACGAAGAAATGTGAAGAGAGTTTTCAAGATTTGAAGAAGAAGTTAAGTGTGGCACCTGTGTTGTCATTACCAGATAATACATGAAACTTTGTGGTGTATAGTAATGCCTTACATAAAGGATTGGGTTGTGTTCTTATGCAGAACGGCAAGGTTATTGCATATGCATCAAGGCAACTGAAGGACTACGAGAAAGGGTATCTGATTCATAATTTAGAGTTGGCAGTGATTGTGTTTGCTCTGAAGATATGGAGACACTATCTCTATGGAGAAAAATATGAGATCTACACAGACCATAAAAGTTTGAAGTATATTTTCACACAGAAGGACCTGAACATACGTCAAAGAAGATGGATGGAATTGATAAAAGATTACAATTGTGAGATCTTTTATCATCCAGGCAAAGCGAATGTGGTTGCAGATGCTTTAAGCAGAAAAGGTCGGGAAAAGTTGATGTTGTTAACCAACCAAGAAGAGCTTATTTCAGCGATGGCAAGGCTAGAGTTGGAAATCAAATTTCCAAAAGAAAGCGACGAAAAATTATACCAGATAAAAGCTAGTCCAACTTTGGTGGACAAAGTGAAGAATGCTCAACTACAAGATGAAGAATGCGAAATGATCAAAGAAAAAATGGTTGAAGTTACTGATGCAAAATACAAGATCGATATTGAATGGTTACTCAGGTTCGAGGGAAGAATTTGGGTTCCAGCAGTACCGGAGATTAAAGACGAAATCTTAACAGAAGCTCATAGCTCAAGATATTCGATTCATCCGGAAAGTACAAAAATGTATCAAGATTTGCGGCGACAGTTTTGGTGGCCAAACATTAAAAGAGATGTTGCAGAATGTGTCGCGAAATGCTTGACATGTCAAAGAGTCAAGGCCGAATATTAAAGACCAAGCGGATTACTTCAACCGTTAGAAATACCGGAATGGAAGTGGGAACACATCACAATGGATTTTGTGGTGGGTCTTCCAACTACTCAGAGAGGATGTGATGCGATTTGGGTGATAGTGGACAGACTGACGAAATTAGCACACTTTTTTCCCATAAAGGTTAGATTTAATCTTGATCAGCTGGCAAAACTATACGTCAAAGAGATCGTATCGAGACATGGAGTTCCAGTGTCAATAGTATCAGATAGAGATCCGAGATCCACGTCAAATTTCTGGAAGAAACTGCAAGAATGCATGGGAATGCAACTGAGGATGAGTACAACATATCAACCGCAAACCGACGGGCAAAGTGAACGAACAATCCAGACGTTAGAAGATATGCTTAGAACGTGTATCATGGATTTCAAAGGAAACAGGGACTATCATTTACCGTTGGTAGAATTCACCTATAATAACAGTTACTACGCAAGCATTGGCATGCCGCCTTATGAAGCATTATATGGTAGGAAGTGCAGAACTCCACTGTGTTGGGATGAAGTGGTGAACATCAACTATTAAGACCAGAACTGGTTCAACAAACTGCTGAGGTTGTCAAACTCATCAGAACAAGATTGGTAGCTTCTCAAGACAGACTGAAGAAATATGCTGATCAACACAGGCAGAATCGCGAATTTGAAGTAGGAAATTTCGTTTTCCTAAAAGTTTCTCCTTGGAAGGGGAAAATTCATTTTGTCAAGAAAGGAAAGCTCAGCCCAAGGTTTATTGGACCTTTCGAGATACTACGAAGAGTGGGGGAAGTGGCTTATGAGGTAGCTTTACCTCCAGAATTAGAACATGTGCATAATGCTTTTCACGTTTCGGTGTTACGACCGTATAAACCTGATTACAAGCATGTGATCGAGTATGAACCGTTGCAGTTCAATAAAGATTTGTCTTATGAAGAGATTCCTATTCAGATAGTCGACAGGAAAGAACAAGTAGTGCTCAGAAATAAAGTGATACCTTATGTGAAGGTGATATGGAGAAACCACAATGATGAAGAGGCAACATGGGAATTCGATTCTGGGGACAGAATCCTTGTAAGAAGGGAAGAATGTGACGATTTGATTGTTTGAGTTGTGATTCTGGGGACAGAATCCTTGTAAGGAGGGAAGGATGTAACAATCCGAAATTTCAAATTGTAATATTAAATATTTATTGAATTATATAAATATTTATTTGATGTGTTTATTGTTGAAATTGATGAAATAAATATTTTATTGATGTAGTTATTATTAGTAAATATTTATGAATTAAATTTATTAGATAATATTCTAAATTAAATTAATTTGTAATTTAGAGAGTTGTAGTATAACATGAGATGTTATATTGTTGTTTTAATTTAATAATATAAAGTGGTATATTAAATTATTAAATAAAATTATAATTTTGTGATATTTGTTATAGTGGAATATTTATTTAAAATATAGTTTATAATTAATTTATTTGATTAATGTTGGATATGGAAATCCAAATAAATAATATCTGATGATAAATAATAAACTAAATTGTTTATTAAAATAAATTAAAGAAGTTTAATGTAGTTTTGCCAAACAAGGCTTAATATATAAAGTCTTTAATTTTTAAAGGGTTTGCCAAACAAAGCCCTATGGCTTTTGGGATTTTTTTGATTTTTGAATTTTAAATAAAGTAAATAAAATAAATAATAAATATAATATATTTAAAACTATACGTTTATTGGTTTGTAACTGATACAATATGTGTGAGTGCTATTATATCAGTTGGCTTGGTTTATCAGTTTGGTTTTACGTCATAAACTAGTTGCTAAGCCTGAGAAGAACACTGAGAATTTCAGAGAGCAGTTGAGAGAATTTTAGAGGGAGTTGTGAGTTTTGGCTGCAATTAGCAAGGATTACAAGCTAAGTGAAGGTATTTTATCTAAACTTTAGTATTATATATATATATATATATACACACACATATATATGTTTACGGCAACAATTTTTATACTTTGTGAATTTCATATGTTTTGAATTGTTGCTATACAATTAAATTTTGATGATTATATGTGTTTGTGATGTTAGAACTAGTGTTTGAATAAGGAATTTGTATGCTAATTACAGTTAAAAGTAGAAAAATAATGGCAGTGTTTATATTTTTCATATGGCTTGTAAAAGTACCAATTTTAGTGGTCAATTTGTATGTTAATCTGTAAATTGAGTCTTGTTTATGTTAGTCCATTAAGAAACAAAGAGAACATAGTTTGAATGAAGTAATTTGGACAAGAATTGTGATCACAGTGTCAAATTTTGTGAAGAATGTAAAAAATGGAGTTTTGTTTCAAAACATGAAATTCAAGGAATTAAAATAGTTAAAAGTATTGTTAAATTATTCTAAGTGGTTGAATATGTTAGCAATCATGTTTGTGATAGTTCTGTACCAATTGTATATGTTAATTTCACTGTTTTGTGGGTGAAATTCGTGTTAGTTGGGCTAAAAACGGCTAATGTTCATTGCCATTTTTGGTTGTCTGCGCCAAGGTTAAAAATTGCACAGCTGCGCCGGTTCCAAGCTTGGGTATGGTGCAGCTGCGCCATACATTGAACTGAGGCAAAGACTTCTGCTGCTGCTGCAGATTTTGAGTACCATTACCACTTGGTTTAAGGTTATGTTAATGTGTCAAACATGTAGTAAGAAGGTTAAAATAGAACCGTGATATGTAATTGATAAATTCAAAGTCATGAGAATGATTAGTAAGTTGCAAACGCGTTATGTGATAACTTAGTATACACAATGAATGTTAGACAAGTGTTGTGAAGTCAACACTTGGAATTTCTGAAATATAAATGGTAATGTAAGACTTGTACCGAAATAACAAGTTTAACTAGAAATGCGTATTATGTTGGAAAGTGAATGTTAGTATATCTAATATATATTGTGGTTTTAATACTATGTGTAGGTGAACGTGAGGTTTAATATTATAGCTTACGCTCGAGGCAAGTTCTCTAACTCTACTTTTATAATAATTGTCCAAGTATCTAAACTCTCTTTGAGCAAGTTTTCTAATTCTACACTTTCGTTGAGCTAGTTTGTTTATTATTGTGCAAGCTTAGTTGTCCTATTTCAATTATAATTTCGTAAGCTCTTGTATCTTGTTTGTTCATGATGATGCCAGTTTTCTAAACCTTATTTTGATGTTGAGAAAGTTATTCTTGTCTTTAACTTGTTAATTAGCATGCAAGTTTATACAATCTGATATACTGATGTTGAATAATTTTTGTTGTTCAAATTGGTATTCGTTATGCATGCTTAATATTCAATTCTAAATAACCTTGGCTTAATATTGTTCAAGCAAGGTATGTTATAGTCATTCACAATTTATGCTCTTAGATTATTCCTAAAGCATAACTTTAATATACAATGTTAATTCACTTATGATTTATTCCATAGCATAATGTGATTACCTTTTATTCAACTAATCCTTAGTTGATGTTCGTTGAATTCTAAATTACCTTGAAATGTATTCAAACCAAACTTACTTTGGTGCGGACTTGTAATCTAAATACTGAGGTGAACAACCCTATTATTAGGGGTTTACGCTTAGCGTTGAAATATTTGTGCACAATACATTGTACGAAGGGTTGATCCCCTTAAGTTCATGGAGTCCTTATAGTCTTATGACTGTTAAAGTTTAAGTTGAAAGAGTACTTATAACTGTAGACATGGTTCGTGGTCATTAGACCCTCAGTTGTATAATTCAAAATGTTCATAGAACATATTGTTCAGTTCTATTGAGCCTATTATTTGGTAGTTAATATAAAGTTTTATTCAATTTCATTTCAAGTGAGCCTTGTTTGTTCACTCTTTCTTATATAAATATTACAGCTAAAGTTGAAAAGGTTAACCTAGCACCAGTAAGGGAAGGGGAAAGATGAACAAGTACTGAAGACTTGTAATCATTTTGATATTTTATTATCAGACTTTAGTTTGAATGATTGTAATGAAGTTTATTTATTTTCCGCATTTGAACGATTGTATGTAAAGGTTAGATAACCTGGGAGATTTTATTAATGTAATCCCTTAAGGGAAGGTTTATTATTCAATTTTTATTATGATTGGGTACTTAGATATGAACGTTTTGATTAAGTGAACGCCAAATCTTGAGGTAATGAAGTACCGGGATTTGGGGGTGTCAAATTAAGCGCAAAAATGACAGCTGCCAACTCTAGATCATGAGTAGGATAATTCCTCTTATATTCTTTGAGTTGTCGTGAGGCATAGGCTATGACTTTCCCATGTTGCATGAGAACACATCCTAAACCTTTGCTCAAGCATCATCAGATATGACAAATCCCTCCGAACCAAATTTGGTATTGTCGAATAGGTCTTTGAAATGAGTCTCCTCTTGAGTTCTTGAAAATACTTCTCACATTCCTCGCTCCAACCGAATTTTGTATCTTTTTGAGTCAGCTGAGTTAATGGAGTAGCAATTCGAGAAAACCGTTTACTGAATCTCCAAAGAATACCCAATTTAAGCCTTTAGAAAGCTACGATTTCCTATCATCGACTTGGGTTGCTCCCAACTTTGAATTGCTTCAATCTTTGCCGAGTCAACAGATATTTCATGATTTGATATCACGTGCCCAAGGAATGCTACTTCCTCAAGCCAGAACTCGCATTTCTTCAACATGGCAAAAGGCTTGTTTTCACGAAGCTTTTGGAGTATCAGCCTCAAGTCTTGTTCATGATCTTCACGACTTTTGGAATATATGAAGATGTCATCAATAAAGACAACCACAAAGTGATCCAAATATTCCTTGAATACTCGGTTCATCATATCCATGAAGGCAGCAGGAGCATTAGTCAATCCAAAAGACATGACTAGGAATTCGTAATGCCCGCACTGAGTTCTGAAAGCAGTCTTTGGAATATCATCAGTTTTAATCTTCAACTGATGATATCCAGAACGAAGATCGATATTTGAAAAGAATTTGGCACCTTGCAACTGGTCAAACAGGTCATCAATGCGAGGCAACGGGTACCTATTTTTGATGGCGATATGATTCAACTCCCGATAATCAATACAAAGTCGCATACTTCCATCTTTCTTCTTCACGAATAGAACAGGAGCACCCCAAGGAGACGTACTAGGTCAAATGAAACCGATGTCTAACAATTACCGTAGTTAGGTTTTTAACTCGTGAAGTTCAATAGGAGCCATTCGATATGGGGCTTTGGAAATGGGTTTTGTACTGGATTCAAGGTCGATACAAAATTCAATTTCAAGCTCTGGGGGTAGGCCAGGAAGTTCTTCAGGGTAGAAATATCATTCAAATCTGACGTATTTTTGTTTAAATTTGTGACATGGGCTAAGAAAGCTTGACATCCATTTTTCAATAAACGAATAGCTTTATGGCTTGATATGACAGTGATTGACTTTAGTGGTTTTGTTGCTTAAATTTGCATAATAGGTTGGTTAGGAATATGAAAGCTAACAACCTTACGAAAATAATCTATTTTAGCATGATGAGTAGTTAACCAATCAATTCCTAAAATCACATCAAATGCAAGTATTTTCAAAGAGATAAGATTGACAGGTAAAGTGCGCTTACCGATTTGAATCAAACAAGACTTATAAATAGTGGATGTAATGAAGGTTTCTCCTAACGGAGTTTCAAAAGATAAATCAAAGTCTAATTTCTATGAAGATAAATTTAAACGTTGAGCGCAAGTAGGAGAAATAAAAGAATGGGTAGAACCAGTATCAAATAAGGTATAGACTTCGCTAGAGTTTATGATTAGCTTACCCGTAATCACCTCGTTCAGATTCCTCGCTTTTGGGAGGTTACAACAAACGCCTCCTTGAACTACGGTTTTGTCTTATGTCCGGGATGGCCTTTGATGCCTCTATCCCAGTTGGACTTGACTTCGGTGCACGACAAAATCGGGCTAGGTGACCTTCTCTTCCACAATTGTAACATGCTTTGGACTGCTGCGTACAGTTTGGACTGATGTGTCCCTCCCTTCCACATTTGAAACATACGACCGTCAGTCATTCTCCTTCCTTAACAACAGGTGCTGATGCTGACATCCTTCCATCATTATTGAATCTCCTCTTCTTGAAATTCCCACTTTTATTGTCTTGGCCATGATTACCACCCAAGTGGTTACTATTTCTGGCATGCTGACTTCCACCACGTTTGTTGTCACCATTGCCTCTTTTTTAATCTTAACAAAAGAGCTCTAACTCATGCAAGCATACATGCGTCAACAAGCAATACAGAGCAAGTAAAGTATCGATCCCACAGAGAAAGTTGTTTAATTAAAATCGCTATGCATTAATTAATTCACTATATTTATATTCTCAAACTAATGACTAAGATTGGTTTGATCTCTAGTTGCAAATAACAACTAAAATAATAATGAATAAATCAAGTCTGGAAATAATGGGATCCTAACTTCATTTAATACTTCATTCAATCGCCACCATCATGCATGACTTCTTCATATATCACAGGAAAGTAGCCAAGAGCACTACAAGAGTATTAGGCATTTTTTAATGCACTAAGACCTACTTACACAGCATCCACAGATGATAGACTCTATGTAATCATCAATATAACTAAAATCACTATATGTCTATGTGAAATTGCAACTATATTGATTTTAAGTTCAAGCCCTTATTCTAACTTATACGGTGAAACAGTATATGTCTATCTGGTTCACAAAATATATAAGCCATATAACACAGCCCTATATACGTATACTATCATGATTACAATCTATATTTGCATGTTCATTGTCAATTCCATACAAATACTGAAATGAATGGTGATCAAGCATTCATACATGCAAAACAATCATGATAGACATCCCATATGATATATAAAACAATCTTGCATTTAAGCATGCAATCAAACTACATATTAAAATCCGTTAGAATCCCATAATGGAGTTTAGTTCATGACTGAACCAAAAGCTATTATGGGATCAAATCTTAACATGATTAATAAACAAACAATTGAAAGATGAAAGGTAGAAACAATCAAACCCAATTGCTGAATATAGTTCAATATTCAAATCTTCATAAGATTCCAGCAAAATAATAATAATAATAAACCACTCTGGTAGAAAATCCCAAGAAAGAGTAGAAAAGTAGAGTTTTGGCCTCCTACTACGTTGGAATCTCCCCCAGAGAGTAAACCCTAATTATGATGTAAAGAATACGACTAAAGTTGAATAATTGTCCAGTGGTACCCCTGACACCAGTCAGAAATCATTTTAAATCAATTACAACCCTTAAAAATTGGAAATAAAATAAAACAAATCGTGACTTTAGGCCTCGCAAGGCTCCTCCAAACCCTATTACTCGGCATGGAACGAGACTTCTGAAGAAGTCCCGATGTTCGGTAGGGCTCTCACACGGGCGCGCGCTCCCTAGGCTTGTCATTCTCATGGCAGCGCAAGAACTTGCGATGAGGTTCCATGGTTAGTGGGTACTCAGCTGGGCTGCGCAGCGCCTCAAGCTCTCTTTTATCATGGCTACGCATTGCTTGCTTGCGATTGTTGTCTTCGATCCTCGCTCCCGAGCTTGGTTCGCAATATTCTTCTTGCTTCTCGAAATGTCCTATGTTTATCCATGCTTGTCCATCCATGCTCCACTCAATCCTAGCCATGCACATCCTATATTTTGCCTCGTCTCAGGCATCCATTAGCCTCGTGCCCTATAACACCACCAAAATAGGCCGATTCCTGAACTTATTCACCAAAAGGAGTTTTAAGTATGCGAAATGCAAATTAACATGAAATGCAGCTAAAACCTACTAAAATGTACTTGAGATGGGCATAGTTCGCATGAATTGGTACTCCATAAGTAGGTGTAAAACCCACTTATCAGTCACCGCTTCGATGACTGCTACCACTGGTATTATCATTTTGCCGACTGCTCTCTCTTGGTTGGGTTGACTCGTTATCGCGCTCCAATAACTGAGCCCTATTTACAACATCTGAATATAAATACAGTTTGTGAGAAATTAGGTATTGACGTATCTCAGGTTTCAAATCTCTTAGAAATATCCGCATCATTCTCTCCTCATTACCAACCAAGTGGGACGCAAACCGGGACAACTCGGTAAACTTACCTTCGTACTATGACACGGTCATATTGTTTTGCTCCAGCCTGATAAACTCTACCTCCTTCATGTGATGAATACTTTTGGGAAAGTACTTATCGTTTTTACAGTTCTTGGAACTTCTCCCAAGACATCTTCAGTGCGGCAGGTTGAGTACGCTTTATAGATTTCCACCAGTAATATGCCTCTCCTCACAACATGAAGGTGGCAAAGGAAACCTTTTACTCCTCGGAGCATCCCAATACATCAAATATCTTGGTTATCTACTTTATCCATGTCTCTTCCTTAAGTGATTTTGGCTCTCCAATAAACTCTGGTGGTCCCAGCTCCTTGAACTGTTTAGCGGTGACTGTCTGAGAGTTATCAGTGTTTCCACCTGCATTTTGAACAAGAGTCGTTCTCGCCTGATGTTGCATGAATTTCATAAAGCCTCTGAACATCCCATCGTTCATCATTTAGTCAGCGTTGTTGTTTTCCTGAGGACTATTTCCATCCCGATGCACATTATCTTGTATATTGATCGTTGGTGACTCAACGGTCTCATGTGCTTCATTGCTTATCTCAACATTTTTGGATGCCATTTTCAAATACTGCCACAAAACAAGGGTTAATTGACATGTCACATATTATCCCTATACTCTGACCGACCAAATAAATTCTAAATAAACTTAAGTAGGTCATACTAGCGAAGGAATTTTCCGTCTCTCTCCCTCCTAGTTCTAGTATCTCAGCCAGGGATCATATCCCTAAGCTTTGATACCAACTGTGACGCCCCCAAAATAGGTATACATCACCCATTCTGAGTCACCAAATACATGGTACAAAAATCAAATACAAACTTCTTTTATACAATACGACAACAGCATAGCTTAGAGTTTTTACACGAATATTGTCTCATAGACAGTATTCAAACTCAAATGAAGTCCTCATTACATTTATTATCACACTATTTCATAAAATAGTGAGGACTACTATAGCCACCATCTCGGACCGTCACTCTATTCCCCAACTAGTCCTGGCTACATTTTCATTTCCTGAAGAGAACAATGAAAGCAAAAGGGTGAGCTCAACTAGCCCAGTAAGAAATATTATGACTAAGATAATGCAGAATAAATTATCGTTAGCCTTCAACAGTGTTAAACTAATAAATTACAATAAACATCAAGTTTAACTGCAACGGAACAAGCAATCCATTACAAGAGTCAAGTAGAGCATGATATCTACTATCTTATATGATTTAAAAAGTTTTTTATCAACTTTATTGTTGAGACTCAGCTTAATAAATAAACCACATCATCGAATCATCCCTGCACTACGGGCCAAGGATATTCATGTAATCATCAATGGTCATGATCATACCAACAATTGTCCATCAATGCACTACGGGCCAATGAGGACTTTTACCACATCATTTGTAAAATTACAGTCATGATTATACCGAATAATCCTTGGTCATAATCATACCAATCAATAGTACATCTATGCACGTAAGCTGTGACGCCCCCAAATCCGGTTATCTTTCAACTCGACAAATGGTGCTACACGGTGTTACAGTTCACATAAACATTCAATTGAAATGCCTCAAAAGAATGGATATGTCTTATATATATCAAAAGAATATTTACATTTCCTCAGGTTCTTTACAACCAATACATTGTCTTTGTCATAATATCAATATTATTTCTTACAAAATCTATACTTTTACATAAGCAATCTACGGGTTCGCCTTTGCCTTCCCTTTATCCTTGCCGGATCTATCGGTCCATTCTGTCTTATCTGCATTCATATGGTTCAAGCAAGAATGAGCCTAACTAGCTCAGCAAGTACAACAATTCTAGGAAAATAGCATGCTTGAAACATAGGAATCGTATATCTTCAATAACTGGACAAGAGTTACGAAGTAATATTGAAAATTCAAAATAGCACTTCTTTTCATCCAAAATGTTTTACAACAACAATATTCAGTAAAACATCAATTCCGGTTCAAGACCGTATGCATTTCATAAGTACTTTGAAAAGGACATCCCGGCACGAAGTCCGTAAGTCCGGTATAGCTTACGAGCACGTCTAGGTGATCAGCCTATAGTACTCTATGTTGATCAACATTACATTCATTAAACGTATATACGTTTAAGTTGTGGCAACCTCACGTGTTGTCGTTTGACGACAAAACATTTTAGCATACTCAATCTACTTTTGAAAACCACAACAATATTAGTTTGGTAAATCCTTATCAACACTTGATAGAATAACGTAGCATACATCTAGCCGAAAGGATTGGCTTTGACTTCCTCAGATACTAATTCATGCGAAGAATACATGAATCACAAAGACTTGTCCAGATCGAACTGGAACAAGGGTTAGAGTACTTGCCTTTAGCGTTTGCTACAATTTATAACACGTGCACTTTACGTCTTTAAGGTCTCTACATTAGATGATAGCATAACATAAAACATTAGGTCATGAATGATCACACATGGTTCCTAAAGAATCTTACCCTTCTTCTCAACCTAATTACGTATTAGATTTGTTATTATTGGTTCTGGCTTTCCGTTAGATCATTCTTACATTCATTTGTAATTGATTTAACTAAACCCTAAGTGTTCATATTTAAGGCTTAATAATGTCTTAACAATGTTTCATTATAATCCTTATTCAATTTCTTATCAATTACTAACCATGCTCTATATGTAAACATTCATTATTGTCTTGGTCTTGAGGTCGAAATATGTACATACCGATTATTGTATTTTGGTAATCGATCATCGCAAGCGCCATTCTTATCTCAAAAATCCGGGCTCAAGGCCTGCCGTAAAGTCTCAAGAGTTAATGGTCGCGCTATGGCGCCATTCTTCAGTAGGTTATGGCCACTTTTGCTTTGCAAGACGGGGTTATTTGTTTTAATCAACAAATTTGGCTGGCTGACTCGCTGCACTTGACACTTTGGACAGATTTTTCAAAAGTTGAAATTCCCAGACTCGTAACTTCTTCGTTATAAGTCCGAATTGGCTCGTTCAAGAGCCTACGAGTTACAAATTACGTACTCTATGCGTTCATGTAAGAATTTTATCTATTTTACTTCATTTGCTAAAATTTTACCTATTAGTCCATTTTAACGGAAACGATAAACGTTCGTGAACGTTCAACACTCGTTTCTCCAATTTAAGTCGGAATCCGGCTATTTTCGAGTCCGCAACTCTATAATGCCAAATACGACTTGTCTCCATCGAAAACCAACGTTTCCAATGTCAAACACAAAATACGACTTCCATTCCGAGAATTTCACGAATTTTACGATTATCGTCCAATCGTGTAAATTCCGGCGAAACCTTATTACTAATCATTCTAGGTGAATTTCAATCAACATGTAAACATTACAAGTTACTTATTACACCAGCTTATTATCAAAGTAGGTTTTAACTTATAACCATAAGTCAATGACTTATTTCACTTATTAACTACCATTCTCATTCTTATGACAACAAAGGCAATTCTTCATAAGTTCATTAACTTATTTAAGTTCAAGTTGCTTATTTAACTTATTCGGCTTAAGTTCATTCATCAATGACTTATGACATGATTTCATTAAACCATCCCACTTCTCTATCAATCCTAATATGATAGAGATGGAAAAGACAAGATAATTACCTTTGATGAACTATTACTTCCCTTCACTTTGGAAAACTAGCAAAAGTTGAGATGACTTATAAGTGCTTAGGTGACTTATTCACTCTAACACTTAAGTTGTTTATCTTGTAAGAAGTTGGAAGAAATTTGAACAAGCAACAAATGAATTGAAGCTTGCTATTTATAGAGGAGCTAAGTTTAGGGCATAATGGTCTTTATGTCAACCCACCTCCTTAAACTAACCTCTTTACTATTCATTTCTTAACCACCAAGACTACTTGCTAGCCACTTCTATTACTTGGCCATCACAACACTTGGTCATCACACAAGATGTTTGCCCATCATGTCTACCCACTTACACTTGGATTGCCCCATGGATCATGTCTAATTCATTGGTTTACATCTTATACATATTGGACTTGCTCTTTATACAATATCCATGATTCCATTTCATTAGATTATTAATACATACATTCTCAATTTAAGTCCGTATGTGAATTATTGCGTTTTCCATACTTAGATTATTATTACATAATCCATCACATCTCGATATTCTAACGTTACGTATTTCTCGGAAGTTCAAAAATAATTCCCGAGCGATAATCGGTGAATAGTATTTTTCATAAACTTTCTCGGAAAACATTTATTTTCGTCTTGGAAATTCAAACACTTTAATTCATTCACGTGGTTCAAATACTATGATCTTCTGACGTTTCTAGGTTATAGAACGCCATACATCTTATCAACACATATAATAACAAGTAATATTATTTTATTCATTATTTAATTCTTTCAAATATTTTTACAAAGGATCCGAATTTCTCGGTCGTTACATTCTTCCCCCCTTATAAAGATTTTGTCCCCAGAATCTCGCCCTATCTTACTCAAACAAAAGAGGATAATTCTTTCTCATCTTTTCTTCAAGTTCCCACGTTGCTTCCTCCACATCGTGGTTCTTCCATAACACCTTTACTGATGGTATTACCTTGTTTCGTAGAACTTGCTCTTTTCTATCAATGATTTGAATCGGAATCTCTTCATATGTTAAATCTTTCTCAATTTGGATAGGCTCAAATTCTATCACGTGCTTGTAATCTGGTTTGTAAGGTCGTAGCACTGAAATGTGAAATACATTATGTATTCACTCTAGGTCTGGAGGTAACGCTACCCTATAAGCTACCTCACCTACCCGTTCTAATACCTCAAAAGGTCCTATAAACCTTGGGCTTAGTTTTCCCTTCTTTCCAAAGCATATCTTTCCTTTCCAGTGAGATACCTTTAGAAATACGTACGAGCCTACCTCAAACTCTCTATTCTCTCGATGTAAATCCGCATATTTCTTATGTCTATCTTGAGCTGCGACGAGACACATACGTATCAACTTCACCACTTCCGCTGTTTGATGCACCAATTCTGGTCCTAGAATTCGGCGTTCTCCCACTTCATCCCAATACAACGGCGTTCTGCATTTCCTTCCATACAAAGCTTCATACGGCGGCATACCTATGCTTGCATGATAACTGTTGTTATACGCAAATTCTACTAATGGTAGATGATCATCCCAACTACCCTTGACATCCATGACGCAAGATCTCAACATATCTTCTAACGTTTGAATTGTCCTCTCGCTCTGTCCATCGGTTTGTGGATGATAAGCCGTACTCAACTTCAACTGCGTCCCCAACTGTTCTTGAAGACTTCTCCAAAAGTTCGACGTGAATCGTGGATCACGATCTGACACTATCAAAATAGGTGCTCCATGTATGGAAATAATTTCCTTAACATAGAGTGTAGCTAACTGATCTAAGTTGTACTTAATTCGAATTGGCAAAAAGTGAGCCGACTTCGTCAACCGGTCCACTATTACCCAAATCGCATCATATCCCTTCCGAGTCGTCGGAAGTCCCACCACAAAGTCAATCGTGATATGCTCCCACTTCCATTTCGGAATCTCTAATGACTGTAACAAGCCACTCGGTCGTTGATGTTCGGCTTTAACTCTTTGACAAGTCAAGCACCTACTCACATACTCGGCTATTTCTATCTTCATGTTTGGCCACCAAAAACTCTATCGAAGGTCTTGATACATCTTAGTTCTACCAGGATGAATCGAGTACCTCGAACTTTGAGCCTCTTGTAAAACTTGCTCCTTTAATTTCGTCTCATTCAGAACCCAAATTGTTCCCTCAAATCTGAATAATCCATCATTATCGAGACTAAACTTAACATCCTTTTCATTGGTCAACCGCTTCTTCATCTGGTTACACTCATCAGTTTTGAGCTGCACCTCTTTGACTCTCTCTACAATGGTAGACTGAATCTCCATCGTAAATAGTCTCTGATCCGCCTCAATTGGCAACTTCACCTCCAACTCCATCCTAGCCATCTTTGTTATTAACTCGGTTTGAACTGTTAACATAGACAACTTCTCCCTACCCTTTCTACTCAAGGCGTCGGCCACTACATTGGCTTTTCCAGGGTGATACAGGATTTTATAATCGTAATCCTTTATCAACTCCAGCCACCTTCTCTATCTCATATTCAACTCATTATGTGTGAAGATATATTTTAGACTCTTATGGTCCATGTATATCTCACATTTTTCCCCATAAAGATAATGTCGCCATATCTTTAAGGCAAACATCGCCGCGGCCAGTTCCAGATCATGAGTAGGGTAAACTTTCTCATAATCCTTCAACTGCCTAGATGCATACGCAATGACCTTGCCATGCTGTATGAGCACGTAACCCAGTCCTTTATGCGAAGCATCGCTATAAACTATGAAATTTCCTGTGTCATCGGGTAATGACGAAACAAGAGCTTCACTCAATCTCTTCTTCAGTTCTTGAAAACTGTCTTCACATTTCTCAGTCCATACGTACTTCACCGTCTTCCTCATCAAGTTAGTCAGCAGAGTAGCTATCTTCGAAAAGTCCTAAATGAACCTTCGATAGTAACCCGCTAACCCTAGGAAACTTCGCACCTCAGTCGGCATTTTCGGTTGTTTCCAATTCATCACGGCTTCCACCTTCGCTGGATCTTCGGAAATCCCCTCGTGGTCAATAACATGACGTAAAAACTGCACCCTCTCTAACCAAAATTCACACTTAGTGAACTTCGCATATAACTTCTCCTTTCTTAGTGTCTCCAACACTATTCTCAGGTGTTCAACATGATCTTCTGGCATCTTAGAATAGACTAGAATATCATCAATAAACACTACGACGAACTTGTCCAAATATTATTTGAACACTCTGTTCATCATGTCCATAAATGCAGCAGGTCCATTAGTCAACCCAAATGACATCACCAGAAACTCTTAATGACCATATCGAGTCCTGAATGCTGTCTTTGGCACATCTTCATTTCTAACATTTAGTTGATGATACCCCATCCTTAAATCTATTTTGGAAAAATATTTTGCCCCTTTCAACTAATCAAAAAGATCATCGATCCTGGCAACAGATACTTATTCTTTATCGTTAACTTGTTCAACTCTCGGTAGTCGATACAAAGTCTCAACGATCCATCCTTCTTCTTGACAAACAGTACTGGTGCTCCCCACGGCAAAACACTCAGTTGAATGTACTTCCTGTCCAATAATTCTCGCAGCTGTACCATCAACTCCTTCATCTCCACCGGTGCCATACGATACGGTGCCCTGGAAACTAGTGTCGCTCCTGGCACAATGTCTATTACGAACTCGGTCTCCCTATCCGGCGGAAGACCTGGAAACTCTCTCGAAAATACATCCATAAACTCACTTACTATAGGTATCTGTTCCATGGTCTCTCCCACTCTCTGGGTATCCACCACATGACACAAATAACCTACACACCCCTTCCTCAATAATTTCCTAGTTTGTGTCATGGTAAGACAACACGAACGTCCCGGCGATTTATTTCCGTAAAATATTACATGAGATTGAATTGATGTTTTAATACTAACACATTTCTTTTGACAATCTATTATTTCCCCATGATTTATCAACCAATCCATTCTAAGAATTACATCGAATTCTCCTAACTTTATCGGTATCAGATCTACCGATAATTTATAACCTCGAATGTCTACGCAACAACTCCTATGAATATCTTCAACAAGAATTACCTTACTGTTCAAAGGTATAGGCAACTTTTCGGGAAGTAGTCCTAGTCGTCTAGAAAAATCACATGCGATAAACGAACAAGTAGCACCCAAGTCAAACAGCGCGTATGCATTTAAGTCGTTGATCGAAATAATACCTGTGACTACGTCCCCCGAGGCCATCGCGTCTTGGATGGTCATATTAAAGGTACATTAGCCATCGGCCTACTCCATATCTGCTGTTGGACCCCCAATAGTTAACTTACCACTATTGGCGCCCTTATTCCCGTCCGTCCCCTTCTTTGGGCAGTTCTTTGCCATGTGGTCCGTAGACCCACATACAAAGCACCCATGATTCTTCTTCGGGCTTGGAAAGTTTGGCACAATATGCCCCACATGTCCGCAATTATAACACACGACCTTTCCTTTGAGACAAACTCCTAGGTGAGTCTTCCCACAGGTTTTACAGGCCTCTATCCCCCTCTTAGGGTCTCCTTGTTTCACTCCGGTATTCCCCGAGCTAACTACCATCCTTTTATACCCTTCACCACTCCCGCTGACACCTTCAACTTTCACTCCTCCATCCACCTTCCCCTTGCTTTTCTTATCTTTGTGGTATTAGCTCAACGCCTCGCTACCACCTTCTGCAATTATTGCCTTCTCTAAAACAAATCCAAAGGAAGTACTTTGGAACACAGAGATACGATTATAGAGCCAGGGTTTCAAGCCCTGCTCGAACCATCGAGCTTTCCTCACCTCGGTATCCACTTGATGTGGAGCGAACCTTGCTAGTTCATTAAACTTGGCGGTATACTGGGGAACCGTCATGTCCCCTTGTTTTAAATCTAAAAATCGCATCTCCATCCTTCCCTGCATGCTCGTGGGAAAGTAGTTCTCGTAGAATATTTCCTTGAACCTCACCCACGTTATTATATCTATTCCGGCCCTTACCTGATTGGCCTCCCACCGGAAGTTGGCCTCTCTCTTCATCATGTAGGTTGCAAAGGCAACCTTTTAGGCCTCGTCGACATTTGCTATTACAAATGCCTTCTCAATCTCCCAAACCCATGTTTGGGCTTCGATAGGGTCCATAGTTCCTTTAAACTCCGGCGGACCCACACTCTTAAAGTCCTTAAATGTAGTAGCTCGTACTACACCAGGATTTACGGGGATATTAGCCCCAGTTTGGTTAAATGTTGCGGTTAACATGTTCAAAAATTCCTGCATGGGGTTAACCGGGCCTCCCTCCAGTTGATTTGTATTCACACCTTGGTTACGTGGTACTCTTCTTGGTGGCATTTTGCTGTTACAATAAACACATAATTTGTTATTATTCATTTCCTGTCAGTTAGTTATTATTCAATGTTAAACAATAACTTAAACATTCATTACTCCACATTTTCGAAAAAGAAGACTTATATTAATTCATTGTAGTATAATACTACATCGGTTACATTATACAGCCTAAGCTGAATACATTACTTCCCGCCATTGCTTTCCAAAAATTGGGATTTTTTCAAAAGACTACCCTTGATTATACAAAAGAAGGTTTTATGTCACTACTAGATACAAAAATATGTACATATCTAACTACTCTAGCCACTACTAGATTACATTTGCCTTAAGGCATTTTCAAAATCCGCTATGGCAAGACTGGCGATAATATCACAGCTGATAGTATGTCGTGTCTGCCCTGTCTCTACGGGGTAACCAACTACCTGTAACTGGAAATCCTCATGAGAACTCCTATGAATATAGGACATTCTCCCCATCTTCTGTTTCTTGGTCTTTAGCTCGCTCCTAAGCTCAAAGACCTCTTGTTTTAGCTCATGGACCTTGTCCTTAGCCAAAACTCTCTCGTCATGTTACTGTTCCCACATGGACTTCACGTCCGTCTTGTCCTCTATAATCGCTTGGAGCTCGCTTTCAAACTCCTTGACCTCCGACGAAGAGTGTATGTTCCTATCTATCACCGACATGACGGTGACATCATCGACTCCTCGAGGTTATCTCTCATGGCTATAGCTCATTGTGATTGAACGAGATTTTTGTAATTTAATTTTAATATTTATTGAATTAAATAAATATTTTCGATGATTTAATTATTAGATTTAATAATTAATTGATGCAATTGTGGTAGATTAATTTAATTATATGTGTTACATTTATTAAATTAATGTGGAGAATTTTTATTATCGAAGTATGTCATTATGTGAGCTTATTGTATTAAAAGAAATATTTAACTAAGCATGATGTTATTTAATTAATTTAATTATTAATTAGAGAGTTAATAATTTGATATTATTTATTAATGAGAAAATTAATTATATGACTATGTGAATTTATAAGAAATTATTATATTTTATTTATATTAAATAAAATAAATTAATTGAGTTATTTTATAAAGGGTGTGACATTGTTTAAACTATATGATAAAAGAGTTTATTAAATTAATTGAGTTTAAGCCTTTAAGGCTAGCCAAACATGGCCTTAAGGGGAGTTATGGGCAGTTAACCCATGATGGGTAACTGACCATAATGCGTGTCTGTTGATTCTTATTATACGTATTCTCTTCCTTCTTCTTCATTAATTGCCTAAGTCTAGAATACATAACAGAGAGAGATACAGAGAAAGAGTTTAGAATTCAGAGTTATTTTAGAGGATTGTGAGAGTCATCTGAGAAGGAATTCATCTTCTTTTAATTCTACGCTTGGGTAATCCCTTTAACCCAATTCTTTTCTACGTCACTGAATGTTATAAAATATGGCTCTCCAATTTTTGTAAAATTCTCTGTGGTTGGAAAGTGTATTGACTATGTGTTATACACGTGATTTCATGTCATAGTAACATGCTTTATATATATATTGCATGATTCCATATCATGAGTTTCGTAATATAATGACTTGCTATTTCAAAAATTTACAGAGTTTGGGTTTTGGCCATATGGCCTTATACGTGATATTTCATGTATTGATCGTATATTATCCCTAAATTGTACATTCGTATGTTGTTATGCATGTTGATACGAAGAGACCAAAGTTTAAATAAACGGATTCGGTGTTATAACGAATCCGTAGTGATAATTTTCATGTTTTATTTTCAAAACCTTCAAGAACATCAAAGTCAGTGAAATTGCATGCTTAAACTCTGTGATTATGTATTTTAATGGGTTAAAATCAGTCTTTAGATGTTGAATAATGTTTGTATACGAATTATATCATGTGGGTATGTCTAATTTCGAGTAGGAAATAAGAAATTGGAAGAAATTGGCATGTTCTGCGATTTTTCGTGAACTGCCATTTCAGAAATCTGTACGGCCATGTATAGCATGCATGAACAGAGCATAAGAGTTATTGCCAAGCAATATGAGCCACGCCAAGAACACCATTGATTGAGTCATTGTAGCAAGCAAGCTACCAAGCAACGCCGAGAATCAATACAAAAGTGGCGCCGCATCGCCACTCTCCAGAAAATTCAAAAATGTAATTTTTTAAAATGTTTAAGTCTAACAATGTGTTAGTAAATTAATGTAATGAACATGTTAAACATGTTAGAAGTATAATGAGATGTAAATTAGATGTTTAACATGTAAATAACATAATTACATGTGAATTGAGTTATTGAATACATAATTAGTTTGATAATCATGAAGTACAAATTATGTGACAATGTGATAATTTGACTTAGTATAGTCATAACCAAAGTTTAGACAAAAGAATGATCATTGATGATTAGTTAAGTTATAATTAACTGGTATTATGAATATGAATGGTATGTAGGATTTAAATTCGAAGAACGTGATTAGTTAAAGATTAATCTATGCACGAGGCAAGTTTCCTAACCCTACTTGTCATTATTGTTCAAGTTTATTAATTACCTCGAGTAAATTATCATTACTATTATTCAAGTTCAAATGTTATATTAAAGATTTATTATCTTTTCAAAGCATGATTCAGTTATACAATAATTGTTCTATTTTATACTTCTTGAGATTATTATTCGAATTGAATATCATTATCATTGAACCTTATTAGACTAGTGAACTTTATTGATTCAACTAGTCCTTAGTTGATGAACGTTCTAAATTTTAGAACCCTTATTGAATTATCTAAACCAAACTTCCTTTGGTACGAACTCGAATGTCAAACTGAGATGAACAACCCTGCAAAGGGATTTACTTATGCGTTAGCGTTAAGATATTGTGCATAGTATGGTACTAAGGGCTGATCCCCCTAAGTACGAGTAGAAAGGTCCATAGTCTTATGACTGTTAAAGGTTTCAAGTATAACCCTTGATAACCTAAGACATAGTTCAAGGTCTTATGACCCTCAGAATTCTTTTGATTCTTGTTATTCATTCTTGATTCAAAAGTTGAGCTTTCATTTCAGATGTCTTTGATTTATTCACATGTTATTATACTATTATTTCATTATTATACTTGTGGGCAATAGTGCTCACTCTTGCTTAATAATAACATTGTAGTTAAGAACGAAAGAACTGATGAACCTTCCACTAGTAAGGGCAAGCGTAAAGTTAGCAGGTGATGAAGACTTGTTATTTTATTAGATGATGTATTTATGTTTAAGACTTGAGTTAATGATGTTGTTAAGACTTATTTGTTTATGATTCCGCACAGATGTTTAAGGTTAGTTTAACCTGGGATTGTATTATTATTATTCAGATGTTGTAACCCTTAAGGGGAAGATTTTTATTCTATCTATTGCATGGCTTGCATTTATTATGGGTAGATAGATAGATTATATTTGTATAGTGAACACCAAATCCCTTGGAATTGAAGTACCCGGATTTGGGGGTGTCACAGCTACTGGATTGATGGATACTACCTCCACTTCTTCTTCCTACATGCCGTCAAATACAGACATGAGGTCTAAGCTTTCGGAGTCTCTAGACTCCACCACAGCTATCTCAGGATCTACTGCTATGGGGTTCGGTATGATTTCTATTTGGTTTTCTGAGGCCCTTCACGACTACTGTACATCTCTATTTTCACCGACATCTACAACAACACAAAAAGTTGATTAGTAAACGTCAGTATAATAAAACACATAACATATATGATGCATTTTTATAAGGTTAACTTCTATCTTTTATTCTTTGACTTTTCTTAAGGTTATGACTTAAGGTTTTATTTTTCCCCCTTAAGTTTTATAACCTAATGCTTTGATACCAAACTGTGGCGCCCCCAAATTCGTGGGATCTTCCAACCCGATGAGATGGTGTTACACTATTGTTTCTGATTCACATAAACATTCAATTAAAATGCCTCAAAAGAATGGATATGTCTTATATATATCAAAAGAATATTTACATTTCCCCAGGTTCTTTAAAACCAATACATTGTCTTTGTCATAATATCAATATTATTTCTTACAAAATCTATACTATTACATAAGCAATCTCTGGTTCGCTTTTGCTTCTTCCTTTATCCTTGCTGGATCCATCGATGCGTTACGTCTTAGTTGCATTCATATGGTTCAAGCAAGAATGAGCCTAACTAGCTCAAACAAGTACAACAATTCTAGGAAAATAGCATGCTTGAAACATAGGAATCGTATATCTTCAATAACTGGACAAGAGTTACGAAGTACTATTGAAAATTCAAAATAGCACTTCTTTTAGAAGTTTCGTTCAAAGAAAATATTTAATCTTTTCAGGTAACTGATATTGTTGATATTACTTGCTGGGCACTCAAATGCTCATTCTTGCTTAATTTAAATGTTTTCAGCTAAGTGTGAACAAACCGAAGGATCTGCCAAGAACAAGGGGAAAGGGAAAGTTGTTGAATGAATGTTTAAGCTATTCTATGTAATAGTCTAACTTTATGATAAGGATGATAAGTACTACTATTATTATCATGTAACGAATGTTTAAAGGTTTCGTACTTGGGAACTAAACTCTGATAATATGTAAATAAAATTTGAAAATCTATATTATTGTTAATATTATTAGTATTATTACGCTTCATAGAAATGGTATCGTGAAGTACCGAGTTCGGGTTTCAAGTATCCGGATCCGGGGACTTTACAGCAGCTGAACAAGCAATCCATTAGAAGAGTTAAGTAGAGAATAAAATCTACTATCTTCTATGATTTAAAAGGTTTTTCATCACTTTTATTGCTGAGACTCAGCTTAATAAATAAACCACATCATCCCTGCACTACGGCCAAGGATATTCATTAGTGTCACGACTGTGAGGGCCCCAAATCCAGGTCCTAAATCACCTCGGATCCGTTTCGATCATTCTATACAACTATTACTATTTGCGAAAGATATAAACATAAATTGTTTATACATTAAACTTACACATAATCCCCAAGGTCGAGTAACCTTAACTTATACATAATTCATAACTTTTCTAACATATAACAACATTAATATCAAACAATACAAATCTAACTGCACGCGTCTACTAAAATTGGAACTGTCTTGGACCTTCTATTTATAGGAAAATATAGTTTCGATAATTGCACGTTTTGGGACTCAAAATATTACAGTATAATACCTTCCTCTTTTTCTTCATTTTTAATTTAGTCCTGCAAGTATTATCAAACTTGCACCACCTCCCCTAATAGTAAATAATGTGAATTAATAGTTCATTCATGTGACTCAATAGTATAATCATGTGAAAAAACTAATTACAGTATAGTACCTTCAACTATACCTCCATTTTTAATTTAGTCATGCAAGTATTATCAATCTTGCACCACCTCCCCTAATAGTACATGAATGTGAGTCAATAGTACACACATGTGAACAAATAGTTATAAGCATAAAAAATAATAGCAATTAATTTCTCATTTATCCGATTAATTACCCGATTGGTCAATATAACCTCCAGACATCAATTATTATCGAAATAAATGTCGATTTCCACTAACACTAATAATCCCAACACAATGGAACTATCAATTTCATCTTTAATCAACACAACTTATTCATCATTAATTTTATAGATCATAATATTTAATAACCAGGTCGTTCCCAGGAAAGAGGGGGCTTTCCGATAAGGATTTCTCCTTATTGGCGCGCAATTAGGTGACCAAACCTCTCCTTGACAGAACATCTAGACATTGTCAATATTGCAAATAATAATATGAATTAATTATTGATTTAATAATAATAAATATTATTAGGATGATCTTTGTGACAATAATTGAATCAATAATATGAGAGATATGATCAACAATTCTTTGTAGCAATAATTGAGTATAACTTAGTGACTTCTCACGTAAGCATCAATAATCAATCTGAGTGTGCTACTATGCAACCATGCGTATTCATTGTACTTTTACTCTAGGGTAGTTCAACAATTTTAACGATAACACTTTCGTAGTTATTTTTATAAAAGATAATTATGTCATTTTCTAACTACGACAATACTTACATTGTGGGGTCCACCAATGATTGTCTTAGTAAATGCGAATATTCCTGTTAAAACGAATATTCCCCGACCCATCGAATATTATATAACCACTTGCTTACTTTGTAAAATTTGTAAATATTACCCACAACTATAACATTATATCAAATCCACACCATAATATTCAAAAATATATTTCGAGAAAATTATTCTTTATTCATAAAAGTTGGGGTCTTACAGTACGTGCATGTGAATCAATAGTACATACATGTGAACAAATAGTTATAAGCATGTGAATTATTGGCAATTAAATGCTCATTTATCCGATTAATTACCTGATTGGTCAATATAACCTTTAGGCATCAATTATTATCGGAATAGATGTCGATTTCCACTAACACTAATAATTCAGACACAATGAAAATATCAATTTCATCTGTAATCAATACAAACGTATTCATCATTAATATTATAACTCACAATATTTAACAACCAGATCATTCCTAGGAAAGAGAGGGCTTTTCGATAAGGATTTCTCCCTATTGGCGCGCAATTAGGTGACCAAACCTCTCCTTGATAGAACTTTCTAGACATTGTCTGTAAGACCCCAACTTTTATGAATAAAAGATGAATTTTCTATAAATATCATTTTTGAATATTATGGAATGAATTTAATATAATAGTTGTGGGTAATATTTATAAATTTTGCAAAGTAAGCAAGTTGTTATATAATATTCGATTGGTCGGGGAATATTCGTTTTAACAGGGAATATTCATACAACGGCACAATCATTGGTGGACCCCACAACGGAATTATTGTCGGATTGAGAAAACGACAAAAATACTTTATGAAAATAACGGCGGAAGTTTTACTGTTAACTGTTGAAACACCCGGTGTTAAAAGTACGATGAATCTGGCGTAGTTTACAAAGAGTTACACAAGTTTTGATTATTGATGCTTACGTGAGAAGTCACTCGCTTTTTTTCAATTATTGTTACGATAATTCTTTGCATAGTATCTCACGTTATTTGATTCAATTATTGTCAATATTTTATTTATTATTAAATCAATAATTGAGCGACAAGGTTATTAATATTATTATTTATGATATTAACGATGTCTAAAAGTTACATCGAGGAGAGGTTTGATCACCTAATTGCGCGCCAATAGGGAGAAATCCTTATTGGAAAGCCCCCTCTTTCCTGGGAACGACATGGTCGATTAATATTGTGAATTATAATAATGATGATAAATGTTGTTAAAAATATTGAGAGGAAAATTTTTATGAGGTAATTGTTATAAATTTTGCTTATTATTTGAACCCTCACTTACCCATTTTTTAAAACAGTCGGAGAAAGTTATCTCAGTTTCGTTTTATTTCTTATATATATATGTGTGTATTATATATATATATATATATATATATATATAACAAAAGTGATGATGGGAATGGTGGGTGGGGGAGTGTGTACGTGTGTTGGAGGGAGTATTATTGTTAGTATATTATATATATAAAAAGTGTGTGGATGTGTGTTTGAAAAGGATGTTAGTGGAGGAATTTTGTGGTAGAATTGGTAAGCCTTTGCCGAAAGGCAAAGGTTATAAATATATTTATTGTGACGCCCCCAAAATAGGTATACATCACTCATTCTGAGTCGCCAAATACATGGTACAGAAACAACTATAACTTCATTAATACAATTGTCGTGCAAAATACGGCAACACATAAACTGTGAGTTTAAATACAAATATTGTCTTCTAGACAATATCCACACTCAAATAAGTCTTCATTACAATTATCGATACACTATTTTACAAAATAGTGAGGACTACTAAAACAACTGTCTTGAACCATTACTCCACACCCCGACTAGTTCATTTATATTCTCGTCTCCTAAAAAAAAGAAAAATGGAACAAAAAGGAAAAGGGTGAGCTCAACTAGTCGATAAAGAATATTATGACTAAGATAATGTACAAAAATTATCCTTAGTCTTCACGAGGAAAAATCGATAGAATACAATAGACAACAATTTTATATCAACAACTGCGGTGTGAAACAACAATTCATTAGAAGAGTTAAGTAGAGAATGCAATCTACTATCATCTATGAATTTAAAAGTCCATCATCGATATTTTATCCCTGTAACATCAATCAATATACATCATAAATCAAATATTCATCTTTGCACTACAGGCCAAAGATATTCACCAGTTGGTCATGTTCATCTAACCACCTGTTCATCTTTGCACTACGGGCCAAAGATATTCATCATAAAATCATTCATCTTTGCACTACAGGCCAAAGATATTCAGTTATATCATCATTTAGGACGGAGGATGATGAAAAATATTTTAAAGAAAACGAATCCAGTGAAACAAAAGAACAAATATTAGGGATTCATACTTTAAATAACCCAAGTTCAAAAATACTTCATAAATAACCAAAGTGGAGTAAAATTCAAGAATGAAGACCAAAACATAGATCCAATCAAAGATAGGAACTATAACAGACAATCTTGGACACAGAAAAGAAATTTAATTTTTCTGTGAATATTATCGTATTCGTGAATAGTGTATATTATCACGTGAATAGTGTCGAGTATCGTGAATAGTAACTCTGACACTAAAAGATAGAAATTTCAAAAAAAATCATCATGCTTCGTGAATAGTATTCGTGAATAGTAACTCATGAATAGTAACTCATGAATAGTAACTCGTAAATAGTAACTCATGAATAGTAACTCGTGAATAGTAACTCATGAATAGTAATTCCGACATGAAAAAGTTCCAAATTTGATAAAAAGTTCCAACCAATATTTCGGCATAATGATATTGAAGAAATAATATCACTTACGAAGAAAATAACATCTCTTACCTCAAAAGGATAGTATTTCTTCTTTGGAATCTTTGGATATAGTCTTCGAAAGAACTTGCACCGTATAGCAATACTCAAAGTACTAAAATACTCACAAAATATGCTCGATATTATAGAGAGAGAAATAGAGAGAAATCTTTAGTTTCTAGTGTGATTTTCAATTCTAACCTAAGCAACCTATTTATAGGAAAAGGCTTAGAACACCAAAGCAGAAAATTGAATATTATAATAATATATATAATCAAATTTCCTATGCCCACTTCCTTAGATCTGAATTCAGCCATTTACATCACATGCAAGACCCACAATAATGACCAAAAACGTTTTTCATATTAAAAATAATTAAAACTTCCAAAAATCAATTATTTCGGAACTTCGAAACTTCAATAATTTATAATAAATAATACATTATCAGAAAAATTGAATTTCAGCGAATTTGTATAGGAAATTCAATTCTCTACAACTTTTATAGAAGAAAGTTTTTACAAATTCCAAACAAAATTGACCTAAATCCACATACTGAACGATTTTCTGAGCCATAATCAAATTTTGATCAAGAAATGGGTCCACCAACATGTTTAACATGTTTTAAACAACTTTGCAACAAAAATACTCTTCCTCCTCATATACTCATATATCCCACATTCATTGTAAAAATATCATCATTATTCTATTATAATAATATAATAAAATATTATTTTATTAGAAAAGATAAAATATCAATTTTAACAATTGTCACTTTAAAAATTTCTCCATCTATATCCACATAAAATCAATATTTTCCTCATCATATAAATCAATAATTAATTATTCACAAATAATATTACTGAGAATCACAAGATCGGGCAATCGGTAGCCTCTCTAGGAAAGAGGGGCTTTCAATAAGAATTTCTCTTCTTTGGCCTTGCAATTAGGTGACAAAACCTCTCCATGTACGTAACTTTCTAGACATTGCCAATAATGTTTTCTAATAATATTATTAGGATAATATGAATTATTGCTTCGATAATGGAAAATACTGTGTAGTGACAATTATTGAAACAACAGTAATATAAAACCTTCCTCTTTTTCTTCATTTTTAATTTAGTCCTGCAAGTATTATCAAACTTGCACCACCTCCCCTAATAGTAAATAATGTGAATTAATAGTTCATTCATGTGACTCAATAGTATAATCATGTGAAAAAACTAATTACAGTATAGTACCTTCAACTATACCTCCATTTTTAATTTAGTCATGCAAGTATTATCAATCTTGCACCACCTCCCCTAATAGTACATGAATGTGAGTCAATAGTACACACATGTGAACAAATAGTTATAAGCATATAAAATAATAGCAATTAATTTCTCATTTATCCGATTAATTACCCGATTGGTCAATATAACCTCCAGACATCAATTATTATCGAAATAAATGTCGATTTCCACTAACACTAATAATCCCAACACAATGGAACTATCAATTTCATCTTTAATCAACACAACTTATTCATCATTAATTTTATAGATCATAATATTTAATAACCAGGTCGTTCCCAGGAAAGAGGGGGCTTTCCGATAAGGATTTCTCCTTATTGGCGCGCAATTAGGTGACCAAACCTCTCCTTGACAGAACATCTAGACATTGTCAATATTGCAAATAATAATATGAATTAATTATTGATTTAATAATAATAAATATTATTCAGATGATACTGTGACAATAATTGAATCAATAATATGAGAGATATGATGCAACAATTACTGTAGCAATAATTGAGTATAACTGAGTGACTTCTCACGTAAGCATCAATAATCAATACCGTGTGCTACTATGCAACCCACGCCAGACATATTATTTTTTACTTTTACCGGGTAGTTCAACAATTTTAACGGTAACACTTTCGCCATTATTTTTATAAAAAGATAATTATGTCATTTTCTAACTACGACAATACTTCTGTTGTGGGGTCCACCAATGATTGTGCCGTCGTACGAATATTCCCTGTTAAAACGAATATTCCCCGACCCATCGAATATTATATAACCACTTGCTTACTTTGTAAAATTTGTAAATATTACCCACAACTATAACATTATATCAAATCCACACCATAATATTCAAAAATATATTTCGAGAAAATTATTCTTTATTCATAAAAGTTGGGGTCTTACAAAGATGCGTGCATGTGAATCAATAGTACATACATGTGAACAAATAGTTATAAGCATGTGAATTATTGGCAATTAAATGCTCATTTATCAGATTAATTTACGATTGGTCAATATAACCTTTAGGCATCAATTATTATCGGAATAGATGTCGATTTCCACTAACACTAATAATTGGATACAATGAAAATATCAATTTCATCGTAATCAATACAAACGTATTCATCATTAATATTATAACTCACAATATTTAACAACCGAGATCATTCCTAGGAAAGAGATGGCTTTTCGATAAGGATTTCTCTATCATTGGCAAGCAATTAGGTGACCAAACCTCTCCTTTATAGAACTTTCTAGACATTATGCGTAAGACCCCAACTTTTATGAATAAAAGATGAATTTTCTATAAATATCATTTTTGAATATTATGGAATGAATTTAATATAATAGTTGTGGGTAATATTTATAAATTTTGCAAAGTAAGCAAGTTGTTATATAATATTGATTGGGTGGGAATATTCGTTTTAACGGGAAATATTCATACTGGCGGCACAATCATTGGTGGACCTAGCGGAATTATTGTCGGATTGAGAAAAGCGACAAAAAATACTTTATGAAAATAACGGCGGAAGTTTTACTGTTAAGCTGTTGAAACACCCGATTGTTAAAAGTACAAGATGTCTGCGTAGTTACTGATAGCACAAGGTTTTGATTATTGATGCTTACGTGAGAAGTCACTCAGTTTTTTTCAATTATTGTTACAGTAATTGCTGCATAGTATCTCACGTTATTTGATTCAATTATTGTCAATATTTTATTTATTATTAAATTAATAATTGAGACGACAAGGTTATTAATATTATTATTTATGATATTAACGATGTCTAAAAGTTCTGTCAAGGAGAGGTTTGATCACCTAATTGCGCGCCAATAGGGAGAAATCCTTATTGGAAAGCCCCCTCTTTCCTGGGAACGACATGGTCGATTAATATTGTGAATTATAATAATGATGATAAATGTTGTTAAAAATATTGAGAGGAAAATTTTTATGAGGTAATTGTTATAAATTTTGCTTATTATTTGAACCCCCACTTACCCATTTTTTAAAACAGTCGGAGAAAGTTATCTCAGTTTCGTTTTATTTCTTATATATATATGTGTGTATATATATATATATATATATATATATATAAAAAAAGTGATGATGGGAATGGTGGGTGGGGGAGTGTGTACGTGTGTTGGAGGGAGTATTATTGTTAGTATATTATATATATAAAAAGTGTGTGGATGTGTGTTTGAAAAGGATGTTAGTGGAGGAATTTTGTGGTAGAATTGGTAAGCCTTTGCCGAAAGGCAAAGGTTATAAATATATTTATTGTGACGCCCCCAAAATAGGTATACATCACTCATTCTGAGTCGCCAAATACATAAATGTAGAAACAACTATAACTTCATTAATACAATTGTCGTGCAAAATACGGCAACACATAAACTGTGAGTTTAAATACAAATATTGTCTTCTAGACAATATCCACACTCAAATAAGTCTTCATTACAATTATCGATACACTATTTTACAAAATAGTGAGGACTACTAAAACAACTGTCTTGAACCATTACTCCACACCCCGACTAGTTCCCGCTATATTCTCGTCTCCTAAGAAGAAAAATGGAACAAAAAGGAAAAGGGTGAGCTCAACTAGTCCAGTAAAGAATATTATGACTAAGATAATGTACAAAAAATTATCCTTAGTCTTCAACAGGGAAAAATCTGATAGAATACAATAGACAACAATTTTTATATCAACAACTGCAGCGGAAACAACAATTCATTAGAAGAGTTAAGTAGAGAATGCAATCTACTATCATCTATGAATTTAAAAGTCCATCATCGATATTTTATCCCTGTAACATCAATCAATATACATCATAAATCAAATATTCATCTTTGCACTACAGGCCAAAGATATTCACCCGATTAGTCATGTTCATCTAACCACTGTTCATCTTTGCACTACTGGGCCAAAGATATTCATCATAAAATCATTCATCTTTGCACTACACGGGCCAAAGATATTGGTTATATCATCATTTAGACGGAGGATGATGAAAAATATTTTAAAGAAAACGAATCCAGTGAAACAAAAGAACAAATATTAGGGATTCATACTTTAAATAACCCAAGTTCAAAAATACTTCATAAATAACCAAAGTGGAGTAAAATTCAAGAATGAAGACCAAAACATAGATCCAATCAAAGATAGGAACTATAACAGACAATCTTGGACACAGAAAAGAAATTTAATTTTTCTGTGAATATTGTCGTATTCGTGAATAGTGTCGTATACGTGAATAGTGTCGTATACGTGAATAGTAACTCTGACACTAAAAGATAGAAATTTCAAAAAAAATCATCATGCTTCGTGAATAGTATTCGTGAATAGTAACTCATGAATAGTAACTCATGAATAGTAACTCGTAAATAGTAACTCATGAATAGTAACTCGTGAATAGTAACTCATGAATAGTAACTCATGAATAGTAATTCCGACATGAAAAAGTTCCAAATTTGATAAAAAGTTCCAACCAATATTTCGGCATAATGATATTGAATAAATAATATCACTTACGAAGAAAATAACATCTCTTACCTCAAAAGGATAGTATTTCTTACTGGAATACTGGATATAGTGCTGAAAGAACTTGCACCGTATAGCAATACTCAAAGTACTAAAATACTCACAAAATACGCTCGATATTATAGAGAGAGAAATAGAGAGAAATCTTTAGTTTCTAGTGTGATTTTCAATTCTAACCTAAGCAACCTATTTATAGGAAAAGGCTTAGAACACCAAAGCAGAAAATTGAATATTATAATAATATATATAATCAAATTTCATATGCCCACTTCCTTAGATCTGAATTCAGCCATTTACATCACATGCAAGACCCACAATAATGACCAAAAACGTTTTTCATATTAAAAATAATTAAAACTTCCAAAAATCAATTATTTCGGAACTTCGAAACTTCAATAATTCATAATAAATAGCCCTGTTATCAGAAAATTCGAATTTCGCGAATTTGTATAGGAAATTCAATTCTCTACAACTTTGCAGAAGAAAGTTTTTCCAAATTCCAAACAAAAATTGACCTAAATCCACATACGAACGATTTTACAGGCCATAATCAAATTTCAGTCAAGAAATGGGTCCACCAACATGTTTAACATGTTTTAAACAACTTTGCAACAAAAAATACTCTTCCTCCTCATATACTCATATATCCCACATTCATTGTAAAATATCATCATTATTCTATTATAATAATATAATAAAATATTATTTTATCAGAAAAGATAAAATATCAATTTTTAACAATTGTCACTTTAAAAAATTTTCTCCATCTATATCCACATAAAATCAATATTTTCCTCATCATATAAATCAATAATTAATTATTCACAAATAATATTACAGAATCACAAGATCTTTGGCAATCGGCCGCTACAGAAAGAGGGGCTTTCAATAAGAATCTCTCACTACTGGGCGCAATTAGGTGACAAAACCTCCATAGATGAGAACTTTCTAGACATTGCCAATAATGTTTTCTAATAATATTATTAGGATAATATGAATTATTGCTTCGATAATGGAAAATCTTTGTAGTAGTGACAATTATTGAAACAACAAGTAATATAAAATATCAATATGACAATTATTGAATCAATAAAATAAAATCTTTGAGCAAAGAATTCTCGTAACAATTATTGAGTAGTGCCTTCTTACGTAAGAATAAATAATTGGTGCAATACCGTGTGCTACTGTGCAACAACGCGTATTACTGTGTTTTAACCACCGGGTATTCCGACAATATTTACGGTAACAACTACGCCGTTATTTATAAACAACTTATACTTGTCGTTTTCTTCATTCAATCGCTTTCCGTTATGGGCCCACAAAAGACTGCACCGTCGTACGAATATTCCCCAACAGCAAGAATATTCCACGACCAAATGAATATTCTCCGACAACAATGAGTATTTTATAACCACCTGCTTATTTTAAAATATTTGCGCATTTTACCCATAACTAACCACATTAATCAATTCAACCCTTACTATTTCTAAATAATAATTAGAGAAATTAAATCTTTATTTATAAAAAGTTGGGGTCTTACAACCTCCCCTCCTTATGAAATTTCGTCCTCGTCCTATCCAAGATCTTGACTGGTACCTCCTCGTACGTTAAATCTTCTGCTATCTCATCTGGTTCTAACTCAATAATGTGGTTCGGGTCGTCCACATATTTACGTAACATTGATACACAAAAAAAACGTTATAAACATGGGTCATACTTGGCGGTAAAAAGAATCTATAGGCCACCGTTCCTATTCGATCAAGGATTTCAAATGGACTAATAAATCGAAGGTTTGAGCTTTCCTCACATCGCCGATTCTCACTTTTGGAATAACGACTTCTTTCATCTTCTACTCATATTCATCAACTCCAAGTCTGTAGCTTGAGCAACTTTAAATTTATCGATTAAAGTCGATTCTAATCGTATATTCGTTATCTTCACGTACGTTCTTGGAATCTTTAACTCTATCTCCATCTTCGGTAAGTCATATGAAATGGGTCTTTGTGTTAACAATATCGCACTCGTAAACACTTACGATCTTTTACTCAACGCGTCAGCTACCACGTCCATTTTTATTTTTTTTTCCAGGATGGTATTGAATGGTATGGTCGTAATCTTTCAACAGCTCGAGCCAACGTCGTTGCCGCATGTTGAGTTCTTGGAAGCTCTTTTCATATTCCTCGTTCCATTCGAATTTTGTATCTCTACGAGTCAACTGAGTTAATGGAGTAGCGATTCGAGAAAATCTTTCCATGAATCTCTGATAATAACCAACTAAGCCTAGAAAGCTACGTATTTCGATTACTGACTTAGGTTGCTCTCAACTATAACTCATATCCCAATCTTGGATAGCACGTCACAATGGTACCTATCATTTTAATATCACACAAATATGGCGTCCCCTACGGAGAGTCTGGCTTCGGTGCATTCCACAAAGGAAGTCACCAGATAGAGGCTAGGTACCAACTCCTGTAGTTAGATTTTTAACTCCTGAAGTTCAATAGGAGCCATTCTATATGAGATTTTAGAAATGGGTTTTGTACCGGGTTCAAAGTCGATACAAAATTCAATATCACACTCACGGTGTAGGCCAGAAATTCTTTGAAATACATCAGGAAATTTTCTAACAATAGAAATATCATTCAAATCTGACGTATTTTTATTCAAGTCCATAACATGGGCTAAGAAAACTTAACATCCGTTTTTCAATAAACGAATGACTTTATGTCTTGATATGAAAGTGTTTGACTTCAATGGTTTGGTTGCTTAAATTCGACTAACAGGTTGCTTAGGAATATGAAAACTAACAACCTTACAAAAGCAATCAATTTTGGCATGATGAGTAGTTAATCAATCAATCCCCAAAATTACATCAAAAGCAAGTATCTTTAAAGAAATAAGGTCAACAGGTAATGTGATGGTGCCAACTTGGATCAAACAAGATTTATAAAAAAGTGGATGTAACCTAAAGTTTCTCATAACGGAGTTTCAACGAGATAAGTCAAAGTCTAATTTTCTCCTAATCAAGTTTAAACGTTGAGTATAAGCAGGAGAGATAAATGAATGGGTAGAACCGGTATCTAATAAGGTATAAACTTCGTAAGAATTTATAATTAACTAACCCTTGCTAACTTCGTTCGGGTTCCTCGCATTCTGACCAGTCACGAAAAACGCTCTTCCAGGAACCGTTGACTTTGACTTTTCTGGGACAGCCTTTTGAGTCACCATCCCCGCCGGACTGGGTTTCGATACCGTACAATCTCGAGCAATATGACCTTCTTTTCCACAATTATAACATACCTTGGAAGGTTGTGAATAGTTTGGACTTATGTGTCCCTCTTCTCCGCATCTGTAGCATCTAACTGGCGGTCTTTCTCCTCCTCTAAAATTTGTTGTTGGTGTTGGTGCCGACGTCTTCCTGTCATTGTTAAATCTTCTCTTCTTGAAATTTCCACTTGAGTTATTTCTTCTATTATCTTGGCCAGGATTACTACCGAAGTGGTTACCATTTCTGGCATGATAATTTCCTCCACGATGGTTATCATTGTTTCGATGACCGTTGCCATCGTAATACGATTATCGTGAGTTGTTGGTCATTATTCTTGATTGAGTGACTCATTATCGCGCTCAATAATTGAGCCCTATTCATAACATCCGAATATAAACAAAGTTTGTGAGAAATGAGGTATTGGCGTATTTTGGGTTTCAAACCTTGCGAAACATTCGTGTCATTCTCTCCTCATTATCAACCAAATGGGATGCAAATCGAGATAACTCAAGCAAACTTAGCTTCAGATTTGTGACACGTTCATATTGTTTTGCTCCAGCTTGATGAACTCTACCTCCTTCATGTGACGAATACTTTCGGGAAAGTACTTGTCGTTGAACAATTCTTGGAACTTCTCCCAAGACATCTTCAATGTGATAGGCTGAGTACGCTTTACGGATTCCCACCAATAATCTACCTCTCCTCGCAACATGAAAGTGGCGAAAGGAACCTTTTGCTCCTCTGAGCATCCCAAGACATCAAATATCTTAGTGATCTGCTTTATCCACATCTCTACCGTAAGTGGTTCTGGCTTTCCCAAAAACTTCGGCGGTCCTAACTCCTTGAACTGCTTAGCAGTGACCATTCGTAAGTTGTCAGTGTTTCCACCTGCATTTTGAACTGTAGTCTTTCTCGTTTGGTTTTGCATGAATTCTAGAGTTCCTAAACATACCATCGTTCATCATCTGCTCAGTGGTGTTGTTCACAGGAGGAACATTGCCAGCCTGTTGCACGTTCTCTTCATTAGTGAGCAAAGGTGTCTCCACGGTCTCATTTACTCCACTATTAAAATTCTCAGTCGACATTCTTAAATACTGCCATAAAATAAGGGTTAATTAAACAAATTAACAAATCACATAATACACCTATATTATGAATTCCACCAACAAATAAGCTTAGTAGGACACACTAGCGAAGGATTTTACAATCTCTCCCTCCTAGTTCTATTCCCGATCTCCGCTGGAGATCATATCCTAAGCTCGATATTAAATTGTGACGCCCCCAAAATAGGTATACATCACCCATTCTGAGTCGCCAAATACATGGTACATAAACAACTACAACTTCATTAATACAATTGTCGTGCAAAATACAACAACACATAAACTGTGAGTTTAAATACAAATATTGTCTTCTAAACAATATCCACACTCAAATAAGTCCACATTACAATTATTGATACACTATTTTACAAAATAGTGAGGACTACTAAAACAACTATCTTGAACCATTACTCCACACCCCGACTAGTTCCCGCTATATTCTCGTCTCCTAAGAAGAAAAATGGAACAAAAAGGAAAAGGGTGAGCTCAACTAGTCCAGTAAAGAATATTATGACTAAGATAATGTACAACAAATTATCCTTAGTCTTCAACAGGGAAAAATCTGATAGAATACAATAGACAACAAGTTTTAGATCAACAACTGCAGCGGAAACAACAATTCATTAGAAGAGTTAAGTAGAGAATGAAATCTACTATCATCTATGAATTTAAAAGTCCATCATCGATATTTTATCCTTGTAACATCAATCAATATACATCATAAATCAAATATTCATCTTTGCACTACTGAAAAAAGATATTCACCATTGGTCATGTTCATCTAAACACTGTTCATCTTTGCACTACTGAGCCAAAGATATTCATCATAAAATCATTCATCTTTGCACACTGTGCCAAAAAGAGATTAGGATTATATCATCATTTAGGACGGAGGCTGATGAAAAATATTTTAAAGAAAACGAATCCAGTGAAACAAAAGAACAAATATTAGGGATTCGTACTTTAAATAACCCAAGTTCAAAAATAATTCATAAATAACCAGAGTGGAGTAAAATTCAAGAATGAAGACCAAAACATAGATCCAATCAAAGATAGGAACTATAACAGACAATCTTGGACACAGAAAAGAAAATTTAATTTTTCTGTGAATAGTGTCGTATTTGTGAATAGTGTCGTATACGTGAATAGTAACTCCGACACTAAAAGATAGAAATTTCACAAAAAAATCATCATGCTTCGTGAATAGTATTCGTGAATAGTAACTCGTGAATAGTAACTCATGAATAGTAACTCGTAAATAGTAACTCATGAATAGTAATCCTGACATGAAAAAGTTCCAAATTTAATAAAAAGTTCCAACAAATATTTCGGCATAATGATATTGAAGAAATAATATCACTTACGAAGAAAATAACATCTCTTACCTCAAAAGGATAGTATTTCTTCTTTGGAATCTTTGGATATAGTCTTTGAAAGAACTTGCACCGTATAGCAATACTCAAAGTACTAAAATACTCACAAAATACGCTCGATATTATAGAGAGAGAAATAGAGAGAAAACTTTAGTTTCTGGTGTGATTTTCAATTCTAACATAAGCACCCTATTTATAGGAAAAGGCTTAGAACACCAAAGCAGAAAATTGAATATAATAATAATATATATAATCAAATTTCCTACGCCCACTTCCTTAGATCTGAATTCAGCCATTTACATCACATGCAAGACCCACAATAACGACCAAAAACGTTTTTCATATTAAAAATAATTAAAACTTTCAAAAATCAATTATTTCAGAACTTCGAAACTTCAATAATTCATAATAAATAGCCCTTTTATCAAAAAATTCGAATCTCGCGTATTTTTATAGGAAATTCAATTCTCTACAACTTTGCAGAAGAAAAGTTTTTCCAAATTCCAAACAGAAATTGACCAAAATTCACATACGGACGATTTTACAGGCCATAATCAAATTTCAGTCAAGAAATGGGTCCACCAACATGTTTAACATGTTTTAAACAACTTTTGCAACAAAAATACTCTTCCTCCTCATATACTCATATATCCCACATTCATTGTAAAAATATCATCATTATTCTATTATAATAATATAATAAAATATTATTTTATTAGAAAAGATAAAATATCAATTTTTAACAATTGTCACTTTAAAAATTTTCTCCATCTATATCCACATAAAATCAATATTTTCCTCATCATATAAATCAATAATTAATTATTCATAAATAATATTCTGGAATCACGATAATGGCAACTGTGGTGCTCCTAAGAAAGAGGGGCTTTCAATAAGAATTTCTCCTACTAAATGGTAGCAATTAGGTGACCAAACCTCTCCTTAGACAGAACTTTCTAGACATTGCCAATAATGTTTTCTAATAATATTATTCAGATAATATAAATTATTGCTTCGATAATGGAAAATACTGTATAGTGACAATTATTGAAACAACAGTAATATAAAATATCAACACAGCAATAATTGAATCGATAAAATAAAATACTGAACAGTAATTACTGTAATAATTATTGAGTAGTGCCTTCTTACGTAAGAATCAATAATTGGTGCAATACCATGTGCTACTGTGCAATAACGCGTATTACTATGTTTTAACCACCGGGTATTCCAACAGTATTGACGGTAACAACTACGCCGTTAAACAACTTATACTTGTCGTTTTCTTCATCCAATCGCTTTCCGTTATGGGCCCACAAAAGACTGCACCGTCGTACGAATATTCCCCGACAGCAAAAATATTCCAAGACCAAACGAATATTCTCCGACAATAATGAGTATTTTATAACCACCTGCTTATTTTAAAATATTTGCGCATTTTACCCATAACTAAACACATTAATCAATTCAACCCTTACTATTTCAAAATAATAATTAGAGAAATTAAATCTTTATTTATAAAAAGTTGGGGTCTTACATTTATATTTTATAAGTTTTGTTTTATTAGATTTTAAATAGAATATATTATATTTTATTGTAAACCAATCTGGACCGTCCGTTTAAAAGTAAATCAATCTGGACCGTTCATGAATTAGTTACTATGCAGTCCATTCTTCTATAAATAGAAGCTCATTCCTTCATTATTTCTTATTTAATTCACTTTGAAACTCTAGAGAGAAATTATAAAGAAACTATAGAAAAGTATTCGCTACTTCCCTACTCTTATATTCGATTTCTTTTACTGAAGGAGTATTATTTCTTTTGTATTCATGAAGAGAACTTACATTTCTTCCATTCTTTATTATTTTCTTTGGAATAACCAAGATATCTGTGGACTACCCTATACTTGGTGACATTCTTCTATTATTTACATCTTTATTAATATTACATTTGGAATATCCTGTTTGTCGCTTTTCTACATTGGACACATGGTTCCATCTTTATTATTATTACATTGGAACATCCTGCCGGTTATAATTTTGCACGACACGGTTTCTATTACTTATTATTACATTGGAATAACACTACATATGCAAGTACCGCATGCATGGTGATTTCTTTTGTTATTCCATTCGTTATTATACTCAGTTGGTTAAAGTTTTGAATTCTATACTCCATGAAATTAGTGGAATATCCTTGATATTTGTGGTTCATCCAGTATCTTTTCATGAAAATATTCTTCTGAGCATTCTTGAATTTTACTCTACAAAGCAGTATCATGTTGACAATTTGGACGTTATTAGTTTCTAGATAAATTAATTCTTGAACTTGTTTTATTGAATTCTTATATCATTGTCATCATCCTCATGTTTATATTATGTTGAAAGTCATCTGTGGCCTGTAGTGCATAGATGGACTTGGTATGATTATGACCAGGGATTATTCGGTATAATCATAACCGAAATATTACAAATGATGTGATAAAAGTCCTCATTGGCCCGTAGTGCCTTGATGGATAGTTGTTGGCATGATCATGACCATTAATGAATACACAAATATTCTTGGCCCATAGTACATGGATAATTGTGGTCGTGAAACTAAAGAATATCCTTGGTCGTGGTGCAGGGGTGATTCGATGATGTGGATTATTTATTAAGTTGAGTCCCAGCGATAAAAGTCATGAAAAACCTTTTAAATCATAGAAGATAGTAGATTTTATTCTCTACTTGACTCTTCTAATGGATTGCTTATTCCGCTGCAGTTAAACTTGATGTTTGTTATATTTTATCAGTTTAACACTGTTGAAGGCTAATGATAATTTATTCTGCATTATCTTAGTCATAATATTTCTTACTGGGCTAGTTAAGCTCACCTTTTCTTTCACTGTTCTCTTCAAGAAATGAGAATATAGCTGGGACGAGTCGGGGAACGGAGTGATGGACCAGATGATAGTATTAGTAGTCCTCACTATTCTGTTAAATAGTGTGACAATAAATGTAATGAGGACTTATTCTGAGAGTGGATATTGTCTAGAAGACAGTATTTGTATTAAAACTCACAGCTCTCTTGTTGTATATTAAGATTGTATTTGTATTATGTACCATATATTTGGCGACTCAGAATAGATGATGTATACCTATTTTGGGGACGTCACAGTTGGTATCAAAGCTTAGGGATATGATCCCTGGCTAAGATGTGAGAATAGAACTAGGAGAGGAGAGACGGGGAATTCCTTCGCTAGTATGACCTACCTAAGTTTTTTTTGTGTATTTAATTGGTCGGTCATAATGTAGGGATAATATGTTACATGTCAATTAACCTTTTGTTTTGTGGCAGTATCTGAAAATGACATCCGAGAATGTTGAGAATAGCAATGGAGCACAGGCGACCGTTGATTCACCATATATTAATAATCAGGATAATGTGCATCAGGAAGGCGACAATCCTCATGCAAACAACAACACTGGCCAAATGATGAATGATGGAATGTTTAGAGGCTTTATGCAATTTATGCAACAGCAGGCTAGAGCGGCTCCTGTCCAAAATATAGGTGGAACCACTGGAAACTCTTGGACAGTCACCGCTAAACAGTTCAAGGAGCTGGGACCACCGGAGTTTATTGGAGAGCCAAAACCACTTAAAGCGGAATCATGGATAAAGTAGATCACCAAGATATTTGATGTCTTAGGATGCTCCGAGGAGCAAAAGGTTCCCTTTGCCGCCTTTATGTTGCGAGGAGATGCAGATTACTGGTGGGAATTGGTAAAGCGTACTCAATCGGCCGCATTGAAAATGTCTTGGGAGAAGTTCCAAGAACTATTCAATGACAAGTACTTTCCTGAAAGTATTCGTCACATGAAGGAGGTGGAGTTCATCAAGTTGGAACAGAATAATATGATCGTGTCGCAGTACGAAGCAAAGTTTTCCGAGTTGTCCCGGTTTGCGTCCCACTTGGTGGATAATGAGGAGAGAATGACGTGAATGTTTTTAAGAGGTTTAAAGTCGGAGATACGTCAACATCTTATTTCTCATAAAGCGTGTTTGTATTAGGATGTTGTAAATATGGCTCGATTAGTAGAAGCGCGATAACGAGTTAACATAACCAAAGAAGCGGTAAACAAAATGATAATACCAATGAGAAGCGATCGGAAGCGGTGATAACAAGCGTGGAGGAAATCAACGGGGCGAAGTGGTAACCACTTGATTGGTAATCGAGGCCAAAACAATAAGAATGGACATTTCAAAAGAAGAGATTCAACAATGATGGAAGACGCGTCGGCCAACACCGTTGTTAAGGAAGGAGAAAGACCACCTATCATATGCTTCAAATGCGGAGGGAGGGACACATCAGTCCAAACTGCGTGATGCCGCCCAAAGCATGTTATAATTATGGAAGAGAAGGTCACTTAGCCCAATTTTTTCGTTCATACAGAAGACAAGTTCAGCCGGGATGGAGGCACAAAAAGCCGTCCCAAAAAGTCAAAGCCGGTAGTCTGAGGAGAGTGTTTGTTGTGACCTCCCGGAAAGAAAGAAAGAAACCCGAATGAGGTCATCACAGGTAAGCTTATCATAAACTCTATGAAGTCTATACTTTATTTGATCTACGGTTCTACCCATTTTTTTATTTCTCTCCTACTTGCACTCAACGATTAAATTTGACTCGTTGGGAGAAATTAGACTTTGACTTATCATTCGTGCAAACTACTTGCATTTGATGTGATTTGGGAGAAACATTCATTACATCCACTATTTATAAGTCTTGTTTGGTTCAAATCGAATTACCCTCACATTAAATCAATCGATCTTATTTCATTGAAAATACTTGTCAAGCTTTCTTAGCTCATGTCACGGATCTAAAAAAAAATACGTCAGTTTTGAATGATATTTCTATTGTTAATAAATTCCCTGATGTATTCCCTGAAGAACTTCCTGGCCTACCCCCAGAGCATGAAATTGAGTTTTGTATTGACCTTGAACCCGGTACAAAACCCATTTCCAAAGCCCCATATCGAATGGCTCCTATTGAACTTCAGGAGTTAAAGACCCAACTACAGGAATTGTTAGACATTGGCTTTATTTGTCCTAGTACTTCTCCTTGGGATGCTCTTGTTACTATTCGTGAAGAAGAAAGATGGGAGTATCGCGACTTTGTATTGATTATCGGGAGTTGAATCATGTCACCATCAAAAATAGGTACCCATTTGCGCGTATTGATGACTGTTTGACCCGGTTGCAAGGAGACAAATTCTTTTCAAAGATTGATCTTCGTTAGGATATCACTAATTGAAGATTAGAACATATGACATTCCAAAGGCGACTTTTCGCCGAACTCGGTATGGGCATTATGAATTCCTAGTCATGTCTTTTGGATTGACTAATGCTCCTCTTTTGCCTTCATGGATATGATGAACAAGAGTATTCAAAGAATATTTGGATCACTTTGTGGTCGTCTTTATTGATGACATCCTTATTTATTCCAAAAGCCGTGAAGATCATGAGCAACACTTGAGGCTGACACTCCAAAAGCTTCGTGAATACAAGCTTTATGCCAAGTTGAAGAAATGTGAGTTCTAGCTTGAGGAAGTAGCATTCCTTGGTTACGTAGTATCAAGTCATGGAATATCAGTTGACCCGGCAAAGATTGAAGCAATTAAAAGTTGGGAGCAACCTAAATCAGTGACCGAAGTACGTAGCTTTCTCGGCTTAGCTGGTTATTATCAGAGATTCGTGGAAGGATTTTCTTGAATAGCTACTCCATTAACTCAGCTGACTCGGAAAGATACAAAGTTCGGTTGGAGCAAAGAATGTGAGAAGAGTTTTCAAGAACTCAAGAGGAGACTCATTTCAGCACCTGTTCTAACAATACCATCTGGCTCGGAGGGATTTGTCATTTACAGTGATGCTTCGGGTAAAGGGTTGGGATGTGTTCTCATGCAACATGGGAAAGTCATAGCCTATGCCTCAAGACAACTCAAAGAATATGAGAGGAATTATCCTACTCATGACCTAGAGTTAGCGGTATTGTTGTCTTCGCACTTAAAATTTGGAGGCATTACTTGTATGGGAGAAGGTGGAGATCTTTACGGATCATAAAAGCCTCAAATATTTCTTCACTAAAAGGAACTCAACATGCGACAAACGACGTTGGCTTGAACTATTGAAAGATTATGATCATACCATCCAATACCATCTGGAAAAGCGAGCGTGGTAGGCGGCGCATTGAGTAGAAAATCATATGCAAATCACGAGTGCGATATTATCAACACAAAGGCCCATTTTGTGTGACTTGCAAAGGATGGAGATAGAGTTAAAGACTCAGGGACCCATGTGATGATGGCGAATATCTGAGTAGAACCAGAGCTATAATTGATAAAGTTAAAAGTGCTGCTCTAGCTACACACACGGAGCTAATGCGTATGAGGAAGAAAGTGCAAGAAGGTGCTATCTTAGGAAGCAAGAATCGATGAAGAAGGAATACTTGAGTCTACTCCGGACTTTGTGTTCCTAACGACCACGATTTAAAGTATAAAATCATGATGGAGGCGCATAACACACCGTTTGCAATCCATCACTAGGATACCAAAATGTATCATGATATTAAATCATACATTTTGGTGGAGTAATATGAAGAGAGAGATAGCGTTGTTTATCTCAAGGTGTCTAACTTGTCAACCAGTTAAAGCGGAGCATCAAGTACCAAAAGGTCCATTGCAACCACTTGAAATTCTAGAATGGAAGTGAGAGCACATTACCATGGATTTTGTTACCAGTCTTCCTGAGGTTTCTCAAGGTATAGATGCGATTTGGGTCATTGTTGATAGATTGACCAAGTCTGCTCATTTCTTACCGATACGAGAAACTTATACACTTGAACGTCTTGCTCGTATGTACATAAGCGAGATTGTAAGGCGCATGGTATGCCGGTATACATAGTTTACGATCGAGACCCAAGATTCACTTCACGATTTTGGGTTAGTTTGCGAGAAAGCTATGAGCGCAATTCTGATTTAGCTTCGGCATATCATCCTCGAAGACGGACGGACGATCGGAGAGGACTATTCAAACTCTTGAAGATCTATTAAGACTCTATGTCCTTGATTTCAAGGGAAGTTGGAACAAGTTCTTGCCATTGGTGGAGTTTTCCTCCTACAATAATGAGTTATCAAGCAAGTATTGGCATGGCTCCATTCGAGCGTTGTATGGAAGAAAGTGTCGTTCTCGGTATCTTTAGGATGAGGTGGGAGCTTAGCGTTGTTGGGACAGAGTTGAGTGCGTATGACTACGAGAAAAGATTCAAGCGATCCGTGGCGTATAAAAATCTCACAAGATCGACAAAAGAGTTATCTTGATCTTCATCGAAAGGATGTGGAATTCGATATAGGAGATCATGTGTTGTTACGTGTTGCTCCATGGAAAGGAGTTACGAGATTTGGAAAGAGAGGAAAGCTCAATCCTCGATTCATTGGCCCATTTTTAATCCTCGATCGAGTAGAAACTGTGGCCTATAAACTCGCTTTACCGCCAAGTATATCTCGTGTTCATAACATTTTTCACATATCTATGTTACGTAAATATGTGAAAGACCCGAACCACATTATTGAGTTAGAACCAGACGAAATAGCAAAAGATTTGACGTATGAAGAGGTTCTTGTTCAAATCTTGGATAAGAAGGAACATATTCTACGCTCCAAGGTTATACCTCAAGTCAAAGTTTTGTGGAGAAACCACGATGTTGAGGAAATGACTTGGGAGTTAGAATCTGAAATGAAATCAAGGTATCCTTACCTCTTCGACATACCAGGTACGTACTCTAATTTCGAGGGTGAAATTTCATAAGAAGGGGAGGTTGTAAGACCCCAACTTTTATGAATAAAAGATGAATTTTCTATAAATATCATTTTTGAATATTATGGAATTAATTTAATATAATAGTTGTGGGTAATATTTATAAATTTTGCAAAGTAAGCAAGTTGTTATATAATATTCGATTGGTGGGGAATATTCGTTTTAATAGGAATATTTAAATACAAAGACACTATCATTGGTGGACCCCTTAACGGAATTATTGTCGGATTAAGAAAAGCGACAAAAATACTTTATGAAAATAACGGCGGACGTTTTACTGATTAGCTGTTGAAACACCGGTGTTAAAAGTATACGAGAATCTGGCGTAGTTGCACGAGTAGCACGATTTTGATTATTGATGCTTACGTGAGAAGTCACTCGATTTTGTTCAATTATTATTACGATAATTGTTGCATAGTATCTCACGTTATTTGATTCAATTATTGTCAATATTTTATATATTATTAAATCAATAATTGAGGCGACAAGGTTATTAATATTATTATTTACAATATTAACGATGTCTAGAAGTTACATCGAGGAGAGGTTTGGTCACCTAATTGTGCTTGATAGGGAGAAATCCTTATTAGAAAGCCCCTCTTTCACAGGAGCGACTGGTCGATTAATATTGTGAATTATAATAATGATGATAAATATTGTTAAAAATATTGAGAGGAAAATTTTTATGAGGTAATTGTTATAAATTTTGCTTATTATTTGGACCCCCACTTACCCATTTTTTAAAACAGTCGAAGAAAGTTATCTCAATTTCATTTTATTTCTTATATATATGTGTGTATTATATATATATATATAAGAAAAGGGATGATGGGAATGGTGGGTGGGGGAGTGTGTACGTGTGTTGGAGGGAGTATTATTATTGTTATTATATATATATATATATATATATATATATATATATATATATATATATAATAAGTGTGTGGATGTGTGTTTGAAAAGGATGTTAGTGGAGGAATTTTGTGGTAGAATTGGTAAGCTTTTGCCGAAAGGTAAAGGTTATAAATATATTTATATTTTATATGTTTTGTTTTATTAGATTTTAAATAGAATATATTATATTTTATTGTAAACCAATCTGGACCGTCCGTTTAAAAGTAAATCAATCTGGACCGCTCATGAATTAGTTACTATGCAGTCCATTCTTCTATAAATAGAAGTTCATTCCTTTATTATTTCTTACGAATTCACTGAAACTCTAGAGAGAGAAATTATAAAGAAACTATAGAAAAGTATTCTGCTACTTCCCTACTCTTATATTCAGTTTCTTTTACGGTAAGGAGTATTATTTCTTTTGTATTCATGAAGAGAACTTCTGTTATTCCATTCTTTATTATTTCTTTGGAATAACCCGTGATATCGCGGACTATCCTATACTTGGTGACATTCTTCTATTATTACATCTTTATTATTATTACATTTGGAATATCATATGCATGCGTTTTTCGTTGGGGACTGAGTTAAAATCTTTATTATTATTACATTGGAATATCACATGCATGCAATGCTTTTCGTCGGACTGGTTTAAATCTTTATTATTATTATACATTTGGAACATCACATCGGTGCGAATTTTGCATGACCTGGTTCCGTTACTTATTATTCTATTGGAATAACTTTTCTACATCACAATACCGCATGCATGGTGATTTCTTTTGTTATTTCATTCGTTATTATACTCAGTTGGTTAAAGTTTTGAATTCTATACTCCATGAAATTAGTGGAATATCCTTGATATTTGCGCTTCATCTAGTATCTTTTTATGGAAATATTCTTCTGAGCATTCTTGAATTTTACTCTACAAAGCAGTATCATGTTGACAATTTGGACGTTATTAGTTCCTAGATAAATTAATTCTTGAACTTGTTTTATTGAATTCTTATATCATTGTTGTAAAACCCCAACTTTTTGAATAAAGATGAATTTTCTATAAATATTATTTTTTAATATTATGGAGTGAAATTGATATAATAGTTGTGGGTAATATTTATAAATTTTGCAAAGTCATGAGTTGTTATATAATATTGATTGGTGGGGAATATTCGTTTTAACGGGGAATATTAGTACAATGGCACAATCATTGGTGGACCCCTAACGGAATTATTGTCGGATTGAGAAAATGACAAAATACTTTATGAAAATAACGGTGAAAGTTTTACTGAATTAAGCTGTTGAAACACCGGTGTTTAAAATGCGATGTCGTGTGGTTGCATAGTAGTAATACGGTATTAATTATTGATGCTTAAGTGATAAGTAACTTCGGTTTTGTTGGTATTATTAATGTAATAATACAGAAAATCTTTTTATATAAAACAGAATACTTTTATAAAGTTATTCTATAAATAGAATATATTATATTCTATTATGCATAGTGTTGCATAGTGTTTGCATAGTGTTTTGCATAGTAAAATCTTTTTATATAAAACAGAATACTTTTATAAAGCTATCTATTTTATTAGACAATAATTAAAATATATTATATTTTATTATGCATAGTATTTGCATAGTGCCTGCATAGTGTTTGCATAGTAAAATCTTTTATAAAGTTATTCGTTTTATTAGATTATAAATAGAATATATTTTATTTTATTTTGCTTTAAATATGGACCGTCAGATTAAAGTAAATCAATCTCGACCGTTTATGAGTTAGTTACTATGCATTCCATTTTTCTATAAATAGAAGCTCATTCATTCATTATTTTCTTACGAATTCACTGAAACTTTAGAGAGATAAATTATAGAGAGAAAGAAGAAAGTATTTTGCTACTTCACTACTTATATATCCAGTACTCTTCTTCTTAAGGTAGGGAATATTATTTGTTGTACTCGTAAGGAGTGTTATTCTTTCTTATTCATGAAGAGAACTGTTGTTATTCCAATTCTTATTATTCTTTTGGAATAACTTTGTATCTGCCAGTATACCCTATACTTGGTGACATTCTTCTATTATTACATTTGGAACATCCTATCGTGTGTTTTACAGGACTGTTTCCGTCTTTTTATTATTCTGTTGGAACATCCCGCGGTGCAAATTTTTGCGACTTTGGTTAGATTATTATTATTATTCATTGGAATAACTTTGTCTGTCTGCAAATACCGCATGTATGGTGATTTCTTTTGTATTCTATTCTTTATTATACTCGGTTGGTTAAAGTTTTGACTTCTATACTCCATGAAATTAGTAGAATATCCTTGATATTTGCGCTTCATCCAAAGATATCTTTTATGGAAATATTCTTCTTATCATTCTTGAATTTTACTACAAAAGCAAAGTATCATGTTGACAATTTGGGACGTTAATAATTCTGGATAAAATAATTCTTGAACTTGTTTTATTGAATTCTTATATCATTGTCATCATCCTCATGTTTATATTTTGTTGAAAGTCATCGTGGCATGTAGTGCATAGATGGACTTGGTATGATTATGACCGAGGATTATTGATTGTAATCATGGCGTAAATGTTACAAATGATGTTGTAAAAGTTCCCATTGGCCCGTAGTGCATTGATGGACAGTTGTTGGCATGATCATGACCATTAATGAATACACAAATATTATTGGCCCGTAGTGCATGGATAATTGTGGTCGTGATACTAAAGAATATCCTTGGCTGTAGTGCAGGGGTGATTCGATGATGTGGAATATTTATTAAGCTGAGTCTTAGCGATAACAATGATGAAAAACCTTTTAAATCATAAAAGATAGTAGATTTTATTTTCTACTTGACTCTTTTAATGGATTGCTTGTTCATTGTGATTAAACTTAATGTCTATTATATTTTATCGGTTTAACATTGTTGGAGACTAATGATAATTTATTACGCATTATCTTAGTCATAATATTTCTTCATTGGGCTAGTTGCGCTCACCCTTTCTTTCCTTTGTTCTCTTGAAATGAGAATATAAATGGGACGAGTCCAGGGGAGGCGGAGTGATGGTCCAGAGGATAGCATTAGTAGTCCTCACTATTCTCGTGAAATAGTGTGATAATAATTGTAATGAGGACTCCTTTTGAGTTTGTATAATCTCTAGTAGATAATATTTGTATTCAAACTCACAGTTTATGTTTGTCGTATTGCATACCTACGTGTTATATTAGTAAGTTGTATTTGAATTTACATGCATGTATCGGCGACCCAAGATGGGTGATGTATACCTAATTTTGGGGCGTCACAATTATCATCTTCCTCATGTTTATATTATGTTAAAAGTCATTTGTGGCCTGTAGTGCATAGATGGACTTGGTATGATTATGACTAGGGATTATTCGGTATAATCATGACCGAAATGTTACAAATGATGTGATAAAAGTCCTCATTGGCCCGTAGTGCATTGATGGATAGTTGTTGGCATGATCATGACCATTAATGAATACACAAATATTCTTGGCCGAGAAGTGCATGGATAATTATGGTCGTGATACTAAAGAATATCATTGGTAGTAGTGCGGGGTGATTCGATGATGTGGATTATTTATTAAAGTCGAGTCCAATGATAAAAGTCATGAAAAACCTTTTATATCATAGAAGATAGTAAATTTTATTCTCTACTTGACTCTTCTAATGGATTGCTTGTTCACTATGATTAAACTTGATGTTTGTTATATTTTATCGGTTTAACATCGTTGAAGGCTAATGATAATTTATTACGCATTATCTTAGTCATAATATTTCTTCTTTGGGCTAGTTGAGCTCACCCTTTCTTTCTTTGTTCTCTTTGAAATGAGAATATAGCTCGGACGAGTCGGGGAACGGAGTGATGGACCAGATGATAGTATTAGTAGTCCTCACTATTCTATTAAATAGTGTGACAATAAATATAATGAGGACTTATTCTGAGAGTGGATATTGTCTAGAAGACATTATTTGTATTAAAACTCACAGCTCTCTTGTTGTATATTAAGATTGTATTTGTATTTTGTACCATGTATTTGGCGACTCAGAATAGGTGATGTATACATATTTTGGGGACGTCACATTGTCAATATTGTAAATAATAATATGAATAACTTTGTCGTCTCAATTATTGATTTAATAATTATTATTATTATTATGCAGATGATACTGTGACAATAATTGAATCAATACTATGAGAGATATTATGCAGCAATTATTGTAGCAATAATTGAGTTTAACTGAGTGATTTCTCACATAAGCATCAATAATCAATACTGTGTACTACTATGCAACCACGCCATTCTTCGTTCTTTTACCACCGGGTAGTTCAACGGTTTAACGGTAAAACTTTCACCGTTATTTTTATAAAAGATAATTACGTCATTTTCTAAATACGACAATACTTAGTTGTAGGGTCCACCAATGATTGTCTTGAGTCGTACGAATATTCCCTGTTATAACGAATATTCCCCGACCAATCGAATATTATATAACCACTTGCTTACTTTGCAAAATTTATAAATATTACCCACAACTATAACATTATATCAAATCCACACCATAATATTCAAAAATATATTTCGAGAAAAATTAATCTTTATTCATAAAAGTTGGGCTCTTACAATAGTAACCTGTCATGCAAAGTACCCCGAATCCCCAAATGAATTGTATCCGAGTGAATAGTAACCCGTGAATAGTACCAAAGGAATAGTAACCTGTTATGCAAAGTACCCAGAATCCCCGTGTGATGCCCCCAAAATAGGTATACAACACCCATTCTGAGTCGCCAAATACATGGTACAAAAAGCAAACTATAACTTCAATAATACAATTGTCGTGCAAAATATGACAACACATACTGTGAGTTTAAATACAAATATTGTCTTCTAGACAATATCCACACTTAAATAAGTTCTCATTACAATTATTCATACACTATTTTATAGAAATAGTGAGGACTGCTAAAATATCTTTCTAGAACCATCACTCCATATCCCGACTAGATCCTGTTATGTTCTCACCTCCTAAGAAGAAAAATGGAACAAAAAGGAAAAGGGTGAGCTCAACTTGCCCAGTAAAGAATATTATGACTAAGATAATATATAACAAATTATCATTAGTCTTGACGGGGAAAAATCGATAAAATATAATAGACAACAAGTTTTAGATCAACAAGCTGCGGTGAAACAACAATCCATTAGAAGAGTCACGTAGAGAATGAATTCTACTATCTTCTAAGATTTAAAAGTCTATCACCAATATTTTATCCATGTAACATCAATCAATATACATCTTTAATCAAATATTCATCTTTTGCACTACAGGTCCAAAGATATTCATTTATATCACCGATTGGTCGTGTTCATCTCAACACTGTTCATCTTTGCACTACGGGCCAAAGATATTCAACCAATAATAATTCATCTTTGCACTACCAGGCCAAAGATATTCATCCATATCACATATTAAAGGACTGAGGATGATGAAAAACATTTTAGAGAAGCGAATCCGGTGAGCAGAAGGACAAATATTAGGGATTAAGTATTTTGGTTTATCCAAATTCAATAATACTCCATAATAACCAATTGTGAAGTAGAATTCAAAACTAAAGATCAAAACATGGATACAATCAAAGATAGTAACCATAATAGACATCTTGGACAAAAAGGAGAAAATTTTATTTTTTGGTGAATAGTGTCGTATACGTGAATAGTAACCCCAACATAAAAAGTTCCAAATTTGATAAAAAGTTCAGAACAATATTCTGGCATAATGATATTGAAAGAAATAATATCATTTACGAAGAAAATAACACCCCTTACCTCAAAATAACCGTACTTCTGACTGAATTTCGGATATAGTGCTGACAGAAACTTGTACTGAATAGCAACTCTCAAACAATCAAAATACTCACAAAAATACGCTTAATAATCTAGAGAGAAAGAAAACTTGTTTCTAGCGTGATTTTTAATTTTAACCTAAGCGCCTATTTATAGGAAAATGCTAGAACGCCAAAGGAAACTAAAATAATAAAATATTATTTTTTTCTCCATTCTACGCACACTCACCAACCAAGACCAACACCTTAATTCTGAAATTTTTTGGCAGCCCACATGTTTAAAACAAAAGTGGGTCCCACCCAATTTTAATAAAAAAATTTTATTTTCCAAAACTTTAGTAATTCATAGAAAATAGCCCGTTTATCAGAAAAATATGAAATTTATGTCCATTCCACACGAAATCGAGTTCTCTACAACTTTGTAGCTTTGAGTTTTTCCAAATTTCAAACAAAAAATATCCGAAATCCACAAACGGATGATTTTTAATACCTCAATTCCGATAAAATACTGATAAAACACCTCAACATTAATTCCTTCATTTATAATCAAATAAAATAAATAAATCCATCATTTATATCAACATCAAATAAATATATCCTTATCATATAAATCAATAATTAATTATTCACAAATAATATTATGAGAATCCACAATTATGACAAACAGTAGTTCCCGGAAAAAGGGGCTTTCAATAAAGATTTTCTCCTTACTGGCGCACAATTAGGTGACCAAACCTCTCCTTGACAAAACTTTCTAGACATTGCCAATAATGCTATATAATAATATTATTCAAATAATATGAATTATTGATCAGATAATGGGAAATACTGTGCAGTGACAATTATTGAAACAACAATAATATAAAATATAAACGCAATAATTATTAATCAATAAAATAAAATATTAAACAGTAATTATTGTAACAATTATTGAGTAGTGCCTTCTTACGTAAGAATTAATAATTCAACAATCTTTGTGCAATCTGTGTGTCTTCTAAATGTAACCACGCGTATTCACGTATTTTAACCACCGGTATTCAACGGTGTTAATGGTAACAATTACGCGAATTATTTATAAAAACTCAAACTTTGTCGTTTTCTTCATCAAAGCAGTTATTAAGTTATGGGGCCCTAAATGGTTCTTGCGGCCGTAAATACGAATATTCCCCGACAACAAGAATATTCCACGACCAAATGAATATTCCCCGACAACAATGAATATTTTATAACCACTTGCTTATTTTGCAAAATTTGCACATTTCCCCCATAACCAAAGTATTATATCAAATTATCACCTTATTACTCACAATAATAAATAGAGGAAATTTGATTTTATTCATAATAAGTTGGGGTCTTACAACCTCTCCTCCTTATGAAATTTTGTCCTCGAAATTGACGTACACACCTGGTGTTTCGAAAAGGTGAGGGTACCTCGCTTTCATTTCTGATTCCAACTCCCAGGTCATTTTCTCAATAGCATGGTTCCTCCACAAAACCTTAACTTGTGGTATAACCTTGGTGCGTAGGACATGCTCTTTCCTATCCAAGATCTTAACAGGTACCTCTTCGTACGTTAAGTCTTCGGCTATCTCATCTAGTTCTAACGCAATAATATGGTTCGGGTCTTTCACATATTTACGAAGCATAGATATGTGAAAAACATTATGAACATGAGACATACTTGGAGGTAATGCGAGTCTATAGGCCACATTTCCTATTCGGTCAAGAATCTCAAATGTACCAACAAATCGTGGATTGAGCTTTCCTCTCTTCCCAAATCTTGTAACTCCCTTTCATGGAGCAATACGTAACAGTACATGATCTCCAATATTAAATTCCACGTCCTTTTGATGAAGATCAACATAACTCTTTTGTCGATCTTGTGAGGTTTGAATACGTTATCGAATCATTTGGATCTTTTCTTAAGTCATGCGTACTAATTTTGGTCCCAACAACGTTGCTTCTCCCACCTCGTCCCAACATACTGGAGAACGACACTTTCGTCCATGCAATGCCTCGAATGGAGCCATGCCTATACTTGCTTGATAACTGTTGTTGTAGGAAAATTCCACCAGTGACAAGTACTTATCCCAACTTCCTTTGAAATATAGGACACAGAGTCTTAATAGATCTTCAAGGGTTTGAATAGTCCTCTTCCGATTGCCGTCCATTTGAGGATGGTATCTTTGGCCAATCGAATAAATCCGTGCCCATAGCTTTACGTAAACTAACCCAAAATCTTGAAGTGAATCTTGGGTCACGATCCAAAACTATGGATCTTGGCATGCCATGCAATCTCACAATCTCATTCACATATATCTGAGCAAGGCGTTCGAGGAATAAGTCTCACGTATCGGCAAGAAAGAAATGAGCGAGACTTGGTTAATCTATCAACAATAACCCAAATCGCATTTATGCCTTGAGAAACTTTGGGAAGACATATTGAAATCCATGGTAATGTGTTCCACTTCTATTTTGGAATCTCAAGTGGTTGTAATGGACCCTTTGGCACTTGATGCTCTCGCCTTTACTACGTTGATGAGTTAAACACCTCGAGATAAACTCATGATCTCTCTCATCATATTGTTCCACCAAAATGTATATCTAAGATCATGATACATTTTGGTACTCTCAGGATGGATTGCAAACAGGGTGTTGTATGCCTCCATCATGATTCTATGCTTCAAGTCAGAATCATTAGGAACGCAAAGTCTAGAGTTGACTCGAAGTATTCCTTCTTCGTCGATTCTTGCTTCTGGAACAACATCTTCTTGCACTTTCTTCTTCATAGGCATCAGCCCCAGGTCTGTAGCTTGAGCAGCTTTAACTTTATCGATTAAAGTTAGTTTTACTCGTATATTCGCCATCATCACGTGGGTCTCTGGAGTCTTTAACTCAATCTCCATCCTTTGTAAATCGTACAAAATGGGTCTTTGTGTTAACAACATCACACTCGTACCCGCATACGATCTTCTACTCAATGCGTCAGCTACTACGTTTGTTTTTCCAGGATGGTATTGAATGGTATGATCATAATATTTCAACAGCTCGAGCCAACGTCGTTGCCTCATGTTGATTTCCTTTTGGGTGAAGAAGTATTGAGGCTTTTATGATCCATATAAATCTCCACTTTCTCCCGTCTGGTAGTGTCTCGAGTTTTCAGCAGCGAAGCTTATTTGCGCCAACTCTAGATCATGAGTAGGATAATTCCTCTCATATTCTTTGAGTTGTCGTGAGGCATAGGCTATGACTTTCCCATGTTGCATGAGAACACATCCTAACCCTTTGCCTAAAGCATCGATGTGTATAACAAATCCATCGAACGGATGGTATTGCCGAAACAGTGCCAAAATGAGTCTCTCTTGAGCTCTTGGAAACTCTTCTCGCATTCCTCGCTCCATACAATTTTTTATCCTTCCGAGTTAAGCTGAGTTAGCAGAGTAGCGATTCAAGAAAATCCTTCCACGAATCTCGATAATAACCCATTAAACCCGAAGAAAAGCTACGCACCGATCCATCGACTTGGTTGCTCCCAACTTTGTATTGGTTCAATCTTCGCCGGGTCAACAGATACTCCATGTTTTGAAACCACGTGCCCAAGGAATGCTACTTCCTCAAGCCAGAACTCGCATTTCTTCAACTTGGCATATAGCTTGTTTTCACGAAGCCTTTCAAGTATCAGCTTCAAATGGTGCTCATGATCTTCACGGCTTTTGGAATAGATAAGGATGTCATCAATAAAGACAACAATGAACTGATCTAAATATTCCTTGAATACATGGTTCATCATATCCATGAAAGCAGCAGGGGCATTAGTCAATCCAAAAGACATGACTTAAAATTCATAATGCCGGAATATCCTCAGTTTTAATCTTCAGCTGATGATATCCAGAACGAAGGTCGACCTTTGAAAAGAATTGTGCTCCTTGCAACTAGTCAAATAGGTCATCAATGCGAGGTAGCGGATACCTATTCTTGATGGTGACATGGTTCAATTCTCGGTAGTCAATATAAAGTCGCATACTCCCGTCTTTCTTCTTTACGAATAAAATAGGAGCACCCCAAAAAGATGTACTAAGACGAATGAAACTGATGTCTAATAATTCCTGTAGTTGGACTTTTAACTCCTGAAGTTCAATAGGAGCCATTCGATATGAGGTTTTAGAAATGGGTTTTGTACGCGGTTCAAGGTCGATAAAGAATTCAACATCACGTTACGGGGTAGGCCAGGAAGTTCTTGAAAATACATTAGGAAATTCACTAACAACGAAATATTATTCAAATCGACTTGTCTTTGTTCAAATCCATAACATGGGCTAAGAAAGCTTGACATCCATTTTTCAATAAGCGAATAACTTTATGGCTTGATATGATGATGGTGATGATTTTAGTGGTTTAGTTGTTTGAATTTGCATAATGAGGTTGGTTAGGAATATGAAAACTAACATGACCTTACGAAAATAATCAATTTTGGCATGATGAGTGGTTAACCAATCAATCCCTAAAATTACATCAAAAGCAAGTATCTTTAAAGATATAAGATCCACAGGTAATGTGATGGTGCCAACTTGGATTAAGCAAGATTTATAAGCGATTGGGCGTAACAAAAGTTTCTCCTAACGGAGTCTCCACTGATAAATCAAAGTCTAATTTCTCCGGAGTCAAGTTTAAACGTTGAGCACAAGCAGTGGAGATAAAAGAATGTGTAGAATCGGTATCTAGTAAGGTATAAACTTCAAAAGAGTTTATGATTAGCTTATCCGTGATCACCTCATTCGGGTTCCTCGCTTTTTGGACAGTCACGACAAACGCCCTTCCAGGAACCACTGACTTTGACTTGTCCGGGACAGCCTTTGGAGTCACCATCCCCGTTGAACTTGGTTTCATAACCAGACAATCTCTAGCTATATGACCTTCCTTTCCATAGTTATAACACACCTTGGATTGTTGTGGGCAATTTAGGCTGATGTGTCCCTCTTTCCCGCATTTGTAACAAACGACCGGTGCTCGTTCTCCTCCCCTAGAAATAATTGATGTTTGTGCTGACGTCTTCACGTTATCATTGTTGTACCTTCTCTTTTTGAAATCTCCTCCTGACTCGCTCCTTCTATTATCATGGCCACGATTACCACTAAAGTGGTTACCGCTTTTGTCCGAATGTTTTCCTCCCTATTGGTTTTCATTGCTCCGATGACCGTTGCCACCGGTATGACCCTGGTTGTGTTCCCTTGGTTGAACATACTCATTATCTCGCTCTAATAATTCAGCCCTATTTACAACATCTGAATATAAAGAAAATTTATGAGAGATAAGATATTACCAAATCTCGGGTTTTAGACCTCTCAAAAACATCCTTGTCATTCGTTCCTCATTCTCTACCAAATGAGGTGCAAACCTGGATAACTCAGTGAACTTCGCCTCATACTGGGACACCGTCATGTTGTTTTGTTCCAGTCTGATAAACTCTACCTCCTTCATATGACGAATACTTTCAGGAAAGTACTTGTCATTGAATAGTTTCTAAAACGTTTCCCAAGACATGTTGAGTGCGGCAAGCTGGGTACGCTTCACAGACTCCCACCAGTAGTCTGTCTCACCGCGGAACATAAAGGTGGCGAATGGAACCTTCTGTTCCTCCGTGCATCCCAAGACATCGAATATCTTAGTAATTTGCTTGACCCACATTTCTGCCTTGATCGGATTTGGCTTTCCAATAAATTCTGGTGGTCCCAACTCCTTGAACTGCTTGGTTGTGACAGACCGCGCGTTGCTATCACTTCCACCCATATTTTTTACACGAGTCTCCCTCGTCTGATTTAGCATGAACTGCAAAAAGCTCCTAAACATTCCATCATTCATCGTTTGCTCGGTAGTGTTGTTTACAGGAGGAATATTGACTTCCTGTTGTACGTTCTCCTGGTTTGTGACTAAAGGTTGTTCCACAGTCTCATACACTCCATTGTTAACGTTCTCGGTAACCATTCTTAAATCGCCATAAAACAAGGGTTAATTAAATAAATTAACATATCACATAATATCCCTATATTATGATGAGACCAACAAATAAGCTTAGGTAGGACATACTAGCGAAAGATTTACTCATCTCTCCCTTCCTAGTTCTATTCCCGATCTCACGGAGACTATATCCTAAGCTACGATATCAAGCGTGGCGCCCCCAAAATAGGTATACAACACCCATTACGAGTGCCAAATACATGGTAAAGAAAGCAAACTACAACTTCAATAATACAATTATCGTGCAAAATACGACAACACATCTTGTGAGTTTAAATACAAATATTGTCTTCTAGACGATATTCACACTCAAATAAGTCCTCATTACAATTATTCATACACTATTTTATAGAAATAGTGAGAATTTGCTAAAACATCTTTATAGAACCATCACTCCATTACCCCGACTAGATCCTGCTATGTTCTCACCTCACGAGAAGAAAAAATGGAACAAAAAGGAAAAGGGTGAGCTCAACTAGCCCGGTAAAAATATTATGACTAAGATAATATACAACAAATTATCATTAGTCTTCAACGAGGGAAAAATCGATAAAATATAATAGACAACAAGTTTTAGATCAACAAATGCGGTGAAACATCAATCCATTAGAAGAGTCACGTAGAGAATGAATTCTACTATCTTCTAAAATTTAAAAGTCCATCATCAATATTTTATCCTGTAACATCAATCAATATACATCTTTAATCAAATATTCATCTTTTGCACTACAGGCCAAAGATATTCATTTGTATCACCAATCGGTCATGTTCATCTCAACACCTATTCATCTTTGCACTACGAGCCAAAGATATTCATCAGATAATAATTCATCTTTGTACTACAGGCCAAAGATATTCATCCAGCATCACCTATTAAGGACTGGGGATGATGAAAAACATTTTAGAGAACGAATCCAGTGAGACAGAATGACAAATATTAGGAATTTGTATTTCGGTTTATCCAAATTCAATAATACTCTATAATAACCAATTGTGAAGTAGAATTCAAAAATAAAGATCAAAATATAGATACAATCAAAGATAGTAACCATAATAGACATCTTGGACAAAAAGGAGAACATTTCATTTTTCGGTGAACAGTGCCGTATTCGTGAATAGTGTCGTATACGTGAATAGTAACCCCGACACAAAAAATTCCAAATTTGATAAAAAGTTCAGAAGAGTATTTCGGCATAATGATATTGAAAGAAATAATATCATTTACAAAGAAAATAACATCCTTTACCTCAAAATAACCGTACTTCTGACTGAATTTCAGATATAGTGCTGACAGAAACTTGTACTGAATAACAACTCTCAAAGAATCAAAATACTCAGAAAAATACGCTCGATAATCTAGAGAGAAAGAAAACTTGTTTCTGGTGTGATTTTTAATTCTAACCTAAGCGCCTATGTATAGGAAAATGCTAGAACGCCAAAGGAGACTAAAATCATAAAATATTATTTTTTTTCTCAATTCTACGCACACTCACCAACCAAGACCAGGACCTCAATTCTGAAATTTTTTTGCAGCCCACATGTTTAAAACAAAAGTGGGTCCGACCCAATTTTAATAAAAATTATTTTATTTTCCAAAACATCGGTAATTCATAGAAAATAGCCCGTTTATCAGAAAAATACGAATTTTATGTCCATTCCATACGAAATCAAATTCTCTACAACTTTGTAGCTTTGAGTTTTTCCAAATTCCAAATAAAAAATATCTGAAATCCACAAACGGATAATTTTTAATACCTCCATTCTGACAAAATACTGATAAAATACCTCAGCATTAATTCCTTCATTTATAACCACATAAAATAAATAAATCTATCATTTATATTCACATCAAATAAATATTTTTTTATCATATAAATCAATAATTAATTATTCACAAATAATATTACAGAATCACAATTATGACAACAGTAGTTCCGGAAAGGGGCTTTCAATAAGGATTTCTCCTTACTGGCGCGCAATAAGGTGACCAAACCTCTCCTTGACAGAACTTTCTAGATTTTGCCAATAATGCTATCTAATAATATTATTCAAATAATATGAATTATTGATCTGATAATAGGAAATACTGTGCAGTGACAATTATTGAAACAACAATAATATAAAATATCAACGCAACAATTATTGAATCAATAAAATAAAATATTGAGCGGTAATTCTTGTAACAATTATTGAGTAGTGCCTTCTTACGTAAGAATCAATAATTCAACAATCTTTATGCAATACAGGTGTGCTTCTGATTGCAACCACGCGTAATCTTGTGTATTTTAACCACCGGTATTTCAGCAAGATTGTTAATGGTAACAATTACGCCGTTATTTATAAAAACTCAAACTTTGTCATTTTCTTCATCTGACAGCTATTCCGTTATGGGGCCCACAAATGGTTGCGCCATCGTATGAATATTCCCCGACAACAAAAATATTCCACGACCAAACGAATATTCCCCGACAACAATGACTATTTTATAACCACTTGCTTATTTTGAAAAATTTGCACATTTCCCCCATAACCAAAGTATTATATCAAATTATCACCTTATTATTCACAATAATAAATAGAGAAAATTCGATTTTATTCATAATAAGTTGGGGTCTTACACCCCGAGTGAATAATACCCGAGTGAATAGTAATCTATGAATAGTACCCTGAGTGAAAATATTGAAATTTAATAAGAAAGTTCAGACCAATATTCCAATTAAACAATACTAGATGAAGTGCAAAACTCAAGGATATTATACTAATTTTAGGGAATATAGAAGCAATACTTACCCTAGTAAGTTTAGATTTAAGAATATGAAAAGAAATAATACCCCTTACGAATACAAAATAAATAACACCCCTTACCTTGGTAGAAGATTGGATACTGAAATAGTGAAATAGCACAATACTCTTCTTCTTTCTCTTTATAGTTTCTCTCACTTAGCTTCTCTTGTGAGTCTTAGTGAATTGGTGAGAATGAAAGAAGAATTAAGCTTCTATTTATAGGAGAATAGACTAAATAGTAACTGATTCATGGACGGTCCAGATTGATTTACTATTAAAACCACCACTTGCGGTCCAGATTGATTTACTATTAAAACCATCACCGACGGTCCAGATTGATTTACTATTAAAACCACCACCGACGGTCCAGATTGATTTACTAATAAAACCACCACCGACGGTCTAGATTGATTAACGTATTACACTTTGGTACCCCTAAAGTTTTCCAAATTTGCATTATTCCTCTTTAACTGTTGTAATTCATTTATCTTCAATAAAAACATTTTTAATATTTCAACAATTATTCATCATTAATATTATAACTTATAATATTAATAATCAGATCATTCCCAGGAAAGAGAGGGCTTTTCGATAAAGATTTCTCCTTATTGGCGCGTAATTAGATGACCTAACCCCTTTCCTCGACAGAACTTTCTAAACATTGTCAATAATGCAAATAATAATATGAATAAATGTGTTGTCTCAATTATTAATTTAATAATAATAAATATTGTACAGATGATACTGTGACAATAATGGAATAAATAATATGAGATATTATGCAGCAACTACTGTTGCAATAATTGAATAAAACTGAGTGACTTCTTACGTAAGCATCAATAATCAGAGATATTGTACAATACCATGTGCTACTATGCAACCACGCATATTACTGCTCTTTTATCACCGATATTTCAATAGGTAACGGTAAAAGTTTTGTCGTTATTTTTATATCCGATAGTTATTCCGTTGTGGGGTCCAGCAATGATTGTGTCGTCGTCGTACGGATATTCTCCGAGAAAAAGAATATTTCCCAACCAAACGAATATTCCCCGACACAATGAATATTTTATATCAACTTGCTTACTTTGCAAAATTTTCATGTATCACCCTTAACTTTAACCTTTTATCAATTTAACCATTTACTAAATATAATAATAATTATAAGAAAATTGAATACTTTCATTTCATAAAATTCGGGGTCTTACAACCTTTTTCTATGAGAGATAGAAAAATTAGGGTTTTACCAAACACCCATTTTCTTGAATCTGTGTTCTTCCTTGGTGGATTACCTATAGAGGTCAAACACTTGGGTGACTAACGTTAATCAAGGGAAAGAATCAAACCCGGTGGATTCAAGTTGAACGCGAAAAGGATTGAAAGTTAACTTGTACCTAAGGAAGCTAATTCTACAAGGGTATGCATTTAATCTCCTTCTCTTTCGTTTAATTAATAATTGTGCATAAATGATGATCTGGGTATATGGTTTGTAAAATTTTAAAACTCTATTTTGGCATGTTTCCGCTTAATTTGATTCAATTTGATTGTGTTCATGAATCTTACAAACCTAACAAATAATGCAATCATATAATCAAATTACATAAAAGGTGCAGAAGCGCAATAAATTTTTTTTTAACTTTTTTTTATACAAACCATCATCATGATCATACTTTATGCACTATTATCAATCAATAGAAAAGAGATTTAGATCATATTCATACCCTTGTAGAAACTAGCTTCCTCATCTACGAGTGTTGGGTAAAATCTAGTTACGCACAACACACAAGTATACGTGGTCAACAAGTAATAAAGTGAAAGTAGAGTATCGTTCCCACGAGGAATTATTAATACAAATTACCAAATACTAACTCTTAATCAAACCAATTTTATTTAAACAATCAATTTAAGATTATGAATTAAATTATTTAATTATACTAATTCTAATTACCACTAATTAAAAATTAGATTATGGAGATTTAAGATCACAACTTCACTTATTGCTTCACTTAAATTAATAAACTTTTTATCAATTATGCTCACTATTCTAAATTGTTAATCAAGAACACACGAGTAAATATGACCATCTCTCAATGCATCATATTCAAATCAACTTAAATCCACATATGATAGAATTAAAAAGAACACCCTAATTAACTAACTCACTATATCTCTATGTGAATTACAATTAAAGAGGATTTTAAGCACAAGTTCTTTATAAGATTACATGTGATGTATAGGTATATCTCTATCCTAGACATAAATTATGTATTCCAACGCCATGCAGAAAACACAAAGACATGATATTATGATCAGATCTAAATCTATAATTCACCTCTCCATTTCATATAGATTATCACGGTAATTATTAGCTAGGCAATTAAGCAATTCATGACAAATCATAATAGACAATCCATAAATAATCACAATAATTAATAGAGAAGCATACTAAAATAAGCTATGCAATACGATCCAGTGTAATCTTAAACAAAAGATTTAGTTCATGATTAATGAATTAAAACTAAGAATCCACAATTGAATAAACATTAAAAGACAAAAATAAGAGTAGAGTGAAGAATAAATATGTTGTCAGCAAATCTCCATCTTCCTCAAGATCCTTCTCTTGATCTTCAATGGTCTTCAAGTTGCTTCAAACACCAAAACTAATAAGAACTAGGGTTTTGTCCTAATCTAATCTAATGGAATCCTCCCTCATAATCCTGGTGATTCTCCTCCTTTTATATGTCTCTATCATGTCTTTTAGTCCTCTTGGAAGACCTTGATTCATCGGCTCGAACCAATCCTTCTTGAACTCAAATTCTGAATACTCCTTTTTCTGCTTCATTACCCATGCCCTACGGGTTTTGCTTATATATTGTCGCCCAGAAGCGTGGTGGGGGGTAATCTGCGAAGCCCAAGTTTTGCTCATTTAATTCTAAGTTCTGCCACAAAACCACCATTTAAGCCACACATGCTACACAACGCAACCTAAACATAAAACAAGTAAAACTAAACAAAAATAGACAGGACCATCACCATTTAAGTCCGAATTAAAATCTGATTCGTTGGTATAAAACCCACTCATTAACGAGTTCACTCCTAATTATTTTTCACATTTAACTTGAATCCACCGGGTTTGATTCCTTCATTTGATCAACATTAGCCCCCCAAGTGTTTGACCTCTAGAAGTGATCCACGAAGGAAGAACAAATATTCAAGAAAATTGGTGTTTGGCAAAACCCTAATTCTATCTTTATAGAATATTGTGTACTCTCCAAATTCTTAGAATTGTCATTAAATCTAAATCAAAATAAGACTCCTCTTATTTATAGATGTAGGCAACCCTCCTAAACAATTTAGGAATTAAGTTTTATATTAATTAATTAAACTCCTTTAATTAATTTTGCTTCCTAATCTTATTAGGAATAATTAATTAAACTCTTTTAATTAATTAGCCTTCTAATCTTATTGGGAATATATGAGAGTATTTTTATTAATTAATTCCCAAACTTCTTTAGGAATTAAATAATAATAATAATAGTAATAATAATAAAAATAAAAATAAAAATAAAAATCCTCTTATTAATTTATATTTAATATTTTTAAATATTAAATAATAAATATTAAGCTATTTAATTTATTCTATCACGATAGATTAAATTAAATAAACTTAATTTATTATTACGATTATGCCATTTACTTCTTAAATAAATATTTTTCTTTTTATGATGTGACTCTTTAGGTTCTCCATATTAAACCGATTGTGAATAAATCAATTAGAACAATTCTAATCTTATTTAAATAAATAAATTAATCTATTAATTTATTTAAATAAATAACATTTAATCTACAATAAGGATAAGTCTTCTTAGCGATCAACGACTTTCTAGATAATATATATTTCAACAGTAATCATGAAAGAACCCTTGAGTAAATAGTTACCGTACAATTCAATTCTTCCATCATAAAATGTCCCAATTAAATATAAGACATGAAATTACTGTCAAGTCTTATTTTATTTAATTATATGTATTTCGATTCTCAAATGCACAACTTCAAATAATGCAAATTAGAATATTGGTATGATCATGACTAGGGTTCTCTTTGGCTAGTAGTGAAAAGTTGAATTGTGACTGGTATGATCATGACCATTGAATTTATAATTGAATATCTTTAGCTTAAGTGCAAAGGTGAATTGATCAACATGGTTATAATTATTTTTATATAAATTTCGGAAGTGATTATATATTTCTTTGAGATATTAATATCTTTGGCACATAGTGTATGAGATGAATTGTTGATGAATATCTTTGACTAGTAGTGCAAAGATGAACTGTTAATGAATATCTTTGGCCCGTAGTGCAAAGATGACTTTGTTATTGAATATCTTTGGCGATTAGTGCGAAGATGAATGTGGATAAATATCTTTGGCCCGTAGTGCAAAAGATGAATTTATTAGTATGATTATGAGCAGAGGCTGTGATTTGGTATAACCATGATCTTTGATGTTTCGTAAAGACATGTGATGAAAATTATATTAAATCCCAGAGTACGAAGAGAATTTAGAATCACAATTATGATCATGAGATATTCATATAATTATGGAAAGGAAGGCTGTTGATTGATGTTACTGAGGATAAAACATTGTTGGTGGACTTTTAACATGGAGAAGATAATAATATGTATTGTCTATTTGACTCTTCTAATGGATTGCTCGTTCCGCTGCAACTATGGTTGAAATTTTTATCATCTACCATATGTTCTAAATCTCTGATTTGTTAGTGATGAAGGCTATTGATAATTTAATTATCCTTAGTCATGATATTCTTTACTAAGCTAGTTGTGCTCACCCTTTTGCTTCACAATTCCTTTCAGGTAATAAAAGTGTAGCTGGGTCGAGCGGGGGTAACAAGGGAATAGAACGGTGGTCTCTAGCTGTGGAGTTATCCCTAAACAGTATAGACAAGTGTGTTGTATACATCTTTTAGTAGTTATATTTGGTGAATCATATAGGGAGAGGCGAACCCAACGTTGGAAGGGTGTTTTGCCACTATCATACAAGATATCTAATGACATACAACCTCGTGTCATCATAAGACAGGGTTGTGCTCATCCACTTCTTTGAGTATATTTCTGAGCACTACCTATATAATCTTGGTGTTTGTTTGAAGTATAATTCTCAATTTGAGACAGTGGAGATAATGATAAGTCAAGAGAAGACTCACCATTGGGAAGAATATGATAGTAATCTTCTCGTTTTTCTTTGGGGTCTATTGAGTCAACCAAGGATAATTCTGTGGCCATATGATATCTATCATAACCTAGAAGCATGGCCTCCCATGTACGAAGGTTTCCTTGAGCACTTCCCAAATATTCTAATTTCTAAAACAGTTTTTGACTATACCTTTATGTAAGGTGTCATTGTGAGGTGCTGTCCATAGTTGGGACATGAGTCACATTTGGTATATATTTGTATCCAAACTCACAGCATATGTGTTGTTGTATTTTGCACGACAATTGTTGTAATAAAGTTGTAGTTGTTTTCTGTACCATGTATTTGGTGACTCATAATGGGTTGGATGGAATGGACCTATTTTGGGGTCGTCACATGTATTATTACGGGAGGTGGTGCAAGATTGATAATACTTAAAGGACTAAATTAAAAATGGAGGTAAAGATGATGGTATTATAATGTAATAATTCGAACCCCTAAACGTGCAATTATCGAAACTATGTTTTTCTATAAATAGAAGCTCATTTCTTCTTTCATTCTCACCAATTCACTAAGACTCACAAGTGCAATTATAGAGAGGGAAGCTATAGAGAGAAAGAAGAAGAGTATTATGCTATTTCACTATTGTAGTATCCAGTCTTCTACTAAGGTAAGGGGTATTATTTATTTTCTATTCGCTTACGATATTATTTTTCGTATTCGTAAGGAATATTATCTTCGTTCAATATTCACAAGGGATATTATTTTTGTTCAATATTCATATGAAATAATATTTTCTTTCGTACTCTGTAATATGTAAGTAATATTATTTCATTTTGTATCCCTAATTCTGCACTCATTTTGTTGAAGTATTGCTTCTATACTCTGTGAAATTAGTATAATATCCTTGAAATTTGCGCTTTATCTAGTATCGTTTCACAATGATATTTTTCTGAACATTCTTGTTAAATTTTAAGCTTTTCATGTCGGATTACTATTCATGGGTACTATTCATTTATATGGCACTATTCATACGTACGGGTACTATTCACGAAGTACTATTCTCGAGTACTATTCATATTCACAGAGTACTATTCATGAAGTACTATTCATGGGGTACTATTCACAGAGTATTATTCTTGAAGTACTATTCACTCGGGTACTATTCACCCAGGGTACTATTCACGATGAAAAATTAATTCTTTTCTGTCCAAATCATTTTTGATACAATATTATTCTTGAATTTTACTCCACAAAGCAATATCATGTTGAGAATTTGGACATTATTGAATTCTGGATAAATTAAATTATAAATATTTAAAATTTATTATTGCTCTCATTTAATTGAATTCTTATATCCTATTCATCATTCTCATGTTTATATTGTGATGAAAGTCATCTTTGGCCAGTAGGGCATATATGGACTGTTGATTGGTATGATTATGAGCAGGGATTATTCGGTATAATCATGACCCGTAATGTTACAAATGATGTGGTAAAAGTTCTCATTGGCTCGTAGTGCATTAATGGACAGTTGTTGGTATGATTATGACCAGAGATTATTCGGTATAATCATGACCATAGGTGAAAACACGAATATCCTTGGCCCGTAGTGCATGGATAATTCGTGGTTGTGATACTAATGAATATCCTTGGCCCGTAGTGCATGGATAATTCAGTGGTGTGGATTATTTATTGAGCTGAGTCTCAGTGATAAAATTGATGATAAACTTTTTAAATCATAGAAGATAGTAGATATCATGCTCTACTTGACTCTTCTAATGGATTATTTGTTTCACTGTAGTTGTTGATCTAAAACATGTTGTCTATTATATTCTATCAGTTGTTATAGTGTTGAAGGCTAACGATAATTTATTCTGTATTATCTTAGTCATAATATTTCTTACTTGGCTAGTTGAGCTCACCCATTTCTTTCACTGTTCTCTTCAGGAAATTAGAATATAGCTGGGACTAGTTGAGGGAATGCAGTGACGGTCCGAGATGGTTGCCATAGTAGTCCTCACTATTCTATAAAATAGTGTGATAATAATTGTAATGAGGATTGAATTTGAGTTTGGATATTGTCTAGGAGAGAATATTTGTGATGCCCCCAAAATAGGTCCATTCCATCCAACCCATTCTGAGTCGCCAAATACATGGTACAGAAAACAACTACAACTTTATAACAACAACTGTCGTGCAAAATACAATAACACATATACTGTGAGTTTGGATATAAATATATACTAAATGTGACACATTTCCCAATAGTGGACATGACACCTCACGCGTTTGACACCTTACATAAAGGTATAGTCAAAAAACTGTTTTAGAAACTAAAATCTTTGGGAAGTGCTCAAGAAACCTTCGTACATGGGAGGCCATGCTTCTAGGTTATGATAGATATCATATGGCCACAGAATTATCCTTGGTTGACCCAATATACCCCAAAGAAAAATGAGAAGATTACTATCATATTCTTCCCAATGGTGAGTCTTCTCTTGATTTATCATTATCTCCACTGTCTCAAATTGAGAATTATACTTCAAAAAAAAAACACCAAGATTATATAGGTAGTGCTCAGTAAATATACTCGAAAGAAGTGGATGAGCACAACCACATCTTATGATGACACGAGGTTGTATGTCATTAGACATCTTGTATGAAAGTGGCAAAACACCCTTCCAACGTTGGGTTCGCCTCTCCCTATATGATTCACCAAATATAACTACTAAAAGATGTATACAACACACTTGTCTATACTGTTTAGGGAGAACTCCACAGCTAGAAACCACCGTTCTATTCCCCTGTTACCCCCGCTCGACCCAGCTACACTCTTATTACCTGAAAGGAATTTTAAAGCAAAAGGGTGAGTACAACTAGCTCAGTAAAGAATATCATGACTAAGGATAATTAGATTATCAATAGCCTTCATCAATAATAAATCAGAGATTTAGAACATATGGTAGATGATAAAAATTTCAACCATAGTTGCAGCGGAACGAGCAATCCATTAGAAGAGTCAAATAGACTATAAAGTCTATTATCTTCTCCATGTTAAAAATCCACCAACAATGTTTTATCCCTGTAACATCAATCAACAATTCTGGTACACAATCATATGAATAACTCATAATCATAATTGTAGTTCTAAATTCTCTTCTCATCCGGAGACGAAGATAATTTTCATCACCTATCTTTACGAAACATCAAAGATCATGGTTACACCAAATCACATTTCGCTCATAATCATACTAATAATTTCATCTTTTACTACTGACCAAAGATATTCATCATTGTATCACCGGTTGGTCATGTTCATCTCAACACATGTTCATCTTTGCACCATCGGCCAAAAATATTCAACAACATGTCATCTTTGCACTACTCTGGGCCAAAGATATTCTTCAAAAATTCATCTTTTGCACTCTGGCCAAAGATATTCCTCAATGAGTTCATATTTGCACTCACTGTGCCAAATATATTCATCAATAGTTCATATTTTACTACAGGCCAAATATATTATTATCTCAAAGAAATATATAATCATTTGAATTTATATAAACAATAATTATAACCATGTTGATCATTTCACCTTTGCACTTAAGCTAAAGATATTCAATTATAAATTCAATGGTCACGATCATACAAGTCAATAATTCAACTTTGCACTACTGGCCAAAGAGAACTCATAGTCATGATCATACCAATAATCTACCCATCTTTACACTCAAGTCAAAGAGAAATTAATATCATCATTAGGGTTATAAAAATGTTATATATGATAATAAAAATAATATAATCAACATATAGATTTAATAGCAAGAGTAATATTCATAACTCAACTATAATTTGGTCAGAAAAAAAAACTAATTTTGTCGTGAATAGTATCCGTGAATAGTAACTCATGAATAGTAACTCGTGAATAGTAACTTATGAATAATAACTCATGAATAGTAAACCCGACTCAAAAAGATAGAAATTCCACAATAAATCCATACCAATATTTTGGTATAATGATATTGAAATAACATTTCTTAAACTTATAAACAATTTATTTTAATTATTTACACTTTACTAAATAATGCATTTAATCATCCTAAAATTTCAAACTCATAAGATTTCATCACCAATAACCAAAACTCTCATCAAAAATCTGCATATATCTCATATAGGATTCTCAAGCCATAAAACCCTATTTTCCAATTTTCTTATTTCACATAACATATTTAATTTATTTACTCATAACTAGTCTATTTTCATCAAAAATACCAAACCAGTTCCAAAAATATTTCTTTTCTGGGATTTAGTAGAATATAGTTCCATATTGAACATATATTTTTCTCAGAATTTTTAAAATTCATTTACTATTTTTCATATGGCCAAAACCATAGAATATTTAGACATTTATCATAAATTGTACTTTTATCCAAAAATTTGAAATTTATAGAGTATACTGATATTATATAGATGTACTCCCAATAAAAATTTCATCAATTTTGGAGTTAACCACAAGGAGTTATAAGCGGTTAGTTTAAAATATTATTTTCCCGTAAAATTCATAACTCTTAATCTATACATCCAAAAATCACCATTTTTGCACACAATCAATAAAACTCATCAAAATATCATTTCAAATTTTTCCAGAATTTTCTGAAGGTCGGAAGAAGTAGGAACTGAAAAACATAATAACCCTTAAAATCCCTTACCTCAAAAGAGCGGTATTTCTGCCCGGAATATCGGATGAAAAGTCAGAGAAAACTTTGCTCCGAATAGCAACTCTCAAAGTATCTAAATACTCACAAAAATATGCTTGATAATATAGAGAGAGAAAACTTATGTTTTTGGTGTGATTTTCAATTCTAACTTAAGCTTCTATTTATAGGAAAATGCTAGAACACCAAAGGAGACTAAATTAATAAAATATATTATTATTATTTCATTTCTCCTATGCCACCTACGACCACCAAAGAAATTGACCAACTTGGAATAGCGGCCCACATGTTATTAACACCAACCAAAGTGGGTCCCACCCATAAATATAATAAAAATTATTTTATTCTCTGAAACTTCAACAATTCACAGAAAATAGTTCGGTTATCAGAAAATTTGAAACTCGCGATTTTCCATAGGAAATTCCATTATCTACAACTTTACAGAAGGAAGTTTTTCCAAATTCCAAACAGAAATTGACCGAAATCCACAAACGGGTGATTTTAAATACCGTTACAACACCTTTTAAAATTCATAACAAATCATGCGTTAATTTTTAACGGTTCAAAATTTGTGGATATATACTCAACTTCTATATGTATAACATATCCAAAAATCACAACGATCCAATGGTCAAATCAAAATTATAACTCACGCAATAGAGCTTTAAGAACACCGATTTGATCTTTTAATACCTTCAATCCAACAAAATACTGATAAAATACCTCAACATTAATTCCTTCATTTATAACCACATAAATAAATCCATCATCTATATCCACATCAAATAAATATTTCATTATCATATAAATCAATAATTAATTATTCACAAATAATATTACAGAATCACAATTATGACAACCAGGCCGTTCCCAGGAAAGAGGGGGCTTTCCAATAAGAATTTCTCCTTACTGGCGCGCAATTAGGTGACCAAACCTCTCCTTGACAGAACTTTCTAGACATTGCCAATAATGCTATCTAATAATATTATTCAAATAATACGAATTATTGATCTGATAATGAGAAATATTGTGCAGTGATAATTATTGAAACAACAATAATATAAAATATCAATATGACAATTATTGAATCAATAAAATAAAATATTGAAAATTAACTCATCGTGCCTTCTTACGTAAGAATCAATAATTCAAAATAACATCGTAATGTCTGGTGTACTTCTTTGTGTAACAACGCGTATTACTTTATTTTACCAATCGGGTATTCCAACAATTGTTAACTGTAACGATTACGCCATTATTTATAAAACTTAATTTTGTCGTTTTCTTCATCAAGCGGTTATTACATTATGGGGCCCTGAACAAATTTTGCCTTGAAATTAAATACGAATATTCCCTACGGAAAAGAATATTCCACGACCAAACGAATATTCCCCGACAACAATGAATATTTTATAACCACTTGTGTATTTTGAAAAAAAATTTATATATCACCCTTAACTTAACTTTTATCAATTTAACCATTTACTGAATAGTAATTATAAGAAAAATTGAATACTTTTATTTCATAAAATTCGGGGTCTTACAATATTTGTATTAAAACTCACAGCTTATGTTTTGTCGTATTCTGCACGACCGTTGTATAATTAAGTTGTAGTTGTATTCTGTACCATGTATTTGGAGACTAAGAATGGGTGATGTATACCTATTTTGGGGGCGTCACAGAAATCAAGTAAACATGATAATACATTATATCAAAACAAATTAGTAATTTCCCAATCAGTCATCAAATCTTAAACTGTTGTCGCTGATATGTTGTGTGTGTGCTCAACAACAATGCTAACTGATATAAAATTAAATTTAACACATAATAGGTCTCTTCAAAGGCATCATACAGTGTAAACTCAAGAAATCCACAAATGGGCTAGATCCAACTAAAATCAAACAATTACCAATATCGAGAGTCAACATGGGATACTTCTGCTTTATTTTTCAATTACGGGGGCTTTTGCTCTTTTTCCCATTATATTCTTCTTCTTTTTTTTTAATTCTCATGGCTGTGTAATGTCTAATTCCCTTAGGCTTTTCAATGCTACCTTAACGAGTTTTTGACCAACGACTCCCAAACCATTTAAGGCCTTAGGGCACTAGGTGTAAAGACAATCCCCTCGGGCTTACTTATTCAAGTAACAAAGGCCACGAAACTAGACTAGCCACGGTGTTTATTCATATTTTTTATTATAGCTTATATACCCCAAATAATCCCCCAAACTTAGGTTCTTGTTTAACTTTAGCCATCACTACCTATTCTTGTCATTCATTCATTCAAACTAACATTATCCTTTAGAGTTCCATTACGTATCAATTTAGACTCAATCAATCAATAAAACTATTTTTTTTACTGTGCTACCCTTATTATGCCAGTTTCAAACAGAAAAAGATTCAATTCATAACAAGAAATCACATCAAAGCTCTAATAGTCAGTACTATACTTGTCTACTTAATTCCAATCTCATCATTGACAAAGCAGACTGTATATATCAAATAGCTGGAATCATACAAGATGAACTAAATGCAACATAAACACAATAAACTAACTAATATTTTTGCAATTTTTCAATTTTTACTAAATTAACAAGAAACAAGAAACTAAATACATTAAAAACTATTATAATCAATTACTGTGCAAATAAAAACTACATGACATGAATGCCAACATTTATGATATAAACTAAACATGAAAACTAACTAAACTAACATATGCAAACTAACATACATATGACATTAACTAAAACATGAAACAATAAACTATAATAAAACTCCCCCAAACTTAACAAGTACAATGTCCTCATTGTAAACATCTTGAAATAAAAGAACAGAGGACTTCCCTGGATCCTGCTAAGCTTGTGGTGGTGGTGGTTGTGGAAAAAAGACTGAAAACTCCTCCACATCAAAATCGAAAGAAGGATATTATGGCATGGGCTCAGGCTGGTGGCTTCCCTTTCCATAATCTTTTTCTTATTCATTGAGCCTCCAATACTTGCAATGAAGAGAGACAACATGGATTAGAATAGCACTTTTGATTTATAAGTGAACTTAATAAGCAAATTAACTCCTAAAATTTTGACAAACTAAAATCACTAATTGATTGAAAATTTGAGGATTTAAAATTTTTTTTATACAAACCATCACCATGATCATACTTTATGCATAATTATCAATCAATAGAAAAGAAATGGAGATCAGATTCATACTCATGTAGAAACTAGCTTCCTCGTGTACGAGTTTTGGGTAAAATCTAGTTACGCACAACACGCAAGTATACGTGGTCAACAAGTAATAAAGTGAAAGTAGAGTATCGTTCCCACGAGGAATTATTAATACAAATTACCAAATAATAACTCTTAATCAAACTAATTTTATTTAAACAATCAATTTAAGATTATGAATGAAATTATTTAATTAAACTAATTCTAATTACCACTAATTAAAAATCAGATTATGGAGATTTAAGATCACAACTTCACTTATTGCTTCACTTTAATTAATACACTTCTTATCAATTATGCTCATTATTCTGAATTGTTAATCAAGAACACATGCGTAAATATGACCATCTCTCAATGCATCATATTCAAATCAACTTAAATCCACAGATGATAGAATTAAGAAGAAAACCCTAATTAACTAACTCACTATATCTCTATGTGAATTACAATTAAAGAGGATTTTAAGCACAAGTTCTTTATCAGATTACATGTGATGTATAGGTATATCTCTATCCTAGACATAAATTATGTATTCCAACGCCATGCAGAAAACACAATCACGTGCTATTATGATCATATCTAAATCTATAATTCAACTCTCCATTTCGTATAGATTATCACGGTAATTGTTAGCTAGGCAATTAAGTAATTCATCACAAATCATAATAGACAATCCAAGAATAATCACAATAATTAATAGAGAAACATACTAAAATAAACTATGCAATACTATCCATTGTAATCTTAAACAAAAGATTTAGTTCATGATTAATGAATTAAAACTAAGAATCCACAATTGAATAAACATAAAAAGACAAAAATAAGAGTAGAGTGAAGAATAAATATGTTGTCAGCAAATCTCTATCTTCCTCAAGATCCTTCTCTTGATCTTCAATGGTCTTCAAGTTGCTTCAAACACCAAAACTAATAAAAACTAGGGTTTTGTCCTAATCTAATCTAATGGAATCCTCCCTCATAATCCTGGTGATTCTCCTCCTTTTATATGTCTCTATCATATGTCTTTTAGTCCTCTTGGAAGTCCTTGATTCATCGGCTCGAACCAATCCTTCTTGAACTCAAATTCTGAATACTCCTTTTTCTGCCCGTACCCATGCCCCAGCGGGGGTTTTGCTTGTATATTGTCCGCCCCAACGTGGTGGGGGGGGGGGTAATCCTGTAGAAGCCCAAGTTTTGCTCATTTCATTCTAAGTTCCGCCACAAAACCACCATTTAAGCCACACATGCTACACAACGCAACCTAAACATAAAACAAGTAAAACTAAACAAAAATAGACAGGACCATCACCATTTAAGTCCGAATTAGAATCTGATTCGTTGGTATAAATCCCACTCATTAACGAGTTCACTCCCAATTATTTTTCACATTCAACTTGAATCCACCGGGTTTGATTCCTTCATTTGATCAACATTAGCCCCCCCAAGTGTTTGACCTCTAGAGGTGATCCACGAAGGAAGAACAAATATTCAAGAAAATTGGTGTTTGGCAAAACCCTAATTCTATCTTTATAGAATATTGTGTACTCTCCCAATTCTTAGAATTGTCATTAAATCTAAATCAAAATAAGACTCCTCTTATTTATAGATGTAGGCAACCCTCCTAAACAATTTAGGAATTAAGTTTTATATTAATTAATTAAACTCCTTTAATTAATTTTGCTTCCTAATCTTATTAGGAATAATTAATTAAACTCTTTTAATTAATTAGCCTTCTAATCTTATTGGGAATATATGAGAGTATTTTTATTAATTAATTCCCAAACTTCTTGAGAATTAAATAATAATAATAGTAATAATAATAAAAAAATAAAAATCCTCATATTAATTTATATTTAATATTTTTAAATATTAAATAATAATATTAAGCTATTTAATTTATTCTATCACGATAGATTAAATTAAATAAACTTAATTTATTATTACGATTATGCAATTTACTTCTTAAATAAATATTTTTCTTTTTATGATGTGACTCTTTAGGTTCTCCATATTAAACCGATTGTGAATAAATCAATTAGAACAATTCTAATCTTATTTAAATAAATAAATAAATTAATCTATTAATTTATTTAAATAAATAACATTTAATCTACAATAAGGATAAGTCTTCTTAGCGATCAACGACTTTCTAGATAATATATATTTCAACAGTAATCATGAAAGAACCCTTGAGTAAATAGTTACCATACAATTCAATCCTTCCATCATAAAATGTCCCAATTAAATATAAGACATGAAATTACTGTCAAGTCTTATTTTATTTAATTATATGTATTTCGATTCTCAAATGCACAACTTCAAATAATGCAAATTAGAAACTCCTTTCTAATTTCATTCTGCCTTGGCTAAGGACTACTGGGTTGTCCTTTATCGAATCACATAGGACATTCTCTTCTTTTACTAGAAGCGGTACATTCTTTATTGATCATTCATTATCTCCATGCACAACTTATTATACCCAAACATATCCTTTGATATACCTGAAGGGTCTTAAGGGACACATATTATAAATGCATTGCTTAAAACTATGAGTTTATCACATATTATAAAACAATACCATATAGATAAATTAAAAACCTTTAATTAAATAATTCTTTTATTAATAAATGAATAAGATTGTTACAAAGTATATGCTTTATCATTAATCATGATTGGCTTGTGTGTATACTACTTTCAATCTCCCACTTGCACTAAAGCCAATCGCCATGGTATCTCATACCCTTCTTCTCTAAGTAGCGATCATCCTGTTGTTGGATAAGATTCAGTTAATGGATATGTAATATTGTTCTTGAGAGTCCACTTCTATAATCAAATGAAAGTGTCGCAACACATATTTAGAACTAAGACGAGACTTAGGAATTATTCCTAGTTCTGTAATGAACTTTTCATCCAAACAATCAACTTACAGCTTCATTTACATCTATATACTTTGTCTTTATCACTAAACCAATAATTCTTTGCTGTTTGGAACTTTTCCAATTCATTGCACCACCGTTCAAGGTAACGATTTTCCCTAAAGTGGATTTTATTTCGTCTTGGTCAGTCTGAAAAACTTGAGTCTGTTTAGCCTTCTAGTTTTAATTCAGACCCACCATGTATCATATTCACATCCTTAGTACTGGTTAAGTACTTTAAGATATTTTTCACTATCTTATAGTGATCTTCTCTAGAATATGACCGTTCAACATCAGGTCTCATACATTTCACTGCATACATGTTAGTTACTCATGCGATCTCTCTTTTCAGGAGTCTATGGGGACTAATAAGAGAGATACACTCTATGACTCATCAACATGATACATCTCTTGGAATTTGTCATGCTAAATGGCTTTAGCATCAAATTAATATATGTTCCTTGGGTTAAGTCGAGCTTCCTTTTAAATCTATCTATATAGATTTATATCCCTAATTAAGATACTCTTCCCAAATCATTCATAAAGAAATGTTTAAAACATCATTATTATTATCGTTCTTTGATAATTCTTTAATCACTATATCATATGCATTATGATTTAACACTTTAATATTATATATTATAAGTTCTTCTTTAAAATCGAATAAGTCAAATACAAATCCCTCAATCTGGATTATCCAAACATACCAATCCAACAACCCAGATTGCAATCCAGCAAACCATATTGCAATCCAGCAAACTGGATTCCAAATTCAGCAAACTAGATTCTGAATCCAGCAACCAGATGGCCAATCTAGCAAACAAAATTGCAATCCAGCAAACTGGATTCCAATTCCAAAGAACAGATTACAAAGCCATTAATTTGGATTCAACAAGTTTTCAATTCAAGAATCGCTTTCAATCCAAAGAACCTGGATTCAATGATTTTCAATCCAATGAAGTTGGATTCATTAATTCTTTTCACGAAAATACTAAATCAACTTATTATTTTTATATCCTTTGCCCAAAACATATATACATATATTTCATACACAAAAAGAATTTTACCATAACTTTTTAACTCCCTTTAGTATTTTTTAAAAATAATTTTTATTTATGAGCTTAAGAAATTAGCCCTATCATGCTCAACTCTAGAAATTCCCATCTCTTGACATAATCTTATACATATTAGCGTGAGTCTCCAGTTTAAATTTCATGGCCATCAGAGTTATAGAACTCCGGTTATAGCCGTTTTCGTCAGAAAATCCCAAAAATTAAAATGGCCATAACTTGGTCATTTTAAGTCAGAATGAGCTCATTTTTGGACAGGCACTACTTTATATCATATATTTTCATATCCCAAAAGGCTGGAAGTTATTTAATAAATTAAGTTGCCAAAAATGCCCTTGAAAAATCTTGGATAGTATATTTTTTTGCCTACTTTGCCAAAAATAGTCCATACGGAAATCTACAACTCCTTTTTCAGTGATTACACTTGTAAATGTTAGAAAACTCATCATATTATAATCCCAAAGTTTTCCAGAATTTTAGAATGTCAGGAAAATGACGAAACTGCCCATGGCAGTGACTGTCCAAAAATAGTGTGTTTTTCTTTATAAAAATGAAACTATTTTGGCTAAAATAGCAACGACGAATTGTGTACTCAACATTTTTGAGTGCTACCACTTGGGTTTAGTAGTTAGCTTACATATCTGGTACCTCTCTTTGACATATCACAAAAAGAAGGTGTAGATCAAAAACGGTGGAAATTCAAAGTACATAAAAATTATGGTTTTCTAAACTAGAAAAATTACTTTTCTTTTCTTTTGATTTCCAAACAAATTAACACCCAATATGGGTATATCTAAACATAAAAAGCTCAACAACAAGTATATTCATGGTTTTTAAGTTTAGAAACATAGATTCAAGGTTTGATTAAGAATAATAAAAAATACATAAACAAAAGGTATGTATACCTTTGATCCCCATGTTCTCCGTCTTCTTCTACGTTAAGAGATGAGGTGTGGTCGCTTAAACATTTTCTTCCCATCTTCCTCCTAAGGTGGCTACCAAAGCCTCTCTTCTCTCTCTCTCTCTCTATTTGGTTTTCTTTCTCTCTCTATGATTTAGCAAAGCTTGTGAATCTAAGAGAATAAAATATCTTAATTGATATGGTGACACATAGGCTAGGATTTTGTGAAAATTAAATGGAACACATGTGCTTACTCCCTCCACCAATATCCAACCACCTCATCCTCTTTCTATTTGGTCACCTTAGCTTTATTTACACACTTAATTATAAGTGTTGGTTGCATGATAGTTGAACACCTAGCTAAGTTTGAAATATCCTTTGAACATGTGACTTGGAAATGAATGACATGCTCCACCTTTTCTCTCCAACATAACCGGCCATATGGCCCTTATGCACCCACATGTTGGTTTAATTTTATTGCTTGCAAGCTTATTAATATGTGGTAGTTGGTGGAAGTAGTGGAACCATTTTAGCCACTAAAATAAGTTATCATTATACTTCACATGCTCCCTTTTTCTCTTCTACATAATCTGGCCAAGTGGCCTTAATTTTCACCAAGTCTTGCTTTCTTTTAAATGTAATATCTAATATCTCAAATGTGTAAAGTGCCCTCCTTTAATTGGGCTAGGCTTGAGCTTTGAATTAAATTCTTTTGGGCTTCCTAAATAATTCTTTGGGCCATGTAAATTAACATAGTCCAACACTTTTTAATTTTATCCTACACTAATCATTTAATTAGGGTTTTCATTCACTCATTTGTAATTTAAATCCTTACTTAAATGCCCTTAATTTCTTAACCCAATTAGACTTGCTATAATTAGGTTATAAAATTATCAATTTAGATGTATAAAATAAATCCCTTAGAATTAGTATATATTTTAAATATTATTATTCTCCTATACCATAACCCTTAAGTTATTAAAATTTTCATTCCTAATATATAATTAGGTTACCTTAGTTTCTTTTATTTGTTTATACTATACAAATAAAAACAAACACATAATATTCATATTCACTTACTCACATATTCACACAAATTAATTTAGTAAGTGGAAATATGATCCATAAATCTCTTAGATTAGGTCACTAGTATAAAATTAAATATTAGGACCGCTAAATAAAGATAACCATTTAGGTTATTTAATTCCAATACCTAATTTATAATTAGGTTATGTAACTTTCTATTTAATTTTTCTTTATATAATAAATAAATATATATACTTAATATATTTATTTATTTAATCACATACATACATCACATAAGTCAAAAAACATTTATCCTTATCATATCTCTTTATTAAAATTTATTTCCTTAATAAATTTTCCACGTTCATAATCTATTTCTTTCTTTTAAAAATTTCAATCATTCTCATAATTTCTTTCATTAATTCACATAAAGTTAAAGGTAACATAATACCTTATTCTTAACATACTTCCAAATATAATTTCATTCTATGTTTTGAATTTTGTAACCCTTATTTTCTTAATTCTATTCAAATAGTAAACCATATAGGTTTTTCTTTAAAAAATTTAAATCATTCCTCTATTTTTCACTCTAGATTTTATTCTTTAACCTTTAATTTAATAGTTCAAGATCTTATGAATTTTCAGGTTGTCACAAGCAGCATAGTAGGAACATCCATGGTTCCATGCTAACGCTGAAGCTCGTTACTCATGGATGCGAGCATGATGCATTAAGCCACATATGCATCATCTTGCCACTATTTAAAAGTAGTAATCTCTTCCTCGGAGGTTGTCTCTACAACTTTTGAAGGTACGGGCGAATTTAGGACATAAGAAATCTTTTCGAGAACAATTCTCAGATTCCTTAACCAGCCCGCGTAATTCGGTCCAGTCAGTTTGTTAGCATGCAGTATGCTACGCAGTGAAATTAGTGAATGTGACATTTTCAAATTCTGCATGTAAAAAGACATTATTTTAGCAAATATTTATTTAATTAATTACCAAAATAAATTAGGTCTTATTTTAAATTGGTATCTCCCACTATTTTCTTCAAACTATATTACCCTCATCTATATAGTTCAGCAAAATTTAATTAAAGTTTTTGCTAGTGAGAATAAGGATCATTTCAAATATATATAGCCTTGTGGTGACACAACAACCTATATATAAATAAATAGGTAGACAACTCCTTGTCAATTACATCATCATGAAACTCATTATGTTTTGCCTCTTGGATTATTTTGATCAAGTGGTGGCACATTCGAATCAAAATTATCTAAGTTAAGTCCAACCTAGCACTTCCATATATTCAAAAAAGAAAAATATTGTCCTTGTGGTGACACAACAAAATAATATTGTTCAATTTTCTTTATAAGCATCAAATGTGATAAATTAACATCTTAAATACTTAATACTTGCCTTGTGGTGACACAACAAACTCATATTAAATATTTAATACTCTATTAATTTTATCATGCTAGAAGGCGACGTTCGATATTCTAAATATCTTTGAACGCTTAGGACTTCATATAATTTCTTTGAGGGGTTTGTTATTAATTGTCTCATCTTGTTTAGCGCGCATGCACACATATATATATAAAATACGCGTGATATTATTAAACATGTGAAACATGTTTTCATTATATATATATATATATATATATATAATACTAGCATGCCTATTCTAGAATACTATATTCTACCCAGATTGATTATGGACTTTTATTCTAGTTTGGTTCACTAGAGCCACCAACTGAACTAAAAGGTTAAACCTTAGGGTACAAGAATTAACATTTAAATATAACTATTAAATTTAAACCCGGGCTCCATTACAAAAGGGTCTTCGAGCGCTCCTTGCTCCTTGATCTCCAGTTCTTCAGAAAATTCTAACTAATCATATTACAATTAAACTATTTAATTTAAATAGAAACCTTGATCAACAGTCAAGGGAAAGTACATAGGAGAGAGATAAAATTTACATCAAGAAGAAAACTAAAAAAGATGAGGTACGCATACCCCATTTAATAAAACCCATTCATTCAAGCATCCAATCAAAATAAATTCAATCACATTGGTCAATAGTCCATAATCAATCTCATTTATTATGATACATATTCTCATATGTATCAATAAATAAAACATTCATCTTATGAATTAAAATCATTCCATATATATATATATATATATGAGTATCATTTAATGGGCATTTTTTAAAATGCATGAAATCCAATTTCAAGATTAAAATAAACTTTTATTTTAATTATAAAATTATTAAGAATATATATATATATATATATATATATATATATATATATATATATATATATATATATCACGAATCCTATAACTTGAGTTGTGATTCGCGCTTAATATATATTACTATAATTGTAACAATCCGTAATTTTAAATTGTAATTCCAAATATTTATTGAATTATATAAATATTTTAATTGATGTGTTTATTGTTAAATAAATATTTGACAATTAAATTGGAGAGTTGATAGGGATTAAAATTAATTATTATAATGTTATTCTAATTTGGTTTTGTAATTAAAATGATGTGTTAATTTATTAAATAGAATTATAATTATAAGGAAAATTGTAATTTTGTCGTATTGATTTAATAAATTGTTATTAGAATTAATTAAATTGAATATTAAAATTTAATTAAATAAAGTGTGACCATAAACTATACTATAAATGAGTTATTAAAATAAATTAAAGTAGTTTAATCCAGTTTTGCCAAACAAGGCTTAATGAATGTTAAGACTTTAATTTAAATAGGTTTTACCAAACAAGACATAAGGATTTTAAGTTATTAAGTTTTAAAATGGTTTAGCCAAACAAGCCTTGTGGCTTTTGATTTTCAAAAAGATGTAACTGATATCAGTTACATATATATTTATATTATATAATTAATATCTATTATATTATACGTTATATGTTTCTAAGTACGTAAGTTAGAGAAGGGAGAAAGAACAGAGAAGAAGAAAAAGAAGAGAAAAGAAAGAAAGAAAATAGAGAAGGGAGAAGAGAAAATTCTCTGTGAATTGAGAATTTAAAAGAAGAAGTTGTTGTAATCATCTTCTAGCAAAGGTATAACCCTACCTTTCTACTTTTCAAAGTTTTAGTTTTATTCTATTCAAAAGCTCTCTGTAAAATTGGTGTGAAGGATTAATTGTTTATTATGTGATTTTGTATTATAATTATTGATATAAATTGTTTTCATGTGGTTTATAGATGATTTAGAGTAAATTGATTCATGTAATATATTTTATTATGGAGGAAATCATATTACAGTAAGTTTACATTGACATATGTTGAATATGGCTTAAATTAGAATTAAAATTGGTACTCAATTCATAGTATAAGTGTAAATTGTTTATTGATTGTGAAAATATATGAAGAAACGAAAGCAAAGTAATTGAAATTAACTGTTTTGGTTGTAAAACGAATTCACAGTGAAGAATTTTGCTATGAATGTCAAAAGAAGAGGAAATAAGAGAAATAGTGAAGTTAAAGATTGTAATCTTGATGTTTATGTTGTTTATGTGGTTAGAAACGTGTTAGAAATATTAGTTTATGTTTCTAAAAATATATTACATGTAAGACCCCAACTTTTATAAATAAAGATGAATTTTCTATAAATATTATTTTTGAATATCATGGAGTAAATTTGATATAATGTTATAGTTGTGGGTAATATTTATAAATTTTGCAAAGTAAGCAAGTTGTTATAAAATATTCGTTTAGTCGGGGAATATTCTTTTTTGTGGGGAATATTAAAGACGGCCAAGACAATCATTAGTGGACCCATAATGGAATTATTGTCGGATTGAGAAAAACGACAAAAATACTTTATGAAAATAATGGCGGAGGTGTTACCATTAAAAGCTGTTGAACTACCCGGTAGTAAAAGTACGATGTCTGGCGTGGTTGCATAGTAGTACACGGTCAGATTGATTATTGATGCTTACGTGAGAAGTCACTCACTATACTCAATTATTGCTACTGAGAATCACGCATCATATCTCTTATATTATTGATTCAATTATTGTCACAGTATCATGTGTATAATATGTTATATTATTAAATCAATAATTGAGACGACAAGTTATAAATGATTAATAATTGTTGAAAGATTAAATATGTGTTGATTAAAAATAAAATGATTTGTGGTAATATTTATTCAATTCTTGATGAATATAAAGAGTCTATTATGAGACGTTTGTGATAAGTTTGGTTATTTTATGGGGGGGGGGCCCATATGTCATCATCTAAGAGTCTCTTCGTCAATAGTAATTACCTTCGTCAATAGTAATTACCTTCGTCAATAGTAATTACCTTCATCAATAGTAATCACCTTCGTCAATAGAACTACCTTTACCAGACGTCAAACCACTTGTCGTTTCATATTACAGGCATCGAACCAATTGTCGTTTCACATTACAGGCGTCAAACCACTTTTCTTTTCACATCACCAGTCGTCAAGCCACTTGTCTTTTCACATTTCAAGTGCTAAGCTAGAAATCTTCTATAAATAGAGGCCTAGTGCTTCATTATTTTTCACGAATTCATTCAAGCTATAGAGAGAGAAAGTATAGAGAGAATAAGAGAGAAAGAAGAAGAGTATTCTCATTACTACACTCTGCAGATTCAATCTACTACTAATATAAGGGTGTTATTCTTTCTTATTCATGAAGAGAACCTGTTGTTATTCCATTGCTTATTATTACATTGGAATAACTTTTGTGCACGCTTGGTTTACCCTATACTTGGTGACATTCTTCTATTATTCCGTTGGAACATCATGTATGTGTGTTTTACACGGACTGGTTAAAATCTTTATTATTATTACGTTGGAACATCACATGCATGTGTTTTACAGGACTTGGTTAAAATCTTTATTATTATATTCGTTAGAACATCTTATGCGTGTGTTTTATACGGACACGGCTTCCGTCTTTATTATTTTGTTGGAACATCCTCGCTTGCAAATTTTGCACGACCTGGTTCCGTTATTATTATTCTGTTGGAATAACCCCGTCTATGCGGAAATCTTGCATGCGTGGTGATTTCTTTTGTTATTCTATTCTTTATTATACTCGGTTGGTTAAAGTTTTGACTTCTATACTCCATGAAATTAGTAGAATATCCTTGATATTTGCACTTCATCGAAAGATCTTTTCATGGAAATATTCTTACGATCATTCTTGAATTTTACTCTACAAAGAAGCGATATCATGTTGACAATTTGGACATTATTAGTTCTGGATAAATTAATTCTTGAACTTGTTTTATTGAATTCTTATATCATTATCATCATCCTTATGTTTATATTATGTTGAAAGTCATACGTATTCTGTAAGTGCATAAATGGACTTGGTATGATTATGACCAGGGATTATTTGGTGTAATCATGATCGTAATGTTACAAATGATGTGGTAAAAGTTATCATTGGCCCGTAGTGCATTGATGGATGATTGTTGGCATGATCATGACCATTAATGAATACACGAATGTCCTTGGTATGTAGTGCATGGATAATTTGTGGTCGTGATACTAAAGAATATCCTTGGCCAGTAGTGCATGGGTGATTCGATGATGTGGATTATTTATTGTCGAGTCCCAGCAATAAAAGTCATGAAAAACCTTTTAAATCATAAAAGATAGTAGATTTTATTCTCGGGCGGTCACCGCTAAACAGTTTAAGGAGCTAGGACCACCGGAGTTTAAGGGAGAGCCAAAACCACTTATGGCGGAAGCATGGATAAAGCAGATCACAAAGATATTTGATGTCTTGGGATGCTCCGAGGAGCAAAAGGTTCCCTTTGCCGCCTTTATGTTGCGCGGAGAGGATTCTTGGTGGGAATCGGTAAAGCGTACTCAACTTCGCCAGATGAAGATGTCTTGGGAGAAGTTCCAAGAGCTGTTCAACGACACATACTTTCCCGAAAGTATTCGTCACATAAAGGAGGTAGAGTTTATCGAGTTGGAACAAAACAATATGACCATGTCGCAATACGAGGCTAAATTTGCATAGTTATCTCGGTTTGCGTCCCACTTGGTGGATAATGAAGAGAGAATGACACGGATGTTTTTAAGAGGTTTGAAGCCGGATATACGTCAACATCTTATTTCTCATAAAGCGTGTTTATATTCGGATGTTGTAAATAGGGCTCGATTAGTGGAGCGCGATAACGAGTCAACGCAACTAAAAAGAAACAACCGACAAAATGATAATACCAAATGGAAACGGTCATCAAGCGGTGCAACAAGCGTGGAGGGAATCAACAGGCCAGAAATGGTAACCACTTCGATGGTAATCAGGGCCAAAACAAAGAATGGACATTTCAAGAAGAGGAGATTCAACAATGATGGAAAGACGTCAGCACCAGCACCTGTCGTTAAGGAAGGAGAACGACCACCTATCATATGTTTCAATTGCGGAGGGGAGGGGCACATCAGTCCAAACTGCGCGATGTCGTCCAAAGCATGTTATAATTGTGGAAGAGAAGGTCACTTAGCCCGATTTTGTCGTTCACCGAAGATAAAATTCAGCTAGAATGGAGGCACCAAAGGTCGTCCCAGAAAAGTCAAAACCGGTAGTGCAAGGGAGAGCGTTTGTTGTGACCTCCCAGAAAGCAAGGAACCCGAATGAGGTCATCACGGGTAAGCTTATCATAAACTCTAACAAAATCTATACTTTATTTGATACCGGTTCTACCCATTCTTTTATTTCTCCTACTTGCGCTCATCGATTAAATTTGACTCCAGAGACATTAGACTTTGACTTATCTGTGGAAACTCCATTAGGAGAAACCTTCATTACATCCACTATTTATAAGTCTTGTTTGGTTCAAATCGGTACCCTCACATTACCTGTAGATCTTATTTCATTGAAAATACTTACATTTGACGTGATTCTAGGGATTGATTGATTAACTACTCATCATGCAAAAATTGATTGTTTCTGTAAGGTTGTTAGCTTTCATATTCCTAATCAACCTATTATGCGAATTCAAGCGACCAAACCATTAAAATCAATCACGATCATCTCAAGCCATAAAGATATTCGTTTATTAAAAAACAGATGTCAAGCTTTCTTAGCTCATGTCACTGATTTAAACAAAAATACGCCGGTTTTGAGCGATATTTCTATTGTTAATAAATTTCTGACGTATTCCCAAGAAGAACTTCACGGCCTACCCACTGGCGTGAAATTGAATTTTGTATCGACCTTGAACCCCAGACAAAACCCATTTCCAAAGCCCCATATCGAATGGCTCCTATTGAACTTCAAGAGTTAAAGACCCAACTGCAGGAATTGTTAGACATTGGCTTTATTCGTCCTAGTACTTCTCCTTGGGGTGCTCCTGTTCTATTCGTGAAAAAAAAGATTGATCTTCGTTCCGGATATCACCAATTGAAGATTAGAACTGATGACATTCCAAAGACGACTTTCAGAACTCGGTACGGGCATTATGAATTCCTAGTCATGTCCTTTGGATTGACTAATGCTCCTGCTGCCTTCATGGATATGATGAACCGAGTATTCAAGGAATATTTGGATCACTTTGTGGTTGTCTTTATTGATAACATCCTTATTTATTCCAAAAGCCGTGAAGATCATGAGCAACACTTGAGGCTGACACTCCAAAAGCTTCGTGAATACAAGCTTTATGCCAAGTTGAAGAAATGCAAATTCTGGCTTAAGGAAGTAGCATTCCTTGGGCACGTAGTATCAAGTCATGGAATATATGTTGACCCAGCAAAGATTGAAGCAATTCAAAGCTGGGAGCAACCTAAATCAGTGACCGAAGTACGTAGCTTTCTTAGTTTAGCTGGTTATTATCGAAGATTCGTGGAAGGATTTTCTCAAATCGCTACTCCATTGACTCAGCTGACTCGGAAAGATACAAAGTTCGGTTGGAGCGAAGAATGTGAGAAGAGTTTTCAAGAACTCAACAGGAGACTCATTTCGGCACCTGTTCTGACAATACCATCTGACTCGAAGGGATTTGTCATCTACAGTGATGCTTCGGGCAAAGGGTAGGTATGTGTTCTCATGCAAAATGGAAAAGTCATAGCCTATGCCTCAAGACAACTCAAAGAATATGAGAGGAATTATCCTACTCATGATCTAGAGTTGGCAGCTGTTGTCTTCGCACTAAAGATTTGGAGGCATTACTTGTATGGGGAGAAGGTGGAGATCTTTACGGATCATAAAAGCCTCAAATATTTCTTTACTCAAAAGGAACTCAACATGCGACAACGACGTTGGCTTGAACTGTTGAAAGATTATGATCATACCATTCAATACCATCCTAGAAAAGCGAACGTGGTAGCTGACGCATTGAGTAGAAGATCATATGCAAGTACGAGTGCGATATTGTCAACGCAAAGGCCCATTTTGTGTGACTTGAAAAGGATGGAGATAGAGTTAAAGACTCCAGGGACCCATGTGATGATGGCAAATATACAAGTGGAACCGACTTTAATCGATAAAGTTAAAGCTGCTCAAGTTACATACCTGGAGCTGATGCGTATGAGGAAGAAAGTGCAAGAAGGTGCTATGCCGGATGAAAGAATCGATGAAGAAGGAATACTTTGAGTCAACTCCAGACTTTGTGTTCCTAACGACCCTGATTTAAAGTATAAAATCATGATGGAGGCGCACAACACACCGTTTGCAATCCATCCTTGGAGTACCAAAATGTATCATGATATTAAATATACATTTTGGTGGAGCAATATGAAGAGAGAGAGATAGCGTTGTTTATCTCAAGGTGTCTAACTTGTCAACGAGTTAAAGCAGAGCATCAAGTACTAAAAGGTCCATTGCAACCACTTGAAATTCTAGAATGGAAGTGGGAGCACATTACCATGGATTTCGTTACCGGTCTTCCTAAGGTTTCTCAAGGCATAGATGCGATTTGGGTCATTGTTGATAGATTGACCAAGTCTGCTCATTTCTTAGCGATACGAGAAACTTATACACTTGAACGTCTTGCTCGTATATATATAAACAAGATTGTAAAACTGCATGGTATGCCGGTATCCATAGTTTATGATCGAGACCCAATATTCACTTCACAATTTTGGGTTAGTTTGCAAAAAGCTATGGGCACAGACTTACGATTTAGCTCGGCATATCATCCTCAGACGGACGGACAGTCGGAGAGGACTATTCAAACTCTTGAAGATCTATTAAGACTCTGTGTCCTTGATTTCAAGGGAAGTTGGGACAAGTTCTTACCATTGGTGGAGTTTTCCTACAACAACAGTTAACAAGCAAGTATTGGCATGGCTCCATTCGAAGCGTTGTATGGAAGAAAGTGTCGTTCTCCAGTATGCTGGGATGAGGTGGGTGAAGCAACGTTGTTGGGACCGGAGTTGGTACGTATGACTACGGAAAAGATTCAAACGATCCGACAACGTATAAAAACCTCACAAGATCGACAAAAGAGTTATGCTGATCTTCATCGAAAGGACGTGGAATTCGATATAGGAGATCTTGTTGCGTGTTACTCCATGGAAAGGAGTTACGAGATTTGGAAAGAGAGGAAAACTCAATCCTCAATTCATCGGCCCATTTTTAATCCTCGATCGAGTTGGAACTGTGGCCTATAGACTCGCTTTACCGCCAAGTATGTCTCGTGTTCATAACGTTTTTCACATATCCATGTTACGTAAATATGTGAAAGACCCGAACCATATTATTGAGTTAGAACCGGACGAAATAGCGGAAGATTTGACGTATGAAGAGGTTCTTGTTCAAATCTTGGATAAGAAGGAACATATTCTACGCTCCAAGGTTATACCTCAAGTCAAAGTTTTGTGGAGAAACCACGATGTTGAGGAAATGACTTGGGAGTTAGAATCTGAAATGAAATCAAGGTATCCTTACCTCTTCGACATACCAGGTATGTACCCTAATTTCGAGGGCGAAATTTCTTAAGAAGGGGAGGTTGTAAGACCCCAACTTTTATAAATAAAGATGAATTTTCTATAAATATTATTTTTGAATATTATGGAGTAAATTTGATATAATGTTATAGTTATGGGTAATATTTATAAATTTTGCAAAGTAAGCAAGTTGTTATAAAATATTCGTTTGGTGGGGAATATTCTTTTTGTCGAGGAATATTAGATGCAACAGACAATCATTAGTGGACCCCTAACACGGAATTATAGTCGGATTGAGAAAAGCGACAAAAAATACTTTATGAAAATAACTACGGAGGTGTTACCTTTAAACCCATTGAACTACCATTAGTAAAAGTATAGTAATGTCTGGCGTGGTTGCATAGTAGCACACGGTATTGATTATTGATGCTTACGTGAGAAGTCACTCACTATACTCAATTATTGCTACGATAATTCTTTGCATCATATCTCTTATATTATTGATTCAATTATTGTCACAAGATCATCTCAGTATAATATGTTATATTATTAAATCAATAATTGAGACGGCAAGTTATAAATGATTAATAATTGTTGAAAGATTAAATATGTGTTGATTAAAAATAAAATGATTTGTGGTAATATTTATTCAATTCTTGATGTATATAAAGAGTCTATTATGAGACGTTTGTGGTAAGTTTGGTTATTTTATGGGGGGGGGGGGCCATATGTCATCATCTAAGAGTCTCTTCGTCAATAGTAATTACCTTTGTCAATAGTAATTACCTTCGTCAATAGTAATTACCTTCATCAATAGTAATTACCTTCGTCAATAGAACTACCTTTACCAGACGTAAAACCACTTGCCGTTTCATATTACAGGCGTCGAACCAATTGTCGTTTCACATTATAGGCGTCAAACCACTTTTCTTTTCACATCACCAGTCATCAAGCCACTTGCCTTTTCACATTTCAAGTGCTAAGCTAGAAATCTTCTATAAATAGAGGCCTAGTGCTTCATTATTTTCACGAATTCATTCAAGCTATAGAGAGAGAAAGTATAGAGAGAATAAGAGAGAAAGAAGAAGAGTATACATTACTACACTACTTTGCTAAAGTATTCAATCTACTACTAATGTAAGGGGTGTTATTCTTTCTTATTCATGAAGAGAAGCATTGTTATTCCATTGCTTATTATTACATTGGAATAACTGTGATCATGTGGTTTGCCCTATACTTGGTGATATTCTTCTATTATTCTGTTGGAACATCATATACGTGTGTTTTTAGGACTGGTTAAAATCTTTATTATTATATTCTGTTGGAACATCACATGTCGTGTGTTTTACACAGGACTGGTTAAAATCTTTATTATTATTACATTGGAACATCTTGTGCATGTGTTTTACAGGACTGGTTTTTGTCTTTATTATTACATTTGGAACATCTGCCGATTTTGCAAATTTTGCACGACTGGTTAGATTATTATTATTACATTGGAATAACTCGTCATCATCAAGTACCGCATGTATGGTGATTTCTTTTGTTATTCCATTCTTTATTATACTCGGTTGGTTAAAGTTTTGACTTCTATACTCCATGAAATTAGTAGAATATCCTTGATATTTGCGCTTCATCCGAGATCTTTTCATGGAAATATTCTTACGATCATTCTTGAATTTTACTCTACAAAGCGGTATCATGTTGACAATTTGGACATTATTAGTTCTGGATAAATTAATTCTTGAACTTGTTTTATTGAATTCTTATATCATTATCATCATTCTTATGTTTATATTATGTTGAAAGTCATCGTATTCGTAGTACATAGATGGACTTGGTATGATTATGACCGAGGATTATTTAAGGTGTAATCATGATCGTAATGTTACAAATGATGTGGTAAAGTTATAATTGGCCCGTTGTGCATTGATGGATGATTGTTGGCATGATCATGACCATTAATGAATACACGAATGTCCTTGGTCAGTAGTGCATGGATAATTTGTGGTCATGATACTAAAGAATATCCTTGGTAGTAGTGCATGGGTGATTCGATGATGTGGATTATTTATTAAGTCGAGTCCAGTGATAAAAGTCATGAAAACCTTTTAAATCATAAAAGATAGTAGATTTTATTCTCTACTTGACTCTTTTAATGGATTGTTTGTTCATTGCTCATGATTAAACTTGATGTTGTTATATTTTATCGGTTTAACATTTGTTGAAGGCTAACGATAATTTATTCGCATTATCTTAGTCATAATATTTCTTAATGGGCTAGTTGAGCTCACCCTTTCTTTCCTTTATTCTCTTGAAATGAGAACATAGCGAGGGACTAGTCGGGGAATGAAGTAGCGGTCAGAGGATAGCATTAGTAGTCCTCACTATTACGTGAAATCTTGTGTTAATAATTGTAATGAGGACTCCTTTTGAGTTTGTATAATCTCTAGTAGACAATAATTGTATCCAAACTCACAGTTATGTTTTGTCGTATTGTACACGACAGTTGTATTAGTAAGTTGTATTTGAATTTTGTACCATGTATCTGACGACCCAAGATGGGTGATGTATACCTAATTTTGGGGGCGTCACATTACACCTTGGGTAAGTTGGTATGGTTGTTAGAAAGGAGTTTGTAGGCCTAATTTGGCTTTCTGTAGTGTCCAAGATGATAATTCACGAAATCGCAGAAGGGTCCCCCGCCCCGATGGGCTATCCTAGAGCAAAAAACCCCGCCCCGATGGGGGGAGGGGGTGGGGGGTAGTCTTTCTAGCCAAATTTTGAAAAAAAACTGACCGGATATGTTTTACTAAAATGAGTATAACATTTTCATACAAACTCCGATTGATGCGATTTAAGATGATTCGGAACGAGGACGAGTAGACCTATAACTTATATTCTTTAAGATGTACAATATGATGTCGTTATTAGGGGTCAAAATTGTCATCTTTAGGACTGTTGTGTATTTAGAGGCCATCAGAGGGCGTCGGGATGCACGAATGCAAATGCAGTCCTTTGTGTGTTAGTATAACCTAATCTAAAGAAAATGATAGCATGTTGGACATGTAATAGGATGTTGTATCAAGATGTTAATGTGTATATGTTGCAATGACATGATAATTTAAGTAGTTGTAATAGAGCTAAAATGTGATACTCATGAAAAGATGTGATGTTGTTTAAACTTAAACTTAGTTATTGAGCTATACTAAAAATGGGAAAGAAAATCATGAAGCTAATATTAGTGTAACTAATGTGTATTGTCAATACATATGGTATGTGTAGGACTTGTGGTGAACGTGAGTAGTGATTGTTTAACCTACGCACGAGGCAAGTTCTCTAACTCTACTTTTACGATTGTGCAAGTGCTTAAACCTTATTGATGCATTGAGCAAGTTCCTAAACCTACTTATATATCTATTCTAACTTGATTATGTTCATGAAAACTCTTCAACCTAACTCTTACTTTGAGAAGGGTTCCTATCTTTAATGTTATTCTAATTACACAAGTTCCTAAATTCTGTTATTCTTATATTGAGGAAGTTTTATTCCTCAACTTGTTATTAATCATGCACGTTCATTAACTCACTTCTTTTATTGAGTAAGATTAATAGCCTTAGCTTATTATTGTTCAAGCAAGGTTTGGTATAATATTCAATGCCTATGCTTTCTAGTCCATTTCTAAATCATGTTTTCGATGTATAATGTTGATTCACTTATAATTCATGACTATTTCATATCATATTATTATCAAGCACTTGAAGTGATATTAAACTATATTGATTCAACTAATCCTTAGTTGATGTTCGTTGAACTCTAAATTACCTTGAAGCTTATCCAAACCAAACTTCATTTGGTGTGGAATCGTATATTAAAACTGAGATGAACAACCCTATTATAGGGGATTACTTACGCGTAAGCGTTTAGATGTTTGTGCACAATACATTATACGAAGGGTTGATCCCCCTAAGTACGAGAAGTCCATACAGTCTTACGATTGTTTAGGTTTAAGTTGAAAGAATACTTATAACTTTGGACATAGTTTGTGGTCTTGTGACCCTCAGATACATATATTTTAAATTATGTTCCTGATTATCATTGATAGAAAATATTATTCAGTTCTATTGAGCCTATTTATTTGGCAGTTGTTATGATATTTTTATTCATTGTCACTTCAAATGAGCATTTGTTTGCTCACTCTTGTTTATATAACCATTACAGCTAAAGTTGAGAAGGTTGATGAACCTACCACCAATAAAGGAAAAGGAAAGATGAACAAGTGTTGAAGACTTGTAAATCTATTGATTTCTACATTGTCAGACTTTGTTTTAATTGTTGAGATGTAATTATTTAATTTTTCGCATTTAATGTTTGTATTTAAAGGTTAGATAACTTGGGAGATTTTATTGAACTTATTGATGTAATCCTTTAATGGGAAGGTTTATTGTTAAACTTTATTAATTTGGGTAGTTAAAAATGAATGTTTAGACAATGAACACCAAATCTTGTGGGAATGAAGTACCCAGATTTGGGGGTGTCACAAGTTGGTATCAAAGCTTTAGATTATGAACCTTAGGTGTGGGAAAAGCCTTAGGAAGTAACCTTTGAAAAGATAGTGGTGATGAACTCTTATCAAGTTTTAAGGAAGAAGTAATAAAACCCTTATGTGCTTATGTGATTGCAACCTATGTGCTCGTGAGTGTCGAGTAGTAATGATTAGTAATTAAAACCTAAAATTTTGTTGTCAGGATGGCTAATGTCGAAGAATCCAGTCAGGCTAGGGAGGAAGGACCCCAGATGCCTAGAGAGGAGGAGCCTGGTGATATTCAGGTAGTTTGGAAACAACTACTACCACGGGAATAATCTATGTTGGTTATAGTGGTTGAGTAGGAGGGTTTACCTGATGAGGATGGTGAGGTAGAGATGGATGAGGAGGACCCCGTTGAGCTACCACAGTCGGATGGGGATGAGGATGATGAGGAAGACGAGTTTCCACCAAACTCGATTTCAGCCAGTATGTACGACGAGGTATACGACCGCAATGTGGAATTTTAGGATAGAGTCGAGGAGTTGGAAGAGATAGTAGCTGAATAGCAAACCTCGATGGCACAAAAGGACGAAGAGATCCGAGACCTAGATGGACATTTCAGTAATGCCGAATGGAAGCTGATTCACACTGAAGGAGAAAACGAGCAAATAACAGAGGAGATCGTGGAGCTGAAGAACAAACTAAAAGAAGAGTCTACTAAGAGGGCAAGAGCCGAAGACGCGTACGAGGAAGCTTCTAAACGAGCCGGGGTAGCAGAGAGAGATGTATAAGTAAAGAAGATCTAGATGGAAGAGATGAATAATGTATTCAACACCGTGATTAATCGAGCTCAAGATCGAGTTATGTATTATCTTATTCAGTTCGAGACGCTATCGCCGTACATGTTAGATCGTAGAACAATGTTTCGAATTATGGAAGAAGAGCGTCGTAAGGCTACGCAACATCTTTGTAGAACATCGTAGGGAATGTACCTAATAAGCGATTAGTAATATGATAAATATGATGTAAATCCCAAGTGTTATGTAACCAATGGGATATGATGATGATGTTATCCTGAAACTTTAGTAGTTCAAGAAAGTAATGTAAATGGCAGTGATGCTATTGTTCTTATGTTTTCTAAAAGATTATGAATGAATAAAAGTTATTATCTTATTCAAGGTGTTATGTGATGATCTTTTATGGTGTGCAAGTTAAGTAGAAAATACTTAAAAGAAATTGAGTAATAATCTAATAAGTGTATTTTAATCAGAAAATTCCTCCAAGAAGACGACACCCACGATAACAAACCCCTGAGGGATCTACCAACAATAACAATGCTGAAGCTAACCCAGTTCAGCAGTTGGTGACACTTCTGATAGGAGCACTACAGAATCAATCGCAGAATCAAGCTGCAACTTTTAAGAATTTCAAGGCGGTTGGACCACCAGAACTACGTGGAACCATGAATCCAGTTGACGCACAGACCTGGATCATGGAAATAAAGAAGGTATTTGATGTTGCTTGGGTTGGTGAGAACCAGAAGACTGCTTTTGCAACATTCATGTTGAAAGCAGAGGCTAGTTATTGGTGGTAAGCCAATAAAACTAGAGGAGGTCAGGGAGTGATGACTTGGGAAAGGTTCAAGGAAATATTCTTCGAGAACTATTTCATAGAGAGTTCAAAGAATCAGATGGAAGTGCAGTTTTTAGAACTAAAGCAGGGCACAATGACAGTTTCGGAGTATGCAGCAAGGTTAAATGAGTTGGCGAGGTTTGCGCCATATCAAGTGAACATGGATGAGCGTAAGGCGAGGAGGTTTGAACAGGGACTTAATGATAAGTGGTTTTTATACCTACTTATTGGATATCAATTCACGAGAACTATGCCCATCTCAAGTACATTTTCGTATGTTTTTAGTTACATTTCATGATATTTTGCATTGCATGTATTGAGGACTCCTTTGGTGTGAAAGTGCAGGAAAAGCATGGTTCAGTGTTGGTTGGTGGAAAGGACGCTAATGGAGGTATGACACGAGGGTCGAGTGGAGAAAAAGAACTAAGCAGTGGTGGACAAAAGAGCAAAAGTGGCATGTCAAATGAACAAGGGTAGCATGGCCAGGAAGTAGCAGCAGCAGACTCAAGACTGCAGATTTTAGGAAATTGCTACTTGCTTACTACTACTAAGAGCTTAAAAGCGTCTTGTACCAGTATTTTTAAAAAGGAATCTCATGGCATGTGCATGTATGACATTATTGCATCTGCTGACTTTATTTTATTTTGGAAATTGGAAGCATAATTTGGAGAGGGGTTCAATTAGGGCTTATATATTAGACATATTTTCATTATGTAAGGGACATTCCACCCCTTGGGGGCTCAAGCTACTATTATTTTCTTTCTTCAACTTTGAATAAGTAGATTAGAATAGATTAGAGTAGTGATTTCTCGAGTTGATTAGATTGAAGACTTGAAACGATTGGAAAGCATTGGAGATTCATCCTTGGAGCAAGAGAACAGATTTGCACTACCATTCTTTATTCTTACTCTCTCTTTGATTCCTAATTATATCTTATGATGTTTATTCAATATATGGATGATAGATTTAATTTAGTTATGATTTAAACACTATTCTGAGATTGTAATGGATTCTATGGATTAATTATTTCTGATATGTTTCATTGATAGCCTTATTGATTTCTATGGGTTTGTCTATTAAGATTCATGCTTAATTGCTTAGTTGATTGGCCATCAATTATTGTGGTAATCCATATGGACTTGAGAGATGAAGCATGGGTTTGGATCTGATCTTAATAGCTTATGATTGTATATTCTACAATGTGTTGGGATGTATGATTTGTGCTTAGGATAGACATATATCGACACACCATTCGTAGTCTAGTGAGAACTTGGGATTAAACCCTAATTATTTGTAAATCACATAAACATATAGTGGTTAAGGTAATGTGGCTGTTCATGTGTGAGACGCCCCCAAAATAGGTATACAACACCCATTCTAAGTCGCCAAATACATGGTACAAAAAGCAAACTACAACTTCAATAATACAATTGTCGTGCAAAATACGACAACACATATTGTGAGTTTAAATACAAATATTATCTTCTAGACAATATCCACACTCAAATAAGTCCTCGTTACAATTATTCAAACACTATTTTACAGAAATAGTGAGGACTGCTAAAACATTTTTCTAGAACCATCACTCTGTACCCCGACTAGTTCCTGCTATGTTCTCACCTCCTAAAAAAATGGAACAAAAAGGAAAAGGGTGAGCTCAACTAGCCCAGTAAAGAATATTATGACTACGATAATATACAACAAATTATCGTTAGTCTTCAATAGGGAAAAATCTGATAAAATATAATAGCCAACAAGTTTTAGATCAACAATTGCAGCGGAAATAGCAATCCATTAGAAGAGTCAAGTAGAGAATGAGTTCTACTATCTTTTAAGATTTAAAAGTCCATCATCAATATTTTATCCCTGTAACAACAATCAATATACATCTTTAATCAAATTTCATCTTTGCACTACAGGCCAAAGATATTCATTTGTATCACCAGTTGGTAATGTTCATCTCAACACTGTTCATCTTTGCACTACTGGGCCAAAGATATTCATCGATTAATCATTTATCTTTTGCCTTCTGGTAGAAGATATTTAGTAATATCATCATTTAGGACTAAGGATGATGAAAAATATTTTAAAGAAAAGCGAATCCGGTGAAGCGGAAGGACAAATAGTAGGGATTAAGTATAACGGTTTATCCAAGATCAATAATACTTCATAAATACCAATTTTGAAGCGAGAATTCAAAAATAAAGATCAAAACATGGATACAATCAAAGATAGTAACCATAATAGACATCTTGGACAAAAAGAAAAAAATTTCATTTTTGGTGAATAGTCTTGCGTATTATTCGTGAATAGTGCCATATCGTGAATAGTCTTAGTATATGTGAATAGTAACCCCGACACAAAAAGTTTCAAATTTGATAAAAATTCATATCAATACTTCGGCATAAAGATATTGAAGAAATAATATCATATATGAATAAAATAACATCCCTTACCTCAAAATATCAGTACTTCTGATCGGAATATCGGTATAAGGCTGAAGGAAACTTGCACTGATGAATAGAAACTCACTAAGTATCTAAATACTCACAAAATACACTCAATAATCTAGAGAGAGAAAGAGAGAAAACTTGTTTCTGGTGTGATTTTCAATTCTAACTTAGCTCTCTATTTATAAGAAAATGTTAACAGACTTGACCTGCAACCTGATGGCTTTACCTGCTACTATTCCCACCCACCACATTTGAAATAAATTCAGCACATTTCTTCACCAACCACAAGTGGGTCCCACTCAATTCTAGAATTTTCCACCAAAATCATTTATAAACCTAATTTACGAATCGGTCACCTCTTAAAATTCATAACAAATCATCGTTCATTTTAACGGTTCAAAATTTGTGGACATATACTCAACTTATATATGTATAACATATCCAAAAATTACAACGATCCAACGATTGGGATAAAAAATTATAACTCACACAATATATCTAAAAACCTTTGGTTTAATTTTTAATACCTTCATTAAAACTAAAAAAATCTTGATAAAACACCTCAACATTAACTCCTTCATTTTTAACCACAATAAATATATACAACATTTATATCCACATAAAATAAATATTTCCTTATCATATGAATCAATAATTAATTATTCACAAATAATATTACTGAATCACATTTATGATGACCAAGTCGTTCCGGAAAGAGGGCTTTCCAATAAGAATTTCTCCTTATTGGTAGCGCAATTAGGTGACCAAACCTCTCCTTGTGAGAACTTTCTAGACATTGCCAATAATGATATCTAATAATATTATTCAAATAATATGAATTATTGATGCGATAATGGGAAATCTTGTCTTGATGACAATTATTAAAACAACAATAATATAAAATATCAACGCGACAATTATTGAATCAATAAAATAAAATATTGAGCGATAACTTCTTGTAACAATTATTGAGTAGTGCCTTCACTACGTAAGGATCAATAATTCATTATTAATTTGTGCATCCACGCGTATTCATCGTATTTTAACCAGGGTATTCCAACGAGTGTTACTTGATAACAACTACCTCGTTATTTATAAAAATCAAATTTGTCATTTTCTTCATCAAGCAGTTATTACATTATGGGGCCCACAAATGGCTATTTGCTTATTTGTTGTCACGAATATTCCCCAACAACAAGAATATTCCACGACCAAACGAATATTCCCTGACAACAATGATTATTTTATAACCACTTGCATATTTTTAAAAATTTGCACATTTCACCCATAACCAGGGAATTATATCAAATTAATACCTTATTATTCATAAATATAATTAGAGGAAATTCAATTTTATTTATAATAAGTTGGGGTCTTACAACCTCCCCTCCTTATGAAATTTCATCCTCGAAATTGACATACCTACCTGGTGTTTCGAAAAGGTGAGGATACCTCGCTTTCATTTCTGATTCCAACTCCCAGGACATTTATTCAATAGCATGGTTTCTCCATAAAACCTTAACTTGTGGTATAACCTTGGTGCATAGGATATGCTCTTTTCTATCCAAGATCTTAACAGGTACTTCTTCGTACGTTAAATCTTTGGCTATCTCGTCTGGTTCTAACGCAATAATATGGTTTGGGTCTTTCACATATTTATGAAGCATGGATATGTGAAAAACATTATGAACACGAGACAAACTTGGAGGTAATGCGAGTCTATAGGCCACATTTCCTATTCGGTCAAAAATCTCAAATAGACCAACAAATCGTGGATTGAGCTTTCCTCTCTTCCCAAATCTTGTAACTCCCTTCCATGGTGCAACACGTAACAATACATGATCCCCAATATTAAATTCTACGTCTTTTCAATGAAGATCCGCATAACTCTTTTGTCGATCTTGTGCCGTTTGTATACGTTGTCGAATCATTTGGATCTTTTCTGTAGTCATGCGTACTAATTCTGGTCCCAACAACGTTGCTTCTCCCACCTCGTCCCAACATATTGGATAACAACACTTTCGTCCATACAACGCCTCAAATGGAGCTATGCCTATACTTGCTTGATAACTGTTGTTGTAGGAGAATTCCACTAGTGGCAAGTACTTATCCCAACTTCCTTTAAAATCTAGGACACAAAGTCTTGATAGATCTTCAAGGGTTTGAATAGTCCTCTCTGATTGTCCGTCCGTTTGAGGATGGTATGCCGAACTGAATCGTAAATCTGTGCCCATACCTTTCTGCAAGCTAACCCAAAATCGTGAAGTGAATCTTGGGTCACGATCCGAAACTATGGATACTGGCATGCCATTAAATCTCACAATCTCATTCACGTACATGCGAGCAAGACGTTCAAGGGAATAAGTCTCACGTATCGGTAAGAAATGGGCAGACTTGGTTAATCTATCAACAATAACCCAAATTGCATCTATGCCTTGAGAAACTTTGGGAAGACCTGTAACGAAATCCATGGTAATGTGTTCCCACTTCCATTTTGGAATCTCAAGTGGTTGTAATGGACCCTTTGGCACTTGATGCTCCGCCTTTACACGTTGACAAGTTAAACACCTCGAGATAAACTCGCGATCTCTCTCTCTTCGTATTATTCCACCAAAATGTATGTGAATATCATGATACATTTTGGTACTCCCGAGATGGATTGCAAATGGGGTGTTGTGTGCCTCCATCATGATTCTATGCTTCAAGTCGAATCGTTAGGAACACAAAGTGCGGAGTTGAATCTAAGTATTCCTTCTTCATCGATTCTCACTTACGGAATAGCTCCTTCTTGCACTTTCTTCTTCATAACGTATCGACTCCGGTAAAAGTAGCTTGAGCGACTTTAACTTTATCGATTAAAGTCGGTTCTACTCGTATATTCGCCATCATCATGTGGGTCCCTAGAGTCTTTAATTCTACCTCCATCCTTTGCAAGTCATACGAGAATGGGCCTTTGCATTAACAATATCGCTTTTCGTACTCGCGCATATGATCTTCTACTCGATGCGTCGACTACTACGTTCGCTTTTCCAAGATGATATTGAATAGTGTGATCGTAATCTTTCAATAGTTCAAGCCAGCGTCGTTTCGCATGTTGAGTTCTTTTGGGTGAAGAAATATTTGAGGCTTTTATGGTCCGTATAAATCTCCACTTTCTCCCCATACAAGTAGTGTCTCCAAATTTTCAACGCTGAATATGATCACGCCAACTCTAGATCATGAGTAGGATAATTCCTCTCATATTCTTTGAGTTGTCATGAGGCATAGGCTATGACTTTCCCATGTTGCATGAGAACGCATCCTAACCCTTTGCCTGAAGCATCGCTATATATAACAAATCCATCCGTACCCGGATGGTATTGCGAATAGAGTTAGAAATGAGTCTCCTCTTGAGCTCTTGGAAACTCTTCTCGCATTCCTCGCTCCATACAAATTTTGTATCTTTCCGAGTCAAGTGAGTTAGCAGAGTAGCGATTCGAGAAAATTCTTCCACGAATCTCGATAATAACTAGCTAAGCCCGAAAGCTACGTGCTTGATTCTGGAGCTTTGGTTGCTCCCAACTTTGTCTTGCTTCAATCTTGGCGGGTCGACGGATACTCCATATTTTGACACCACGTGCCCAAGGAATGCCACTTCCTCAAGCCAGAACTCGCATTTCTTCAGCTTGGCATAAAGTTTGTTTTCACGAAGCCTTTCAAGTATCAGCTTCAAATGGTGCTCATGATCTTCACGGCTTTTGGCATAGATGAGGATGTCATCAATAAAGACAACAACAAACTGATCCAAATATTCCTTGAATACATGGTTCATCATATCCATGAAAGCAGCAGGAGCATTAGTCAATCCAAAAGACATAACTAAGAATTCATAATGCTCATGCAGAGTTAAGGCGATCTTTGGACTATCCTCAGTTTTAATCTTCAGCTGATGATATCCAGAACAAAGATCGATCTTTGAAAAGAATTGTGCTTCTTGCAACTGGTCCAACAGGTCATCAATGCGAGGTAGCGGATACCTATTCTTGATGGTGACATGGTTTAATTCTCGGTAGTCAATACAAAGTCGCATACTCTCGTCTTTCTTCTTTACGAATAAAACAGGAGTACCCCAAGGAGATGTACTAGGACGAATGAAACCTATGTCTAACCATTCCTGTAGTTGGACTTTTAACTCCTGAAGTTCAATAGGAGACATTCGATATGGGGTTTTAGAAATGGGTTTTGTGCGGCTTCAAGGTCGATAAAGAATTCAACATCACGTTACGGGGTAGGCAGGAAGTTCTTGAGGAAATACATCGAGAAAATTCTCTAACAATGAAATATTATTCAAATCGACTTGTCTTTGTTCAAATCCATAACATGGGCTAAGAAAGCTTGACATCCGTTTTTCAATAAGCGAATAACTTTATGGCTTGATATGATAGTGGTGATTTTAGTGGTTTAGTTGTTTGAATTAGTATGACGAGGTTGGTTAGGAATATGAAAACTAACAACCTTACAAAAACAATCAATTTTGGCATGATGAGTGGTTAACCAATCAATTCCTAAAATCACATCAAAAGCAAGTATCTTTAAAGATATAAGATCAACGGGTAATGTGATAGTGCCAACTTGGATCATGCAAGATTTATAAAGCGTAGATGTAACGAAGGTTTCACCCAATGAGTTTCAACAGATAAGTCAAAGTCCAATTTCTCCGAGTCAAGTTTAAGCGTTGAGCACAAGCGGGGAGAGATAAAGAATGGGTAGAAGCCGGTATCTAGTAAGGTATAAACTTCGCAAGAGTTCAAGATTATCTTACCAGTAATCACCTCGTTCGGGTTCCTCATATTTTGGCCAATCACGACAAAGCGCTCTTCCGAGGCTGGCGATTTCGACTTATCCAGGGATGACCCTTGGAGTCACCATCCCTCATTGAACTTGGTTTTTTGCTGAGAACAATCGAGCTATGTGGCCTTCCTTTCCACAATTGTAACATACCTTGGATTGTTGTGAAGCAGGTTTAAGGTTTGATATGTCCCTCTTTCCGCATTTGTAACATCTAATTGGTACCGTTTCTCCTCCCCTAGAATTTGTTGTTGGTCTTTGGTCTTCTTTGTTGATGTCTTCCGTCATTGTTGAATCTCCTCTTTTCGAAATTTCCACTTGACTCACCTCTCCTATTATCATGGCCACGATGACCACCCGAGTGGTTACCGCCTTTGTTCGTATTTTTCCCTCCTCATTGGTTATCATCGCTCTGATGACTGTTGTCACCGGTATGACCCTGGTTGTTGTCCCTCGGTTGAACATACTCATTATCTCGCTCTAATAATTGAGCCCTGTTTACAACATCTGATTATAAATAAAAATTATGAGATATAAGATATTGCCGAATCTCGGGCTTTAGACCTCTCAGAAACATCCTCGTCATTCGTTCCTCATTTTCGACCAAATGAGGTGCAAACCTGGATAACTCTGCAAACTTCGCCTCGTACTGGGACACCATCATGTTGTTTTGTTCCAGTCTAATAAACTCCACCTCCTTCATATAGCCGAATACTTTCGGGGAAAGTACTTGTCATTGAATAGTTTGAAACGTTTCCCAAGACATCTTTGAATGCGGTGGTGAGTGCGCTTCACTGAGACTCCCACCGGTGATCGCCTCCAGCGGAACATAAAAGGTGGCGAATGGAACCTTACATTCCTCTCGTGCATCCTAAGACATCGAATATCTTGGTAATTTGCTTGACCCACATTTCCGCCATGATCAGATCCGGCTTTCCATTAAATTCTGGTGGTCCCAACTCCTTGAACTGCTTGGCTGTGACAAGCCGCGCATTGCTATCATTTCCACTCGTATTTTGTGCACGAGTCTCCCTAAATCTGGTTTTTGCATGAGCTGCAAAAAGCTCCTAAACATTCCATCATTCATCGTTTGCTTTCGGTAGTGTTGTTTACGGGAGGAATATTGCCTTCCTGTTGCACGTTCTCTTGGTTTGTAACTAAAGGTGGTTCCACAGTCTCATACACTCCATTGTTAACGTTCTCAGCGGCTATTCTTAACATCGCCATAAAACAAGGGTTAATTAAACAAATTAACATATCACATAATATCCCTATATTATGGTGACCAACAAATAAGCTTAGATAAGACACACTAATGAAGGATTTAATCATCTTTCCCTCTAGTTCTATTCCAGATCTTCGCAAAGACCATATCCTAAGCTTTGATACCAAGCGAGCGCGCCCAAAATAGGTATACAACACCCATTACGAGTCGCCAAATACATGGTGCGTAAAGCAAACTACAACTTCAATAATACAATTATCGTGCAAAATACGACAACACATCTTTGTGAGTTTAAATATAAATATTATCTTCTAGACAATATCCACACTCAAATAAGTCCTCGTTATAATTATTCAAACACTATTTTTGAGAAATAGTGAGGACGCTAAAACATTTTTCTAGAACCATCACTCATTACCCGACTAGTTTCTGCTATGTTCTCACCTCACGAGAAAAATGGAACAAAAAAGGAAAAGGGTGAGCTCAACTAGCCCAAATAAAGAATATTAGGACTAAGATAATATACAACAAATTATCATTGGTCTTCAACGAGGAAAAAATCGATAAAATATAATAGCCAACAAGTTTTAGATCAACAACTGCAGCGGAAATAGCAATCCATTAGAAGAGTCAAGTAGAGAATGAGTTCTACTATCTTTTAAGATTTAAAAGTCCATCATCAATATTTTATCCCTGTAACAACAATCAATATACATCTTTAATCAAATTTCATCTTTTTACTCTGAGCCAAAGATATTCATTTATATCACCGGTTGGTAATGTTCATCTCAACACTGTTCATCTTTTGCACTACGGGCCAAAGATATTCATCGATTAATCATTTATCTTTTTGCACTACAGGCCGAAGATATTTAGTAATATCATCATTTAGGACTAAGGATGATGAAAAATATTTTAAAGAAAACGAATCCAGTGAAACGGAAGGAAAAATAGTATGGATTCGTATAACAGTTTATCCAAGATCAATAATACTTCATAAATACCAATTTTGAAGGCGAATTCAAAAATAAAGATCAAAACATGGATACAATCAAAGATAATAACCATAATAGACATCTTGGACAAAAAGAAGAAAATTTCATTTTTTTGGTGAATAGTGCCTTATTCGTGAATAGTGCCGTATCGTGAATAGTGCCGTATACGTGAATAGTAACCCTAACACAAAAAGTTCCAAATTTGATAAAAATTCAGATCAATACTTCGGCATAATGATATTGAAGAAATAATATCATATATGAAGAAAATAACATCCCTTACCTCAAAATATCAGTACTTCTGATCGGAATATCGGTATAAGGCTGAAGGAAACTTGCACTGATGAATAGAAACTCACAAAGTATCTAAATACTCACAAAATACACTCAATAATCTAGAGAGAGAAAGAGAGAAAACTTGTTTCTGGTGTGATTTTCAATTCTAACTTAGCCCTCTATTTATAGGAAAATGTTAGTAGACTTGACCTGCAACCTGATGGCTTTACCTGCTACTATTCCCACCCACCATATTTGAAATAAATTCAGCACATTTCTTCACCAACCACAAGTGGGGCCCACTCAATTCTAGAATTTTCTACCAAAATCATTTATAAACCTAATTTCTGAATCAGTCACCTCTTAAAATTCATAATAAATCATACGTTAATTTTTAACGGTTCAAAATTTGTGGACATATACTCAACTTATATATGTGTAACATATCCAAAAATTACAACGATCCAACGGTCGGATTAAAAATTATAACTCACACAATATATCTAAAAACTTTGGTTTAAATTTTAATACCTTCATTCAAACAAAAAAAACCGATAAAACACCTCAACATTAACTCCTTCATTTTTAACCACAATAAATATATACAACATTTATATCCACATAAAATAAATATTTCCTTATCATATGAATCAATAATTAATTATTCACAAATAATATTACTGAATCACATTTATGATGACGTGTCGTTCCAGAGAAAGAGGGGCTTTCAATAAGAATTTCTCCTTATTGGCGCAATTAGGTGACCAAACCTCTCTTGATGCGAACTTTCTAGACATTGCCAATAATGCTATTTAATAGTATTATTCAAATAATATGAATTATTGATCGATAATGGAAAATCTTTGTGCGTTGATAATTATTAAAACAACAATAATATAAAATATCAATGCAGCAATTATTGAATCAATAAAATAAAATATTGAGCGAGTAGCTCTTTGTAACAATTATTGAGTAGTGCCTTCTTATGTAAGGATCAATAATTCATCAATCTTGTGCATCCACGAGTATTCTTGTATTTTAACCACCGGGTATTCCAGCGAGTGTTAATAAAGATAATAACTTACGCTGATTATTTATAAAAACTCAAACTTGTCGTTTTCTTCATCAAATGAGTTATTACATTATGGGGCCCACAAATGAGCTGGCTTGGTAAATGCGAATATTCCCCGAACAACAAGAATATTCCACGACCAAACGAATATTCCCTAGAAACAACAATGATTATTTTATAACCACTTGCATATTTTGCAAAATTTGCACATTTCACCCATAATCAGAGAATTATATCAAATTAATACCTTATTATTCACAAATATAATTAGAGGAAATTCGATTTTATTTATAATAAGTTGGGTTCTTACAATGTGTATTATATCAATTGTGGATTATATGTGATATGGGTATGGTACATTGAGAGATGGTTGTACTTTACTTTTGTGTTCTCGACTAACAAACCGGTACAATTAGTTTTGTGACACCCCCAAAATAGGTCCATTCCACCCAACCTATTCTGAGTTGCCAAATACATGGTACAAAAAACAACTATAACTTTATTACAACAATTGTCGCGCAAAATACAACAATACATATGCTATGAGTTTTGATACAAATATATACCAACTATGACTCTCATCCCAACCTTGGATAGCACGTCATAATGGCACCTTACATAAAGGTATAGTCAAAAATTGTTTTAGAAATTAGAATCTTTGGGAAGTGCTTAAGGAAACCTTCGTACATGGGAGCCCATGTGTCTAGGTTATGATAGATATCATATGTCCACAGAATTATCCTTGGTTGACCCAATAGACCCCAAAGAAAAATGAGAAGATTACTATCATATTATTTCCAATGATGAGTCTTCTCTTGACATATCATTATCTCCCTTTGTCTCTAATTGAGAGTTATACTTCAACCAAACACCAAGATTATATGGTAAAGTGCTCAGTAGATATACTCAAGAAGTGGATGAGCACATACCCTGTCTTATAATGACTCGAGATTGTATGTCATGAGACATCTTGTATGATAGTGGCAAAACACCCTTCCAACGTTGGGTTCGCCTCACCCTATTTGATTCACCAAATATAACTTCTAAATGATGTATAAAATACAACACACTTTTCTATACTATTTAGGGAGAACTCCACAGCTAGAGACCACCGTTCTATTCCCTTGTTACCCCCGCTCGACCCAGCTACACTCTTATTACCTGAAAGGAATTGTGAAGCAAAAGAGTAAGCTCAACTAGCCCAGTAAAGAATATCATGACTAAAGATAAATAAATTATTAATAGCTTTAAACAGTAATAAATCAAAGATTTATAACATATGGTAGATGATAAACTTTTCAACCATAGTTGCAGCGGAACGAGCAATCCATTAGAAGAGTCAAATAGACCATAAAGTCTATTATCTTCTCCATGTTAAAAGTCCACCAATAATGTTTTATCCCTGTAACATCAGTCAACAGTTCTTGTCCACAATCATGTGAATAACTCATAATCATAATTGTGGTTCTAAATTCTTCTTCTCATCTAGGACGAAGATAATTTACATCACCTGTCTTTACCTGAAACATCAAAGGTCATGGTTATACCAAATCACAGTTCCTGTTCATAATCATACTAATAAATTCATCTTTGCACTACGGGACAAAGATATTCATTAACAGTTCATCTTTGCACTACGGGCCAAAGATATTAAACAATAGGTCATCCTTGAACTACAAGCCAAAGATATTCAACAACAGGTCATCTTTGCACTACGGGCCAAAGATATTCAACAACATGTCATCTTTGCACTACGGGCCAAAGATATTCATATCTCAAAGAAATACATAATCATTTCAGAATTTATATAAACCATAATTATAACCATGTTGATCTATTCACCTTTGCACTTAAGCTAAAAATATTCAATTGTAAATTCAATAGTCATGATCATACCAGTCAACGATTCAACTTTGCACTACTGGCCAAAGAGAACTCATAGTCACGATCATACCAATAATCTACCCATCTTTACACTCAAGTCAAAGAAAAAAAATTTCACCAGGATTATAAAAATGTTATATATGATAATAAAAACAATATGATCAAAACACGGATTTAATTTCAAGAGTAAGATTCATAAATCAACGATAATTTGGTCAGAAAAAGAAACTAATTTTGTCGTGAATAGCAACTCGTGAATAGTAACTCATGAATAGTAATTCATAAATATTAACCCCGACATGAAAAAAGTAGAAATTCCACAATAAAATATATACCAATATTTCGGTATAATGATATTGAAAGGATAACATTTCTTAAACTTATAAATAATTTATTTTAATTGTTTACACTTTACTAAATAATGCATTTAATCATCCTAAAATGCCAAACTTATAAGATTTCATCACCAATAACCAAAACCCTCATCAAAAATCTGCATATACCTCATATAGGATTCTCAAGCCATAAAATCTTATTTTCCAATTTTCTTACTTCACATAACATATTTAATTCATTTACTCATAACTAGTCAATTTTCATGAAAAATACCAAATCAGTACAAACAAATTTTCTTTTTTGGAATTTAGCATAATATAGTTCCATATTGAACATATATTTTTCTCAGAATTTTTAAAATTCATTTACTATTTTTCATATGGCCAAAACAGCCGAATATTTAGACATTTATCATAAACTGTACTTTTATCTAAAAATTCCAAAATTTACAGAGTATACTTCTGTTATATACATGTACTCCCAATAAAAATTTCACCAATTTTGGAGTTAACCACATGGAGTTATAAGGGTTTACTTTTAAAATAGTCTTTTCTCATAAAACTCATAACTCCTAATCTATACATCCAAAAATCGTCATATTTGGACACAATCTAGAAAACTCATCAAATTATCATTTTAAATTTTTTCAGAATTTTTGAAGGTCAGAAAAATTACGAAACTGAAAAACATAACAACCCTTACAATCCCTTACCTCAAAACAGCAGTACTTCTGACTGGAATATCGGATGTAAAGCCGAAGGAACCTTGCACTGGATAGCAACTCTCAAAGTATCTAAATACTCATAAAATTGCGCTCGATAATATAGAGAGAAAGAAAGCTTGTTTCTGGTGTGATTTTCAATTCTAACTTAAGCAACTATTTATAGAAAAATGCTAGAACGTCAAAGGAGACTAAAATATTAAATTATTATTATTATTATTTTCTCATTTCCTACGCCACCAGTCACCACATTTGACAAAACAACTCTAGCACGTGTTTTCAAAAAAAAACAAAAATGGATCCCACCCATAATTTTAATAAAAATTATTTATTTTCTGAAACTTCAATAATTCATAGAAAATAGCTCATTTATCAGAAAAATACGAATTTTATGTCCATTCCACACGAAATCGAATTCTCTACAACTTTGTAATTTTGAGTTTTTCCAAATTCCAGACAGAAAATATCTGAAACCCATAAACGGATGATTTTTAACACTCCTTAGAATTCATAACAAATCATGCGTTAATTTTTAACGGTTCAAAATTTGTGAACATATACTCAACTTATATATGTATAACATATCCAAAAATTACAATGATCCAACGGTCGGATTAAAATTATAACTCACGCAATAGAGCTTTAAGAACACTGATTTGATATTTTAATACCTCCATTCCGATAAAATACTGATAAAACACCTCAACATTAATTTCTTCATTTATAACCCCATAAATAAATCCATCATTTATATCCACATCAAATAAATATTTTCTTATCATATAAATCAATAATTAATTATTTATAAATAATATTACAGAATCACAATAATAACAACCAGGCAGTTCCCAGGAAAGAGGGGGCTTTCCGATAAGGATTTCTCCTTATTGGCGCGCAATTAGGTGACCAAGCCTCTCATTGACAGAACTTTCTAGACATTGCCAATAATGTTATCTAATAATATTATTCAAATAATATGAATTATTGATCTGATAATGGGAAATACTGTGCAGTGACAATTATTGAACAACAATAATATAAAATATCAACGTATCAATTATTGAATCAATAAAATATTGAACAGTAATTACTGTAATAATTATTGACTTGTGTCTTCTTACGTAAGAATCAATAATTCAAAAATAATATGCAATACCGTGTGCTACTGTGCAACAACGCGTATTACTTTACTTTACCCACCGTGTATTCCAACAGTGTTAGCAGTGAACGATTAATTCTGTAGTTATTTATAAAAATTCAAATTTATCATTTTCTTCATCAAGCGGTTATTACATTATGGGGCTCCACAAATGGTTTTAGCTGCCGTCAAATCACGAATATTCCTCGACAGAAAGAATATTCCACGTCTAAATAAATATTCCCCGACAACAATGAATATTTTATAACCACTTGCTTATTTTGAAAAAATTTCATATTTCACCCATAACCAAAGCATTATATCAAATTAACACCTTATTATTCACAATAATAAATAGAGGAAATTCAATTTTATTCATTAAAAAGTTGGGGTCTTACAACCTCCCCTCCTTATGAAATTTCGTCCCCGAAATTTACGTTCCTGGTATTTCGAAGAGTTGAGAATACCTTGCTATTATTTCAGATTCTATCTCCCCGGTCATCATGATTTCTCCATTGCTCATCTCCGTGATAACTTCATTTGGGTTCCTCACTTTGGGAAGTCATGACAACCGCTTCTCCCTTGAACTACCGGCTTTGACTTTGTCTGGGCGGCATTTGGTGTCATTACTACGGTTGGAATATACTTTTCTATAGGGCATATTCCACCTCAATCGCCTCGTCGTCGTACTCGATTCATGATCGAATCATCAATCTTGATCCATATCGAATTGAGATTGACCGCTTCAGCGAGGTAATTCAAAACTCGATGTTGGGTTCTCCCAACATCACTCACTCTCACTCGTTCAGTTGTTTCTTCTTTCATTTCGATTCGACTTTTATCATCTCATACCGCCAAAGAATGCTTCATTCGAAGCATCACATATCGGGTAACACAAGCTTGAATTGTTGCATCCTTTTGCTCCACGACCGCCTGCCGTTCTTCAACCTGCTCTTCTAACTCATGAATACGATTTTACAATTCTACGTTTCGATCATAAAATTCTTCTAATAAATTCTCCTCAGGTTCTTCTTCTTCCTCACTCTCAGCTGCTACCTCTGCGACTAGCTCGGGTGCAACTATTAATTCTTCCTTCACCACAAGAATATCTCTAATTCCTTCTTCACCTGACATCACATAATCATGGTTGGTGATTATAAGTATCCCCACGGTCTCATTCACTCCATTGTTAACATTCTCAGCTGTCATTCTCAAATACTGCCATAAAACAAGGGTTAATTAAATAAATTAACGTATCACATAATATCCGTATATTATGACCGACCAACAAATAAGCTTAGGTAGGACACACTAGCGAAGGATTTACTCATCTCTCCCCTCCTAGTTCTATTCCCCGATCTCCGCCAGAGACCATATCCCTAAGCTCTGATACCAACTGTGACGCCCCCAAAATAGGTCCATTCCACCTAACCTATTCTGAATCGTCAAATACATGGTACAGAAAATAACTACAACTTTATTACAACAATTGTCGCACAAACTACAACAACACATATGTTGTGAGTTTTGATACAAATATATACCAACTGTGACTCTCATCCCAACCTTGGATAGCACGTCACAATGACACCTTACATAAAGGTATAGTCAAAAACTGTTTTAGAAATTAGAATCTTTGGGAAGTGCTCAAGGAAACCTTCGTACATAGGAGCTCATGCGTCTAGGTTATGATAGATATCATATGTTCACAGAATTATCCTTGGTTGACCCAATAGACCCCAAAGAAAAACGAAAAAGATTACTATCATATTCTTTCCAATGATGAGTCTTCTCTTGACATATCATTATCTCCACTGTCTCTAATTGAGAGTTATACTTCAACCAAACACCAAGATTATCTGGTGGTGCTCAGAGATATACTCAAAGAAGTGGATGAGCACAACCACATCTTATGATGACTTGAGGTTGTATGTCATGAGACATCTTGTATGATAGTGGCAAAACACCCTTCCAACGTTGGGTTCGCCTCACCCTATTTGATTAACCAAATATAACTACTAAATGATGTATAAAATACAACACACTTTTCTATCTTTGTTTAGGGAGAACTCCATGACTAGAGACCACTGATTCTATTCCTTGTTACCCCATTTCAACCCAATTTACACTCTTATTACACGAAAGGAATTATGAAGCAAAAAGGGTGAGCTCAACTATGAAAGAAAGAATATCATGACTAAAGATAAATAAATTATCAATAGCTTTCAACAGTAATAAATCAGAGATTTATAACGTATGGTAGATGATAAAACTTTTCAACCATAGTTGCAGCGGAACGAGCAATCCATTAGAAGAGTCAAATAGACTATAAAGTCTATTATCTTTTCCATGTTAAAAGTCCACCAATAATATTTTATCCCTGTAACATCAATCAACAGTTCTTGTCCATAATCATGTGAATAACTCATAATCATAATTGTGGTTCTAAATTCTTCTTCTCATCTAGGACGAAGATAATTTACATCACCTATCTTTACCTGAAACATCAAAGGTCATGGTTATACCAAATCACAGTTCCTGTTCATAATCATACTAATAAATTCATTTTTGCACTACGGGCCAAAGATATTAACAGTTCATCTTTGCACTACGGGCCAAAGATATTCAACAACAGGTCATCCTTGCACTACAGGCCAAAGATATCACTACAAAAAATGGGACTTCAGCAACAACCAATTTTTGTTGCTAAAGGTGCCAAATTTCGTTGCAAAATGGTTTTGGCAACGACTTTACTGTCGTTGCGTCTTTCGTTGCGCAATGAGCGTTGCTAATTGTTCTGCAACGAACGTTTTTTTTTTCATTGCCAAAAGTAATACATTTTGCAACAAAATTTGACTTTCGTTCAGAGACATCGATCTTTTAGCAACAAAATGTATTGTTACAGAATAATTAAAATTTCGTTGCTAAAAACCCCATTTCGTTGCAAAAGCCTGCTAATTGGCAACGAAATGAACTCTCTTTTTTTGCAACGACAATGCATTTTCGTTGCAATTGACACCATTTTGCAACGACATTTTTCGTTGCAGTAAATTATGAAAATTGTAGCCTAAGCTTGCTTTCGTTGCGGAATATAAATTTTTTAGCAACGATTTTCGTTATTGATTATATTATTTGGCAACGACATTATGCTGAATGAACAATGAAAATGTTTGTTGATGGTTATTTTTCAATAGCAACGAAAGTCGTCGATTAGCAACGACATTATATGTTGATGTTTCTTTATATGTGCAACGAAAGTTCATATGATTTGCAACGATAAAAAATATTGTCTTTTATGTTAATATTAGCAACAATATCCTCTCCGTTGTTATTAGGTTAATTTTTTGTTGCCAAATATTATATTTTTAATTCCATTAGCAACGAAAATTTGTTGCTAAATATATAAAAAATTGTTACTATATTAAAACTTGTTCAATACTTTGGTAACGAATTATATAGTTGTCAAATCAAAATTTGACATTCTTTGTGTACTGGTGGCTGTTATGGAAGAATCTGACCTGGTATTGATTCCAAGTATTCTAAAAGTTGAGGACCTATTCGAGTGGATGGCCATTTAATTGAAATCTGAGTGTAATCAACAACATTCTGAAAAGGTAGTTCTACTTGATCTAACAAGATCACTGGTACACACTCCTGTATAACAAAAGAAGTTACATTGGTTGAACTAGTCTCATGTGTTTAAATGTCTGAGTCAGACATACAGAGGGAGTAAGAGAGAGCGTGTGAGACCACAAAAAATGACTCATAAAACCGAAGAGTCCAAGACGATTCGCCACGAGGAGCCATGCAGAACTTGGCATTGTGGAGATGTTGAAAATAATCTATCTTCCCCAGTTTATCAGGGCCACTGAACTTCAACTCTGGAGATTCTAACTGTTTCAGGTTGCATACATTTTGGAAAGCATCAACAAAATTATAAACAAAGCAACTTTGTAACTAAATACATGACAATAAACCTTATAATTCATTAAACATAAAGCATTTTTGCATTAAGCATAGTAGGAAAATTGATCAACATTCATAGTTAAACCAGTAAGAACGTGGAGCAAATGGCCTTTTTAAAGTTAAAAAAATGTGACATGAATTAAAAAAACATGGAGTGATGTTCTGATATCTGCAGATGCATAACATTATACTTGGGTACACAGAAGAGCAGCATCGCTATTGATACATGTAACTTAAAAATTATTTGTTATAGACGGTCATACATAGGGCCATAGATAATTGCTATAGGCAGCCAGAGATCCACTAAATGGAATAGTGCCCATTGCCAAGCCTATCTATGGATCACTCCCATATACATAATTACATAATACATAATACATAATACATATATATATAGTATTGAAGTATGAGAAGCCTTATAATTAAAAAAGTTTTACGTAACCTAGAATTATAACTACTAAAGGGCTGGCTATATATCCTAAAAATATATAAAAAATAGAAAACTACGGAAAATCATCATATTTTTGCCTTGCAAATATCTAATTAACGGCTTGATAAAGCCTCAACTTAAAATTAAAGAAGAGGTAGATGGCCATAGGACTTTAGAATGAAGAAAATCTACTACTAAAATGTCAAATAAGTTGAATACAAAATTAAAGTATATATTAGCATTCAAAGATTGAAAATTGAGTACAATCCGTGAACCATGAATCCACGGATAAAGACATACCTTATCTGAGAACTTCTTTGAAAGATCTATCAATTGAAGACGACCAAGCTTTCCTTGTGCTCGACCTAAGAAGTTTGCCAAATACTTTCTCTCTGATAAAGGTAATGGCTTAATCAGTCTTACCCCATGAGTAGTCATCCCATCATTAACATTTGCAGGGATGATGATGTCTTTCCATGTATTAAAAGCACTTGTATCTCGCTTATCTGTTCGATCCCCCTGAATTCGCACAAAGAAGACTTCTTGGCTTTTCCATGTTCAGAATAAATAAATCATTGCAGTACTTCCAAAAATATGATTGTGTTCCACCATCTTGGCAAGATCTTCCAATATAGCATATACCAGTTACAAATAAATGAATAATCATATAGCCCAGGTGTCTAAAAAAATGATAGTAATGATAAACTGTTTGCTTGGTACAAACTCCACTAAGTAAAATTGAAAAAGGAAGAAGCAATGGAAAAAGGTAAGCAAAAAAATATCAATATAAATTTCGACAGCAATCTCCACTAATTATAAATTCCTCTTAGCTTTTTTCTTGAGCTCCCTTCAACTAGAAAGGAAGGTTTTAAATGTAACAGAAGAAGTGCATAGAAATAGAACATGTATGGAAATAGAACCAAACACCCCAAATTAATTTACTGAAATCTTAACATCAAAAGCTAGAATATCACACAAGTAAACACTTATATAAGGCTAATTGTTAAAATAAAATATAATAGCAGAGCAGTTGGGTACTTGGGTCATCTTGAATCTTGATAAACAAATTCACATATTGACAAAGGAAAGCCTGAATTCAAGGAATCACTAATAGATGTTACGGGTTACCACCAAATACGAAGGAAACACAAATATATTAGGCTTTTAGCTTCATATGTCCACAAGGACCACAACCACAAACAGTAGAAAACTTGAAAAAATAGAGGTTAAAACTTTTAGTAATTAGTACCAAATAGTTTGCAAGAGAAGTAGAGAACTGGCGATTGCCACCCACCGGCCACCGAGACGCGGACGGCGGAGCTGCGATTACGAAGGCTGAACGAAGGGAGATCGTGACTCCGTGAGAGCTGAGACACTAAGAGGCGGATTCGCGGAGGCCGGACCGCCGGAGACTAAATCGGAGACTGGAGAAAGGCGACTAACGAGAGCGAAACTGAGAAAGACAGAGTCGAGACTCGAGAGAACTCAGAGAAGAGGAATCGGGAATGGAAGGGGATAGGGCAAAATGAATTAACACAGTACAGACTGACTAGATATACAATTATAAAATTTTAAGCATAAGTAATAAGTAATATGAAATTTTAATTCCGAAAATTAAGAAAATATTTTAAAATTAATTTTTTGTTTATTTTTAAAATTAATTATTTTATCAAATATTATGTTTTTACTACAACATTTAATTAGTATAGCGCATGCATATACTTATAGAATTTATTATAGCATACAATATATTATTTTATAAAGAAAATTATATACCTTTGTTATTTAAAAAATATTTGTAGTAAACTAATGTGTATATTAATATAATAACTATGATTATGTAAAAATTAATATTTATATAAAAAATATTTCAATTAATAATATATATTATTATAAATAGGGTCTGGAAGAGATATTCTTATTTTTTATGTATATTATTTAAGAGATATTTGATTGTTTATTTTAATTTATGACTTGTGAGTGGTTTTAGTTTCATGTCGTGTATTTGTTTTATAAAAACTAATTTTAAAAAATTATCTTAATTTTTTTAAAAGCGAAATTTTTTTTTAAAGAAATTTGAAAAAATAAAATGTGATCTAATGCCAAACTAACGGCATTGTAACTTTTTTAAATTTTTTTATAAAGTAAATTTGTAAAAAGAAGAGTAAGATGTAACATCACTTTAAGCGACGTTGGAATCTCTTTTCTTTTTTAATTTCTTTGATCTCTTGTACTTGTTTACAAACATCAATATTTTTTATGTTTATTCTTTCATCATTGGCGTTGGAAATGAAAGAGTATATAAGACTTGACTATAAAAAAAAATAAAATAAAAATTCTAACGCCAATTAATTAAAGTAACGTTGCATCTTACTCTTCTTTTTTTTTACAAATCGTTTTTTTAAAAAAAATAAATAAAATATGGATAAAATTGATATTACATTAATATGGGTCAAACTAACTTATTAGGAATGACTTATAAGTCATTTTAAATAACTTTATTCATTTTTAGTTCATAAAACATAATAAATTTTTCTTCATCTTTTATGTTTTCTCTAGAACCCGATAGTATTATAATTTAATTTTATAATATATTTGGAAAAAAGATAAAAGGAGAACTAGGAATAACTAGGGGTATACCATTACTATTATTCTTTTTATGTTTTATTTTGGACATAAAATATATTTATGATTTAAGTTACTCCATCTGCCTAAGAATAAAAGTTCTTATTATTTTATATAATCTCAAGTTAAATATTTACTTATATTAAATAATCTATTTTTTTTACAATAATTTTTGTCGTAATATTCTTAGTATTAAATGTCATATTTTTATTATTTATAAATATTTATATAATATCACTAGTCATGTATAGAAAAATATGCAATTAGATGAGAATTTAAATATGAATAATTTTATCATTTGACATTTTTTTAAATTCGCATAAAATCAATCATCACTTTCATTCTCGGAGTGAGGGAGTACTTGTAAGTATATCCTACTTCTTTCTAGAAATAGGAAACATTGGGAAGCATATATATAATAATCAGGTTTGATGATGTTAGGTTTATTTGGGTCGGATGCCCATAACTAACATGTTTGGCAATCGGTTGTCACGGGTATTATTTCAACAACCATAATCTATACTGTTGATCGCAACATTGGATGACACAGATTGAAACGAATTTCCCCATCTTGCTGCTAATGTCGTGGCGACATGAGAGAAATTACTCATCGCCCCTCATTTGCTCATTTGCTCGCAATGCTACAAAGGTTCACCGCTACAAGTTATGGCGGTAGTTTAGTTATTTAATAAATTAGATTGACTCAGTGGTAGCTTAATGGCCCAATAACCCATAGGTCTTAGGTTCAAAACCTAGCTTTGATATTTTTGCTTCTTATGTTATATTTTTTGTGTATTAGATAAATTATATTATATATATATATATATATATATATATATATATATATATATATATATATACCCATCTTAAATCTCCACATTAAACTAAATATATATAAAGTAACTATGAATATTTTAATATATATATATATATATATATTTATATTTATAAATTTATCTCAATAATAATAATAATAATAATAATAATAATAATAATAATAATAATAATAATAATAATAATAATAATAATAATAATAATAACAACAACAACAATAACAACAATAAATAATAATAATAATAATAATAATAAAATAAAAATAATAATAATAGTAATAATAATAATAGTAGTAATAAAAATAAATAATAATAATAACAATAATAATAATAATAATAATAATAGTAATAATAATAATAATAATAGTATAATAATAATAATAATAATAATAATAATAATAATAATAATAATATATAATAATAATAAAACAACAATAATAATATAATAATAATAATAATAAATAATATTATTATTATATATTATTATTATTATTATTATTATTATTATTATTATTATTATTATTATTATTATTATTATTATTATTATTATTATTATTATCATAGACATGATTGCTAACACATACAATCACTTAACACAATTTAACAACCACTAAAACTATTTTAATTTCTCAATTTTTATGTTTTCATGAAAAACTTAATTTTCTTGACATTCATCCTAAAAATCATCATTGTAAATTCATTACATGACCAATTCATCTCATTCAAATTACATTATGTTCGTATCTCAACAAACTAGCATAAACAAACATCAATTAACATCTTAACATGCAATTTGACCATCAAAATTGATACTTACATAGCTACATATGAAAACATACATATACTATCAAAAAATTTCTTCTACTGTAAACCAAACTTAGCATGCAATTATTGTTTAAACGTAATATCTAATCATCATAGACACATGAAATCATCATAACTAATTCAAGAACATCAATTCTATAAAATTCACAGAGTATGAACATTATTGTCGTAAAACTCATATACATGCTTATAATATAGAGATTATGGAACATACCTCTTGTTACTTAACAGAAATTCTTGCTAAACTCACTGGAATTTGCTGCGAAAATTCTTAAGACTCTTAATTTTCTTTGAAGCTCTCAACTCACTCAATTCTGTGAACTCTCAAGCTTGGAAAATAGAATGCGTGTAAACAAGAGCTAGACTAATATCCCATTAGTATGCGTAATAGCAAAACACAAAACTGATATGGCCTTAATAGCTATATCAGTTATTAAAACATCGTATATATCATATTTATTATTTTATTTATTTTATTTATTTTCAAAAATTAGAAATCCCAAAAGCCATAAGGCTTGTTTGGAAAAACATTTAAATTTAAATAATTAAAATACTTAAGCCTTGTTTGGCAAAAACTAATTTAAATCCTTTTTAATTTATTTTAATAAACACTTTAGTTTATAAATTATAATCACATATTATATATTTGAATTTCCATATCCAACACTAACCCATTACATTAATCACACACTATATTTTAATTAAATATAGCATTTAACAAATATCACAAAATTATAATTTTTATTATAACTTTATTTAATAATTTAATATATCACTTAAATTATTAAATCAAAACATCAATATAACATCTCATGTTATTTTATAAACCTCTAAATTATAAATTAATTTAATTTAGAAAAATTCTCTAATACATTTAGATTCATCAACCATCACGTCAATGAAATATTTAACACATCAAATAATATTTATATAACTTTCGATAAATATTTGAATTACAATTTGAAATTTGGATCATTACAATTACTATTATTATTATTATTATTATTATTATTATTATTATTATTATTATTATTACTTTTATTGTTATTATTATTATTATTAGTACTATTATTATTATTATTATTATTATTATTATTATTATTATTATTATTATTATTATTATTATCATTATCATCTTAATATAAGGCAACATGTTAATAGTCGTTTGCAAAAGGTTGTATAAAATATATCGAATTGAAAATAAAAATTATTGACCTTGAATGTGGTTAATATTAGGCAACGAAATATAGCAACAAAAAAACTTTCGTTGTCCACGATGAGGAGAAATCAAATGGTTAGAAATTTTGCAACGAATTTCTAACGAATTTTTTTTTCCAAATTTTGCAACTACTTATGAATTTCGTTGCAAAAAGTGAATGCCTGACACAATCTGCAACGAAGGACAAGTTTCGTTACTAAACATACACTTTCAGCAACGACTTATAAACGACTTATTAAGTCGTTGCCTGAAAAATTGTTGCTAAAGCCTCATTTTTAGCAACAAAAAGACTTTCGTTGCCCACGATGACGGGAAATCAAGTGGCCAAAAATTTTGCAACGAATTTCTAACGAAATTTTTTCCCGCCAATGAATTAGCAATGAAATTTTGTAACGACTTATGAATTTCGTTGCAAAAAGTGAAAGCCTGACACAATCTGCAAGAAAGGGAAATTTTCGTTACTAAACATATACTTTTAGCAACGACTTTTAAAGTCGTTGCCCGAAAAATCGTTGCTAAAGGCCCATTTTTTTGTAGTGATTCAACAACAGGTCATCTTTGCACTACGGGCCAAAGATATTCAACAAAATGTCATCTTTGCACTACGGGCCAAAGATATTCATATCTCAAAGAAATACATAATCATTTCAGAATTTATATAAACCATAATTATAACCATGTTGATCAATTCACATTTGCACTTAAGCTAAAAATATTCAATTGTAAATTCAATGGTCATGATCATACCAGTCAACGATTCAACTTTGCACTACTGGCCAAAGAGAACTCATAGTCACGATCATACCAATAATCTACCCATCTTTACACTCAAGTCAAAGAGAAATTTCTTCACCTGGATTATAAAAATGTTATATATGATATTAAAAACAATATGATTAAAACACAGATTTAATTTCAAGAGTAAGATTCATAAATCAACGATAATTTGGTCAGAAAAAGAAACCAATTTTGTCGTGAATAGTAACTCGTGAATAGTAACTCGTGAATAGTAACCCCGATATGAAAAAGTAGAAATTCCACAATAAAATCCATACCAATATTTCGGTATAATGATATTGAAAGAATAACATTTCTTAAACTTATAAACAATTTATTTTAATTGTTTACACTTTACTAAATAATGCATTTAATCATCCTAAAATGCTAAACTCATAAGATTTCATCACCAATAATCAAAACCCTCATCAAAAATTTGCATATACCTCATATAGTATTCTCAAGCCATAAAATCCTATTTTCCAATTTTTTTACTTTACATAACATATTTAATTCATTTACTCATAACTAGTCCATTTTCATGAAAAATACCAAATCAGTACAAACAAATTCTCTTTTCTGGGATTTAGCATAATATAGTTCCATATTGAACATATATTTTTCTCAGAATTTTTAAAATTCATTTACTATTTTTCATATGGCCAAAACAGCCGAATATTTAGACATTTATCATAAACTATACTTTTATCTAAAAATTCCGAAATTTACAGAGTATACTTCTGTTATATACATGTACTCCCAATAAAAATTTCACCAATTTTGGAGTTAACCACAATGAGTTATAAGGGTTTACTTTTAAAATAGTCTTTTCTCATAAAATTCATAACTCCTAATTTATACATCCAAAAATCGCCATATTTGGACACAATCTAGAAAACTTATCAAATTATCATTTTAAATTTTTTCATAATTTTTGAAGGTCAGAAATATTACGAAACTGAAAAATATAACAACCCTTACAATCCCTTACCTCAAAATAACAGTACTTCTGACGTAAATACTGTAACAATTATTGAGTAGTATCTTCTTACGTAAGAATCAATAATTCAAAAATAATGTGCAATACTGCAGGTACTCATCTTTGTGCAACAACAGACATTTTACTTTACTTTACCCATAGGGTATTCCAATGATGTTAATGATAGCGATTACGTACGTTATTTATAAAAATTCAAATTTATCATTTTCTTCATCCAAGCGGTTATTACATTATGGGGCCCAAAAATGGGCAAGGCTGGTCGTATGAATATTCCAAGCGGAAAAGAATATTCCACGACCAAACAAATATTCCCCGACAACAATGAATATTTTATAACCACTTGCTTATTTTGAAAAATTTGCACATTTCACCCATAACCAAATCATTATATCAAATTTACACCTTATTATTCACAATAATAAATAGAGGAAATTCGATTTTATTCATTAAAAGGTTGGGGTCTTACAACCTCTCCTCCTTATGAAATTTTGTCCCCGAAATTTACGTACCTGGTATTTCGAAGAGTTGAAAATACCTTGCTATTATTTCAGATTCTATCTCCCCGGTCATCAATATTTCTCCATTGTTCATCTCCCGTGATAACTTCATTTCGGTTCCTCACTTGTTCGGAAGCCCATGACAACCATTTCTCCTTGAACTACCCGACTTTTTGACTTATGCTGGGCGGCATTTGGTGTCATTGCTACTGGTTGGAATATACTTTTCTATAGGACATATTCCACCCTCATTCGCTTTCACGTCATTCTCGATTCATGATCTCGAATCATCAATCTTGATCCATATCGAATTGAGGTTGACCGCTTCTGTATATGGTAATTCAAAACTTCGATGTTGGGTTCTCCCAATTCTTTGTCCAAAAAGAGAAATACATATCATCTATTTTAGCCTTCTTAGATCGGACATCTCTTTCCACAATATCAATGCGTCGTGCGACTTTTACCCACGCATCACTCACTCTCACTCGTTCAGTTATTTCTTCTTCCAGCTCAGATTCCAGCTTTATCATCTTAACTCTGCCAAATAATTCTTATGTTCAAGCATCACATATCGGGTATGTGACGCTCCCAAAATAGGTATACATCACCCATCTTGAGTCGCCAAATACATGGTACAGAATTCAAATAAAAACTTAATTATACAACAGTCGTGTAGAATACGACTAAACATATGTTGTGAGTTTTAATACAAATATTGTCATCTAGACAATATACAAACTCAATGGAGTCCTCATTACATTTATTGTCACACTATTTAACAGAATAGTGAGGACTACTAATGCTATCATCGGATGAAATCACTCTGGTTCCCCGATTAGTCACTACGTTCTCATTTCTGAAGAGAACGGTGAAAGAAAGGGTGAGCTCAACTAGCCCGAAGAAATATTATGACTAAGATAATGCGAGAATAATTTATCATTAGCCTTCAACAAAGTGTTAAAGCGATAAAATATAACAAACATCAAGTTTAAGCTGCGTGAACAAGCAATCCATTGAAGAAGAGTCAAGTTAGAGAATAAAATCTACTATCTTCTATGATTTAAAAAAAATTCATCACTTTTTATCATTTGAGACTCGATTTAATAAATACTCCACATCTTCCACCTTGACTACGATTAAGGATATTTGTGGCGCCCCCCAAAATTAGGTATACATCACCCATCTTGAGTCGCCGGATACATGGTATAGAATTCAAATACAACTTAATAATAATAACCGTACAGTGTACAATACGACAAAACATAAGCCGTGAGTTTGAATACAAATATTGTCTACTAGAGATTATACAAACTCAAAAGGAGTCCTCATTACAATTATTATCACACTATTTCACGAGAATAGTGAGGACTACTAATGCACCATCTAGGACCATCACTGTTCCCCGACTAGTCTCATATTATGTTCTCATTTCACTGAAGAGAACAATGAAAGAAAGGGTGAGCTCAACTAGCCCAAAGAAGAAATATTATGACTAAGATAATGCGAGAATAATTTATCGTTAGCCTTCAACAATGTTAAAGCGATAAAATATAATAAATATCAAGTTTAAGCTGCAATGAGAACAAACAATCCATTAAAAGAGTCAAGTAGAGAATGAAATCTACTATCTTTTATGATTTAAAAGGTTTTCATCACTTTTATCATTTGGGACCCGACAATAAATAATCCACATCATCGAATCACCTTACGCACTACTGACGAGGATATTCTTTAGTATCACGACCACAATTATCCATACTTACGGGCCAAGAATATTTGTGTATCCATTAATGGTTATGATCATGCCAACAATTGTCCATCAATGCACTACGACCAATGAGGACTTTTTACTACATCATTTGTAATATTACGGTCCATGATTATACAAGAATAGTCCCTAGTCATAATCATACTAAGTCCATCTATACACTACGGGCCACGAGATGACTTTCAATATAATATAAACATGAGGATGATGACAATGATATAAGAATTCAATAAAACAAGTTCAAGAATTAATTTATCTAGGAAATGATAACGTCAAATTGTCGACATGATCTTTGCTTTGTAGAGTAAAATTTAAAATGCTCGGAAGAATATTTCCATGAAAAGATCTTTGGATGAATCGCAAATATCGAGGATATTCCACTAATTTCATGGAGTATAGAAGTCAAAGTTTTAACCAACTGAGTATAATAAAGAATGGAATAACAAAATAAATCACCATGCATGCGATAGACCGCACATGCGAGGTTATTCCAAAAGAATAATAAAGGATGGAACCCGGTCAAAGCGTAAAGCATACGACGAGGATATTAAAGCGAATAATAAATAATAGAAACCGGTCCAGCGTAAGCGCCTGACGAGGATATTAAGCGAGAATAATAAAAAGCGGAATATTAGAAGAATGTCACATAGTGTATAGGGTAGCAGCGTATCTGAGTTATTCGATAGAATAATAAATAATGGAATAACATAAGTTCTCTTCATTAAGGCGAAAAAAGAAATAACACCCCTTGCTTAAAAAAAAAGCTGAATATAAGAGTAGGGAAGTAGCGAGAATACTTTTCTATAGGTTCTCTTGTAATTCTCTCTAGAGTTTTGATTGAATTCGTAAGAAATAATGAAGGAATGAGCTTATTTATAGGAAAATGGAATGAATAGTAACTAATTCATGAAGCGGTCAGATTGATTTACTATTAAGCAGACGATCCAGTTGGTTTACTATTAAAACTTAAAACAACGGTCCATCTTGATTTACTATTAAAACATTAAACCAATGATCCATATTGATTTCTTATTATAACTCCACCCATGCGGTCCATATTGACTTACTATTATATCTTCAACCAGCGATTTAAAAATTAGCACATCTCCTCATGGAATAATATTGTACCCAAATACCCGAATGCACAATACTAGAGTGAATAGTAATTGGGTGAATAGTAACTCGTGAATAGTAACTCGTGAATAGTAGCTCGTGAATAGTAACTCCGACACGAAAAGTGTCCCGAATACCCAATTGAACAATATATCCTCCAGACATCAATTATATTTAACAATGGAACTATAAAATTCATCTTTAATCAACACAAACTTATTCATCATTAATATTATAATTCACAATATTTAACACCCAGGTTGTTCCCAGGAAAGAGGGGCTTTTCGATAAGGATTTCTCCTTATTTGGCCGCGATTAGGTGACCAAACCTCTCTCGATGCGAGAACTTCTAGACATTGTCAATATTGCAAATAATAATATGAATAACTGCTGCCGTCTCAATTATTGATTTAATAATATATCATATAATGCGGATGATCTTTTGTAATAATAATTGAATCAATAATATGAGAAATATGATGCGATAATTCTTGTAGCAATAATTGAGTATAGTTGAGTGACTTCTCACGTAAGCATCGATAATCAATCTGGTGTCTTCTTTGTGCAACTCACGTATTCTTTGTACTTTTTACTCTCTGGGTAGTTCATCAATTTTAACTTGGTAACACCTCCATAGTTATTGTCATAAAAAGTATTTTTGTCGTTTTTCTCGATCAGATAATAATTTAGATTTGTAGGGTCCATGATGATGATTGTCTTAGTTATCACGAATATTCCTGTTAAAGCGAATATTCCAGACCAATCGAATATTATATAACAACTTGCGTACTTTGCAAAATTTATAAATATTACCTACAACTATAACATTATATCAAATCAATACCATAATATTCAAAAATATAATTCGAAAAAATTATTCTTTATTCATAAAAGTTGGGGTCTTACAACCTCCCATTCTTATGAAATTTCGTCCTCGAAATTAGGGTATGTACCTGGTATATTGAAGAGATGAGGATACCTTGACTTCATCTCAGATTCTAACTCCTAAGTCATTTACTCCACATCGTGGTTTTTCCACAAAACTTTGACTTGAGGTATAACATTGGAGCGTAGAATATGTTCCTTCTTATCCAAGATTTTAACAAGTAACTCTTCATACGTTAAATCTTCCTCTATCTCGTCTAGTTCTAACTCAATAATGTGGTTTGGGTCTTTCACATAGTTACGTAACATAGATATGTGAAAAATATTATGAACACGAGACATACTTGGCGGTAAGGCGAGTCTATAGGCCACAGTTCCCACTCGCTCAAGAATTAAAAATGGGCCAATGAATCGAGGATTGAGCTTTCCTCTCTTTCCAAATCTCATAACTCCTTTCCATGGAGCAACACGTAACAACACATGATCTCCAATATCAAATTCTACGTCCTTTCGATGAAGATCAACATAACTCTTTTGTCGATCTTGTAAAGTTTTTATACGTTGTCGGATCGTTTGAATCTTTTATGTAGTCATACGTACCAACTCCGGTCCCAACAACGTTGCTTCACCCACCTCATCTCAGCATACTGGAGAACGACACTTTCTTCCATACAACGCCTCAAATGGAGCCATGCCAATACTTGCTTGATAACTGTTGTTGTAGGAAAACTCCACCAATGGTAAGAACTTGTCCTAACTTCCCTTTAAGTTAAGGACACAAAGTCTTAATAGATCTTCAAGAGTTTGAATAGTCCTCTCTGACTATCCGTCCGTCTGAGGATGATATGCCGAGCTAAATCGTAAGTCTGTGCCCATAGCTTTTTGCAAACTAACCCAAAATTGTGAAGTGAATTTTGGGTCTCGATCAGAAACTATGGATACCGGCATACCATGCAGTCTTACAATCTCGTTTATATACATACGAGCAAGACGTTCAAGTGTATAAGTTTCTCGTATCGGTAAGAAATGAAGCGGACTTGGTCGATCTATCAACAATGACCCAAATCGCATCTATGTCTTGAGAAACCTTAGGAAGGCCGGTAACAAAATCCATGGTAATGTGCTCCCACTTCCATTACGGAATTTCAAGTGTTTGCAATGGACCTTTTGGTACTTGATGCTCCGCCTTGACTCGTTGACAAGTTAAACTCCTTGAGATAAACTCTATATCTCTCTCTTCATATTGCTCCACCAAAATGTGTATGACGAATATCATGATACATTTTGGTACTCCGAGATGGATTGAAAACGGTGTGTTGTGCGCCTCCATCATGATTTTATACTTTAAATCAGGGTCGTTAGGAACACAAAGTCTGGAGTTGACTCGAAGTATTCCTTCTTCACCGATTTTTGCTTCCGGCATAGCACCTTCTTGCACTTTCTTCCTCATACGCATCAGCTTCGGGTTTGTAGCTTGAGCAGCTTTAACTTTATCAATTAAAGTCGGTTCTACTCGTATATTCGCCAGCATCACATGGGTCCCTGGAGTTTTTAACTCTATCTCCATCCTTTGCAAGTCACACAAAATGGGCCTTTGCGTTGACAATATCACATTCGTACTTGCATATGATTTTCTACTTAATGCGTCAGCTACCACGTTCGCTTTTCCAGGATGGTATTGGATGGTATAATCATAATCTTTCAATAGTTCAAGCCAACGTCGTTGTCACATGTTGAGTTCCTTTTGAGTGAAGAAATATTTGAGGCTTTTATGATCCATAAAGATCTCCACTTTCTCACCATACAAGTAATGCCTCCAAATTTTAAGTGCGAAGACAACATCTGCTAACTATAGATCATGAGTAGGATAATTCCTCTCATATTCTTTGAGTTGTCTTGAGGCATAGGCTATGACTTTCCCATGTTGCATGAGAACACATCCCAACCCTTTGCCGAAGCATCATTTGTAGATGACAAATCCCCTCGAGGCAGGATGGTATTGTCGAGCAGTCGGTCTTTGAAATGAGTCTCCTCTTGAGTTCTTGAAAACACTTCTCACATTCTTCGCTCCAACCGAACTTTGTATCTTTCCGAGTCAGCTGAGTTAATAGAGTAGCGATTCGAGAAAATCCTCCACGAATCTCTGATAATAACCAGCTAAACGAGAAAGCTACGTACTTTGGTCACTGATTTAGGTTGGTCCCAGCTTTGAATAACTTCAATCTTTGCCGGGTCAACAGATATTCCATGACTTGATACTACGTGCCCAAGGAATGCTACTTCCTCAAGCCAGAACTCACATTTCATCAACTTGGCATAAAGCTTGTATTCACGAAGCTTTTGGAGTGTCAGCCTCAAGTGTTGCTCATGATCTTCACGACTTTTGGAATAAATAAGTATGTCATCAATAAAGACGACCACAAAGTGATCCAAATATTCCTTGAATACTCGGTTCATCATATCCATGAAGGCAAAGAGGAGCATTAGTCAATCCAAAGGACATGACTAGGAATTCATAATGCCGTCTTAGGAGTTCGAAAAGCCGTCTTTGGAATGTCATCGGTTCTAATCTTCAATTGGTGATATCGAGCGAAGATCAATCTTTGAAAAGAATTTGGCTCCTTGCAACTGGTCAAACAGGTCATCAATACGTGGCAATGGATACCTATTTTTGATGGTGACATGATTCAACTCCTGATAATCAATACAAAGTCACATACTCCCATCTTTCTTCTTCACGAATAGAACAGGAGCACCCCAAGGAGACGTACTAGGACGAATGAAACCAATGTCTAACAATTCCTGCAATTGGGTCTTTAACTCCTGAAGTTCAATAGGAGCCATTCGATATGGGGCTTTGGAAATGAGTTTTGTACCGGGTTCAAGGTCGATACAAAATTCAATTTCACGCTCTGGGGGTAGGCCAGGAAGTTCTTCAGGGAATACGTCAGGAAATTTATTAACAATAAAAATATCGTTCAAAACTGATGTATTTTTGTTTAAATCTGTGACATGAGCTAAGAAAGCTTGACATTCGTTTTTCAATAAACGAATAGCTTTATGGCTTGAAATGACCGTGATTGATTTTAATGGTTTGGTCGCTTGAATTCACATAATAGGTTGATTAGGAATATGAAAACTAACAACCTTACGAAAACAATCAATTTTTGCATGATGAGTATTTAACCAATCAATCCCTAGAATTACGTCAAACGCAAGTATTTTTAAAGAAATAAGATCGACAGGTAATATGCGGTTCCGAATTTGAACCAAACAAGACTTATAACCGATTGGATGTAATGAAGGTTTCTCCCAAGTGGAGTTTCCACAGATAAGTCAAAGTCTAATTTCTCTCGAGTCAAATTTAATCGTTGAGCGCAAGTAGGAGAAATAAAAGAATTGGTAGAAACCGGTATCAAATAAAGTATAGACTTATTTATAGGTTATGATAAGCTTACCCGTGATGACCTCATTCGGGTTCCTTGCTTTCCAGGGAGGTCACAACAAACGCTCTCCCTTGCACCTTCTGGCTTTGACTTTTTGGGATGACCATTGGTGCCTCCATCCTAAATTGAACTTGTCTTGGTGAAAGACAAAATCGGGCTAAGTGACCTTCTTTACATAATTATAACATGCTTTGGACAACATGTGTGATTTGGGTGATGTGTCCCTCCCTCGCATTTAAAGCATATGATAGGTGGTCGTTCTCCTTCCTTAACAATGGGTGCTGGTGCTGACGTCCTTCCATCATTGTTGAATCTCTTCTTCTTGAAATGTCCACTCTTATTGTTTTGCCTGATTATTACCACGAAGTGGTTACCATTTCTGGCCTGTTGATTCCCTCCACGCTTGTTGTCACCGCTTCGATGACTGCTCTCCTTTGGTTGTGTTGACTTGTTATCGCGCTCCACTAACTGAGTCCTATTTATAACATCTGAATACAAACACTGTTTATGAGAAATAAGATGTTGACGTATCTCCGGCTTCAAACCTCTTAAAACATCCGCGTCATTCTCTCTTCATTATCCACCAAGTGGGATGCAAAGCAGGGATAACTTCGGCAAACTTGGCTTCATCTTTGCGACACGGTCATATTATTTTGCTCAATTTGATGAATTCTACCTCTTTTATATGATGAATACTTTTGGGAAAGTACTTGTCGTTGAATAGTTCTTGGAACTTTTCCCAAGACATCTTGATCTGGCGAGTTGAGTCGCTTTACCGATTCCCACGATGTCTGCCTCTCCTCGCAACATAAAGGCGGCAAAGGAACCTTTTGCTCCTCGAACATCCCAAGACATCAAATATCTTGGTGATCGCTTTATCCATGCTTAGCCTTAAGTGGTTTGGCTCTCAATAAACTCACGGTGGTCGGCTCCTTGAATTGTTTAGCGGTGACCGTCAGAGAGTTTCAATATTTCCACCTACACATTTTGGATGAGGAGCCGCTCTACTTTCTTTGTTGTATGAATTGCATAAAGCCTCTGAACATTCCATCATTCATCATTTAGTCGGTGTTGTTGTTTGCATGAGGATTGTCACCTTCACGATGCACATTATCGATTATTGATATGTGGTGAATCAGCGGTCACTGTGCTCCATTGTTATTCTCAACATTCTCGGATGTCATTTTAGAATCTTGCCACAAAACAAAAGGTTAATTGACATGTAACATATTATCCCTATATTACGTAAACCAATTAAATACAAAAAAAACTTAGGTAAGTCACACTAGCGAAGGAATTCCCGTCTCTCCCTCCTAGTTCTATTCTCACATCTTAGCGAGGATCATATCCCTAAGCTTTGATATCAAGCTGTGGCGCCCCAAAATTAGGTATACATCACCCATCTTGAGTCTTGGATACATGGTACGTAATTCAAATACAACTTAATAATAACTGGTGTAGGTGTACAATACGACAAAACATAAATTGTGAGTTTGAATACAAATATTGTCTACTAGAGATTATACAAACTCAAAAGGAGTCCTCATTACAATTATTATCACACTATTTCACACGAATAGTGAGGACTACTAATGCACCATCTAGGACCATCACTCTGTTCCCACAAACTAGTCTCATTTCGTTCTCATTTCAAGAAGAAAACGGTGAAAAGAAAGGTGAGCTCAACTAGCCCAAAGATGAAATATTATGACTAAGATAATGCGAGAATAATTTATCGTTAGCCTTCAACAATGTTAAGCCCGATAAAATATAATAAATATCAAGTTTAAGCTGCGATGAACAAACAATCCATTAAAAAGAGTCAAGTCGAGAATGAAATCTACTATCTTTTATGATTTAAAAGGTTTTTCATCACTTTTATCATTTGGGACTCGACAATAAATAATCCACATCATCGAATCCCCACACACTTTTCTGACGAGGATATTCTTTAGTATCACGACCACAATTATCCATGCACTACGGGCCAAGAATATTTGTGTATTCATTAATGGTCATGATCATGCCAAAAATTGTCCATCAATGCACTACGGCCAATGAGGACTTTTACTACATCATTTGTAACATTACGATCATGATTATACTAGAATAGTCCTCGGTCATAATCATACTAAGTCCATCTATGCACTCTGAATACGGATGACTTTCAATATAATATAAACATGAGGATGATGACAATGATATAAGAATTCAATAAAACAAGTTCAAGAATTAATTTATCTAGGAAATGATAACGTCCAAATTGTCAACATGATACTGCTTTGTAGAGTAAAATTTAAGAATGCTCAGAAGAATATTTCCATGAAAAGGTACTAGATGAAGCGTAAATATCAAGGATATTCCACTAATTTCATGGAGTATAGAAGTCAAAGTTTTAACCAACAGAGTATAATAAAGAATGGAATAACAAAAGAAATCACCATGCATGCGATAGACCGCACATGTAGGTTATTCTAACAGAATAATAAAGGATGGAACCAGGTCTGGCATAAACGCATAGACAGGATATTCCGACAGAATAATAAATAATGGAACGGAGGTAAAGGCGTAAGCATACGATGAGGATATTCCAAGCGAGAATAATAAATAATGGAACCGTGTGCAGGCGTAGAACGCAGACAAGATATTCCAGCGAGAATAATAAAGAATGGAATATTAGAAGAATGTCACCATGTATAGGGTAGCCGCATGCGTATCTGAGTTATTCAAATGAATAATAAATAATGGAATAACATAAGTTCTCTTCATTAAGGCGAAAGAAAGAAATAACACCCCTTACTAGTAAAAAAGCTGAATATAAGAGTAGGAAAGTAGCAGAATACTTTTCTATAGGTTCTTTTATAATTCTCTCTCTAGAGTTTCAGTGAATTCGTAAGAAATAATTAAGGAATGAGCTTCTATTTATAGGAAAATGGAATGAATAGTAACTAATTCATGAACGGTCTAGATTGATTTACTATTAAACGGACGATCCAGATTGGTTTATTATTAAAACTTAAAACTAAGGTCCATACTGATTTACTATTAAAAATTTAAACCAGCAATCCATATTGATTTACTATTATAACTCCACAATGGTCCATATTGACTTTACTATTATATCTTCAACCAATGATGCGAAAAATTAGCACATCTCCTCATGGAATAATATTTTACCCAAATACCCGAATGCACAATACTAGAGTGAATAATAACTGGGTGAATAGTAACTCGTGAATATTACTCGTGAATAGTAACTCATGAATAGTAACTCCGACACAAAAAGTGTCCCGAATACCCAATTGAACAATATATCCTCCAAACATCAATTATATTAACACAAATAAGTCCAACACAATGGAACTATAAAATTCATCTTTAATCAACACGAACTTATTCATCATTAATATTATAATTCACAATATTTAACAACCAGGTTGTTCCCAGGAAAGTGGGGGCTTTAGATAAGGATTTCTCCTTATCAGTAGCATGATTAGGTGACCAAACCTCTCCTTGTGAACTTCTAGACATTGTCAATATTGCAAATAATAATATGAATAACTTTGCCATCTCAATTATTGATTTAATAATATATCATATAATGCAGATGATACTGTAACAATAATTGAATTAATAATATGAGAAATATGATGCGGTAATTCTCGTAGTAATAATTGAGTATATTTGAGTGACTTCTCACGTAAGCATCAATAATCAATACTGGTGTCTTTCTTTGTGCTGCAACTCGCGTATTCTTGTACTTTTACTACCGGGTAGTTCAACAGTTTTAACGGTAACACCTCCGTAGTTATTTTCATAAAAAAGTATTTTTGTCGTTTTCTCAATCAAACAATAATTAGTTAATAGGGTCCACCAATGAGTCGTCGTCGTTGTATGAATATTCCCTATTAAAATGAATATTCCCCGACCAATCGAATATTATATAACAACTTGCGTACTTTGCAAAATTTATAAATATTACCCACAACTATAACATTATATCAAATCAATACCATAATATTCAAAAATATAATTCAAAAAAAATAGTCTTTATTCATAAAAGTTGGGGTCTTACAACATTCATTAGTATCACAACCACAAATTATCCATGCACTACTGGCCAAAGATATTTGTGTATTCATCAATGGTCATGATCATGCCAACAACTGTCCATCAATGCACTACGGGTCAATGAGGACTTTTTCCACATCATTTGTAACATTACGGTCATGATTATACCGAATAATCCCTGGTCATAATCATACCAAGTCCATCTATGCACTACAGGCCACAGATGACTTTCAACATAATATAAACATGAGGATGATGACAATGATATAAGAATTCAATAAAACAAGTTCAAGAATTAATTTATCTAGGAACTAATAACGTCCAAATTGTCAACATGATCTTTGCTTTGTAGAGTAAAATTCAAGAATGCTCGTAAGAATATTTCCATAAAAGATCTTTGGATGAAGCACAAATATCAAGGATATTCCACTAATTTCATGGAGTATAGAAGTCAAAACTTTAACCAACTGAGTATAATAAAGAATGGAATAACAAAAGAAATCACCAAGCATGCGATAGACCGCACAGACAGGTTATTCCAACAGAATAATAAATAATGGAACCAGGTCATACGTAAATGCACCGACAGGATAGTCCAACAAAATAATAAATAATGGAACTAGGTCATGCGTAAACGCACCGACAGGATATTCCAACAGAATAATAAATAATGGAACCAGGTCATGCGTAAACGCACAAACAGGATGTTCCAACAGAATAATAAACAACGGAACCAGGTCATACATAAACGCATAGACAGGATGTTCCAACATAATAATAAATAATGGAATAACAGAAGAATTTCACCAAGTATAGGGTATCCCGCGTATACAGGTTATTCCAACAGAATAATAAAGAATGGAATAACAAAAGAATTTCATTAATAAGAAAGAAGGAATACCCCTAACGAGTACAACAAATAATATCCCTTACCTTAAGAAGAAGAGTACTGGTTATAGGAGTAGTGAAATAGCAGAAAACTTTTCTTCTTTCTCTCTATAGTTTCTCTCTCTAGAGTTTCAGTGAATTCGTAAGAAATAATGAAGGAATGAGCTTCTATTTATAGAAGAATGGACTGCATAGTAACTAATTCTTGAACGGTCCAGATTGATTTACTTTTAAACGGACGGTTCAGATTGATTTAATAAAATATTCTAATAAAACAAATCTTTTAAATAAAATATAATATATATTATATATATTATTTATATATATAACATATGCTCCTTTTATACATTCACGGGGTAGAACCCGTGATTTCCCAACCCTCCCCACATGCAATAACAATCATCAAATATATTATATATATATAATCAATCATATATATATATATATATATACAATTATTACAATACCCACCATAAAACAACTCCCGTGAAAACATCAGCCAACTTCCTGCTTCAATTTCAAACGTGGGCCCCATAGTGTGCCCCCACCTTTTATTATATAAAATAATTTTCTACTGACTATTTTGAAAAATGGGTAAATGGGGGGTCCATATAATAATCAAAATTGACAAAAATTACTATAGCAATAATTGAACAAAACTGAGTGACTTCTCACGTAAGCATCAATAATCAATACCGCGTGCTACTATGCAACCACGCGTATTACTGTACTTTTAACACCGGGTGTTTCAACAGTTAACGGTAAAACTTCCGCCGTTATTTTCATAAAGTATTTTTGTCATTTTCTCAATCCGACAATAATTCCGTTGTGGGGTCTTTCAATGATTATGCCGTTGTACGAATATTCCCTATTAAAACGAATATTCCCTGACCAATCGAATATTATATAACAACTTGTGTACTTTGCAAAATTTATAAATATTACCCACAATTATAACATTATATCAAATTCATTCCATAATATTCAAAAATGGTATTTATAGAAAATTCATCTTTATTCAAAAAGTTGGGGTCTTACAACCTCCCCTTCTTATGAAATTTCGCCCTCGAAATTAGGGTACGTACATGGTATGTCAAAGAGGTAAGGATACCTTGATTTCATTTCAGATTCTAACTCCCAAGTCATTTCCTCAACATCGTGGTTTTTCCACAAAACTTTGACTTGAGGTATAAGCTTGGAGCGTAGAATATGTTCCTTCTTATCCAAGATTTGAGCAGGGAACCTCTTCATACGTCAAATCTTCACTATTTTGTCCGGTTCTAACTCAATAATGTGGTTCGGGTCTTCCACATATTTACGTAACATGGATATGTAAAAAACGTTATGAACACGAGACATACTTGGCGGTAAAGCGAGTTTATAGGCCACAGTTCCTACTTGATCGAGGATTAAAAATAGGCCGATGAATCGAGGATTGAGCTTTCCTCTCTTTCCACGTCCTATATCGAATTCCACGTCCTTTCGATGAAGATCAGCATAACTCTTTTGTCGATTTTGTGAGGTTTTTATACGTTGTCGGATCGTTTGAATCTTTTCTGTAGTCATACGTACCAACTCCGGTCCCAACAACGTTGCTTCACCCACATTATCCTAGCATACTGGAGAACGACACTTTCTTCCATACAACGCCTCAAATGGAGCCATGCCAATACTTGCTTGATAACTGTTGTTGTAGGAAAACTCCACCAATGGTAAGAACTTATCCCAACTTTGTGACGCCCCCAAAATAGGTATACATCACCCATTATGAGTCGCCAAATACATGGTACAGAAACAACTACAACTTCATTAATACAATCGTGCAAAATACGACAACACATAAACTGTGAGTTTAAATACAAATATTGTCTTCTAGACAATATTCACACTCAAATAAGTCCTCATTACAATTATTGATACACTATTTTACAAAATGGTGAGGACTACAAAAACAACTGTCTTGAACCATTACTCCTCACCCCGACTAGTTCCCGCTATATTCTCGTCTCCTGAGAAGAAAAATGGAACAAAAAGGAAAAGGGTGAGCTCAACTAGCCCAGTAAAGAATATTATGACTAAGATAATGTACAACAAATTATCCTTAGTCTTCAACGAGGAAAAATCGATAGAATACAATAGACAACAAGTTTTAGATCAACAATCGCAATGAAACAACAATTCATTAAAAGAGTTAAGTAGAGAATGAAATCTACTATCATCTATGAATTTAAAAGTCCATCATCGATATTTTATCCATGTAACATCAATCAATATACATCATAAATCAAATATTCATCTTTGCACTACAGGCCAAAGATATTCACCAGTTGGTCATGTTCATCTAAACACCTGTTCATCTTTGCACTACGGGCCAAAGATATTCATCAGAAATCATTCATCTTTGTACTACAGGCTAAAGATATTCAGTTATATCATCATGTAGGACAGAGGATTATGAAAAATATTTTAAAGAAAACGAATCTAGTGAAACAAAAGAACAAATATTAAGGATTCATACTTTAAACAATCCAAGTTCAAAAATACTTCATAACTAACCAGAGTGGAGTAAAATTCAAGAATGAAGACCAAAACATAGATCCAATCAAAGATAGGAATTATAACAGACAATCTTGGACATAGAAGAGAAAATTTAATTTTTCTGTGAATAGTGTCGTATTCGTGAATAGTGCCGTATACGTGAATAGTAACTCCGACACCAAAAGAGAAAAATTTCACAAAAAACATCATCATGCTTCGTAAATAGTACTCGTGAATAGTAACTCGTGAATAGTAACCCATGAATAGTAACCCCGACATGAAAAGTTCCAAATTTGATAAAAAAATTCCAACCAATATTTCGGCATAATGATATTGAAGAAATAATATCATTTTCGAATAAAATAACATCCCTTACCTAAAAAGGATAGTACTTCTGACTGAATACTGGATATAGTGCTGAAAGAACTTGCACCGTATAGCAATACTCAAGTACTAAAATACTCACAAGAATACGCTCGATAATATATAGAGAGAAAGAGAGAGAAATCTTTAGTTTCTGGTGTGATTTTCAATTCTAACCTAAACACCCTATTTATAGGAAAATGCTTAGAACATCAAAGTAGAAAATTTAATAAAATATTAATATAATATATATTGAATTCCTATGCCCACTCTGACCATCTGAATTCAGCCACTAATAATGACAAAAACAAAAAAAAACGTTTTTGTTATTAAAATTAATTAAAACTTTCAAAAATCAATTATTTTGAAACTTCGGAACTTCAATAATTCATAATAAATAGCCCTTTTATCAGAAAATTCGAATCTCGCATTTTTTATAGGAAATTCAATTCTCAACAACTTTCCAGAAGAAAGTTTTTTCAAATTACAAACAGAAATTGACCGAAATCCATAAACGGACGATTTTACATGCTATAACCAAATTTTAGTCAAGAAATGGGCCCACAGACATGTTTAACATGTTTTAAACAACTTTTGCAATAAAAATACTCTTCCTCCTCATATACTCATATATACCACATTCATTGTAAAAATATCATCATTATTATATTATAATAATATAATAAAATATTATTTTATCAGAAAAGATAAAATAACGATTTTCAACAATTGTCACTTTAAAATTTTTCTCCATCTATATCCACAAAAAATAAATATTTTTCTCATCATATAAATTAATAATTAATTATTCACAAATAATATTACAGAATCACAATACAAATAAACCGGTAGTTCCTGGGAAAGAGGGGCTTTCAATAAGAATTTCTCCTTCTTGGCCGCAATTAGGTGACCAAACCTCTCCTTAGATGTAACTTTCTAGACATTGCCAATAATGTTTTCTAATAATATTATTCAGGATAATATGAATTATTAGCGGTAATGGAAAATCTTGTGTAGTGACAATTATTGAAACAATAGTAATATAAAATATCAACGTAGCAATTATTGAATCAATAAAATAAAAATCTTTGAATAAATAACTCATCGTAACAATTATTGAGTAGTGCCTTGTTACGTAAGAATCAATAATTGGTGCAATACTGGTGTGCTTCTTGTGCAACAACGCATATTATCGTGTTTTAACCACGGGTATTCCAGCAAGATAAGCGGTAATAACAAGCTACCAGTTATTTATAAACAACTTATACTTGTCGTTTTCTTCATCCAATCGCTTTTCGTTATGGGGCCCACAAAAAAGATCGCATACCGTCATGCGAATATTCCCCGAGCAATAAAGAATATTCCACGACCAAACGAATATTCCCCGACAACAATGAATATTTTATAACCACCTGCTTATTTGAAATATTTGCGCATTTTACCCATAACTAACCACATTAATCAAATCAACCCTTACTATTTCAAAATAATAAATAGAGGAAATTAAATCTTTACTTATAAAAAGTTGGGGTCTTACAACCTCCCCTCCTTATGAAATTTCGTCCTCGAAATGGACGTACGTAGGACATGCTCCTTGCTATCCAAGATCTTGACTGGTACCTCCTCGTACATTAAATCTTCTGCTATCTCGTCTGGTTCTACTCAATAATGTGGTTCGGATCGTCCACATATTTACGTAACATTGATACACAAAAAAACGTTATAAACACGCGTCATACTTGGCGGTAAAATGTGTCTATAGGCCACAGTTTCTACTTGATCGAGAATCTCAAATGGACTAATAAATTGAAGGTTTGAGATTTCCTCACATCGCCAATTCTCGCTTTTGGAATAACAACTTCTTGTACCTCCTTCTTCATATTCATCAGCTCCGGTGTGTAGCTTGAACGGTTTTAACTTTATCGATTAAAGTCGGTTCTACTCGTATATCATCACGTGAGTCCCTAGAGTCTTTAACTCTATATCTATCATTTGTAAGTTATATGAAATGGGTCTTTGACAATATCTTTTCGTGCATCAGATCACGATCTTTTACTCAACACGTCAGCTACCACGTTCGCTTTTCCAGGATGGTATGGTCAGAACATGTGCCGAAATGAGTCTCCTCTTGAGTTCTTCGAAGCTCTTCCCACATTCCTTGCTCCATTCGAATTTTGTATCTTTTCGAGTTAGCTGAGTTAATAGAGTATCGATTCGATAAAATCCTTCCATGAATCTCCGATAGTAACCAGCTAAGCCTAGAAAGCTACTTATTTTGATTAATGGCATAGGTTGCTCTCAACTGTGACTCATATCCCAATCTTTGATAGCACGTCACAATGGCACCTATCAGTTTACCACCGCACGAATATGACGTCCCCTATAGAGAGTTTGGTTTCAGTGCATTCCACAAAGGAAGTCACCAGATAGAGGCTAAGGTACCAACTCCTGTAGTTAGGTTTTAACTCCTGAAGTTCAATAGGAGCCATTCTATATGAGATTTTAGAAATAGGTTTTATACCGGGTTCAAAGTCGATACAAAATTCAATATCACGCTCTGGGGTAGGCCAGGAAATTCTTCAGGAAATACATTAGGAAATTTTCTAACAATAGAAATATCATTCAAATCTGTCGTATTTTTGTTCAAGTCCATAACATGGTCTAAGAAAACTTAACATCCGTTTTTTAATAAACGAATGACTTTATGTCTTGATATGAAAGTGTTTGACTTCAATGGTTTGGTTGCTTGAATTCGTACAACAGGTTGGTTAAGAATATGAAAACTAACAACCTTACGAAAGCAATAAATTTTGGTATGATGAATAGTTATTCAATCAATCCCCAAAATCACATCAAAAGCAAGTATCTTTAAAGAAATAAGGTCAACAGGTAATGTGATGGTGCCAACTTGGATCAAACAAGATTTATAAACAGTGGATGTAACGAAAGTTTCTCATAAGCGGAGTTTCAACGGATAAGTCAAAGTCTAATTTTCTCCGAGTCAAGTTTAAACATTGAGTATAAAGGGAGATAAATGAATGGGTAGAACCCAGATATCTAATAAGGTATAAACTCAGAAGAATTTATAATTAACTAACCCGTGCTAACTTTGTTCGGGTTCCTAGCATTCTGACCAGTCATGAAAAACGCTCTTCCAAGAACCGTTGACTTTGACTTTTCTGGGACAACGTTTTGAGTCACCATCCCCGCTGGATTGGGTTTTGCTACCATACAATCTTGAGCGATATGACCTTCTTTTTCACAATTATAACATACCTTGGAAGGTTGTGAACAGTTTGAACTTATGTGTCCCTCTTCTCCGCATCTGTAGCATCTAACTGGCGGTCTTTCTCCTCCTCTAAAATTCATTGTTGGTGTTGGTGCCGACGTCTTCCCGTCATTGTTAAATCTTCTCTTCTTGAAATTTCCACTTGAGTTATTTCTTCTATTATCTTGGTCATGATTACCACCGAAGTGGTTACCATTTATGGCATGATAATTTCCTCCACGATGGTTATCATTGTTCCGATGACTGTCGCCATTGGTACGATTATCATCGAGTTGTTGGTCATTATTCTTCAGTTGAGCCGACTCATTATCGCGCTCCAATAACTAAGCCCTATTCACAACATCTGAATATAAACAAAGTTTGTGAGAAATGAGGTATTGACGTATTTTGGGTTTCAAACCTCGCAGAAACATTCGTGTCATTCTCTCCTCATTATCAACCAAATGGGATGCAAATCGAGACAACTCGGCAAACTTAGCTTCGTACTGCGACACGTTCATATTATTTTGCTCCAGCTTGATGAACTCTACCTCCTTCATGTGACGAATACTTTCGGGAAAGTACTTGTCATTGAACAATTCTTGGAACTTCTCCCAAGACATCTTGGTCACGGTGTAATCGTGAGTACGCTTTACGGATTTCCACCAATAATCTGCCTCTCCTCGTAACATGAAAGTGGTGAAAGGAACCTTTTGCTCCCATGAGCATCCCAAGACATCAAATATCTTAGTGATCTGCTTTATCCACGTCTCTACCGTAAGTAGTTCTGGCTTTCACAAAAACTCTGGCGGTCCTAACTCCTTGAACTGCTTAGCAGTGACCATCCGTGAGTTGCCAGTGTTTCCACCTGCATTTTGAACAGTAGTCTTTCTCGTTTGGTTTTGCATGAATTCTAGAAAGTTCCTAAACATACCATCGTTCGTCATCTGCTCAGTGGTTTAGCAGTTCGTCATCGTTCGTTCGTTTGGTTTGGTTTAGTCATCTGCTCAGTGGTGTTGGTCAGTGTTCATTTGGTGTTTTTCTCCTCGTTAGTGAGCAAAGGTATCTCCACGGTCTGATTTACTCCACTGTTAACATTCTCAGTCGACATTCTTAAATACTGCCATAAAACAAGGGTTCATTAAACAAATTAACAAATCACATAATACCCCTATATTATGACCGACCAACAAATAAGCTTAGGTAGGACACACTAGCGAAGGATTTACTCGTCTCTCCCCACCTAGTTCTATTCCCCGATCTCCGCCAGAGATCATATCCCTAAGCACCCTATTTATAGGAAAATGCTTAGAACACCAAAGCAGAAAATTTAATAAAACATTAATATAATATATATTAAATTCCTACGCCCACTCTGACCATCTGACCATCTGAATTCAGCCACTAATAATGATAAAAACAAAAAAAAACGTTTTTGTTATTAAAATTAATTAAAACTTTCAAAAATCAATTATTTCGAAACTTCGGAACTTCAATAATTCATAATAAATAGCCATTTTATCAGAAAATTCGAATCTCGCGACTTTGTATAGAAAATTCAATTCTCTACAACTTTACAGAAGAAAGTTTTTCTAAATTCCAAACAGAAATTGACCGAAATCCATAAATGGGAAATTTTACACGTTATAACCAAATTTTAGTCAAGAAATGGGCCCACAGACATGTTTAACATGTTTTAAACAACTTTTGCAATAAAAATACTCTTCCTCCTCATATACTCATATATCCCACATTCATTATAAAAATATCATCATTATTATATTATAATAATATAATAAAATATTATTTTATCAGAAAAGATAAAATATCGATTTTCAACAATTGTCACTTTAAAAATTTTCTCCATCTATATCCACATAAAATGAATATTTTCCTCATCATATAAATCAATAATTAATTATTCACAAATAATGTTTGAGAATCACAATCATCGACAACAGACGGTTCCCGGAAGAGGGGCTTTCAATAAGAATTTCTCCTCATTTGGCGCAATTAGGTGACCAAACCTCTCCTTAAATGTAATTTTCTAGACATTGCCAATAATGTTTTCTAATAATATTATTAAGATAATATGAATTATTGCTTCGATAATGGAAATCTTGTGTAGTGACAATTATTGAAACAATAGTAATATAAAATATCAACGCAGTGACAATTATTGAATCAATAAAATAAAATACTAAATAAGAACTACTATAACAATTATTGAGTAATGCCTTCGGACGTAAGAATCAATAATTGGTGCAATATCGCATATCTTCTTTGTGCAACAACGCAGACATCTTGTGTTTTAACCACCGGGTATTCCAACAAGATATGAGCGGTAATAATCTGCTGGCCAATTATTTATAAACAACTTATACTTGTCGTTTTCTTCATCCAATCGCTTTCGTTATGGGGCCTACAAAAAAAGATGCGTATTGCATCGAATATTCCCGATAGCAAGAATATTCCACGACCAAACGAATATTCCCGACAACAATGAATATTTTATAACCACCGCTTATTTGAAATATTTATGCATTTTACCCATAACTAACCACATTAATCAAATCAACCCTTACTATTTCAAAATAATAAATAGAGGAAATTAAATCTTTACTTATAAAAGTTGGGGTCTTTACAAACTTCCCTTGAAGTTAAGGACACATAGTCTTAATAAATCTTCAAGAGTTTGAATAGTCCTCTCTCGATCGCTTCATCTCGTCGAGGATGATATAGAAAGCTAAATCAGAAATGCAGGCTCATAGCTTTTCGCAAACTAACCCAAAATCGTGAAGTGAATCTTGGGTCTCGATCGGAAACTCAAAATAGGTCCATTCCATCCAACCCATTCTCGAGTCGCCAAATACATGGTACGTAAATAACTACAACTTTATTTACATGTTTAAATAGGTAAAAATAGTTTAATATATTTACGTGAGTGCAAAAATACAATATATATTGTGAGTTTCAATTATTGTCTTAGACAATATACATACCAAATAAATCCTCATCATAATTATTATACATTATTTTACAAAAATGGTGAGGACTACTAAACAACTCTTCTAGTAACCTTCATTCCATACCCCGACTAGTACTCGCTACATTCTCGCCTCCCGAGAAGAAAAATGGAACAAAAAGGAAAAAGGGTGAGCTCGACTAGCCCAAAGAAAGAATATTATGACTAAGATAATATACAACAAAATTATCGTTAGTCTTCAACAGGAAAAATATAATAGAATACAATAGACAACAAGTTTTAAATCAATATTCGCAATGAAATAATAATTCATTAGAAGAGTTAAGTAGAGAATGCAAACTACTATCTTCTATGTATGAATTTTAAAGTTCATCGCCTATTTTTATCCCTCGTAACATCAATCAATATATATCCGAGATCAAATATTCATCCTTGCACTACATGTGCCAAGGACATTCACCATTGGTCATGTTCATCTAAACACTGCTCATCTTTGCACCACGGCCAAAGATATTCATCGAAATCATTCATCTTTGCACTACAGCCAAAGATATTCATCATAAATCATTCATCTTTGCACCATGTGCCAAAGATATTCATCATAAATCATTCATCTTTGCACTACACAGCCAAAGATATTCAATAATATCATCATTTAAGACCGAGGATGATGAAAAATATTTTTTAAAGAAACGAATCCAAAGGAAACAAAATGACAAGGATTAAGGATTAAGGATTCGTGACTTTTTGTTTTATCCACGCCCAAAAATACCTCAAAAATAATCATAGTGGTGTAAAATTCAAGAATGATCAAAACATGGATACAATCAAAGCTAGTATCCATAATAGATATTTTGGACAAAAAGAAGAAATTTCATTTTTCTATGAATAAAGGCCGATTCGTGAATAAGGTCAGATACGTGAATAGTGCCAGATACGTGAATAGAACTCGACACCAAAAGATAGAAATTTCACAAAAAACATCTTCACGCTTTCGTGAATAGACTCGTGAATAAGAACTCGTGAATAAGAATCGTGAATAAGAACTCATGAATAAGAACTCATGAATAAGAACTCATGAATAAGAACCCCATACATGAAAAAGTTCCAAATTTGATAAAAAGTTCCAACTAATATTTCAAAGATAATGATATTGAAGAAATAATATCATTCGAGAAGAAAATAACATCCCTTACCTCGAAAAAGACAAGATTTAAATAAACACCTGATATAAAGCTATGACTTGAACTTGCACCAGATAGCAATACTCAAAGTATACTCAAAATACTCACAAGAATACGCCGATAATATAGAGAGAAAACTTCAGCTTTCGTGTGATTTTCAATTCTAACCTAAAGACCTATTTATAGAAATCGCTGTAACACCAAAGCAGTAAAATTTATTATAATATTAATATATATATTAAGTTTTCTACGCAACCTTTGAATCTGATTTCCAGCCAACTAACACATGTAAAATGAGGCTCACACATCAAAAAACGTTTTTCTATTATAAAATAATTAAAACTTCTAAAAATCAATTATTTTGAGCTTCTAACTTCAATAATTCACAATAAATAGCCCTTTTGCCAGTAAAATTCAAATCTCATGAGTTTTTATAGGAAATTCAATTTCTACAACTTTACGTAAGAAAGTTTTTCCAAATTCCAAAATGTAAATTGACCAAATCCACAAATGGGCGATTTTATGTGCTATAATCAAATTTCAATAATAAATGGGGTCCACCGACATGTTTAATATGTTTTAAACATTTTTGGTAACAAAAATACTCCTCCTCCACATATACTCATATATCCCACATTCATCGTAAAAAAATATCATCGTTAATATATTATTAAAATAATATATTTAAATGAATTATTTTATCGTAAAAAGATAAAATATTAATTTTCAACAATTGTCACTATAAAAATTTTCTCCATCTATATCCACATAAAATCAATATTTTTTCTCATCATATGAATCAATAATTAATTATTCACAAATAATATTACGTAATCACAATATCGACAACTGTGCAGTTCCTGTGAAGCAGGGGCTTTCCAATAAAGATTTCTCCTCATCTGGCAAGCAATTTAGTGACCAAACCTCTCCTTAGATGTAACTTTCTAGACATTGCCAATAATGTTTTCTAATAATATTATTCAGATAATATGAATTATTGCTTCGATAATGAAAAATACCGTAATGACAATTATCAAACAACAACAATATAAAATATCAACGCAAAGAATTATTAAATCAATAAAATAAAATAATCGAATAAAGAATTATCAGAACCATTATCGAGTAAAGTGCCTTCACGTAAGAATCAATAATGGGTGCAATACTGCAAAGCATCGCGGCAATAACGCCAGACATCGTGTTTTAACCAACCGGTATTCCAACAAAGGTAAACCAGAATAACCACGCCATTATTTTTAAACAACTTATTTTTGTCGCTTTTTCCTCCAATCGCTTCCGCTATGGGGCCCACACATGGTCGCTACTGGTCGCATTTAATATTCCCGACAAGCATTTAATATTCCACCACCAAACTAATATTCTCCCAATAATAATGAATATTATATCACCACTTGCTTATTTAAAATATTTATGATTTTACCCATAACTAACCACATTAATCAAATCCACCTTACTATTTCAAAATAATAAATAAAGGAAATTCCTTTTATTTAAAAAATTTTCGGTCTTACAACCTCCCTCCTTATGAAATTTTCGCCTCTAAATTCGACGACGACTCGGTGTTTCAAAAGATGAAAATACCTCGCTTTCATTTTCGCTTCCAACTCCCTGTGTTATTTCCTCAATAAGATGGTTTCTCCACAAAACTTTAACTTGTGGTATAACCCTCAGACATAGGACATGTTCTTTCCTATCCAAGATCTTGACAGTACCTCCTCGTGACGTTAAGTCTTCTGGCTATCTTGTCCTGGGTTCTAACTCAATGACGTGGTTCGGGTCGTCCACATATTTACGTAACATCGACACGTGAAAAACGTTATGAACACGCCGCCATACTTGGCGGTAAAACGAGTCTATAGGCCACAGCTCCTATTCGATCGAGAATTTCAAATGGATTAATAAATCAAGGTTTGAGTTTTCTCACCTCACCGATTCTCGCTTTTGAAATAACAACTTTCGACCTCCTTCTTCAAATTCATCACCCTGTGTAGCTTGAATAAATTTTTAACTTTATCGATTAAAGTCGATTATACTCAGATATCATCACGGGTACCTAGAGTTTTCATCTCCATCTCTATTATTTGTAAATTATATTAAATGAGTCTTTGACAATATCAGACTCAGATTTGTATACGATCTTCTACTCAACACGCGCCTACTACCACGCTCGCTTTTCCAAGATGGTATGGTCGTAACATGTGTCAAATGAGTCTCCTCTTGAGTTCTTCAAGCTCTTCCCACATTCTTTGCTCCATTCAATTTTGTATCTCTACGAAGTCACCATAAGTAATAATGGAATAGCGATTCGAGAATATCCTTCAACTAATCTCCGATAATAACCAACTAAGCCTAGAAAGCTACATATTTTGATTACCGATTTAGGTTGTTCTCAATCGTGACTCACATCCCAATCTTGGATAAGACGTTACAATGAAACCTATCGCTTTTACTATCGCATCTAATATGGTGTCCCTACGAGAGAGTCCGGGCTTTGCAGCATTCCACAAAGGAAGTCACCAGACAGAGGCTCTGTATCAACTTCTACAATTGGGTTTTTAACTCCTCAAGTTCAATAGAGCCATTCGATATGAGATTTTAGAAATGGGTTTTGTACCGGATTTAAAGTCGATACAAATTCAATATCACGCCCGAGTAGGCCAAGAAATTCTTCAGAAATACGCCAGAAAAATCAATAACAACAGAATATTATTCAAATCGACGTGTCTTTATTCAAATCCATAACATGGACTAAGAAAGCTTGACATTCGCTTTTCAATAAACAAATGGCTTTATAATTTAATATGAAAGAGTTTGACTTCAATGGTTTGGTTGTTTGAATTCAATAACAAAGTTGCTTGAGAATATGAAAACTAACAACCTTACGTAAAGCAATAAATTTTGGCATGATGAGAGTAGTTAACCTTAAAATCACATCAAAACAAATATCTCTATAGAAATAAGGTTAATGTGTAATGTGATAGTGCCAACCTCGAATCAAGCAAGATTTCTAAACAACGGATGTAATAAAAGTTTTCTTAATCTGAGTCTCCACAGATAAAGTCAAAGTCTAATTTCTCCGTAGTCAAATTCAAACGCTGAGCGCAAAGCAAGAGAGATAAAAGAATGGGTAGAACCCAGATTCAGTAAGGTATAAACTTCGCAAGAATTTATAATTAACTAACCCGTGCTAACTTCGTCGTTCTCTCGATTTTGAGAAGTCACGAAAAACGCTTCTTCCAAGAACCGCCGATTTCGACTTTATCCGGACATCCTTTCGAGTCACCATCCTCACTGGACTTGGTTTCGCCATCAGACACTCTCGAGCTATATGTCCTTCCTTTCCACAATTATAGCATACCAAACTGCTAGGGCGCTTTGACCGATATGTCCTCTTCCCAGATTTATAAGAAGATACGACCCGGTGGTCGCTTCTCCTCCTCGAACCAGCTTGTCACGGGCGCCGACGCCTTCACATGGTTATTGTTGAACCTTCTTCTTGAAATGTCCACTGAGTCACCTCTCCTATTATCATGGCCACGATTACCACCCGAGTGGTTACCGCTTTGTCCAGATTCTTTCCTCCCCACCGGTTATCATCGCTTTTGATGATCGCCGCCACCGATATGACCTCGTTGTGGTCCCCATTGAACATACTCGCTATCACGCCTAATAATTGAGCCCCTGCTTACAACATCCAATATAAAGAAAATTTATGAGAGATAAGATATTGTCGAATCTCGGTTTTAGACCCTCGTAAACATACGCCATTCGCTCCTCATTTTCCACCAAATGAGGTGCAAAACCCGACAACTCCGCAAACTTCGCTTCATATCGAGACACCGCCATGTTGTTTCGCTCCGCCTAATAAACTCCACTTCCTTCATATGATTTAACACTTTCGTGAAAGTATTTGTGTTTTAAAATAGTTTCAAACGCCTCCCAAGACATGCCGAAAGCGCAATGGATGGGTACGCTTCACGCATTCCCACAAAGAATCCGCTTCGCCATTTTAACATAAAGGTGGCGAATGGAACCTTCGCTCTCTCCGCATCCCAAAACATCGAATATCTTGGTAATTTGTTTTGACCCATGTTCCGCCATGATCGGATCCGCTTTCCTTAAATTTCGTGGTCCCAACTCTTCGAATCGCTCGCAATGTGACAACCCGTGAATTGCTATCATTTCTCCTATGTTTTGAACACTAGTCTCCTCATTCGATTTTGCATGAATCGCAAAAAGCTTCTAAACATCCGTCGCTTATCGTCCCGCTTCAGCTGGTATTGTTTACAGGAGGTACATTGCCACTGCTGACGCTCTCCTCGCTGGTAAAAGACAGCATCTCCACGGCCTCATTCACTCCATCGTTAATATTCTCAACGACATTCTCAAACATCGCCATAAAACAAGGGTTAATTAAGGAAATCAATATATCACATAATATCCCTATATACTAACCAACTAACAAATAAGCTTAGTAGACACACTAAGCAAGGATTTACTCGCTCTCCCTCCTAGTTCTATTCCCCGATCTCCGCCAGATATCATATCCCTAAGCTCGATACCAACCGTGACGCCCCCAAAATAGGTCCATTCCATCCAACCCATTCTCGAGTCGCCAAATACATGGTATGTAAATAACTACAACTTTATTAATACAACATATGCAAAAATATACACAAATATATACGTGAGTTGAAAAACAATTATTGTCTTCTAATAATATACATACCCAAATAAATCCTCATCATAATTATTGATACATTATTTTACAAAATGGTGAGGACTACTAAACAACTCTCTCTAGAACCTTCATTCCATACCCCGACTAAGACTCGCTACATTCTCGCCTCCCGAGAAGAAAAATGGAACAAAAAGGAAAAGGGTGAGCTCGACTAGCCCAAGAAAGAATATTATGACTAAGATAATATACAACAAAATTATCGTTAGTCTTCAACACAGGAAAAATATAATGTAATACAATAGACAACAAGTTTTAAATCAATATTCGCAATGAAATAATAATTCATTAGAAGAGTTAAGTAGAGAATGCAAACTACTATCTTCTATGTATGAATTTTAAAGTTCATCGCCTATTTTTATCCCTCGTAACATCAATCAATATATATCTCGAGATCAAATATTCATCCTTGCACCATGTGCCAAGGACATTCACCACTGGGTCATGTTCATCTAAACACTGCTCATCTTTGCACTACACGCCAAAGATATTCATCGAAATCATTCATCTTTTGCCAAAGATATTCATCATAAATCATTCATCTTTGCACTACGTGCCAAAGATATTCATCATAAATCATTCATCTTTTGCACATGTGCCAAAGATATTCAATAATATCATCATTTAAGACCGAGGATGATGAAAAAAATTTTTTTAAAGAAACGAATCCAAAGGAAACAAAATGACAAGGATTAAGGATTAAGGATTCGATTTTGTTTTATCCACGCCCAAAAAAAATACCTCAAAAATAATCATAGTGGTGTAAAATTCAAGAATGATCAAAACATGGATACAATCAAAGCTAGTATCCATAATAGATATTTTGGACAAAAAGAAGAAATTTCATTTTTTATGAATAGTGTCGATTCGTGAATAAGTGTCAGATACGTGAATAGTGCCGATACGTGAATAAGAATCTCTACACCAAAAGATAGAAATTTCACAAAAAACATCTTCACGCTTCGTGAATAAGACTCGTGAATAAAGAAATCGTGAATAAGAACTCATGAATAAGAACTCATGAATAAGAACTCATGAATAGTAAACCCATACATGAAAAAGTTCCAAATTTGATAAAAGTTCCAACTAATATTTCAAAGATAATGATATTGAAGAAATAATATCATTCGAGAAGAAAATAACATCCCTTACCTCGAAAAGACAAGATTTCTAATAAACACTGGATAAAGGCTATGACTTGAACTTGCACCAGATAGCAATACTCAAAGTATACTCAAAATACTCACAAGAATACGCCGATAATATAGAGAGAGAAAACTTCAGTTTCGTGTGATTTTCAATTCTAACCCAAGCACCTATTTATAGAAATCGCTAGTAACACCAAAGTTAGTAAAATTTATTATAATATTAATATATATATTAAGTTTTCTACGCAACCTTTGAATCTGATTTCCAGCCAACTAACACATGTAAAATGAGGCTCACACATCAAAAAAACGTTTTTCTATTATAAAATAATTAAAACTTCTAAAAATCAATTATTTTTGAGTTTCTAACTTCAATAATTCACAATAAATAGCCCTTTTGCCGTAAAATTCAAATCTCATGAGTTTTTATAGGAAATTCAATTTTCTACAACTTTACAGTAAGAAAGTTTTTCCAAATTCCAAAATGTAAATTGACCAAATCCACAAATGGGCGTTTTACTGTGCTATAATCAAATTTCAACCAATAAATGGGGTCCACCGACATGTTTAATATGTTTTAAACATTTTTGGTAACAAAAATACTCCTCCTCCACATATACTCATATATCCCACATTCATCGTAAAAATATCATCGTTAATATATTATTAAAATAATATATTTAAATGAATTATTTTATCGTAAAAAGATAAAATATTAATTTTCAACAATTGTCACTATAAAATTTTCTCCATCTATATCCACATAAAATCAATATTTTCTCATCATATGAATCAATAATTAATTATTCACAAATAATATTATGTAATCACAATATTGACAACTGTGCAGCTCCTGTGAAAGAGGGGCTTTCCAATAAAGATTTCTCCTCATCGGGCGCCGCAATTAGGTGACCAAACCTCTCCTTAGATGTAACTTTCTAGACATTGCCAATAATGTTTTCTAATAATATTATTCAGATAATATGAATTATTGCTTCGATAATGAAAAATATCGTAATGACAATTATCAAACAACAACAATATAAAATATCAACGCAAAGAATTATTAAATCAATAAAATAAAATAATCGAATAAGAATTATCGAACCATTATCGAGTAAAGGCCTTCACGTAAGAATCAATAATGGTGCAATACCGCGTGCTATCGCGGCAATAACGCCAGACATCGTGTTTTAACCACCGGTATTCCAACAAAGGTAAACCAGAATAACTACGCCATTATTTTTAAACAACTTATTTTTGTCGTCGCTTTCCTCCAATCGCTTCGTTATGGGGCCCACACATGGTCGCTACCGTCGCATTTAATATTTCCCGACAAAGATTTAATATTCCACCACCAAACTAATATTCTCCTAATAATAATGAATATTATATCACCACTTGCTTATTTAAAATATTTATGATTTTACCCATAACTAACCACATTAATCAAATCCACCCTTACTATTTCAAAATAATAAATAAAGGAAATTCCTTTTATTTAAAAAATTTTGGGGTCTTACAAAATGGGTCTTACAAAAGCTTTTGGAGTGTCGACCTCAAGTGTTGCTCATGATCTTCACGGTTTTTGGAATAAATAAGGATGTCATCAATAAAGACGACCACAAAGTGATCCAAATATTCCTTGAATACTCAGTTCATCATATCCATGAAGGCAGCATGAGCATTAGTCAATCCAAAGGACATGACTAGGAATTGATAATGCCCATACCGAGTTCTGAAAGCCGTCTTTGGAATGTCATCGGTTCTAATCTTCAATTGGTGATATCCGGAACGAAGATCAATCTTTGAAAAGAATTTGGCTCCTTGCAATTGGTCAAACAGGTCATCAATACGTGGCAATGGGTACCTATTTTTGATGGTGACATGATTTAACTCCCGATAATCAATACAAAGTCGCATACTCCCATCTTTCTTCTTCACGAATAGAACAGGAGCACCCCAAGGAGACGTACTAGGACGAATGAAACCAATGTCTAACAATTCTTGCAATTGGGTCTTTAACTCCTGAAGTCAATAAGAGCCATTCGATATGGGGCTTTGGAAATGGGTTTTGTACCGGGTTCAAGGTCGATACAAAATTCAATTTCACGTTCTGGGGGTAGGCCAGGAAGTTTTTCAGGGAATACGTCAGGGAATTTATTAACAATAAAAATATCATTCAAAACTGACGTATTTTTGTTTAGATCCGTGACATGAGCTAAGAAAGCTTGACATCCGTTTTTCAATAAACGAATAGCTTTGTGGCTTGAGATGACCGTGATTGATTTTAATGGTTTGGTCGCTTGAATTCGCATAATAGGTTGATTAGAAATATGAAAGCTAACAACCTTACGAAAACAATCAATTTTAGCATGATGAGTAGTTAACCAATCAATCCCTAGAATCACATCAAATGCAAGTATTTTCAATGAAATAAGATCGACAGGTAATGTGAGGGTACCGATTTGAACCAAACAAGACTTATAAACAGTGGATGTAATGAAAGTTTCTCTCAACGGAGTTTCCACAGATAAGTCAAAGTCAAATTTCTCCGGAGTCAAATTTAATCGTTGAGCGCAAGTAGGAGAAATAAAAGAATGGGTAGAACCGGTATCAAATAAAGTATAGACTTCGCTAGAGTTTATGATAAGCTTACCCGTGATGACCTCATTCAGTTCCTTATTTTACGGGAGGTCACAACAAATGCTCTCCTCAGACTTCTCACGGGTTTGACTTTTCCGGGATGGCCTTTGGTGCCTCCATCCTAGTTGAACTTGTCTTGATGAACGACAAAATCGGGCTAAGTGACCTTCTCTTCCATAATTATAACATGCTTTGGAATTAAATCGCTAGCTTTTGGTGATGTGTCCCTCCCTCCGCATTTGAAGCATATGATAGGTGGTCGTTCTCCTTCCTTAACAACGGGTCTTTGGTCCGACGCGTCTTTCCATCATTGTTGAATCTCTCTTCTTGAAATGTCCATTCTTATTGTTTTGCCTCGATTACCACAAGTGGTTACCACTTACGCCCGTTGATTCCTCCACGCTTGTTGTCACCGCTTCGATGATGACTCTCACCGGTATTATCATTTTGCCATTGCGCTCTCTTTTGGTTGCGTTGACTCGTTATTGCGCTCTACTAACTGAGTCCTATTTACAACATCTGAATACAAACACAGTTTATGAGAAATAAGATGTTGACGTATCTCCGACTTTAAACCTCTTAAAAACATCCGCGTCATTCTCTCTTTATTATCCACCAAGTGGGTCGCAAATCGAGATAACTCGGAAAACTTAGCTTTGTACTGCGACACGGTCATATTATTCTGCTCTAACTTGATGAACTCTACCTCTTTTATGTGACGAATACTTTCGGGAAAGTACTTGTCGTTGAATAGTTCTTAGAACTTCTCCCAAGACATCTTCAGTGTGGCAGGTTGAGTACGCTTTACCTATTCCCACCGAAGAATCGCCTCTCCTCGCAAAAAATAAAGGCGTGAAGGGAACCTTTTGCTCCTCGGAGCATCCCAAGACATCAAATATCTTGGTGATCTTCTTTATCCATGCTTCCGCCTTAAGTGGTTTTGGCTCTCCAATAAACTCTAGTGGTCCCAGCTCCTTGAACTGTTTAGCGGTGACCGTCCGAGAGTTTCCAGATTTCCACCTACATTTTGGACGGGGAGCCGCTCTCTTTCTTTGTTGCATGAATTGCATAAAGCCTCTGAACATTCCATCATTCATCATTTGGTTAGTGTTGTTGTTTGCGTGAGGATTGTCGCCTTCCTGATGCACATCTTAGCCAGGGATCATATTAGCCAGGGATCATATCCCTAGGCTCTGATACCAATTGTGACGCCCCCAAAATAGGTATACATCACCCATCTTGAGTCGCCAAATACATGGTACATAATTCAAATACAAACTTAATTATACAATAGTCGTGTAGAATACGTCTAAACATATGCTGTGAGTTTTAATACAAATATTGTCATCTAGACAATATACAAACTCAATGGAGTCCTCATTACATTTATTGTCACACTATTTAACAGAATAGTGAGGACTACTAATGCTATCATCTCGGACCGTCACTCCGCTTCTCCGATTAGTCCCGACTACGTTCTCATTTCTCAAAGAAACGGTGAAAGAAAGGTGAGCTCAACTAGCCCAATAAGAAATATTATGACTAAGATAATGCAGAATAATTTATCATTAGCCTTCAACAGTGTTAAACTGATAAAATATAACAAACATCAAGTTTAACTGCAGCAGAACAAACAATCCATTAGAAGAGTCAAGCAGAGAATAAAATCTACTATCTTCTATGATTTAAAAAAAATTTCATCACTTTTTATCGCTGAGACTCAGCTTAATAAATACTCCACATCTTCCTTGCACTACGGCCAAGGATATTCATTAGTATCACAACCACAAATTATCCATGCACTACTGGCCAAAGATATTCATGTATTCATCAATGGTCATGATCATGCCAACAACTGTCCATCAATGTACTATGGGTCAATGAGGACTTTTTCCACATCATTTGTAACATTACGGTCATGATTATACCGAATAATCCCTGGTCATAATCATACCAAGTCCATCTATGCACTACAGGTCACATATGACTTTCAATATAATATAAACATGAGGATGATGACAATGATATAAGAATTCAATAAAAACAAGTTCAAGAATTAATTTATCTAGGAACTAATAACGTCCAAATTGTCAATATGATACTGCCTTGTAGAGTAAAATTCAAAAATGCTCAGAAGAATATTTCCATGAAAAGATACTTGATGAAGCGCAAATATCAAGGATATTCCACTAATTTCATGGAGTATAGAAGTCAAAACTTTAACCAACTGAGTATAATAAAGAATGGAATAACAAAAGAAATCACCGAGCATGCGATAGATCGCATGCGTAAAGGTTATTCCAATGTAATAATAAATAATGGAACAGTCACGCAGAACGCCGACAAGATATTCCAACAGAATAATAAATAATGGAATCGGTCATGCGTAAGAAACGCACAAACAGAGATGTTCCAATGAATAATAAACAACGGAACCAAAGTCATACGTAAATGCATGACAGGATGTTCCAACAGAATAATAAATAATGGAATAACAGAAGAATTTTTCACCAAGTATAGGTATCCAGCACATAAAAGTTATTCCAACTGAATAATAAAGAATGGAATAACAAAAGAATTTCATTAATAAGAAAGAAGGAATACCCCTAACGAGTACAATAAATAATATCTCTTACCTTAAGAAGAAGAGTACTGGTTATAGGTGTAGTGAAATAGCAGAATACTTTTCTTCTTTCTCTCTATAGTTTCTCTCTCTAGAGTTTCAGTGAATTCGTAAGAAATAATGAAGGAATGAGCTTCTATTTATAGAAGAATGGACTGCATAGTAACTAATTCATGAACGGTCCAGATTGATTTACTTTTAAACGGATGGTCCAGATTGATTTAATAAAATATTCTAATAAAACAAAATCTTTTAAATAAAATATAATATATTATATATATATATATATTATTTATATATATAACTTATGCTCCTTTTATACATTCACGGGGTAGAACCCGTGATTTCCCAACCCTCCCCACATGCAATAACAATCATCAAATATTATATATATATATATAATCAATCAATCATATATATATATATATACACACAATTATTACAATACCCACCATAAAACAACTCCCGTGAAAACATCAGCCAACTTCCTGCTTCAATTTCAAACGTGGGCCCCATAGTGGGCCCCCACCTTTTATTATATAAAATAATTTTCTATCGACTATTTTGAAAAATGGGTTAATGGGAGGGGGGGGGGGGTCCATATAATAATCAAAATTGACAACAATTACTATAGCAATAATTGAACAAAACTGAGTGACTTCTCACGTAAGCATCAATAATCAATACCGTGTGCTACTATGCAACTAATGCCAGTATCAGCATTTATTTTAACAAAGGGTGTTTCAACAGTTAACAGTAAAACTTCCGCCGTTATTTTCATAAAGTATTTTTGTCGTTTTCTCAATCCGACAATAATTTTCATAAGGGTCCACCAATGATTGTGCCGTTGTCACGAATATTCCCCGTTAAAACGAATATTCTCCGACCAATCGAATATTATATAACAACTTTCGTACTTTGCAAAATTTATAAATATTACTCACAATTATAACATTATATCAAATTCATTCCATAATATTAAAAAATGATATTTATAGAAAATTCATCTTTATTCAAAAAGTTGGGGTCTTACAAGGTAACACAAGCTTGAATTGTTGCATCCTTTTGCTCCACGACCACCTGCCGTTCTTTAACCTGCTCTTCTAACTCATGAATACGATTTTGCAATTCTACGTTTCGATCATAAAATTCTTCTAATAAATTCTCCTCAGGTTCTTCTTCTTCCTCATTCTCAACTGCTACCTCTGCGACTAGCTCGGGTGCAACTATTAATTCTTCCCTCACCACAAGAATATCTCTAATTCCTTCTTCGCCTGACATCACATTATCATGGTTGGTGATTATAGGTATCCTCACGGTATCATTCACTCCATTGTTAACATTCTCAGCTTCCATTCTCAAATACTTCCATAAAACAATGGTTAATTAAACAAATTAACGTATCACATAATATCCGTATATTATGACCGACCAACAAATAAGCTTAGGTAGGACACACTAGCGAAGGATTTACTCATCTCTCCCCTCCTAGTTCTATTCCCGATCTCGCTTGGAGACCATATCCCTAAGCTTTGATACCAACTGTGACACCCCCAAAATAGGTCCATTCCACCCAACCTATTCTGAGTCGCCAAATACATGGTACATAAAACAACTACAACTTTATTACAACAATTGGAGCGCAAAATACAACAACACATATGCTGTGAGTTTTGATACAAATATATACTAACTGTAACTCTCATCCCAACCTTGGATAACACGTCACAATGGCACCTTATATAAAGGTATAGTCAAAAACTGTTTTAGAAATTAGAATCTTTGGGAAGTGCTCAAGGAAACCTTCATATATTGGAACCCATGCGTCTAGGTTATTATAGATATCATATGTCCACAGAATTATCCTTGGTTGACCCAATAGACCCCAAAGAAAAACGAGAAGATTACTATCATATTATTTCCAATGATGAGTCTTCTCTTGACATATCATTATCTCCACTGTCTCTAATTGAGAGTTATACTTCAACCAAACACCAAGATTATATAGGTAGTGCTTGTAGATATACTCAGCAAGTGGATGAGCACAACCCTGTCTTATGATGACTCGAGGTTGTATGTCATGAGACATCTTGCATGATAGTGGCAAAACACCCTTCCAACGTTGGGTTCGCCTCACCCTATTTGATTCACCAAATATAACTACTAAATGATGTATAAAATATAACACACTTTTCTATACTGTTTAGGGAGAACTCCACAGTTAAAGACCACCGTTCTATTCCCTTGTTACCCCCGCTCGACCCAGCTACACTCTTATTACCTGAAAAGAATTGTGAAGTAAAAGGGTGAGCTCAACTAGCCCAGTAAAGAATATCATGACTAAAGATAAATAAATTATCAATAGCTTTCAACAGTAATAAATCAGAGATTTATAACATATTGTAGATGATAAAACTTTTCAACCATAGTTGCAGCGGAATGAGCAATCCATTAGATGAGTCAAATAGACCATAAAGTCCATTATCTTCTCCATGTTAAAAGTCCACCAATAATGTTTTATCCCTGTAACATCAGTCAACAGTTCTTGTCCACAATCATGTGAATAACTTATAATCATAATTGTGATGACCCCAAAATAGGTCAATTCCATCCAACCCATTCCGAGTCGCCAAATACATGGTACAGAAAACAACTACAATTTTATTACAACAATTATCGTGCAAAATACAACAACACATATGCTGTGAGTTTGGATACAAATTATACCAAATGTGACTCATGTCCCAACCGTGGACAGCACCTCACAATGACACCTTATATAAAGGTATAGTCAAAACTGTTTTAGAAATTAGAATCTTTGGGAAGTGCTCAAGGAAACCTTCGTACATGGGAGGCCATGCTTCTAGGTTATGATAGATATCATATGGCCACAAAATTATCCTTGGTTGACTCAATAGACCCCAAAGAAAAACGAGAAGATTACTATCATATTCTTCCCAATGGTGAGTCTTCTCTTGACTTATCATTATCTCCACTGTCTCAAATTGAGAATTATACTTCAAACAAACACCAAGATTATATAGGTAGTGCTCGTAAATATACTCAGCAAGTGGATGAGCACAACCTTGTCTTATGATGACACGAGGTTGTATGTCATTAGACATCTTGTATGATAGTGGCAAAACACCCTTCCAACGTTGGGTTCGCCTCTCCCTATATGATTCACCAAATATAACTACTAAAATATGTATACAACACACTTGTCTATCTTTGTTTAGGAGAACTCCACTGACTAGAGACCACCGATTCTATTCCCTTGTTACCCCGCCGCCCCAGCTACACTTTTATTACCTGAAAGGAATTGTGAAGCAAAAGGGTGAGCACAACTAGCTCAGTAAAGAATATCATGACTAAAGATAATTAAATTATCAATAGCCTTCATCACTAATAAATCAGAGATTTAGAACATATGGTAGATGATAAAAATTTCAACCATAGTTGTAGCGGAACAAGCAATCCATTAGAAGAGTCAAATAGACAATACAGTATATTATCTTCTCCATGTTAAAAGTCCACCAACAATGTTTTATCCCTGTAACATCAATCAACAGTTCCTTTCCACAATTATATGAATATCTCATGATCATAATTGTGATTCTAAATTCTTCTTCTCATCCAGGACAAAGATAATTTACATCACCTGTCTTTACCTGAAACATCAAAGGTCATGGTTATACCAAATCACAGTTCCTATTCATAATCATACTAATAAATTCATCTTTTCACTACGGGCCAAAGATATTCATTAACAGTTCATCTTTGCACTACGGGCCAAAGATATTCAATAACAAGTCATCCTTGCACTACAGGCTAAAGATATTCAACAACAGGTCATCTTTGCACTACGAGCCAAAGATATTCAACAACATGTCATCTTTGCACTACGGGCCAAAGATATTCATATCTCAAAGAAATCCATAATCATTTCAGAATTTATATAAACCATAATTATAACCATGTTGATCAATTCACCTTTGCACTTAAGCTAAAAATATTCAATTGTAAATTCAATGGTCATGATCATACCAGTCAACGATTCAACTTTGCACTACTGGCCAAAGAGAACTCATAGTCACGATCATACCAATAATCTACCCATCTTTACACTCAAGTCAAAGAGAAATTTCTTCACCAGGATTATAAAAATGTTATATATGATAATAAAAAGAATATGATCAAAACACGAATTTAATTTCAAGAGTAAGATTCATAAATCAACGATAATTTGGTCAGAAAAAGAAACCAATTTTGTCGTGAATAGAAACTCGTGAATAGTAACTCATGAATAGTAATTCATAAATACTAACCCCGACATGAAAAAAAAGTAGAAATTCCACAATAAAATCCATACCAATATTTCGGTATAATGATATTGAAAGAATAACATTTCTTAAACTTATAAACAATTTATTTTAATTGTTTACACTTTACTAAATAATGCATTTAATCATCCTAAAATGCCAAACTCATAAGATTTCATCACCAATAACCAAAACCCTCATCAAAAATCTGCATATACCTCATATAGGATTCTCAAGCCATAAAATCCTATTTTTCAATTTTCTTACTTTACATAATATATTTAATTCATTTACTCATAACTAGTCTATTTTCATGAAAAATACCAAATCAGTACAAACAAATTTTCTTTTCTGGGATTTAGCATAATATAATTCCATATTAAACATATATTTTTCTCATAAGTTTTAAAATTCATTTACTATTTTTCATATGGTCAAAACAGCAGAATATTTAGACATTTATCATAAACTGTACTTTTATCTAAAAATTTCAAAATTTACAGAGTATACTTTTGTTATATACATGTACTCCCAATAAAAATTTCAAAAATTTTGGAGTTAACCACAAGGAGTTATAAGGGTTTATTTTTAAAATAGTCTTTTCTCATAAAATTCATAACTCCTAATCTATACATCCAAAAATCGCCATATTTGGACACAATCTAGAAAACTCATCAAATTATGATCATTTCAAATTTTTCCATAATTTTTGAAGGTTAGAAAAGTTACGAAACTGAAAAACATAACAACCCTTACAATCCCTTATCTCAAAATAGCAGTACTTCTGACTAGAATATCGGATGTAAAGCCAAAGGAACCTTGCACTGGATAGCAACTCTCAAAGTATCTAAATACTCATAAAATTACGCTCGACAATATAGAGAGAAAGAAAGCTTGTTTCTGGTGTGATTTTCAATTCTAACTTAAGTGCCTATTTATAGGAAAATGCTAGAACGCCAAAGGAGACTAAAATAATAAAATATTATTATTATTTTCTCATTTCCTACGCCACCAGCCATCAAAGACCAGCCACCACATTTGACAAAACAATTCTAGCACATGTTTTCAAAAAAAAAAACAAAAATGGGTCCCTAATAAAAAATATTTTATTTTCCGAAACTTCAGTAATTCATAGAAAATAGCTCGTTTATCAGAAAAATATGAATTTTATGTCCATTACACACGAAATCGAATTCTCTACAACTTTGTAGCTTTGAGTTTTTCCAAATTCTAAACAGAAAATATCCGAAACCCACAAACGGATGATTTTTAACATTCCTTAAAATTTATAACAAATCATGCGTTAATTTTTAACGGTTCAAAATTTGTGAACATATACTCAACTTATATATGTATAACATATCCAAAAATCACAACGATCCAACGGTCGAATTAAAATTATAACTCACGCAATAGAGCTTTAAGAACACCGATTTGATATTTTAATACCTCCAATCCGACAAAATACTGATAAAATGCCTCAACATTAATTCCTTCATTTATAACCACATAAATAAATCCATCATTTATATCCACATCAAATAAATATTTCCTTATCATATAAATCAATAATTAATTATTCACAAATAATATTACAGAATCACAATAATGACAACCAGACAGTTCCCAGGAAAGAGGGGGCTTTCCGATAAGGATTTCTCCTTATTGGCGCGCAATTAGGTGACCAAACCTCTTCTTGACAAAACTTTCTAGACATTCCCAATAATGTTATCTAATAATATTATTCAAATAATATGAATTATTGATCTGATAATGGGAAATACTGTGCAGTGATAATTATTGAACAACAATAATATAAAATATCAACGTAGCAATTATTGAATCAATAAAATAAAATATTGAACATTAATTACTATAACAATTATTGAGTAGTGTCTTCTTACGTAAGAATCAATAATTCAAAAAATATATGCGGCAATACCGTAGTGCTCTTGTGCAACAACGCTGCAGACATTTTTACTTTACCCACCGGGTATTCCAATAGTGTTAACGGTAACGATTACACCGTTATTTATAAAAATTCAAATTTGTCATTTTCTTCATCCGACATTTATTCTGTTATGAGGCCCACAAATGGTTTCGCCGTCGTACGAATATTCCTCGACAGAAAGAATATTCCACGACCAAACAAATATTCCCCGACAACAATGAATATTTTATAACCACTTGCTTATTTTGAAAAATTTGCACATTTCACCCATAACCAAGACATTATATCAAATTAACACCTTATTATTCACAATAATAAATAGAGGAAATTCGATTTTATTTATTAAAAAGTTGGGGTCTTACAAGTTTGGCTTAACATGAAGTGTATGGATTTGAATGAGTCAATAGATGAAATTGTAATCTCAGGTCTTCATTATCTAGTCTCACTCTAGAAATAGTTAGGTTTATTTAGTTTCATAGTTTAAATATATAATATAATATCATTCGTTTAAATAAGACTGAAATGGTTATGGGCTAGTGCTTGGTAAACTTTATTAGATAATTCTCCGTGGGAACGATACTTTACTTACTCTTTATTACTTGTTGACCGTGTATACTTGCACACATATATTGATCGGTAAAACGATCAACAAGTTTTTGGCACCGTTGCTGGGGAATTAGCTTAATAATTTTTTTCCAACATTAATTTCAATCAAATAGGTCTTAATTTAAACATTTTCTTTTTTTGTTGTAATTATCTTCTTATATTTTTCTCTTTTCAGGTACTATGGATGACTTCGCTTATCAATGGCCTTATGAAAATATGACTCAACCAAGGGACATAAGCACCGAGGGACTCAATGTATTTTCTACATCGTCAGCACAAATTGCAACACTTTAAGAGAGGTTGGATGTACTTGCAGCCCAACGCACTCGAGAGATAGCAGTTACATGTGAATATTGTGCTGGCGAGCATCCGAGTTATCAGTGCAACATCAAGGTTGGACAAGTGTAGTTTGGGGGTGATTACTTCAACAACGATGTTTATCCTGATTATCAACAAGGTTGGGGGTATCATCCAGATTATGAATGGGGTTATAACTATCAAGACCAACACTACGTTCCAAGTCCAACACATCCATCAGATTTCTCATATCCACCTCCAATGCAAAAAGAAGAAAATTCAAGGTTAAAGGATTTCATGTCAAAAAGCATAGCAGACCATGAAGAAATGATGATGAGTCAGGAGTTATCAAGCCAAAACCTTAACAAACAGATGGAACAACTCATTAACTCCTCAATGAATAGTCCTCAATACATAGATTTTGACACTAAAAAGATAATTCAAGATTGGAGGATTTGTGGTTCAAATTTGTAGCATCAACTGAGGAGAAGATGATTGAGCAAGATAGGTCAATTCGAAATCTTCAGAATCATATGGATCAAATATTCGAAGCCTTGAACAATCATCCTCCAAACAATTGGTGCTATGATATGGATGATGAAACTGATGGAGAGCCAGAAGTGTACATGCCACTGAATGAACTGAAAGGAGTGGACATTGAGGAGACAATTGGGGGTATGGAAAATGAAGAACATGAGCTGACTTGTATAATACCCCAAGTGCCTTCTCAATTAGAGTTAAAAAATTCAGTGAAATTTGCACACCCATGTCCCCTTGGTAGTCACATCCAAAGCTAGAATTTCCACGATTATGAGTCCTCTTACAAACCATGGTGGGCTGAGGAAGAGATAATAGAAGAAGAAAATCATGTTGTATCTGTCATGCCTCAATACAAAAATTTATTCACAGATACAACGGAAGGAGCACCTGGATATGCAATAGAACTGGGGACATCATGTATAGGAAATATGCTAGGTTGTTTCAATTCACAAACACGCAAGATGGGGAACCCACCTATGTACATTGCAGTTCTAATGGATGGAGGGTTCCTAGATTATCGTAGAGGAATTGGATAGCAGTGTCACGAAAAGAGTCAAGCTAATTGACTATAACTTAGCGCTTGATGGGAGGCACCCCATTGTTTCTATCTCTACCTTTTAATTAGTCTGTTTAGATTGTTTTTGTTAGTTCATTTTCATTTTTAATTATGATAGTTTGATTTGTTCTGCATAAGTGCGTTGATAGCTGAATTTGCATTGGACTGTATTTGAGCATAGTATAGAGAGTATGGTGATTAGATGGTCATTTTTGCGTATTCAGTAATTCATACTTTGACATGGTTAATTAGTGTTTTGCAGGAGAATTAAAAAGCAGTCATCACTGTGTTATGTATTAGAAGATGTAGATTGGAATTGTAGGAAGTAGGGTCGCGCGGCCGCACGATGTATACCTTGAAAACCCACACGTCCGCGCTACAATTCTGTAAAGAAATAGCTCTCGCGCGCCTGACACCGGATTTTGAAAAAGCAGGAGTCAACTCAAGCAACCGCTGCTCCTGGGGATCGCCAGCTCCGAAGGTTGGAGCGTAAGGTTGATGCCATGTATGACAACTTCGCAGCGTTTACTACGGGTGTCACGAGGTCATTGGCGAAGGCATTTGCACAACAGGGAACCATGGTTGAGTGGCCACAGTTCAGGACTGCCATGCCATATCCACCACCAGATTCACCACCCGATGAGGGTGGTGCAGCTGACCATTAGGGGAGTTTTCTTTAACCCTATACCTTCATTCAGTGAGGCAATGAATATTATAAGTTTGGGGGGTATTGGGGTAGTTAGTTGCATATTAGTTGCATATAGTTTTTGCATGATTAGTTTAAAATTGGCATGTTTATGTGTTAGTATATAATGCATGTTTAGTTTTATGAGAAAATTTTTGGTTTTAGTCATTATTACTTGTGTTAGTAAATGTTCCATTGCATTTTATGTGTCGTGCACGTCTCATAAATTCTAGCTTTATGGAAATTTTGTCTAGCCGATGATGAAAGTGAATTTTGTAGGATTGTGGAGTATTTTGGATAACATAAACCTAGTTATAATGTTTTACACAATGAAATTCATGTTTCTGTTTAGATGTTTTCGGTTTGCACGAACGTGTTCACAATTGCTTGTAGGTATAAGAATGATGTGTTGCATTGTTTAATAGAAAATGTGGTTTTAAAAAGAGAAATATGTGAAACATGGACTTAGACTGTGCAAAAACATTGATATTCAAACATTGGGAAAACATGGGTATGCTATGTATAAAAAAAATGAATAGCAATAACGTGGCTAGTCTTATTTTGGGGCCCTGGCTACTTGAGTAAGTACGCCCGTAGGGGTGTCTTAGCTCCTAGCGCCCTAAGGTCTTTCATGGTCTGGGAGTCGTTGGTTAAAATCTCGCTAAGGGGTAGTAGTGTTTGCCTAATGAAATGAGGCATTGCACAGTCATGTGAAACAAAAAAGAAAGAAGAGAAAACGAAAAAGAAAAGAAAAATAGCAATAAACACTGCTGGAAAGAGCGAAAATTGCCCTCGTAAGTGGCAATAAAGCAGTTAAGCCCATTATTGAACCTTAGTTTGTTTTAATATATTGGAACAGTCTTTGTTGCATAAGTATACATGAGTCTTGATTTAGACTATAATTTTCTGTTTTGAGTAGTTTAGCATGTGTATTCTTTGTTTAAATCAAGTTTTGGTGAACACAACACACACACACACGACATCTTTATAGCATATATGAATTATCTGAGTGTATGATATTATGCTTATAGTTTGGTTTGAATTTGTATTCTTGAATCTGGATAATTCGCCGAGGCATTTTGGACTGAAATTCTGTTATAGTTGGAACACTGTGAGACTAGTTTGCATCATGATTTACTTGCATAGCATGTAGATTGCATTATGTTGCATTTCTTGAGGGCAAGTAATAGTTCAAGTTTGGGGGTATTTGATAAGTGGGTTTTATACCTACTTATTGGATATCAACTCACGAGAACTATGCCCATCTCAAGTACATTTTAGTATGTTTTTAGTTACATTTCATGATATTTTGCATTGCATGTACTGAGAACTCCTTTGGGGTGAAAGTGCAGGAAAAAGCATGGTTTAGTGTTGGTTGGTGGTAAGGAAGCTAATGGAGGTATGACACGAGGGTCGAGTGGAGAAAAGGAACTAAGCAGTGGTGGACAAAAGAGCAAAAATGGCATGTCAAATGAACAAGGGTAGCATGTCAAGGAAGTAGCAGCAGCAGACTCAAGACTGCAGATTTTAGGAGCCGCGTGGCTACACATGCTAAAAGACGCGCGCCCGCGCCATCACCCGAACAGATCTCATATTGCATACGCGCGCCCACACCGTATTTACAAAGGAATCTCGCGCAGCCGCGCGCGACATTGACTGCATCTGCTGACTTTATTTTATTTTGGAAATTAGAAGCGTAATTTGGAGAGGGGTTCAATTAGGACTTATATATTAGACATATTTTCATTATGTAAGGGACATTCCACCCCTTGGGGGCTCAAGCTACTATTGTTTTCTTTCTTCAACTTTGAATAAGTAGATTATAGTAGATTAGAGTAGTGATTTCTCGAGTTGATTAGATTGAAGACTCAAAGCGATTAGAAAGCATTGGAGATTCAACCTTGGAGTAAGAGAACAGATTTACACTACCATTCTCTATTCTTACTCTCTCTTTGATTCCTAATTGTATCTTATGATGTTTATTCAATATGTGGATGATAGATTTAATTCAGTTATGATTTAAACACTATTCTGAGATTGTAATGGATTCTATGTATTAATTATTTATGATATGTTTCATTGATAGCCTTATTGATTTCTATTGGTTTGTCTATTAAGATTCATGCTTAATTGCTTAGTTGATTGGCCATCAATTATTGTGATAATCCATATGGACTTGAAAGATGAAGTATGGGTTTGGATCTGATCTTAATAGCTTATGATTATATATTCTACATTGTATTGGGATGTATGATTTGTGCTTAGGATAGACATATACCGACGCACCATTCGTAGTCTAGTGAGAACTTGGGATTAAACCCTAATTATTTGTAAATCACATAGACATATAGTGGTTTAGGTAATGTGGGTGTTCATGTGTATTCTATTAATTGTGGATTATATGTGATATGGGTATGGTACATTGAGAGATGGCTGTACTTTACTTTTGTGTTCTCGACTAACAAACCGGTACAATTAGTTTGGCTTAACATGAAGTGTATGGATTTGAATGAGTCAATAGATGAAATTGTAATCTCAGGTCTTCATTATCTAGTCTCACTCTAGAAATAGTTAGGTTTATTTAATTTCATAGTGTAAATATAAAATATAATATCATTCGTTTAAATAAGACTGAAATGATTATGGGCTAGTGCTTGGTAATTATTAGATAATTCTCCGTGGGAACGATACTTTACTTACTCTTTATTACTTGTTGACCATGTATACTTGCACGCATATATTGATCGGTAAAACGACCAACAAGTTTTTGGCGCCGTTGCCGGGGAATTAGTTTAATAAATTTTTTCCAACATTAATTTCAATCAAATAAGTCTTAATTTAAACATTTTCTTTTTTTGTTGTAATTATCTTCTTATATTTCTCTCTTTTCAGGTACCATGGATGACTTCATTTATCAATGGCCTTATGCAAATATGACTCAACCAAGGGACATAAGCACCGAGGGACTCAATGTATTTTTTACATCGTCAACACAAATTGCAACACTTTCGGAGAGGTTGGATGTACTTGCAGCCCAACACACTCGAGTGATAGCAGTTACATGTGAATATTGTGCTGGCGAGCATCCGAGTTATCAGTGCAACATCAAGGTTGGACAAGTGCAGTTTGGGGTGATTACTTCAACAACGATGTTTATCCTGATTATCAACAAAGTTGGGGGTATCACCCAGATTATGAATGGGGTTATAACTATCAAGATCAACACTACGTTCCAATTCCAACACATCTATCGGATTTCTCATATCCACCTCCAATGCAACAAGAAGAAAATTCAAGGTTAAAGGATTTCATGTCAAAAAGCATAGCAGACCATGAAGAAATGATGATGAGTCGGGAGTTATCAAGCCAAAATCTTAACAAACAGATGGAACAACTCATTAACTCCTCAATGAATGGTTCTCAATACATGAATTTTGACACTAAAAAGATAATTCAAGATTGGAGGATTTGTGGTTCAAATTTGTAGCATCAACTAAGGAGAAGATGATTGAGAAAGATAGGTCTATTCGAAATCTTCAGAATTATATAGATCAAATATTCGAAGCCTTGAACAATCGCCCTCCAAATAATTGGTGCTATGACATGGATGATGAAACTGATGGAGAGCCAGAAGTGTACATGCCACTGAATGAACTGAAAGGAGTGGACATTGAGGAGACAACTGGGGGTATGGAAAATGAATAACATGAGCTGACTTGTATAATACCCCAAGTGCCTTCTCAGTTAGAGTTGAAAAATTTAGTGAAATTTGCACACCCATGTCCCCTTGGTAGTCACATCCAAAGCCAGAATTTTCGCAATTATGAGGCCTCTTACAAACCATGGTGGGCTGAGGAAGAGATAATAGAAGAAGAAAATCTTGTTGTATATGTCATGCCTTAATGCAAAAATCTATTCACAGATACAACGGAAGGAACACCTGGCTATGCAATAGAACTGGGGACATCATGTACAAGAAATATGCTAGGTTATTTCTGTAAGACCCCAACTTTTATGAATAAAGAATAATTTTTTTCTGAATTATATTTTTGAATATTATGGTATGGATTTGATATAATGTTATAGTTGTGGTTAATATATATAAATTTTGCAAAGTACGCAAGTTGTTATATAATATTCGATTGGTCGAGGAATATTCGTTTTAACAGGGAATATTCGTACAACGGCACAATCATTGGTGGACCCCACAACGAAATTATTGTCGGATTGAGAAAACGACAAAAATACTTTATGAAAATAACGACGGAGGTGTTACCATTAAAGCTGTTGAACTACCCGGTAGTAAAAGTATAATGTCTGGCGTAGTTGCATTGCGATGCTTTACGGTATTGATTATTGATTCTTACGTGAGAAGTCACTTTCGACTATACTCAATTATTGCTACGATAATTCTTTGCATCATATTTCTCATATTATTAATTCAATTATTATTACTGATTATCTCGCATTATATGATATATTATTAAATCAATAATTGAGACAAAGAAAGTTATTCATATTATTATTTGCAATATTGACAATGTCTAGAAGTTACATCGAGGAGAGGTTTGGTCACCTAATTGCACGCTTGATAAGGAGAAATCCTTATCGAAAGCCCCTCTTTCACAGGAACGACTTGGTTGTTAAATATTGTGAATTATAATATTAATGATGAATAAGTTCGTGTTGATTAAAGATGAATTTTATAGTTCCATTGTGTTGGACTTATTTGTGTTAGTATAATTGATGTCTAGAGGATATATTGTTCAATTGGGTATTCGGGACACTTTTCGTGTCCGAGTACGATTCATAAGTTACTATTCACGAGTTACTATTCACAAGTTACTATTCACGAGTTACTATTCATGAGTAACTATTCACGAGTTACTATTCACCCAATTACTATTCACTCTAGTATTGTGCATTCGGGTATTTGAGTACAATATTATTCCATGAGGAGATGTGCTAATTTTTTAGACCATTGGTTGAAGATATAATAGTAAGTCAATATGGACCGCTGGTGGAGTTTTAATAGTATATCAATATGGATCGCTGGTTTAAAGTTTTAATAGTAAATCAGTATGGACCGTTGTTTTAGTTTTAATAGTAAACCAATCTGGATCGTCCGTTTAATAGTAAATCAATCTGGACCGTTCATGAATTAGTTACTATTCATTCCATTTTTCTATAAATAGAAGCTCATTCCTTCATTATTTCTTATGAATTCACTGAAACTCTAGAGAGAGAATTATAAGAGAACCTATAGAAAAGTATTACGCTACTTCCCTACTCTTATATTCAGTTTTTCTTTTACGGTAAGGGTGTTATTTCTTTCTTTTGTCTTAATGAAGAGAACTTATGTTATTCCATGATTTATTATTTCGTTGGAATAACTTTGTATCATGAGCTACCCTATACATGGTGACATTCTTCTAATATTCCGTTTTATTATTTTGTCGTAATATCATCGCGTGTGTTTACGTGGGACTGGTTCCATTATTTATTATTACATCGAGAATATCACCATACGTGGAGGTTTACGCGGACTGGTTCCATTATTTATTATTTTGTCGAGAATATCACATGCATGCATGCGTTACGTGGGACTGGTTCCATTATTTATTATTACGTTGGAATATCACATGCGTGCGTTTACAGGACTGGTTCCATCCTTTACTATTCTGTTGGAATAACCTGCTTGTGCGATCTATCGCATGCATAGTGATTTCTTTTGTTATTCCATTCTTTATTATACTCAGTTGGTTAAAACTTTGACTTCTATACCCATGAAATTAGTGGAATATCTTTTATATTTGCGCTTCATCCAGTATCTTTTCATGGAAATATTCTTCTGAGCATTCTTGAATTTTACTCTACAAAGCAGTATCATGTTGACAATTTGGACGTTATCAGTTCTTAGATAAATTAATTCTTGAACTTGTTTTATTGAATTCTTATATCATTGTCATCATCCTTATGTTTATATTTTGTTGAAAGTCATCTGTGGCATGTAGTGCATAGATGGACTTGGTATGATTATGACCGGGGATTATTCGGTGTAATCATTACCGTAATGTTACAAGTGATGTGGTAAAAGTCCTCGTTGGCCCGTAGTGCATTGATGGACAGTTGTTGGCATGATCATGACCATTAATGAATACACAAATATTCTTGGCCCGTAGTGCATGGATAATTGTGGTCGTGATACTAAAGAATATCCTTGGCCGTAGTGCAAGGGTGATTCGATGATGTGGATTATTTATTAAGCTGAGTCCCAACGATAAAAGTGATGAAAAACCTTTTAAATCACAAAAGATAGTAGATTTCATTCTCTACTTGACTCTTTTAATGGATTGCTTGTTCCGCTGCAGTTAAACTTGATATTTATTATATTTTATCAGTTTAACATTGTTGAAGGCTAACGATAAATTATTATGTATTATCTTTGTCATAATATTTCTTACTGTGGTAGTTGAGCTCACCCTTTCTTTCACTGTTCTCTTCAGGAAATGAGAACGTAGCTGGGACTAGTTGGAGAACAGAGTGATGGTCCTAGATGGTGCATTAGTAGTCCTCACTATTATGTGAAATAGTGTGATAATAATTGTAATGAGGACTCCTTTTGAGTTTGTATAATCTCTAGTAGACAATATTTGTATTCAAACTCATAGTTTATGTTTTGTCGTATTGTACACGACAGTTGTATTATAAGTTGTATTTGAATTCTGTACCATGTACCTGGCGACTCAAGATGGGTGATGTTTACCTAATTTTGGGAGCGTCACAGTTGGTATCAAAGCTTAGGGATATGATCCCTGGCTAAGATGTGAGAATAGAACTAGGAGGGGAGAGACGGGGAATTCCTTTGCTAGTATGACCTACCTAAGTTTTTTTTGGTATTTAATTGGTCGGTCAGAATATAGGGATAATATGTTACATGTCAATTAACCTTTTATTTTGTGGCAGTATCTGAAAATGACATCTGAGAATGTTGAGAATAACAATGGAGCACAGGCGACTGTTTATTCACTACATATCAATAATCAGGATAATGTGCATCAGGAAGGCGACAATCCTCATGCAAAAAACAACACTGACCAAATGATGAATGATCAAATGTTCAGAGGCTTTATGCAATTCATGCAACAGCAGGCGAGAGCGGCTCCTATCCAAAATATAGGTGGAAACACTGGAAACTCTCGGACGGTCACCGCTAAACAGTTCAAGGAGCTGGGACCACCAGAGTTTATTGGAGAGCCAAAACCACTTAAGGCGGAAGCATGGATAAAGCAGATCACCAAGATATTTGATGTCTTGGGATCTTCAGAGAGCAAAAGGTTCCTTTTGCCGCCTTTATGTTGCGAGGAGAGGCAGATTACTGGTGGGAATCGGTAAAGCGTACTCAACCTGCCACACTGAAGATGTCTTGGGAAAAGTTCCAAGAACTATTCAACGACAAGTACTTTTCCGAAAGTATTCGTCAAATAAAAGAGGTAGAATTCATCAAATTGGAGAAAAATAATATGACTGTGTCGCAGTATGAAGCCAAGTTTGCCGAGTTATCCCGGTTTGCGTCCCACTTGGTGGATAATGAAGAGAGGATGACGCGGATGTTTTTAAGAGGTTTGAAGCCGGAGATACGTCAACATCTTATTTCTCGTAAAGCTGTGTTTGTATTGGATGTTGTAAATAGGGCTCGATTAGTGGAGGCGTGATAACGAGTCAACGCAACCAAAAGAAGCGGTAAACAAAATGATAATACCGGTGAGAGGCTGTCATCGAAGCGGTGATAACAAGCGTGGAGGAATCAACAAAGTTAGAAGTGGTAACCACTTGGGTGGTAATCGTACAAAACAATAAGAATGGACATTTCAAGAAGAAGAGATTCAACAATGATGGAAAGGCGTCAAAGACCAAAGACCCGTTGTTAAGGAAGGAGAAGCGACCACCTATCATATGCTTCAAATGCGGAGGGAGGGACACATCGGTCCAAGCTGCGCGATTAGTCAAAGCATGTTATAATTATGGAAGAGAAGGTCACTTAGCCCGATTTTGTCGTTCACTGAAGACAAGTTCAGCTAGGATGGAGGCACCAAAGGCCATCCCAGAAAAGTCAAAACTGGTAGTGCAAGGGAGAGCGTTTGTTGTGACCTCCCAGAAAATAAAGAACCTGAATGAGGTCATCACGGGTAAGCTTATCATAAACTCTAGCGAAGTCTATACTTTATTTGATACCGGTTCTACCCATTATTTTATTTCTCCTACTTGCGCTCAACGATTAAATTTGACTCCGGAGAAATTAGACTTTGACTTATCTGTGGAAACTCCGTTCGGAGAAACCTTCATTACATCCACTGTTTATAAGTCTTGTTTGGTTCAAATCGGTAACCGCACATTACCTGTCAATCTTATTTCTTTAAAAATACTTGCGTTTGACGTAATTCTGGGGATTGATTGGTTAAATACTCATCATGCAAAAATTGATTGTTTTCGTAAGGTTGTTAGTTTTCATATTCCTAATCAACCTATTATGTGAATTCAAGCAACCAAACCATTAAAATCAATCACGGTCATTTCAAGCCATAAAGTTATTCGTTTATTGAAAAACAGATGTCAAGCTTTCTTAGCTCATGTCACAGATTTAAACAAAAATACGTTAGTTTTGAACGATATTTCTATTGTTAATAAATTTCCTGACGTATTCCCTGAATTACTTCCTGGCCTACCCCCAGAGCGTGAAATTGAATTTTGTATCGACCTTGAACCTGGTACAAAACCCATTTTCAAAGCCCCATATCAAATGGCTCCTATTGAACTTCAAGAGTTAAAGACCCAATTGCAGGAATTGTTAGACATTGGTTTCATTCATCCTAGTACGTCTCCTTGGGGTGCTCCTGTTCTATTCGTGAAGAAGAAAGATGGGAGTATGCGACTTTGTATTGATTATCGGGAGTTGAATCATGTCACCATCAAAAATAGGTACCCATTGCCACGTATTGATGACTGTTTGACCCCGATTGCAAGGAGCCAAATTCTTTTCAAAGATTGATCTTCGTTTGGATATCACCAATTGAAGATTAGAGCCGATGACATTCCAAAGACGGCTTTTAGAACTCGAATGCGGGCATTATGAATTTCTAGTCATGTCCTTCGGATTGACTAATGCTCCTGCTGCCTTCATTGATATGATGAACCGAGTATTCAAGGAATATTTGGATCACTTTGTGGTCGTCTTTATTGATGACATCCTTATTTATTCCAAAAGCCGTGAAGATCATGAGCAACACTTGAGACTGACACTCCAAAAGCTTCGTGAATACAAGCTTTATGCCAAGTTAAAGAAATGCGAGTTCTGGCTTAAGGAAGTAGCATTCCTTGGGCACGTAGTATCAAGTCATGGAATATCTGTTGACCCGGTAAAAATTGAAGCTATTCAAAGCTGGGAGCAACCTAAATCAGTGACCAAAGTACGTAGCTTTCTCGGTTTAGCTGGTTATTATCGGAGATTCGTGGAAGGATTTTCTCGAATTGCTACTCCATTAACTCGGTGACTCGGAAAGATACAAAGTTTGATGGGAGCGAAGAATGTGAGAAGAGTTTTCAAGAACTCGAGAGGAGACTCATTTCAAAGACGCTGTTACGACAATACCATCCGGCTCGGAGGATTTGTCATCTCTGATGATGCTTGAAGCAAAAGGTTGGGATGTGTTCTCATGCAACATGGGAAAGTCATAACCTATGCCTCAAGATAACTCAAAGAATATGAGAGGAATTATCCTACTCATGATCTAGAGTTAGCATTTATTGTCTTCATGACTTAAAATTTGGAGGCATTACTTGTATGGGGAGAAAGTGGAGATCTTTACGGATCATAAAATCCTCAAATATTTCTTCACTCAAAAGGAACTCAACATGCGACAACGACGTTGGCTTGAGCTGTTGAAAGATTATGATCATACCATTCAATACCATCACGAAAAAGCGAACGTGGTAGGCGACGATTGAGTAGAAGATCATATGCAAGCACGAGTGCGATATTGTCAGTATAAAGGCCCATTTGTGTGACTTGCAAAGGATGGAGATAGAGTTAAAAACTCCGAGGACCCATGTGATGATGGCAAATATCTGAGTAGAACCAAATTTAATTGATAAAGTTAAAGTCGCTTTCAAGCTCTGAATCTTTAGGAGATGATGCGTATGAGGAAGAAAGTGCAAGAAGGTGCTATGCCAAAAGCAAGAATCGATGAAGAAGGAATACTTTGAGTCAACTCCAGACTTTGTGTTCCTAATGACCCTGATTTAAAGTATAAAATCATGATGGAGACACACAACACCTGCGTTTGCAATCCATCACAGGAGTACCAAAATGTATCATGATCTTCGACATACATTTTGGTGGAGCAATATGAAGAGAGAGATAGCGGAGTTTATCTCAAGGTGTTTAACTTGTCAATGAGTCAAGGCGGAGCATTAAGTACCAAAAGGTCCATTGCAACCACTTGAAATTCCAGAATGGAAGTGGGAACACATTACCATGGATTTTGTTACCGGTCTTCCTAAGGTTTCTAAAGGCATAGATGCGATTTGGGTCATTGTTGATAGATTGACCAAGTCTGTTCATTTCTTACTGATACGAGAAACTTATACACTTAAACGTCTTGCTCGTATGTATATAAATGAGATTGTAAGACTGCATGGTATTCCGGTATCCATAGTTTCTGATTGCGACCCAAGATTCACTTCACGATTTTGGGTTAGTTTGCAAAAAGCTATGGTCACAGACTTACGATTTAGCTCGGTATATCATCCTCAGATGGACGGACAGTCAAAAAGGACTATTCAAACTCTTGAAGATCTATTAAGACTCTGTGTCCTTGATTTCAAGGGAAGTTGGGACAAGTTTTTACCATTGGTGGAGTTTTTCTACAACAATAGTTATCAAGCAAGTATTGGCATGGCTCTATTCGAAGCGTTGTATGGGAGAAAGTGTCGTTCTCCAATATGCTGGGATGAGGTGGGTGAAGCAACGTTGTTGGGACCGGAGTTGGTACGTATCACTACAGAAAAGATTCAAACGATACGACAACGTATAAAAACTTCACAAGATCGACAAAAGAGTTATGCTGATCTTCATCGAAAGGACGTAGAATTCGATATTGGAGATCATGTGTTGTTACGTGTTGCTCCATGGAAAGGAGTTACGAGATTTGGAAAGAGAGGAAAGCTCAATCCTCGGTTCATTGGCCCATTTTTTATTCTTGAGCGAGTGGGAACTGTGGCCTATAGACTCGCCTTTCCGCCAAGTATGTCTCGTGTTCATAATGTTTTTCACATATCTATGTTACGTAAATATGTGAAAGACTGAAACCACATTATTGAGTTAGAACCAGATGAGATAGAGGAAGATTTAACGTATGAAGAGTTACCTATTAAAATCTTGGATAAGAAGGATCATGTTCTACGCTCTAAGGTTATACCTCAAGTCAAAGTTTTGTGGAGAAACCACGATGTGGAGGAAATGACTTGGGAGTTAGAATCTGAGATGAAGTCAAGGTATCCTCATCTCTTCGACATACCAGGTATGTACCCTAATTTCGAGGACGAAATTTCATAAGAAGGGGAGGTTGTAAGACCCCAACTTTTATGAATAAAGAATAATTTTTTTTCGAATTATATTTTTGAATATTATGGTATTGATTTGATATAATGTTATAGTTGTGGGTAATATTTATAAATTTTGCAAAAGTACGCAAGTTGTTATATAATATTCGATTGGTGGGGAATATTCGTTTTAACAGGAATATTAAATGCAACCAGCACAATCATTGGTGGACCCCACAACGGAATTATTGTCGGATTGAGAAAATGACAAAAATACTTTATGAAAATAACGACGAAGGTGTTACCATTAAAACTGTTGAACTACCCGTTAGTAAAAGTACAGTAATACGCGTAGTTGCACAATAGCACACGGTATTGATTATTGATGCTTACGTGAGAAGTCACTCAGCTATACTCAATTATTGCTCCAGTAATTGTTGCATCATATTTCTCATATTATTGATTCAATTATTGTTGCAGTATCATCTGCATTATATGATATATTATTAAATCAATAATTGAGATGGCAAAGTTATTCATATTATTATTTGCAATATTGATAATGTCTAGAAGTTCTGTCAAGGAGAGGTTTGGTCACCTAATTGCGCGCCAATAAGGAGAAATCCTTATCGAAAAGCCCCCTCTTTCCTGGGAACGACATGATTGTTAAATATTGTGAATTATAATATTAATGATGAATAAGTTCGTGTTGATTAAAGATGAATTTTATAGTTCCATTGTGTTGGACTTATTTGTGTTAGTATAATTGATGTCTGGAGGATATATTGTTCAATTGGGTATTCGGGACACTTTTCGTGTCCGAGTACGATTCATGAGTTACTATTCACGAGTTACTATTTACGAGTTACTATTCACGAGTTACTATTCATGAGTTACTATTCACGAGTTACTAGTCATGAGTTACTATTCACGAGTTACTATTCACCTGGTTACTATTCACTCTAGTATTATGCATTCGGGTATTTGAGTACAATATTATTCCATGAGGAGATGTGCTAATTTTTCAGACCTTTGGTTGAAGATATAATAATAAGTCAATATGGACCGCTAGTGAATATGGATCGCTGGTTTAAAGTTTTAATAGTAAATCAGTATGGACCGTTGTTTTAGTTTTAATAGTAAACCAATCTGGATCGTCTGTTTAATAATAAATCAATCTGGACCGTTCATGAATTAGTTACTATTCATTCCATTTTCCTATAAATAGAAGCTCATTCCTTCATTATTTCTTATGAATTCACTGAAACTCTAGAGAGATAATTATAAGAGAACCTATAGAAAAGTATTCTACTACTTTCCTACTCTTATATTTAGTTTCTTTTACGGTAAGGGGTGTTATTTCTTTCTTTCGTCTTAATGAAGAGAACTTATGTTATTCCATTATTTATTATTCTATTGGAATAACTTGTTGTTGGTGAAAATCAATACGCTTAAAAACACGCAAGTGCACGTGGTCAACAAGTAATATAGTAGTGAATAAAGTATCGTTCCCACGAGGACAAAATATCAAGAATCTTAACTTCACAAGTATCAATTTTGTATTAACCCTAATTTTATTAAACTAATCAATTCAATGGTTTTAAATTATATAAAAAAAACTAAATTAATAAAGAAATTAACTATCACAAAACAGACACCAATAACGAAATCGGGAATTTCAAACAATAATTGGAGAATTAGACTTATGATTTCACCCTGAGCTTCACTCTGATTTTCAAACCTTTATTCCAACTCAATTCAATATTCCAGTTTATTAATCAAGAACATAAATGTAGTAAGAGCCACCTCTCGATGCACTAATACCATATTAACATCAATCCACAATTAAGATAGAAATCCGTTAAACACCTAAATTAACCAACTCACTATATCTCTATGTGAACTGCAATAAAAAAGGTTGAAGTTTAAGCTCTCTATACGATTACATGTGATGTCAAGCGTATCTCTACCTTAACAATAATCACAAATCTGCTATTGACAAAATTCATGACACATGCTATATTAACTAGGTCTAGATTCGAATCTCCTCTCTCGATTCCTTTCAAATCCACAAAGAACTGTTGATTAGGCAATTCATAAATTCACGCACAAATTAACATAGATAAACTGAAAATATCTTATTGAATTGAAAATCAAAGTTATAGAATCATCGTTATGCCTAAAGATCCATCACAAGTCTAATAAATAAATTAGTTCATAACAAATGAATTAAAAACTGAATAATTTGTTGAAAACATCATCCCAATTACAAATAGATGAAAGAAAGAGGAATTATGGAAAACCCCTTCACGTAGCCTCGATTTGCAACCGTCGTGATAATCTCTAGAAAATTACTCTTCAACGTTCGCTCTTGATCCTTGAAATCGCTCTTGAATTCTTCCTTTGTGTTGTATGATCGTTGTTTTTCTACGTAAAAGCAAGCTCTCCTCTCTTCTGGCAGAGTCCTTCTTTTTATTAGAGTCCAAACGCACCAACCAAGCCCAACAAACTGAGCCCCAATAGAAGTCAAAACCAAGCAGGGACAATTTGCGAGAAGCAGGACCCCGCTTTACGTGGGGTACAAGACTAAACAAAACATTTTGTGGCATAGCCTCTGTCTTCAAATTTTTCAAGCTCCAACTTTTTTCCACTTTTGCTCCAAAAAATCCGCCTTTCTTCACCAATTGCATCCATGACCACCCTACACATAAAATATCACAAAATGAGTACAAGCGAACACAAAACATGAAAATAACTACGAATATAAACTTGAAATGAATATTGATTCGTGTATATAAAATCCACTTATCACCTGTATACGCGGGCTACCCTATACATGGTGACATTCTTCTAATATTTTGTTCTTTATTATTTCAGCCGGAATATCATATGCATGCGTTCTACATGGGACTGGTTCCATTATTTATTATTGCAGCCGAATATCATATGTCATGCGTTCTGTGGGACTGGTTCCATTATTTATTATTCGTCGAAATATCACATGCATGCGTTTACATGGGACTGGTTCCATCCTTTATTATTACATTGGAATAACTTTTGCATATGCGATCTATCGCATGCATGGTGATTTCTTTTGTTATTCCATTCTTTATTATACTCAGTTGGTTAAAACTTTGACTTCTATACCCATGAAATTAGTGGAATATCTTTGATATTTGCGCATCATCTAGTATCTTTTCATGGAAATATTCTTCTAAGCATTCTTGAATTTTACTCTACAAAGCAGTATCATGTTGACAATTTGGACGTTATCAGTTCTTAGATAAATTAATTCTTGAACTTGTTTTATTGAATTCTTATATCATTGTCATCATCCTCATGTTTATATTTTGTTGAAAGTCATCTGTGGCATGTAGTGCATTGATGGACTTGGTATGATTATGACCAGGGATTATTCGGTGTAATCATTACCGTAATGTTACAAATGATGTGATAAAAGTCCTCATTGGCCCGTAGTGCATTGATGGACAGTTGTTGGCATGATCATGACCATTAATGAATACATAAATATTCTTGGCCCGTAGTGCATAGATAATTGTGGTCGTGATACTAAAGAATATCCTTGGCCGTAGTGCAGGGGTGATTCGATGATGTGGATTATTTATTAAGCTGAGTCTCAACGATAAAAGTGTTGAAAAACCTTTTAAATCATAAAAGATAGTAGATTTCTTCTCTACTTGACTCTTTTAATGGATTGCTTGTTCCGCTGCAGTTAAACTTGATATTTATTATATTTTATCAGTTTAACATTGTTGAAGGCTAACGATAAATTATTCTGTATTATCTTAGTCATAATATTTCTTACTGGGCTAGTTGAGCTCACCCTTTCTTTCACTGTTCTCTTCAAGAAATGAGAACGTAGCTGGGACTAGTTGGGGAACAGAGTGATGGTCCTAGATGGTGCATTAGTAGTCCTCACTATTCTGTGAAATAGTGTGATAATAATTGTAATGAGGACTCCTTTTGAGTTTGTATAATCTCTAGTAGACAATATTTGTATTCAAACTCACAGTTTATGTTTTGTCGTATTGTACACGACAGTTGTATTTGAATTCTGTACCATATACCTGGCGACTCAAGATGGGTGATGTATACCTAATTTTGGGAGTGTCACAGTTTCAATTCACAGACACGCAAGATGAGGAACCCACCTACGCACATTGCAGTTCTAATGGATGGAGGGTTCCTAGATTATCGTAGAGGAATTGGATAGCGTTGTCACGAAAAGAGTCAAGCTAATTGACTATAACTTAGCGCTTGATGGGAGGCAACCCATTGTTTCCATCTCTGCCTTTTAATTAGTCTGTTTAGATTGTTTTTGTTAGTTCATTTTCATTTTTAATTATGATAGTTTGATTTATTCTGCATAAGTGCGTTGATAGCTGAATTTGCATTGGACTGTATTTGAGCATAGTATACAGAGTATGATGATTAGATGGTCATTTTTGCGTATTCAGTAATTCATACTTTGACATAGTTAATTGGTGTTCTGCAGGAGAATTGAAAAGCAGTCATCACTGTGTTATTTATTGGAAGATGCAGATTGGAATTGTAGGAAGCAGGGTCGCGCAACCGCGCGATGTATACCTTGAAAACCCGGCGCTTGTATTTGCAATTCTGTCTGAAAGAAATAGCTCTGGCGCTTGACACCGATTTTGAAAAATCGGCCCTCAACTCAAGCATGGCCGCTGCTCACGGGATCTTGACTCAGAAGGTTGGGCGTAAGGTTGATGCCATGTATGACAACTTCGTATTGTTTACTACGGGTCTCACGAGGTCATTGGCGGAGCCATTTGCACTGTGAAACCATGGTTGAGTGGTACGCCGGGGACCTGCCATGCCATATCCACCACCGGATTCACCACCCGACGAGGGTGGTGCAGCTGACCATTAGGGGAGTTTTCTTTAACCCTATACCTGCATTCATTGGGACAATGAATATTATAAGTTTGGGGGTATTGGGGTAGTTAGTTGCATATTAGTTGCATATAGTTTTTGCATGATTAGTTTAAAATTGGCATGTTTATGTGTTAGTATATGTGCATGTTTAGTTTGCAGAAAATTTTTGGTTTTTAGTCATTATTACTTGTGTTAGTAAATGTTTCATTGCATTTTTTGTGTCGTGCATGTCTCACAAATTCTAGCTTTATGGAAATTTTGTCTAGCCGATGATGAAAGTGAATTTTGAAGGATTGTGGAGTATTTTGGATAACATGAACCTAGTTATAATGTTTTACACAATGAAATTCATGTTGCTGTTTAGATGTTTTCGGTTTGCACGGACGTGTTCACAATTGCTTGTAGGTATAAGAATGATGTGTTGCATTGTTTAATAGAAAATGTGGTTTTAAAAACAGAAATATGTGAAACATGGACTTAGACTGTGCAAAAACATTGATATTTAAACATTGGGAAAACATGGGTATGTTATGTATAAAAAAAAGAATAGCAATAACGTGGCTAGTCTTATTTGAGGGCCACAGCTACTTGAGTAGAAATGCTTGGTAAGTGTGTCTCTTAGCACCTAGCGCCCTAAGGTCTTTCATGGTCTGGGAGTCGTTGGTTGAAAGCTCGCTAAGGGGTAGTAGTGTTTGCCTAATGGAATGAGGCATTGCACAGTCATGTTAAAAAAAAGAAGAGAAAACGAAAAAGAAAAGAAAAATAGCAATAAACACCGCGGGAAAGAACGAAAATCGCCCTCGTGAATGGCAATAAAGCAGTTAAGCCCATTGTTGAACCTTAGTTTGTTTTGATATGTTGGAATAGTCTTTGTTGCATAAGTATACATGAGTCTTGATTTAGATTGTAATTTTCTGTTTTGAGCAGTTTAGCATGTGTATTCTTTGTTTAAATCAAGTTTTGGTGAACACAACACACACACACAACATCTTTATAGCATATATGAATTATTTGAGTGTATGATATTATGCCTATAGTTTGGTTTGAATTTGTATTCTCGAATCTGGATAATTCGCTGAAGCATTTTGGACTGAAATTTTGTTATAGCTGGAACAATGTGAGACTAGTTTGCATCATGATTTACTTGTATAGCATGTAGATTGCATTATGTTGCATTGCTTGAGGGCAAGCAATAATTCAAGTTTGGGGGTATTTGATAAGTGGGTTTTATACCTACTTATTGGATATCAATTCACGAGAACTATGCCCATCTCAAGTACATTTTAGTATGTTTTTAGTTACATTTCATGATATTTTGCATTGAATGTATTGAGAACTCCTTTGATGTGAAAGTGCAGGAAAAAGCATGGTTCAGTGTTGGTTGGTGGCAAGGAAGCTAATGGAGGTATGACCCGAGGGTTGAGTGGAGAAAAGGAACTAAGCAGTGGTGGACAAAAGAACAAAAGTTGCATATCAAATGAACAAAGGTAGCATGGAAAGGAAGTAGCTGCAGCAGACTCAAGACTGTAGATTTTAGGAGCCGCGCGGCTACATAGGCTAAAACACTCTGTGGCCAGCGTCATAACCTGAACAGATCTCATATTGCATCACGCTGCGCTTGCGTCTTAGTATTTACAAAGGAATCTCAATCATTGCCTTGCATGACATTGATTACATTCTTGACTTTATTTTATTTTGTACATTGGAAGCATAATTTGGAGAGGGGTTCAATTAGGGCTTATATATTAGACATATTTTCATTATGTAAGGGACATTCCACCCCTTGGGGGCTCAAGCTACTATTGTTTTCTTTCTTCAACTTTGAATAAGTAGATTATAGTATATTAGATTAGTTATTTCTCGAGTTGATTAGATTGAAGACTTGAAGCGATTGGAATGCATTGGAGATTCAACCTTGGAGCAAGAGAACATATTTGCACTACCATTCTCTATTCTTACTCTCTCTTTGATTCTTAATTGTATCTTATGATGTTTATTCAATATGTGGATGATAGATTTACTTCAATTATGATTTAAACACTATTCTGAGATTGTAATGGATTATATGGATTAATTATTTCTGATATGCTTCATTGATAGCCTTATTGATTTCTATGGGTTTGTTTATTAAGATTCATGCTTAATTGCTTAGTTGATTGACCATCAATTATTGTGATAATCCGTATGGACTTGAGAGATAAAGTATGGGTTTGGATCTGATCTTAATAGCTTATGATTGTATATTCTACATTGTTTTGAGATGTATGATTTGTGCTTAGGATAGACATATAGGATGCACCATTCATAGTCTAGTGAGAATTTGGGATTAAACCCTAATTATTTGTAAATCACATAAACATATAGTGATTTAGGTAATGTGGGTGTTCATGTGTATTCTATCAATTGTGGATTATATGTGATATGGGTATGGTACATTGAGAGATGGTTGTACTTTACTTTTGTGTTCTCGACTAACAAATCGGTACAATTAGTTTGGCTTAACATGAAGTGTATTGATTTGAATGAGTCAATAGATGAAATTTTAATCTCAGGTCTTCATTATCTAGTCTCACTCTAGAAATAGTTAGGTTTATTTAATTTCATAGTTTAAATATAAAATATAATATCATTCGTTTAAATAAGACTGAAATGGTTATGGGCTAGTGCTTGGTAAACTTTATTAGATAATTCTATGTGGGAACGATACTTTACTTACTCTTTATTACTTGTTGACCGTGTATACTTGAATGCATATATTGATCGGTAAAATGACCAACACTTAAGCCCTCGTTGTACAACAGAGTCTCCCTTTTCCAGTTGAAGACGTTTGCAGCAGTGCTTGAGAAGGAAATTCTCGCTGAGGGTGGAGGCAAGGTTGTGACAAAGTACAATAAGGAACAAAGAAAGAAGAAGAATGAGGGGAAGGTAAGAATGGTGGTAGTAGTGGTGGAAATGGTAGTATTAACTTGAAGAGGAAGTGGAATGCAAGTGTTGGTGCTAGAAGCTAACAAGGTAGTCAGCAGAAAAAGAAGTTTGAAGCATGTGCTACATGAGGAAAGAATCACACTGGCATGTGCTTAAGGGGTAAGCGAGTATGCTTCAACTTTGGCCAGGAGGGTCACATTGCCCCAAATTTCCATCAGCCAAAGAAGAATGTTTACTACACATGCGGGTCAAAGGATCATTCTGCTCGCGAGTGCCCTAAGAAGAAAGCTGGAGAGACAATGGGAAGCAAGGGAGGTAGCAGTGGAGGTACATTGACCATTGATGGACCAACGTCATCAAATAGACCCATGGCCAGAACCTTCAACATGACTGTGCAGGATGCGGTACAATCAAAAGATGTTGTGTCAGGTATTATCCCAATCAATGGTGTAGATGCTTATGTATTATTTGATTCGGGTGCTACTTGCTCGTTTATATCTGATAAATTTGCTAAAAGGTTAGGATTGCCTAGTGAAGAATTGAATTTCCTTTTAAACATAGAAATTGTGAATAGGGGGGTGATTCATGTTAGGTTCGTATATAAGAATTGTAGGGTGAATATTAAGGGGAATGTCATGATAGTAGATTTAATCTCGATTAAACTTGGAAAGTTTGATGTTATATTGGGAATTGATTGGTTGTTCAATTACGGAGCGATAATTGATTGCCAAAAGAAACGTGTAAACCTTATTACTCCATCAAAGGTAGTTTTCTATGGTAACAGATCGTCTAAACATGCGAGATGTCTGACGATTATGCAGGCTAAGAAGTTATTGAGTCAAGGCTGTATGGGATATTTAGCTTACATAGTCGATACTCAGAGGAAGGGGGTGAAACTGGAAGAGATACTAGTGGTTACGGAATTTGTAGATGTGTGTCCAGAGGATTTTCCAAGACTTCTGCCTGACAGAGAAATCAAGTTCGTTATCTACTTGGCACCAGGAACTGCCCCGATATCGAAAGCCCCGTATAGGATGGCTCCGGTAGAGATGAAGGAACTGATGGTACAATTGCAAGAGCTATTAGACAAGAAATACATTCAGCAGAGTGTATCACCGTGGGGAGCACCGGTGTTATTCATGAAGAAGAAGGATGGGTCAATGCGTCTTTGCATTGATTATAGGGAATTAAATAAAGTCACTATTAAGAATAAATATCCATTTCCTAGAATAGATGACTTATTTGATCAGCTAAAGGGAGCTAAGTACTTCTCAAAGATAGATTTGAGAAGTGGGTATCATTAATTAAAGGTAAGGAAGGAGGATGTACCTAAAACGACATTCAGAACTCGGTATGGACATTACGAGTTTCTGGTGATGTCTTTTGGTTTGACAAATGCCCCTGCTGCATTCATGGATTTGATGAACAGGGTGTTTAAACCATTTTTAGACAAGTTTGTGGTGGTATTTATCGATGATATTCTGGTGTACTCCAAATCTCAAGAAGAATACTTGGAACATTTACGTTTGACGTTGGAGACACTAAGAAAGGAAAAGTTGTATGCAAAATTTTCTAAATGTGAATTCTGGCTAGAACATGTACAATTTCTAGGACATGTGATTGACAAAGATGGTATTTCAGTGGATCCATCAAAAGTCAAAGCCGTAATCAATTGGGAACAACCAAGAACACCATCGGAGGTGAAGAGTTTCTTGGGATTGGCTGACTATTATAGACGGTTTATTCAAGACTTTTCCAAGATTGTCACCCTGTTAACAAATTTGACAAAGCTGTAAAATTTGTTTGGACGGAGAAGTGTGAAGAGAGCTTTCAAGACTTGAAAAAGAAGTTAAGTGTGGCACCTATGTTGTCATTACCGGATAATACATGAAACTTTGTGGTGTATAGTGATGCCTCACATAAAGGATTAGGTTGTGTCCTTATGCAGAACGACAAAGTCATTACATATGCATCAAGGCAATTAAAAGACTACGAGAAAGGGTATTCGACTCATGATTTAAAGTTGGCTGCGGTGGTATTTGCTCTGAAGATATAGAGACACTATCTCTATGGAGAGAAATGTTAGATATATACAGACCATAAGAGTCTGAAGTATATTTTCACACAGAAGGACCTGAACATGCATCAAAGAAGATGGATGGAGTTAATAAAAGATTATGATTGTGAGATCTTTTATTACCCAGGCAAAGCAAATGTGGTTGCAGATGCTTTGAGCAGGAAAGGTCAGGAAAAGTTGATGTTGTTAACCACCCAAGAGGAGCTTGTTTCAGCAATGACAAAGCTAGAGTTGGAAATAAAATTTCCAAAAGAATCTGATGAACGACTATTCCAGATAGAAGCTAGTCCAACTTTGGAGGACAAGGTAAAGAATGCTCAACTACAAGATAAAGAATGTGGAAAAATCAAAGAAAGAGTGGTTGAGGGTAGTGAAGTGAAATATAGGATCGATATCGAAGGACGGCTAAGGTTCGAGGGAAGAATTTGGGTTCCAGCAGTACCGGATATTAAAGAAGAAATCTTGACAGAAGCTCATAACTCAAGATATTCGATTCATCCGGGAAGTACAAAAATACATCAAGATTTGTGGCGACATTTTTAGTGGCCAAACATGAAAAGAGTTGTTGCAGAATGTGTTGTGAAATGTTTAACATGTCAAAGTGTCAAAGCCGAGCATCAGAGACCAAGCGGATTACTACAACCATTGGAAATACAAGAATGGAAGTGGGAACATATCACAATAGATTTTATGGTAGGTCTTCCAACTACTCAGAGAGGATACGATGCGATTTGGGTGATAGTGGACAGACAGACGAAATTAGCACACTTTTTTCTAATAAAGATTAGATTCAATCTTGATCAGTTGGCAAAGTTATACGTTAAAGAGATCATTTCGAGACATGGAGTTCCAGTGTCAGATAGAGATCCGTGATTCACGTCAAACTTCTGGAAGAGACTACAAGAATGCATGGGAACATAGCTGAGAACGAGTACGGTGTACCATCCGCAAACAGACGGCCAAAGTGAACGAACAATCCAGACGTTGGAAGATATGCTTAAAGCATGCATCATGGATTTCAAAGGGAACTGGGATGAACATTTACCATTGGCAGAATTCGCCTACAACAACAATTACCATGCAAGCATCGACATGCCGCCTTACGAAGCATTGTATGGTAGAAAGTGCAGAACTCCACTGTGTTGGGATGAAATTGGTGAACGTCAACTATTAGGACCGAAACTGGTACAGCAAACTGCTGAGGTTGTCAAACTCATCAGTACAAAATTGGTAGCTACTCAAGATAGGCAGAAGAAGTATTTTGATTAACACAGAAAAGATCGTGAGTTCGATGTACGAAATTTTGTGTTCTTAAAAGTTTCTCCTTGGAAGGGGAAAATCCGTTTTGGCAAAAAGGGAAAGCTAAGCACGAGGTTTGTTGGACCCTTCGAGGTGCTACGAAAAGTAGGAGAAGTGGCTTATGAGGTAGCTCTACCTCCAGAGTTGGAACACGTTCACAATATTTTTCATGTTTCGGTGTTACGACCGTATAAACCCGATTACAAGCATGTGATCGAGTACGAACCATTACAGTTCGATAAGGACTTGTCTTATGAGGAAATTCCTATCCAGATAGTTGACAGGAAAGATTAAGTGTTCAGGAATAATGTAATACCTTCCGTGAAGGTGATATGGAGGAACCACAATGTTGAAGAAGCTACGTGGGAACTCGAAGATAAAATGATGAAAGAGTATCCTGAATTTTTTGTTTAATTGTGTCTTCGATTCTGGGGGACAGAATCCTTGTAAAAATGGAAGAATGTGACGAATGATTTGTTTGAGTTGTGATTCTGGGGACAGAATCCTTGTAAGGAGGGAAGGATGTAACAATTCATAATTTTAAATTGTAATTCTAAATAGTTATTGAATTATATAAATATTTTAATTGATGTGTCTATTGTTGAATAAATATTTGACAATTAAATTAAAGAGTTGATAGGGATTAAATGAATTATTATAATGTTATTCTAATTTGGTTTTGTAATTAAAATGGCGTGTTAATTTATTAAATAAAATTATAATTATAAGAAAAATTATAATTTTTTATCGTATTGATTTATGAGGTAACTTGATTTAATAAATTGTTATTAGAATTAATTAAATTGAATGTTAAAATTTAATTAAATAAAGTGTGACCATAAACTATACTATAAATGAGTTATTAAAATAAATTAAAGGAGTTTAATTAGGTTTTGCCAAACAAGGCATAATGAATGTTAAGTCTTTAATTTAAATAGGTTTTTTACTAAACAAGGCATAAGGATATATATATATATATATATATATATATGAATGAATATGCAAGTATGCTTGCATTAAGAAAAGTTGTAAAGTCCTTTGATAGATAATAGAAACATGTGTACAAGGACTTAGAATGAATTGATCAAGTATGTTAGGTTGATCCTACATAAGCAAAAAACAACTTTTGTAAAGTCCTTAAAAAGAAATGATGTACAAGGACTATAAACATAGAAAGATCAAGCATGTTAGGTTGATCTTATGATGTAATAGATAAGCTTGTCTCGATCGTCGAGCATCGCACTGTAAATTATAGTCCCGCCAGAGAGTCAAGGAAACTCGAGAGCTATCAAGGCGTAATCGTAGTCCGCAAGATAGTAGATCTGGAGTTCATAGACCGCTGTGAGAGACGAGAGGAGAGGATCGTAGTGTGTCGAGGAGAACTTCCTCAAGGTCGTAGTCTGCCGAGGAAGTCATGTTCGTAATCAGAGAGACAAACCGCCACGAGCCGAACGAGTATCCGCCAAAAAGTCAAGAAAGTCAAGAATCGTGAGACTACACTCAGAGTAGAGAGAGATCATCGATCATATCAGAGGCGTAGATCGAGTCGAGCAGCAAGATCGATAAAGACAACAAGCACAAAGAGTAAATCGTAGAGAGTGTCAAGATTCGATCGTGAGTCGAAGTGTTCGCAGACACCAAAGTCAATCGTAGAGAAAGTGCGTAACTAAGACTCAACAGATGTGCTCACAATGCCAAGGCGTAATCGTAGAGAGCAAATACGATTCTCAACAAATGAGCACTCCCTGTAATATCCAAAGGAATGAAGCCTCCGGGTTAGCACCGCAAAGATACATCCCATCTAAAGGAAACCAGAGAGCACTCAACGAATGGCATGCAAGCTAACAGAAGATCTAAGCACCAACCCAATCAGCATCAAGATTGAGTTGTGAAGCCATTCGAGATGAAGTCTTCCACAAGGAGATCAGAAGAAGACTTCAAGAATCGACTAAGGAAAAGTCAAGCAAGTGTAGAGTTGTCAAGCAGATGTAAGACAACGATCTTGGAAGCTACCAGATCGTAGTGTTTGCCAAACAAAGAAAGAATCGATGGAGTGCATACAGAGATACGGACAACCTTCAAGAACAAGGCTAAAGTGATTAAGCATTGGGTCACCCATTGATGATAAGTGAACGGGAGATCACAAGGAGAAAGCGAAATGGACACGCCACAAATCAAGTGTCTTGTTATTTAGTAAGGGCCGAAAAAAAGAAGTCAAGCCATCAAGATTCGAGAGCTATTGAGGCAAAATGTAAGTGTCAAGCAATCGCACACAAAAAAAGGAAGAGGTGTTCTACATTGAAGATCCAATCAACACTCTTCAAGATCGTAGTGTTGTCTCTACTACCAACCAACAAGACACTACGATCAGTCCATGAAGACATGCATCGTAATCATAGAGTTCAATAGTCAAGATCAAGCATTGGCAATGGTTCAATCAAGGGTAATATTTGGACAAGAGCTTATTGAGAGCATCGATGCAAAAGGACAACCTCGATCGAGAAATCGGAAGGAGGAAATAAAGTCTTCGACCGCCCAAGACATTAAAGTGACATCTCTCGATGGGGTAGGTGAAACAAGAGATCGCAAAGTGTAGAAAAAGTATGACATGTCACATCGCGCAGCCTACCTCAACCAACTCGAGATCCGTGGAAGATATTTGAATAGCTTTAAACGGCTACTTTCCAACGGAAGGATTGGGAAGGAGTATAAATCAACAAGAGCTTCAAAGATCGAGGGTTGCTGGAGTTGCCGAGTTTGGAGTAACGGTGGACTGTTCTAAACCATGTGAGATAGTGAGTCCAAGGCTCACTCTACGATCCACCAAGAACACTTAGAGACAGACAAAGAAAGAAGTAGAAGTGAGAGTTCTACAATGTAGAAGTGAGAGTTCTACTACATGAAGAGTGTTCTGAACTGCCGAGAGAAAGAAGAGCGTCATGTCATCTTGATGTCCATCATGGGAAGACTCTAAGTACCATAGAGAAGAGCTCACAGTCATCTTAGCAAGTCCATCATGAGAAGGCATCAAGTATCAAGAAGGGAGATCACAAACGCCATCATGGTGGCAAGCATGAGAAAGTTTCTAAGTACCCAGCGTAAGAGCTTATAGTCATCTTAGAAACCCATCATGCAGCAACCATCACGTATCAAGAGGAATGATCTTCAAGGCGCTTCATCAAGGGATCATCGAGGAGGTTGAGTAATCAAGAAGTCGAGCATCATGCAACACTCAAATCGCACTTCAAGGATGATCACGCCAAGTCGCTAAGTATGTAAGATGTTCAAAGCATAAAGACATCTTAGCAATTTCAAAGACCAACTCCAACAAACAAACAAACAACTCAACAAGAAGCTGTGGACTCGAGGGTCCTTGTCCCGAGGGACTAAATGAAGTTCCAAGCTTCATTGGCTTGAAGAGTTCCTAGGAACTAGAGAAGTTCCAAGGTCAGTTGGCCTTGAAGAGTTCTTAGTGAATCAAGTCCCAAGGTCAGCCTGGCCTCAAGGAATCTTAGTGATCTGTGGTGCCGCCTTCCTTAGTGGAAACTCGCTAGTTGAAAGCGTAAGAGTGGATTAGAGCTTGAGTCTCGAACCACTTAAAACCCTTGTGTCTTTTTACTTTATGTCATTTACATTATGTCTATTAACCGCTATAAATGCTATGTATGTTTTAACCGCTACCATTGAACTAACTCTACTTAACAATGTATGTATGATTATGAATATATCAATGAAGGGGATCTTTTACTTATTCGTTGTGCTTGAAAAAGATTCTTATGTTTGTCATATGCTAAATTATTAGCAATACAAAATAAAAGAGAAAAGTATTTGAAATTAAAAAGGATCTATTCAACCCCCCCCTTCTAGATCTATTCAGGCTTCATCGAACTAACAATTGGTATCAAAGGTGTTCTCATGCTATATTCAAAAGCTAATCGCTTTGAGTCCGATCCTGTGCACAAACATTGTTCTAAACTTAGTTTAGTAGTAAGTCACTTGTTATATGCGATGAGCTCACACGTTGGAAATATTGTGTATGTGTAAATGTGTATATACACTGAAGTCGTTTTCAGATTGGTCCATGTTCTCAAGTATTATATCAACAAGACCAATCCTCTTGCTCATAAATAATCTTGTAGTCTCAAGACCGCAGAGAGAGATAGCCCAAGAGACATCAACAACAAAGAGTCAAGCATCCACCCAAATTTAAAAGATGAAAAGGCCATACATGCTAAGAAATGCTTATCCAGAGAAGAAAGAAGATCTTCTCAAACATGTGTCGGCCAACCAGCAGCTGGGTGCAAACTTTGTGAACTGAAGGATGTCAAAGAACTAAAGATGCTGAGATTCTCCTAGCCTGCATCTTCAAGACCACGATCGATTGATTAAAGGCCAACAAGAGCAACAAGTCGTCAGAGAGAAAAATGTGAAGCTATGCACATCAATGCCTAAACTCAAAGATATTAAAGATAAATGATCTGTTAAGAAACCGACAAAAAAAAAGGTACTTGCCTCACTATTATAAATGTGTACATCATGAATGCACCTCCTTATGAACTATAACAAGATTCTCGTCAAGGAGTCATAATCTACCTAAAAAGGTGAAGAGAGAAAGTACCCGAGGGTGGAAACTCAAATGCCTATAAACTTTCTCTCCATCCAAGTTTTAGGTTCAAGATGACATCTGAAAGGAAATCAAAATGGGTCATAAGAGCATCACATGCCAAATTAATTTTATGTGAAGTAATCTTTCTTTGGTGGGTTAGTATGTATGTACAAACCTATGTTCTAAGTGTTGATAACAACACATAGTAGTATGATCGCTTCTACAAGAGTATCTTGATGATTTGTAGAAACTGATCACCTCCATGAATCAACTAGATACACCTAAATCGTAGAGTTGATTCTCACTATGTGAATACTTAAACCTTGTGAACATAACCCTGCAAATGATGAAACCATCAAAGAAAAAAAGTGTGTTTTTAAAATGACGAATCTTACACACACTCACCATCATGCATCTCAAAATGTATTATCTAAAACTAGTTGCATGCATGAATATGACTGTTGGTGATAAATGTGATGATTATCCAAATATGAGGAACATGGGTTTAGAAAACTAACCTAGCAGGACCCATTTAATTGTGGGTACCAAAAATAGAAATGTATCTAACCTGCAGGTACTTGGTCTGTCTGACCACACTAAGGAATGTGTCAAGTAAGACTTCACCAAGAAGACTCAACAAATAGAAGGCTAAGGACCTGTTCGTAAATGATTTCGATAAAATTCCTATATGTCCAAGCTATCCTTGAAGACCACCGAAGCTAACTCGAATGAAGCTCATGGTCCTAATCAGATATGGAAGAAGTGCCATGCAACCAAAGATGAAAATGGTCTTATATGCTCAAATCAGCAAAGCATGCTATATGAGAAGAATCCTCAAAGAAGCTCACATCGAGGATCATCGAGCATCACCAAGAGGAACTCATTACGGAGAGTAACTTCACACACACAAGATTATCAAAGAAGACTACGCTCAGAAGTCGTCAAATGATCGTAGAGTGATCACCCCGAAAATATCCATGCCTACGATATACAAGGAGATCTAAGTGATAATGGTGATTCCAAATGTAAGGAGATATGCAAGGTCGCTTTCAAATGAACCTAAAGAAAAGGGAATCACATCTATCTCGAGAAGACAACATCAACCATGGGGAGCAAAAGATCTCGTTGAGGAACAACAACACCGAGATATACTATGAAATAAATGTACCACCACACAGAGTCCCAAAACTTTGTGGTTGATGAACCAAATGAAGATCCATAGTCAAGAGGAACGCCTCAAAAGTACTCATCGATAACCTATCACCACCCAACTCAAAATCGTGGAGTGCTCACGATCAAACATCCGATCGTAGTGTAAGAGCAGGAGGACACCACGATTACAAACAAATGCAATTGTCCAAAGTTGGTAGAGGATCTCCCCACCGTAAAAGGTCAAAATGAGATATCATTGCAAATCACTTCTAAAGTATTTCATCTCCGAAAGCGCCTCGTGGACAAACCCGACCTTAGCTCACTCTAAGAGGTTGGCCCTTCCCGAGCTACCCTCGACCTAAGAATGAATGCTAAGTAAAGTTCATCTCAAGGACCAAGTCACCAACGATCATAGAGTCGAGTTAAAGAGAACTCCACGATCAGAGTGCAACCTCAACGATCGAAGAACCTCAAACTCGACGATCGATCAGCCCTACCAGAGGATAATCCAATTTCACGAGGAGCTCGAAAAATGAACAATTGCTCAACCTTTCAGATGAAGAGTAGAGATGTTCAAATATGTGTTGGAAAGATATTGTGCAAACGCACATCAAGTCTTAAGTGCCCAAACCGGCTTGGGGTATATCAATTGGTAAAGCTGCAAAATTTCAAAATGAGGACTAATGTCAAAACCATCCACTACAACATCTCTCAAAAGTTGATCGTTGAGTCAACAAAGGAAAACGTAGAGTCCATAGTCGCCTTTACCATGCTACTCTACTTAACCAAAGAGGTCAACGGTCAATCCACGCCAATTAAACGCCTACTCTTTCCTAAAAGAAATATCTAACTAAAAAGTTATGGGGAGTTACAGCTCATTACTGGACATCGTGCAACCAATGGTTGGTTGACACATCACTGATTTTGCAGTTAGAAGGAACTGCCATTAAGATAAATTAAAAACATGCAAACAGTTATCAGAAACCACCGAACCTTTCTCCCTCCCATTTTCAAACCCTAGAATCCTCTAAAAAGCCAAAATCAGTTAACTCTCCAAAGCCCTACCCAAATCACAATTAGCCATCTCCCATAATTCCTCTGAATCAAATACCCATATACTTTTAACTCTTCAAATGGCAAAATGGCGAGTTATAACAGGAATCCAACTCGGCTTCAAAAAGTTCGAAGAATCAAAACGAAGTTCAGGAGGACATACTTGAGCTCAGTAAAGAAGGTCGGGTTCTCTCTCGAGTGCTTTGAGGCGACACTCTAGTATATACACAGAGCTAGTGAAGCGAATTCTACTCAAATGCTTCGATAAATTTCGGGCTTCACCACGAAGGTGAAAGGATCAAGTCTCTAAAGATAAGAGATCTTTTGACATCAATCAATGCCTAGGGTTTCCCAACCAAGGTCCGATAAACTTGGATGAAGTAGACATGAAGAAGGAAAGAGGCTAATGTGGGTACCAGAGGAACCCTAATCTAAAGGACATGAAGAAGAAGGAGTTTCAGAGGAATACGAAGTTCCTTGTCAAGATAGTTGGAAAATGTATATACTATGCAAGGACACCGCACATACATGACACGGTGCTTGATCAACAGCTTAAAGATCATGTCGCTATAGTTTTTGAAGAAACGAATTAACTTTGGAGTTATCCTATTTGATCAAATATCCAAATGGGTAGAAAAGGTCGAAATGAAGAAGTCTCGTAGAAAAACCACTTACAAAAGTGTTTCATGGAAGACTACTGAGCATTGTGCTGAAGAAGAAATTGGGAAACAAAATCAAGGATGATGAGGGAGAACCTCTAAATGTTCACAAAGTAATGTCTCCACAATTGTTTGTAAATTGGAAGAAAAACCCAAAGGAGAAATGTATATCGATAACGGGAGCAAGAAAAGAAGGCCTCGCAAAGAAGAGGAAGGCAAAGAGGTAGAAAGCTCGAGTCCGATGACTCTCATACCAAAGAAAGAACCACACCAAACTAGAAAGAAATCCAGAGGTGTGAAGAAAACCAAGGCCCCATCATCAAGAAGTCTCTCCACCAAAGACAAGGATGAAGAAGAAAAGTCCTAATCAAGAGAAACCACAAAAGAGGAGAAGAAATATTACTTCAAGGGCCATCCAAGAAAGAAAGCTAAGGTGGAAATAAAACCAACCTCGCTTCCCAAGAAAGTCCATCTATGAAAAGAGAGGACGTAGAGTCGTAAGAAGAAAAAGAAACCGATAATCTCAAGATCGAGTCCCTCTCAGCACAAAATCCAAAGAATGAAGGTGAAGTGGATTAATGGAAGAAAATGCAAAGATCTCATCGATGAAGAAGAATGCTCAAGCCCCTGTGGCTAACCCTCGTGATAGCATTCACTCACTCTAACGATGAAGAAAGGATACAAGCTGACCCAACTCCATCCCCAACTTCAAGTGATCCAACAAGTCCAAATGATGGGTCAAATGATGTTATTTCTAAAGAAGAAGAACATGCCCCTTCCAATCCTGAAAGCTCCCATGACGGCTCAAAAGGTGATGAGTCCAAAGAAGAAGGGTCTGCCCCTATCAGTGCTGAACCTCAAGGAAGTTCGTCTGATGATCCAAAGGCTTCAGAGTCTGAAGAGGAAGAAGAGTTTGAAACTCCTATAGCTGAACTTCCAATAAGAAGGAAGAGCTACAGACTGCAAGATAAATTTGCCTCCAAAAAGAAAAGTGATCACTCCAATGTCGTCATTGAATTAAGTGATGATGAGTCTCAGATCACAGGAAGAAAGTGTCAAGATGAATCTAGTAATGAAGAAGATGAATCGAGGAAGATCTTGTCAAGAAGGTTCTCGAAATGAAATGCAAAAAGAAGAAGGATTCATTATTGGAAATGATCAAGATGGTTCAGTTCAAAGAGAAGAAATGGAGAATGATTCCAATTCTGAAAATCAGGAATCAGAGGAACCAGAATTCTATCATGTCCTCTCTCCAAGCAAAATTCACCAGGAGAATAGTGGTAGAAGTGTCGAATGAACCACCGTAAAACACCACCGTAAAGATGGGTGAACTATGGAGATGAACAGCTCAAGGTGGTAAAGGATGACTACCTTTGATATAGTTAAAAACTGGAACAACATGGAGCTAGACTGCACGACCATCCTCTAAAATCCTGATGATCTGCTTATGAGATGGTTTTTCCAGTGGATGCCATGGCTAAAAGCACATAATAAAAAAGAGATGGAAGTTACTTCACCGGTGCTACTCTCATTTTCCAAGCATGGAGTCGGTGGCACAAAACTTCCCAAGGGTGAAGAGTTTGCCTACAATGATGATCACAAACCAACCTCACTACAAGGTCTACAGACATGCCGGCAATCACTATATCCCCTACGATCGTAGAGTGGACTCTCAAGGAAGAAGGATCATGACCAAGGAGATGATCGTAGAGTCTGTTCACTCTACTACTGATGGTGTTCAAGTTCAATACCAGAAGCCTCCATCAGCTCAAGCACTACTAACCAACATTCCTTCATCCTCAACCAGTGATTGGAACTCAACGATTCTTCAGATTCTCAACACCTTCAAAAATCTATCCAAGGATGCAGATCGTAGAGTTCAATCTGATGCTCAACAAGAGACTGCCCAACCAGATGATCAAATATCTGTGGAGAAGGAGCTAATAAAAAATTCTGATGAACTAATTGAGAAGATATCTCTATTCATCAAGAGTCAAAGAAGTTAACAACAAATGTAAGATAACTCATTCAAGAGAGACTCAAGTTAACGATGGTCGATGTATCTCTCAAAATCGAGAAAGAGATCACATCTATCTAAAGGCCATGAATGATCGTAAGGCGATGCACTACAAGCAAAAAGAAGGCAAATGAAGAGCAGATCCAAGTCCTCTCTCGACAAGATTGACAACATGAATCGGGTCTTTTCTCAAAGGTGAAACTTGAGCTAGGCCAACAGAACTCAAGTTTGAAGTTGCTAACTCCTCCCACCGATGGAGCAAATTTTATGTCCAACATGGAGCAAATTTCTCCCAAATGATTAATGACAAAAAGGGGGAGAAAAAGAGGCATAGAAAAGAGGAAGAATAAGAGGCATTCTAGAGAAGAAAGAGAGAGAAAAAGGAAAGAAAAGAAGAAGAGAAGACAGAAGAAGAGAGCATCTAAGGGGAGTCATCATCCTAAGGGGGGAGCCAAGAGATGATGAGCCTATGAATATGCCACATCCGAGGGGGAGGGGAGAAAAGAATCAAAAAGAGAAGAAGAATCAATAGACATCCACATCCAAAGAGGGAGCAGAACTAGGAAAGAAATGAATCCCAAGGGAGGAGAGAAAAGAATCAAATAGATGAATAGTTGATCAATAGACATCTGGAAACATACATGGAGCCAAAAGAGGTACATCTCTAACTAGTTAGGTATGTTCTGGATCCAGGATGTAAAATGTCAGTGTATTAAATTCCACATCATTATAAATGACATTCATGATTATCTATTTTAGAAATACAAATGCCATCGTGATATAAGATTCATTCATAACATATATATATGCACTTATTATTTTTTGTCATAATCAAATAGGGGAGATTGTCGTGAATAAGCATGTGAATGTTATTCCTATTATATATGATTTGATTATGATATATATATATATATGAATGAATATGCAAGTATATGCAAGCATTAAAAAAAGTCATAAAGTCCTTTGATAGATAATAGAAACATGTGTACAAGGACTTAGAATGAATTGATCAAATATGTTAGTTGATCCTACATAAGCAAAAAAAACTTTGTAAAGTCCTTAAAAAAAGAAATGATGTACAAGGACTATAAATATAGAAAGATCAAGCATGTTAGGTTGATCTTATGATGTAATAGATAGGCTTGTTCGATCGTCGAGCATCGCACTGTAAATCGTAGTCCGCCAGAGAGTCAAGGAAAACTCGAGAGCTATCAAGGCGTAATCGTAGTCTGCAAGATAGTAGATCTTGGAGTTCGTAGACCGCCAGAGAGACGAGGAGAGGATCAGAAGGTGTCGAGGAGAACTTCCTCGTGGCCGTAGTCTCACCGAGGAAGTCATGTTCGTAATCGTAGAGACAAGATTCGCCACGAGCCGACCGAGTATCCGCCCAAGCCAAGTCAGAGATCGTCGAGACTACACTCAGAGTCGTAGAGTCTCATCATGATCATATCAGAGGCAGAGATCGAGTCGAGCAAGATCGGATGAAGACAACAAGCACAAAGACGTAAATCGTAGAGTGTCAAGATCTCGATCTCGAGTCGTAGTGTCGCACAACCCAAAGTCAATCGTAGAGTGCGTAACTAAGACCTCAACAGATGTGCTCACAATGCCAAGGCGTAATCAGAGAGAAAATACGATTCTCAACAAATGAGCACTCCTGTAATATCCAAAGGAATGAAGCCTCTCCGTTAGCACCGCAAAGATACATCCCATCTAAAGGAAACCAGAGAGCACTCAACGAATGGCATGCAAGCTAACAGAAGATCTAAGCACCAACCCAATCAAAGATCAAGATTGAGTTGTGAAGCCATTCGAGATGAAGTCTTCCACAAGGAGAGATCAAGAAGACTTCAAAGAATCGATCAAGGAAAGTCAAGAAGTGTAGAGCTGTCAAAGAGCATGTAAGACAACGATCTTGGAAGCTACCAGATCGTAGTGTTTGCCAAACAAAGAAAGAACTCGATGGAGTGCATACAGAGATACCGGATGCCTTCAAGAACAAGGCTAAAGTGATTAAGCATTGGGTCACCCATTGATGATAAGTGAACGGAGATCACAAGGAGAAAGCGAAATGGACACGCCACAAATCAAGTGTCTTGTTATTCGAAGGGCCGTAACAAAGAAGTCAAGCCATCAAGATCTCGAGAGCCGTTGAGGCAAAATGTAAGTGTCAAGCATCGCACAAGAAAAGGAAGAGGTGTTCTACATTGAAGATCCAATCAACACTCTTCAAGATCGTAGTGTTGTCTCTACCGGTCAACAAGACACTACGATCAGTCCATGAAGACATGCATCGTAATCATAGAGTTCGAATAATCAAGATCAAGCATTGGAAATGGTTCAATCAAGGGTAATATTCTGACAAGAGCTTATTGAGAGCATCGATGCAAAAGGACAACCTCTGATCGAGAAATCAGAAGGAGGAAATAAAGTCTTCGACATGCCCAAGACATTAAAGTGACATCTCCGATGGGGTAGGAAAAACAAAGAGACTACAAGTGTTAAAAAAGTATAACATGTCACATCAATCCAATCTACCTCGGCCAACTCGAGAGATGTGAAGATATTTGAATAGCTTTCAACGGCTACTTTCCAACGGAAGGATTGGGAAGGAGTATAAATCAGCAAGAGCTTCAAAGATCAAGGGTTGCTGGAGTTGCCGAGTTTGGAGTAACGATGGACTGTTTCTAAACCATGTGAGATAGTGAGTCCAAGGCTCACTCTACGATCCACCAAGAACACTTAGAGAGATGCACAAAGAAAGAAGTAGAAGTGAGAGTTCTACAATGTAGAAGTGAGAGTTCTACTACATGAAGAGTGTTCTAAACTGCCGAGAGAAACAAGAGTGTCATGTCATCTTGATGTCCATCATTGGAAGACTCTAAGTACCATAGAGAAGAGCTCACATACCATCTTAGCAAGTCCATCATGAGAAGGCATCAAGTATCAAGAAAGGAGATCACAAACGCCATCATGGTGGAAAGCATGAGAAAGTTTCTAAGTACCTAGCGTAAGAGCTTACAATCATCTTAGAAAACCATCATCATGTAGCCATCACGTATCAAGAGGAATGATCTTCAAGGCGCTTCATCAAGGATCATCAGAGGAGGTTGAGTAATCAAGAAGCTAAGCATCATGCAACACTCAACCGCACTTCAAGGATGATCACGCCAAGTCGCTAAGTATGTAAGATGTTCAAAGCATAAAGACATCTTAAAAACAAAGACCAACTCCAACAAACAAACAAACAACTCAACAACAAGAAGCTGTGGCTCGAGGGTCCTTGTCCGGAGGGACTAAATGAAGTTCCAAGCTCATTGGCTTGAAGAGTTCCTAGGAACTAGAGAAGTTCCAAGGTCATCGGGGCCTTGAAGAGTTCTTAGTGAATCAAGTCCCAAGGTCGCCGGGCCTTGAAAGGAATCTTAGTGATTGTGGTGCCGCCCTCCTTAGTGGAAACTCGCTAGTTGAAAGCAGTAAGAGTGGATTAGAGCTTGAGTCTCCGAACCACTTAAAACCCTTGTGTCTTTTTACTTTATGTCATTTACATTATGTCTATTAACCGCTATAATCATGCTATGTATGTTTTAATCGCTACCATTGAACTAACTCTACTTAACAATGTATGTATGATTATGAATATATCAATGAAGGGGATCTTTTACTTATTCCATGTGCTTGAAAAGATTCTTATGTTTGTCATATGCTAAATAATTAGCAATACAAAATAAACCGAAAAAGTATTTGAAATTAAAAAGGATCTATTCAACCCCCCCCCTTCTAGATCTATTGTAATCATCAATTGTTGATATAAATTGTTTTCATGTGGTTTATGGATGATTTAGAGTAAATTGATTCATGTAATATATTTTATTATGGAGGAAATCATATTACAGTAAGTTTACATTGACATATGTTGAATATGGCTTAAATTAGAATTAAAATTGGTACTTAATTCATAGTATAAGTATAAATTGTTTATTGATTGTGAAAATATATGAAGAAACGAAAGCAAAGTAATTGAAACTAACTGTTTTGGTTGTAAAAACGAATTCACAGTGAAGAATTTCGCTATAAATGTCAAAAGAAGAAGAAATAAGAGAAATAGTGAAGTTAAAATTGTAATCTTGATGTTTATGTTGTTTATGTGGTTAGAAACATGTTAGAAACATTAGTTTATGTTTCTGTAAACATATTACACCTTGGGTAGGTTGGTATGGTTGTTAGAAAGGAGTTTATAGGCCTAATTTCGCTTTCTGTAGTGTTCGAGATGATAATTCGCGAAATCGCAGAGAAGGCCCCCATACTCGACGTATATCCTAGAGCAAAAAACCGACCTCGAAGTGTGGGGGGTAGTCTTTCTAGCCAAATTTTGAAAAAAAAACTAACCGGACATGTTTTACTAAAATGAGTATAACATTTTCATACAAACTCCGATATGCGATTTAAGATGATCCAGAACAAGGACGGGTAGACCTATAACTTATATTCTTTAAGATTTTCAATATGATGTCGTTATTAGGGGTCAATATGGTCATCTTTAGGACTATTGTGTATTTAGAAGCCATCAGAGGGCGTCAGGATGCACGAATGCAAATGCAGTCCTTTGTGTGTTAGTATAACCTAATCTAAAGAGAATGATAGCATGTTGGACATGTAATAGGATGTTTTATCAAAATGTTAATGTGTATATGGTGCAATGACATGATAATTTAAATAGTTGTAATAGAGCTAAAATGTGATACTCATGAAAAGATGAGATGTTGTTTAAACTTAAACTTAGTTAGTGAGCTATACTAAAAGTGGGAAAGAAACTCATGAAGCTAATATTAGTGTAACTAATGTGTATTGTCAATACATATGGTATGTGTAGGACTTGTGGTGAACGTGAGTAGTGATTGTTTAACCTACGCACGAGGCAAGTTCTCTAACTCTACTTTTACGATTGTACAAGTGCTTAAACCTTATTTATGCATTGAGCAAGTTCCTAAACCTACTTATATATATATATATTCTAACTTGATTATATTCATGCAAACTCTTCAACCTAACTCTTACTTTGAGAAGGGTCTATATCTTTAATGGTGTTCTAATTACACTGAAAGTAGTATGCACACAAGGCGATCATGTTTGATGATAAAGCATATACTTTGTAACAATCTTATTCATTTATTAATAAAAAACATTAATTTATTAAAGGCTTTTAATTATCTACATGATGCTGCTTTATAATATGTGATAAACCCATAGTTTTAAGCAATGCTTTTAGAATAATGATGATAATCATTCTAATGAGATCTAAATTCTTAAAAAGCTTAAAACTAAAATATTTCCCAATCGTTGGATTACTAAATTGGGGATTAGTGAATCCGGATAGATTGGTACATACGTTACTTGCTCATTGGATGAGGATGATTGATCTCATGATCATTTATGTGGAGACACTAAAGCAAGTATGTAGGTGCTTATTGGAGAATAAGTACACCGAACGTGGCTCACTAAGGAATACCTAATGGAGTTTTACTTACCTATCAATAGAAATTCCTGTAGTGATAGTAGTACAAGTGATCCTTGGACTTGAGGTCATCATAGTATCTTGTGTATGATGAGTTATACTTTGATTTATTCCTTAAGACCCTTAGGGTATATCAAAGGGTATGCTTGGATATAATAATTTGTATATGGAGATAATGTATGATCAATAAAGAATCTACCGCTTCAAGTAAAGGAAGAGAAATGTCCTATGTGATTCGATAAATGACAACCTAGTAGTCTTTAGCCAAGGCAGAATGAAATTAGAAAGGAGTTTCTAATTTACATTATTTGGAGTTATGCATTTAAGAGTCGAAATACATATAATTAAATAAAATAAGACTTGAAAGTAATTCCATGTCTTATATTTAATTGGGACATTGTATGGTGTAAGGATTGAATTATATGGTAACTATTTACTAAAAGATTCTTTTATGATTAATGTTGAAATCTATATTATCTAGAAAGTCGTTGATCGTTAGGGAGGCTTATCCCTATTGTAGAATAAATATTATTTATTTAAATAAATTAATAATTTAATTTATTTATTTAAACAAGATTAGAATTTTTCTAATTGATTTATTCACAACTGGTTTAATATGGAAAACCTAAAGGGTCACACCATAAAAGGAAGAATAATTATTTAAGAAGTTAATGGCATAATCGTAATAATAAGTTAAGTATATTTAATTTAATCTATGGTGATAGAATAAATTAAATAGCTTAATATTTATTATTTAATATTTTGGAAATATTAAATATAAATTAATAAGAGGAGTCTTATTATTATTATTACTATTATTATTATTTAATTCTAAAAGAGTTTGGGAATTAATTAATAAAAGTACTCTTGTAAGACCCCAACTTTTATGAATAAAGATGAATTTTCTATAAATATCATTTTTGAATATTATGGAATAAATTTGATATAATGTTATAGTTGTGGATAATATTTATAAATTTTGGAAAGTACGCAAGTTGATATATAATATTCAATTAGTCGGAGAATATTCGTTTTAACAGGGAATATTCGTACAACGGCACAATCATTGGTGGACCCCATAACGGAATTATTGTCGGATTGAGAAAACGATAAAAATATCTTTTTATAAAAATAACGGTGAAAGTTTTACCGTTAAGCTATTTGAAACACCGGTGTTAAAAAATGCGATGTCTGGCGTTGTATCGCATAGTAGTAATACCAGATTGATTATTGATGCTTACGTGAGAAGTCACTCGGTTTTGTTCAATTATTGTCGATATTTTATATATTATTAAATCAATAATTGAGATAATAAAGTTATTAATATTATTATTTGCAATATTAACGATGATCTAGAAGTTACGCAAGGAGAGGTTTGGTCACCTAATCATGCGCCAATAGGAGAAATCCTTATTGAAATCCCCCACTTTCACAGGAACGACACGGTCGATTAATATTATGAATTATAATAAAGGTTATAATTGTTGTTAAAATTATTAAGGTGATTTTTATGAAGTTTTGCTTATTTTATGGACCCCCCATTTATCCATTTTTTAAAATAATCGGTAGAAAATTATTTAACATATTAAAAGTGGGGCCACATGTGGGGTCCACTGGAAGAAAAATGAGGACTTGGTGGAGAATTGATCTGAAGTTGATTCACGGGTTTTTTTTTTTTTGGGGGGGGTTGCCAAAAGTTAAGTAAGTATTATATATATATATATATATATAGATTACATGATTTAGACTAAAGGATTCACGTGAATCCTATTGATTCACAAGGAGGGGGCTGTTATATCACGAGTATTATATATATATATATATATATATATATATTATTTAAAGTTTTTATTTTATTAGAATATTTTATTGCATAGTATCCTTTCCATTCTCCTTAAATAGGAGCTCATTCCTTCATTATTTCTTACGAATTCACTGAAACTCTAGAGAGAGAAAGAAGAAAAGTATTCTACTACTTCACTACTCCTATATCCAGTACTCTTCTTTTTAAGGTAACGAGTATTATTTCTTTTGTATTCATGAAGAGAACTTCTATTATTCCATTCTTTGTTATTCTATTGGAATAACCTGTATATGCGGACTACCCTATACTTGGTGAAATTCTTCTGTTATTCCATTATTTATTATTATGTTGGAATAACCTGTCTATGCGAAGTACTCCTAACATGGTGAAATTCTTCTATTATTCCATTCTTTATCATTCTGTTGGAACATTTTTTCTGTGCTTTACGCATGGCCTGGTTCCGTTCTTTATTATTCTGTTGGAACATCCTGTTTTTGCATTTACGCATGACCTGGTTCCATTATTTATTATTCTGTTAGAATATCCTGTCTGCACTTTACGCATCACCTGGTTCTGTTATTTATTATTTTATTGGAATAACCTGTATGTGCGGTTTATCGCATGCCTGGTGATTTCTTTTGTTATTCCATTCTTTATTATACTCAGTTGGTTAAAGTTTTGGCTTTTATACTCCATAAAATTAGTGGAATATCATTGATATTTGCGCTTCATCCAGTATCTTTTCATGAAAATATTCTTCTGAGCATTCTTGAATTTTACTCCACAAAGAAGTATCATGTTGACAATTTAGACGTTATTGGTTCCTGGATAAATTAATTCTTAAACTTGTTTTATTGAATTCTTATATCATGTCATCCTCCTCATGTTTATAATATGTTGAAAGTCATCATCGAGGGGCACATAGTGCATAGATGGACTTGGTATGATTATGACCGAGGATTATTCGGTATAATCATGGCCGTAATGTTACAAATGATGTGGTAAAAATCCTCATTGGTCAGTAAGCGCATTGATGGACGATTGTTGGCATGATCATGACCATTATTGATGAATACACGAATATCCTCGCCCGTAGTGCATAGATAATTTGTGGTGCGTGATACTAATGAATATCCTTGGTAGTAGTGCGGGGATGATGTGGATTATTTATTGTCGAGTCTCAAATGATAAAAGTAATGAAAAACCTTTTAAATCATAGAAGATAGTAGATTTTATTCTCTACTAGACTCTTCTAATGGATTGCTTGTTTCGATGCAGTTAAACTTGATGTTTGTTATATTTTAAAAGTTTAACACTGTTGAAGGCTAATGAAAATTTATTCTGCATTATCTTAGTAATAATATTTCTTACTGGGCTAGTTGAGCTCACCCTTTTGCTTTCATTGTTCTCTTCAGGAAATGAGAACGTAGCGGGGACTAGTCGGGGAACGGAGTGACGGTTCAGATGATAGCATTAGTAGTCCTCACTATTCTATAAAACAGTGTGAAAATAAATGTATTGAGGACATATTTTGAGTTTGAATACTGTTTAGAAGACAATGTTGTATTAAAACTCACAGTTTATGTTTTGTCGTATTTTACACGACAGTGGTATAATTATGTTTTTATTTGTATTTTGTACCATGTGTTTGACGACTCAGAATAGGTGATGTATACCTATTTTGGGGGAGTCACAGTTGGTATCAAAGCTTAGGGATATGATCCCTGGCTGAGATGTGAGACAAGAACTAGGAGGGGAGAGATGGAGAATTCCTTCGCTAGCTAGTATGACCTACCTAAGTTTATTTGGTATTTAATTGGTCGGTCAGAGTATAGGGATAATATGTTACATGTCAATTAACCTTTGTTTTGTGGCAGTATCTGAAAATGACATCCGAGAATGTTGAGAATAGCAATGGAGCACAGGAGACCATTGAGTCTCCACATATCAATAATCAGGATAATGTGCATCAGGAAGGCGACAATCCTCATGCAAACAACAACACTGACCAAATGATGAATGATGGAATGTTCAGAGGCTTTATGAAATTCATGCAACATCAAAGTAGAGCGGCTCTGTCCAAAATGTAGGTGGAAACACTTTGGAAACTCTCGGAATGGTCATATTAAAGCAGATTCAAGGAGCTGGGACCACCGGAGTTTATTGGAGAGCCAAAACCACTTAAGGCGGAGACATGGATAAATCAGATCACCAAGATATTTGATGTCTTGGGATTCTCTGAGGAGCAAAAGGTTCCCTTTGCCACCTTTATGTTGCGAGGAGAGGCAGATTACTGGTCGGAATCGGTAAAGCGTACTCAACCTGCCGCACTGAAGATGTCTTGGGAGAAGTTCCAAGAACTATTAAACAACAAGTACTTTCCCAAAAGTATTCACCACATAAAAGAGGTAGAGTTCATCAAGTTGGTGCAGAACAATATGACCGTGTTGCAGTACGAAGCTAAGTTTGTCGAGTTGTCCCGGTTTGCGTCTCACTTGGTTGATAATGAGGAAAGAATGACGCGGATGTTTCTAAGAGGTTTGAAACCTGAGATACGTCAATATCTAATTTCTCATAAACTGTGTTTGTATTCAGATGTTGTAAATAGGGCTCAGTTAGTGGAGCGCGATAACGAGTCAACTCAACCAAGAGAAAGCAGTTGACAAAATGATAATACCAGTGGTAGCAGTCATCGAAGCGGTGGCAACAAACGTGGAGGGAATCAACATGTCAGAAATGGTAACCACTTCGATGGTAATCATGGCTAAGACAATAAGAATGGACATTTCAAGAAGAGGAGATTCAACAATGATGGAAAGACGTCAGCATCAGCACCCGTGGTTAAGGAAGGAGAACGACCACCCATCATATGCTTCAAATGCGGAGGGGAGGGACATATCAGTCCAAACTGTGCGATGCCATCCAAAGCGTGTTATAATTGTGGAAGAGAAGGTCACCTAGCCCGATTTTGTCATGCACCAAAGATAAGTCCAGTTGGAACGGTGACACAAAATACCATTCTAGACAAGTGAAAACCAGTAGTTCAAGGGAGAGCGTTTGTTATGACCTCCCAGAAAGTAAGGAACCCGAACGAGGTCATCACGGGTAAGCTTATAATAAACTCTAACAAAGTCTATACCTTATTTGATACCAGTTCTACCCATTCTTTTATTTCTCCTACTTACGCTCAACGATTAAATTTGACTCTGGAGAAATTAGACTTTGACTTATCTGTGGAAACTCCGTTGGGAGAAACCTTCATTACATCCACTATTTATAAGTCTTGTTTGGTTAAAATTGGTACCCTCACATTACCTGTCGATCTTATTTCATTAAAAATACTTGCATTTGATGTGATTCTAGGGATTGATTGGTTAACTACTCATCATGTAAAAATTGATTATTTTCGTAAGGTTGTTAGCTTTCATATTCCTAACCAACCTATTATGTGAATTCAAGCAACCAAACCATTAAAATCAATCATTGTCATCTCAAACCATAAAGCTATTCATTTATTGAAAAATGGATGCCAAGCTTTCTTAGTTCATGTCACAAATTTAAACAAAAATATGTCAGATTTGAATGATATTTCTATTGTTATTAAATTTCCTGACGTATTCCCTGAAGAACTTCCTGGCCTGCCCCTAGAACGTGAAATTGAATTTTGTATCGACCTGGAACCCGGTACAAAACTCATTTCCAAAGCCCCATATCGAATGGCTCCTATTGAACTTCAGGAGTTAAAGACCCAATTGCAGGAATTGTTAGACATTGGTTTCATTCATCCTAGTAAGTCTCCTTGGGGTGCTCCTGTTCTATTCGTGAAGAAGAAAGATGGGAGTATGCGACTTTGTATTGACTACCGGGAATTGAACCATGTCACCATCAAGAATAGGTATCCGTTACCTAGTATTGATGACATGTTTGACCAATTGCAAGGAGCACAATTCTTTTCAAAGATTGATCTTCATTCTGGATATCATCAGCTGAAGGTTTCTGAGGATATTCCAAAGACTGCCTTCAGAACTCGATACAGGCATTATGAATTCTTAGTCATGTCTTTTGGATTGACTAATGCTCCTGCTACCTTCATGGATATGATGAACCGAGTATTCAAGGACTATTTGGATCACTTTGTGGTCGTCTTTATTGATGACATCCTCATATATTCCAAAAGCCGTGAAGATCATGAGCAACACTTGAGGCCGATACTCCAAAAGCTTTGTGAAAACAAGCTTTATGCCAAGTTGAAGAAATGCGAGTTCTGGCTTGAGGAGGTAGAATTCCTTGGGCACGTAGTATCAAGTCATAGAATATATGTTGACCCGGTAAAGATTGAAGCAATTCAAAGCTGGGAGCAACCTAAATCAGTGATCGAAGTACGTAGCTTTCTCGGATTAGCTAGTTATTATCGGGGATTCGTGGAAGGGTTTTCTCGAATCGCTACTCCATTAACTCAGCTGACTCAGAAAGATATAAAATTCGGTTGGAGCGTGGATTGTGAGAAGAGTTTTCAAGAACTCAAGAGGAGACTCGTTTGACAAAGACTGTTACGACAATACCATCGGCTCGAAAGGATTTGTCATCTCTGATGATGCATCGGGCAAAGGGTTAGGATGTGTTCTCATGCAACATGGGAAAGTCATAGCCTATGCCTCTCGGCAACTCAAAGAATATGAGAGGAATTATCCTACACATGATCTAGAGTTGGCAGCTGTTGTCTTCGCACTTAAAATTTGGAGGCATTACTTGTATAGGGAGAAAGTGGAGATCTTTACGGATCATAAAAGCCTCAAATATTTCTTCACTCAAAAGGAACTCAACATGCGACAACGACGTTGGCTTTAACTTTTGAAAGATTATGATCATACCATCCAATACCATCCTGGAAAAGCGAACGTGGTAGCTGACGCATTGAGTAGGAGATCATATGCGGGTACGAGTGCGATATTGTCAACGCAAAGGCCCATTTTGTGTGACTTGCAAAGGATGGAGATAGAGTTAAAGACTCTGGGGACCCATGTGATGATAGCAAATATACGAGTAGAACCAACTTTAATCGATAAAGTTAAAGCTTCTCAAACTACAGACCTAGAGCTGATGCATATGAGGAAGAAAATGTAAGAAGGTGCTATTTCGGAAGCAAAAATCGATGAAGAAGGAATACTTCGAGTCAACTCCAGACTTTGTGTTCCTAACGACCTTGATTTAAAGTATAAAATCATAATGGAGGCGCACAACACACCGTTTCCAATCCATCTTGGGAGTACCAAAATGTATCGTGATCTTTGTCATACATTTTGGTGGAGCAATATGAAGAGAGATGTAGCGCTGTTTATGTCAAGGTGTCTAACTTGTCAACGAGTTAAGGCGGAGCATCAAGTACCAAAAGGTCCATTGCAACCACTTGAAATTCCAAAATGGAAGTGGGAGCACATTACCATGAATTTTGTTACCGGTCTTCCTAAGGTTCTCAAGGCATTGATGCGATTTGGGTCATTGTTGATAGATTGACCAAGTCTGCTCATTTTTTACCTATACGAGAAACTTATACACTTGAACGTCTTGCTCGTATGTACATAAACGAGGTTGTAAGATTGCATGGTATGCCAGTATCCATAGTTTCTGATTGAGACCCAAGATTCACTTCACGATTTTGGGTTAGTTTACAAAAAGCTATGGGCACAGATTTACGATTTAGTTCGGCATATCATCCTCAGACGGATGGACAAATCAGAGAGGGCTATTCAAACTCTTGAAGATTTATTAAGACTCTGTGTCCTTGACTTCAAGGGAAGTTGGGACAAGTTCTTACCATTAGTGGAGTTTTCCTACAACAACAGCTATCAAGCAAGCATTGGCATGGCTCCATTCGAAGCGTTGTATGGAAGAAAGTGTCATTCTCCGGTATGCTGGGATGAGGTGGGTGAAACAACATTGTTGGGACCGGAGTTGGTACGTATGACTACGGAAAAGATTCAAACAATCCGGCAACGTATAAAAAAATCACAAGATTGAGTTAGAACCGGACGAAATAGCGGAAGATTTAACGTATGAAGAGGTTCCTGTTAAAATCTTGGATAAGAAGGAACATGTTCTACGCTCCAAGGTTATACATCAAGTCAAAGTTTTGTGGAAGAACCACGATGTTGAGGAAATGACCTGGGAGTTAGAATCTGAAATAAAATCAAGGTATCCTTACCTCTTCGACATACCAGGTACGTACCCTAATTTCGAGGGTGAAATTTCATAAGAAGGGGAGGTTATAAGACCCTAACTTTTATGAATAAACATGAATTTATGGAATGAATTTGATATAATGTTATAGTTATGGGTAATATTTATAAATTTTACAAAGTACGCAAGTTGATATATAATATTCGATTAGTCAGGGAATATTCGTTTTAACAGGGAATATTCGTACAACGGCACAATCATTGGTGGACCCCACAACGGAATTATTGTCGAATTGAGAAAACGATAAAAATATCTTTTTATGAAAATAACGGCGGAAGTTTTACCGTTAACTGTTGAAACACCCGGTGTTAAAAGTACAGTAATATGCGTGATTGCATAGTAGCACACGATATTGATTATTGATGCTTACATGAGAAGTCACTCAGTTTTGTTCAATTATTGTCGATATATTATATATTATTAAATCAATAATTGAGATAACAAAGTTATTAATAATATTATTTGCAATATTAACGATGTCTAGAAGTTCTGCCAAGGAGAGGTTTGGTCACCTAATAGCGTGCCAATAGGAAAAAAATCCTTATTGGACAGCCCTCTCTTTCCTGGGAACGACCTGGTCGATTAATATTGTGAATTATAATAAAGGTGATAAATGTTGTTAAAATTATTAAGGTGATTTTTATGAAGTTTTGCTTATTTTATGGGCCCCCCATTTACCCATTTTCAAAATAATCGGTAGAAAATTATTTAACATATTAAAGGTGGGGCCACATGTGTGGCCCACTGGAAGAAAAATGAGGACTTGGTGGAGAATTGATCTGAAGTTGATTCACGGGTTTTTTTTGGGGGGGGGGGGGTTTTCCAAAATGTTAAGTAAGTACCATATATATATATATATATATATATATATATATATATATATATATATATATATATATTGCATGATTTAGATTAAAGGAGTCACGTGAATCCTATTGATTCACATGGAGGGGGCTGTTATATCACGGGTATTATATATATATATATATATATATATATTATTTAAAGTTTTTATTTTATTAAAATATTTTATTACATAGTATCATTTTCATTCTCCTATAAATAGAAGCTCATTCCTTCATTATTTCTTATGAATTCACTGAAACTCTAGAAAGAGAAACTATAGAGAGAAAAAAGAAAAGTATTCTGCTACTTCACTACTCCTATATTCAGTACTCTTCTTTTTAAGGTAAGGGGTATTATTTCTTTTGTATTCATGAAGAGAACTTCTGTTATTCTATTCTTTGTTATTCTGTTGGAATAACCTGTATACGCGGACTACCCTATACTTGGTGAAATTCTTCTATTATTCCATTCTTTATTATTATGTTGGAATAACCTGTCTATGCGAAGTACTTCATACATGGTGAAATTCTTCTATTATTCCATTCTTTATCATCATGTTGGAACATCATGTCTGTGTTTTACGCATGACCTGGTTTCGTTCTTTATTATTTTGTTGGAACATCCTGTTTGTGCGTTTACGCATGACCTGGTTCTATTATTTATTATTTTGTTGGAATATCCTGTCTGTGCTTTACGGATGACCTGGTTCCGTTATTTATTATTCTGTTCGAATAACCTGTATGTGCGGTCTATCGCATGCCTGGTGATTTCTTTTTTTATTTTATTCTTTATTATACTCAGTTGGTTAAAGTTTTGGCTTTTATACTCCATAAAATTAGTGGAATATCATTGATATTTGCGCTTCATCCAGTATCTTTTCATGAAAATATTCTTCTGAGCATTCTTGAATTTTACTCCACAAAGAAGTATCATGTTCACAATTTGGACGTTATTGGTTCCTGGATAAATTAATTCTTGAACTTGTTTTATTGAATTCTTATATCATTGTCATCATCCTCATGTTTATAATATGTTGAAAGTCATCTGAAGCCTGTAGTGCATAGATGGACTTGGTATGGTTATGACCAGAGATTATTCGGTATAATCATGACCGTAATGTTACAAATGATGTGGTAAAAATCCTCATTGGCCGTAGTGCATTGATGGATAGTTGTTGGCATGATCATGACCATTGATGAATATATGAATATCATTGGCCCGTAGTGCATGGATAATTTATGGTCGTGATACTAATGAATATCATTGGCCATAGTGCAGGGATGATGTGGATTATTTATTAAGCTGAGTCTCAGCACTAAAAGTAATGAAAAACCTTTTAAATCATAAAAGATAGTAGATTTTATTCTCTACTTGACTCTTCTAATGGATTGCTTGTTTCGTTGCAGTTAAACTTGATGTTTGTTATATTTTATCAGTTTAACACTGTTGAAGGCTAATGATAATTTATTCTGCATTATCTTAGTCATAATATTTCTTACTGGGCTAGTTAAGCTCACCCTTTTGCTTTCATTGTTCTCTTCAGGAAATGAGAATGTAGCGGGGACTAGCCGGGGAACGGAGTGATGGTTCGGATGATAGTATTAGTAGTACTTACTATTCTATGAAATAGTGTTAAAATAAATGTATTGAAGACTTATTTAGAGTTTGAATACTGTTTAGAAGACAATATTGTATTAAAACTCACAGCTTATGTTTGTTGTATTTTACACGATAGTTGTATAATTAAGTTTTTATTTGTATTTTGTACCATGTATTTGATGACTCAGAATAGGTGATGTATACCTATTTTGGGGGCATCACAACTCTCATATATTCCTAATAATATTAGGAGACTACTTAATTAAAATAGTTTAATTAATTATTCCTAATAAGATTAGGAGCCTAATTAATTATTGGAATTTAATTAATTAAAATAAAATCTAATTCCTTAATTGTTAAGGAGGGTTGCCCATACTAATAAATAAGAGGAGTCTTATTATGGGTGGGGTTGGTTGATACTTTCACAATACACGTGAATACGTAATTCCAATAGTTGGGAGAGTACACCATTTTCTATGAGAGATAGAAAAACTAGGGTTTTGCCAAATACCCATCTTCTTGAATTTTTCTTCTTCCTTGGTGGATCACCTCTAGAGGCCAAACACTTGGGTGGCTAACGTTGATCAAAGGAAGGAACCAAACCCGATGGATTCAAGTTGAACGCGAAAAAGATTTGGAGGTGATTCTTGAACGCTATCTTCAAGGGTATGATTCTTGTTCTTTATCTTTTTGTTTAATTAATAATTGTGCATAAAGGATGATCCGGGTATATGGTTTATAAAATTTTAAAACTCTGATTTTCCATGTTTCCGTTTAATTTGTGCAATTTGATTGCGTTCATGAATATTACAAACCTAACAGTGGCATCAGAGCCAAACCTTTATGCGAATTATTAATTGTTTGATTTGATATGTATGTTGATATGTGTTTAGAACAATTTAATTGGGCATAATTTTGTTGTATAAAATTTATTTTTTTAAAAAAAAATCATTCATGAAACTTGTTTTGAAAAAATAGTTTTTTTTCCTGATTGAATGATTCGCGTGGACCGTACGTGGTCAGTATCTAGATTATATATATATATATATATGATATTATACTTAACATGTTATATATAGAGCAAGGATCAAGTGCATACCTCTTATCTTTCTCACGTGTTCTTCCCCCCCTTGATGACTTTTTGGTCATATGATCGTCGTCTACATACTTTTAGCGACGAACAACATATAGTGTCGCTAAAAGTATGAAACGATGATTGTATTACCAAACCATCGCCTAAAGGGGGATGAGCAATAATTGTGAGTAAGATAAAAGGGTATACACTGATCCGAATCTATATATATATATATATATATATATATATATATATATATATATATATATATATATATATATTATTTATATATATAATACTTAGCTGCATTAACAAGGATGTCCTTGGATTCACGTGACTCGGGATTTCTAAATGCTTTTAAAAGTGATATGTATATATTATATATATTCTTAATTATTTTATAATTAAAATAAAAATTTATTTTATAATTAAAATAAAAATTTATTTTAATCTTAAAATAAAAGTTTATTTTAATTCTAAAATAAAGAGTTTATTTTAATTTTAAAATTGGATTTAATTAGAGTTGGAATTCGATTCCATGTTTCCTTAAATAAAGGAGTTTATTTAGATATGGAATAAGATTTCATATTATTCAAAATAAAGGAGTTTTTTTATGAATAGGAAAGTGAATCCATGTTTTCTTAAATAAAAGAGTTTATTTAGATATGAAATAAGATTTCATATTATTCAAAATAAAGGAGTTTATTTGTGAATAAGAAATAGAATTTGTGTCTCCTTTAATAAAAGTTTTTTTACTTGGAATTTGATTCCATAATTAATCAAAATAAATGAGTTTATTTTGATTAAAGAATTTGATTAAAATAAAATAGTTTATTTTATTCAAAATTGGATAAGTAAAAATAAAGAAAGTTTATTTTAATTTAAATTTAGATTAAAATAAAGGAGTTTATTTTGATTAAAAATTAGATTTTATACTAACTAAATTTACCCATTAAATGATATCAATATATATATTGAATGTTTATTATTCATGATATGAATGTTATTTATTAATGCATATGGTGATGTGTATGATAATAAATGAGATTAATTATGGATTATTGACCAATGTGATTGGATTTTATTTTAGTTGGATGCATGAATGTATGAGTTTTATTAAATGGGGTATGCGTACCTCGTCTTCTCTAATTTTTTCTTAATGTAAATTTTAACTCCCTCCTATGTACTTCCCATTGACTGCTTATCAAAGTTTCTATTTATTTTAAATAGTTTTGTAATAGGAATAGTTAGAATCAATTTTGAAGAATTGGAGATCAAGGAGCAAGGAGCAAGGAGTGCTTGAAGACCCGTTTGTAATGGAGCCCGGGTTTAAATGTAATAGTTATATTTAAATTTAATTCTTGCACCCTAGGTTTGACCTTTTGGTTCACTTGGTGGCTCTAGTGAACCAAACTAGAATAAAATTTCATAATTAATCCGGGTAGAATATAGTATTCTATATGTGCATGTTTATACTATATATATATATATATATATATATATATATATTATGCAAACATGATTCACATGTTAATTAATATGACGCGTATTTTATATATATATATGTGCATGCGCGCTAAACAAGATGAGACAAATTAATAACAAACCCCTCAAAGATTTTATATTAAGTCCTAAGCGTTCAAAGATATTTGGAATATCGAACGTCGCCTTCTAGCATGATAACAAATAATAGAGTATCAATTAATTATTATAAGTTTGTTGTGTCACCACAAGGCTTATCTTAATTCTTTGAGATGTTAATTTTATCACATTTGATGTTTATAAAGAAAATTGAACAATGTTGTTATGTTGTGTCACCACAAGGAAAATATTTTTCTTTTTTGAATATATGGAGTGCTAGGTTGGACTTAACTTGGATAATTTTGATTCGGATGTGCCACCACTTAATCAAATAATCTAAGAGGCAAAATACAAGGAGTTGCATAGTTGATGTAATTGACAAGAGTTGTCTACCTATTTATTTATATATAGTTTGTTGTGTCACCACAAGGCTATATACATTTGAAATGGGATCCTTATTCTCACTAGCAAATCTTTAATTATAATTTTGCCGAACTATATAAGTGAGGGTAATATAGTTTGATGAAAATAATGGGAGATACCAATTTAAAACAAGACCTAATTTATTTTGGTAATTAATAATAGAATGTATGCTAAAATGTTGTTAATTACAAATTCATTTACAGAATTTTACAATGTCTAGATTACTATCACTGTGAAGCATATTAGATGCTATTTAACCGGACCGAATTAAATTGATTGTTTAAGGAATTTGAGAATAGTTCTCATGGCTGAAAAGCTATCTTATGTCCTTAATACGCATATCCCTGCAATGGTTGGAGATAATGCCTTTGAGGAAGAGATTGCTACTTTTAGAAAGTGACAAGATAATACACAGTTGGCTCAATACATCATTCTTGCATCCATGAGTAACGTGATTCAGCATCAGCATGAAACTATGGATGCTCCTACTATATTCATGCACATCAAGTAGTTAATGGTGAGGAAAGTAGGACTGATAGATATCAGATATCTAAGGATCTCTTCCGATCTAGATTAACCGATGACACTACAGTACAAAAACAAATCCTTAACATGATCAATTTGATTGAACAATAAGGACAACGGGTTTTGTCATTGATGGAGAGTTGAGCCAAGATTTGATCTTGCACTCACTCCCAGACTCCTTTTCACAATTGTTGTGAATTTTTAATATGAACAAGCTAGTTATCAGCTTCGCTGATTTTCTTAACATGTTGAAAAATGATGAGTCACTTTCTAACCAAGAAAGATCAAGTCTCACTGGTAGGGGTCAAAGTATCTTCTAAAAAGAGGAACGATTCTAAGAAGGTAAATAGAAAAGGCAAAAACAAAGGATAATAAGAACAAAACTGATACGGATAGCAAAGGAGTTTGTTTCCACTGCAATAAGCCTGGACACTGGAAAAAAACTGCAAGAAGCATCTTGTAGAGGCTAACCAGAAGAAGCTTAGTGAAGTTTCGGTTACAAATACAATTTTGTTCATGACTTAAAATAAATTTTTCTTTAAGTCAAGGTTCAACTTGGGTATTGGATACCGACTTTGGTTATCATAAATATAGATTTATGAAGGGACCAAGCAGAAGTAGAAAGCTAAACAAGAAATAAGTAATCCTATGTGTGGGAAATGAAGCAAAGGTTGCTACATTAGCCATAGAAACTTATAATTTAGCAATGCCTACGGGCAAATATATTAATTAAGTCAATAAGTTGTTATTGTATTCCAGTTCTTATTAGAACCATTATTTCCATATTATTGTTGGACAATGAAATCTTTGGTATTATATTTAAGAACAATTATTGTTCTATTTATAATAATAATGTTTTGTATAGAACTAGAATATCACTTAATGGATTTTGTATACTTGACTTACGTTAAAATAATTTTGTATATTGAACAAATTAGTATAAGAAAATGAGATGATCATTCAAAGAGTTGAATGTGTGTATTTACTGAAATACAGGTGTGAATTATTTGAAAGGTTCAAAGAATTCAGAAGTGAAACTAATTTGAAAAGTATTAAGATTCTTTGATTAGATCAAGGAATAAATAATTGTGCAATAAGTTTCTAGATCATTTCAAATGGTTTTCTTACAATGGACGCCTCCTGATACGTAATAATTGATTGATGTATCTGAAAGGAAAAATCATACATGGTTGGACATGGTACGGTCCATAATGATTTTACCGACATTCCAGTATCCTTCTGGGGTAATGTCCTAGAAATGGCTGCATATCTACGAAAAAGATAACCTCAAAATCCGGCCCCAAGACTCCATTAAAGTTATAGACAGGGAGGATTCCTAATCTTAAGTATGTTAAGATAAGGGGTTGTTCAACTTATGTGAAAAGGTTTCAAAGGATAAGCTTGGGACAAGATTTAACAAGTGTCGATTTGTGGGACATCTTAAAGTAAGTTTAAGGTATATGTTCATAATCCTACTTAGCAAAAGGTGTTTGTTGTGAAACACGCTACCTTCTGAGATAAAGGTGTTTATCATTGAAGGGGCTAGTGGAGGATAATAGATCTTGAAGAGTTCAAGAACCACAAAATACTATAAGTTAAATAAGAGGAACCTATAGATAGACCTATTGTACCACAACTGAATCGTAAATCTGGAATAGTACCGAAGATACCTGGAGGTATGGATTCATCATAGATGATGATGATGAGGTACACATCATAGAAGATGATGATCCAGTTACATACGATGAGGTAAGAATTGTGGACACTTAGAGAAATGGATTGAAGCAAGCTTCTCAAAAATGGAATATTCGTTTTGATGAAACAAATCAAAAGAGTTTGATTTTATCACAAATAAGAATTAACCTAGTGTGTACAAAAGGGTCAGTGGGAGCGCCGTGACATTCTTATTATTATATGTTGATATATTATGGATAAGGAATGACATACTAATGCTAGAATTAGTAAAGATAAAGTTGTCTAAACATTCCTCCATGAATGATTTGGGAAGAGTATATTAATTGGGGATAAAATCTATATAGATAGATTCAAGAGGATGCTCGACTTAACCCAAGGAGCATATATTCATATGATGCTAAAGTCGTTTAGCATGGAAAACTCCAAGAGTTGCCTCATATTGATGAGCCATGAAGTGTATCTCTCTTAATAGTCCCCATAGACTCCTGAAAAGAGAGATCGCATGAGTGACAATCATGTATACAATGAAATATACGAGACCTGATGTCGATTGGTCATATTCTGGAGAAGATCACTGTAAGACAGTGAAAACATCTTAAAGTACTTAACCAGCACTAAGGATGTGATCATATTCATGGTGGGTCTAAATTAAAACTAGAGGGCTTAACATATTCAAGTTTTTCAAATAGACCAAGACGACAAAAAATCCACTTTAAGGTAAAGTGTTACCTTGAACGGTGGTGCAGTAAATTGGAAAGGTTTCAAACAACAAAGAGTTGTTGGTTTAGTGATAAAGATAATGTATATAGCTATAAATGACGCTGCAAGTTGATTGTTTGGATGAAAAGTTCATTACAGAACTAGAAATAGTTCTTAAGTCTCATCTTGGATCTAAACATGTGTTGTGACACTTTCATTTGATTATAGGAATCATTGAAATATGGGAAATCACTATAGAGATAGTGGACTCTCAAGAACAACATTACATATCCATTAACTAAAGTTTATCCAACAACAGAATAATCATCACTTAGAGAAAAAGGGTATGAGATACCATGGCGATTGGCTTTAGTGCAAGTGGGAGATTGAAAGTAGTATGCACACAAGCCAATCATGTTTGATGATAAAGCATATACTTTGTAACAATCTTATTCATTTATTAATAAAAAGTATTAATTTATTAAAGGCTTTTAATTATCTACATGATGCTGCTTTATAAGATGTGATAAACCCATAATTTTAAGCAATGCTTTTAGAATAATGATGACGATCATTCTAATGAGATCTAAATTCTTAGAAAGCTTAAAACTAAAATAGTTCCCAATCGTTGGATTAATAAATTGGGGATTAGTGAATCCGGATAGATTGGCACATACGTTGCTCGCTCATTGGATGAGGATGATTGATCTCATAATCATTTGTGTGGAGACACTAAATCAAGTATGTAGGTGCTTATTGGAGAATAAGTACACTGAACGTGGCTCGCTAAGGAATACCTAATGGAGTTTTACTTGTCTGTCAATAGGAATTCCTATAGTGATAGTAGTACAAGTGATCCTTGGACTTGAGGTCATCATAGTATCTTGTGTATGACGAGTTATACTTTGACTTAATCCTTAAGACCCTTAGGGTATATCAAAGGGTATGCTTGGGTATAATAATTTGTACATGGAGATAATATATGATCAATAAAGAATCTACCGCTTTTAGTAAAAGAAGAGAAATTTCCTATGTGATTCGATAAATGACAACCTAGTAGTCCTTGGTTTAAGCGAGAATGAAATTAGAAAGGAGTTTCTAATTTGCATTATTTGAGTTCATGCATTTAAGAGTGAAAAATACATATAATTAAATAAAATAAGACTTGACAAAGATAATTTCATGTCTTATATTTAATTGGGACATTGTATAGTACAAGGATTGAATTTATAAAGAACTATTTACTCAAAGGTTCTTTTATGATTAATATTGAAATCTATATTATCCGGAAAGTCGTTGATCGTTAGGGAGACTTATCCTATTGTAGAATAAATATTATTTATTTAAATAAATTAATAGTTTAATTTATTTATTTAAATAAGATTAGAATTTTCTAATTAATTTATTCTAATTGGTTTAATATGGAGAACCTAAAGGGTCACACCATAAAAGGAAGAATAATTATTTAAGAAGTTAATGGCATAATCGTAATAATAAGTTAAATATATTTAATTTAATCTATGATGATAGAATAAATTAAATAGCTTAATATTTATTATTTAATATTTTGGAAATATTAAATATAAATTAAAAAGAGGAGTCTTATTATTATTACTATTATTATTATTTAATTTCTAAAGGAGTTTGGGAATTAATTAATAAAAGTACTCTCATATATTCCTAATAATATTAGGAGACTAATTAATTAAAAGAGTTTAATTAATTATTCTTAATAAGGTTAGGAGCCTAATTAATTAAAAAAAATTTAATTAATTAAAATAAAATTCAATTCCTTAATTGTTAAGGAGGGTTGCCCACATTAATAAATAAGAGGAGTCTTATTATGGGTGGGGTTGGTTGATACTTTCATAATACACGTGAATACCTAATTCCAATAGTTGGGAGAGTACACCATTTTCTATGAGAGATAGAAAAACTAGGGTTTTGCCAAATACCCATCTTCTTAAATTTTTCTTCTTCTTTGGTGGATCACCTCTAGAGGCCAAATACTTGGATGGCTAACGTTGATCAAAGGAAGGAACCAAACCTGGTCGATTCAAGTTGAACGCGAAAAAGATTTGGAGGTGAACTTGTACCTGAGGAAGCTCGAATCTTCAAGGGTTTGATTCTTATTCTATATTTTTTCGTTTAATTAATAATTGCGTATAAAGGATGATCCGGGTATATGGTTTGTAAAATTTTAAAACTCTGATTTTCTACGCTTCCGTTTAATTTGTGCAATTTGATTGCGTTCATGAATATTACAAACCTAACATACACAAGTTCCTAAATTCTATTATTCTTATGTTGAGAAAGTTTTATTCCTCAACTTGTTTTTAATCATGCACGTTCATTAACTCACTTCTTTTATTGAGTAAGATTAATAGCCTTAGCTTATTATTGTTCAAGCAAGGTTTGGTATAATATTTAATGTCTATGCTTTCTAGTCCATTTCTAATCATGTTTTCGATGTAAAATGTTGATTCACTTATAATTCATGACTAATTCATATCATATTGTTATTGAGCACTTGAAGTGATATTAAACTATATTGATTCAACTAATCCTTATTTGATGTTCGTTGAACTCTAAATTACCTTGAAGCTTATCCAAACCAAACTTCCTTTGGTGCAGACTCGTATATTAAAACTGAAATGAACAACCTTATTATAGGGGATTACTTACGTGTAAGCATTTAGATGTTTGTGCACAATACATTATACGAAGGGCTGATCCCCCTAAGTATGAGAAGTCCCTACAGTCTTACGACTGTTTAGGTTTAAGTTGAAAGAATACTTATAACTTTGGACATAGTTCGTGGTCGTGTGACCCTCAGATACATATATTTCAAATTCTGTTCCTGATTATCATTGATAAATAATATTATTCAGTTCTATTGAGCCTATTCATTTGGCAGTTGTTATGATATTTTTATTCATTGTCACTTCAAGTGAGCATTTGTTTGCTCACTCTTGCTTATATAATCATTATAGCTAAAGTTGAGAAAGTCGATGAACCTACCACCAGTAAAGGAAAAGGAAAGATGGACATGTGTTGAAGACTTGTAAATCTGTTGATTTCTATATAGTCAGACTTTGTTTTAATTGTTGAGATGTAATTATTTAATTTCCGCATTTGATGTTTGTATTTAATGGTTAGATAACCTGGCAGATTTTATAGAACTTATTGATGTAATCCTTTAATGGGAAGGTTTATTGTTAAACTTTATTATATTTGGGTAGTTAAAAATGAATGTTTAGACAGTGAACACCAAATCTTGTGAGAATGAAGTACCCAGATTTGGGGTTGTCACAATAATATATATATATATATATATATATATATATATATATAAAATAAGCTGTAGATTCGCGAATCACGGTGCCGCTTTTTTAAATAAATTTTATACAACAAATTATGCCCAAAAAATTATTCTAAATACATACCCATACATATATGGAATCAAAATAATTAATAATTCGCATAAATTTAGCTCTGATACCACTGTAAGGTTTTGTAAAGATCAAAGTAGCAATCTAATTGCAAAATTAGCGGAAGCAAAATAAAATCATATTTTAAAAAAAATTCACAAACCAATTACCCGTGTGACGCTCCCAAAATAGGTATACACAACCCATTTCGAGTCGTCAAATATATGGTACATAATTAAATATAAACTTAATTTATATAACAGTCGTGCAAAATACGACAAAACATAAGTTGAGAGTTTTAACACGAATATTATCTTGTAGACAATATCCAAACTCAAATGCAGTCCTCATTACAATTATTATCACACTATTTTATAAAATAGTGAGGACTACTATAGCCACCATCTTGGACCATCATTCCATTCCCCGACTAGTCACAACTATATTCTCATTTCCTAAAGAGAACAATGAAAGAAAAAGGTGAGCTCAAATAGCCTAGTAAAGAATATTATGACTAAGATAATGTAGAATAAATTATCTTTAGACTTCAACAGTGTAAAAACTGATAAAATACAATAAACAACAAGTTTAACTGCAGCGAAACAAGCAATCCATTAGAAGAGTCAAGTAGAGCATGATGTCTACTATCTTCTATGATTTAAAAGTTCATCATCAATATTTTATCTCTGTAACACATCTCAATAAATAATCCACATTACTGAATTATCCTTGCACTACGGGCCAAGGATATTCGTTATTATCACCAACGGTCATGATAATGCCAAACAAATGTCCATCAATGCACTACGGACCAATGAAGACTTTTACCACATCAATTGTAATATTACAGGTCATGATTATACCGATACACAATTCATGGTCATAATCATACCAATCAACAATCCATCTATGCACTACGGGCCAAAGATGACTTTCATCACAATATAAACTTGAAGATGATGACAATGATATAAGAATCAATTAAATGAGATCAATGATAAATATTAAAGATTTTTAAATTTATTCAGAGTTTAATAATGTCCAAATTGTCAACATGATAACTACTTTGTGGAGTAAATTTCAAGAATGATATTCATGTATCAAAAATTATTTAGACAAAAAAGAAATCATTTTTTATCGTGAATAGTACCCTGTGAATAGTACCCCGTGAATAGTACCCTATGAATAGTACCATATAAATAGTATCGTATGTATGAATAGTACTATATGAATAGTATCATATATATGAATAGTGTCGTATGTATGAATAGTGACCATGAATAGTACTCCGACATGAAAAGGTTAAAATTTAACAAGAATGTTCAGAAAAATATTTCAGTGGAACGATACTAGATGAAGCGCAAATTTCAAGGATATTCTACTAATTTCAAAGAGTATATAAGCAATGCTTATCAAAATAAGTATAAAATTAGGAATATGAAACGAAATAATATTACTTACATACTACAGAGTATGGAAGAAAATACTATTTCTTACGAATATTGAACAAAATAATATCCCTTACGAATATTGAACGAAGATAATATCCCTTACGAATATTGAACGAAGATAATATTCCTTACGAATATTGAACGAAAAATAATATTCCATACGAATACGAAAAATAATCTTTTACGAATATAAAATAAATAATACCCTTTACCTTAAAAGGAGAGTACTTCTGGCTGATATAACGGGGATATTCTTGAAGAAAACTTGCACTATTTGTTACACTCAAAGTTTTCTTAAACTCAAAAGAAATATGCTCAATATTATAGAAAAAGAATTCTCTGATTCTGGTGTGATTTTCATTTCTAAACTAAGAAACCTATTTATAGGAGAATGGCAGGGCACTATTTGAAAAAAATAATCACGTGTGAACAGTCACCCAATTCACGGGCGCACCAACGAAAAAAATTTGATTTTACTATGCAGCATTATGTAAACACTATACAACACTATGCAGTACTATAAAAACATTATGCAGTACTATGCAACATTATGCAGTACTATACAATGTAATAAAATATAATATATTCTATTTATAATCTAATAAAATAAATAACTTTATATAGAAAGTATTCTGTTTTATACAAAAACCGAGATAACTTTCTACCGACAATTTTGAAAAATGAGTAAGTGGGGGTTCATGTAATAAGCCAAATTTACAACAAATACTTCATGACAAACCCCTTTATTTATATCAAATCATTTGACTTCACTAAACACATTTTTAATCTTTCAACATTTATTCATCATTAATATTATAACCCACAATATTAACAACCAGATCTATCCCAAGAAAGAGGGAGCTTTCCGATAAGGACTTCTCCTTATGCGTGCAATTAGATGACCTAACCACTTTCCTCGATAAAACTTTCTAAACATTGTCAATAATGTAAAAAATAATATGAATAACTGTGTCGTCTTATTTATTGATTTAATAATATAAAATATTGTATAGATGATACTGTGACAATAATTGAATCAATAATATGAGATACTATGCATCAATTACTATTGCAATAATTGAATAAATTAAGTGACTTCTTAAGTAAGCATCAATAATCAAAGATAATGTACAATACCGTGTGCTACTGTGCAACCACGCGTATTACTGTACTTTTATCACCGGGTATTTCAATAGTTTAACGGTAAAAGTTTTGTCGTTACTTTTATAAAAAGGTTATTTCTATCGCTTTCTAAATCTGACAGTAATTCCGTTGTGGGGTCCACCAATGATTGTGTCGTCGTGCGAATATTCCCTGATAAAATAAATATTCCCCAACCAAACGAATATTTTATGACAACTTGCTTACTTTGCAAAATTTGTAAATATTACCCACAACTATAACATTATATCAAATCCACACCTTATTATTCAAAATAACATTTAGAGAAAATTAAATCTTTATTCATAAAAGTTGGGGTCTTACAACCCAGATCATCCTTTATGCATATTATTAATTAAAAAATGAAGAATAGGAAGTTATAGAATTATACCCTTGTATACACTAGCTTCCACAGGTACGAGTTTAACTCCTACTTCTCCGTGATCTCCTTGAATCTCCGGGTGGATTCCTTCCTTTGATCAATGTTAGCCAACCATGTGTATGGCCTCTAGAGGTGATCCACCAAGGAAGAAGAATTTTCAAGAAGAATGGTGTATTGGCTCAAACCCTAGTTTTTCTTATCTCTATAGAAAAAGGGGGTACTCTCCAACTTTTGGAATTATGTATTAGCGGTGACCGTCCGAGAGTTGCCAGTGTTTCCCACTGCATTTTGAACAGGAGTCTTGTGACGCCCCCAACGGTCTCATGTGCTTCATTGCTTATCTCAACATTTTCAGATGCCATTTTCAAACACTGTCATAAAACAAGGGTTAATTAACATATCACATATTATCTCTATACTCTGATCGACCAATTAAATACCAAATAAACTTAGGTAGGTCATACTAGCGAAGGAATTCCCGTCTCTCCCTCCTAGTTCTTGTCTCACATCTCACCAGGATCATATCCTAAGCTTTGATACCAATTGTGGCGCCCCCAAAATAGGTATACATCACCCATCTTGAGTCGCCAAATACATGGTACAATATTCAAATACAACTTAATTATACAACAGTCGTGTAAAATACGACAAAACATAGGCTGTGAGTTTTAATACAAATATTGTCATCTAGACAATATCCACACTCAATGGAGTCCTCATTACATTTATTATCACACTATTTCACGAATAGTGAGGACTACTAATGCACCATCTAGGACCATCTCTACGTTCCCGACTAGTCCCACATTACGTTTCTCATTTCACAAGAAAAAAGTGAAAGAAAGGGTGAGCTCAACTAGCCCAAAGAAGAAATATTATGACTAAGATAATGCGAATAAATTATCATTAGCCTTCAACGGTGTTAAAGCGATAAATTATAATAAACATCAAGTTTAAGCTGCGGAATGAACAAGTAATCCATTAGAAGAGTCAAGTAGAGAATAAAATCTACTATCTTCTATGATTTAAAAGGTTTTCATCACCTTTATCATTTGAGACTCAAACTTAATAAATAAAATCGAATCATCCCTGCTCCACGGCCAAGGATATTCATGTAATCATCAATGGTCATGACTATACCGAATAATCCACGGTCATAATCATACCAACAACCGTCCACCAATGAACTACAGTGCCAATGAGGACTTTTACCACATCATTCGTCACATTACGATCATGATTATACCGAATAATCCCTGGTCATAATCATACCAAGTCCATCTATGCACGTAAGCCAAAGATGACTCTCAACATAATATAAGCATGAGGATAATGACAATTCAATAAAACAAGTTCAAGAATAAATTTTAAAGATTTATAAGTTAATTTATCACGAACTCAATAACGCCCAAATTGTCAACATGATATTGCTTTTGCGATAAAATTCAAGAATGTTCGTAAGAATATTTCCATGAAAAGATCTTTGGATGAAGCGCAAATATCAAGGATATTCCACTAATTTCATGGAGTATAGAAGCCAAAGCTTTAACCAACCGAGTATAATAGAATATATGAAAGCGCAAATGGATTTTTTGGTAAATGCAGTAATCCACGTGAGATGCATCATTTCCACAATTTAATAAGGAATGAATATGAAGGATCATTCACCATGCATGTGGTAATCCACATAGGCAAAGTTATTCCAACAAAATAATAAAGAATGGAATAATGTAAGGATTCACCATGCATGCGATAGATACGCATGCATAAAAGTTATTCCCAACAGAATAATAAATAATGGAACCGAAGTCCGTAAAGAACACTCGAGTGAGGATATTACGGCGGAATAATAAATAATGGAAACCAGTCCCATGTAAACGCATGATGGATATTCAAACTGAGAATGATAAATAATGGAATATTAGAATAATTTCACCATGTATGCGGTACTTCGCATAAACAGGTTATTCTAACATAATAATAAAGAATGGAATAACAGAAGAATTTCACCAAGTATAGGGTATCCAGCAGATACAAAGTTATTCCTCTGAGAATAATAAAGAATGGAATAACAGAAGTTCTCTTCACGAATAAGAAAGAAAGAATACCCCTTACGAGTACAACAAATAATATCCCTTACCTTAGAAAAACTGAATACTGGAGTAGTGAAATAACAGAATACTTTTCTTCTTTCTCTCTATAGTTTCGCTCTCTAGAGTTTTAGTGAATTCGTAAGAAATAATGAAGGAATGAGCTTCTATTTATAGGATAATGGACTGAATAGTAACTAATTCATGAACGGTCCAGATTGATTTACTTTTAAACGGACGGTCCATATTGGTTTACTATTAAAACTTAAATCAACGGTCCATACTGATTTATTATTAAAACTTTAAACCAGCGATCCATATTGATTTACTATTATAACTTTCCACCAGCGGTCCATATTGATTTACTATTATATCTTCGACCAACGGTCTGAAAAATTAGCACATCTCCTCATGGACTAATATTGTACCTAAAAATGATTTGGACAGAAAAAAAATATATCTTACGGGTGAATAATACCCCGTGAATAGTAACTCATGAATAGTAACTCGTGAATAGTACTCCGACACGAAAAGTGCCCCGAATACCCGATTGAACAATATAACCTCCAGACATCAATTATTATCGAAACAAATGTCGATTTCCACTAACACAAATAATTCCAACACAATGGAATAATCAATTTCATCTTTAATCCACACGAACTTATTCATCATTAATATTATAACTCATAATATTTAACAACCAGGTCGTTCCCAGGAAAGAGAGGGCTTTCCGATAAGGATTTCTCCTTATTAGCGCACAATTAGGTGACCAAACCTCTCCTTGACAGAACTTTTAGACATTGTCAATATTGCAAATAATAATATGAATAACTTTGCCGTCTCAATTATTGATTTAATAATATAACATATTATGCAGATGATACTGTAACAATAATTGAATCAATAATATGAGAGATATGATGCAAGAATTATCGTGAAAGCAATAATTGAGTATAACCGAGTGACTTCTCACGTAAGCATCAATAATCAATACCGTGCTGCTACTTATGCAACCACGCCAGACATCGTACTTTACTACCGGGTAGTTCAATAGTTTTAACGGTAATACCTCTGCCATTATTTTTATAGAAAGATAATTTTGTCGTTTTCTAACTATGACAATACTTCCGTTGTGGGGTCCACCGATGATTGTGCCGTCGTACAATATTCCCTGTTAAAATGAATATTCCCCGACCAATCAAATATTATATAACCACTTGCTTACTTTGCAAAATTTATAAATACTATCCACAACTATAACATTATAACAAATCCACACCATAATAAAAAATTTATTTCAAAAAAATTAAATATTTATTCATAAAATTTGGGGTCTCATAAGTCTCTCTTGCCTGATGCTGCATAAATTGTAGAAAGCTCCTAAACATTTCGTCGTTCATCATTTGGTCGGTGTTATTATTTACGTGAGGATTATTGCCTTTCTGATGCACATTATCCTGAGTATTGATCATCGGTGACTATACGGTTTCATGTGCTCCATTATTTATCTCAACATTATCAGATGTCATTTTAAAATACTGCCACAAAACAAGGGTTAATTGGCATGCCACATATTTTTCCTATACTCCGACCGACCAATTAAATACCAAATAAGCTTAGGTAGGTAATACTAGCGAATAATTTACCCGTCTCTCCCCTCCTAGTTCATCTCAGCCAGAGATCATATCCCTAAACTTTGATACCAACTGTGACGCCCCCAAAATAGGTATACATCACCCATTCTGAGTCGTCAAATACATGGTACAGAACTTAAATACAAACTTCATTATACAACATGAGTTGAGAGTTTTAACACGAATATTGTCTTCTAGACAATATCCAAACTCAAATGGAGTCCTCATTACAATTATTATCACACTATTTTATAAAATAGTGAGGACTATTACAGCACCCATCTCGGACCGTCACTCCATTCCCCGACTAGTCTCGGCTACATTCTCATTTCCTGAAGAGAACAATGAAAGCAAAAGGGTGAGCTCAACTAGCTCATTTAGAAATATTATGACTAAGATAATGCAGAATAAATTATCGTTAACCTTCAACAGTGTTAAACTCATAGAATACAATAAACAACAAGTTTAACTGCAACGGAACAAGTAATCCATTAGAAGAGTCAAGTAGAGCAAGATATCTAATATTTTCTATGATTTAAAAAGTTTATCATCAATTTTATCGCTGAGACTCGGCTCAATAAATAATCCACATCACTAAATTATCCATGCACTACGGGCCAAGGATATTCATTATTATCACATCCACGAATTATCCATGCACTACGGACCAAGGATAATCGTGTTATCACCAATGGTCATGATCATGCCAGCAACTATCCATCAATGCACTACGGGCCAATGAATACTTTTATCACATCATTTGTAATATTACAGGTCATGATTATACCGAATAATCCCTGGTCATAATCATACCAATCAACAGTCCATTTATGCACTACGGGCCAAAGATGACTTTTATCACAATATAAGCATGAGGATGATGACAATGATATAAGAATTCAATTAAATGAAAGCAAATGATAAATTTTAAAGATTTATAATTCAATTTATCTAATATTCAATAATGTCCAAATTGTCAACATGATACTGCTTTGTGGAGTAAAATTCAAGAATAATATTGTATCAAAAATAATTTGGACTGAAAGAAATCAAAAAAAAATCATGAATAGTACCCCGAGTGAATAGTACTTCATGAATAGTACCCCGTGAATAGTACCTTGTGAATAGTACATTGGAAATAGTACCTTATTTATGAATAGTGTCATACGTATAAATAGTGTCGTACATATGAATAGTGTCGTATAAATGAATAGTATCCATGAATAATACTCCGGCATGAAAAGCTTAAAATTTAACAAGAATGTTCAGAAAAATATCATTGTGAAACGATACTAGATGAAGCACAAATTTCAAGGATATTCTACTAATTTCACGGAGTATAAAAGCAATACTTTAACAAAATGAGTGTAGAATTAGGAATACGAAACGAAATAATATTACTTACATACTACAGAGTATGGAAGAAAATATTATTTTATACGAATATTGAACAAAAATAATATCCCTTACCTTAGTAGAAGACTGGATACTGCAATAGTGAAGTAGCAGAATACTCTTCTTCTTCCTCTCTATAGTTTCTCTCTATAGTTGCTCTTGTGAGTCTTAGTGAATTGGTGAGAATGAAAGAAGAAATGAGCTTCTATTTATAGGAAAATATAGTTTCGATAATTACACGTTTAGGGGCTCGAATTATTACTGTTTAGTACTTTCATCTTTGCCTCCATTTTTAATTTAGTCCCTCAAGTATTATCAATCTTGCACAACCTCCCCTAATAGTACATGCATGTGAACCAATAGTTTCATACATGTGAACAAATAGTCATTTGCATGTGAACTAATAGCAATTAATTGCTCATTTATCCGATTAATTACCCGTTTGGTCAAATATAACAAACCAACCAATCATAGAATTACTTCCTTTGAGGGTAATTGGGTCACGGAAGAATTAAAAAAAAACTAAATGAACAAACATCTTTCACTCATCAATTATTATTCTTATCTTTAATCAACACGAACTTATTCATCATTAATATTATAACTCGCAATATTAACAACTAGATTATTCCCAAGAAAGAGGGGGATTTCCAATAAGGATTTCTTCCTATTTGTGCCCAATTAGGTGACCAAACCCCTTTCCTCGACAGAACTTTCTAGACATCGTCAATAATGCAAATAATAATATGAATAACTTTGTCATCTCAATTATTGATTTAATAATATAAAATATTGTGCAGATGATACTGTGACAATAATTGAATCAATAATATGAGAGATACTATGCAGCAATTACTATGGTAATAATTGAATAAAACTGAGTGACTTCTCACATAAGCACCAATAATCAAAAATATTGTACAATACCGTGTGTTACTATGCAACCACGCGTATTACTGTACTTTTACCACCGGGTATTTCAAAGTTTAACGGTAAAACTTTTGCCATTATTTTTATAAAAAGTTATTTCTATCGTTTTTTAACTCCGACAATAATTCAGTTGTGGGGTCCACCAATGATTGTGTCGTCGTACGAATATTACATGACCAATCGAATATTTTATAACAACTTGCTTACTTTGCAAAATTTATAAATATTACCCACAACTATAACATTATATCAAATCTACAACATAATATTCAAAAATATATTTTAAGAAATTAAATCTTTATTCATAAAAGTTGAGGTCTTACACTGCCAACTAGTAACCAAAGATGTTGTGAACCAGGAAGGCAATAATTCTCCTGTGACCCTAGGAAATTACACTACTGACCACATGATGAATAATGGTTTTTAGGGGCTTTCTACAATTCATGCAAAAGCACATAAGAAGAACTCCAATTTATAATACAAACGAAAACACTAGAAACTCGCAACTAAGCAATTCAAGGAATTGGGACCACCTGAGTTTTTCAAAAAGTCATGCCCACTTAAGGTAGAAGTGTAAAACCCCAACTTTTTGAATAAAGATGAATTTTCTATAAATATTATTTTTGAATATTATGGAGTGAAATTGATATAATGTTATAGTTATGGGTAATATTTATAAATTTTGCAAAGTACGCAAGTTGTTATATAATATTCGATTGGTCGGGGAATATTTGTTTTAACAGGGAATATTCGTATAACGGCACAATCATTGGTGGACCCCACAACATAATTATTGTTGGATTGAGAAAACGACAAAAATACTTTATAAAAATAACGGCGGAAGTTTTACCGTTAACTGTTGAAACACCGGTGTTAAAGGTACTGAAAGAATATGTGGTTGCATAGTAGCACACAAGATAATTATTGATGCTTACGTGATAAGTTACTCGATTTTGTTGGTATTATTAATGTAATAATACGAAAATCTTTTTATATAAAACATAATACTTTTATAAAGTTATTCTATAAATAGAATATATTATATTCTATTATGCATAGTGTTGCATATAGGTCTCTGCATAGTATTTTTGTAATATTCCAGAATTTTAAAGTGTAATATTAAATATTTATTGATTTATATAAATATTTAATGGATATGTTTATTATTGAATAAATAATTGTTCAATTTGAGTTGATGTGATTTAGTTAATTATTCTATAAATAGAAGCTCATTCCTTCATTATTTTCTTACGAATTCACTGAAACTCTAGAGAGATAAACTATAGAGAGAAAGAAGAAAGTATTCTGCTACTTCACTACTTATATATCCAGTACTCTTCTTCTTAAGGTAGGGAATATTATTTGTTGTACTCGTAAGGGGTGTTATTCTTTTGTATTCATGAAGAGAACTTATTTTATTCCATTCTTTATTATTATATTGGAATAACCTGTATACGCAGAATACCCTATACTTGGTGACATTATTCTATTATTCCGTCTTTACTATTCTGTTTAAATATCCTGTTTGTGCGTTTTCGTGAACCTAATTTAAATCTTTATTATTCTCATTTGGAATATCCATTCATGCGTTTTACGGACCGGGTTCCGCCTCTTCATTATTATTCTCGTTGGAATATCACATGCACAGGCGTTTTACGCCGTGGGACCGATTCGCCCTTATTAGTATTCTCGTTGAAATAACTCGCCTATACAAGTACCGCATGCATGGTGATTTCTGTTGTTATTCCATTCTTTATTATTACATTGGAACATCCCGTCTTGTGCGTAATTTTTTCGACTCGGTTTCGTTATTTAGTATTCGTTGGAATAACTCGTCTATGCAAAGTACCACATGCATGGTGATTTCTTTTGTTATTCCATTCTTTATTATACTCGGTTGGTTAAAGTTTTGACTTCTATGCTCCATGAAATTAGTGGAATATCCTTGATAAATTGCGCTTCATCCAAAGATCTTTTATGGAAATATTCTTCCGAGCATTCTTGAATTTTAGTCTACTGAAGCGATTGTCATGTTGACAATTTGGACGTTATTGGTTCTTGGACAAATTAATTCTTGAACTTGTTTTATTGAATTCTTATATCATTGTCATCATCCTCATTTTATATTTTTTGAAAGTCATCTATGGCCTCAGAGTGCATAGATGGACTTGGTATGATTATGACTGAGGATTATTGATTGTAATCATGGTAGTAATATTACAAATGATGTGGTAAAAGTCCTTATTGGCCCGTAGTGCATTGATGGATGATTGTTGGCATGATCATGACCATTAATGAATACACAAATATTCTTGGCCCGTAGTGCATGGATAATTGTGGTCGTGATACTAAAGAATATCCTTGGTCGTAAAGGGGGTGATTCGATAATGTGGATTATTTATTGTCGAGTCCCAATGATAAAAGTGATGAAAAACCTTTTAAATCATAAAAGATAGTAGATTTTATTCTCTACTTGACTCTTTTAATGGATTGCTTGTTCCACATTGTAGTTAAACTTGATGTTTGTTATATTGTATCGGTTTAACATTTGTTTAAGGCTAATGATAATTTATTCTCGCATTATCTTAGTCATAATATTTCTCATTGGGCTAGTTGAGCTCACCCTTTCTTTCACTATTCTCTCGTGAAATGAGAATATAATCTGAACGAAGTCTGGGAAGCGGAGTGATGGTCCTAGATGGTGCATTAGTAGTCCTCACTATTCTATGAAATAGTGTGATAATAATTGTAATGAGGACTCCTTTTGAGTTTGTATACCCTCTTGTAGACAATATTTGTATTCAAACTCACAGTTTATGTTTTGTCGTATTGTACACGACAGTTGTATTATTAAGTTGTATTTGAATTACATACCATGTATCTGGCGACTTAAGATGGGTGATGTATACCTAATTTTGGGGCATCACAGTTGGTATCAAAGCTTAGGGATATGATCCCTGGCTAAGATGTGAGACTAGAACTAGGAGGGGAGAGACGGGAATTCTTCGCTAGTATGACCTACCTAAGTTTATTTGGTATTTAATTGGTCGGTCAAAGTATAGGGATAATATGTTATATGTTAATTAACCTTTGTTTTGTGGCAGTATCTGAAAATGACATCCGAGAATGTTGAGAATAGCAATGGAGCACAAGAGACCGTTGAGTCTCCACATATCAATAATCAGGATAATGTGCATCAGGAAGGCGACAATCTTCATGCAAACAACAACACGGACCAAATAATGAATGATGGATTGTTCAGAGGCTTTATGCAATTCATGCAACATCAGGCGAGAGCGGCTCTTATCCGAAATGTAGGTGGAAACACTAGAAACTCTCGGACGGTCACCGCTAAAAGCGATTCAAGGACACAGGACCACGAAGTTTATTGGAGAGCCAAAACCACTTAAGGCGGAAGCATGGATAAAGCAGATCACTAAGATATTTGATGTTTTGGGATGCTCCGAGGAGAAAAAGGTTACCTTCGCCACCTTCATGTTGCGTGAAGAGGCAAATTACTGGTGGGAATCTGTAAAACGTACCCAGCCTGACGCACTTAAGATGTCTTGGGAGAAGTTCCAAGAGCTATTCAACAACAAGTACTTTCCCGAAAGTATTCGTCACATGAAAGAAGTGGAGTTTATCAAATTGGAACAAAATAATATGACTGTGTCGCAATACGAGGGTAAATTTACGGAGTTATCCCGGTTTGTATCTCATTTGGTCGATAATGAGGAGAAAATGACGCGAATGTTTTTAAGAGGTTTGAAACCGGAGATACGTCAATATCTTATTTCTCATAAACTGTGTTTGTACTCGAGATGTTGTAAATAGGGCTCGATTATTAGAAGCGCGATAACGAGTCAACTTAACCAAAAAAAGGTAGGGAGCATGAAAATACCAGATTGGTATCGACCATCGTAAAGCGGTGACAATAAACGTGGAGGAATCAACATGTCGAAATAGTAACCACTTCGGTGGTAATCATGGCCAAGACGGTAAAATGGACAATTCAAGAAAAGGAGATTCGACAATGATGGAAGGACGTCAACACCAAAGACCGTTGTTAAGGAAGGAGAACGGCCTTTATCATATGCTTCAAATGCGGAGGGAGGGACACATCGGTCCAAAGCTGCAATAATCTCAAGTCTAAAGCATGTTATAATTGTGGAAAGAAGGTCACTTAGCCCGATTTTATCGTTCAGAAGAAGACAAGTTCAACCAGTTGGAGGCACCAAAAGTCGTCAGAAAAAAAGTCAAAGCCATTGGTGAAGTGCAAGGGAGAGCGTTTGTTGTGACCTCCCCAGAAGCAAGGAACCCGAATGAGGTCATCACGGGTAAGCTTATCATAAACTCTTGCGAAGTCTATACCTTATTTGATACCGGTTCTACCCATTCTTTTATTTCTCCTACTTACGCTCAACGATTAAATTTAACTCCAGAGAAATTAGACTTTGACTTATCTGTAGAAACTTCGTTGGGAGAAACCTTCATTACATCCACTATTTATAAGTCTTGTTTGGTTCAAATCGGTACCCTCACATTACCTGTCGATCTTATTTCATTAAAAATACTTGCATTTGACGTAATTCTAGGGATTGATTGGTTAACTACTCATCATGCAAAAATTGATTGTTTTCGTAAGGTTGTTAGCTTTCATATTCCTAACCAATCTGTTATGCGAATTCAAGCCACCAAACTATTAAATTCAATCACTGTCATCTCAAGCCATAAAGTTATTCGTTTATTAAAAAACGGATGTCAAGCTTTCTTAGCCCACGTCACAGATCTAAACAAAAATACGTCAGTTTTAAATGATATTTCTATTGTTAATGAATTTCCTGACGTATTCCCTGAAGAACTTCCTGGCCTACCCCCAGAGTGTGAAATTGAATTTTGTATCGACCTTGAACCTGGTACAAAACCTATTTCCAAAGCCCCGTATCGAATGGCTCCTATTGAACTTCAGGAGTTAAAGACCCAACTACAGGAATTGTTAGACATCGGTTTCATTCGTCCTAGTACTTCTCCTTGGGGTGCTCCTGTTCTATTCGTGAAAAAGAAAGATTGGAGTATGCGACTTTGTATTGATTATCGGGAGTTGAATCATGTCACCATCAAAAATAGGTACCCATTGCCACGTATTGATGACCTGTTTGACCAGTTGCAAGGAGCCAAATTCTTTTCAAAGATTGATCTTCGTTCAGGATATCACCAATTGAAGATTAGAACCGATGACATTCCAAAGACGGCTTTCCAAACTCGGTACGGGCATTATGAATTCCTAGTCATGTCCTTTGGATTGACTAATGCTCCTGCTGCCTTCATGGATATGATGAACTGAGTATTCAAGGAATATTTGGATCACTTTGTGGTCGTCTATATTGATGACATCCTTATTTATTCCAAAAGCCGTGAAGATCATGAGCAACACTTGAGGCTGATACTCCAAAAGCTTCGTGAATATAAGCTTTATGCCAAGTTGAAGAAATGCGAGTTCGGGCGAGGAAGTAGCATTCCTTGGGGACGTGGTATCAAGTCATGGAATATCCGTTGACCCAAAGAAAGATTGAAGCTATTCAAGGCTGGGAGCAACCTAAATCAGTGACCGAAGTACGTAGCTTTCTCGGCTTAGCTAGTTATTATCGGAGATTCGTAGAAGGGTTTTCTCGAATCGCTACTCCATTAACTCAGCTGACTCAGAAAGATACAAAGTTCGGTTGGAGCGAAGAATGTGAGAAGAGTTTTCAAGAACTCAAGAGGAGACTCATTTCAGCACCTGTTCTGACAATACCATCTGGCTCGAAAGGATTTGTCATCTACAGTGATGCTTCAGACAAAGGGTTGGGATGTGTTCTCATGCAACATAAGAAAGTCATAGCCTATGCCTCTCGATAACTCAAAGAATATGAGAGGAATTATCCTACTCATGATCTAGAGTTGGCAGCTGTTGTCTTTGCACTAAAGATTTGGAGGCATTACTTGTATGGGGAGAAAGTGGAGATCTTTACGGATCATAAAAGCCTCAAATATTTCTTCACTCAAAAGGAACTCAACATGCGACAACGACGTTGGCTTGAACTATTGAAAGATTATGATCATACCATCCAATACCATCCTCGAAAAGTTTAACGCGAGTGGTGACACATTGAGTAGTAAGATCATATGCGCGTATGAAAGTGCAATATTGTCAACGCAAAGGCCCATTTTGTATGACTTGGAAAGGATGGAGATAGAGATAAAGACTCCAGGGACCCACGTGATGATGGCAAATATCTGAGTAGAACCGACTTTAATTGATAAAATTAAAGTCGCCAAGTTCTGATCCGGAAATGATGCGTATGAGGAAGAAAGTGCAAGAAGGTGCGATGGGAAGCAAGAATCGATGAAGAAGGAATACTTGAGTCAACTCCAGACTTTTGTGTTCCTAACGACTCGATTTAAAGTATAAAATCATGATGGAGGCGCAAAACACACCGTTTGCAATCCATCCTGGGAGTACCAAAATGTATCATGATATTCGTCATACATTTTTGGTGGAGCAATATGAAGAGAGAGATAGCGTTGTTTATCTCAAGGTGTCTAACGTGTCAACGAGTCAAGGAGGAGCATCAAGTACCAAAAGGTCCATTGCAACCACTTGAAATTCCAGAATGGAAGTGGGAGCACATTACCATGAATTTTGTTACCGGTCTTCCCAAAGTTTCTCAACGCATAGATGCGATTTGGGTCATTATTGATAGATTGACCAAGTCTTGTCATTTCTTACCGATACGAGAAACTTATACACTTGAACGTCTTGCTCGTATGTACATAAACGAGGTTGTAAGATTGCATGGTATGCCAGTATCCATAGTTTCTGATCGAGACACAAGATTCACTTCAAGATTTTGGGTTAGTTTGCAAAAAGCTATGGGCACGGATTTTCGATTTAGCTCGGCATATCATCCTCATACGGACGGGTAGTCGGAGAGGACGATTCAAACTCTTGAAGATCTATTAAGACTCTGTGTCCTTGACTTCAAGGGAAGTTGGGACAAGTTCTTACCATTGGTGGAGTTTTCCTATAACAACAGTTATCAAACAAGTATTTACATGGCTCCATTCAAAGCGTTGTATGGAAGAAAGTGTCGTTCTCCAGTGTGCTGGGATGAGGTGGGTGAAGCAACGTTGTTGGGATCGGAGTTGGTACGTATGACTACAAAAAAGATTCAAACGATCCAACAACATATAAAAACCTCACAAGATCGACAAAAGAGTTATGCTGATTTTCATCGAAAGGACGTGGAATTCGATATAGGAGATCATGTGCTGTTACGTGTTGCTCCATGGAAAGGAGTTACGAGATTTGGAAAGAGAGGAAAGCCCAATCCTCGATTCATCAGCCCATTTTTAATCCTTGATCGAGTAGGAACTGTGGCTAATAGACTCGCTTTACCGCCAAGTATGTCTCGTGTTCATAACGTTTTTCACATATCCATGTTACGTAAATATGTGGAAGACCCAAACCACATTATTGAGTTAGAACCGGATGAAATAGTAGAAGATTTGACGTATGAAGAAGTTCCTGTTCAAATCTTGGATAAGAAGGAACATATTCTACGCTCCAAGGTTATACCTCAAGTCAAAGTTTTGTAGAGAAACCACGATGTTGAGGAAATGACTTGAGAGTTAGAATCTGAAATGAAATCAAGGTATCCTTACCTCTTCAATATACCAGGTACGTACCCTAATTTCGAGGGCAAAATTTCATAAGAAGGGAGATTGTAAAACCCCAACTTTTTGAATAAAAATAAATTTTCTATAAATATTATTTTTGAATATTATGGAGTGAAATTGATATAATGTTATAGTTGTGGGTAATATTTATAAATTTTTCAAAGTTCGCAAGTTGTTATATAATATTCAATTGGTCGGGGAATATTCATTTTAACAGGGAATATTCGTACAACGGCACAATCATTGGTGGACCCCACAACGGAATTATTGTTGGATTGAGAAAATGACAAAATACTTTATGAAAATAACGGCGGAAGGTTTACCGTTAACTGTTGAAACATCCGGTGTTAAAAGAAAAGAATGTCGCGTGGTTGCATAGTAGCACACACCAGTATTAATTATTGATGCTTACGTGATAAGTCACTCGGTTTTGTTGGTATTATTAATGTAATAATACGTAAAATCTTTTATATAAAAAATGTAATACTTTTATAAAGTTATTCTATAAATAGAATATATTATATTCTATTATGCATAGTGTTGCATAATTATCGCATAGTATTTTGCATAGTAAAATCTTTTTATATAAAAAATGTAATACTTTTATAAAGTTATATGTTTTATTAGACAATAATTAGAATATATTATATTTTATTATGCATAGTGTTTGCATAGTAAAATCTTTTATAAAGTTATTCGTTTTATTAGATTATAAATAGAATATATTATATTTTATTTAAAAGATTTTGCTTTAAATATGGACCGTCGATTAAAGTAAATCAATACTGGACCGTTTCATGAGTTAGTTACTATGCAATCCATTTTTCTATAAATAGAAGCTCAATCCTTCATTATTTTCTTACGAATTCATTGAAACTCTAGAGATAAACTATAGAGAGAAAGAAGAAAGTGATACGCTACTTCACTACTTATATATCCGAAGACTCTTCTTCTTAAGGTAGGGAATATTATTTGTTGTACTCGTAAGGGGTGTTATTCTTTTGTATTCATGAAGAGAACTTATGTTATTCCATTCTTTATTATTCTGTTGGAATAACCTGTATACGCGGAATACTCTATACTTGGTGACATTCTTCTATTATTCCATCTTTACTATTCTATTGGAATATCCTGTCTGTGCGTTTTACGTCGGACCTGGTTCCGTCTTCATTATTATTCTATTGGAATATCCTGTCTGTGCGTTTTACGTCGGACCTGATTTCGTCCTTATTAGTATTCTATTGGAATAACCTGTCTATGCGAAGTACCGCATACATTGTGATTTTTGTTGTTATTCCGTTCTTTATTATTCTGTTGGAACATCCTGTTGGTGCGAATTTCGCCTGACCTGGTTCCGTTATTTAGTATTCTGTTGGAATAACATATCTATGCGAAGTTCCGCATGCATGGTGATTTCTTTTGTTATTCCATTCTTTATTATACTCAATTGGTTAAAGTTTTGACTTCTATACTCCATAAAATTAGTGGAATATCCTTGATAATTGTGCTTCATCCAGTATCTTTTCATGGAAATATTCTTCTAAGCATTCTTGAATTTTACTCTACAAAGCAGTGTCATGTTGACAATTTGGACGTTATTGGTTCTTGGACAAATTAATTCTTGAACTTGTTTTATTGAATTCTTATATTATTGTCATCATCCTCATATTTATATTTTTTTGAAAGTCATCTGTGGCTTGTAATGCATAGATGGACTTGGTATGATTATGACCAGGGATTATTCGGTGTAATCATGACCGTAATGTTACAAATGATGTGGTAAAAGTCATCATTGGCCCGTAGTGCATTGATGGACAGTTGTTGGCATAATCATGACCATTAATGAATACAAAAATATTCTTGGCCCGTAGTACATGGATAATTGTGGTCGTGATACTAAAGAATATCCTTGGCCGTAGTGCAGGGGTGAGTCGATGATGTGGATTATTTATTAAAGTTGAGTCCCGTGATAAAAGTGATGAAAACCTTTAAATTATAAAAGATAGTAGATTTTATTCTTTACTTGACTCTTTTAATGGATTGTTTGTTCCATTGTAGTTAAACTTGATGTTTGTTATATTGTATCGGTTTAACTTCATTTAAGGCTAATGATAATTTATTACGCATTATCTTAGTCATAATATTTCTTCTTGGCTAGTTGAGCTCACCCTTTCTTTCACTATTTTCTTTGTGAAATGAGAATATAAATGGAACGCAGAGTGGGGAGCGGAGTGATGGTCCTAGATGGTGCATTAGTAGTCCTCACTATTACGTGAAATAGTGTGATAATAATTGTAATGAGGACTCCTTTTGAGTTTGTATACTCTCTAGTAGACAATATTTGTATTCAAACTCACAGTTTATGTTTTGTCGTATTGTACACGACAGTTGTATTATTAAGTTGTATTTGAATTCTGTACCATGTATCTGGAGACTCAAGATGGGTGATGTATACCTAATTTTGGGGGCGTCACAAGAAGTATGTATCAAACAAATTACCAAAATATTTGTACTATGATGCATAAATGAACAAAAGGTTTCCTTCGCCGATTACTGGTGGGAATGATGAAATGTACTCATCTCTCGTCAGTCGAGATGTCTTGGGTTGAGTTCCAAGAATTTTTCAATGAAAAATATTTTGCAGATAGTATTCACCACATGAAGGAGGTAAAATTCATCAAACTGGAGCAGAATAACATGGTTGTATCGTAGCACGAGGCCAAGTTGGTTGAACTGTCCCGGTTTGCACCCGATTTGGTGGACAATGAGTAACAGATGACTCGAATGTTTTTAAGAGTTTTGAAACCTGAAATTCGTCAACACCTTATTTCTCCTTAATTTTGTTTATATTCAGATATTGTGGATATGACTCAGTTATTGGAACGAGAAAAGAGACATTTCAACCAGGAGACAATGATCATCAGAGGGAGAGAAATCATGATCGTGACAATGACAACAAGCATCGGAACAACGAGATTCATCGAGGAGGAAATCAAAATGCCAAAAATAGAAACCATTTCGGTGGTAATCCTGGCGCAAAAAGTAGAAGGATCAAGTTTAATGAGAATTGACATCAAGAGAACAAGATTCAATAATAATCGTGGAAAGGCACATGTATCGGTACTAACACCAGTTTCAAAAGGAGGGAAACGAGTACCAGTAAAAGGTTACAAGTGTGGACAGGAGGTGCATATCCACCCAAATTGTACTCAGTCATCCAAGGTCTATTATACAGTTGTAGGAAGGAAGGTCAAATTGCTCGATTTTGTCCATTGGCAAAATTGAATCCATATGTAATGATGACACCCAAGGCGAACACATACAAGGAAAAACATATGGTTCAAAGGAGAGCTTTTGTTGTGACATCCGAAAAGGCATGGAACCCAAACGAAGTTATAACTCGTAAGTTACTCATAAACTTTTGTGAAGTTTATGCCCTGTTAGATATTAGTTCTACCCACTCCTTTATTTCACCTGCACGTGCTCAACATTTGAACTTGACTACTGAAAAATTAAATTTTGACTTAGTTATTGAAACTCCGTTAGGAAAAATATTCGTTACGTCTATTGTCTATAAATCTTATTTAGTCTAAATCGACACTCGCACATTACCCGTTGATCTTATCTCATTGAAAATATATGAATTTGACATGATTTTAGGAATTAATTGGTTGACTACCCATCATGTTAAAATTGATTACTTTCAGGAGACTATTAGTTTTCATATTCCTAATCAACCTGTTATACAAATTCAAGCAGCCAAACCGTTGAAATCAATAACTGTCATTTATAGTCATAAAGCCACACGCTTATTGAAAAATAGATGTCAAGCCTTCTTAGCTCATATTACTGATTTAAATAAAAATACTTCAAAATTGAATGATATTTTTAATGTTTATGAATTCCCTGACGTATTTTTTGAAAAACTTCTTGGCTTACCCCCAGGCCGTAAAATTAAATTTTGTATTAAACTTAAACTCAGTATTAAACCTATTTCCAAAGCTTCATACCGAATTACCCTCATTAAACTTCAAGAATTAAAAGTTAACCCAAAGGAATTGTTAAATACTGATTTCATACGTTCGAATACATCGCATTAGGGAGCTCCTGCATTATTCGCGAAGAAGAATAACGAGAGTATGAGATTTAACATTGACTATCAAGACAAATTTGTGCAAGAGTGTATATTTTAAAATCAATAAGTCTTGGCAGACCGAAAAATTGGACAATTTTATTTTATTTTTCTTGCGACTCTTAAAAAATGTATAGTATTTATTCCAACTAGAATTTTTATAAACTATAATGTTTTAGATCTAATTTGGATACATATACAAAAACAGGGTTATACAGGCTGTACAACCCTGTTTTTGTATATGTATCCAAATTACTCCTAAAACACTATATTTTGTAAAAATTCCTGTTGAAATAAATATTATACATTTTTTGAGTCACAAGCAAAAAAATAAAAAAAATTAAAAATTAAAAATGTCCAATAAACATGTCCATGTAGAAAGACTCTTTTAAAATTTTACAAATTTTGATCATGATAATCTTTTTTATGAAATAGATGGATTATATCTCAAAATTTATAAAAGAAACAAAAGAGTTAAATGAGTGACTCATCATTACTCAACAACCCCACCGGCGCACATTAAATTGACTATCAACCCAAGTCCCAACATTGGTGCTTACCGCTCTGAACATTCCCACCACATACTCACATAGCTTCAAAATGGCATCAAAACCAGAACATTCCATTTCAGATCAACCTGCTCCATTCAATCCCACCGTTGATCCCTTTGCCTACCTTGGCATGGTCTTCAACTCCGACGGCTCGATCACGCGCGAGCATGGATTCTTAAACACCCCCGGCACATCAGATCCCAGCCTTCCTTCCCAAGTTCTCACCAAGGATATCTCTCTCAACCAGTCAAATAACACATGGCTCCGTATATACATACCCCACAACGCACTTGATTCCACCCCCTTCCCCAAATTACCCCTCATCGTTTACTACCATGGTGGCGGGTTCATCATAGGCAGTGCAGCCTCACCCGTTTACCACGACTTTTGCACAATCATGACCGTTGAAATCCCCGCCATCGTCTTATCGGTCGATTATCGTCTCGCACCGGAGCACCGGCTTCCGGCAGCCTACCATGACTCCGTGGAGGCGTTGCATTGGATCAAAACCACCAATGACGAGTGGCTAGCGAAATTTGCTGACTTTTCCAATTGTTACCTCATGGGCGCTAGTGCAGGCGCAAACATAGCGTATCATGCAGCTACATTTTTGGACGGCGAAGATCTTGCGCCTTTGAAGATCAAAGGGCTGATATTGCACCAACCATATTTTGGTGGGACCAAGAGAACACAGTCAGAAGAAAGGCTTGTTAAGGATAAGGTGTTGCCAATAAATGTCAATGATATCATGTGGGACCTCGCTTTGCCTGTTGGCGTTGACCGTGATCACGAATATTGTAATCTGACGGCTACGGGTGGATCACGGGTTTGTGACCGGATTAGAATGCTGGGGTGGAAAGTTATTGTGACGGTCTGTGATGAGGACCCGCTGACCGATCGTCAGATGGAGTTGGTTAAGATAATGAAAGAGAAAGGAGTGGAAGTTGTGAGCAAGTTTGATGAGGGTGATTGTCATGGGATTGAAGTGTTTGATCCCTCTAGAGGTAAAGCCCTTTGTGTGGTTATAAGAAATTTCATTTCATCTTCAACAAATGTAGGGTAAAAATAAGAAATTTGATATTTTTAGGTGAAAATGAGTAGTATAATTTTATTGTCAGATTCTGTGCTATATCTAGTTTTCCACTTGAACATTTTATCGCTTCTTAATTTTTTTAATCAATCTATCTATAATTATTTTGTAAGTAAATAAAATTGTGTGAGACGAAACACTATATTACACCCTCCGTTCAGAATAAAAGTTCTGGTGGATTTTTCACGCATATTAAAAAAAGGAATAAAATGATAAAATTGTCCATAATAATGTCATTAAATATGGAGAGAGAATTAGAATAAGAAAAGTATGAGATAATTAATGCTACGGGCATAATAGGAAAAAATGTGTAAAAGTTTGGATATTAAAAGAAAGTGGATATTTAACATGGGACAACCCAAAATAGTAATAAAGACTTTTATCCTGGGACGGAGGGAGTATAAGAGATGAGGATACATTAGATTTTAATTACGCGAGAATATGATATTCTTACATGTTTCTTAAATGGGTGCGAGTAATATGATATTCTTACATGTTTCTTAAATGGGTGCGAGAATATGATATTCTTACATGTTTCTTAAATGGGTCGCAGCAGTGGATATGAGAGAGAGTGAAGTTTTGGGAGTGACTCACCACCTAAGACTATATTTGTTTCTAAGAATTATTCTTAAGATATGAATATTAATTTTAAGTATCTTGTTTATTTTCAAAATTAAATTTAAGATTATTAGTCTAGGGATTATAAATTAACTTAATAGTCTTAAAATTATAATTATAATCCTAGAATTAATAATCTTATAATCCCATGAATTATAATTATGAGATTATAATCTTTGCAAATAAACATAGTATAAATTACTGAGTTATTTTTTATTTAGTCGTAATTAATAACTGATAAATCCCAACAGAATATGCAATTGAGAAATGGTTAGTATGAAGTTTATTTTGGGATAAGTTGGTCAATTGGCCAGTAGAATACTGACACGCATGCGAGGTTATATGTGTGTCAGTATTCTATTGGTTAATTGACCAACTTATCAAAAAAATAACTTCATGCTAACCGAAATTAATCAGTCGGTTTAAAAGGTTAAGACTGACAACATTTGTCTGTTGAAATTAATTTTGTTGGTTTTAAGTCTTTTTCTTGTAGTGATTTTTGTCATAACAAAAAATATCGATTAAAGTATTACATATCGTTAAAATTTAAAAATATATTGATTGATATATATATATATATATATATATATATATATATATATATATATATATATATATAGTCCGGATCTTAAACTCACCCATTATCCAACTCACCCATTATCCAACTCACCCAAGCTCACCCTCTTTTAATGACGGAATTTATGATTTTATTTTATCATCTAACCGTCGTCTATACTTTTAGCGATAATATATGTTGTTCGTCGCTAAAAGTATAGACGACGATTGTATGACTGAACCGTCGTTGTGACGCCCCCAAAATAGGTATGCATCACCTATTCTGAGTAGCCAAATATATGGTATAGAATACAAATACAATCTTTAATATACAATAAGAGAGTTATGAGTTTTAATACAAATACTGTCTTTTAGACAATATCCACTCTCAGAATAAGTCTTCATTATATTTATTGTCACACTATTTAATGTAATAGTGAGGACTACTAATACTATCATCCCGGTCCATCACTCCGCTCCTCGACTCGTCCCAAACTATATTCTCATTTCTCGAAGAGAACAGTGAAAGAAAGGGTGAGCTCAACTAGCCCAGTAAGAAATGTTATGACTAAGATAATGCAGAATAAATTATCATTAGCCTTAAACAGTGTTAAACTGATATAATATAACAAACATCAAGTTTAACTGCAGCGGAACAAGTAATCCATTAAAAGAGTCAAGTAGAGAATAAAATCTACTATCTTTTATGATTTAAAAGGTTTTTCATCATTTTTATCGCTGGGACTCAGCTTAATAAATAATTCACATCATCGAATCACCCCTGCACTACGACCAATGATATTCTTTAGTATCACGATCACAATTATCCATGCACTACGGGCCAAGAATATTTGTGTATTCATTAATGGTTATGATCATGCCAACAACTGTCCATCAATGCACTACGGGCCAATGGAGACTTTTACCACATCATTTGTAACATTACTACCATGATTACAATCGAATAATCCACAGTCATAATCATACCAAGTCCATCTATGCACTACAGACCACAGATGACTTTCAAAAAAATATAAACACGAGGATGATGACAATGATATAAGAATTTAATAAAACAAGTTCAAGAATTAATTTATTCAGGAACTAATAACGTCTAAATTGTCAATATGATACTTCTTTGTAAAGTAAAATTCAAGAATGCTCAGAAGAATATTTTCATGAAAAGATATTGGATGAAGCGCAAATATCAAGGATATTCCACTAATTTCATGGAGTATAGAAGTCAAAACTTTAACCAACTGAGTATAATAAAGAATGGAATAACGAAAGAAATCATCATGCATGCGATACTTCGCATAGACATGTTATTCCAACAGAATAATAATAACGGAACCAGGTCAGGCGAAATTCGCACCGACAGGATGTTCCAACAGAATAATAAAGAATGGAATAACAACAGAAATCACCATGCATGCAGACTTCAGATGTACAAAAGTTATTCAACAGAATAATAATAACTAACTGTAGGGCAAAATTCGCCCGACGGGATGTTCCAATAGAATAATAAAGAATGGAATAACAATGAAATCACCATGCATGCGGTGCTTGATGTAGATAAAGTTATTCAATGAATACTAAATAACTAAACCGAAGTCAAAGCGAATACGACCGATGCGACAGGATGTTCCAATGTAATAATAAAGATGGAACCAGTCCGGTATAAAACGCAGCAGCATGTGATATTCTAAATGAATAATAAAGAATGGAATAATGGAAGAATTTCACGGTATAGGGTAGCTTAACGTACAAAAGTTATTCCAATGTAATAATAAAGAATGGAATAATGTAAGTTCTCTTCATGAATACAAAAGAAATAATACCCCTACCTTAAGAAGAAGAGTATTGGATATATGAAAGTAGTGAAGTAGCGAATACTTTTCTTCTTTCTCTCTATAGTTTATCTCTAGAGTTTGGTGAATTAAGTAAGAAATAATGAATGCATGAGCTTTATTTATAGAAAAATGGTGCATAGTAACTAACTCATTGAATCGGTCAGATTGATTTACTTTTAATATGACGGTTCATATTTAAAGCAAATTTTTTTAAATAAAATATAATATATTCTATTTATAATCTAATAAAACGAATAACTTTATGATTTAAAAGGTTTTTCATCATTTTTATCGCTGGGACTTAGCTTAATAAATAATCCACATCATCGAATCACTCCTGCACTACGGTCAAGGATATTCGTTAGTATCACGACCACAATTATCCAAGCACTACGGGCCAAGAATATTTGTGTATTCATTAATGGTCATGATCATGCCAACAACTGTCCATCAATGCACTACGGGCCAATGAGGACTTTTACCACATCATTTGTAATATTACTACCATGATTACATCGAATAATCCTCGGTCATAATCATACCAAGTCCATCTATGCACCATGAGGACCACGGATGACTTTCAAAAAATATAAACATGAGGATGATGACAATGATATAAGAATTCAATAAAAACAAGTTCAAGAATTAATTTATTCAGGAACTAATAACGTCCAAATTGTCAACATGATACTTCTTTGTAGAGTAAAATTCAAGAATGCTCAGAAGAATATTTCCATGAAAAGATACTGGATGAAGCGCAAATATCAAGGATATTCCACTAATTTCATAGAGTATAGAAGTCAAAACTTTAACCAACTGAGTATAATAAAGAATGGAATAACGAAAGAAATCACCATGCATGCTGTACTTCGCATAGACAAGTTATTCCAACAGAATAATAATAACGGAACCAGGTCAGGCGAAATTCGCACCGACAGGATGTTCCAACAGAATAATAAAGAATGGAATAACAACAGAAATCACCATGCATGCGGTACTTCGCATAGACAGGTTATTCCAACAGAATAATAATAACGGAACTAGGTCAAAGTAAATTTGCAAGCGAGGATGTTCCAACAGAATAATAAAGAATGGAATAACAATGAAATCACCATGCGTGCGATTAGATCGTATAGGCAAGTTATTCAGCGAGAATACTAAATAACGGAACTGTGTCAGCGTGTAATACGCTTGCAAGCGGGATGTTCCAACAGAAATAATAAAGAGCGGGAACGTGTCGGCATAAACGCATGTACGAGGATATTCCAACAAAATAATAAAGAATGGAATAACAGAAGAATTTCACCAAGTATAGGGTAGCCCGCGTATAGAGGTTATTCTAACAGAATAATAAAGAATGGAATAACAGAAGTTCTCTTGATTAATACAAAAGAAATAATACCCCCTACCTTAAGAAGAAGAGTACTGGATATATGAGTAGTGAAGAAAGCGAGTACTTTTCTTTCTTCTTTCTCTCTATAGTTTATCTCTCTAGTTTAGGTGAATTAGTAAGAAATAATGAATGAATGAGCTTCTATTTATAGAAAAATGGACTGCATAGTAACTAACTCATGAACGGTCCAAATTGATTTACTTTAATCTGACGGTCCATATTTAAAGCAAAATCTTTTAAATAAAATATAATATATTCTATTTATAATCTAATAAAATGAATAACTTTATAAAAGATTATGCAAACACTATGCAGGCACTATGCAAATACTATGCATAATAAAATATAATATATTCTAATTATTGTCTAATAAAGCAGATAACTTTATAAAAGTAACTTTTATATAAAAAGATTTTACTATTAGCCTAATAAAGCGAATAACTTTATAAAAGTATTTTGTTTTATATAAAAAGCTTTTACATTTTATTACATTAATAATACCAATAAAACAAAAAGCGGGTGGCTTATCACATAAATATCAATAATCAATCTTTGTGTGCTCTTTATGCAACCACGCCGTATTCTTCGTACTTTTACTACTCTGAAAGCGATTCAACAAGATTAATGGTAAACTTCCATAGTTATTTTTAATAAAATATTTTGTCGTTTTTCTCAATCCGACAATAATTTCGTTGTGGGGTCCACCAATGATTGTGTCGTTGTACGAATTTTTCTGTTAAAATAAATATTCCCCGACCAATCGAATATTATATAATAACTTGCGTACTTTGCAAAATTTATAAATATTACCCACAACTATAATATTATATCAAATTTACTCCATAATATTCAAAAATGATATTTATAGAAAATTCATCTTTATTTATAAAAGTTGGGGTCTTACAGTCGTCGAGTCCGTCGCTAAAGGGGGGTGAGCTCGGATAAGTTGGATAAGGGGTGAGCTTAAGATCTGGACTGTGTATATATATATATTCTAACAATATATATATATATTCTAACAATATTATTTTTCGTTTGAGAATGTCAACCGCCATAATAATTGATAAACTTTATAATAAGACAAGGCTCAACCGACCTCTTTAATCTATCTAATAAAATACAAATGATTTTGAATTTCCCTCTCATTCAATAAATTATCTGGGCCGTCCAAAGTTTGGGATAAATCACACCATCCATCTATCTAATAAAATACAAATGATTTTGAATTTCCCTCTCATTCAATAAATCATCTGGGCCGTCCAAAGTTTGAGATAAATCACACCATCCATCTATCTAATAAAATATAAATGATTTTGTGTGAGACCCCGAATTTTATGAAATAAAAGTATTCAATTTTTCTATTTTGGTAAATAGTTAAATTGATAAAAGTTTAAAGTTAAGGGTAATATGTGAATTTTTTTTTTTTGCAAAAGTAAGCAAGTTGATATAAAATATTCTTTTTGCTTGGAGAATATTCGATTAGTGGGAATATTCTTTTTGTCGGGGAATATTAATACGACCAATACAATCATTAGTGGACCTCACAATGTAATTATTGTCGGATTGAGAAAAACGATAAAAATATTTTATTAAAAAAATAACGGCGGAAGTTTTACCATTAATCTTTGTTGAACTACTCGGTAGTAAAAGTACAATAATACGCGTGATTGCATAGTAGCACACGGTATTGATTATTGATGCTTATGTGATAAGTCACTCGGTTTTGTTTTATTGGTATTATTAATGTAATAAAAATGAAAAGTTTTTTATATAAAAGCAGTAATACTTTTATAAAGTTATTCGTTTTATTAGGCTAATAGTAAAATCTTTTTATATAAAACAGAATACTTTTATAAAGTTATTTATTTTATTAGACAATAATTAGAATATATTATATTTTATTATGCATAGTGTTTGCATAGTGCCTGCATAGTAAAATCTTTTATAAAGTTATTCATTTTATTAGATTATAAATAGAATATATTATATTTTATTTAAAAGATTTTGCTTTAAATATGGACCGTCAGATTAAAGTAAATCAATCTGGACCGTTCATGAGTTAGTTACTATATGATCCATTTTCTATAAATAGAAGCTCATTCATTCATTATTTCTTACGAATTCCTTTGAAACTCTAGAGAGAGAAACTATAGAGAGAGTTCTTCTTCTATAATCTTGCGTATTTTTTAGAGTTTAAGAAAACTTTGAGAGTAGTGCAAGTTTTCTTGAGTGTATCACATACTAACGATTCCGAATCTTTGTTCTTTCAAAGGTAAGGGATATTATTTGTTGTACATGTATGGGGTATTATTTATTTTTTTGTATTCATGAAAAGAACTTACATTATTCCATTTTTATTATTACATTGTTGGAATAACTCAGATATCTGTATACGCGGGCTACCCTATACTTGTTAAAATTCTTTTGTTGTTCCATTTCTTTATTATTCCGTTGGAATATCCTATTCAGACGTTTTTTTACGTGGGACTGGTTCCGTCTTTACTATTCTTTGGAATATCCTCGTTTATGCATTTTCATGGGACTGGGTTCCGTCTTTTTTACTATCTGTTGAAATATCTCCATGCATGCGTTTTCTGCGTGGGACTGGTTTCGTATTTATTATTACGTTGGGAATAACATGTCTGCATGCGGTCTATATCGCATGCATGGTGAATCCTACATTATTCCATTCTTTATTATTACTGTTGGAATACTTTGTATATGTGGATTACATGTATGGTGAAACGATCCTTTGTATTTCATTCCTTGTTAAATTGTGGAAATGATCACATTTACGTGGATTATGATGAAAGTCATAATAAAAGCATTGGACTAATGAAAATCATGGGTATATGTGGTATTAGTAAGTGTTATGATGAGTTATGTTGGTTATTATGTGAAAACATGAAAGTTTCTTAGAAATAACAAAGGGTTGAAAAATCGATTTTTGGTGAAAATGGAACATGAAATTCAATTGACCATATCTCCTATTATATTTCAAATTTTTGAGTGTGGTCAAGTTCTAGAGTTAGGTCTATGAGTTTTGTAACTTATCCAAGTGGAATCTTTGAAAAGGTGTTGTAAATTTTCGTGTGGGTGATTTTTAGCAAAGTAAAAAAGCGCAAATTATGAAAAAGGTTCTTTGCCACGATTTTAAAAAAATTTTATTTGGCCACTTAATTTGTGAGAAAATTTCTGGCCTTTTGGGACATGAAAGTATATGGTATAAAGTACCTCTTGTCCAAAAATGAGCTCATTCCGACTTAAAATAAGCAAGTTATGACCATTTCAATATTTAGGTTTTTCCGACAAAAAATGCTATAGCCGGAGTTCTATAACTCCGATTACCATGAAATTTAACCTGGAAGCTCACGTTAACATGTGTAAGATCCTGCCAAGATTTGAGAATTTCTGGAGTTAACCGTGAGGTAGCTAATTTCTTAAGGAATTAATTAGAAATTGATTTTTGAAAAATAGTAAATGAATTTTAAAAATGTCAAGAAAAATATATGTTCAATATGAGACTATATTATGCTAAATCCCAGAAAAGAATAATTTTTGGGACTAATTTGGTATTTTACATGAAAATAGTTTAGCTACGAACATATGAGTTAAATATGTTATGTGGAGTTGAAGAATTGGTAAATAGGATTTTATGGCTTGGAAATCCTATATAAGGTATATGCAGATTTTTGATGAGTAATTTGATTATTGGTGATGAAATTTTATGAGTGTGACATTTTTGAATGATTAAATGCATTATTTGGAAAAGTGTAAACAATTAAATGTAATTGTTTATAAGTTTAAGAAGTGATTAAAATATTGTTATAGTATTAACAGTATTAGATTATGATTTTATTAAGTGATTGATAATGTCTGGATAAATTTAAAGTCTTTAATATTTATCCTTGATTTAGTTTGATTAATGCTTATAATATTGTCATCATCATCATATTTATATTATGTTGAAAGTCATTTGTGACCTGTAGTGCATAAATGGACTTGGTATGATTATGACCAGGGATTATTCGATATAATTATGACCGTAATGTTGCAAATGATGTGGAAAAAGTCCACATTGGCCCGTAGTGCATTGATGGACAATTTTTGGTATGATTATGGCTATGGATTCTCTTCGGCCAAGGGTGCAAAGAGGAATTGTTTTATAGCATGATCAGGACCGTTGATAAAAACACGATTATCTTTGGCCCGTAGTGCATGGATAATTTGTGGTTGTGATACTAATAAAAAAGTCCTCATTGACCTGTAGTGCATCATTGATGGACAATTTTTAGTATGATTATGGCTATGGATTCTCTTTGGCCGTAGTGCAAAGATGAATTATTTTATGGCATGATCAGGACTGTTAATGAAAACACGATTATCTTTGGCCGTAGTGCATGGATAATTCGTGGTCGTGATACTAAAGAATATCCTTAGCCTGTAGTGCATGGATGATTCGATGATGTGGATTAATTATTGAAATTTGAGTCTCAAAGAATGAAATATTAATTCATGGATGTGATAATAATAAATATCTTTGGCCGTAGTGCAAAGACGATTTAATGATTATAAGCAGGAATTGTGATTTGGTATAACCATGATTTTTGATGTTTCAGGTGATGAAAATTATCTTCATCACAGGTGCGAAGAGGAATTTAGAATCACAATTGTGATTATGAGTTATTCACATGATTGTGGATGGGGAATTGTTGATTGATGTTTACGGATAAAACATTATTGGTGGACTTTTAACATAGAGAAGATAATAGACCTTATGGTCTATTTGACCCTTCTAATGGATTGCTCGTTCACCGCAACTATGGTTGAAAAGTTTTATTATCATCGCCATATGTTCTAAATCTACGATTTATTATTGATGAAAGCTATTGATAATTTAATTATCTTTAGTCATGATATTCTTTCTTGGGCTAGTTGTGCTCACCCTTACCGCTTCACAATTCCTTTCGTGTAATAAGAGTGTAAGTGAATTGAGCGGGGTATTAAGAGGATTAGAACGATGGTCTCTAGCTGTGGAGGTTCTCCCTAAATAGTATAGAAAAGTGTGTTGTATTCTATACATCATTTAGTAGTTATATTTGGTAAATCAAATAGGGTGAGGCGAACCCAACTTTGGAAGGGTGTTTTGCCACTATCATACAAGAGGTCTAATGACATACAACCTCGTGTTCTCATAAGACATGGTTGTGCACATCCACTTCTTTGAATATATCTCTGAGCACTACTGTATGATCTTGGAGTTTATTTGAAACATAATTTTCACTTGGAGACAAGCGGAGATATTTATATGTCAAGAGAAGACTCACCATTGGAAAGAAGATGATAGTAATCTTCTTGTTTTTCTTTGGCGACTTTTGGGTCAACCAATGATAATTCTGTGGACATATGATATCTATCATAATCTAGACGCATGGCCTCCCATGTACGAAGGTTTCCTTGAGCATTTCCCAAAGATTTTAATTTCTAAAACAGTTTTTAACTATACTTTTATGTAAAGTATCATTGTAAGGTTGTGGTCGAGGTACCATGAGAGTTACATATATTTGTATTAAAACTCATAATTAACTGTGACGCCCCCAAATCTGTGTAACATCGATTACAGGACTTGATGCTCACGATACAACATACAACATCATCTATCTAAGTAAACTTTAACAATAATAATAATAATATTATATTGCCCATTACATAAATAGTCGAAATAACATCCCAAGTCTTTACAACCTTAAAACATACTGGAACTTAGTCTTAGCGTTTATCGCTACATTACACATATCTTGAAATAATTAACTTATTACATAACCATTAACATCACTTCATCTTGGACTTTCCCCTTGTCCTTGCCAGAACCCTCACCTTCTCACCCTTAAGCGAAAGGTTTAAGCAAGAATGAACACGAATTGCCCAGCAAGTATATACAGAAATTTGAAAACATACATCAGGTGTGAAAACAGTTGAATAGCTAAACCTCAGCAGTTGAAATGATTGTCAAGTGTTAAATAGGAACATCAAGAATGGAAATTTAAGAATTTTCAATATCATACTAAGGGTGTAAATACCACGAACATATTTTCTTTCATCAAAAATCATCAGACGGTTTAACAATCCAATAGGCGTAAAGCGATTCTCTGCAAAAGCACGCCAGTGATCGATCTATTGTACCCTACATTGTGCACAAGTATTAAGTTTTAAGCTGCATAAGCGAAATGGGACTATTTGCCCGACATCTATTTGCCCGTTTATTCGGGTTGTTCATCTTAGTAATCATGTGAGACCGCACCAAAGCAATTTGGATTGGTAAACATTTAATAACCGAAAGATTTGTTTTAAATCACTTTTCCATCAATAATAACTAACTAGGAAACAAAGGGCGAGAACACACTTAGAAACGATTCGATAATGAAATGAAATTTAAACATATGGCGATTAAAATAATAAGCGAATAATCATCGATAAGCTTGCAAGATAATTGAAGTTTGTATGACCTTTCAACGAAGAAACTTGCGAATAAATAACTAACACAAGTCAATACTTACCTCTACTGCGATAATTTTAGTAAGGATTTAATAAATACCCAAAAGAAATTACGGTTAGGAAACTTGCACGATAAGCCCGCTACAATTAACGCTAGCAATTAACCTTCACATAACCTAATCACATGTGTCTCGTTAATCACCATTCATACACAATCTAGTTTGAAGTATAAGGGTCTCTATTATTTTAATAAGATTTATTAAGTTAACTTGTATTCAAAACAATTCAAATACATATCATGTTGCATCACATAGGTCAAGCTTATTCAATCACATAACACATAGCCTCACATAGTTGAAGTGGTTCTCAAACTTCAAAACGAAAGAAAACAATTTCCTTTTTAATATTAATATGTTTATAAACTAATACTTAATTAAATACACTTTAAATTACACAAGCAGGTTGCATCTTAAAGGTCCAGGGGTTCAGTATGAAAATTTGGACAAAATAAAGTTTCTGAAATTTTTCGACCCGATGGGCAGGCAGGACCGGATCGGATCTTTACCGACGGCAGGCCAGAAAAATCTGCTCTTCTTTGCCTGAGAATTTTTTTTTAGCTCGATTCGAGCGACCTATTTTGCAATTTTATTCCTATCAATCTGTACATGATATGACTCTGAAAATTTGACACAATATACTCCATATAGCGTAGTATTTTAAAAAAATATCACATCCCAGAAAACAACAAGTTAAGACCACGAACAGGCTGCCTTGAAAAGCATGCCCGAACAGATTTCATACTTAGAAAAATTCTGGAAATTCCAGATTTCTGCAGATTTTTGTTGTGAACATGCTTGCTTACGATTTTCATATCTCACTCAATATAGCTTCAATCCGAATGAAATTTGGACAGTTTATACTTCATGCTACATACTATTTTACAAATTTACTATATGCACCAAACGGATTACCGAAGACATGATTTCAAGCGACCGAAAATTCTGAAAACTCATGCAAACTAGTTTAACCCAACTTTTGAGAAAATCATGATTTTGATTCTAGCATGCATGGATTTGATTCTTACTGTCCAGACCACATTTACTAACATATATACACATGTTACAACAATCAAACCCTCTAACTTTTCATGTTTTGATCAAATTAGCAACTAAGAGGCATTTTATCAAATAGTTAGCATGTATACATGAATTCTATGATTCTTTATGTAATAGTAACATGTTATATACCAAAATTTTCATTCTTATCATCCACATAGCAGTAATACGAAATCATGGCATCACCAAGCCAAAACAAAACATTTATCATAGTTATACATGCATTTTCACTATTTTCCTCAAGAACATACAAGTGGGTCTCATAGCTTACCTTGGTTGCGAATTCTTCTTGATTGGAGCTTGATAACCACCTTCCTTGCTTGCAAGATTCTCCAGAATTCGTAGCCCACCTTGAACCACTCTAAAACCCTCAATATTTTCTTCTCTTTTCTTTATTTTTGCTCTCTAATTAGAAAGTTGTTGTGAAAGGAAGAAGAGGCTTAGATGGAATGTATATACCTCATATATAGTGTAATGAAACTGAAATCTCCAGCCCATTACAACTCCCCCATGATCAGATATCATTACACTCACAATTCATTAGGCTAATTATGGGTAGGAGTTAAGAAAATGAAAGGTTTTTGTTTAATAACACAAGAGTAACCCCCTCTCCCTCAATAATCCTTATAGTACGTATACTCCCTCCCTTGTCCCATATAGATTGTCACAAGGACTCCCAGCAACTGAACTTTATGTAAATAAAAATATTATTTTAATCATTTAATCAATTAATAATCATTTTGACCATTTTGCCCCTCGTAGCAAAACGTGTTCGATACTTATATCGATTCCTACTAAAGTCGACGTTTCGGACGTCATGGAACTATTCGTTTCATCAAACTCAACTTCAAAAATTCGTAGTTGACTTTTCCCCAAAAAAGTCAATGGTTGACTTTTGACCAAAAAAGTCAATAGTGTGACGATTTTGTGGTTACTGATCTATCGACTAATTTCGACGTTCGGACTCAAAATCATGTCAAGGCGTCACTAAATTCCGCTCCGAACTCAAAGTCATGTTTTAAAGTCATCCCACGAAATTAATTAGAATTAATTTCATACTTATCCAAATTGAATAGTTGACTCAACTGTACCAACCATTCCAATACATCTTAACACATAACATATAATGAAATTAAATAATTCATTTATGAATAATTGTCACATAAGAATTTTACATAAGTTTGTTTATTGAAATTGTTAGATTACATAGAAATCTCGGATATTACATTAACTGTGATCGTATTCTATACGACAGCTCAACAGTTGTATAAATAAAGTTGTATTTGAATTTTGTACCATGTATCTGGCGACTCAGAATGGGTGATGTATACCTAATTTTGGGGGCGTCACATTTTGAATTTTCCGTTCACTCAATAAATCATCTGGACCGTCCAAAGTTTGAGATAAATTCAACCGTCCATACAGTGCCGGAGGCACGGGACCCAACTAGTATTATAATATTTCTACAACTTTGTAGTTGCAAAACAAAAATTTTAAACTTTATCTTAATAATATGGCATGTCATTTGTAGTAGAAATCTAATTGATTGTTTATATTTAAATTATAATCAAAGTGACACCTATTTTTTGGTTAAAGGTACAAAAAACCCCCTCTAATTTATCCCGAAATCCTAGTTAGCACATGAATTTTTTTTCTTCCAAAAGTACCTCTGACGTAATAAAACGTAGCTCAAATATATCTTTCTCGTTAAAAAAATGACAGCTACACAAAAAGATGTTAGTTTACTTTTGATGTGGCTAACACGTGGCAATATTTGATGATGTGTCAAATAATTAAAACAAAAATTGTTAATGTGACATCTGATGTGTATAAAAATAATATTTTATAATTTATTTATTATGTATATTTTATTAATAATTTTATTAAGTAAAAATGATTGTGTAGAATGACCCATTTCTTTTTTTGAAGTAACTATGTTTTATGTTAGTAATTATTTATTTTCAAACTTATTTTCTTAAGTAATGATCACATCAATATTTATTATTTAGTGAAATAAGTTTTTTTTTTCTGTTTTCTTATGCTACTTTCAGATTTCAATGTTGTGAACCACCACCACCTACTATCACCACTGGGACATCAACACCACCAACAAAATTCAGAACAAAACAAAATCCACCACCAACAAATCCACCACCATGCACTGTTGCCTCTCAAAATCACGCCATCAACAGATCCATTGCCACCACCACGAGATCCACCCGATCTACCACTACCTACACCTACCATTAAGGCGTTAACACAACCCACCATAACACCACCATAGTCAAAATAAAAAAAAGAAAAGAAAAGAAGATGGACGGAAGTCATCTACCGAAAAATTTCATCACCACCATCACCCATAATAAGATAAACCAGAACACAATAAAAACAATTTTAACAAGGCAATGAAATGAAATAAAGTAAAAGAAAATATAGCAGATCTGCATAGTTGTAGATCTGAAAAATGAAAAAGGGGAAAAAGATCTGCAGCAGATAAAACTCTCTTAAGCTAAATTTATATGGGTTTAATACAAAATATACAATAGCTTCATGTTGAATCTCTCTATATCTATAGGTGTGACAATCATAAAATCATTCATGATTCCTCAGAGCAACAGATACGAAAATTACCAAAAAAAATTACAAACTTATGGATCTATACTTTCTCCTAGTATAAAAGCATCATAATGGTAATCACCCCAAAAATGGAAGATAATAAGGAAAAAAAAAGAGACAGGACCAACATATTCCAAAGAGAGTGTTTCCGTTTCTTTTTTTCGATCTGTGTCCACATATATGAATAAAAGGAGATGAAATTATAACCTAAAATTTTATATTCAATTTTTTTTTTGTGAAAGTACAAAATATATAGGGAATTGATATTTTCACAAACTAATTTGATATTTCTACAATTGGGTCCCATTTTTAACTAAACCAACCTTTTGTGCAGTAAACTAACTATATTATTTAGTTCTTATGTCCAAATTACCCTCACTTGATAAATAACTAAACATCTAGTTGTTTAACTTTATTTGATTAGTAAGGTTACTCAATTGAATATATCTTTTATTTATTTAATTATGATAGTAATAATATTAATAATAAATAGAAAATTGTTAGAAAATAAGTGAAAAAAATTATTTACACATAAAAATTAGGATCTAAGCCTTTCTCCCATTAGGGAAAAAAAATTATTTTCAGAATTTCTATTATCATATCATATTACTAAAAAGTCTATAGACTTTCTAGTAATATAATTTACTAAATTAGTTAAGTACTAGTATTTGAATAAAAATAGTTAGTTATAAATCCTAAAATCTTCTACACCAACTAAACTCCATCCTGATTTTTATTAGTTTGTTTCTTTTTAATTTTCTTTTATCATGTCTATATATATATATATATATATCCTACAAGGTCTTGTCAAATAATTACGCTCCTCCTTCCTTCTTTCCTCTCTTGTGATACTTAGAATCGCACGAGTCGATTAAGCAATGGAAGAAAAAAGAAGCAATGAAAATATTAGTACATGAATAACATCACTCTCACTTAAATTTCTGCGAAAATTTTAGGACTATTATTTATTATTATTTTTTTAATTTCAAGTTTTGTTGTGAACAATCTACATCCGTTGCTTGTGGTACGTCTTTAGTCGTATGAACTTCTAGATTCTCTCGTGTGTGTGTGTATATATTGTGACGCCCCCAAAATAGGTATACATCACCCATTCTGATTCGCTAAATATATGGTACAAAACTTAAATACAAACTTCATTTATATAATACGACAAAATGTAACTGAGAGTTTTAACACGGATATGTCTTGTAGACGGTATCAAAACTCATATAAAGTCCTCATTACAATTATTATTACATTATTTCACATAATAGTGAGGACTACTAAAACAACCATCTGGTCCGTCACTTCATTCCTCGACTAATCCCAACTATATTCTAATTTCCTGAAGAGAACAATGAAAGCAAAGGGTGAGCTCAACTAGCCTAGTAAAGAATATTATGACTAAGATAATGCAGAATAAATTATCATTAGCCTTTAACAGTGTTAAACTGATAGAATACAATAAACAACAAGTTTAACTGCAGCGAAACAAGTAATCCATTAGAAGAGTCAAGTAGAGCATGATATCTACTATCTTCTATGATTTAAAAGTTTATCATCAATTTTATCGCTGAGACTCAACTTAATAAATAATCCACATCACTGAATTATCCATGCACTACGGGCCAAGGATATTCATTAGTATCACATCTACGAATTATCCATGCACTATGGGCCAAGGATGTGACACCCCCAAATCTCGGTACTTCATTACTTCAAGATTTGGTGTTCACGTAATCAAAACATTCATATCTAACTACCCAATTATAATAAATTGAATAATAAAAACCTACCCATACAAGATTACATTAATAAAACATTATCTCCCAGGTTCTCTAACCTTTAATACAATCATTCAAGTGCGGAAATAAAATTATTACATCACATCATAATTAAAAGTCTATCATCATAACGATAACGCAAAATTACAAGTCTTCATCACTTGTACATTTTTTCCTTTCCTTTGCTAGTTGTAGGTTTATCTACCTTCTCAACCATAGCTGCAATAAGTGTATAAATATGCAAGAATGAGCAAACAAAGCTCACTTGAGATAAGAATAAATATCTTTTACAACATTTGCCAAATAATAGGCTCAATAGAACTGAATAATATGTTCTATTAACATTTCAATACTTGCCAACTCATAGGCTCAATAGAACTGAATGATATGTTCTATTAACATTCTTAAATATACTACTGAGGGTTAAATGACCATGAACCATGTCCACAGTTATAAGTAATCTTTCAACTTTAACTTTAACAGTCATATGACTATAAGGACTCCACGTCTTAGGGGATCAATCTTTTCGTACAATGTATTGTGCACAACCATTTCAACGCTAAGCGTAAACCCCTAAACATAGGGTTGTTCATCTCAGTATTTAGAGTACAAGTCCGCACCAAAGAAAGTTTGGTTTGGATAAGCTTTCAAGGGTAATTGAAGTTTAATGATCATCAACTAGGGAACTAGTTGAATCAACAATGCTTGATAATACAATAGTTGTTTAATAACAACATAACTTAGAACATTTGAGAATCATAAATGAACTGATTCTACATATCTAACTCATGCTTGAAATAACTATAGAGCATAAGTATTCAATAGAATGAATAAAATGGTTAACCTTTGCTTGAACAGTAAAATAAGCTAAGGTTCGAGTCTTATAACATTAGGATAATATTCCTGAATGTACATTTAACTGATAGCAAGCTGGAAACTAAATACTTGCCCAACAATGTATTAACTCATACAAAGAATTAAACAGTTCAATAATAGAGATGAGAGTTCAAAACTACATTCATTATACAATAATAGAACTTAAGAAACTTGCTTAACTGTAAACAAGTTAAAATGAATCAATCTATAAGAATTTCCAATAACATTAGAGTTAGAGTTTGCTCGAATGAATTTTAGGAACAATTGATTTATTCAATAACAGTTAAGATATGAAGCTTGCTCAATCAAAGGCATGAAGTTATACAATATAACAATAGAATTAACTCAACGAAAGTGTAGAGTTAGAAAACTTGCCTCGAGTGTAAGCTAAAATATTAAAACTCACGTTCACCTATACACAATATTAAAACCACAACATCTATTAGACATACTAATATTCACTTTTCAATATAAAACACATTACTAACTAAACTTGTTATTTTAGCACAAGTCTTATACCACCATTTACATTTCAGAATTCCTAAGTGTTAATCATTATAACACTTAACTAACGTTCATTGTATAAACTAAGTTATCACATAATGTGTTTTTGATTTACTAATCATTTTTGCAACTTTGATCTTACTAACCACAATTCACTATGTTATGTTAACCTTAACATTACACTTTTAACATGCTAACATAATTTCAGACCATGCTAGGATGTTTCCCCCAAGTCTCGTAGAATAGCGAGAAGTCGAGAATCTCAAAATGGTGTATGGGCGCATTTTGCATGCCCATACATATACTTAGGATCAAGGTAGCACTTGCCTTGTACGAATATTGAAACAGACTTGAGACGCGACATGAATAATAGCCGACTTTAGCCCAACAAACACAAATTTCACCCAATAGACAGTAATATCAACATGTAAAATAAATATACAACTATCATAAACATGATTGCTCACATTTACAACCAATTAGAACAATTTAACACTAACTAAAGCTATTTTAATTTCTCAAAATTCATGTTTTTCATAAAAACTCCATTTTCTTGACATTCATCCTAGAAATCATCACTGTGAATTCATTAGTTGGCCAAATCATCTCATTCCAATTACGTTATGCTTATATCTCAACAAACTAGCATAAACAAACTTCAATTTACAATTTCACATACTAATTAGCCACTAGAATTGATACTTTTCATGAACATATGAAAATACATATAAACATATCGACAAAATTTTTCTCATCAGAAATCCAAAATTAGCATGCAATTATCTTCTTTGACATAAATTCTAGCATCATAAGCATGTAACCACAATTATTCAATTATCTAGCAATAATTCGAAGAGATGAAATTCATAGAACATGTAATTTTTATGCCATAAAACCCATATACATGTATATTATCACAATTATGACATACCTTTCAATTTGCTTGACAAAATTCTTGTAAAACACTCGAATGAATTATTCGTGAAAATTTCCTAGACTCTTCTCAAATTTCTCTCTCAAGTTCTTCTCTCTTTTCAAAGAACTAGGATAACGCAGAAACTAAAACAATGATAGTTATAATGGAAAACTAAACGCTTAATCCTTAATACGCTAAATTTAATAGATATAATGATTTATAAACTAATATATATTATAATTATATTATATTTATTATTTTATTTATTTATTTATTTTAAAAATCTAGAAATTCCAAAAGTCATAAGGCTTGTTTGGCAAACCCTTTAAATATTAAAGAATTAATATATTAAGCCTTGTTTGTTAAAACTAAATTAAAACTACTTTAATTTATTTTAATAACTCCTTACAATATAGTTATTTGTCACACTATATTTAATCAAGCTCTCATATTTATTTTAATTAATGCAAATCACAATTAATTAAATAAATCCTTTAATCACATAACACAATACAAATAATTAATCATTTAAATTGAAATATCAATATAATAATCATTTCCTTAATTCATCAATTATTTATTAAATAAATAATTAACTAAACAAAATTAAATCAGTTGAACAAAACAAAATTAAATCAATTGAACAAATATTTATTCAACGATAATCACATCCATTAAATATTTATATAAATTAATAAATATTTAATATTACATTTAAAATTCTGGAATGTTACATCATTCCCTCCTTAAAAGGATTCTGTCCTCAGAATCACAATTCAAAAAATTAAATCGTTACATTCTTCCCTACTTACAAAGATTCTGTCACCAGAATCGAAGACATGGATTAAACAAATAACTCAGGGTAACTTTTCTTCATTTCTGTAAGACCCCAACTATTATAAATAAAGATGAATTTTCTATAAATATCATTTTTGAATATTATGGAGTAAATTTGATATAATGTTATAGTTGTGGGTAATATTTATAAATTTTGCAAAGTACGCAAGTTGTTATATAATATTCGATTGGTGGGAATATTCATTTTAACAGGGAATATTAAATACAGCGGCACAATCATTGGTGGAACCCCACAACAAAATTATTGTCGGATTGAGAAAGCGATAAAAATACTTTATGAAAATAACGGTGGAAGTTTTACAGTTAATTTGTTGAAACACCGGTGTTGAAAGTACGATGTCTGGCGTGTGGTTGCATAAGTAGCACACAATATTGATTATTGATGCTTACGTGAGAAGTCATTCAAGTATTGTTCAATTATTGCTACAGTAATTATTAAGTGTTTTGTATAGTAAAATCTTTTATATAAAAAACTTTTTATAAAGTTATTTGTTTTATTAGACAATAATTAGAATATATATATTTTATTATCATATAGTTTATTAGGCTAATAGTAAAATCTTTTTATATAAAACAGAATACTTTTATAAAGTTATTTGTTTTATTAGACAATAATTAGAATATATTATATTTTATTATGAATAGTGTTGCATAGTGTCTGCATAGTGTTTTGCATAGTAAAATCTTTTTATATAAAACATAATACTTTTATAAAGTTATTCGTTTTATTAGATTATAAATAGAATATATTATATTTTATTTAAAAGATTTTGTTTTAAATCTGGACCGTCCGTTTAAAGTAAATCAATCTGGACCGTTCATGAATTAGTTACTATGCAGTCCATTCTTCTATAAATAGAAGCTCATTCATTCATTATTTCTTACGAATTCACTGAAACTCTAGAGAGAGAAACTATAGAGAGAAGAAGAAAAGTGTTCTGCTACTTCACTACTTCTATATCCAGTACTCTTCTTTCTAAGGTAGGGGTATTATTTCTTTTGTATTCATGAAGAGAACTTCTGTTATTCCATTCTTTATTATTACATTGGAATAACTCATATCTGTGAGCTACCCTATACTTGGTGAAATTCTTACATTATTCCATTCTTTATCATTATGTTGGAATAACTTGTGTCATCTGCAATTTTGCGTGCGTGGTGAGTTCCGCATGCATGGTGATTTCTGTTATAATTATCATGTTTTTTATCATTACATGACTGGTTTCGTTCTTTCATACATTGGAATATCACATTGCATGCTTTTTTATGACTGGTTCCATTATTTATTATTACGTTGGAACATCCATACATGCGTTTACGCATGACTGGTTCCTTTATTTATTATACATTGGAATAACACGCATATCATGCTATCTATCGCATGCTGGTGATTTCTTTTGTTATTCCATTCTTTATTATACTCGGTTGGTTAAAGTTTTGACTTCTATACTCCATGAAATTAGTGGAATATCCTTGATATTTGCGCTTCATCCGATATCTTTTCATGGAAATATTCTTACGAGCATTCTTGAATTTTACTCCACAAAACAGTATCATGTTGACAATTTGGACGTTATTGAGTCTAGGATAAATTAACTTATAAATCTTTAAAATTTATTATTGAACTTGTTTTATTGAATTATCATCATCCTCATGTTTATAATATGTTGAAAGTCATATGTGGCACTGTAGTGTATAGATGGACTTGGTATGATTATGACGAGGATTATTCGGTATAATCATGGTAGTAATGTTACAAATGATGTGGTAAAAATCTTCATTGCCGTAGTGCATTGATGGATGAGTTGTTAGCATGATCATGACCATTGATGAATACACGAATATCCTTGGCCCGTAGTGCATGGAAAATTTGTGGTCGTGATACTAATGAATATCCTTGGTAGTAGTAAGGGGGATGATGTGGATTATTTATTAAGCTTGAGTCTCGTGATAAAAGTAATGAAAAACCTTTTAAATCATAGAAGATAGTAGATTTTATTCTCTACTTGACTCTTTTAATGGATTGCTTGTTCCGCTGCAGTTAAACTTGATGTTTGTTATATTTTATCAGTTTAACATTGTTGAAGGCTAATGATAATTTATTATGCATTATCTTAGTCATAATATTTCTTCTTTGGGCTAGTTGAGCTCACCCTTTTGCTTTCATAGTTCTCTTGAGGAAATGAGAGCGTAGCGAGGGGACTAGTCGGGGAGCGAGTGATGGGTCGAGATGATTACATTAGTAGTCCTCACTATTCTATGAAATAGTGTGATAATAAATGTAATGAGGACCCCATTGAGTTTGTATATTATCTAGAAGACAATATTTGTATTAAAACTCACAGCTCATGTTGTATAATTAAGTTTTTATTTGTATTGTGTACCATGTATTTGGCGACTCAAGATGGGTGATGTATACCTATTTTGGGGGCGTCGCAGTTGGTATCAAAGCTTAGGGATATGATCCCTGGCTAAGATGTGAGACTAGAACTAGGAAGGGAGAGACGGGGAATTCCTTCGCTAGTATGACCTACCTAAGTTTATTTGGTATTTAATTGGTCGGTCAGAGTATAATGATAATATGTTACATGTCAATTGACCCTTGTTTTGTGGCAGTATCTAAAAATGACATCCGAGAATGTTGAGAATATCAATGGAGCACAGGAGACCGTTGAGTCACCACAAATCAACACCCAGGATAATGTGCATCATGAAGGCAATAATCCTCAAGTGAACAACAACATCGACCAAATGGCGAACGACGGAATGTTTAGGAGCTTTCTGTAATTCGTACAACATCAGGTAAGAGAGACTCCTGTCCAAAATGCAGGTGGAAACACTGGCAACTCTCGGACGGTCACCTTTAAATAGTTCAAGGAGCTGGGACCACCGGAGTTTATGGGAGAACCAAAACCACTTAAAGCAGAGACGTGGATAAAGCAGATCACCAAGATATTTGATGTCTTGGGATGCTCCTTCCCTTTGCCACCTTTATGTTTTGAGGAGAGGGTAGATTCTTGGTGGGAATCGGTAAAAGCGTACTCAACGCCGCTTTGAAGATGTCTTGGGAGAAGTTCAAGAACTATTCAACGACAAGTACTTTCCCAAAAGTATTTGTCACATGAAAGAGGTAGAGTTCATCAAGTTGAAGCAGAACAATATGGTAGTGTCGCGAGACGAAGCTAAGTTTGTCGAGTTGTCGGTTTGCGTCTCACTTGGTTGACAATGAGGAGAGAATGACGCGGATGTTTCTAAGAAGTTTGAAACCCGAGATACATCGATATCTAATTTCTCATAAAGCGTGTTTGTATTGAGATGTTGTAAATAGGGCTTCGATTATTGGAGCGCGATAATGAGTCAATGCAACCAAAGAAAGCAAAGCAAAATGATAATACCGGTGAGAAGCGATCATCGAAGCGGTGACAACAAGCGTGGAGGAATCAACAGTCGAAATGGTAACCACTTTGGTGGTAATTAGGGCCAAAACAATAAGAATGGACATTTCAAGAAGAGGAGATTCAACAATGATGGAAAGGCGTCGACCAAACACCCGTTGTTTGTTAAGAAGGAGAGCGACCACCTATCATATGCTTCAAATGCGGAGGGAGGGACACATCGGTCCAAGCTGCGCGATGATGCCGTCAAAGCATGTTATAATTGTGGAAGAGAAGGTCACCTAACCCGATTTTGTCGTTCACCAGAAGACAAGTTTTAGCTAGGATGGAGGCACCAAAGTAGTCCCTAGAAAAGTCAAAGTCGGTAGTGCAAGGGAGCGTTTGTAGTGACCTCCCAGAAAGCAAAGGAACACGAACGAGGTCATCACGGGTAAGCTTATCATAAACTGTAATGAAGTCTATACCTTATTTGATACCGGTTCTACCCATTCTTTTATTTCTCCTACTTGCGCTCAACGATTAAATTTGACTCCGGAGAAATTAGACTTTGACTTATCTGTGGAAACTCCGTTGGGAGAAACCTTCATTACATCCACTGTTTATAAGTCTTGTTTGGTTCAAATCGGTACCCTCACATTACCTGTCGATCTTATTTCATTAAAAATACTTGCATTTGATGTGATTCTAGGGATTGATTGGTTAACTACTCATCATGCAAAAATTGATTGTTTTTGTAAGGTTGTTAGCTTTCATATTCCTAACTAACCTATTATGCGAATTCAAGCAACCAAACCATTAAAATCAATCACTGTCATCTCAAGCCATAAAGCTATTCGTTTATTAAAAAATGGATGTCAAGCTTTCTTAGCTCATGTCACGGATCTAAACAAAAATACGTCTGTTTTGAATGATATTTCTATTGTTAATAAATTTCCTGACGTATTCCCTGAAGAACTTCCTGGCCTACCCCAGAGCGTGAAATTGAATTTTGTATCGACCTTGAACCCGGTACAAAACCCATTTCCAAAGCCCCATATCGAATGGCTCCTATTGAACTTCAGGAGTTAAAGACCCGACTGCAGGAATTATTAGACATTGACTTTATTCGTCCTAGTACTTCTCCTTGGGGTGCTCTATTCTATTCGTGAAGAAGAAAGATGGGAGTATGCGACTTTGTATTGATTATCGGGAGTTGAATCATGTCACCATCAAAAAAATAGGTACCCATTGCCACGTATTGATGACTGTTTGACCCGTTTGCAAAGAGCCAAATTCTTTTCAAAGATTGATCTTCATTTCGGATATCACCAATTAAAGATTAGAGCAGATGACATTCCAAAGGCGACTTTCGGAACTCGATGCGGGCATTATGAATTCCTAGTCATGTCTTTGGATTGACTAATGCTCCTCTTTGCCTTCATGGATATGATGAACCAAAGTATTCAAGGAATATTTGGATCACTTTGTGGTCGTCTTTATTGATGACATCCTTATTTATTCCAAAAGCCGTGAAGATCATGAGCAACACTTGAGGCTGATACTCCAAAAGCTTCGTGAATACAAGCTTTATACCAAGTTGAAGAAATGCGAGTTCTGGCTTGAGGAAGTAGCATTCCTTGGGCACGTAGTATCAAGTCATGAAATATCTGTTGACCCGGCAAAAATTGAAGCAATTCAAAGATGGGAGCAACCTAAATCAGTGACCGAAGTACGTAGCTTTCTCGGTTTAGCTGGTTATTATCGGAGATTCGTGGAAGGATTTTCTCTAATCGCTACTCCATTAACTTAGTTGACTCGGAAAGATACAAAGTTCGGTTGGAGCGAAGAATGTGAGAAGAGTTTTCAAGAACTCAAGAGGAGACTCATTTTAAAGACTGTTCTAACAATACCATCGGCTCGGAGGATTTGTCATCTCTGATGATGCTTCGGGCAAAGGGTTAAGATGTGTTCTCATGCAACATGGGAAAGTCATAGCTTATGCCTCAAGACAACTCAAAGAATATGAGAGAAATTATCCTACTCATAATCTAGAGTTGGCAGCTGTTCTCTTCGCACTTAAAATTTGGAGGCATTACTTGTATAGGGAAAAAGTGGATATCTTTACGGATCATAAAAGCCTCAAATATTTCTTCACTCAAAAGGAACTCAACATGCGACAACGACGTTGGCTTGAAGCATTGAAAGATTATGATCATACCATCCAATACCATCACGAAAAGCGAACGTGGTGGTGGCGCGCATTGAGTAGAGGATCATATCCAGAATGCGAGTGCGATATTATCAACATAAAGTCCCATTTTGTGTGACTTGCAAAGGATGGAGATAGAGTTAAAGACTCGAGGGACCCATGTGATGATGGAGAATATCTGAGTAGAGAACCGACTTTAATCGATAAAGTTAAAAGTCGCTCAAGCTACTGGACACTGGAGGCGATGCGTATGAGGAAGAAAGTGCAAGAAGGTGTTATGCCGGAAGCAAGAATCGATGAAGAAGGAATACTTCGAGTCAACTCCAGACTTTGTGTTCCTAACGACCCTGATTTAAAGTATAAAATCATGATGGAGGCGCACAACACACCATTTACAATCCATCCTGGGAGTACCAAAATGTATCATGATCTTCAACATACATTTTGGTGGGGCAATATGAAGAGAGAGATAGCGTTGTTTATCTCAAGGTGTCTAACGTGTCAACGAGTTAAGGCGGAGCATCAAGTACCAAAAGGTCCATTGCAACCACTTGAAATTCCAGAATGGAAGTGGGAGCACATTACCATGGATTTCGTTATCGGTCTTCCCAAAGTTTCTCAAGGCATAGATGCGATTTGGGTCATTGTTGATAGATTGACCAAGTCTGCTCATTTCTTATCGATACGAGAAACTTATACACTTGAACGTCTTGCTCGTATATACATAAACGAGGTTGTAAGATTGCATGGTATGCCAGTATCCATAGTTTCTGATCGAGACCCAAGATTCACTTCAAGATTTTGGGTTAGTTTGCAAAAATCTATGGGCACGGATTTACGATTTAGCTCGGCATATCATCCTCAGACGGATGGGCTATCAGAGAGGACGATTCAAACTCTTGAAGATCTATTAAGACTCTGTGTCCTTGACTTCAAGGGAAGTTGGGACAAGTTCTTACCATTAGTGGAGTTTTTCGACAACAACAGTTATCAAGCAAGTATTGGCATGACTCCATTTGAGGCGTTGTATGGAAGAAAGTGTAGTTCTCCAGTATGCTAGGATGCGGTTGGTGAAGCAACGTTGTTGGGACCAAAGTTGGTGCGTATGACTACGAAAAAGATTTAAACGATCCGACAACGTATAAAAACCTCACAAGATTGACAAAAGAGTTATGCTGATCTTCATCGAAAGGACGTGGAATTCGATATAGGAGATCATGTGTTGTTATGTGTTGCTCCATGGAAAGGAGTTACGAGATTTAGAAAGAGAGGAAAGCTCAATCCTCGATTCATCGGCCCATTTTAATCCTCGATCGAGTAGGAAGCGTGGCCTATAGACTCGCTTTCGCCAAATATGTCTCGTGTTCATAACATTTTCACATATCCATGTTACGTAAATATGTGGAAGACCTGAACCACATTATTGAGTTAGAACCGGATGAAATAGCGGAAGATTTGACGTATGAAGAGGTTCCTGTTCAAATCTTGGATAAAAAGGAACATATTCTACGCTTCAAGCTTATACCTCAAGTCAAAGTTTTGTGGAGAAACCACGATGTTGAGGAAATGACTTGGGAGTTAGAATCTGAAATGAAATCAAGGTATCCTTACCTCTTCGATATACCAGGTACGTACCCTAATTTCGAGGGCGAAATTTCATAAGAAGGGGAGGTTGTAAGACTCCAACTTTTATAAATAAAGATGAATTTTCTATAAATATCATTTTTGAATATTATGGAGTAAATTTGATATAATGTTATAGTTATGGGTAATATTTATAAATTTTGCAAAGCACGCAAGTTGTTATATAATATTCGATTGGTTGGGGAATATTCGTTTTAACAGGGAATATTCGTACAACGACACAATCATTGGTGGGCCCCACAACGGAATTATTGTCGGATTGAGAAAGCGACAAAAATACTTTATGAAAATAACGGCGGAAGTTTTATCGTTAACTTTTGAAACACCCGGTTTAAAAGAAATGCGATGTCTGGCGTTGGTTGCATAGTAGCACACAGTATTGATTATTGATGCTTACGTGAGAAGTCACTCGATTGATTGTTCAATTATTTCTACGATAATTAATGCATAGTGTTTTTCATAGTAAAATCTTTTTATATAAAATGTAATACTTTTATAAAATTATTTGTTTTATTAGACAATAATAGAATATATTTATTTTATTAATAGTGTTATTAGTTTTATTAGTTTTAATAGTAAAATCTTTTTATATAAAAGCAGAATACTTTTATAAAGTTATTTATTTTATTAGACAATAATTAGAATATATTATATTATATTATGAATAGTGTTGTTTATGTATAGTAAAATCTTTTTATATAAAACAGAAAACTTTTATAAAGTTATTCGTTTTATTATATTATAAATAGAATATATTATATTTTATTTAAAAGATTTTGTTTTAAATTTGGACCGTCCGTTTAAAGTAAATCAATCTGGACCGTTCATGATTTAGTTACTATACAGTCTTTTCTTCTATAAATAGAAGCTCATTCCTTCATTATTTCTTACGAATTCACTGAAACTTTAGAGAGAGAAACTATAGAGAGAAAGAAGAAAAGTGTTCTGCTACTTCACTACTTCTATATCCAGTACTCTTCTTTCTCTATGGTAGGGGTATTATTTCTTTTGTATTCATGAAGAGAACTTACATTATTCCATTCTTTATTATTACATTGGAATAACTTTGTATATCTGCAGGCTACCCTATACTTGGTGAAATTCTTACTGTTATTCCATTCTTTATCATTATGTTGGAATAACTTTATCATATTTTTATGCATATTGGTATCTTTCATTATTATGCATCATTGATTCGTTATTATTCCGTTCTTTATCATTACAGTTGGAACATTATTGTATTGAATATCACATGCGTGCTTTACGCATGACACGGTTCCATTATTTATTATTATACATTGGAACATCACATACATGCGTTTACGCATGACCGTTCCGATTATTTATTATTCATTGGAATAACTTGTCTGTCTGATCTATCGCATGCCTGGTGATTTCTTTTGTTATTTCATTCTTTATTATACTCAGTTGGTTAAAGTTTTGACTTCTATACTCCATGAAATTAGTGGAATATCCTTGATATTTGCGCTTCATCCAGTATCTTTTCATGGAAATATTCTTCTGAGCATTCTTGAATTTTACTCCACAAAACAGTATCATGTTGACAATTTGGACGTTATTGAGTCCAGGATAAATTAACTTATAAATCTTTAAAATTTATTATTGAACTTGTTTTATTGAATTATCATCATCCTCATGTTTATAATATGTTGAAAGTCATATGTGGCCTGTAGTGTATAGATGGACTTGGTATGATTATGACCAGGGATTATTCGGTATAATCATGATCGTAATGTTATAAATGATGTGGTAAAAATCTTCATTGGCCATAGTGCATTGATGAACAGTTGCTAGCATGATCATGACCATTGATGAATACACGAATATCCTTGGCCCGTAGTGCATGGAAAATTTGTGGTCGTGATACTAATGAATATCCTTGGCCGTAGTGCAGGGATGATGTGGAATATTTATTAAGCTGAGTCTCAACGATAAAAGTAATGAAAAACCTTTTAAATCATAGAAGATAGTAGATTTTATTCTCTACTTGACTCTTCTAATGGATTGCTTGTTTCATTGTGATTAAACTTGATGTTTGTTATATTTTATCGGTTTAACTTTGTTGAAGGCTAATGATAATTTATTATGCATTATCTTAGTCATAATATTTCTTCTTTGGGCTAGTTGAGCTCACCCTTTTGCTTTCATTGTTCTCTTGAGAAATGAGAGCGTGGCGAGGGGACTAGTCGGGGAACGGAGTGATGGTCCAGATGATTACATTAGTAGTCCTCACTATTCTATGAAATAGTGTGATACTAAATGTAATGAGGACCCCATTGAGTTTGTATATTGTCTAGAAGACAATATTTGTATTAAAACTCACAGCTCATGTTGTATAATTAAGTTTTTATTTGTATTGTGTACCATGTATTTGGCGACTCAAGATGGGTGATGTATACCTATTTTGGGGGTGTCACAATTTCAGATTCGAGTTCCCACGTTGCCTCTTCAACATTGTGGTTTCTCCATATCACCTTCATAGAAGGTATCACTTTATTTCTGAGCACTTGTTCTTTCTTGTCGACTATCTGGATAGGAACTTCTTCATAAGACAAATCTTTATCGAATTGCAATGGTTCGTACTCGATTACGTGCTTGTAATCAGGTTTATACGGTCGTAACACCGAAATATGAAAAACATTATGAATATTTTCCAATTCTGGAGGTAGAGCTATCTCATAAGCCACTTCCCCCACTCTTCGTAGTATTTCAAATGGTCCAATAAATCTTGGGCTGAGCTTTCCTTTCTTGCCAAAACGAATCTTCCCATTCCAAGGAGAAACTTTTAGGAAAACAAAATTTCCTACTTCAAATTCGCGATTCTGCCGGTGTTGATTGGTATACTTTTTCTGTCTGTCTTGGGTTGCTATCAATCTTGTCCTAATGAGTTTGACAACTCAGATTTGTTGTACGGTTTCTGCCTTAATGATTGGCGTTTCACCGACTTCATCCCAAAGACCGGAATGGAATTTCGCACTTTCTGCCGTACAATGCCTCGTAAGGTGGCATGCCGATGCTCGTGTGGTAACTGTCGTTGTAGGAAAATTCTACCAATGGTAAATGTTCATCCCAGCTTCCTTTGAAATCCATGATGCATGCTCTCAGCATATCTTCCAACGTTTGGATAGTTCATTCGCTTTGCCCGTCGGTTTGCGGATGGTATGCTGTACTCATTCGCAACTGTGTTCCAATACATTCTTGTAGTCTCTTCCAGAAGTTTGATGTGAACCTTGGATCTCTATCTACCACAATTGACACTGGAACTCCATGTCTTGACACAATCTATTTAACGTACAGTTTCGCTAGCTGATCAAGATTAAATGTAATCTTTATTAGCAAAAAGTGTGCAGATTTTGTCAATCTGTCCACTATTACCCAAATCGCATCGTATCCTTTCTGAGTCGTTGGAAGTCCTACCAAAAAATCCATTGTGATATGCTCCCACTTCCATTCCAGTATTTCCAACGGTTGAAGTAACCCGCTTGGTCGTTGATGTTCAGCTTTCACCTTCTGACACGTCAAGCATTTTGCAACGCATTCTGCAACGTCTCTTTTCATATTCGGCCACCAAAAATGACGCTGCAAATCTTGATACATCTTTATACTTCTTGGATGAATCGAATATCTTATGCTGTGTGCTTCAGTCAAGGTTTCGTCTTTAAGCTCTAGCACTACTGGAACCCAAATTCTTTCCTTGAATCGTAGTAGTCCTTCGGTATCGATCTTGTATTTTACATCACTACCGTCAATCACTTTCTCTTTGATTGTTTCACATTCTTTATCTTGTAGTTGAACATTCTTCACTTTGTCCACCAAAGTTGGACTGGAATCTATCTGAAATAGTCGTTCATCGGATTCCTTTGGAAATTTGATTTCCAACTCTAGCTTCGTCATTGCTGAAATAAGCTCCTTCTGAGTAGTTATCAACATCAACTTCTCCCGACCTTTCCTGCTCAAAGCATCTCGCAACCACATTCGCTTTTGGTTTGGATGATAAAAGATCTCACAATCGTAATCCTTTATCAATTCCATCCACCTTTTTGTCGCATATTCAGGTCCTTTACGTGGTGAAAATATACTTGGACTTTTATGATCATGTGTATATTTCACATTTCTCTCCATAGAGATAGTGTCTCCATATCTTGAGAGCAAACACTACTGCAACCAATTCCAAATCATGAGTCGGATAACCTTTCTCATAATCCTTCAGTTGTCTTGATGTATACACAATTACTTTGCCGTTCTGCATAAGAACACATCCCAACCCTTTATTTGAGGCATCACTATACACCACAAAATTTCCTGTGCTATCTGGTAATGACAACAGAGGCGCTATACTTAATTTCTTCTTCAAGTCCTGGAAACTTTCTTCACATTTCTCCGTCCAAACAAATTTCACAGTTTTCCTGGTCAAATTTGTTAATGGAGTGGCTATCTTAGAAAAATCTTGAATAAATCGTCTGTAATAACCGGCCAGTCCCAAGAAACTCCTCACTTCCGATGGTGTTCTTAGTTTTTCCCAATTTATTACAGCTTCCACTTTTGATGGATCCACGGAAATCCCATCTTTGTCAATCACGTGCCCAAGAAATTGCACACGATCTAGCCAAAATTCGCACTTAGAGAATTTCGCGTACAACTTTTCTTTTCTTAGTGTTTCCAATGTCAAACGTAAGTGTTCCACGTGTTCTTCTTGAGTTTTGGAATACACCATAATGTCGTCGATGAATACCACTACAAACTCGCTTCTAAGAATGGTTTAAACACCCTATTCATCAAATCCATGAATGCAAAGTGAGTGCATTGGTTAAACCAAAAGACATCACCGTAAACTCGTAATGTCCATACCGAGTTTACAATGCCGATTCGTGGTATATCCTCCTTCCTCACTTTCAATTGGTGATACCCACTTCTGAAATCTATTTTCGAGAAGTATTTAGCACCCTTCAACTGATCAAATAAGTAATCTATTCTTGGTAATGGATATTTATTTTTAATAGTGACTTTGTTTAATTCTCTATAATCAATGCAAAGACGCATTGACCCATCCTTCTTCTTTACGAATAACACTGGCGCTCCCCACGGTGATACGCTTGGTTGAATATACTTCTTGTCTAACAATTCTTGCAACTGTACCATCAGTTCCTTCATTTCTACTAGAGCCATTCTGTTTGGGGACTTCGATATCGGTGCTGTCCCTGACACTAAGTCGATCATAAACTCAATTTCTCTGTCAGGCGGAAGTCCTGGCAAATCCTCTGGAAACACATCCTCAAATTCCCTCACCACTGGTATCTCTTCCAGTTTCACATTCTTCTTCTGAGTATCGACTATGTAAGCTAAATAGCCCACACAGCCTTGACCCAACAATTTCTTGGCCTGCATTGTGACGACCCGAAAATTCGGATCGTCTAGAATTTAGGTTTAAAGAATTAGTTATTAATAAAACTAATTTTTATTAATATTATTCTATGCTATGTGTTTATTAATCGTTCTAGAACCTAGGATGATTATAAGTAGGGAGTATTCTGGCTATGAACTAGATTGAACGAATAAGAATTTTCAAGACGAAAATAAAATTTTTCCGGGAACAAAATATTTTTCGGGGAAAAAGACGAAATAGGCACTATTCATCCGTTTCTGCTAGGAGATTTATTTTGAAATTCCGAGAAGTTATCGATTACGTAAAATGTTGAGACGTGATGGAATATTCAATAATATTTCAGTTATGGAAAAAACGAAGTTTTCGCCTGCGGACTCAAAACCTAAGGGTTAGGAAAAGTGAGTTCTGACAATTTAATGTTTACGTATAATAATTAGGGTTATTATGTGAGGAATACGAGTATAGCAAGAAGATTAGTACGACGTATAATACGAATATCGTACGAACTATATATGAAGAAAATACGAGAATACGAGGATAAGATGCGTAGAATACGATTAGTCTTAATGAACTTTGAGTTCATGGACTTTGTAGAATCTAATTGGACTTGGATTATGTCAAGCCCAACGCTTTGTGAAATCAAGCCCAAGATAGGCCCAATAAGAATTAGGGTTAAGGCCCAAACCAAGAAAAGAAACCGCGGATCGAACTGTTGGGTAAACGGATGGGTAAAACCAATGGGGCAACCCATGGGGTGACCCATGGGCAAAAAGGGGCGGCCACTTGGCCACCAAGTAGGGTGGTGGCCAAGTAAACTTGGTGGCTAAGTTGTTGGAGGAGGTGGGAATAGTAAGGAGGTGGGGGGTGAAATGACTAAAATGCCCTTAGTCTTGATTTTCTATAAATAGGAGGCTTAAGCTCATTTGGTTGGATTTTGAAAATCCCAGACTTGAGAGAGAGAGAGAGAAGTCGGATGGGAGGGAGAAGGAAGAGTGTGAGTATGAATGATCGGATCGAAAGTGATCGTGTAATAACAAAGCTTGCAAATCGCAGGCTTTGTATAAAGGAAGAGGATTAAAGAAGAACGGTAATCCGAACCCTAGTTTCTTCTAATATTTTCTTTAAGTTTAATATGTTTAAAACATAGCTTTATGAGAATAGGGAGAAGATGATCTTAGAAATAATTTCATATGGTTGAAATCATGAGAATAGAGAGATAAGAACTTAGAAATTTAGTTAATAAATTTCTTAAGGAAGTATAATATTCGTAATGAATTAGAATGATTCGAGTGAATTATATGAATAAGTAGGTGAAATAAGTACGGAATGATGTTCTATAACATCAAATTCCAATAAAAAGTGAAATCATAATCCAAAATATCGATTAAAATGAAGAACGAACGAAGAACACGGGAAGAACACGAAGAACGTTGTTGATGGACAAATTTAAAACCATCGTAGGATAATTGTTGTTGATGGACAAGTTTAAAACCATCGTGTATAAGTTAGTTGCTTCTTGCTTGGTTAGGATCAGTAGAAACGTTTATGAAGAACGGATTAAAACTTAGCTATAACGAAGTTATGGCGAAAATTTCGTAAAAGACAAACGAGAATTTGAAGGTTAGTAAATGAACCCGAGTGGGTAGGGTTTCATAAGAAAGTAAGAGAACATAGAAAACGTGAGTCGTGGACTCAAGAACGAATTATTTTCTAGTTCGGATGACCGAATTACGGGCGAACGAACGAAGAACGTTAAAAATGTAAAATGAACAAAGGGTGAAGATCAAGCCAATCGAATGGCACGTTAACGGATTTATGATGAATTTCTGCTCGAGGGGTATTAAAGTACGTAAGATAAGGAAGAGAATGGCTTCGAAACGACCTCGTTCCGAGTTATAACGAAGGAGTTATGAGATCGGGAAATGAGCGTCTCAAAAATTTATTTAACACTTAGAGAAATTTTCTAGGGTTAGGGCTTGGCGTCGCGGCGCCAGTCATGCCTTGTAGAGTGGCGCAGCAGTGCCAGACCGGGGGCCGGGTTCTTCAAACTCCCGCCGCGGCGCGAGAGATAATGTAGGGAGTGGCGCCGCAGCGCCAGTGTTGGGAAAAAGCCAGAGATGAGCTTTTAACTGCTCAGCTCTTGGGGGAAACGTAAGGGAGGATAAAGAATATAATATTCTACTAATGTAACACTTAATCAAGTGATGTAAACCTTTATTAAAGGTTGAACATATAGATTAAACAAGATTAAATGATAAAGAATATAAACGCGGGTTACGTAAATGTCAAGGGGCCGTATATCCTATGAATGGGCGAGTGATTCCGTAGAGTCGCGATGAACGAACGTGAGGGATTGCTATGGTTGTGATTCCTTAGACGTTAAGTGACAAGGGTAATGAACATGGGGTTCGTATAATGGATAACGAAAGTAAATAAGAGATGAATTATCAAGAAAGCCGTAAGGAATAAGAAATTGACTTAATCGAACATTATAGTTTAATAATTCGTATAAGTTAAGAGAAGTTAGGTTGTGGTACAATCGTAACTTTGATGGTTGACACATGGGAGTTGGGCTAAACAATTCCTTCAGAGAGAGCGAAGGTATATCTAAAGCGGCAACGATCTAACTCACCTGTGATGGCGGTGTAGATGAGAGGCAGGAACTTGTTTGTTGGTTGTTTGTGGAAAACCACTCAGAGTACCATATGGACTACTAGCAGGGAAATGATGTGTGTTGAGTCTTAGAGAAATTATAAGAAGAAGATAAGAATATAATCGTCCAAGATGATGAACGTTGAGTAAGACATCTCCGTATGTCACAAAGCCGTAAACTAGTGAAGGAAGTTAGTCGCGTAAACTTATATTGGAAGAACGCGAACCCTAATAAGTAAAGTTAAGTAAACCCATGCGTAATTTAAATATATGACTAATTGGTATTTATGTTTTCTCCTTATGTGTTATATAGGAATTGCAATGAGCAGTTCAGCGTAAGCTGTAGCTGGGCGTAAGGCAAGTTTCCTAACTTCATTCATATTACATGAATGCTAGTTTCTTAAACTTCTTAGATGTTGTACTTGAGAAGTTCTGTCTATGTGTGAATGTGCGATATTTGTACAATGTGGTAGAACGTATGAGGCCTTGAGCCACAAATTGAACACTTCGGTGTTTCTATGATATGCATTGTTTTGTAATTGAGTTGTTCAATACAAGTATGTTCTGTTTATACATGAACCGTTATTGTTAAGTCTGTGCTATTGATTCTAGCCAGATAGGATGTGTATTGAAAAAGGTAGAAGAATGAAAGTATTTCAAAGTAACAATGACTGATGTTTTAAGTTAATAGGAATCAAGACTATTCCTATTATTCAAGCTGCTTCATAACCTTTGTTCGGTTATAGAAGTTTTAAAGAAATGTTTTAATTCTGAAGTTGTTTGTTCAACTGTTATGACTTGGTGGGCAATTGAATGCTCACACTTGCTTTAAATGAAAAACAATTTTCAGCGGACACGGTTAACAGAACTTATGGATCTCGTAAAGATCAAGCTGACGGTATCTAGACGATTTGTCATTCAGAATGTGAAGAAGCGAGAAGATCAAGTGAGGACTTGTAATGTAGAAATAAGAAATTGAATTGTAGACTAATTTAATGAACTATTATGTATCCTTGGTGGCGGATAAAAGTTACTCTTGTAAGATGAAATGAATAATGTATTTATTATTATTTGTAATGAAAAAAGGTTATAAGGTTTCCAGAACCAGGGATTTGAGAGTGTATGTCGTTATATTTTAGTATATAATGATGTATGTTGGATGAATGATGTACTCGTGACGCGTCTGGAATCGGGTGTGAAGATAGACCGGATTTGAGGAGTTTTCAAGTTGGAATCAGAGCTGATAGGTTATAAACCTTAGGTAGGAGTACCTAAGACTATAATCGTAGAGAGAAGGATAAGAGGATCACCACGTGATCATAGTGACTCGTAGTATCAGATGGGTTGTTAAACAATGAATGAATTATAGCTAGTGCTATGAATGAAAGGTACTATATAGTAGTACGGGAAGAAGAGCTTAGATTGAGTTATGAAGGATAGTATATGAATTAAAGAAAATTTGTATTAAGTAGAGAGAGATTTAGAAGTTGTAAAATTCTAATTGAGGACTCATGTGATAGCTGAGTTGTATAAACCTTTGTTATGGGCAGAGGTTTGTGCTTGGTGTAACAACTGCTTAGCTTATTACAGTGATAATCATTGGGATTGGTCGCGCTTTCAATATGTATATGGCGAGAAGGTGAATCTTTTCTCATGTATATAATTGATAGGTAGAGAACGATAAGGTAGGTGCGAGTTCTTGAAACTCATACTTATGGTAAGTTCATGACTCATAATAATATGGTATGTTTTTGAGCGTCTCGTGAATGGACGCTTATAGTGCATGCGGATGTTCTTAAACTCATATTATTGTGGAAAGTTCTAAACTCATAATGTGTGGTAAGTTGATGGGTACATACTAAGGAATAGTAATGTTAGACTAAAAATGAGTTGTTTTCAGTAGGCTTAGTATTGAAGGTGCTAGAGAAGATTAAGTATTGTCGCAGTAAGATAATGAAGGAAGATGGAGAAATAGGATATTCTAAGTCATCTAGCTATGATAGATTTCGAACTTTATTGAACTCGTGCTGATATGTACATTTTGAAAAGGAAAGAATTGGTTCAACTTTTGGAATATATAGAATTTTTAAAAGAGCTATTCTTGGTATGTCTATGCTAATTGTTTCGGCTAGACAGAAATTGATTTAAAATATTCAAAATGAATTTATATCATCTGTGCATTTGATGCAAGGATGGTAAAAGGATGGAGTTATTAATGCAATTGAACCTGGTGTTGGATGTGATCTTAGGATCAACAACCCGCTATGGTATGATGTATAAAGATGAAGTCACAAAATGACGAAGTCCTCAACGTACTGTGAAAAGTATGGTATCATGACGTCATAAACCGTTTTGATGTATTGCGAAAAGAATTTAAAGAAGTAGTCGATGTCAATTGAGTTGACTAGACGAATGTTGCACGTTGATATCTAATTTATTGGTATGGTTTAAGCTAGTTGATTCGGCTAGACAAATAGTATGTAAACTAATGATTTAGTGCGAGGAGAACATGGAAGAGGTAGTTACTTTCTTTGTGATTGTAACCGTAATGGCCAGTTAAAGAAGGGCTTTGGCGAAATCTTTGTTTAACCTAGTAAGAGTTCATGGTCGATTTGACCCCTCAAGCAAAAGTATGAAACATTTTAAGAGGAAATTTTATATTCCTCGTTATTCATCTAACTTCATGATTCTTGATAGGTTATGGGGGTTAGGAATGAGGAAAGATAAGAACTCCGTTGAAGTGAAGTTGAGAAGAAAGGTAGGCTAAAATTTTGAGGATGAAATTCTATGAAGAAGGGTGAATGTGATGACCCGGGTAAGGGGTGGTTTTAAAAAATTCGAGGACGGAATTTTTATAAGGAGGAAGAATGTGATGACGACGAAAATTTGGATCATCCGAATTTAGGTTTAAAGAATTAGTTATTAATAAAACTAATTTTTATTAATATTATTATGTGCTATATGTGTTTATTAATCATTCTAGAACCTAGGATGATTATAAGTAGGGAGTATTGCAGCTACGAACTAGATTGAGGCGAATAAGAATTTTCAAGGCGAAAAAAAAATTTTTGGGAACAAAATATTTTTTTGGGAAAAAAGGCGAAATAGGCACTATTCATCCATTTACGCTTTAGGAGATTTATTTTGAAATTCCAAGAAGTTATTGATTACGTAAAATGTTGAGGCGTGATGGAATATTCAATAATATATTTAGTTATGGCAAAAGCGAAGTTTTCGCTGCGGACTCAAAACCTAAGGGTTAGGAAAAGTGAGTTCGAGAATTTAATGTTTACAGTATAATAATTAGGGTTATTATGTGAGAAATGAGGAATACTAGTTATTATATAGTATAATAAGAAGATTAGTATGACGTATAATCTGAATATCGTCTGAACTATATACGAAGAAGAAAATACGAGACTACGAGGATGAGATCGTAGAAATCGATTAGTCTTAATGGACTTTGAGTTCATGGACTTTGTAGAATCTAATTGGACTTGGATTATGTCAAATGCCTTTGTGAAATCAAAAGATAGGCCCAATAAGAATTAGGGTTAAGGACCAAACCAAGAAAAGAAATCGCGGATCGAGCCAGATGGGTAAGCGGATGGATAAAACCAATGGGGCAACCCATGGGGTGACCCATGGGCAAAAAAAATGACAATTGGCCACCAAGTAAGAGTGGTGGCCAAGTAAACTTGGTGGCTAAGTTGTTGGAGGAGGTGGGAATAATAGTAAGGAGGTGGGGAAGTGAAATGACTAAAATGCCCTTAGCCTTGATTTTCTATAAATAGGAGGCTTAAGCTTATTTGGTTAGATTTTGAAAATCCCACACTTTGAGAGAGAGAGAGAGAAGTCGGATGGGAGGGAGAAGGAAGGCGTGAGTATGAATGATCGGATCGAAAGTGATCGTGTAATAGAAAAGCTTGCAAATCATGAAAACTTTGTATAACGGAAGAGGTTTAAAGAAGAACGGTAATCCGATCCCTAGTTTCTTCTAATATTTTCTTTAAGTTTAATATGTTTAAAACATAGCTTAATGAGAATAGGGAGAAGATGATGTTAGAAATAATTTCATATGGTTGAAATCACGAGAACAGAGAGATAAGAACTTATAAATTTAGTTAATAAATTTCTTAAGGAAGTATAAGATTCATAATGAATTAGAACGATCCGAGTGGATTATATGAATAAGTATGTGAAATAAGTAAGGAATAATGTTCTATAACATCAAATTCCAATAAAAAGTGAAATCATAATCCAAAATATCGATTAAAATGAAGAACGAACGAAGAATACGAAGAACACGCGGAGAACGTTGTTGATGGACAAATTTAAAACCATCGTAGGATAATTGTTGTTGATGGACAAGTTTCGTGTATAAGTTAGTTGCTTCTTACTTGGTTAGGATCAGTAGAAACGTTCATCAAGAATAGATTAAAACTTAGCTATAACGAAGTTATGGCAAAAATTTCGTAAAAGACAAACGAGAATTTGAAAGTTCGTAAATGAACCCGAGTGGGGGGGGTTTCATAAGAAAAGTAAGAGAACATAGAAAAGCGAGATTCGTGGACTCAAGAGCGAGCGATTTCCTAGTTCGGATGGCCGAATTACGGACGAGCGAGCGAAGAGCGTTAAAAATGTAAAATGAATAAAGGGTGAAGATCAAGCCAATCGAATGGCACGTTAATGGATTTATGATGAATTTTACGCTTCGAGGGGTATTAAAGCACGTAAGATAAGGAAGAGAATGGCTTTGGAACGACCTCGTTAGAGTTATAATGAAGGAGTTATGAGATCGGGAAGTAAGCGTCTCAAAATTTATTTAACACTTAGAGAAATTTTCTAGGGTTAGGGGGCTTGCATGACGGTCATGCCTTGTAGAGGATGCAATTGTAGTCTTGAGGTAGCCGTAAACTTCTGAAAACTCAGCGTGGCGTGCATGTGACGAGAGATAGAAAGGAGGGAGTGGCGCCACAGCGCCAGTGTTGGGAAAAAGCCAGAGATGAGCTTTTAACTGCTCAGCTCTTAGGGGAAACGTAAGGGAAGATAAAGAATATAATATTCAACTAATGTAACACTTAATCAAGTGATGTAAACCTTTATTAAAGGTTGAACATATAGATTAAACAAGATTAAATGATAAAGAATATAAACACGAGTTACGTAACCGATATTCGGGGACCGTAGTCGTGATGTACGAACGTGAGGGATTGCTATGGTTGTGATTCCTTAGACGTTGTGCGACGAGGGTAATGAACATGGGGTTCGTATAATGGATAACGAAAGTAAATAAGAGATGAATTATCCAGAAAATCGTAAGGAATAAGAAATTGACTTAATCGAACATTATAGTTTAATAATTCGTATAAGTTAAGAGAAGTTAGGTTGTGGTACAATTGTAACTTTGATGGTCGACATATATAGAATTTGGGCTAAACAATTCCTTCATAGAAGCGAAGGTATATACGAAATTGGCAACTGATCTAACTCACTGTGATGGCAGTGTAGATGAGACGGAAACTTATTTGTTGGTTGTTTATGGAAAACCACTCAGAGTACCATATGGACTACTAGTAGAGAAATGATGTGTGCTGAGTCTTAGAGAAATTATAAGAAGAATATAAGAATATAATCATCCAAGATGATGAACGTTGAGTAAGACATCTCCGTATGTCACAAAGCCATAAACTAGTAAAGGAAGTTAGTCGCGTAAACTTATATTGCAAGAACGCGAACCCTAAGAAGTAAAGTTAAGCAAACCCATGCATAAGTTCAATATATGACTAATTGGTGTTTATGTTTTCTCCTTATGTGTTATATAGAAATTGCAATGAGAAGTTCAGCGTAAGCTGTAGCTGGGCGTAAGGCAAGTTTCTTAACTTCATTCATATTACATGAATGCTAGTTTCTTAAACTTCTCAGATGTTGTACTTGAGAAGTTCCGTCTATGTGCGAATGTGCGATATTTGTACAATGTGGTAGAACGTATGAGGCCTTGAGCCACAATTTGAACACTTGATTGTTTCTATGATATGCATTGTTACGTGATTGAGATATTCAATACAAGTATGTTACTGTTTATACATGAACCGTTATTGTTAAGTAAGTCCGTGCTAATGATTCTAGCCAGATAGGATGTGTATGAAAAAGGTAGAAGAATGAAAGTATTTCAAAGTAAAAATGACTGATGTTTTAAGATGATAGGAATTGAGACTATTCCTATTATTCAAGCTGCTTCATAACCTTTGTTCGGTTATAGAAGTTCTAAAGAAATGTTTTAATTCTGAAGTTGTTTGTTCAACTGTTATGACTTCTTTGGGCAATTGAATGCTCACACTTGCTTTAAATGAAAAACAATTTCAAATGAACAAGGTTAGAAGAACTTAAGGATCTCGTAAAGATCAAAGTGGCGGTATCAGGACGATTTGTCATTCAGAATGTGAAGGAGCGAGAAGATCAAGTGAAGACTTGTAATGTAGAAATAAGAAATTGAATTGTAGACTAGTTTAATGAACTATTATATATCCTTGGTGGCGGATAAAAGTCACTCTTGTAAGATAAAATGAATAATGTATTTATTATTATTTGTAATGAAAAAAGGTTATAGGTTTCGAGAACACAGGATTTGAGAGTGTATGTCGTTATATTTTAGTATATAATGATGAATGTTGGATGAATGATGTATCAGGACGTGGCGTCTGAAATCCAAGGGTGTGAAGGTAGACCGGATTTGAAATGCTATAAGTTGGAATCGAAATGATAGGTTATAAACCTTAGGTAGGAGTACCTAAGACTATAATCGTAGAGAGAAGGATAAGAGGATCACCACGTGATCATAGTGACTCGTAGTATCAGATGGGTTGTTAAACGATGAATGAATTATAGCTAGTGCTATGAATGAAAGGTACTATGAAGTAGTACGGGAAGAAGAGCTTAGATTGAGTTGTGAAGGATAGTATATGAATTAAAGAAAATTCGTATTAAGTAGAGAGAGATTTAGAAGTTGTAAAATTCCAATTGAGGACTCATGTGATAGCTGAGTTGTATGAACCTTTGTTATGGGCAGAGGTTTGTGCTTGGTGTAACAACTGCTTAGCTTATTACAATGATAATCATTGGGATTGGTCGCGCTATCAATATGTATATGGCGAGAAGGTGAATCTTTTCTCATGTATATAATTGATAGGTAGAGAACGATAAGGTAGGTGCGAGTTCTTGAAACTCATACGTATGGTAAGTTCATGACTCATAATAATATGGTATGTTTTCGAACGTCTCAGCGAATGGACGCTTATGGTCTGTCTGGATGTTCTTAAACTCATATTATTATGGAAAGTTCCTAAACTCATAATGTGTGGTAAGTTGATGGACTGTACTAAGGTATAGTAATGTTAGACTGAAAATGAGTTGTTTTCAGTAGGCTTAGTATTGAAGGTGCTAGAGAAGATTAAGTATTGTCGCAGTAAGACTGTAAGACCCCAAATAATTAATAAATGAAATTTAATTTCCTCTAATTATTATTTTGAAATAGTAAGGGTTGATGTGATTAATGTGGATAGTTATGAGTAAAATACGCAAATATTTCTAAATAAGCAAGTGGTTATAAAATATTCATTGTTGTCGGGGAATATTCGTTTGGTCGTGGAATATTTATCTTTGTCGGGGAATATTAAATGCATTGGTAGCAGACAGATATGTGTGGGCCCCATAACTTAAAGCGATTGGAGGAAGAAAATGACAAATATAAGTTGTTTAAAAATAACTTGGCGTAGTTATTCTGAATTTACATTGTTGGAATACCCGGTGGTTAAAACACGATGAATGGCGTTGTTGCACAAGAAGATAGCACAGTATTGCACCAATTATTGACTCTTACGTAAGAAGGCACTACTCAATAATGGTTACACGATAATTATTATTCAAAGATTTTATTTTATTGGTTCAATAATTGTTGCGTTGATATTTTATATTCTTTGTTGTTTCAATAATTGTCATTACACAGTATTTTTCATTATCGAAGCAATAATTCATATTATCTGAATAATATTATTAGATAACATTATTGGCAATGTCTAGAAAGTTCCGTCTAAGGAGAGGTTTGGTCACCTAATTGCGCGCCAGTAAGGAGAAATTCTTATTGAAAGCCCCCTTCACAGGAACCGCACTCGTTTGTCAATATTGTGATTCTCAGTAATATTATTTGTGAATAATTAATTATTGATTCATATGATGAGGAAAATATTGATTTTATGTGGATATAGATGAGAAAATTTTAATATGACAATTGTTGAAAATTGAAATTTTATCTTTTACGATAAAATAATTCATTTAAATATATATTATTATATTTTAATAATATAATAATGGTGATATTTTTACAATGAATGTGGGATATATGAGTATACGAGGAGGAAGAGTATTTTGTTGCAATAAATGTTTAAAACATGTTAAACATGTCAATGGACCCCATTTATCGGTGAAATTTGATTATAGCCTCTAAAATCACCTATTTGTGGATTTTGGTCAATTTTTGTTTGGAATTTGGAAAAACTTTCTTCTGTAACGTTGTAGAGAATTGAATTTCCTATAAAAACTCATGAAATTGAATTTTTCGATAAAAGGACTATTTATTGTGAATTATTGAAGTTCGAAGCTACGTAAATAATTGATTTTGGAAGTTTAAAATATTTAAAGAATGAAAAACGTTTTTTTTGTTTGTGGGCAGCCTAGCATGTGATGTAAATCTTTGAATTCAAAATCTAGAAAGTGTGCGTGAGAGAATTTGTTATATATATTATTATTATATTAAATTTTACGCTTTGGTGTTCTAAGCATTTTCCTATAAATAGGGTCTTGGCTTAGAATTGAAAATTACACGAAGCTGAAATTTCTCTCTCTATATTATCGAGCGTATTCTTGTGAGTATTTTGAGTATACTTTGAGTATTGCTATATGGTGAAAGTTCAAGTTATAGCTTTATATCCAAAGTATTCCAGGTTAAATCTTGTCTTTCCGAGGTAAGGGATATTATTTTTTTTTCTCGTAATGATATTATTTCTTCAATATCATTATCTTTGAAATATTGATCTGAATTTTTTATCAAATTTGGAACTTTTGGTGTAGAGTTACTTATTCACGATATCTGACTATTCACGATATCTGATATTATTCACGAATCGACATTATTCATGAAAAATGAAATTTTTTCTTTTCGTCCAAAATATCTATTCTGGATACTAGCTTTTATTGTATCCATGTTTTGATCATTCTTGAATTTTACACCACTATGATTATTTTTGAGGTATTTTTGGACATGGATAAAACAAAGTACGAATCCTTAATCCTTAATCCTTGTCATTTTGTTTCACTGGATTCGTTTCTTTAAAAAAAAATATATTTTTCATCATCTTCAGTCTTAAATGATGATATTATTGAATATCTTTGGCCTGTAGTGCAAAGATGAATGATTTCTGATGAATATCTTTGGCCCGTAGTGCAAAGATGAACAGGTGTTTAGATGAACATGACCAACTGATGAATATCCTTGGCCTGAAGTGCAAGGATGAATATATGATTCCAGATATATATTGATTGATGTTACAGGGATAAAAATATTGATGATGAACTGTTAAATTCATAGATATTAGTAGATTTCATCCTCTACGTAACTCTTCTATGAATTAATATTTCCATTCATGAGTATTAATTTAAAACTTGTTGTCTATTGTATTCTATTAGATTTTTCCCTGTTGAAGACTAACGATAATTTGTTCTGTATTATCTTAGTCATAATATTCTTTACTAGGCTAGTTGAGCTCACCCTTTTCCTTTTTGTTCCATTTTTTCTTCTCGGGAGGCGAGAATGTGAAAGTACGAGTCGGGGTATGGAATGATGGTTTTAGAGAGTTGTTTAGTAGTCCTCACCATTTTTGTAAAATAATGTATCAATAATTATGATGAGGATTTATTTGTATGTGGATATTGTCTAGATGGCAATATCTGTATTTAAACTCATAGTTTATATGTTGTAACAATAAAGTTGTAGTTATTTCTGTACCTTGTTTTTGACAACTCAGAATGGGTGATGTATACCTGTTTTGGGGGTGTCACAGTTGGTACCAGAGCTTAGGGATATGATCTCTGGCGGAGATCGGGGAATAGAACTAGGAGAGGAGAGACAAGTAAATCCTTCGCTAGTGTGTCCTACCTAAGCTTATTTGTTAGTTGGTCAGTATATAGGGATATTATGTGATATATTGATTTGCTTAATTAATCCTTGTTTTATGGCAGTATTTAAGAATGGCAACCGAGAATGTTAACAGTGGAGTAAATGAGACTGTGGAGATGCCTGTACTTACCAACGAGGAGAATGTGCAACAGGCTGGCAATGTTCCTCCCGTGAACAACACCACTGAGCAGATGATGAACGAGGGGATGTTTAAAAGTTTTTTGCAGTTCATGCAAAATCAGACGAGGGAGACTCGTGTTCAAAATACAGGAGGAAATGATAGCAATTCACGGGTTGTCACAGCCAAACAGTTCAAAGAGTTGGGACCACCAGAATTTAAGGGAAAGCCAGATCCGATCATGGCGGAGACGTGGGTCAAGAAAATTACCAAGATATTCGATGTCTTGGGATGCACGGAGGAACAAAAGGTTCCATTCGCCACCTTTATGTTAAAAGTGGCGAAGCAGACTCATCGGGTGGGAATCGTGAAGCGTACCCATCGGTATTGCGCTTAGCATGTCTTGGGAGACGTTTGAAACTATTTAATGACAAATACTTTCACGAAAGTGTTCGCTATATGAAGGAAGTGGAGTTTATTAGACCGGAGAGAATAAACATGGCGGTGTCTCAAAGATGAGGCGAAGTTTGCGAGTTATCCGTGTTTGCACCTCATTTGGTGGAGAATGAGGAACGATGACGCTGGATGTTTCGAGAGGTTTAAAACCCAAGGCATCGTTAGTATCTCATCTTTCATAAATTTTCTCTCTTTAGGATGTTGTTAATGTGAGGGCTCAATTGTTAGAGCGAGATAACGAGTATGGTCAACAGAGGTACCACAATCAGTATCATACCGGAGATAGCAGTCAACAAAACAACGATAACCAGTGGAGAAAGAAAAAGACGGACAAAAATGGTAACCACTCTGGTGGTAATCATGGCCATGAAAATAGAAGAAGCGAGTCAGGAGGAGATTTTAAAAAGAGGAGATTCAACAACGACCATGTGAAGACGACATGATGCAGTGACAAGAATGGTTCCAAGGAGGAGAACGACCACCATCATATGCTATAAATGCGGGAAAGAGGGACAAATCGGTCAAAGCGCCCACAACGATTCAAGGTATGCTATAATTGTGGAAAGGAAGGACATATTGCTCGAGATTGCCACAGTAGCGAAACCTAGTTCAATGGGACGCGGTGACTCAAAAGATCCCCCAGAAAAGTCAAAGTCAACGGTTTCGGACGAAGCGTTTGTTTGGTGGTCAAAATGCGAGGAATCCAAACGAGGTGATCACGAGTAAGCTATTTATAAATTCTTGCGAAGTTTATACCTTACTTGATACCGGTGCTACCCATTCATTTATCTCTCCTACTTGTGCTCAACGTTTAAATTTGACTCCGGAAAAATTAGACTTTGACCTATCTGTGGAAACTCCGTTAGGAGAAACTTTCATCACATCCACTGTTTATAAGTCTTGTTTGATCCAAGTTGGCACCATCACCTTACCTGTTGACCTTATCTCTTTAAAGATACTTGCTTTTGATGTGATTTTAGGGATTGATTGGTTAACTACTCATCATGCCAAAATTGATTATTTTCGTAAGGTTGTTAGTTTTCATATTCCTAAACAACCTTGTTGTTGAATTCTAGCAACTAAACCATTAAAATCAATCACTGTCATATCTAATCATAAAGCTATTCATTTATTGAAAAACGGATGTCAAGCTTTCTTAGCTCATGTTATGGATTTGAATAAAGACACGTCAAATTTGAATAATATTCCTGTTGTTATTGACTTTCCTGATGTATTTCTGAAGAACTTCCCGTCTACCCCTTAACGTGAAGTTGAATTCTTTATTGACCTTGAACCGGTACAAAGCCCATTTCTAAAACCCCATATCGAATGGCTCCTATTGAACTTCAGGAGTTAAAGGTCCAACTACAGGAGTTGTTGGACATCGGTTTCATTCGTCCTAGTAATTTTATTTGTAAAGAAGAAAGACGGGAGTATGCGACTTTGTATTGACTATCGGGAATTGAACCATGTCACTATCAAGAATAGGTATCCCCTACCTCGTATTGATGACTTGTTTGACCAGTTGCAAGGAGCACAATTCTTTTCAAAAATCGATCTTCGTTCTGGATATCATTAGCTGAAAATTAGAACTGAGGATATTCCAAAGACTGCCTTCAGAACTCGGTATGGGCATTATGAATTCTTAGTTATGTCTTTCGGATTGACTAATGCTCCTGCGGCTTTCATGGATATGATGAATCGAGTATTCAAGGAATATTTGGATCAATTCGTTGTTGTCTTTATTGATGACATCCTCATATATTTCAAAAGCCGTGAAGATCATGAGCACCATTTGAAGCTGGTACTCCAAAGGCTTCGTGAAAACAAGCTATATGCTAAGTTGAAGAAATGCGAAGTTCGGCTTCGAGGGAAGTAGTATTCCTTGGGCACGTGGTGTCAAAACATGGAGTATCTGTTGACTCGGCCAAGATTGAAGCAATACAAAGTTAGAACAACCAAGTCGATGGATCAAGCACGTAGCTTTTTGGGCTTAATTTGGTTATTATCGGAGATTCGTGGAATGGTTTTCTCGAATCGCTACTCCATTAAATCAAATTGACTTTCGGAAAGATATAAAATTCGTATGGAGCGAGGAATGCGAGAAGAGTTTCCAAGAGCTTAAGAGGAGACTTATTTTTCGCACTGCTCTAACAATACCATTTGGTTGGATGGATTTGTTATCTCAAATGATGCTTTTCGCAAAGGTTAGGATGTGTTCTCATGCAACGTGGGAAAGTCATAGCCTATGCCTCACGACAACGTAAAGAGTATGAGAGGAATTATCCTACTCATGATCTAGAGTTAGCGTGATCGTTGCCGCTAAAGATATGGAGGCACTATCTATATGGGGAGAAAGTGGAGATATATTCGGACCATAAAAGCCTTAAATATTTCTTCACTCAAAAAGAACTCAACACGCGGCAAATGACATTGGCTCGAGCTATTGAAAGACTACGACCACACTATTCAATACCATCGAAAAAGCGAACATGGAAATGACGCGTTGAGTAGAAGATCATATGCAGGAAAGAGTGCGATGATGTCAAGTATACGATAGAGCCAACTTTAATAGAAAAAGTTAAGGTTGCTCAAAGCCACCGAGGCCGGAAGCCGATGCATATGAAGAAGAAAGTACAAGAAGGTGCTATTATTAAGCGAGAATTGATGAAGAAGGAATACTTGAGTCCCCTGCAGGACTTTGTGTTCTTAACGATTCGATTTGAAGTACAAGATCATGATAGAGGCACACAATACACCATTTGCAATCCATCCTGAAAGTACTAAAATGTATCGTGATCTTCAACATACATTTTGGTGGAACAATATGAAGAGAGAGATTGCAAAGTTTATCTCAACATGTTTAACTTGTCAACGTGTAAAGGCGGAGCATCAAGTGCCTAAGGGACCATTGCAACCACTTGAGATTCCGAAATGGAAGTGGGAACACATTACCATGGATTTCGTTATGGGTCTTCCCACGGTTTCTCAAGGCATAAATACTATTTGGGTTATTGTTGATAGATTAACCAAGTCGCACATTTCTTGCCGACACGGAGACTTATTCTCTTGAACGTCTTGCTAGTATGTATGTAAATGAGATTGTGAGGTTGCATGGCATGCCAGTATCTATAGTTTCGGATCGTGACCCAAGATTCACTTCAAGATTTTGGGTTAGCTTGCAAAAAGCTATGGGTACGGATTTACGATTCAGTTCGACAATCAGAAAGGACTATTCAAACTCTTGAAGATTTATTAAGACTCTGTGTCCTAGACTTTAAGGGCAGTTGGGATAAGTATTTACCATTAGTGGAATTCTCCTACAACAATAGTTATCAGGCAAGTATAGGTGTGGCTCCATTTGAAGCATTATATGGACGAAAGTGTCGCTCTCCAATATGTTGGGATGAGGTGGGTGAAGCAACATTGTTGGGACCCGAGTTAGTACGTATGACTACCGAAAAGATCCAAATGATTCGACAACGTATACAAACGACACAAGATTGACAAAAGAGTTATGCGGATCTTCATCGAAAGGACGTGGAATTTAGTATAGGGGATCATGTATTGTTGCGAGTTGCTCCATGGAAGGGAGTTACAAGATTTGGGAAGAGAGGAAAGCTCAATCCACGATTTATTGATCCATTTCAAATTCTTGACCGAGTAGGAAATGTAGCCTATAGACTCGCGTTACCTCCAAGTATGTCTCGTGTTCATAATGTGTTTCACATATCTGTACTTCGTAAATATGTGAAAGACCCAACCACGTTATTGAAAGTTAGAATTGAGACGAGATAGTAGAAGACTTAACGTATGAGGAGGTACTGCCAAGATCTTGGATAGGAAGGAGCATGTCCTACGACGAAGGTCATACCACAAGTTAAAGTTTTGTGGAGGAACCATGCTATAGAAGAAATGACAGGAATTGAAACGAAAATGAAAGCGAGGTATCCTCACCTTTTCGAAACACCAGGTACGTATGTCAATTTCGAGGACGAAATTTCATAAGGAGGGGAGGTTGTAAGACCCCAAATAATTAATAAATAAAATTTAATTTCCTCTAATTATTATTTTGAAATAGTAAGGGTTGATGTGATTAATGTGGATAGTTATGGGTAAAATACGTAAATATTTCAAAATAAGCAAGTGGTTATAAAATATTCATTGTTGTCGGGGAATATTCGTTTGGTCGTGGAATATTCGTACTGTCGGGGAATATTCGTACGACGGCGCAGCCATGTGTGGGCCCCATAACGGAAAGCGATTGGAGGAAGAAAACGACAAATATAAGTTGTTTAAAAATAACGACGTAGTTGTTACCGTTTACACTGTTGGAATACCCGGTGGTTAAAAAACACGATGAATACGTTGTCAGACAAGAGTTACACCAGTATTGCACCAATTATTGACTCTTACGTAAGAAGGCACTACTCAATAATGGTTACAGTAATTACTGTTCAGTATTTTATTTTATTGGTTCAATAATTGTTGCGTTGATATTTTATATTGCTGTTGTTTCAATAATTGTCATTACACAGTATTTTTCATTATCGAAGCAATAATTCATATTATCTGAATAATATTATTAGATAACATTATTGGCAATGTCTAAAAAATTCTGTCTAAGGAGAGGTTTGGTCACCTAATTGCGCGCCAGTAAGGAGAAATTCTTATTGGAAAGCCCCTCTTCCTAGGGAACTGCACTGGTTGTCAATATTGTGATTCTGTAATATTATTTGTGAATAATTAATTATTGATTCATATGATGAGGAAAATATTGATTTTATGTGGATATAGATGGAGAAAATTTTTAATGTGACAATTGTTGAAAATTGAAATTTTTATCTTTTTCTGATAAAATAATTCATTTAAATATATATATTATTATATTTTAATAATATAATAATGGTGATATTTTTACAATGAATGTGGGATATATGAGTATATACGAGGAGGAAGAGTATTTTTGTTGCAATAAATGTTTAAAACATGTTAAACATGTCGGTGGACCCCATTTATTGACTGAAATTTGATTATAGCCTCTAAAATCACCCGTTTGTGGATTTCGGTCAATTTCTATTTAGAATTTGGAAAAACTTTCTTCTGTAAAGTTGTAGAGAATTGAATTTCCTATAAAAACTCGCGAGATTCGAATTTTATGACAAAAGGGCTATTTATTGTGAATTATTGAAGTTCCGAAGATACGAAATAATTGATTTTTGGAAGTTTAAAATATTTAAAGAATGAAAAACGTTTTTTTTGTTTGTGGGCAGCCTAGCATGTGATGTAAATGCTGAATTCAAAATCTAGAAAGTAAAAGCGAGAGAATTTGTTATATATATTATTATTATATTAAATTTTTCGCTTTGGTGTTCTAAGCATTTTCCTATAAATAGGATGCTTAGGTTAGAATTGAAAATTACACCAAAAACTGAAATTTTCTCTCTCTATATTATCGAGCGTATTCTTGTAAGTATTTTGAGTATACTTTGAGTATTGCTATATGGTGAAAGTTCAAGTTATAGCCTATATCCAAAGATTCCAGCTAAGTTAAATCGTCTCTTTCCGAGGTAAGGGATATTTTTTTTTTTCTCGTAATGATATTATTTCTTCAATATCATTATGCTGAAATATTGATCTGAAGTTTTTATCGAATTTGGAACTTTTGGTGTCGGAGTTACTATTCACGTATACGGTACTATTCACGAATACGACACTATTCATCGAAAAATGATAATTTTTCTTTTTTGTCCAAAATATCTATTATGGATACTAGCTTTGATTGTATCCATGTTTTGATCATTCTTGAATTTTACACCACTATGATTATTTTTGAGGTATTTTTGGACATGGATAAAACAAAGTACGAATCCTTAATCCTTAATCCTTGTAATTTTGTTTCACTGGATTCGTTTCTTTAAAAAAAAAATATTTTTCATCATCCTCAGTCTTAAATGATGATATTATTGAATATCTTTGGCCTGTAGTGCAAAGATGAATGATTTCGATGAATATCTTTGGCCCGTAGTGCAAAAAGATGAGCAGTGTTTAGATGAACATGACCAATCGATGAATATCCTTGGCTCAGAAAGTGCAAGGATGAATATATGATTCCGTATATATATTGATTGATGTTACTGAGGATAAAAATATTGATGATGGATTGTTAAATTCATAGATATTAGTAGATTTCATCCTCTATGTAACTCTTCTATGAATTAATATTTTCCGATGCGAGTATTAATTTAAAACTTGTTGTCTATTGTATTCTATTAGATTTTTTTCCTGTTGAAGACTAACGATAATTTGTTCTCAGATTATCTTAGTCATAATATTCTTTATCGGGCTAGTTGAGCTCACCTTTTCCTTTTTGTTCCATTTTTCTTCTCATGAGGCGAGAATGTAGCGTAGTAATTTAGCCTGGGGTATGGAATGATGGTTTAGAGAGTTGTTTAGTAGTCCTCACCATTTTTGTAATAATGTATCAATAATTATGATGAGGATTTATTTGTATGTGGATATTGTCTAGATGGCAATATCTGTATTTAAACTCATAGTTTATATGTTATAACAATAAAGTTGTAGTTATTTCTGTACCTTGTTTTTGACAACTCAGAATGGGTCATGTATACCTGTTTTAGGGGGTGTCACAAAGACAATGAAGGAAGATGGAGAAATAGGATATTCTAAGTCATCTAGCTATGCTAGATTTCGAACTTTATTGAACTCGTGCTGATATGTACATTTTGAAAAGGAAAGAATTGGTTCAACTTTTGGAATATATAGAATTTTTAAAAGAGCTATTCTTGGTATGCCTATGCTAATTGTTTCGGCTAGACAGAAATTGATTTAAAATATTCAAAATGAATTTTATATCATCTGTGCATTTAATGCAAAGATGGTAAAAGGATGGAGTTATTAATGCAATTGAACCTGGTGTTGGATGTGATCTTAGGATCAACAACCCTCTATGGTATGATGTATAATGATGAAGTCACAAACTGACAAAGTCCTCAACATACTGTGAAAAGTACTACAGATCATGACGCCATAAACCGCTTTTGATGTATTGCGAAAAGAATTTAAAGAAGTAGTCGATGTCAATTGAGTTGACTAGATTTAATGTTGCACGTTGATATCCAATTTATTGGTATGGTCTAAGCTACTTGATTCGGCTAGACAAATAGTATGTAAACTAATGATTTAGTCTGAGGAGAACATGGAAGAGGTAGTTACTTTCTTTGTGATTGTAAACTGACCGTTAAAGAAGGGCTTGCGGCGAAATGCTATTTAACCTTGTAAGAGTTCATGGTCGATTTGACCCCTCAGCAAAAGTATGAAACGTTTTAAGAGGAAATTTTATATTCCTCGTTATTCCTTCTACTTCATGATTCTTGATAGGTTATAGGGGTTAGGAATGAGGAAAAGATAAGAACTCCGTTGGAGTGAAGTTAAGAAGAAAGGTAGGCTAAAATTTTGAGGACGAAATTCTGTGAAGAAGGGGTGAATGTGATGACCTGGGTAAGGGTGTGGTTTTAAGAAATTCCGAGGACGGAATTTTTATAAGGAGGGAAGAATGTGACGACCCGAAAATTCGGATCATCAAGAATTTAGGTTTAAAGAATTAGTTATTAATAAAACTAATTTTTATTAATATTATTCTGTGCTATGTGTTTATTAATCGTTCCAGAACCTAGGATGATTATAAGTAGGGAGTATTATGGCTACGAACTAGATTGAGACGAATAAGAATTTTCAAGACGAAAATAAAATTTTTTCGGGAACAAAATATTTTTCGGGGAAAAAGACGAAATAGGCACTATTCATCCATTTCTGTTCGGAGATTTATTTTGAAATTCGAGTTGTTATCGATTACGTAAAATGTTGAGACGTGATGGAATATTCAATAATATTTCAGTTATGGCAAAAACGAAGTTTTCGCCTGCGGACTCAAAACCTAAGGGTTAGGAAAAGTGAGTTCCGACGATTTAATGTTTACGTATAATAATTAGGGTTATTATGTGTGAGGAATACGAGTATAGAAAGAAGATTAGTACGACGTATAATACGAATATCGTACGAACAATATACGAAGAAAATACTAGACTACGAGGATGAGATGCATAGAATACGATTAGTCTTAATGGACTTTGAGTTCATGGACTTTGTAGAATCTAATTGGACTTGGATTATGTCAAGCCCAACGCTTTGTGAAATCAAGCCCAAGATAGGCCCAATAAGAATTAGGGTTAAGGACCAAACCAAGAAAAGAAATCGCGGATCGAACCGTTGGGTAAACGGATGGATAAAACCAATGGGGCAACCCATGGGGTGACCCATGGGCAAAAAGGGGCGGCCAATTGGCCACCAAGTAAGGGTGGTGGCCAAGTAAACTTGGTGGCTAAGTTGTTGGAGGAGGTGGGAATAGTAAGGAGGTGGGGGGCGAAATGACTAAATGCCCTTAGCCTTGATTTTCTATAAATAGGAGGCTTAAGCTCATTTGGTTGGATTTTGAAAATCCCACACTTAAGAGAGAGAGAGAGAGAAGTCGGATGGGAGGGAGAAGGAAGAGCGTGAGTATGAATGATCGGATCGAAAGTGATCGTGTAATAGCAAAGCTTGCAAATCACGGCCAGTATAACGGAAGAGGATTAAAGAAGAACCAGAATCCGAACCCTAGTTTCTTCTAATATTTTCTTTAAGTTTAATATGTTTAAAACATAGCTTAATGAGAATAGGGAGAAGATGATGTTAGAAATAATTTCATATGGTTGAAATCACGAGAATAGAGAGATAAGAACTTATAAATTTAGTTAATAAATTTCTTAAGGAAGTATAAGATTCGTAATGAATTAGAACGATCCGAGTGGATTATATGAATAAGTAGGTGAAATAAGTAAGGAATGATGTTCTATAACATCAAATTCCAATAAAAAGTGAAATCATAATCCAAAATATCGATTAAAATGAAGAACGAACGAAGAACATGAAGAACACGCGAAGAACACGAAGAACGTTGTTGATGGACAAATTTAAAACCATCGTAGGATAATTGTTGTTGATGGACAAGTTTAAAACCATCGTGTATAAGTTAGTTGCTTCTTGCTTGGTTAGGATCAGTAGAAACGTTCATGAAGAACAGATTAAAACTTAGCTATAACGAAGTTATGGCGAAAATTTCGTAAAAGACAAACGAGAATTTGAAAGTTAGTAAATGAACCCGAGTGGGTATGGTTTCATAAGAAAGTAAGAGAACATAGAAAACAAGATTCGTGGACTCAAGAACGAACGATTTCCTAGTTCGGATGACCAAATTACGGATGAACGAACGAAGAGCGTTAAAAATGTAAAATGAACAAAGGGTGAAGATCAAGCCAATCGAATGGCACGTTAATGGATTTATGATGACTTTCTGCTCAAGGGGTATTAAAGTACGTAAGATAAGGAAGGGAATGGCTTTGGAACGACCTCGTTCCGAGTTATAACGAAGGAGTTATGAGATCGGGAAGTAAGCGTCTCAAAAATTTATTTAACACTTAGAGAAATTTTCTAGGGTTAGGGCTTGGCGCCGCGGCGTGGGAGTTCCAGACCAGGGGCCGAGTTCTGCAAACTCGCATCGCGACGTGAGAGATAATGAATGGAGTGGTGCCGCAGCGCCAGTGTTGGGAAAAAGCCAGAGATGAGCTTTTAACTGCTCAGCTCTTGGGGGAAACATAAGGGAAGATAAAGAATATAATATTCAACTAATGTAACACTTAATCAAGTGATGTAAACCTTTATTAAAGGTTGAACATATAGATTAAACAAGATTAAATGATAAAGAATATAAACGCGGGTTACGTAACCAATATTCGGGGACCGTAGTCGCAATGTACGAATGTGAGGGATTGCTATGGTTGTGATTCCTTAGACGTTGAGCGACGAGGGTAATGAACATGGGGTTCATATAATGGATAACGAAAGTAAATAAGAGATGAATTATCAAGAAAACCGTAAGGAATAAGAAATTGACTTAATCGAACATTATAGTTTAATAGTTCGTATAAGTTGAGAGAAGTTAGGTTGTGGTACAATCGTAACTTTGATGGTTGACATATGGGAGCTGGGCTAAACAATTCCTTCATAGAGCGAAGGTATATACGAAATTGGCAACTGATCTAACTCACTGTGATGGCAGTGTAGATGAGACGGGAACTTATTTGTTGGTTGTTTGTGAAAAACCACTCAGAGTAACATATGGACTACTAGTAGAGAAATGATGTGTGATGAGTCTTAGAGAAATTATAAGAAGAATATAAGAATATAATCATCCAAGATGATGAACGTTGAGTAAGACATCTCCGTATGTCACAAAGACGTAAACTAGTAAAGGAAGTTAGTCGCGTAAACTTATATTGTAAGAACGCGAACCCTAAGAAGTAAAGTTAAGTAAACCCATGCGTAAGTTCAATATATGACTAATTGGTGTTTATGTTTTCTCCTTATGTGTTATATAGGAATTGAAATGAGCAGTTCAGCGTAAGCTGTAGCTGGGCGTAAGGCAAGTTTCCTAACTTCATGCATATTACATGAATGCTAATTTCTTAAACTTCTCAGATGTTGTACTTGAGAAGTTCTGTGGTTTGACTAACTGGGTGGGGAACAACAGTTCCCTTTAACTGATTGACTGGACCTGTAGAACGACCATGACCACGAGAAGACGATCCTCCTCGCACACTCATGTTGCTGCAATAGTACCTGTGTTAATGAACTCACGTGTGAGAAAATTAGGAACTGAGTTGTTACTTCCTTTAATATATTCAATATCAAAATCAAAAATACTTAAAATAGCTTGCCATCTAGCGAATGAGTGCTTAGAGGCGACATTTTCAACTTCCTTTTTAAGAATGAATTTGGCTGATTTGCAATCTATTCTAACTAGAAATTTTTGATTCAATAAATCTCTTTGCAATTTTTTAATACATAAAACAAGTGATAAAATTTCTTTTTTAATAGTATTGTATTTTAACTGTGTAGAGTTCCATGCGCCTGAATGGAAACGAATAATTTGTTCATCAGAATTAGGAGTTAACTTTTGTTTGAGTATGCCACCGAATCCAATGTCAGAGGCATCAGTTTCAACTATTTTGAATGCTGAATCATTTGAGATGCCAAGGCAAGGCAAAACCTTGACATATTTTTTAACTTGTTGGATGACAGAAGTATGAACGTCAGTCCATGGAGGGGGATTACTTTGTAAACACTGAAATAGAGGTTTACAAATCTTCTTGAGATTCTTGTAAAACTTGCCAATGTAATTAAGCGAGCCAAGAAATCTCTGTAGCTGAGTTTTATCGGTAATCTTATCTGGGAACCGGTTGGTGAATTGAATAGCTCGGTCAATAGGCCGTGTGAGTCCATGATAGTGGATTAATCTGAGAAACCTGACTTTAGTCAGAAACAGACTACACTTGGAAGGTGAAAGGACAAGACCATTGGTTTTAATTGTTTTAAAGAACGAATTCAAATGTTTAATATGCTCTTCAATAGTCTTGGAGAATACAAGGATATCATCAATGTATACAATAATGAAATGACTGAAAGGATTCAAAAAATTGTTAAGAATATTCTGAAATTCACTAGGTGCATTTTTTAGACCAAATGACTGAACATTCCATTCGTAATGTCCGAACAGAGTGGTGAATGCTGTTTTGTACCTATCATCAGGATGAATAGTAACTTGCCAGAATCTAGACTTAAGGTCAAATTTACTAAAGATGGTAGAGACACTCAACCTACTAAGGAGATCTTCCTTATTGGGCAAAGGGTACCAAATCCATTCTAGGACTTTGTTTAATGGTTTATAATTGATAACTAGACGAGGAACACCCCTTTCTTTCTCAGCTTCGTTGTTAACATAGAAGGCTGGGCAAGACCATGGTGACTTGCTGTGTCTAATTAAATCTTTACTAAGAAGATCATTGATTTCATTTTTACATAACTCCATTTGTTCATGACTCGTTTGAATAGGCCTAGCTTTAGTGGAAATTAAATGTTCTTTAAATTCTTTAGCATAGGGTAGCCTAACTGTGTGCTTCTTCCTATGCCAAAAAGCATTGGGAGAATCAGAACACAAATTCTTTGTTAAATAATCCTTTAATTCACTAATCTTTTCTTGAACTCTGTTACTCTTAAGTTGATCTTCAACTTGTTGATACCTAACTTCTTCTTTGAGGAAACTTAGGTGGGTAACTTTACATTTTAACAGATTCAACGATTTAGAAATCGATTCTTCTTGAATAAATTTTAAATCTCTTTCTTTTGGTTTAATTAGGAATTTAAACGTAATTTTCTTTCCTAAATGTTCACAGCTTAAACCTTTATTACTAGTAGTGAATGGGTATAATAAATATACAAATGGTAACCCTAAAATGATTTTATCTGTAAGATTGCAAATTAAAACAAATGAGGTTTTAAAACACATACTGTCTTGACAGATATGCACATTAGGCAATTTATATTTTATCTCCATTTGACTACCATTAGCTAAATTAAGTTTTTCACTAGTTTTCTTATAGTACTTAGTGGGGATAAGCCCTTCTTGAATACAGTTTAAATCTGCTCCAGTATCGACTAAGGCAGGAAGCTGTATAGAGAAAGTTTTATTAATAACTAAATTAATAGAGATATACCATTTTTGGATGGTAATGTCTTTAATTCTCTTAAGGGAGAGATCTTGAATAAAAAGATTAGGTTCTTCTTTGGTACCTGATGATTCGGGTTCATCGTGAATTTCATCACTAGAAGAGGAATTATGTACTTGAAGATCTGATTTTTTATCATCAATCTCTTTTCTTAAATTAGAAATATCTAATTTTAAGTTAGAAATTTCTTTCTTTAGTTTATTATCTTCTTGATTTAACTCTGGGAGGGTAATTTCTTTAACCTGGGACTTGAATCTTTCAAGTGTTTTATTAAGACTAAAAATAGGTTTTTCTTTGGCTCTAAGAACCTTATCAGTAACTTTCTTATCTTTGGTTAATAAATCTTTTAGCTGATTCATATATTGAATTTTTAATCCTGGGTCAGTGATTTTACTGATTTTAAATCAATTAACAAAGAGCTTTCTTCATCTTCTTTGGTAATTACATTAATTCTTTTACAACAGTTGTTATTGCAATTTTCAGTACATATTGTAACTTCATTATCACTATTTGACTCATCGTTACAAGTGTTGTTGCTAGAAGATTCTTCTGGAATATCAGACGCTTCTTCATTACTGCTGTTATCCTCAATTCTTATTAATTCTAATAACTGTTCAGTGTCTTCAGCTGAGATATTCAACTGAGCTAACTTCTGCTTAACTCTGCATTCACTTTTAAAGTGCCCTTTCTGCCTACAATTGTGACAGACAATTTTACTTTTATCAAATTTCTTTGATTTTTTAGTTGATTTTTTGTGTGTTGACTTAGGTTTTTTATAATAAGAATCTTGATTAGTGTTAGTCTTATCTCGATTATATCGTTTTTTACGACGTTTATGACTTTTATGTGACTCAATATGTTTATGAGTATGTCAGTGCTTTCTTCTAGAGGGAGCAACAGGCGGTAAACCATATTGTTCACAGAAGGTGCCTAACTCGTATTTAGCTTTATTCTTATCTTTACTAGCTTGTTTAGCTAATTTAAAGTCAATACACATTTTTAATCCAATTTTTTGAATGTAACTTATAATATCACCGTAAGTTAAATTATCATAATCTATATATCCTAAATTTTTACTTAATTCTTCTCTAACTTTGTGAGCGAATAAAGATGGTAAACCATTAACGAATTTTTCTTTCCAAAATGGTTTATTACTATCATTACGCATCATAACTCTTGAGGTAAAAACATCTTTGTACCACCTAAAATCACTTAGAGTGGGACACTTAAGGTTACTTAACTGATCATGAATTCTTTCACTGATGTTGCTAGGAGTTCCTACAAAATGTTTAATAATTGTGAAAATTAAAGTATTAACTCCATCAGGCGGACCAATACCAACATCTTCATCAAAGACGGGATTGCTGTCATTATCTCTTTGGATAGCATGAATTATTGATACTCTAATATCTTATGTGAGATGTTTCTCCCACCAAGATCTAAGAATACCAGTAAATCCGCTAGCTATTAATTCAACTATATCTGGTTGAGACAGATTGTTGAATTTGGTAATATAGTTATTAGCTACCACGGACATGTGATTTAATTTATTAAGAATTTCTTATTCACTAAATCCATCAATATTCCATTCATATATTTTATTAGATGAAACAGAAAATTGTTTATCTAGATTTCTCTCTTCGAATTGTAGATCCGGAGGAGTAGGTCTAGAATACCAATTTCTGGTAATACTTGTGTTATTAACAGTTAATTTATTTAGCTATTCATTAAGGTTTGAAATAGATTCAGAGTGATTAGAGGAACTGTCGTTATCATCATCAGATACCACTTGATCGATGGTTGCAATAGTTCCACTTGGACCTGGTTCAGTTTTAAGTTTCTTAAATAACTTATCAATAGACTGAACAAGTTCACTATCCTTATTAGGTAAACCTAAATTATATCTATTTTCTGGTAATTTGATTAAAGGCTGTTCAATTTTTGAATCAGGTTTTTTAATAATACTTTCTTTAAATTTTTCTTCAATTCTATCTAGCTGTTTTCCTACAGTTGCTAGATATTGGTTACTAAAGTTTAACTGTTCAATTATCTTTTTATCATCTTTAATTCCATAGGGAATCTTAAAGGGACTAGCAATAACTGAAGTATTTTTAACTAGTAGTAGAACTATTTCTAAAGGAGGATGACTAGACGATACTTTTGATTTGTCTTCTTTAATCCATTGAGTTTTACTAATAACATTACATTTACTTTGATATTGTTCATACCAATAGTAAAAAGTAACATTAATTTCTTCATTGTTAATAAATCTTTTCCATCTATTAACTATCTTATCTCTTTCCTTTTCTGTAGGGTGATTAGATCTAAATAGATGTCTTTTTTCTTTATTAAATTTTGAATTGAATTTTTTTACTAAATTATCCCAATCTAAAACGAAATCTTTTTTAATGACTCTTAATTGATTTTGAATCGGGGCATTAAAATTAGACTAAGTGGGATACACAGAAGATGCCGGAGAAGAAGAACCTTCTTCTTCATTAGGATCATTCTGGGTATAACAAAGATGACTAACTTGTCCTTGATTAAGGATACCTTTAAGTTTGATATCCCTAACCGAAGGGTTACTAAGTACTTCAGTATCTCTTCTAGTATGAATAACTGAAGGTGCTGAAGAACTAGAAATATCTTCTATAATGACTGGTGTATGTACACATATATATATATATATATATATATATATACTTTATAACTTTCTACCGATTATTTTGAAAAATGAGTAAGTGGGGGTCCATGTAATAAGCAAAATTTACAATAAATACTTCATAAAAAACCCCACTATTTATCTCAACTCACTTGACTTCACTAAACACATTTTTAATAATATTTATTCATCATTATTATAACTCGCAATGTTAACAATCATATCATTTCCAGGAAAGAGGGGGCTTTCCGATAAGGACTTCTCCTTATTGGCGCGCAATTAGGTGACCAAACCCCTTTCCTCGACAGAACTTTCTAGACATCGTCAATAATGCAAATAATAATATGAATAACTTTATCATCTCAATTATTGATTTAATAACATAAAATATTGTACAGATGATACTGTGACAATAATTGAATCAATAATGTGAGATACTATACAACATTTACTGTGGCAATAATTGAATAAAACTAAGTGACTTCTCACGTAAGCATCAATAATAAAGAGACTATACAATACCGTGTGCTACTGTTCAACCACGCGTATTACTATACTTTTATCACTGAGTATTTCAATAGTTAACGGTAAAACTTTTGCCGTTATTTTTATAAAAAGTTATTTCTGTCATTTTCTCACTCCAACAGTAATTCCATTATGGGGTCTACCAATGATTGTGCCGTCGTACGAATAGTCCCTGACAAAACGAATATTCCCCGACTAATCTAATATTTTATGACAACATGCTTACTTTGTAAAAAATTTAAATATTATCCACAACTATAACATTATATCAAATCCATACCATAATATTCAAAATGATATTTAAAGAAAATTAATCTTTATTCATATAAGTTGGGGTCTTACACTCTTTATCAAATTCTTTTTCTTTCCTTCTTCATTTCTTCTTCTTCATTTCTCTCATCTCTCTCTCTCCTTCTCTATCTCTCCCTTTTGATATGAGCCGAGATGATGAAATGAAAGGAAAATGGGTGGAGTATTATTTCCCTTTCCTTTCTTTCATATCCCTCTTTTCCCTTTTCTCTCTCCCTCTTTTCTCCTTCTTTTTCTTTTTTTTCCTAACTTTCTTTTATTTACTTTTCTATTCTTCCACCCACTCACTCTTGTCCCCCCGTAATAATCATTCACTCAGCCGCCCAATAATTTTCTCACTTACTCTCTTTATTTGCTCATTTATCCGATTAATTATTCATTTGACCATTTATCAATTTAACATTTTAAAATTTTAGAATAATAATCAAAAATTAAATTGGACTTTTATTTCATAAAAGTCTAAAATTCGGGATCTTACAATATCAATATAGGAAGCTAAGTGGTTCTTAAACTAAGTACAAATTCCTCGCTCATACAAAGAATCATATAACTTAGTTGCTGACATGAGTCCTCAATTGAAATGCCATATAATCCTAGCTTTCCCTCCATACTCAATACAGATTTTATTTAATCCGTATCTATAACTCTTTTCTGAGTTCGTATAGTACCAATTCATTGTACAACTTACTTACAACAATTTTGCTATAAGATTTTCAATCATTTGATTGATCCTCCTTCCTGCTATGACCTTATCAGATCACGTGGTGATCTCATATTATAATCGTATTATATTACGATTCTTTTCTATGTTATGATCGTTTTATTTTACGATCTCCTTTCCCTTTATACTTTTAGTCTTTTAGACTCTATCTATTCATTATTATTGTTCATCCTTGTCATCATAGTTAGGTAACTCTGGATCTTTATTACTTGTCAAGAATCTTCTTTGAATATTACTGACTTATTAATACCTTGCCCATATTCATTGCTTAGAATTTAAACTCTATTTGAGTTTATTCCTTATCCGCATCCCTGCGGTTATAGCCTAAGGTAACCCTACCTAAGCTTTATAACCTAAAGCTCTGATACCAATTATCACGCCCCCAAATTCGGGTACCTTTTACCTCGGACCTGGTACGTTACGATACATTATTTTATAACTATTGTGAAAGATATAAACATAAATTGTTTATACAATAATCTTTAACACATAATTCCCAAGGTCCGTAACCTTAACTTAATACATACATTCATATCTTACATGACTTACAATATCATTTGCATCAAATAATATTACAAATTTAACTGTATAACAGTCCAATTTTGGAATTTTCCTTTGCCTTTGCCTTTATTCTAGCATTCGCTTAAATCTAAAAATATTATCATGATATAGCAAGGGTGAGCAACAAATTTGCCCAGCAAGTTTTAAATACAATAAAGATATATCATGATTAAAGAGAATAATAAGCTAACAAACTTTCAACAATATAATGATTGTGAAAGAATATAAATCAATTTTTCATAACTGAATGACTGAGTCAATAAATGATGAATGGCCAACAATAAACATGAACAAATTTAACTGAACCAAATGGTAATGAAGGTGATCAGCCTTTCATACCAGATGAACATATAAAACATGCACTATGTGTGAATCAATAATCAGTATAGATGTGAATAATCAACAATAATTATTCACTAACATGCTTTAAACATGCAACTCAAGTTTGAGTCAGGAAAACTTGCTCAATAAAAGAGTATAGTTCAAGAACTTGCTTGTACTGTCAATTACTGCTACGCAATCTAATTTAGCTTCAGTTGAAAGACCTATTATTGTTAAGATTGATCTTTCAATCAGCATATATACTTTATCACATAATACAACTACTTTATCAACAAATTAGCTAACACTTAACCACATAATCAAATATTAGATTACACCTTAAAACATCATTATTATTACCATCCTTTCATAATTTTTTAATCACTAAATCATATACATTATGATTTAACACTATAATCTTTCATTTTATAAGTTCTTCTTTAAAATCTAATAAGTTAAATACCAATCCAGTAGCCTGGATTATTCAAACTGACCAATCCAGCAAACCAGATTGTAATCCAGCAAACTGGATTCCAAACCATCAACCAAATGGTCAATCCAACAAACTAGATTGGAATCCAGCAGACTTGATTCAACTGATTTCCAATCCAGCAAGCCTGGATTCAACTGTTTTTCAATCCAGTAAGCCTGGATTCAACTTTCTTTCAATCCAGCAAGCCAGGATTCACCAATCCTTCAATCCAGCAAGCCTGAATTCATAATCTTTCAATCCAGCAAGCCTGGATTCATAAATCCTTCAATCCAGCAAGCTAGATTCATAATCCTTTTCACAAAAATAGCAAATCAACTTGTTATTTTTCTATCTTTTGGCTAAACATATATACACATATTTCATACATAAAAATAATTTTTATGTAATTTTTCAACTCCTTTTAGTATTTTTCAAAAATCATTTTTAGTTCGTAGCTTAAGAAATTAGCCCTATCATACTTAACTCCAAAACTTCTAATATCTTGACATAATCTTACACGTGTTAACGTGAACCTCTAGTTTAAATTTTGTGGCTATCGGAGTTATAGAACTCCGGTTATAGCAGTTTTTGACAGAAAAATCCAAATATTCAAATGACCATAACTTGGTCAATTTAAGTCGGAATGAGCTCATTTTTGGACAAGAGCTAATTTATATCATATATTTTCATGTCCTAAAAGGTCAGAATTTATTTCATAAATTAAATGGCCGAAACTACCCTTGCAAAATCTTGGACAGTTTGTTTTTGGGATTTTAGATTTTTGCCTACTTTGCCAAAAACAGTCCATACAAAAATCTACAACTTCTTTTTTAGTGATTCCACTTAGAAATGTTAAAAACCTCATCATAATATCATCCCAAATGTTTTTAGAATTTTTGAATGTCAGAAAAATGATGAAACTTCCCCTAGCAGTGATTGACCAAAAACAGTTTATTTCTCTTTCTAAAAACGAAACTATTTTTGCTAAAACAACTACTACGGCTTGTGAACTCAACATTTTTGAGTGATACTACTTGGGTTTAATATCTAACTTATATATCTAGCACCTCTCTTTGACGGATCGCAAAAAGAAGGTGTAGATTAAAAATGGTGGAAATCCAAAGTACATAAAAATTATGGTTTTCTAAACTAGAAAAATTACTTTTCTTTTCTTTTGATTTCCAAACAAATCAACACCCAATATGGGTATATCTAAACATAAAATACTCATCAACAAATGGATACAAAGTTTTTGAGTTTAGAAACATGAATTCAAGCTTTGATTTAGAATAATTAGAAATACATAAACAAAAGGTATTTATACCTTTGATCTCCATGCTCTCCTTCTTCTTCTAAATTAAGAGATGAGGTGTGGTGGCTTAAACATTTTCTTCCCATCTTCCTCCTAAGGTGGATGCCGAAGCCTCTCTTCTCTCTCTCTCTCCCCTTTGATTTTCTTTCTCTCTCTTTGATCTAGTAAAGCTTGTGCATCTAGGAGGATAAGATATCTTAATTGATATGGTGACACATGAGCTAGGATTTTGTGAAAAAGAAATAAAACAAATGTTCTTACTCCCTCCTCATATTGCCGACCACATCACCCTCTTTTTTTCTCTCTCTCTTTAGTCACCTTAGCTTATGTTTGGAAAGAAGAATAGATAAAAGAGAAGGAAAGTAAACTTTTGTTGGGAAAGTATATAGATATAATATATGTAAGTAGAATAATCACCCAACACCTTTCCCATTTTTTCCCTCATTCGTCTCTTATGTGGCTTTAGCTTGCACACTTGGATAGATATGGTGGATGAATAAAAGAGTGACACCTTGCATGGTTGGCAAGGAATTGGGTGACCAAAATGATACACCATGTGGCCCTTTATTTCTCCAATTTTTCTTTTCATTTAATTGCTTTTATTTTTCTTTATCAAATGACCAAAAAGTCCTTCCATAATTGGACCAAGTTTTGGACTTTTTAATTTATTGTTTGGGCCTCTAACTAATTTGATTGGACCAACACTTGGGCTTAACCCTTAATCCTTTTGGGCTTTCCAATTAAAATATTTGGACTTTCTAACTAAAATATTTGGGCCATGAGAATTACTATGGTCCATTATCTTAAATTCTATCTTACCCTAATCATTTAATTAGGGTTTTCATTTCCACAATTATAATTTAAATCCTTATTCAAGTACATTTAATTTCTTAACCCAATTAGACTTGCTTTAATTAGGTTAAAATTAATTAATTGAGATATATAAGATAAATATCTTAGAATTAGTATATATATTAAATACCATTATTCTCCCATACCATAACCCTTAAGTTACTGTATTTTTCATTCCTAATATACAATTAGGTTACATTAGTTTCTTTTATTTGTTTATATAATAAACAAATATAAACCATCACATACTATTCATATTCACTTACTCACATATTCATACGAATTAATTTAGTATGTGGAGACATGATCCACAAATCTCTTAGATTAGGTCATTAGTATATAATTAAATACTAGGACCACTAAATAATGATAACCATTTAGGTTATTTAATTCCAAAACCTAATTTATAATTAGGTTATGTAACTTTCTATTTAATTTTTCTTTATATGATAAATAAATATATATATACTTAATATATTTATTTATTTAATCACATACATACTTCACATAAGTTAAAAAGTATTTATCCTTATCATTTCTCTTGCTAAAAATATAGCACATCACTAAATATATATATGTACATATACATATAAAGCGTTTACTTTATCCTTATAATATTTCTTCACCTAAATTTTATTTCCTTATTAAATTTCCCACATTCATAATCTATTTCTTTCTTTTCAAAATTTTCAATCATTATCATAATTTCTTTCATTAATTCACATAAAGTTAAAGGTAACTTAATACCTTATTCTTAACATACATTCAAATATAATTTCATTATAGGTTTTGAATTTTGTTACCCTTATTTTCTCAATTCTATTCAAATGGTAAACCATATAGGTTTTTTCTTTAAAAATATTAAATCATTCCTCTATTTCCACTCTAGGTTATATTATTTAACCTTTAATTTAAGATTTTATTAATCTTATAAATTCTAGGGTTGTCACAGTTGTTTACCAATAAATATTATGGTCATTTTAGAAGAAGGTTGAGGATACATTTGTCCAAACTTTTTTAATCCTAAATGGTAGGGATTATAATAGTGTTAATTGCAAATTACACCCCGAAGTATACACTTTTTTACCATCCGTACCCCGATATTTAAACGCTCTCATCCTGCTACCCAAAGTACTTTTAAGTGAGCATAACTGACCCTTTTGTAATTTCCAGCCAAAAAGTGGTCAAACTGCCACGTGTTCCGACAGAAAGAGTATAATTACGGTTTGACCATATATTTTTACATTTGACCAAATAAAATCAACTTAAAAATAATTTTATATTAATCTTATTCAAAAATACGTATCAATCATCTTCAAAAACCCAAAATAATGTAATTTCTTTTTTTCTCTTCATCATCTTCCCCATCCACCATTAAACTCAAAAATTTCAAAACCCAAAATACCCAAATTTGAAACACAAATTGGGGAAGAAATCTAAATTTGAAGCATGTTCTCTCTCTAAAATATGAAACCCAAATATGAGGTCTATGTTCTATCAAAATTCCTAACACCCAAATCATTCATGAAACCCAAATTTGAAACACAAATTTGAAACACAAATTGGGGAAGAAGTCTAAATTTGAAGCATGTTCTCTCTCTAAACCATGAAACCCAAATTTGAAAACTATGTTCTATCAAAATTTCCAAAACCTAAATCATTCATCAAACCCAAATCTGAAACACAAATTAGGGAATAAATCTAAATCTGAAGGATGTTCTCTCTCTAAAACATGAAGCTCAAATCTAAAAATTATGTTCTATCAAAGGGTGGATTTACAGATTCGCAGCTTTGGGTTGTTGGCTCAAATTTGCATATTTGTAGGCTTAGGTTTGGGTTAAGAGGTATGTCCACTTTGGAGCCAATGGTCATGTCATCAAATTCCAAAAATTCAACAGAGAAGGCTGGCCTTGGTTCGTAGATTTACAGGCACAAATTTGTTGTTTTGGGAGAGCACCAAAAACAACCAATTCTTCAAGGAGGGGATCGAGACTCCATTGATGAACACCCATAATTCAAAGCTATCTTTTCCCTTTTCGCAAGGTGAGAAAATCGCACTCTCTTAAGGAATCCAATAATTTTGAGGGAGAAACAGAGAAACCGGATTGGGATTTAGATTTCAAATCCTTTTTTTCCCAGATTGTATTTGAGTTGATAAATTTGATTATTTATTTTATTTTTGGGTAATTAGTTTACTAATAACTTTATTTAATTTAATTAGTTTATTAATTAAGTAATTTATTTGACATATTTTGTTTTTTAATTATTTTATTTATATTATTTAGTATGTTAATTTTTTTATTTTGTGTTAATTATTTGAGTTAATTACTTTTACTTTAATGGTTAATAAGTAATTATGTATGAATTTGTATACACCTTTAATATATTATCATTTTTTTTACTTATTTTTACTATTTTAATAAGTCAAATATATATTTATACGATCAACTATATTTAAATATTAAATTATGACACATCCATTTTTCGGCAAAAGAAATTAACTGGAAATTACAAAAGGGTCCATTGTGGTTACTTAACGGTATTTTGGGTAGCGGGATGAGATCGTTTAAATATCGAGGTACGAATTGTAAAATGGTGTATACGTCGAGGTGTAATTTGCAATTAACCCATTATAATATTTAGTTGATGGGAGCTGTCGTTTACACTCCAAAATTAACTTCACTTTCACTTTAAAAATTCAAATAATTAGCACAGTAGTAAGCAATGATCGATCCAATAGAGAGTGATTTATTTTATATTTATTCTATTATTTTGATAGAAAATAAAGATGGTGGGTTTTTGAATTTTTTTTAAACTAAGAGAATAAGAATTAATAATGAATTATTAACCAAATATGTAAAAACTTTAACTCTGCAGTTCAGTTTCACCAAGTACAACAATCAATTAATCAAGTTATTATTATTTTCCCTTCAGTGAAACTATTAGCCCTACATAACAATAAGCTCTGCTTTTCGAATACCAATTAAGGGAAGGGATCGGAGAAAAGGGTTGATCAAGCACGTCTGTCAACGATTTACAAGAAATAATAGCCACACTCCACAAGACGGATAAAGGCAAGGATTCAAAACGCGACTTTGGTGATGTCCCACTTAATCAAGCATTAACCCTGATCTATCTTAATTAATACATGGCATGAAATTTTAAAAACATATTAAATATATCTTTACAGATAAATTACCACATATATGATCTCATGAAATTACTGTTGATTAGGGGGTAGGGGTTCTACCCAAAACTATAAGCCGACAGGTTTCTTCCTGTATGGCAGTTTTTGTTAAGACAATATAATGTTCTGATATATAAAACTGTTCTAAGAAGCAAGAACGATTATGATTATCAATTGCAGATTGATCTGCTGTTTTGTATCAATTACTATTCTCAGTATGATAGTCTAAAAGCTCAAGTAAGGAAACATAATAATTAACGGAAGCAATAATTCAAACTTACAGAAGAGTCTTGGATATCTTTATTCTGTTTAGACAAGGGCAAAATGTCTTTAATCTTTACTTCTTCTTGTTGATGAGAAACTTCAAAAATATCAACATACGGATTAATAACTAAGGGCTTCAAATTTTCATTACCAGAGCTAAGTTCAAGAGACTTAGGAGGGGGATGAATAGACTGAATAATATTACCATTTGTGGTAATCCAATCTTTTTGAATTCCAGTTAATACATTTAGTTGATTTTCAGTATAAAAATTTGATTTTAAGACAAAATCATAATACCATTTAGCAAATGATAATATACACTCAAGTTCTTATTGAGATAAGCATAATAATTAGCTTTAATTGTCGCTTAACTTATCATTATCATGATTTTAAAATTTCAATTTCTAAAATTACGGTATTTTTCTCGCATAAACTCTGGTTTAAACATTGGCGTAATTTTACTATTTGAGAGAAAATCCATTTAACACTCAAAATTCATATCACTAGCGGTTGGACTATAAGGTCTTACATTCTAAGGAGTAGCCTCATAAATACCATGAGGTATTTGGTTTTCGTAAATATGAATTCCTCTAATTATGTCTTCATTTTGACAGACTCATTCTTTGGGATTTTAGACTCTTGATAAACAGATTCTAAAGGGTCGCATACGAGATCGCTCAGATGATTCAGAAAATCAATATTATAAGAAATATTATTAATAGATCGACTTCGGGTAAAAGGTCTTTGAAATTTTAGGTAAATATTTCCATTACTGGTTTGAATAACATCTTCAATGTTTTGTCTAATTATAGGTCTGGTAGGAACGGCATTAGTAATTTGCCATTGTTTTGGGAAAGTAATTTCTTCTCAAGCCACTTGACTACTAAAAAGATTAGTATCTATAAGGACAGTATGTCCTTGCTGGCTTTGCTTTCTGATATAAGGGTTTAAAGTTGTTAAAACTTTAAGGTGTATACGGAATAATATGGCAAAAGGAGGGGATCCGGGTAGATATTCATAACCATGAGATATAATTCTCATCTCTAAAACTTTTGAAAAATTATTATCAGTTAGGGCAACATTTAAATTCGGATAGATATTAAAATATACTGGTCCATGGGCAAGGCTAGTTTCAATAGCTCCCATGAGAGAGGCTTTCTAGTTAAGACACCTACCATCTCTAAGTGTACACTGAATACTGGTATTTTGGCCAAGTAAGTCAAAGGTTTGAAGGCTACTTGGACAAGTCCTATGTAAACATATTTTTATTTTTGCAAAAAGGGGTACAAGTCTTCAACATGCAATAAATATAAAATTTCATCATTATTCTGTAAAGGAACAACATGTTCAAAAGTCTTAATTACTCTTTTACTGATAAAATCAAAGGTTCCAACTTTATAAATTGTTTCTGGTTTGATCTTAGGAATAGTCCATTTATCTAAGGCTTTTTTTAACATCCTGATAGGCTATCAGTTCGGTTGCTTCAACTGTAGAAGCTGAGGCATTGGCTACGGTTGAAAGAGAGGTTGAAAAATCAGTCATTTTTCAAAGGTGACCCAGAAATCCCTTTTTGACCTAGCCGATCAAATTAAAGACCCAGAAATTAAATTAAAATTTTTAGAAATCTGTTATAAAACTCAAAAGGATGAAAATACTCTTCCCATTGATCAGTACAGTATGAAAGAGGTTATGAAACGTATTCATGGCGTTTCTACTATTGAGAAGCCTACTACTATTCAGGATATAAAAAATGAAATAAATATTTTAAAATCTGAAATAAAACATTTACAGAAATGAAGACATAATTAGAGGAATTCATCTAGACGATCTTTATCTGACCCTTTAGAATGTGTTTATCAAGAGTCTAAAAATCCCAGCAATGAGTTTGTCAAAAATGAAGACATAATTAGAGGAATTCATTTTTCTGAAAACCAAATACCTCATGGTATTTATGAGGCTACTCCTCAGAACAGAAGACTTTATAGTCCAACTGCTAGTGATATGAATTTAGTGTTAAATGGATTTTTCTCCAAATAGTAAAATTCGCCAATGTTTAAACCAGAGCTTATAAGAACAAATGCGAATTTTAGAAATTGGTATTTTAAAAATCATGATAATGATAAGTTAGCAGAAATTAAAGCTAATTATTATGCTTATCTGAATAGTAACCAGTGTATATTATCATTTGCTAAATGGTATTATGATTTTGTCTTAAAATCAGATTTTTATACTGAAAATCAACTAAATGTATTAACTAGAATTCAAAAAGATTGGATTACCACAAATGGTTATATTATTCAGTCTATTCATCCCCCTCCTAAGTCTCTTGAACTTAGCTCTGGTAATTAAAATTTGAAGCCCTTAGTTATTAATCCGTATGTTGATATTTCTGAAGTTTCTCATCAACAAGAAGAAGTAAAGATTAAAGACATTTTGCCCTTTGTCAAAAATGTAATAATTATACTAATCTATTCCTTCAAACCGTAGGAAAACATTAACTGTGATTGAAGAGCAAATAAATCATATTAATAATAATTGGCAAATTGTTCCTCAAAAAATTGACCTTCAACCTGCAACTATTAAGCCACCTTTAGAAGTTAATAATTTTAAAATGAAATCTTCTAAAACCAGTGATAATTTTATTGAAAATCTTTTAAATAAAATGAAAGATTTAAAACTCACACTCGCATCCTCGTCCTAGATCAATATGATGTCTGGACAACCTTCCTCTCATGCCAGTAATAATAATACTGATAATGAAGAAGAAGATTTCGATTTTTCCCCTATTAATATTTTTGAAATCCAGAATAATTTTCAGGAAATGCAAAATATTAATAAAACTACTTATAGCCGAAAGCCTATTAATAGAATGGCTTTATCTGGACCTAGTAGGTACTACTACCCCAGACCTACTCCTCACGATATTCTGTATGAAGAAGACTTTCTTCATTCCCAGAAGTCTTATCATGGTAAAACCATCTATGAATGGAATATCGATGGTAAGACAGAATATCAAATTTTTGAAACCATCCATCATATTTTTGAGCAAATTCGCAAAAATGAATGAAAACACGCAGACCATCGATCCGCTGTTTCTTAGTAAATGGTTTTACTGGCATTCTTAAAGGATGGTGGGATAATGTACTCTCTGATAACCAAAGAACTAAAATCCTTCAATCCTATAAGAATGATACTGACCCTATTACTAAACTTGAAACCAGAAGAGAAGATGCTTGTTACACCTTAGTTCAAGCTATCGCTCATCATTTTGTAAGACTGTGATGATCAATACCGGAGAAGTAGAGAACTCTTATAGAACCTTCGTTGCCCATCCTTAACCCATTTCAGATGGTATAAAGATGTTTTTTTAATGAAAGTCATGCAAAGAGCAGATGCTAAAAGTGAACATTGGAAAGCAAAATTTGTAGATGGACTCCCTACTTTCTTTGCTGAAAAAGTCCGTAAAAAACTAAGAGATAAACATGACCGTATGAGTATCCCCTATGACCAGTATTCTTATGGCCATCTTATTTCAGTAATTATCGAAGAAGGATTGTCATTATGTAATAATATGAAACTTCAACAATTAATGAAAAAACAGAATTTTACTAAAAGACATGAAATAGGAGAATTTTGCGATCAATTCTCTTATGACACAAAATTACAGTATCCTCAGAAAGCTAAAAAACAACAAAGTTCTAAACCTTTTAGATCTTACCGGAAACGTTCTTCTAAGAAATCTTCGAAAACCAAAACCCCTGAAAAATCTTCCAGGAAAAGAAAGGGTAGCAGAAAAAAAAGATAAATCTAAAATTCAATGCTATAAATGTGGAAAGACAGGACACTTTGCTAATAAATGCAATTCAAAATTAAAACAAAAACTTAATGAATTATCCCTTGATGAAGAAATCCAACAGCAAATTCTTAATTGTTTGTCTAATAACGATTCCGAGTCCAGCTCAGATAATGATTTAGCGAAGTCTATTCAAGAATCGACAATAATTCTGACAATGAACAATGTCAAACATGTACTATTAATAACTGTAATACAGCTACTGAAGCTAATTACTGGAAAGCTATCGTTGAGATAAATGGTTTAGATATTGGAGGTCCTAGTATTAATGTCTTAACTGACCACCAAAAATCCCTTCTTGACCTAGCCGATCAAATTAAAGACCCAGAAATTAAATTAAAATTTTTAGAAATCTGTTATAAAACTCAAAAGGATGAAAATACTCTTCCCATTAATCAGTACAATATGAAAGAGGTTATGAAACGTATTCATGGCGTTTCTACCATTGAGAAGCCTACTACTATTCAGGATCTAAAAAATGAAATAAATATTTTAAAATCTAAAATAAAACATTTACAGAATAGTAATATTACTATTTTCAAGATTTAAACAATATTAAAAACCAGTTAAATCAAAAACAGGAAAATTCAGGATCCTCCAAACAGCCTGAATCTTCTGATAAACCATAATCTTCTGAATAATATTTGATGCTTATGAATCAAGTAGTTTTTCAGAAATGGTATATTAGAATTACTTTTATTATCAAACCAGATTTTATTATTAAAGACGCCATTGCTCTTGTTGATAGTGGTGCTGACATGAACTGTATTCAAGAAGGATTAATTCCTACCAAGTACTTCCAGAAGACCACTCAATCTCTAACTAGTGCAAGCGGTAATACTATGAATATTAAGTATAAAATTCCTGAAGCCTTAATCTATAATCAAGGTCTCTGTTTACCTACTTCTTTTGTTCTTATCCGTAATATGAATCAAAGTATCATTCTAGGCACCCCCTTTTTATGCCTTTTAATGCCTATTTCAAAAATTGATACTTTAGGAATTCATACAACTCTTAATAACAGACATATTGTTTTTGAATTTATTACAGAACCTTACACTAAAGAATTAAATCAAGTCAAAAACATGATTTATTCTAAAGAAAAACAAATCAATTTTATTCAAAAAGAAATAAAATTTCTTACTACAGAACAGAGAATTTTACAACCTTCTCTCTGGGAAAAATAAAATTAATCCATAAAATCTTCAAACCTGAAATCTGCGGTGATGTCCCAAATGCCTTCCGGAGCAGGAAGAAACATATTATTTCTCTTCCTTATATCCCTAATTTTAATGAGAAAATATTCCTACCAAATCTAGACCCGACCCGGATGAAGAAAGAATATTTACTCCTTTGTAAAAGCGAAATTGAGTCCTTCAATGAAAAAATTAATAAAACCCAAGACTTCTCCTCGAGTCATCATCGCTTTTTATGTCAATAAAATTCGTAAATTGAACGAGGAACTCCACGACTCGTCATCAACTATAAACCTCTTAATGAAGCCCTTCAATGGATTAGATATCCAATTACGAATAAAAGGATCTTCTTGACCGTCTTCATGATGCCACTTTTTTCTAAATTTGATATGAAATCGAGATTTTGGCAAATTCAAATTAGAGAACAAGATACTTATAAAACCGCTTTTACAAAGTACCTTTTGGTCACTATGAATGGAATGTTCTTCCATTTGGAGTAAAAATGGACCTTCGTAATTCCAAAGACATCATGAATGATATTTTTAATCCTTTCTTTTGAATTTATTATACATTACATTGATGATGTTTTAATTTTCTCTTCATCCATTGAATAATTACATTAAACATTTAAATATTTTTAAAAATGTTATCATAAAAAATGGTTTGGTAGTTTCTGCCCCTAAAATGAAGCTTTTCTAAACAAAGATCAGATTTCTTGGACATAATATTTCTAATGGAACTATTATTCCAATTGATAGATGTATTGAATTTGCATCTAAGTTTCCGGATGAAATTAAAGACATTAATCAACTGCAAAGGTTTTTGGGAAGTTTAAATTATATTCGTGATTACTATCCTAATCTTTCCCAAGATGCTTTTATTCTGTATACTCGCCTTCGGAAAAATCCTTTACCTTGGGTGAAGAACATCTCGATGCAGAAGAAAGATTAAATCTAGAGTTAAAGCAGATTACCTTGTTTGTCCTTACCTAATCCCGAATGGAAAAAGATCGTTCAGACCGATGCTTCCAATACCGGATATGGTGGTATTTTAAAACAATTTAATCCTAACAGTAACAAAGAAGATCTTATTCACTTCACTTCAGGAACTTAGAAAGGACCCTCTTTAAATTATCCTACTATTAAAAAAGAATGTCTTTCAATTGTCAAATGTGTTTTAAAATTTTAGGATGATCTTTTAAATCAGCACTTTTTAATTAGAGTTGATTGTTTCAATGTAAAAACAGATCTTTAAAAAAGATGTTCAAAATTTAGCATCCAAACAGATATTTGCTACTTGGCAAAGTATTTTATCAGTATTTGACTTTGATATTGAGTATATCAAAGGAAAACAGAATTCTTTACCGGATTTTCTAACCAGAGAATATTTGCAGGAATGACCAGTAGAGGTCGTGGCGCCAATCAGCGAGGTAGTAAATGAACTAATCTATATTATACAGAATTTCCTAGCTTGAACCCTCAATCCAGTAATTCTTCGGCTTCTTCTAGCCAACCTACAGTAAAAGATGTTCTTCTTTTACCCAAACAGTATATTCCAAATACTTATGTGGAAGAAACAGTATTGTTTATTGAACAGAATGATGAGAAATGGATGAAAGATCCATGGGAATGTTCTAATATATAAAACTATTCTAAGAAGTAAGAACGATTATGATTATCAGTTGCAGATTGATATGCTATTTTGTATCGATTACTATTCTCAGTATCATAGTCTAAAAGCTCAAGTAAGGAAATATAATAATTAACGGAAGCAATAATTAAAACTTACAAAAGAGTCTTGGATATCTTCAAACTTCAGATTTATATATTTATCAAGTATTTTACAGAGAGAGGTACAAAGAGAATACAAAGGAAAATTCTAAAGAAAGTTCTGCCTCAACAAGGGTGAGGTCTCCCTTATTTATACAAAAGAGAAGGAGAGAAAGGATTAGACGTGTCCTGGATGGTGGAGTCGAGCAGTAATCCTTATCTTTTCTTCTTTATCCATTAGCCGTAGGAAGTGGAGGATAAGAGACAAGATGTCAAAAAGTGGGAATACTGTAGTGGACAGGTGGCTTGTCGACTTCTGATAATAGAGAGGTAACTGGATATGCATCATTGCTGGTGGGAACACTGTACTTGTTTTCTTCTGATTATTGATGCTGTAGTGGAGAATAACTTTATTTTCCTTTTCCTTTCTTGTCCTGTGCCATCTTCTCAGAAATCATTGAAGTGAGAGAGTCCCAAAAGTCTCCCATGGTAGGCTCCGGTTCTTGACTTTCTCCTGCTAAAACATTGAATTGATTGTCATCCTATTCAGAGTCTTCATCACTGTTAATAGTCTTTATGGAGGCATCTTCCGGGACTAAGGATTGTAAGAATTGTGTCTTCATATAATCCATAGTTTTAACTAAGAGTTCTGTTTCAGTTAAGTTTGGAAACTTTTGTTTTAAGTCTGTTTGGATTTTAACAAAAGGATTTACTGATGTTGATGTTGGAAGGCTCTGAGGTATAACATCTAAACAGGCCTGGGTATGACCTTTTATGGTCTTGAGGAGTTCTGGTAAAGTGGGGTTAAGCCCTTTGTCCCACCACTTGGTAAAATATACTCTTTTTAGGCGAGGGGTCTTATTCTTGTAATCACACTGAAAATCCCACTTCCAAATCCAAGGAATTCCAAAACAGATTATGAAATGGGCAAACAGTTTTTACATAGATAAATCTTTATTTACTGGTATATGGACATAGGAAACATGCCATTCCTTGAATGCTGTTTGAACGGATTCTGGTAGAGTATCAATTATAATACCTAATTTATCCACCAAACGAAAAACCAGTTGGGAATTTCGTTTCGTAAAACTCCGGGACATATTCGGATAAACCAAGAGTGGTTATGAATGGGATTCTGATAATAAAATATTTGCGTAAAGGAATCAATATAATCCCAATAGGTACATACACGGGTTTCTTTTAAATGGGTGGATTTAATAATGACGGGTAGTATGGGGATTAATACCCCAATTAAGAAGAGGCATAATACTCTTGATAGTGGTTTTACCATGTCATTGTATTGGATGGTTTGTTTAGATGGATCATAGGCGTGTGCTTTATATCCATAGATGCTATTTCTAGAATGATTTGCTCATACACATAACGATCTTTGGTTAAAAGCGAGGATTGAAATATGAATTCCTCTAATTATGTCTTCATTTTTGACTCATTCTTTGGGATTTTTTAGACTCTTGATAAAAGATTCTAAATTGAATTTATCGTCTAGATGATTAGAAATCATTATGAGAAATATTATTAATAGATGGACTTAAAAGGTCTTTGAAATTTTAGGTAAATATTTCCATTCTTGGTTTGAATAACATCTTCAATGTTTGTCTAATTATAGTCCGGTAGATTAGTAATTTGCCATTATTTTGTAATTTCTTGAGGATCATTAAGCCACTTGACTACTAAAAGATTAGTATCTATAAAGACGTATGTCATGTAATTTTTAATATAAGGGTTTAAGTTAAAACTTTAATATACGAATAATATGGCGAAAGGAGGATCAGGGTAGATATTCAAACCATGAGATATAATTCATCTCTAAAACTTTTGACAAATTATTATCGATTTTAACACTTATTTAGATATTAAAATATGGTCCATGCAAGCTAGTTTCAATAGCTCCCGTAAGAAGGATTAAGACACCTACCAAATGTCTTGAATCTTTTTTGGCAAAAAGTAAAATCAAGGTTTGAAGGCTACTTGGACAAGTCCTTGAACATATTTATATTTTGTAAAAAGTACAAGTCTTCAACGCAATAAATATAAAATTTATTTAAAGGCATGTTCAAAGTCTTAATTATTCTTTGATAAAATCAAAGGTTCCAATTTTATAAATTATTTAGTTTGATCTTAGGAATAGTCCATTTATCTAAGGCTTCAACATCTGATGTATCGTTGATTGCTTATTGAAGAAGGCATTAGCTATTGAAGAGAGGTTGAAAAAATCACTTTTCAAAGGTGACCATATATGTAATTTATAAGTAATATATTCATTAATATGTTAATAAACTAAAATGGCTTGATACCAATTAAGGAAGGATTGGAGAAAATGGTTGATAACACGTTTGTCAACGATTTACAAGAAATAATAATACTCCAAGGCGGATAAAGCGAATTAGCGACTTTGGTGGCGTCCCACTTAATCAAGCATTAACACGATCTATCTTAATTAATACATGGAATTTTAAAAAATTAAATATATCTGAATAAATTACATATATGATCTCATGAAATTACTATTGATTAGGGGTAGGGTTAAAACTATGGTAAAGTTTCTTCTGTATGGCGGTTTTGTTAAAACAATATAATGTTACGATATATAAAAGCTTCTAAGTAAAACGATTATGATTATCGATTCTTGATTGATATGTTGTTTTGTATCGATTACTATTCTCGATATGGTCTAAAAGCTCAGTAAGGAAACATAATAATTAGCAGCAATAATTAAAACTTACGGAAGAGTCTTGGATATCTTCAAACTTAGATTTATATATTTATCAAGTATTTTCAAAGAGGTACGAGAATGAAAATTCTAAAAGTTACGCCTCGACAAGGGTGAGGTCTCCTTATTTATACAAAGAAGGAGAAAGGATTATGTCTTGGATGGTGGTCGACGGTAATCCTTATCTTTTCCTTTATCCCTTAAGTGGAGGATAAGAGACAAGTTACAAAAGTGGGAATCTTTAGTGGACGGTGGTCGATAATAGAGGAAAGGATATGCATCATTCTTTGGTGGGAACAACATGCTTTTTCTTCGATTATTGATGTTGTAGTGGAGAATAACTTTATTTTCCTTTTCCTTTCTTGTCTGTGCCATCTTCTCGGAAATCATTGAAGTAGAGAGTCCCAAAAGTCTATGGTAGGCTCAGATTCTTGACTTTCTCTCTAAAACATTGAATTGATTGTCATCTTGTTGAGTCTTCATCACTGTTAATAGTCTTCATGGGCATCATCAGGATTAAGGTTTGTAGAATTTTTCATATAATCCATAGTTTTAACTAAGAGTTCATTTCGATTAAGTTTGGAAACTTTTGTTTTAAGTCTTTGGATTTTTAACAAAGTTCTTGATGTTGATGTTGGAAGGCTCGAGGTATAACATCTAGCGAACTGGGTATGACCTTTTATGGTCTTGAGGAGTTACGGTAAAGTGGGGTTAAGCCCTTTGTCCCACCACTTGGTAAAATATACTCTTTTTAGAGGATCTTATTCGGTAATCTTGAAAATCCACTTCAAATCAAGGAATTCCAAAGCGGATTATGAAATGGGCGCAGTTTTGCATAGATAAATCTTTATTGGTATATGGACATGACAACTTGCCATTCCTTGAATCTTTGTTTGAGCGGATTACGGTAGAGTATCAATTGTAATACCTATTTATCCCACAAAAAAACCGATTAGAATTTCGTTTAATAAAACTCGACGATTTGGATAAACCAAGTGGTTGTGAATGGGATTACGATAATTAATATAAATAAAATAATTATGTATGAATTTGTATACACCTTTAATATATTTTTAACTTATTTTTACTATTTTAATAAGTCAATATATATTTATCGATCAACTATTTAAATATTAAATTAATGCTTTAAGAAAATTATTTGGAAATTACAAAAGTCCATTATTAGTTATAGAGATTTTGGGTATTTGAATGAGATCGTTTAAATATCGAGAATTATGAATGGTAAAATGGTGTATCGTGAGTGTAATTTGCGATTAACCCATTATAATATTTAGTTGATGGGAGTATCGTTTACAATCTTCATCATAAAATTCAAATAATTTAGATGGATCGATCCAATAGAGAGTGATTTGTTTTATATTTATTCTATTATTTTGATAGAAAATAAAGATGGTGGGTTTTTTAATTTTTTAAACTAAGAGAATAAGAATTAATAATGAATTATTAACATATATAACTATGGTAAGATTCTTATTGATTATTATGATATTTTATTATCGATCCCATTCCACCACTATTGGTTTATCCAAAATCATCGTTTCTGAGAAATTCCCATTGGTTTTGTTTGGTGGGATAAAATAAATTACATTGATACTCTCGAATCCGTTGAACATTCGAATGGCAAGTTCTATGTCCATAGATAAATAGATATCTGAATCCTTCCTTAATTGGTATCAAAGCCACATTAGTTTATTAACATATTAATGAATATATTACTTATAAATTACATATATGGTCACCTTTGAAAAATGTGATTTTTCAACCTCTCTTTCAATCGTAAATAATGCCTCAAACTTATACGGTTGAAGCAAACCGAACCGATAGCCTATCGTGGATTTTAAAGAAGCCTTAGATAAATGGACTATTCCTAAGATCAAACCAGAAACAATTTATAAAATTGGAACTTTGATTTTATCAGTAAAAGAATAATTAAGACTTTTGAACATGTTGTTCCTTTACAGAATAATGATGAAATTTTATATTTATTGCATGTTGAAGACTTGTACCTTTTTGCAAAAATATAAATATGTTCACATAGGACTTGTCAAGTAGCCTTCAAACCTTTGACTTTACTTGGCCAAACCCGATATTCAATGTACTTAAAGATGGTGGTAGGTGTCTTAGCTGAAAGCCTCTCTCATGGGAGCTATTGAAACTAGCCTTGCCCATGGACCGATGATATTTTAATATCTATCCAATTTAAGTGTTGCCCTAACCGATAATAATTTGTCAAAAGTTTTAGAGATGAGAATTATATCTCATGGTTATGAATATCTACCGGATCCCTCCTTTTGCCATATTATTAGTATACACCTTAAAGTTTTAACAACTTTAAACCCTTATATCGAGAAAGCAAAGCCGCTAGCGACATCTTTGTCCTTATAGATACTAATCTTTTAGTAGTCAAGTGGATATTCCCAGAATGATCCTTGGGAAGAAATTAATTTCAAAACAATGGCAAATTACTAATGCCGTTCCTACCTGAGACCTATAATTAGACAAAACATTGAAGATGTTATACAAACCGATAATGGAAATATTTACCTAAAATTTCAAAGACCTTTTTATTCAAGTCGATCTATTAATAATATTTCTTATAATATTGATTTCCCTGAATCATCTAGACGATCTTTGTCTGACCCTTTAGAATCTGTTTATCAAGAGTCTAAAAATCCCAGCAATGAGTTTGTCAAAAATGAAGACATAATTAGAGGAATTCATTTTTCTGAAAACCAAATACCTCATGGTATTTATGAGGCTACTCCTCAGAACAGAAGACCTTATAGTCCAACTGCTAGTGATATGAATTTTGAGTGTTAAATGGATTTTTCTCCAAATAGTAAAATTTGACAATGTTTAAACCAGGAGTTTATGCAGAACAAATACCAGAATTTTAGAAATTGGTTTTTTAAAAATTATGATAATGATAAGTTAGCAGAAATTAAAGCTAATTATTATGCTTATCTGAATAGTAACCTGTGTATATTATCATTTGCTAAATGGTATTATGATTTTGTCTTAAAATCAGATTTTTATACTGAAAATCAACTAAATGTATTAACTAGAATTCAAAAAGATTGGATTACCACAAATGGTAATATTATTCAGTCTATTCATCCCCCTCCTAAGTCTCTTGAACTTAGCTCTGGTAATGAAAATTTGAAGCCCTTAGTTATTAATCCGTAAGTTGATACTTCTGAAGTTTCTCATCAACAAGAAGAAGTAAAGATTAAAGACATTTTGCCCTTGTCTAAACAGAATAATTATACCAATCTATTCCTTCAAACTATAGGAAAACAGTTAACCAGGATTGAAGAGCAAATAAATCATATTAATAATAATTGCCAAATTGTTCCTCAAAAAATTGACCTTCAACCTGCAACTATTAAGCCACCTTTAGAAGTTAATAATTTTAAAATGAAATCTTCTAAAACCAGTGATAATTTTATTGAAAATCTTTTAAATAAAATGAAAGATTTAAAACTCACACTCGTATCCTCGTCCCAGATCAATATGATGTCTGGACAACCTTCCTCTCATGCCAGTAATAATAATACTGATAATGAAGAAGAAGATTTCGATTTTTCCCCTATTAATATTTTTGAAATCCAGAATAATTTTCAGGAAATGCAAAATATTAATAAAACTACTTATAGCCAAAAGCCTATTAATAGAATGGCTTTATCTGGACCTAGTAGGTACTACTACCCCAGACCTACTCCTCACGATATTCTGTATGAAGAAGACTTTCTTCATTCCCAGAAGTCTTATCATGGTAAAACCATCTATGAATGGAATATCGATGGTAAGACAGAATATCAAATTTTTGAAACCATCCATCATATTTTGAACAGTCTGCAAACAGAATGAAAACACAGACCATCAGATCTGTCGTTTCTTAGTAAATGGTTTTACCGGCTTTCTTAAAGGATGGTGGGATAATGTACTCTCTGATAACCAAAGAACTAAAATCCTTCAATCCTATAAGAATGATACTGACCCTATTACTAAACTTGAAACCAGAAGAGAAGATGCTTGTTACACCTTAGTTCAAGCTATCGTTCATCATTTTGTAAGACCAGGACAGATCAATACCGATAGAAGTAGAGAACTCTTAAAGAACCTTCGTTTCCCATCCTTAACCCATTTCAGATGGTATAAAGATGTTTTTTTTAATGAAAGTCATGCAAAGAGCAGATGCTAACAGTGAACATTGGAAAGCCAAATTTGTAGATGGACTCCCTACTTTCTTTGCTAAAAAAGTCCATAAAAAACTAAGAGATAAACATGACCGTATGAGTATCCCCTATGACCATATTCTTATGGCCATCTTATTTCAGTAATTATCGAAGAAGGATTGTCATTATGTAATGATATGAAACTTCAACAATTAATGAAAAAACAGAATCTTACTAAAAGACATGAAATAGGAGAATTTTGCGATCAATTCTCTTATGACACAAAATTACAGTATCCTCAGAAAGCTAAAAAATAGCAAAGTTCTAAACCTTTTAGATCTTACCGAAAACGTTCTTCTAAGAAATCTTCGAAAACCAAAACCACTGAAAAATCTTCCAGGAAAAGAAAGGGTAGCAGAAAAAAAGATAAATCTAAAATTCAATGCTATAAATGTGGAAAAACAAGACACTTTGCTAATAAATGCAATTCATAATTAAAACAAAAACTTAATGAATTATCCCTTGATGAAGAAATCCAACAGCAAATTCTTAATTGTTTGTCTAATAACGATTAAAGTCCAAGCTCGAGATAATGATTTAGCAGAAGTCTATTCAGAATCTGACAATAATTCTGACAATGAACAATGTCAAACATGTACTATTAATAACTGTAATACAGCTACTGAAGCTAATTACTGGAAAGCTATCGTTGAGATGAATGGTTTAGATATTGGAGGTCCTAGTATTAATGTCTTAACTGACCACCAAAAATCCCTTCTTGACCTAGCCGATCAAATTAAAGACCCAGAAATTAAATTAAAATTTTTAGAAATCTGTTATAAAACTCAAAAGGATGAAAATACTCTTCCCATTAATCAGTACAATATGAAAGAGGTTATGAAACGTATTCATGGCGTTTCTACCATTGAGAAGCCTACTACTATTCAGGATCTAAAAAATGAAATAAATATTTTAAAATCTAAAATAAAACATTTACAGAATAGTAATATTACTATTTTTTAAGATTTAAACAATATTAAAAACCAGTTAAATCAAAAACAGGATAATTCAAGATCCTTCAAACAGCCTGAATCTTCTGATAAACCATAATCTTCTGAACAATATTTAATGCTTATGAATCAAGTAGTTTTTCAGAAATGGTATATTAGAATTACTTTTATTATCAAACCAGATTTTATTATTAAAGACGCCATTGCTCTTGTTGATAGTGGTGCTGACATGAACTGTATTCAAGAAGGATTAATTCCTACCAAGTACTTCCAGAAGACCACTCAATCTCTAACTAGTGCAAGCGGTAATACTATGAATATTAAGTATAAAATTCTCAAGCCTTAATCATAATCAAGGTCTCTATTTACTACTTCTTTTGTTCTTATCCATAATATGAATCAAAGTATCATTCTAGGCACCCCTTTTATGCCTTTTAATGCCTATTTCAAAATTGATACTTTAAGATTCATACACAACTCTTAATAATGTATATATTGTTTTTGAATTTATTACGAACCTTACACTAAAGAATTAAATCAAGTCAAAACATGATTTATTCTAAAGAAAAACAAATCAATTTTATTCAAAAGAAATAAAATTTCTTACTACGTAACGAGAGAATTTTACAACCTTCTCTAAGGGAAAAAATAAAATTAATCCATAAAATCTTCAAACCCAAATCTGCAGGTGATGTCCCAAATGCCTTCGGAGCAGAGGAGAAACATATTATTTCTCTTCCTTATATCCCTAATTTTAATGAGAAAAATATTCCTACCAAATCTCTAATTCACCGGATGAAGAAAGAATATTTACTCCTTTGTAAAAGCGAAATTGAGTCCCTTCAACGAGAAAAAATTAATAAAACCTAGTACCTCTCCTCGGTACATCATCGCTTTTATGTTAATAAAAATTCGTAAATTGAACGAGGAACTCCACGACTCGTCATCAACTATAAACCTCTTAATGAAGCCTTCAATGGATTAGATATCAATTCCGAATAAAAGGATCTTCTTGACCGTCTTCATGATGCCACTATTTTCTCTAAATTTGATATGAAATCAGGATTTTGGCAAATTCAAATTAGTGAACATGATACTTATAAAACTGCTTTTACAATACCTTTTGGTCACTATGAATGGAATGTTCTTCCATTTGGAGTAAAAATGGACCTCGTAATTCCAAAGACATCATGAATGATATTTTAATCCCTTCTTTGAATTTATTATCTGTTACATTGATGATGTTTTAATTTTCTCTTCATCCATTGAACAACATATTAAACATTTAAATATTTTTAAAAATGTTATCATAAAAAATGGTTTGGTAGTTTCTGCCCCTAAAATGAAGCTTTTCCAAACAAAGATCAGATTTCTTGGACATAATATTTCTAATGGAACTATTATTCCAATTGATAGATGTATTGAATTTGCATCTAAGTTTCCGGATGAAATTAAAGACATTAATCAACTGCAAAGGTTTTTGGGAATTTTAAATTATATTCGTGATTACTATCCAAATCTTTCCCAAGATGCTTTTATTCTCAGATACCGCCTTGAAAAAATCCTTTACCTTGGGTGAAGAACATCTCGATGCAAGAAGAAAGATTAAATCTAGAGTTAAAGTTAAGCAGTTACCTTGTTTGTCCTTACCTAATCCCTTATGGAAAGAGATCGTTCGAATCGATGCTTCCAATAATCCAGGATATGGTGGTATTTTAAAACAATTTAATCCTAACAAAGAATAAAGAAGATCTTATTCACTTCACTTCAGGAACTTAGAAAGGACCCTCTTTAAATTATCCTACTATTAAAAAAGAATGTCTTTCAATTGTCAAATGTGTTTTAAAATTTCAGGATGATCTTTTAAATCAGCACTTTTTAATTAGAGTTGACTGTTCAGCTGCAAAACAGATCTTTAAAAAAGATGTTCAAAATTTAGCATCCAAACAGATATTTGCTACTTGGCAAAGTATTTTATCAGTATTTGACTTTGATATTGAGTATATCAAAGGAAAACAGAATTCTTTACCGGATTTTCTAACCAGAGAATATTTGCAGGAATGACCAAGAGAGGTCGGTCATGCACAACGAGGCCGAGGCGTAACTAATCTATATTATATGAATTTCCTAGCTTGAACCCTCAATCCAAAGAATTCTTGAGCTTCTTCTAGCCAACCTACAAAGAAAAGATGTTCTTCTTTACCCAAACAAGATATTCCAAATACTTATGTGGAAGAAAGCAAAGATTGTTTATTGAACTGAATGATGAGAAATGGATGAAAGATCCATGGGAATGTTCTAATATATAAAACTATTCTAAGAAGTAAGAACGATTATGATTATCAGTTGCAGATTGATATGCTGTTTTGTATCGATTACTATTCTCAGTATCATAGTCTAAAAGCTCAAGTAAGGAAACATAATAATTAACGGAAGCAATAATTAAAACTTACAGAAGAGTCTTGGATATCTTCAAACTTCAGATTTATATATTTATCAAGTATTTTACAGAGAGAGGTACAAAGAGAATACAAAGGAAAATTCTAAAGAAAGTTCTGCCTCAACAAGGGTGAGGTCTCCCTTATTTATACAAAAGAGAAGGAGAGAAAGGATTAGACGTGTCCTGGATGGTGGAGTCGAGCAGTAATCCTTATCTTTTCTTCTTTATCCATTAGCCGTAGGAAGTGGAGGATAAGAGACAAGATGTCAAAAAAGTGGGAATACTGTAGTGGACAGGTGGCTTGTCGACTTCTGATAATAGAGAGGTAACTGGATATGCATCATTCTTTGGTGGGAACTTTGTGCTTGTTTTCTTCTCGATTATTGATCTTTGTAGTGGAGAATAACTTTATTTTCCTTTTCCTTTCTTGTCTGTGCCATCTTCTCGTAAATCATTGAAGTGAGAGAGTCCCCAAAAGTCTCCCATGGTAGGCTCTAGGTTCTTGACTTTCTCCTGCTAAAACATTGAATTGATTGTCATCCTATTCAGAGTCTTCATCACTGTTAATAGTCTTTATGGAGGCATCTTCCGGGACTAAGGATTGTAAGAATTGTGTCTTCATATAATCCACAGTTTTAACTAAGAGTTCTGGTTCAGTTAAGTTTGGAAACTTTTGTTTTAAGTTTGTTTGGATTTTAACAAAAGGATTTACTGATGTTGATGCTGGAAGGCTCTGAGGTATAACATCTAAACAGGCCTGGGTATGACCTTTTATGGTCTTGAGGAGTTCTGGTAAAGTGGGGTTAAGCCCTTTGTCCCACCACTTGGTAAAAAATACACTTTTTAGGCGAGGGATCTTATTCTGGTAATCACACTGAAAATCCCACTTCCAAATCCAAGGAATTCCAAAACAGATTATGAAATGGGCAAACAGTTTTTACATAGATAAATCTTTATTTACTGGTATATGGACATAGGAAACTTGCCATTCCTTGAATGCTGTTTGAACGGATTCTGGTAGAGTATCAATTATAATACCTAATTTATCCACCAAATGAAAAACCAGTTGGGAATTTCGTTTCGTAAAACTCCGGGACATATTCGGATAAACCAAGAGTGGTTATGAATGGGATTCTGATAATAAAATATTTGCGTAAAGGAATCAATATAATCCCAATAGCTGTACCTGGTTTCTTTTAAATGGGTGGATTTAATAGTACGGGTAGTATGGGGATTAATACCCCAATTAGCAAGAGGCATAATACTCTTGATAGTGGTTTTTCTGTATTGTATTGGACTGGTTGGTTTAGATGGATCATGAAGCGTGTGCTTTATATCCATAGATGCTAGTTTCTAGAATGATTTGCTCATACACATAACGATACTGGTTAAAACGAGGAGGAGACTGTTGAGTCGTTAAGTAACGTCGTTTGATCTCCCATGGATCTTTCATCCATTTCTCATCATTCTGTTCAATAAACAATACTGTTTCTTCCACATAAGTATTTGGAATATACTGTTCGGGTAAAAGAAGAACATCTTTTATTGTAGGTTAGCTAGAAGAAGTCGAAGAATTACTGGATTGAGGGTTCAAGCTAGGAAATTATGTATAATATAGATTAGTTCTGCCTCGACCTCGTTGACCGCGACCACGACCTCTACTGGTCATTCCTGCAAATATTCTTTGGTTAGAAAATCCGGTAAAGAATTCTGTTTTCCTTTGATATACTCAATATCAAAGTCAAATACTGATAAAATACTTTGCCAAGTAGCAAATATCTGTTTGGATGCTAAATTTTGAACATCTTTTTTAAAGATTTGTTTTGCAGCTGAACAGACAACTCTAATTAAAAAGTGCTGATTTAAAAGATCATCCTGAAATTTTAAAACACATTTGATAATTGAAAGACATTCTTTTTTAATAGTAGGATAATTTAAAGAGGGTCCTTTCCAAGTTCCTGAAGTGAAGCAAATAAGATCTTCTTTATTGTTATCGTTAGGATTAAATTGTTTTAAAATACCACCATATCCCAGATTGGAAGCATTGAGTCCGAACGATCTTTTTCCATTCGGGATTAGGTAAGGACAAACAAGGTAAGTGTTTAACTCTAGATTTAATCTTTTTCATCTTTGCATCAAGATGTTCTTCACCAAGGTAAAGATTTTTTCTCAAGGCTTAGTATACTTTAATAGAAGCATCTTGAGAAAGATTTGGATAGTAATCACGTAATATAATTTAAACTTCCAAAAACCTTTCTAGTTGATTAATGTCTTTAATTTCATCCGGAAACTTAGATGCAAATTCAATACATCTATCAATTGGAATAATAGTTCCATTAGAAATATTATGTCCAAGAAATCTGATCTTTGTTTGGAAAAGCTTCATTTTAGGGGCAGAAACTACCAAACCATTTTTTATAATAACATTTTTAAAAATATTTAAATGTTTAATATGTTGTTCAATGGATGAAGAGAAAATTAAAACATCATCAATGTAATGTATAATAAATTCAAAGAAAGGGATTAAAAATATCATTCATGATGTCTTCGGAATTTCAAGGTCCATTTTTACTCCAAATGGAAGAACATTCCATTTCAAAGTGACCAAAAGGTATTGTAAAAGTAGCTTTATATAAGTATCTTATTCTCTAATTTGAATTTGCCAAAACTCGATTTCATATCAAATTTAGAGAAAATAAGGCATCATGAAGACGGTCAAGAAGATCCTTTTATTCTGGAATTGATATCTAATCCATTGAAGGGCTTCATTAAGAGGTTTATAGTTGATGACGAGTCGTGGAGTTCCTCGTTCAATTTCTGAATTTTTATTGACATAAAAAGCGCATGTACCTGTGGGAGAGGTCTTTGGGTTTTATTAATTTTTTCTGTTGAAGGGACTCAATTTCAGTTTTACAAAGGAGTAAATATTCTTTCTTCATCTGGCTGGGTCGAGATTTGGTAGGAATATTTTTCTCATTAAAATTAGGGATATAAGGAAGAGAAATAATATGTTTCTTCCTGTTCCAGAAGGCATTTGGGACATCACTGCAGATTTCAGTTTGAAGAGTTTTATGGATTAATTTTATTTTTTCCTGTAGAGAAGGTTGTAAAATTCTCTGTTCTGTAGTAAGAAATTTTATTTCTTTTTGAATAAAATTGATTTGTTTTTCTTTAGAATAAATCATGTTTTTGACTTGATTTAATTCTTTAGTGTAAGGTTCTGTAATAAATTCAAAAACAATATGTCTGTTATTAAGATTTGTATGAATTCCTAAAGTATCAATTTTTGAAATAGGCATTAAAAGGAATAAAAAGGGGGTGCCTAGAATGATACTTTGATTCATATTACAGATAAGAACAAAAGAAGTAGGTAAATAGAGACCTTGATTACTGATTAAGGCTTCATGAATTTTATACTTAATATTCATAGTATTACCGCTTGCACTAGTTAGAGATTGAGTGGTCTTCTGGAAGTACTTGGTAGGAATTAATCCTTCTTGAATACAGTTCATGTCAGCACCACTATCAACAAGAGCAATGGCGTCTTTAATAATAAAATATGGTTTGATAATAAAAGTAATTCTAATATACCATTTCTGAAAAACTACTTGATTCATAAGCATTAAATATTGTTCAGAAGATTCTGGTTTATCAGAAGATTCAGGCTGTTTGGAGGATCCTGAATTATCCTGTTTTTGATTTAACTGGTTTTTAATATTGTTTAAATCTTGAAAAATAGTAATATTACTATTCTGTAAATGTTTTATTTCAGATTTTAAAATATTGATTTCATTTTTTAGATCATGAATATTAGTAGGCTTCTCAATGGTAGGAACGCCATGAATACGTTTCATAACCTCTTTCATATTGTATTAATTAATGGGAAGAGTATTTTCATCCTTTTGAGTTTTATAACAGATTTCTAAAAATTTTAATTTAATTTCTGGGTCTTTAATTTGATCGGCTAGGTCAAGAAGGGATTTTTGGTGGTCAGTTAAGACATTAATACTAGGACTTCAAATATCTAAACAATTCATCTCAACGATAGCTTTCCAGTAATTAGCTTCAATAGTTGTATTACAGTTATTAATAGTATAGGTTTGACATTATTCATTGTCAGAATTATTGTCAGATTCTGAATAGACCTTCTACTAAATCATTATCTGGACTTGGACTCGAATCGTTATTAGACAAACAATTAAGAATTTGCTGTTGGATTTCTTCATCAAGGGATAATTCATTAAGTTTTTGTTTTAATTTTGAATTGCATTTATTAGCAAAGTGTCCTGCTTTTTCCACATTTATAGCATTGAATTTTAGATTTATCTTTTTTTCGCTACCCTTTCTTTTCCTGGAAGATTTTTCAGGGGTTTTGGTTTTCGAAGATTTCTTAGAAGAACGTTTCCTAAGAAGATCTAAAAGGTTTAGAACTTTTTGTTTTTTAGCTTTCTGAGGATACTATAATTTTGTGTCATAAGAGAATTGATCGCAAAATTCTCCTATTTCATGTCTTTTAGTAAGATTCTGTTTTTTCATTAATTGTTGAAGTTTCATATCATTACATAATGACAATCCTTCTTCGATAATTACTGAAATAAGATGGCCATAAGAATACTGGTCATAGGGGATACTCATACGGTCATGTTTATCTCTTAGTTTTTTATGGACTTTTTCAGCAAAGAAAGTAGGGAGTCCATCTACAAATTTGGCTTTCCAATGTTCATTGTTAGCATCTGCTCTTTGCATGACTTTCATTAAAAAAACATCTTTATACCATCTGAAATGGGTTAAGGATGGGCAACGAAGGTTCTGTAAGAGTTCTCTACTTCTATTGGTATTGATCTGTCCTGGTCCTACAAAATGATGAACGATAGCTTGAACTAAGGTGTAACAAGCATCTTCTCTTATGGTTTCAAGTTTAGTAATAGGGTCAGTATCATTCTTATAGGATTGAAGGATTTCAGTTCTTTGGTTATCAGAGAGTACATTATCCCACCATCCTTTAAGAATGCCAGTAAAACCATTTACTAAGAAACGCATGCAGATCGATGATGGTCTGTGTTTTTCATCTCATTTGTAGATCGTTTCATACATCAAAATATGATGGATGGTTTCAAAAATTTGATATTCTGTCTTACCATCGATATTCCATTCATATATGGTTTTACCATGATAAGACTTCTGGGAATGAAGAAAGTCTTCTTCATACAGAATATCCTGAGGAGTAGGTGCAGGGTAGTAGTACCTACTAGGTCGAGATAAAGCCATTCTATTAATAGGCTTTCATTATAAGTAGTTTTATTAATATTTTGCATTTCTCAAAATTATTCTGGATTTCAAAAATATTAATAGGGGAAAAATCGGAATCTTCTTCTTCATTATCAGTATTATTATTACTGGTATGAGAGGAAGGTTGTCCAGACATCATATTGATCTGGGACGAGGATGCAGGTGTGAGTTTTAAATCTTTCATTTTATTTAAAAGATTTTCAATAAAATTATCACTAGTTTTAGAAGACTTCATTTTAAAATTATTTACTTCTAAAGGTGGCTTAATAGTTGCAGGTTGAAGGTCAATTTTTTGAGGAACAATTTGGCAATTATTATTAATATGATTTATTTGCTCTTCAATCCTGGTTAACTGTTTTCCTACAGTTTGAAGGTATAGATTGGTATAATTATTCTGTTTAGACAAGGGCAAAATGTCTTTAATCTTTACTTCTTCTTGTTGATGAGAAACTTTAGAAATATCAACATACGGATTAATAACTAAGGGCTTCAAATTTTTATTACCAGAGCTAAGTTCAAGTGACTTAGGAGGGGGATGAATAGACTGAATAATATTACCATTTGTGGTAATCCAATCTTTTTGAATTCCAGTTAATACATTTAGTTGATTTTCAGTATAAAAATTTGATTTTAAGATAAAATCATAATACCATTTAGCAAATGATAATATACACTGGTTACTATTCAGATAAGCATAATAATTAGCTTTAATTTCTGCTAACTTATCATTATCATGATTTTTAAAATACCAATTTCTAAAATTCTGGTATTTGTTCTGCATAAACTCCTGATTTAAACATTGGCGAATTTTACTATTTGGAGAAAAATCCATTTAACACTCAAAATTCATATCACTAGTAGTTGGACTATAAGGTCTTCTGTTCTGAGGAGTAGCCTCATAAATACCATGAGGTATTTGGTTTTCAGAAATATGAATTCCTCTAATTATGTCTTCATTTTTGACAGACTCATTGCTGGGATTTTTAGATTCTTGATAAACAGATTCTAAAGGGTCAGACTCAGATCGTCTAGATGATTCAGGAAAATCAATATTATAAGAAATATTATTAATAGATCGACTTCGGGTAAAAGGTCTTTGAAATTTTAGGTAAATATTTCCATTACTGGTTTGAATAACATCTTCAATGTTTTGTCTAATTATAGGTCTGGTAGGAGCGGCATTAGTAATTTGCCATTATTTTGGGAAAGTAATTTCTTCCCAAGGGATCATTCTGGGAATAGCCACTTGACTACTAAAAAGATTAGTATCTATAAGGACAGTATGTCCTTGCTGGCTTTGCTTTCTAATATAAGGGTTTTAAGTTGTTAAAACTTTAAGGTGTATACGGAATAATATGGCGAAAGGAGGGGATCCGGGTAGATATTCAAAACCATGATATATAATTCTCATCTCTAAAACTTTTGACAAATTATTATCAGTTAGGGCAACACTTAAATTCGGATAGATATTAAAATATACTGGTCCATGGGCAAGGCTAGTTTTAATAGCTCCCATAAGAGAGGCTTTCCAGTTAAGACACCTACCATCTCTAAGTGTACACTGAATACTGGTATTTTGGCCAAGTAAAGTCAAAGGTTTAAAGGCTACTTGGACAAGTCCTATGTGAACATATTTATATTTTTGTAAAAAGGGGTACAAGTCTTCAACATGCAATAAATATAAAATTTCATCATTATTCTGTAAAGGAACAACATGTTCAAAAGTCTTAATTATTCTTTTACTGATAAAATCAAAGGTTCCAATTTTATAAATTGTTTCTGGTTTGATCTTAGGAATAGTCCATTTATCTAAGGCATCTTTAACATTCTGATAGGCTATCAGTTCGGTTGCTTCAACTGTATAAGCTGAGGCATTGGCTACAGTTGAAAGAGAGGTTGAAAAATCAGTCATTTTTCAAAGGTGACCATATATGTGTAATTTATAAGTAATATATTCATTAATATGTTAATAAACTAACAGGGCTTTGATACCAATTAAGGGAAGGATCGGAGAAAAGGGTTGATCAAGCACATCTGTCAACGATTTACAAGAAATAATAGCCACACTCCACAAGACGAATAAAGGCAATGATTCAAAATGCGACTTTGGTGATGTCCCACTTAATCAAGCATTAACCCTGATCTATCTTAATTAATACATGGCATGAAATTTTAAAAACATATTAAATATATCTTTATAGATAAATTACCACATATATGATCTCATGAAATTACTATTGATTAGGGGGTAGGGGTTCTACCCAAAACTATGAGCCGACAGGTTTCTTCCTGTATGGCAGTTTTTGTTAAGACAATATAATGTTCTGATATATAAAAATGTTCTAAGAAGTAAGAACGATTATGATTATTAGTTGCAGATTGATATGCTGTTTTGTATCGATTACTATTCTCAGTATGATAGTCTAAAAGCTCAAGTAAGGAAACATAATAATTAACGGAAGCAATAATTAAAACTTACAGAAGAGTCTTGATTATATTCAAACTTCAGATTTATATATTTATTAAGTATTTTACAGAGAGAGGTACAAAGAGAATACAAAGGAAAATTCTAAAGAAAGTTATGCCTCAACAAGGGTGAGGTCTCCCTTATTTATACAAAAGAGAAGGAGAGAAAGGATTAGACGTGTCCTAGATGGTGGAGTCGAGTAGTAATCCTTATCTTTTCTTCTGTATCCCTTAGCCGTAGGAAGTGGAGGATAAGAGACAAGCTGTCGGCAAAGTGGGCATACTGTAGTGGACAGGTGGCTTGTCGGCTTCTGATAATAGAGAGGTAACTGGATATGCATCATTGCTGGTGGGAACACTGTACTTGTTTTCTTCTGATTATTGATGCTGTAGTGGAGAATAACTTTATTTTCCTTTTCCTTTCTTGTCCTGCGCCATCTTCTCAGAAATCATTGAAGTGAGAGAGTCCCAAAAGTCTCCCATGGTAGGCTCCGGTTCTTGACTTTCTCCTGCTAAAACATTGAATTGATTGTCATCCTGTTCAGAGTCTTCATCACTGTTAATAGTCTTCAAGGAGGCATCATCCGGGACTAAGGATTGTAAGAATTGTGTCTTCATATAATCCATAGTTTTAACTAAGAGTTCTGTTTCAGTTAAGTTTGGAAACTTTTGTTTTAAGTCTGTTTGGATTTTAACAAAAGGATTTACTGATGTTGATGCTGGAAGGCTCTGAGGTATAACATCTAAACAGGCCTGGGTATGACCTTTTATGGTCTTGAGGAGTTCTGGTAAAGTGGGGTTAAGCCCTTTGTCCCACCACTTGGTAAAATATACTCTTTTAGGCGAGGATCTTATTCGTAATCACAATCGAAAATCCCACTTCCAAATCCAAGGAATTCCAAAACAGATTATGAAATGGGCAAACAGTTTTTGTATAGATAAATCTTTATTTACTGGTATATGGACATAGGCAACTTGCCATTCCTTGAATGCTGTTTGAACGGATTCTGGTAGAGTATCAATTGTAATACCTACTTTATCCCACCAAACGAAAAACCAGTTGGGAATTTCGTTTCGTAAAACTTCGGGACAGATTCGGATAAACCAAGAGTGGTTGTGAATGGGATTAACATACTAATTAATATAAATAAAATAATTATGTATGAATTTGTATACACCTTTAATATATTATCATTTTTTTTACTTATTTTTACTATTTTAATAAGTCAAATATATATTTATACGATCAACTATATTTAAATATTAAATTATGACAGCCATTTTCCGGCAAAAGAAATTGACTGGAAATTACAAAAGGGTCCATTGTGGTTACTTAATGGTATTTTGTGTAGCTGGATGAGATCGTTTAAATATCGGGGTATGAATGGTAAAATGGTGTATACGTCGAGGTGTAATTTGCAATTAACCCATTATAATATTTAGTTGATGGGAGCTGTCGTTTACACTCCAAAATTAACTTCACTTTCACTTTAAAAATTCAAATAATTAGCACAGTAGTAAGCAAGGATCGATCCAATAGAGAGTGATTTGTTTTATATTTATTCTATTATTTTGATAGAAAATAAAGATGGTGGGTTTTTGAATTTTTTTTAAACTAAGAGAATAAGAATTAATAATGAATTATTAACCAAATATGTAAAAAACTTTAACTCTGCAGTTCAGTTTCACCAAGTACAACAATCAATTAATCAAGTTATTATTATTTTCCCTTCAGTGAAACTATTAGCCCTACATAACAATAAGCTCTGCTTTTCGAAATTCTCCGTAGATAATCACTTTATGAAACAAGCTCTCCACCAGATTCTAACTAGCATACAACCTAGAATAAGTTCTCTAGATTTAATATGATAGAAGCATTAAGAAATAGAGAATTAGGATAATCCAAGCAACAAACACATCAACTCGATTTGTTTAACTTGTTTTCTGATAATCTTAGCAATACACAAAAGCTTGTCCACAATTATTATTACCAAGTTACTACTTATGATGAAGACATATATCAATTACACGTAATACCAATCTTAATCTAGTAGATGATAATGATCAAATTAACTCAATTGGCCATATCAAATTAATTAGATCAATTAGCATGCAATCAATGAAAACAGATTATAAGAAGAAATTACACACAAGAATGAATAAATAATAATACTCAATTAATCATTTACCTGTAACAAGGTTCCACCTCCCTTTAAAACTGAATGAAAAGAACTAGTCTGACATGCTCTTGAGTCTTCACTCCAATAGATGATAGTTGATAATTGAATGAATAAAAACCTGACTATCATCTTCTATTTATAGTGCTAGACAAAGTCCTAAATCTTATGGGAATTAGAAATCAAAATCCTAAAAGGAAATAAAAATCATAACTAGTTTCCATAAAGAAATAGAATCCAATTTAAAAATAAATCTCAATCTAAAGATATTCTAAATCTAATAGAAATATCAATCCAATTCCATGTAGAAATCTGTCAAAATCTTATTTTAAAAACTTTCCAAATATCCAAGATTTTCCAATTTTCTCGCTAAAATTCACTTGGGCAAATTTCCATTTCCTGTTGCAACGTCCTTTAGTAAAATGACCATAACTTTCGATCCGGCAGGAGTTACAAGGCGTGCTACCTATCAAATCAAATCCCTCGACAAGACCTACAACTTTCATTTTATGAAAATGGACAGATTTTGGCTGCATCAAGGTCGAAATCAGGCTCCAAGTGACTGCTATGTAAATTGCAACTTCCAAACTTTGAGGTTTAACGCCTGTCTGGTAAAAATATCTTAACTTTTTCATATGAACTCCGATTGGGACGATTCAAGATTTTCTGGAAAACTAAGGAAGAGCTCTACAATAAAATCTAAGTCCCAAGCCAAGACCATGCATCCATCTTAGCATTCAAAATCCTGCGATCTTCCCTTTTTCCTCATTTCAGCTCCAATTCTTCTTGAAATCATTAAACACCTTAATAAGCTCATATACAGATGAAACATGCAATAAAAAAAACATTAAGGAATCAAAATAAATGAATAATATTCACTCATCAAATTCTCTCACACTTAGCCTTTACACATCCTCGTGTAAAAGAAAAGTTTGATTTCCAGAAAATTTTTATTCAACCATTATGTCAAAAGGTTTCAAGGTGCAAATCATGATTATCAACACTAAACTCTCAGAAATCTAATCAACGCATCATCAGTTGACTCAGAAGTAACAACCTTACCATTTCATCAATGAATTTCATTAAATCAAACTGTAGCCACATAAGAAACTTTCCTACAGTCCACATACTTACTCAACTTAGTTATTATGGAACTAAAACCGTACACAATGACTCACAACCAAGAACAAATTTTCCTTGCTTTTTAATTTTTTTTCATAGAACCTTTTCTTTAGCACAAATAATGTGTTTTCATGCTCTTCTCGTATTTTTTTTCTTTTCTTGACATTTGCAATGTCTCATTTTCTTAGTCTTTTTAGAGTTACCCATATAGTGAACTTTCCACCAACGACCCCCAAACCAGATGATCTTAGGGCACTGGGTGTAGAGACACATGTAGGGCTAACTTATTCAAGTAACAAAGGCCAAAAAAGTCGACTAGTCAAGCTTCTTTTATCTATCACACTTTTTAGAGTGAATATAATTGCTTTCCGAGGCTTGGACACCCAGTTATTTCGCACAATGGACATTGAAGCAGATTTTTCAATCATCAAATTTTTTCTTGTTTCTCTTTTCCCTTTTTTTTCATTTATTATTTTTTAAACTTTTCTCCACATGGTTCTACAATAAGCATAAACAAGTTAAACAGTTCTAAGTCATGAAATCAATGCACATAGACAACTCCACATATAACTTAGCTAAATAAACATGCTTCTCATATTCAGGTACTCATGTATCAAAAATTCAATTCAAATAAGTTACTATGGATCATGGTTTAGTCTTCATCATTCATTAACCAACTAAGTATTAAATAGATTCTAAAATTTAGTATTAACTCTCAATTTTTGACTTTAACCTTCGAACACATAGGCAAATAGAACCATGGAACCCAAGTTTTCAAAAAAATCAGAATTTTTTCAACTTCCCATCAAAATTGGATTATTATTCCTAAATAAAATAAAACCTAAATCTCCCCCCCCCCCCACACTCAACCCTTACATTGTCCCCAATGTAAGAAAATTATGTAAAGAAGAAAGAACTACATGCAACTAACAAAAACTAAAAAGTAAAGGGATAGAAAGATCAAATCTAAGTTCTTGGGTTGCCTCCCAAGCAGCTGCCCTTGTTTATTGTCATTGGCTTGACATCATCCTTCTCATCATATATAATTGGACTTGTGTACTTCAAGTGGACTGGTAACAGTTTCAATTCATTAGGGACATCCTTCGAATCCTAATTTTTCTCCACTCCAGCCCTCAAATCCTCTTTGTATATTTGCTCAAGAGATTCCTTCACTATAGAGTCCACAACATCAGTAGAAAAAATAGAATTAATATTACCAAGATACCTTTTAACTTCATATATGCCAAACTGGACATGTGCCTCATCTAATTCCATAGTTAAGGTCCCATTGTATGTATCATGTAGTGTTTTTTTTATTTGCATCGATGTATCATCTATATCCTCTTTGTAAAGATCTGCAGAACTTATCAAATTGTTCTCCTCTTCCTCTTGTTCATCCTTTTCAGACTTTGAATACCTGATTTCTTCTTCAAATTCAGTAGTAACCTCAAGCACTTCCAACTGGTTTCCACTAGTGAACTCCTCGTTATCTTTAAGTTCTTGTTCCCTATTCGTGATTTCTTCCAGAAATTTTTCATACGACTCTGTATATAACTCTGAATTTTTTCCAACTTTCCAATTCCTTCTTAGAACTTATGGAAAAGGTAGTATCGGTTCATAAGTTAAAGATGTGGAAATTTATGTTTGAGTACAGCATTGTTGCTTGTTTCACTATTGTCTGACTTGTTTTTTTTTTCTGAAAGCATTGACTTTCCTTGTTGCCAATCCTCTACACCACATCTCAATGTTATTACACTTACATTCTCAACAGTTTGAGAAAGTGACCTCCTTGAGCCTTGAGATTCCAACCTCCCTACTAGGGTTACAAGCTAACCAACTTGGTCCCTCAGATCTTGAACATAAGTTGTTGTCTCCTGTTGGAACTGTTGTGTTTGATTCATGAACTGTTGTGTTAGGTTCATGAATGCCTTGAACATATCCTCCATAGATGTCCCATAATTGATAGGTACTTCCTGGTTTTCTGTGTGGTACTGAGGTTGAGCTTGCTGAAAACCTTGTGTATTCTTTGCAGCCATTTGTCGAATTATAGCAGTTAATTTAGAAACATGTTGCTCAAGATTACAAGTGCTCACTTCTTTTACCTGTTGTGATGTATTAGTCATCCTAGTACCATACTGCTATGAGTTAGCTACCATGGTTGTAATTAAGTTCTTTCCAGTGTTCGGAGTTTTGTCTACTTGTGCTCCTCCACTAGTCTCATCGATCATACTTCTTTCCATTGGTAGCAACCCCTCATAGAAGTACTGGATCAAGTGATGGTCCTCAATTCCGTGACGTGGACAGTTGGAACATAACTTCTTGAACCTTTTCCAATACTCATAGAGAGTTTCTCCATTGAATTATCTGATTCCACATATCTCCTTCCTTAGATTGGCGACTCTTGATGCATGAAAGTACCTCTCTAAGAATAGCCTTTGTATATCAGTCCATGATCGTATTGATCCTAAAGGTAGATAGTATAACCAGTCTTTAGCCAAATCTGCTAATGAGAATGGAAAAAGTCTAAGCTTGATCTGCTCCTCTGCCATTCCTTGTGATTTCATCGTGGAACACACCACATTGAATTCCTTTAGATGCTTATATGAATTTTCACCTGTAAGACCACAAAAAGTGGGCAAAAGATGAATTAGTCCCGAGTTAAGTTCAAAAGAAACATCTAAATTAGGATATTTGATACACAATGATGATTGATCAAGATCGAGAGTAGCCAGTTCTTTTAAAGTTATGTTGTTGTTTGGCACCGCCATCTTTTCCTCCTCAAGTGATGGAACAAGAGCTTCTTCTGTATCTGCAATTTTCTTTATCTCTTGATCAAAATTTAGGTCAATAGAGTGACAGGATTGAGTCATAAAACAAAAGGAAAAAGAAAATAAAAAAATGAAAAACAAAGAATAAACAAAAATAAATAACACTCCCCGACAACGGCGTCAAAATTTGGGAGCTGTCGTTTACACTCTTAAATTAACCTCACTTTCACTTTACAAATTAAAACAATTAGCACTATAGTACGCAAGGATAGATCCCACATAGAGTGATTTGTTTTATATTTATTCTATTATTTTGATAGAAAATAAAGATGACGGGATTTTGAAAATTGTTTTTAAACTAAGAGAACAAGAATTAATGATGAAGTTAACCAAATATGTAAAAACTTCAGTTCTGCAGTTCAGTTTCACCACGTATATCAATTAATCAGGTTATTATTATTTTCCCTTCAGTGAAACTATTAGCCCTAGTTAACAATAAGTTCTGCCATCCGAAATTCTCCATAGATAATCACTGTATGAAACAAGCTCTCCAGCAGATTTTAACTAGCATACAACCTAGAATAAGTTCTCTAGATTTAATATGATAGAAGTATTAAGAAATAGAGAATTAGGCTAATCCAAGCAACAAACACATAAACTCGATTTGTTTAACTTGCTTTCTGATAATCTTAGCAATACACAAAAGCTTGTCCACAATTATTATTACCAAGTTGCTACTTATGATGAAGACAGATATCAATTACACGTAATACCAATCTTAATCTAGTAGATGATAATGATCAAATTAACTCAATTGGCCATATCAAATTAATTAGATCAATTAGCATGCAATCAATGAAAATAGTTTATTAGAAGAAATTTCACACAAGAAGGAATAAATAATAATACTCAATTAATTAATTACTTGTAACAAGGTTCCACCTCCGTTTAGAACTGAATGAAAAGAACTAGTCTGACAAGCTCTTGAGTCTTCACTCCAATAGATGATAGTTGATAATTGAATGAATAAAAGCCTGACTATCATCCTCTATTTATAGTGCTAGACAAAGTCCTAAATCCTATATGAATTAGAAATCCAAATCCCAAAAGGAATTACAAATCATAACTAGTTTCTATAAAGAAATAGAATTCAATTTGTAAATAATTCTCAGTATAAAGATACTCAAAATCTAATAGAAATATCAATCCAATTTCATGTAGAAATCTGTCAAAATCTGCTTTTAAAAACTTTCCAAAAATCCAAGATTTTCCAATTTTCCCGCTAAAATTCGCTGGGGCGAATTTCTATTTCCTATTGCGACGTCCTTTAGTAAAACGACCATAACTTTTGATCCGGGAGGAGTTATGAGGCGTAACACCTATCAAATCAAATCCCTCGACGAGATCTACAACTTTCATTTTTTGAAAATGGACAGATTCTGGTTGCATCAAGGTTGAAATCGGGCTCCAAGTGACTGTTATGTAAATTGCAACTTCCAAACTTTGAGGTTTAACGTCCATCTGGTAAAAAGATTATACCTTTTTCATATGAACTCCGATTGGGATGATTCAAGATGTTCTAGAAAACTAAGGAAGAGCTCTACAATAAAATCTAAGTCCCAAACCAAGACCATGCATCCATCTTAGCATTCAAAACCCTTCGATCTTCCTTTTTTCCTTATTTCAGCTCCAATTCTTCCTGAAATCTTTAAACGCCTTAATAAGCTCATATACAGATGAAACATGCAATAAAACTAAAAATAAAGGAATCAAAATAAATGAATAATATGCACTCATCAGTTGAACATGGTATTAAATAATCCTCTATATTAAGTTATTTTATAATTCCTAGACTAATAGTTTCAAGTCCAAATTTAAAAATAAATAAGATATTTTGGATTTATAATTATATCCCAAATGTAATTCTTACAAACAAACATAGTCTATGTAAAATTTAAAATAAAAAAAAAATCATCTAAAACATTATACTTTTAAGTATGCCCGAGGTAAAATTTAACATTTTAAATAACTAAATAAATAAACCTTAATTTTTGGGCAAGAAACCCAATAATTGGGCAATTATACAAATATATTTTTGTATAATATCACTTTCAACAAAACATTATTACCTCAAATAATGTTATAATGGAACTTATGCAACTGTTCGTGGTAGTGTAGGTTGGTAGCTACGTTCCCTTGTTATTAAATGTGATTGATTAAAGTGGAACCTTGGTCACATATATACTCTACATCAATATTTTCCCTCAAAAAAATAGGGGGCAAAGGTCTAAAAATGCCTCTGATATTTTCTCTAAAGTCCCATTTTTATTCTGAATTAGTTTTTTTCTAAAATTACCTCTGACGTTATAAAATGTAGCTCAAATATTCCCCTCCAGTTAAAAAAATGACAGCGAGATGAACGAATGATAGTATTTTTTTGATATGGCTGACACATGACAATATTTATGTATGTGTCAATATACCAAAAACTATTTTATAATTGTTTCCTTTTTTATTTTGATTGAATCTTATATATATATATATATATATATATATATATATATATATATATTGGGAATTGATGTTTTCACAAGCTAATATGATATTTTCACAAGTGGGTCCCATTTTTAACTAAACCAACTCTTATAAGATTTTGTTTTTATGTCTAATTTGCCCTTATTTAGTACAAGTTGAATTTAAATATATTTTAACTATTGCTCAAAAATCTATTCATATTCTTTCTTATTGAATTCACATATTGTAGACACTGAAATTTTCTTCAGACCATGTTATTAACGTCATAGGAAGATGATTCGCCTTTTTAAGAGAGAACCTCGAAAAGACAATCCAAATTCATACACGGATACTACCGGAGTTCAAAGATCAACCCCCAGATCACACTGGGAGCAATAGCCCAACCCTGGATATAACCCCGAGACATGTAGATACAATCTGGAACACACATCGGAGAAGACCGATTAATCTGGAGATAACCCCGAGGTATCCAAATTTCGGCCCCAACCATGGGAATAGCCACCAACCTTGGTGATAACCCCAAGGAATGCGATTTCGAGATAACCCCGTAAATGCTTGTTTCAAATGCCACCAGCTTCAATCTCGGTGCTCATAACGAGATACACTGCACCAACCCGACAATAAACATCGGGAAGGCAGGCACACCTCAAAGATGACAATGAGGACCTTTAACAATTGCAATAAATTCAATCTCGGTGAAGTCTCGAGCAACGTCGCTGACTGACCCCAATCCGGCAATAACACCGGTGATGGGCAACATCGTCATCTCGTCAAACACGATGCCACGTCACGTCTCAACGCAACGATGTCCCACAAGGCTAACCAATCCCGAGTGACTATTGTGCGGGGTAACGGATGAAAGTTGAAGCTTGAAGACCGGAGGGCATCGTCCCATCTTCAATGACTTCGTACAAACTCTAATCCCATGCTATCGTACAACTCTCGACAATGGCGGTCCGAAATAGGTCCTGAATACCTCAAACGGATGCCCGGATTGTACTTCTGAAAAACTGAGTGGACATTACAGTGCCTAAGGGCACGTATTTCGAGACGACCCAACCCGACAAACCCAGGTTAACCCGATCCGACTCACGGTACACACTGCGCAACACTCACCAGCAGTACACCTATGGCTCATATTGCCTATAAATAGAGGGCTTGGGGTGCTAATTTTCTAAGAGAAAAAGACAAGGAAACCCTGCACAATTTGCTCTCAGACTTTTCGCCCATACAATTGTATTTTCCCACTTTTAAACACCTGTGAGCTCATATATAGCCTCTTTTGTACCCACAAAAGCCAGTGTTTACCCACTCTAAAGATATAGATGCCTTTTTTAGCAGTCAGCTATAAGCCTTCTCACACACTTTAGAGTCTTTCTCTTCATCTTTGCACACACCCTTCTATACGTTGAGAGTTGTGTTGCTTGCTTTTTCCCAGACTTCGGTCCGTGGTTTCATTTCAATCTGTATATATATATATTTACATATATATTGACTAACATTATTGAGTTATGCCTCGATTAAGCCTAGACTTCGGTCTTGAGCGTTTATTGCTTTAATATATATATATATATATATATTATATATATCAAATGTGTGTCGATTTTGTTCGATGAGCCTAGACTTTTGGCCTCGGTGCATTTACTCGCTTTTATCAAGCGTGTGTGAGACTTTATTCGATGAGCCTAGATTTTGGCCAGTGTATTTTACTCTTTTTATATATATATATATATATATATATATATATATATATATATATATATAAGCGTGTGTGGACTGACTGCTCGATGAGCTCGGATTTTATATCCAGAATGCGTTTACTCGCTTCGCTATATATATATATACTTATATATATGTGTGGTCAAGTCTGCATTCGATGAGCCTAATTTTACATCCTAGTGCATTTATCGCTTTTATATATATATATATATATATATATATATATATATATATATATATATATATATATATATATCTTTTTTAAAATCTGCCTGGAGTTTCATCCGTGGCGGTTGATAGCTTTTAACAGCTTTATTTACATTTCTGATCCCCCATGGAGGTGCTTCGTGGTTGGTGATCCTGTCTGTATATATATATTTACAACTTTTATATATATACCTACTTACTGCTTTCATATAAACTGCAGTATTTTGTGAGCCTAGGAATCATGTTATCACAGATTCATCCCATTGAATCTAGATTCGGTTCCCGTGATGGACATTTTCAGCTGTAAGCAGCTTGTAAATTATTCTACGATGTCTGAATTTCCTTAGATGGTTTTCATACCCACGAGGAAGTCGGCATTATTTTTGTATATTATTTTTGTACGGATGCCTCGCATCCGTCAAATAAAATCAATTCTGCCGCTTACTTAATAAAAATGGGAGTGTAAAAGGTCTCAATTCCTATTGAGCATCAGGGTTTGAAAGAAAACCTCTTTCATAAAACATCACTGTCATATCTTGTTAAAAACTGAATTTTCTACATAAATTCAAACCTTGTGTATATAGGTTTGAACGAGGCCTCACACCACTTTCATATAACAGCACATTGACCCACACACACACACACACACTCAGATAATAGTTTCTTGAAAAGAGGTGGTCACCGTGGTAACACGGATGTTGGGGGGTGCCTAACACCTTCCCCCCCGCATAACCAAGTCCCCGAACCCTAAATGAATCTCGGTTTCGCCGACCCGTATATCAGTGTGACATCACTGGGTCAATGTGCAAACCTTTTATTGGTTGTGTTGGTACAACCATTTAAAAAACCAACTGGCGACTCTTAACAGTCCCATCGTCGACATCATACATGTCGGACCTTTTCACTTGTTTTTTCAAACAAATCTCACCTAAAATGAGAACACCAAAGAACAAGTAACGGAAAGGGACACCCAAAAATCCCGACGTCGACAAGTGGCGACTCTGCTGGGGACTCCAGTAAGAGGACTTAAGCCGCTACTACAATCTTTTCAAAAACTATTATCTGCTTATGTGTGGATGTTGCATTTACATTTTTTTGATGAATGTGTACGAATGAATTTCCTTATTTGCACTTAGTGCTTCGCACCATAACTGCTTGTGATGTTAGTGCTTCGCTCCATAACTACTTGTGATGCTAGTGCTTCGCACCATAACTGCTTGTGATATTAGTGCTTCGCAAATGTCATCATTTTCATACGGTGAGATGCGATGTATATGAATGTATGTTGTGTGGTCCCTCCACCAGGAGGCTATCCCGTCGGTGTTTGATTACTGGACTCATGAGAAGACTAATTCTCCGAGGCTCAGGAAAGGCATCACCCAAATTCGCTCCAGTTGAAAGACCAGATTAACTTCCCGTCAAGTAGATTGCGATGATTTGGGAACCTTCATGCCAAAAATCCGCGAGAGTAACCTAAGATAGGTCAGCCTCTGATAAACCCAAAGTGGAGGAAAGTCTCTTCATGCTCTCATTTCAATTACTTGTAAACACAATTACTTGTAATGTCATTCCATATCTATCTCCATGTAATGAGAAATATGAAGAAATGTGTACACATACATGCTACAAAACAAATGACATCTCACATGTGGGATAAAATTCCTAAAATGGACACATCATATAGCATGTTATTATATACATTCCCTAAAGACTAAACTATGCCGGTCTTTTCATGGGAATCAATCGGACCTACTACCTGCGTTCAAAGTCCAAAAAGGCAACAGCCTACAAATAATCATGTGTCGTCATCCGATCGGTGAACTTAATCCATTTCTCTGTAAAGAATTTGTGGATTAAGCAAAAAAATTACAAATTTTGTTGTTCTACTCAAAGAATTACACCAGTCTACTCAGGGTCAGAAAATACCCGTACATGCTGAATCCTCCACACAAGGAGGAATCCAGGTCAATACGATACCTAAACCACAGTTGGATACGACCAACAAAACTCATGATGCTGCCCATCCCACTGGAGATCCAGACACTGGTGACATTAAAAAGAAAGTCCTCCAAATGGAAGAGACCCTTCGTGCTATCAAAGGAATTGGAACACACGAGAGTTTTTCATATGCTGACCTGTGTATTTTTCCTGGTGTTCATTACCCAAAAAAATTTAAAACTCCTGACTTTGAAAAATATGACGGGTTAGGAGATCCTTATACACATTTAAAAGTATTTATTGGAGAACTTGGATCCTATGTAGAGGATGAAAAACTCAGAATACAATTATTCCAAAAGAGTCTAACTGGAGAAGCCCGTTCGTGGTACACAAGATTAGACAACTCCAAAATCCATAGCTGGGAAGAGCTAGCACATGCCTTCCTCACTCAATACAGTTTCCAAACTCATATGGCTCCTGATCGGTATAAGATTACCAAGATCAAGAAACAGTCTAACGAGTCTTTCAGAGAGTATGCTCAGAGGTGGAGACGCCTGGCTGCCCAAGTTAGTCCTGCCATGGCCGAATCAGAAATGGTCATGACATTCATAGACATACAAGAAGCTCCCTTCTATGAGAGATTTTTAGCCAGCATCGGCAAACCATTTTCTGAAATGGTCAAGCATGGGGAGATGGCTGAGATGGGATTGAAGTCGGGAAGGATTCAAGACCTAGTTGCACTCAAAGTCATTCTTTGATCACATCCAATCTGGAAATTATGGGAACAACTTTGAGGTCCATAAAAGAAAGAAGAAGATGTTTCCACGATACTACAGGGGCAAAAGGAAATCAAAACATGCCCATTCAAAGGAGAAACTACACTCCCTTTCCAGCACAGTCTACAAACCCTCCAATACTAAAAGGTGGAGAAGTCCGACACCCTCGAATGTTTAAACCCTTAGGGGATACCCTCGAGAACATTCTCAATCTTCTGACAACACAGAAGAAAATTACGCATCTTCTTCCACCAGCCAGCCCTAATGGATGGGGTTTCAATGCTGCTAGGAAATGCGCTTATCATGCCGGGGCACCTGGACATGATACTCAGGATTGTTGGGCCTTGAAACAAAAGATCCAGGACCTGATAGACAATGAGGAGATCGTAGTCACCAAACCCGATCAGCCTCATGTTCAAGACAACCCTCTTCCTCAACACAAAGAAAAAGAGGTCAACATGATTAATTGGAGCAATGGACAGAGTTCCAATTTCAGCTGTGATTCTTCCCAGACCCTCAAAGATGGTGATGAAAGATGGGATTATGCTAAGTTCCAGTTCACAATGGAACGAAAGGTGAAAGCTCTCTGCAAACAAATTGAACAATTGGCAAAATTGGTGACTTATCAGCATCAAGTGACTCGTCAGTTAATCAGCCAGGAGCATGCCAGTCTCCTACCTCTTGTCATGAATATTCCCTCGTCACTTTCAGAAAATGAAATGCTGGAAGACAAAGTGACGAAGAGAGCAAATGCCAAAGCCCGTCGGGATTTTTCCAACAAACGGGAATTCACCTATCTGGGCCAACCTATGGAGGAAATCCTTCATATGTTAATCAATGAAGGAAGGATCAGTTCCCTTCTACCACCAATCAACCCCCGTTCGGGATTGTACAACTCTGATGGAGTATGTCAATATCACTCCCAGTCTCGCGGTCACAGCATAGAAGAATGTTGGGCACTCCGCCACCTTATTCAAAATCTGATCGACAGTGGTGTCCTGCGCTTAGCGGACGACGATACTATGTTACGTGCAAGTGAGAATGCAGGCCCTACTAAGTGGAAAAGTGTGGTAGCGGTCATATCCACTGAAACTGATGGGATTAATACCTTACTCACAACGCCAACAATTCAACTCAAAGGAGGAAACAATCCTTTGAAAGTGGCCGGTCCCGAGCCAATCAACTTGCCGTGCAGAGCACAATATCCTATTGTTAGCTTGCGCACAGTTTCGTGGAATTATGGAGAAGGTGAAGGATCCACCTCACATACAACTGCTGCAGTGTCGAAGGAAAATCCACTGTATCTCCCCCATCGGGTGATGAAGCCCACCACTAAGTCAAAGGGGAAAATTCCCATGGAGAAGATTGAAAAATTCCTCCGCGTTGTGGGTCATAATGAAGCTACGGTGGTTTTAAGCTTGAAAGAAGCTCCACAACAAATATCAATTTTGGATTTGGTCCTAACTTCCAAGAATCACCGGAAGGTCTTGCTAAAGGTTCTAGAAGAAGCCTATTTACCAACATCAGTGGACACGGAAAAGTTTCAACATATGGTTGATCACATTTTCAACAACAATGTGATATCCTTCACTGATGATGACATACCACCCGAAGGGACCGATCATTGCAAACCATTGCACATTGCGGTCTTGTCCTCCGGATATATTGTAGCTGAAGTCTTAATAGATGGAGGTTCCTCTCTGAATATCTGCCCATACACTACCTTGGTAAAGATGAATATCAATCTCAACCGAATTCAGAGTAGCCATACTATCATCAAAGCTTTTGATGGAGCCTATCGTAACTCGGTCGGAGTAATTGAGCTGCCAATCAAAATTGGTCCTCATACATTCTGCGTATCTTTCAATGTACTCAAGATAGACTTAGGATACAACCTACTCTTGGGACGACCATGGATTCACATGGCAGGGGAAGTTCCCTCCACTCTTCACCAACAGTTGAAATACATTATCAACAATAGCCTCGTCACAGTCGACGCTGAACTGGAGATTCCTTAGCACGGAGACATGCCATTCATCAATGCTAATGCCGATGTGGAACCAGTCAGTTTTCATACTTTGGAAATAAGCAACACCCAATACCATGCTATTGGAGCACCATTGCCCGAACCCAAGATTTCTGCCGAAGTAATGTCGGCCACTCAAGAAATGATATCGTTGGGTCATAAGTCGGGACAAGGATTGGGTAAAGATTGCCAGGGTATCAAGTACCCAATTCACTTAACCAGACAAGCTGGAACAGCTGGGCTAGGCTATTCTGCCAGTTCTAGTCACGGGAATCCTCGTAAACATCAACAGATACCTTCAGCTTCAACCATGTGGCGTTCATCTTTGCCTTCAAACTCTGAGTCTGCACAACCTCCCGTAAAGGTGCCAGCCAATGTAATGGCGATGTTATGTCCCAAGCCGGTACCGGTGAAAGGAAAAGAAATCTTTGTTCTAAATCCCGCAGTGGAAGAAGAGGAACAAAGAATCAAACAAGACGTCATCCAAATGATGTCAGGCATACACATCATTGTTCATGACGAACATACCAACAAATACACCCCAGACGATGATTGCCCAGACGTAATAGCCATCATTCGAGACAGGGAGGATGATGACAATCCTCCATCATCCGCTGCGGTCCACCTGACTTTGCTCTTGCTTAATTGGGACAAAGATTCCTTGCATTGGTTGTCGAAGGTAAAGCGGGCATAAACTCTTTTCGCCTGTAGATATAATAACCGCTTACTTTTACGTACATTATTAGCGATTCGTTTTGCCAAGATATGCTAACACTGTATGATCAACGCATTTCATATATACTAAGTGAAAGCATATTTTGTTTGAGGACTCGAATTTAGATGTGCTCAGATTAGCGACACGATGCCTCTCCTACACAGGGATTGTACCTTTGATGTAGAGATGAATTCAACCCTTGATGGATATACAAGATGACATTGAGGTGCCTCCAGAAATTCAAGAATGGGTCAAAGACAAACCCAAACCCAACCTTGATCAAACTACTTCTTTCAATCTCAGAACCTTAGAAAGCCCTAAGTTAATCCAGATTGGTTCAGACCTTACCCCAACCCAACGGAATGATATGGTTACTCTATTAACCCAATTCCAGGATGTGTTTGCATGGTCTCATGAAGACATGGTGGGTTTATCCACTAAAATTGTCCTTCATCGCCTTCCCATAAAAGAGGGATTTAAGCCAATCAAGCAGAAACTCAGGAGATTGAAACCTGAGTGGAGTTTACAGGTGAAAGAAGAAATTGTGAAACAATTTCAAGCTGGCATCATAATGGTGTCTACATATCCTGAGTGGATATCCAACATTGTACCCGTGCCTAAACTTGGAGGGAAGGTGCGAGTTTGCGTGGATTACCGGGATTTGAACAAGGCTTGCTTAAAAGACAGCTTTCCCGTGCCATTTATCCACATTCTCATTGACAATACTACGCAATACGACATGTACTCCTTTGCTGATTGCTTTGCGGGGTACCATCAGATCATGGTTGCCGAGGAAGATCGTGAGAAAACTGCTTTCATCACTCCTTGGGGAACTTTTTGCTATAGATGGTTGTCATTTGGCCTCATCAATGTCGGAGCTACCTATTAGCGAGCTATGATGGCTCTTTTCCATGACTTAATGCATAAAGAGATTGAGATCTACGTGGATGACATCATTGTCAAGTCCCGAAAGGAGGATGACCATATAGACCATCTTAGAAAGTTGTTCAATAGGTTGCGTAAGTACAACTTGAAGTTGAATCCAGCTAAATGCGCCTTTAGCGTTAAATCAGGTAAGTTGTTAGGATTTCTAGTCAGCCACAAAGGGATAGAGCTGGATCCTGCCAAAATCCAAGCCATCACTGAATGCCCATTCCTCAGACAGAGAAGGAAATACGGGGATTTTTGGGAAGAATCAACTTCATCAGCAGGTTTATCTCTCAACTCACAGCAACATGTGAACCAATTTTCAAGCTATTAAGGAAGAACTCCTCCATGAAATGGAATGACGAGTGTCAGAAGGCCTTCCTTACAATTAAGAAACAGCTAGTTAAAGCTCCCGTCTTGGTACCACCCAGGGATGATGTTCCCCTGTTCATGTATCTGTCCATAAGTGACAACACCATGGGCTGCATGCTAGGACAGAAAGGCGATAGAGGCCAAGAACGAGCTATCTATTACCTCAAAGAAAAGGTCGGTGACGGTGAACACAAGTACACTCGATCGAAAAGACGTGTTGTGCTTTAGCATGGGCTTCCATGAGGTTACATCATTACCTCCATGGTCACACAACACATCTCATATCCCGCGTGGATCCTCTCAAGTACGTGTTCAACAAACCCATGTTAAATTTCCGGCTGTCCAGATGACAGTTGATCCTACAACAATTTGACATCATATATGTGACTCAAAAGGTCAAGGAATCGCGGATCAACTAGCCGTCGCACCTTCAGGGGATTTCAAACCCTTGGAAACATATTTCCCTTATGAAGGAGTAATGACAGTACAACAACACCATCATTACGATACACTCCAATCATGGAGGATGTATTTTGATGGAGCTGTTAATACGAAAAGTTCTGGAGCGGGAGCAGTTCTAGTATCTGGTATGGGGGAGCAGTATCCCGTTGCTGTCAAATTACAGTTTGTCAGCACCAACAATACGACTGAGTATGAAGGCTGTCTCATGGGGCTAAAACTTGCCCATTCAATGAGCATCGGGTGGTTAACTGTCCTTGGAGATTCGAAGTTGGTAATCAGACAATCCACCGGAATCTATCAAACCAAGGAACTACATTTGCTGCCTTACCATCGGCAGGTTTTGAAGATGGCTTCGGAGTTCAAAGAAATCTCCTTTCTACACATTCCTCGTAATAGGAATGACTTTGCGGACGCATTAGCCACTTTGGCCTCCTTGATTCGTATATCAGACAAGGAACGCTTGCCAAGTGTCACAATTTCCCTGCACAAGGCCCCAGCCTATGGGAATTACGTTGGAGAAGTATCGGATGAGCTACCTCCCATCCAACCTCCTTGGTATCAGCATATCAAGGAATATCTGCAAGATGGATCTACACCCGCTGAGGCGAGCCTGACTAAGAAAAGGCGGATCCATTGACTTGCTATGAAGTTCTACCTGAGTGGAGATGTGCTCTACAAAAGAGATGCAGGACTAGGTCTCCTCAGATGTCTAGACAAAGATCAAGCCCAAAGGCTTATGGATGAAATCCATGGCGGAGTCTGTGGCCCCCACATGAGTGGCCCCCTCCTTGTCAAGAAAGTCCTCATGACGGGACATTATTGGCTGTCTCTCAAAGTTGATTGCAACGACCACGTCAAAAGATGTTATCAGTGCCAGATTCAGGGAATGCTATACACGCCCCTCCATGGGAACTCCACAATATGAGTTCGCCTTGGCCCTTCTCGATGTGGGGAATGGACGTTATCGGGCCCATTGAGCCTAAAGCCAGTAATGGTCATCGGTTTATCTTCACCATGATCGACTACTTTACCAAGTGGGTGGAAGCAGCCTCCTTCCCCAGGGTTACTAAATAAGTCATCATTGCTTTCATCAGAAATAATGTCGTTTGTCGATATTAACAACCAGAGGTGATTGTGTCAGACAATGCCAAGAACCTCAACAACAAAATGATGGAGGAATTATGCAATAAATTCCACATCAAACATCTCAACTCTGTCATCTATCGTCTGAAGATGAACGGTGTTGTTGAAGCGGCTAACAAAAACATCAAGAAAATTATGCAAAAGATGTCTGCCAACCACAAAGATTGGCCTGACCTATTGCCTCTAACTCTATTAGCCTACAGAACCTCGATGCGTACTTCAACTGGGCCAACCCCCTACGCTTTAACCTATGGGATGGAGGCAGTGCTCCCCATAGAAGTTGAGATGGAATCTCTTAGAGTATTAATCGACGCTCAGTTGGATGAAGACCAATGGGTACAAGACAGGTATCACCAATTGTCTCTAATAGACTAAAGGCGAACCGCGGCTATCTTCCATGGTCAGTTATATCAGCAAAGGGTCACCAGATCCTACAACAAAAAAGTCCGGCTACGGCAGTTTAAACAACATGACTTGGTTTTGAAGAAGATTCTTGACAACCAAGATTAGGCTAGAGGAAAATTCGCTCCTAACTGGGAAGGCCCGTTTATTGTCAAGGAAATATTGACAGGGGCGCTCTTAGATTGCAAGAAATGGACGGCGATGAATTTCCACAACTCATCAAATCGGACGCCGTGAAACGATATTATGTCTGAAGTAACCAGCAAATACCCTAGTGCATCATCATCAGGTCATCAGTCATTCCGATTCTTTAACCCTTTACATACAGCTTATCTACACTTTGCCCCTCAGGGAAATGTACTCTTCAAGCTAGCAGCCTGGCTTTTTCCTCTGCTTTCCTACAACTTAGGTCATCCCACCACGGATTGAAGCTCTTGCGTTTGCAGTTTGGCTACCCTTACTTGGGATCAAACTTCTCATACCTGCAGTTTATCCTCAACCTAGGATTAAACTTTCTCCTCCCAAGACTCTCGACCGCATGGGATTGTGCTTTTCTTCTTGCCCTGAGGGGCGAACTACGTCGACCTGATCTCCTCTTCAATAGGAGTACGTAGGAAACCATGTTACATGGACCGGTCGCAATAAAACAAAAAACAACAAAAACATTTCTACCCTTACATAAAACAAAAACAACAAAAACATTTCTGCCCTTACACAAAACAAAAACAACCAAAAACATTCCTACACCATGTCACCATATATACAAAGATTGAACCTCTTACACTGAGTTCGAACCACATGAGACCTAATCTCCTCTTCATATAGAGTACGTGGCGACCATTCATAGTGTAGTCTCTCCCCCTGCCAAAACACAAACCATTGTCAGCTGGTACTAGGATTCTCTTTCAATCCACTACATTCGGCTTCAGACCAAAGGGATGGAATTACCTGAACTCCTCCCAAATAGGAGATTCGGCGACCATCTAAGCTGCGGTCATACCTTGAAGAGCAATACCAATCCATAAGAGATGGAATTAACTAGGCTTCTCCTGAATAGAAGTACTAGCGACCATCTGTGGTGCGGTCAATCTCAGAGAGGAAAGCCACACTCCTCTCCACATTTCCATAATAGAAACAAGTCCCAAGACACCAAAGATGGTAGGGATACATTGATCGAGGATCCATTCTGAACTATCCAGAGACAACTCAATGTCCATCTACCCAGGAGGAATTCAGAATACATCAAGACCATAAGCCCTGAAACAGCAGGCAAAATATCAAACAAATAGCAAGGCATATCTAAAAGGGAAGTGATCCAAAAATATATTTCCCTGGCATATATAATGCTGTTTGATATATATACAATGTAAACTGTACATGACAAAATGGCTAAGCTAGTCTGTGCAGGTAAATACAAGCTCATCTACAAATTAGGGTATATGCGTGCTAACAAGCCCAACATGGCGTCCCTCTCCGAAGATGGAGGTGAAGCTGTGGTTTCCTGTACGAGAATATCCACACGACCCAACAGATCTGTAGCCATCTGCATGATGACCATATGCTCATTAATATAAGCGCTCATCTATGCGATCATACCAGTGGTAAGGGACCTCGCTGCAGTACTATCTGTGACAGCCACATCCCGGGCAGATATAGCGATATCCCGCTCAACTACCACTGCGTCTATGGCTGACCTAGCCTCATCACGCTCAGCGACGACGACATCTCTACGAGCCAATGCCCCATCTCTCTCTAATACGGCGGCGTCCCTCACATCAAGATCAGTTGACATCATAGATCGAATCTGATCTCTCTCAAAGGTCATCAGATGAAGACTCTGCTCTAAGTAATCGTTGTCGAAAGTCTTTGAATCACAAAAGTAATCGGTACTAGGAGAATCCGAAAGAAATCTTCAGCAACCCAACGGTGGTATCCTCCTCGATGTAGGTATCAATGTCCTCCGTGAAGCTCTACATCATATAACTTCGCTCTCCCAGATCGCAAATATCATTTGCGGTACCGATAAAACCTCTGTCTCCATCCATGCGGAGTACTCTGCGGAATAACCGGGACGACTGGCAGGAAAAGCAGCTAGCTCATGTTGATCCCAACAAGCGTATACACGAGATCGGTCCTCGGCTGAGAGGTATCGAGAAGCTGAACGATGACCTGCCGCCCCCTCGAAAGGATGAAAATCCTGGAACTGGTCGAACTATGACATCACGGCCAATGGGTGATAAGTAGTCACGCCCCTCAAGCCAGCCAAAGGGAGGAAATCCATGCCCGGAGCATGAGTAATGAAGCTGTATGGTGAGCAAAGCCCCGAGCACAGCAATATGCTAAATGGATCTCTGATATCTGCCAAAAATGTGGACGGGATCGAGCATCTCAGACACTCACGATGGTCGAAAGGAGTATGACATAGCCACATCATGGGAAAAGCAATACCCATGCCGTCTAAGGGTACCAACCGGTCGCAAATGTGACATAAACCACACATACAGCATGACCAAACTCCTAGTAAACACGCCTGATGGGTAAGTACTACAGTATGATGCTGATCACAGGGTCTCTACCACGATCATAGGTACAATGGTACGACCCTCCCTAAGAGCTCTCACAGCCATGATAACCCCTATATCTATCTCATCCATCTATCGCGGCATATACCGCATAAGACATTATAGCTTCAAAGACATCAACTCGCCAAACACCAATGATCCTCCGACACGGTGAAATCCCCGGAATGTCGTGAGTAGCTATCCTCCGCGCCAAATCTGTCATACAGAAAACGCTGAGAGATCACGTGGCCAGATGTCAGCTCATCCTGCACTACTCTGCGCCGCAATCCTGTGAGAGTCATGAATCATCTACTCATGTCTCCCAAAGCTAGGTGCACGCATGGTCTATCTAAGGGTAGCATCGTCAAACGTACAAACTCCTCCAGAGTAGTAGTCAACTCATGGGTGCCAAAATGGAATACCTGTCTATCTGGTAGCCAATGCTCTATCTTCCCGTCCATGAATCCTGCAGGAACCTGAAATGCCAAAAGGGTCATGGTATCTTTGCGCAACAACAGATCTCTGATCACCACATTCGGTGGTGACATCTTTATCGTATCCACGATCGATACCCCAATGCCACCACCGGCGGTGGGGTATGATCTATACGACTAATCGTCGAAGAAGACATCATGCGGCAGCCGTGTCATAAGACAATCCAGGGGTCAATGCCGAATATCTTTGGACACACATACATATGAGTAACATAATACATGCATAACAGATAATGGATGGCAATATGATATAGGGAATGAAAAACAGTTCATACATTCCTAAATATATCATCATCTAATACATCAGCTCTGTACAGCTACAAATATAGGGAAATGGGGCACAACCGCCCTACTACTAACAGAGGCCTATCAAAAGATATAGCGAGAATGGGGAACAGCCACCCACTATCTAATAGAGGCCTATCAAAAGATATAACGAGAATACACATCAGAAAAAGACCAGGGTCTCGATGTCCACATCCTCAATCCTGTCCACCTGATGTAACTCCTCCTAAGTCACTGGATCTCTATCAATAGGGATGTCAGGCCTATAAAGAGGAGGATCTGCACCGCAGAAACCAAATGGGTCATCCGAGGACCAAAGACGAGTGGAAGGAACAAATGACTCTGCCTCACTTTGGATCTCGCCAAAAGCCGAATAAATACATGTGCCAGATCCAACTGCCGGGTCAAGCTATCAATCTGGGTCAAATGAGTCGGAGCTCGGACACAAGCTACCCAATCCATCATCATCAAAGATCCTGGAACCATAACCCCCATAAACTGTGTGGCGCGGGACTAGGCTCCAATAGTGCGGGGAACCACCAACGCTGGAACGTCTCCTAAGTACATGGGCCCTCTGATAATGCAAAGTCGTCAACCCCTAACAATGGGATAGCAGTGATGGGTGACTGTGATATAGGCCAATGACACCTGGTAGGAGGGTAGATCGGTACATGGATCTCCCCTGTAGTGCTCCTAATAGCACGCTCTCCTAAATAGAGCTCCCGGCCTCCATCAGTGAAGAGAGGAACTCTCCTGGTAGAGATCAAATACTCGACTCCGGTTGGATGTCCATCCTCAAAGCCGATGGTCAAATGCTCCCCTGAATAAGAAATCCACATAATGGTACCCGCCATAAACAACTCCAGCTGCATACGGCAGTGAGTAAATCCCTCAGATATAGGGACCTCTGGCAAAATAGAATGGTGCCATCGTCGTCCTCGTGGATAGGTATCTAAGCCTAACACACTCATGGGACGCAAACATAGGAGCATCTTATAGGCCCAAAACTGCCAACACAATGGCAAAACATCTGCTATCAGTAAACACTCTTAACCTGTGAATGGGAAAAGACAAGAGAAATACTCACCAGCAGAAATGGGTAAAATCCTAGCCAAGCCTCAGTCAAACCCTGTGAGCGCATGCGCATGCCCCGGAGTGTAAGAGCCCCAATCTTACTCTCCAATACGGTCCACATCGCGTGTGGCACTGACCAAAGCGAAAGATACTGTGGAAGAGTTATCTGCTATGAAGCATCCTCGAATGATCATCAGGAACAATCGCAGTGAGTAACGCGATCCACCCGCGTCATCGACATCGATATGGGCTCACTCAATAGCCCACTCAAAGCATCTACGCTCAAAGGACACGAGCAGACGGTCCACCGCCCTTGAGCGCCTCATCGAACTCCTAGTAAGGATCGGATGGCTGTAGGGGTGATATTCACCATGCAAGGCACTGGCTCCCCTCCAAACTCCATACCTATGATAAATCGCCAATCCATAGGTGTCATCATCACCTCGCAATCCAGTAGGTGGAGTGACTGAGTCTGATGAAACCATCGCTCAGACAATGCCCTGAGGTAACCCCAGGGACAATGACGGGGAAGGATGGAGAAAAATGCCCCAAATCCCCACTCATGCACTACTGCTCTATAGTCAGGATGAAGCGCCTGGTACATGGAGTGGATGCTAAACCAGTTCCCTCGAGGCTGTGTAAATCCTGGAACCTGCATAAAATGCAGATCAACATCAGAACCCTTTAATCCTCATCAATAGGAAAGAAGGAAGATCAAAGTCTAACGCCATACCTCGTTAGTATGCAAATACATCGATGGATGTCTGCCCAAATTACCCAGCAACTCTGGGTTCACCACCTGAATGCTCGGGAGCTCCCTACGAGGGATATGTGCAGCAGGAGCGGGATCCTCAATCGGAATATCTGCCTCCTCATCCTCAACGTCTGGAACATCTGCCTGGACAGGACGTATCACAACCTCTACCAACCGACGAGATAGAACGGGGACGAGGAACTTCAGAAGCCCTCCGTCGTACGCCAGAAGTGGTCCTATAGGAACTGCTCGGCTGATTCGGATCCATCATATCTAGACAACAAGTCTCCAAATCACCTCAGAAAGGGTGTGGTATTTCCTTACCTGGAGCTTTTCAAAATGCATTTATGACTATATGCATGCATGCATTTACTTTAACATATATTAGAGTTAGAATGCATGACTACCCAATGCCTACATTTGGAAATTTTTTTGCCATAGTCCCCTTTGAAAATAGGACTATCCACATGCACGCAGGCATGTCTAGGTGGCCATTCAGTAGCACACCTGCCCCAAAGTCATATGCTTAAAAATCAAAATCATCATGCATAAGGCCAACCTCAATTCTAGGAGTATTTTGCATTTCTACCTTTTGCTCATTGGACCTCAAATATGACAAAAAATAGCAGAAAAAGGTGCCAATTTGACTGTCTCAGAAGTCAAAAAAAAATTCACATCATTATGTTCAGCATGGTTTAATACTAACATTTACAATGTTGAATATTTTTTATCAAGTCATATGTGCATACATAATCACTACTATGTGTTTAGATGCATTTTGTGCAATATCTCACAATCTAACTAATGTAAATCGGAAAAAATACATACATGCGTTACTGGGATAGTGTAGAACACTTGTGCATTTATGATGTAATTAGCGTAAAGCTGTTAGGACTGTAATAACCCGAGATTTTCTATATAAAATAATTAAGAAATTTTGCGTATAAATTTTTTTTATTTATTTAATGACAAGAATAAGTGTCTAGTAATGTGAACGATAAATGCGAATATATTTATTACTTGAAAAATTAGAAATAATTTTGGAATTATTAATTACTACAAATTATATTTTATGGTAATTAATTTACGTAAGCGAAATGTTTTTTATTAATTATTTTCCATGATAACATGATTGAAAATAATATATGAATTGATAATTAGAATTATATAATAAATATTTTATTATATGATTTGTTCGAGAATATTTAAGTTAATTATTTTAACTTGATTATTGATCTTTGTGTAAGAAAGAGAAGTCGGATATGAGATCCAAACCACGAATTGGGATTGTGATCAAGAGATGAGAATAATAATATTATATTATTGATATTATGATTTTACAAAGACAATAATTATATATTGTGTATGTCTTGGACAAATAATATTGAGCAATGACGATACCAATTAGGTCATAGCATATTACCGTCTTTGTGAAACCCTAATTATTAAACTCGCCATTTAGATATGGTGAGTAGTGGTATGTGTATATGAAGGAGGTTTTGTGTATAAGATGTCGGTAATTAGAAGAAAACCCTAATTATCGTCAGTATGTCGATAATTAGGACAAAACCCTAATTATTACAACCCTAATCGGTTGAAGTTAGAGACCGTAATGACTATGTTAGAACATACACAGATAATTAGAGAACTCTAATGGTCAATTAGAAACCCTAATTGATGGCATTAAGAAACCCTAATTTTAGAACCCTAATTTTTCAATCAAAAACCCTAATTTAAAATTATTGGGTTTAATTACGATGTTAATGTATAAATGTTTTAATTTACCAAAGGATGAAAAGTAATTGGTAAATGATAAGAATTACCATCTAGTGATTAAATATTACATTTAATTGCTATGTACAAGAATGCCCATGAAATTATATGGGAAATTACCAAAATACCCTTTTTGTCCATTTTAGTGTATTATTAGTAGCATTGTTGCTAGAATCTTTGCAAAAGCTAGCCAACCACCACCTTCTAGAATTCCCTCATGCTATATACCATTACACCTCAATTATACAACCAAATTGAGCATCCAAAGCATTAGAATTGTCCTATAAATAGAGATCAAAGAGAGTTAATGCAAAATGCACACTTGAATTTTCCTAACTCTCATCCTAGACTCTCTCAACCTCTAGCCAACGAAATTATCTAGCATATCAGTCCCTAAACAAAGCCCAACCATCACAAACAACAAATCAGAAGCATCAAAGCCAAAAAAATCAAAAATCGAAGCTAGAAAAGGTATGAAATTCATTAATTTTGAAATCCTTCGATTCGATTTTAATTGATGCAATTAATTATTTAAAGTAGTGTAATAGAGAGTCTATTAATGTTCTGGGTTGTAAAATCATGAACCCATAACATCAAAGTGCACGAATTTGAAGATTTGAGCAAGTTGGAAAAACCGAATTACGTTGTTTTTCACCAAATGTCGAGGCTATAACTCTTTTGGTCGATCTCGAGTTTTGTTGTTTAAAAGTTGTTATAGGTAGCACGATATGTAGTCTTTAATCTTCAAAAGGAATAAAGTTCATATCTATTGTAGATCGGGATTTATAAGCGGTTAAAGTGGGTCAATTCCAAGATTGATTCCACTATTCTTCAAACCCGTAAAATATTCTAAGTGTCCGAGAAAATATTATTTTGGAAAATGTCAGCCTTATATCTCGGTTATCTTTAATATGTTTTGTGTTATAAAGGTTTTATGTGTAGCTTGTTGTGTGGTATTTAACCTCCAAAACGAATCAGTCCATATATATTATGGATTAAGAGTTATTTAAGGTCAAACTGGGTTGACGAAGATTGGCCAAGGAAAATTTCAGGCGATTTAATTTTCTAAGTGTTGATTTTTCTTACAAGGTTTGACCATACTTTAGATGCTTGATTTATTGTTGTTATGATGATATTAAGTGTTGGAGTTGTATTCCTACATGTTTTTTACATTAATGGAATTGATAGATCACGTAAACATTTCACGATCATCAAGTTATAGAGGTCCAAAGTAGGCATCACGAATCGTTTCTTCACGAAGAATGCGACTCGATGAATACTTTGGTGCACGATTTCTCCCAGATCGATGTTTTTAGAGGTTATGATTGTTGGTAATTGTGATCGGTATTTCCTCTACAAGACCCAATTCATAGATTACCCAGATTCATTAAGACCAAAACGTTATTCATGGTCAAAGTAGCCCCGAATCGCCTGCCTCTCGGCGGTGTTCTTGAGATGAAGAACACCTATATAATGATTTAATGTCGTCGCTATAGCCTTTAGCGACGGATTTTATTTATTTTATTTTCTCGTAATTTTGAAAATGATTTAAAAATTAGAAAAATTAGATTTTAATTATTAAAAGTACTTATTAAATTCTAAAAAAAATTATTTTAAATTAGAAAAATATTATTTAATTATTTTGAGTATATTTCATAAATATTTAATATTTTTGGAATATAAAGGTATTTATTTATTTAATTATAATATTAAATAAATGATTTAAAAAATAGTTTTAATTCATGAAAATCATGAAAAATTATATTATGGTATAAGAAAATATTTTAAGTTATTTTCTATGACTTTTAATATTTTGTGATGAATTTCATTAATTAATTAATATTAATGATATTAAAGTTATTTATTGATTATATTAAATAATTAGTTTAAAAATGATTTTAATATTTTTAAAATTATTTTAAATGAAAATAAAGTATTTAAAGATATTTTGAGTTATAAAATATAACTTTTAATATTTAGAAGATAATTTCATTAATAATTATATATTAATGATATTTAGTTAATGATTTGTGATATTAAGTTTATTTATTATTTATATTAAATAAATAGTTTTAAAATTGTTTTATTTATTTAAAAATCATTTAAAGAGGATATTAAGGATTTAAAAATATTTTAAGTTATAATTAATGACTTTTAATATTTGGATAAATCGTACATTAATATTTAAATATTAATGGTAATTATTTAAAAATGATTTTAATTATTTTAAAAATCATTTAAGGGTAATATAAATGTTTTAAAAATAGTTTGAGTTATTATAAATAACTTTTATATTTTGGCAATGGTTTCATATAAATGATAATGGAATTGTTTAATGTTTAAATCATTTAATTATGATTAGATGTTTGAAAGTTATATCCAGGTCAAACTAATCGACTTGAGAACCTAAGTTATGAAGTCCAAGATTTGATGAAGAGCACCCATAGTATAAAGCTTATATCACTATAAGCCCTTGAGTGATGATTTGAATTATTTTAAATTTTTCAATTTCGGAAAATTCAAAATGATTAAAAAATAAAATGTCCGATATTTACTGAGATGTTGAGGTATAGAATAAGAGTCTTAGACTTAGTATTTACCTCGATAAAGTCATCATTATCTTGAACAAATGTCGAACCTTATAAAAGAAAGAAAAAAAGGCTCTTTGTAAGAACATGGATGAGATATTTGAAAAATGTATGAAAATATTTCAAGTGTAGAATATGAACTAAAAGTATGATCACCTGCGATTATGTGATGATGTGATTAGACTATGTATTCAATCGTAATAGATGCGATGATTATGTGTTATGATATATTGTTCTAATCGAAGCGAATGATCCGATTCTTGATAGGTTGTGATAAAGAGATAAAACCTAAGTTGAGATTTGTAATCAACCAAATCAAAAGTATCTTACCTTTGCATTTCCTTTATGCAATGGACATGAGTATGAAGTTTCGTAATTATTCTATTTACATGCAGATTATATACGCTTTGATTATCAACATGTTAGCTCGGATATATATTACGTTAAGTTGATTTCTAAATGGTTATACAAGTGTCCCCACTTGGATAATCATGGCATTTATTCACATGTTGATACACCTTTGTCAATTACCCGTATATATATATGTTGAATTACATATTATTGTTGAGAAAGATTAAAACCTTGGGTTTGGAACCGTGCATGTATGAACATCCCGATAATGGGAAAATTTTTTGCGCTTGGCGGACAAAAGGGTGAGCGATGAATTTCGTTCAAGTTATGTAGTATTGATCAATACAGGTACAACTGGTGATCACCCTCCGTGTAAGTAAGTTATGACGAGTTCTTGCGGATGAATTCTCGCTAAACCTTTTCGAAAATGAAAACCATGTTCATAGTATGTTTCTTAAACCCTATTCATGGGTGGAGCCTAATTTCAAGAAATTGAAAGGCAGTTGTTATGTGAATCTTTTATCAAGACAGATTACTTCACAACTTTCGATTTTGTAGAAGTGTTATGTAAAGAGAATACTTATATTCTTTCAAACTTATATATATAATTGCTATTACTTCATTGGGCACTCAAATGCTCATCCTTGCTTAAACTAAATGTTTTCGATTCACGTGACGATCGATTCAAGGCTCGATACACGAACAAGGGAAAAGAAAAGCTGTTTGAATGAGAATTAGTATGAGTTAATGGTTATAGTTAGTAAGACAATGGAATCTATTGTGAGATATTATAAGGAATGTATTTGAAGGTCACGTACCTGGGGAAGTAAACTTTGATGTATGTAAATTAAGTTCGAATGTATTATTATTTAGTATTATTATTGCCTTAAAGAAATGGTATCGTGGAGAACCGAAGTTAGGGTTTCAAGTACGGATTTGGGGTCGCCACAAAGGTTGGTATCAAAGTCGTAGGTTATAAACGTTAGGAATGCTAAACCTAGGTTATAACCTTAGTAGAATGGATAACGAAAGTTAAGATAGATATTCTAGTGAGCGAAGAACTCGGTGAAGAATTATAACCTTAGTAGAATGGAGGATGAAAGTAAGATAGATATTCAGTGAACCATGAGACGAAGTACTCTGGTGAGAAGTTATAGGATATGATGAGTTGAAGAGATTCATCGAGTTTTAGTGGTACTAAATAAAATATTACTTCATTTTAATGATGAATATATTTTATTTCAGTAATGATGTTGTCTCGTTTATTATGGTCATAGGATGGATGACGAAAGTCAAAATAGTAATTCCTTGACCCAAGAGACGATGGACTCTAGCGAGGAGTACATGCACGGTTAGATGATAAGAGATTTGATAGTTAGGAGCCACGCGACTTAAGGGTTAGAAGCGAAAGGAAAGGAGGTACGTAATCGCATTCTCCAGATTTTGGAACAATGAAGACAAGGACGCCGCTCACCGAACATGAGATGGAGTTAGCGAGTTACGAGGAGGTTGGAGCAGAGGAGATACAGATAGGACAATTGAAGGTTGAGATAGAAGCCAAAGACACCGAGGATATATACCTTGGAGGGCTTTTAGACATCGCCTTTATGCGATTCGATGCGAAGTGGATGGAGCTGCCTTTCGGCAGAGAAAGATAGGCGTTGATGTGTTTATAGAGATGGATTGAATAAATTCATCGTCAAACAAAATAAGAGACAACGATATAAAACTCTTGATGATTGTGTATATATACTATATGCTAATCGTGGTAACTTATGTATGTAGATGTCTGGTGGAAAAGATATGTGGAATAAGAAGGATTAGATCCATACCCCCGAGATAATATCGAGGCCAACAGCTGAAATAGAAGCTTACCAAGAACCCAAATCGGACGAGGTGGCTATAGTGGAAAACGTAGTATCAGATCCAGAAATGGTGGATTTGACAGATAGTGATTCAGACACTAAAGTTGAAGCCGCTCAACATCAACAAAAAGTGCGGATCACGGAGAACAAGGTTTCTTCACTAGAAAGGTTGTGGGAGATAGAAAAGTTGCTTAATATTCAACTGCGAAAAGCATTAAAAGAAACAATGGAAGAGCAAGATAAGCTCAAAATCCAAATTGATCAGATGGGAGCCTCAAGCAACACATCGTAATGCGACTCAGAGGTAAGGGAAAAGAAAGATAGAAGATCGACTTAGGAAAACACGATAAGAAGAAAGGGAAGAAGATATGTTATATTTATTTGTGAGGGACATACCTCTCCTCGTTGCCCCAACTATAAGAAAGGTGGATGTTTTAATTGTGGAATGGAAGGACATCGAGCGAATGAATGTCCAGAAGAAAGGCTTGGTAGATAAGTAGTATGGGTTATATTTAATGTAATATGTGTGATAAGTAATGAACTATTTTCAACTTTTATGTTGGTCAAGATTTTAAATCCCATCGTTGTAGTCACAAAGGATAGGCGATGTTTAAAGCAATATGTGTTTATGGTATGTTAAGTTCTATTAATGTGAGGTGCTATGGTTGGAAGTACCATGAGTGTCACAAGTTGGATTAATGAAGTAAGTTGTTATAAAAGTAGCGGATATTTATCCGAATATTGGTTAATATAGTAAACCATGTTTCAAATCCAATATTTTGATTACATGAGTATTTGAGTAGAAAATTTTGTGTTATATGTCGAACGATAACGATGAGGCTTAGAATCTAAGGAAATGAAGAATAATTTACGATTATGCCACCGTGTGTAAAAACGAAAACAAATTTGTGGAAGATCAACCAGATAATCAAACGTCGAACGCCAAAGACTTTAAGGCAATCCTATTGCTAGGGTATAGAGGATTAAGTGACTCAGTAGAAGCGTTTATGATAGTTAGGATAACGGAAAGGGCAAAAGATAACTTTTATCACCTATACGATAAAAGGGAAATGAGATAAAGAGAAAGTGTGTGGGCAGAAGAGACATATCTCTTCCAATTGTCCCAATTCAAGAATGTATAGCGAATGTTTTATTTGTGAATCAATGGATTATAAGGTGAAAGATTATTCAAGAAGGAGAAGTGAGATAAGAAATGCGAATACGAGAAATGACAAATGAAGATATAAAGCGACAACGAAATAAACCGTAAGTGTCTTCATTATGGTCGTTCAAGATATCGTAGCAGTTGAGGATACTGTGGCAGTTGGAAATGGAACTCCAGGTTCTATTCGAATAACTTCAATATTTTATATGATTTTCCTGTATAAAATATAGCTATATAGATAGTAAATTATTTCATAAAGAAATTTTGAAGGAGGAATTTTGGTTCTCTTGATCAAAATTCTGTATATCAGAAAGACAAGCGTTATGGAGAATAGTTAAAGATCAGTTCGATCAAGTATTGATCGAGGTCTACATGCAAGGATTATATGCGTTATGTACTCTTACGTGTATGAGTTTTAAAGCGGTGATTAGGGACGGAATCCTTATAAGGAGGTGAATGTAATAACCCGAGATTTTTATATAAAATAATTAAGAAATTTTGCGTATAAATTTTTTTATTTATTTAATGACAAGAATAAGTGTCTACAGTAATGTGAGCGATAAATGCGAATATATTTATTACTTGAAAAATTAGAAATAATTTTGGAATTATTAATTACTACAAATTATATTTTATGGTAATTAATTTACAGAAGCGAAATGTTTTTATTAATTATTTTCCATGATAACATGATTGAAAATAATATATGAATTGATAATTAGAATTATATAATAAATATTTTATTATATGATTTGTTCAGAATATTTAAGTTAATTATTTTAACTTGATTATTGATGCTGTGTAAGAAAGAGAAGTCAGATATGAGATCCAAACCCTGAATTGGGATTGTGATCAAGAGATGAGAATAATAATATTATATTATTGATATTATGATTTTACAGTACAATAATTATGTACTGTGTATGTGCGGACAGATAATATTGAGCAATGACAGTCAATTAGGTCATAGCATATTACCGTGCTGTGAAACCCTAATTATTAAACTTCGATTTAGAGATATGGTGAGTAGTGATATTTATGTATAAGATGTTGGTAATTAGAAGAAAACCCTAATTATCGATGTATGTCGATAATTCAGACAAACCCTAATTATTACAACCCTAATCGGTTGAAGTTAGAGACCGTAATGACTATGTTAGAACATACAGATAATTAGAGAACCCTAATGGTCAATTAAAACCCTAATTGATGGCGTTAAGAAACCCTAATTTTAGAACACTAATTTTTCAATCAAAACCCTAATTTAAAATTATTGGGTTTAATTACGATGTTAATGTATAAATGTTTTAATTTACCAAAGGATGAAAAGTAATTGGTAAATGATAAGAATTACCATCTAGTGATTAAATATTACATTTAATTTCTATGTACAAGAATGCCCATGAAATTATATGGGAAATTACCAAAATACCCTTTTTGTCCATTTTAGTGTATTATTAGTAGCATTGTTGCTAGAATCTTTGCAAAAGCTAGCCAACCACCACCTTCTAGAATTCCCTCATGCTACTATACCATTACACCTCAATTATACAACCAAATTGAGCATCCAAAGCATTAGAATTGGCCTATAAATAGAGATCAAAGAGAGTTAATGCAAAATGCACACTTGAATTTTCCTAACTCTCATCCTAGACTCTCTCAACCTCTAGCCAACGAAATTATCTAGCATATCAGTCCCTAAACAAAGCCCAACCATCATAAACAACAAATCAGAAGCATCAAAGCCAAAAAAATCAAAAATCGAAGCTAGAAAATGTATGAAATTCATTAATTTTGAAATCCTTCGATTCGATGTTAATTGATGCAATTGATTGTTTAAAGTAGTGTAATAGAGAGTCTATTAATGTTCTGGGTTGTAAAATCATGAACCCATAACATCAAAGTGCACGAATTTGAAGATTTTAGCAAGTTGGAAAAACCGAATTCTGTTGTTTTTCACCAAATGTCAGAGGCTATAACTCTTTGGTCGATCTCGAGTTTTGTTGTTTAAAAGTTGTTATAGGTAGCCTGATATGTAGTCTTTAATCTTCAAAAGGAATAAAGTTCATATCTATTGTAGATCGGGATTTATAAGCGGTCAAAGTGGGTTGACCCAAGATTGACCTACCGTTCTTCAAACCCAGAAAATATTCTAAGTGTCCAGAAAATATTATTTTGAAAAATGTCAGGCCTTATATCTCGGTTATCTTTAATATGTTTTGTGTTATAAAGGTTTTTATGTGTAGCTTGTTGTGTGGTATTTAACCTCCAAAAGCGAATCAGTCCATATATATTATGGATTAAGAGTTATTTAAGGTCAAACTGGGTTGATTAAGATAATAGGAAAATTGCAGGCGGCCTGAATTTTCTAAGTGTTGATTTTTCTTACAAGGTTTGACCATACTTTAGATGCTTGATTTATTGTTGTTATGATGATATTAAGTGTTGGAGTTGTATTCCTACATGTTTTCTACAATCGGAATTGATAGATCACGTAAACATTTCACGATCATCAAGTTATAGAGGTCCAAAGTAGGCATCACATAACTGTTCTTCTTCACGAAGAACAACCTCCTCGATGAATACTTTGAGTCACGATTTCTCCCAGATCGATGTTTTTAGAGGTTATGATTGTTGGTAATTGTAGTCCGGTATTTCCTCTACAAGACCCAATTCATAGATTACCCAGATTCATTAAGACCAAAACGTTATTCATGGTCAGTAGCCCCCCTCGAATCGTCTCTCGATGTTGTTCTTGAGATGAAGAACACCTATAGCGACGATTTTGTCTCGTCGCTATAGCCTTTAATGATGATTTTATTTATTTTATTTTTTCGTAATTTTCAAAAATGATTTAAAATTAGAAAAATTAGATTTTAATTATTAAAAGTACTTATTAAATTCTAAAAAATTATTTTAAATTCCAAAAAATATTATTTAATTATTTTGAGTATATTTCATAAATATTTAATATTTTTGGAATATAAAAGGTATTTATTTATTTAATTATAATATTAAATAAATGATTTAAAAATAGTTTTAATTCATGAAAAATCATGAAAAATTATATTATGGTATAAAAAAATATTTTAAGTTATTTTCTATGACTTTTAATATTTTGTGATGAATTTCATTAATTAATTAATATTAATGATATTAAAGTTATTTATTGATTATATTAAATAATTAGTCTAAAATGATTTTAATATTTTAAAAATCATTTTAAATGAAAATAAAGTATTTAAAGATATTTTGAGTTATAAAATATAACTTTTAATATTTAGAAGATAATTTCATTAATAATTATATATTAATGATATTTAGTTAATGATTTGTGATATTAAGTTTATTTATTATTTATATTAAATAAATAGTTTTAAAATGGTTTTATTTATTTAAAATCATTTAAAGAGGATATTAAGGATTTAAAAATATTTTAAGTTATAATTAATGACTTTTAATATTTGGATAAATCGTACATTAATATTTAAATATTAATAGTAATTATTTAAAATGATTTTAATTATTTTAAAAATCATTTAAGGGTAATATAAATGTTTTAAAAATAGTTTGAGTTATTATAAATAACTTTTATATTTTGGCAATGGTTTCATATAAATGATAATGGAATTGTTTAATGTTTAAATCATTTAATTATGATTAGATGTTTGAAAGTTATATCGGTCAAACTAATCGACTTGAGAACCAGGTTATGAAGTCCAAGATTTGATGAAGAGCACCCATAGTAATGCTTATATCACTATAAGCCCTTGAGTGACTGATTTGAATTATTTTAAAATTTTCAATTTCTGGAAAATTCGAAAATGATTAAAAAATAAAATGTCTGATATTTACAGATGTTGAGGTATAGAATAAGAGTCTTAGACTTAGTATTTACCCGATAAAGCTGTCGGTATGCCGACAAATGTCGGAACCTTATAAAAAGAAAGAAAAAGGCTCTTTGTAAGAACATGGATGAGATATTTGAAAATGTATGAAAATATTTCAAGTGTAGAATATGAACTAAAAGTATGATCACTGCGATTATGTGATGACGTGATTAGACTATGTGCTAACTGTAATAGACAGTACTATGTGTTATGATATATTGTTCTAATCGAACGAATGATCTGATTCTTGATAGGTTGTGATAAAGAGATAAAACCTAAGTTGAGATTTGTAATCAAAGAAATCAGCAAGTATCTTACCTTTGCATTTCCTTTATGCAATGGACATGAGTATGAAGTTTTAATTATTCTATTTCATGTATGATTATGTACGCTTTGATTATCAACATGTTAGCTCGGATATATATTACATTAAGTTGATTTCTAAATGGTTATCAAGTGTCCCCACTTGGATAATCATGGCATTTATTCACATGTTGATACACCTTTGTCAATTACCCGTATATATATATGTTGAATTACATATTATTGTTGAGCAAGATTAAAACCTTCTGGGTTTGGGAACCGGGCATGTATGAACATCCCGATAATGGGAAAATTTTTATGCGACTTCTACGGAAAAAGGGTGAGCGATGAATTTCGTTCAAGTTATGTAGTATTGATCAATACAGGTACAATGAAGTGATCACCCTCCGTGTCGTAAGTTATGACGGTTTATGGATGAATTTACGCTAAACCTTTTGAAAATGAAAAACCATGTTCATAGTATGTTTCTTAAACCCTATTCATGGGTGGAGCCTAATTTCAAGAAATTGAAAGACGGTTGTTATGTGAATCTTTTATCAAGATCTGATTACTTCACAACTTTCGATTCGTTGTAGAAGTGTTATGTAAAGAGAATACTTATATTCTTTCAAACATATATATAATTGCTATTACTTGCTGGGCACTCAAATGCTCATCCTTGCTTAAACTAAATGTTTTCAGTTACGTACGATCGACCTGAAGGCTCAGGCACGAACAAGGGAAAAGAAAAGTTGTTCGAATGAGAATTAGTATGAGTTAATGGTTATAGTTAGTAAGACAATGGAATCTATTGTCAGATATTATAAGGAATGTATTTGAAGGTCACGTACCTGGGGAAGTAAACTTTGATGTATGTAAATTAAGTTCGAATGTATTATTATTTAGTATTATTCAGCTTAAAGAAATGGTATCGTGGAGAACCGAGTTCGGGTTTCAAGTACCTGGATTTGGGGTCGCCACAGACTCAACAGATCTGAAGATGGCTCACGGTTTTTCTAAGTGAAACAAGTTGAAAGTGACTTGTGAAGTAAAGCCTGCTGGAATTTATGATCCACGCCTGGCCGCAGGCCCACCTGTGGCTGCAGTAGGTGCACCTGCGGCACCCCTATATGGGTCCCACCCCTCTGGCTCGGTCAAATTTGAGTTGAAACTGAGTTCCTACGGACTAAAAAGATCAAATCGAGAAGAAAAACACCACGCGATTGAGCAAAACTGCATACAATCTTAGTCCTCTCAGATGAGACTTTGAATCTGTACATCACTCATTGGTAGTCACCTGAACACAAGGTATACCCTACCGATGACTCCAGTTGTCACGAATTGCATATGGTAATACCTTATATAGGTCCGATGCCACCGACTCCGGGTCGTTACCCTAAATGAGTCCCCAACGGGGGTTACAACGTGAGTCCCCGACGGGGGTTACAATGTGAGTCCCCGACGGGGGTTACAACGTATATCCCCGGTGGGGGTTACAACACGTCCATCCATTGACAACTCTATCAACGAAGGTCAAGCAGCCTTGACATTATTTCAGCCGATGGCAGGTAAACCCATCGAAGCGTTGAGAACCGTTCGGTAGTTGCGTACGTATTCATGCGTCCCCAGTAGATCCCCGACGGGGGTTACAACGTATATCTATGGTGGGAGTAGCAACGCATGCTTAGCCGTTGACTCACATATCAACGAAGGTCAAGCAACCTTGATGTCATTTCAGCCGATAACGTTTAAACCTATCAGAGCTATAGAGCTGTTTGAGGTTCTCATACCCAGCTGTTCATATTCCCCAGCGAATCCCCGATGGGGGTCACAACGCAATGCTCCGTTGATCTACACGTCAGCGAAGGTCAAGCAACCTTGACGATCTCCTCACAGAATTTCAGCCGTTGATTCCCACGTCAACGAAGGTCAAGCAACCTTGACAGTATATCCCACAGGATGTTTCAAATTGATTGATTCACGTCAACGAAGGTCGGGCATCCCCGACAACATTTCTTTGTTGGCGATGAAATCCAATGTAATCGTGACATATTCTGGCGATACTAACCAGGAGAGGTCAATATTATCAAAAAGGATAGATGATGGAATATGTTATACACATCCTCAAATAGATCAAACTTTATCCCCACAGATCTCTTACACATAAGAGGTACCTCTTAAGAATCAAGTCGTTATCAAGAACACAGGAATTTGGTGATAACTCCAACATCAACATCCTAACAGATTCGGCTTGCACATCAGATCTGGTCAGTATTGCCAATCCCCAGTTAACGCAACAGGGAGCCAGCAATCACCCCTAGCATGTTGGGCCACAACCCTGTACACATGCATCATACATTTGCATCATGTTGCTATCCATAGTACCATGTTTATCTTGTTGCGTTTCAAGTGTCTATGATTCTTATCCTACCCATGCATCGCCATGCATGAGTATGATAAAGAGGGGCATCTGTAGACACTCGAAATTTTTCAGACTATTGTTACTTAACGCCAGGGAAGACAGATTCGTCTTTTAAGAGAGAACCACGAAAAGACAATCCAAATCCATACCGGATCGCATCAGAGTTCAAAGATCAACCCCTGCATCACACTGGGAGCAATAGCCCAACCTCGGATATAACCCCGAGACATGCAAATACAATACCGGAACACACATCAGAGAAGACCAATTAATCTCGGAGATAACCCTGAGGTATCCAGTCTCAGTCCCAACCATGGGAATAGCCACCAACCTTGGTGATAACCCCAAGGAATGCAGTTTTGGAGATAACTCCGGAAATGCTTGTTTCAAATGCCACCAGCTTCAATCTCGGTGCTCACAACGAGATACACTGCACCAACCCGGCAATAAACATTGGGAAGGCAGGCACACCACAAAGATGACAATGAGGACCTTCAACAATTGCAGTAGTCCAATCTTAGTGAAGTCTGAGCAACGTCTGCTTTATCAGCCCAATCCGGCGATAACACCGGTGAGGGGCAACATCGTCATCTCGTCAAACACGATGCCACATCACGTCTCAATGTAACGATGTCCCACAAGGCTAACCACTCCCGAGTGACTATTGTGTGGGGTAACGGATGAAAGTTGAAGCTTAAAGACCGGAGGGCATCGTCCCATCTTCAATGACTTCGTACAAACTCTAATCCCATGCCATCGTACAACTCTCGACAACGGCGGTCCGAAATAGGTCCTGAATACCTCAAACGGATGCCCGAATTGCACTTCTGAAAAACCAAGTGGACATTACAGTGCCTGAGTGCACGTACTTCGAGACAACCCGACCCGATAAACTCGGGCTGACCCGACCCGCCTCTGGTACACCTGCGGCTCAGCCACAGGTACACCTACGTTCATATTGCCTATAAATAGATGGCTTGGGGTGCTGATTTTCTAATAGAAAAAGACGGAAAATCCTACACAATTTGCTCAAGACTCGCCATACAAATGTATTTTCCCTTTTAAACACACTGTGAGCTCATATATAGCCTCTTTTGTACCCACAAAAGCCCAAAGTGTTTACCCATTCTAAAGATATAGAAGCCTTTTTAGCGATCAATTTGTAAGCCTTCTCACACACTTTAGAGTCTTTCTCTTCATCTTTGCACACCCTTCTACACGTTGAGAGACGTGTTGCTTGCTTTTTGCCCTCGGACTTGACGTGGTTTCATTTGATCAGTATATATATATATATATATATATATATATATATATATATATATATATATATATATTATATTTACATATATATTGACTAACATTATCGAGTTATGCCTCGATTGAGCCTAGACTTGATGCAGGCGTTTATTGCTTTAATATATATATATATATATATATATATATATATATATATATATATATATATATATATATATATCAACGTGTGTAGGAATTTGTTCGATGAGCCTAGACTTGATGCAGTGCGTTTACTATATATATATATATATATATATATATATATATATATGTACATTTATATATATGAGCGTGTGTCGGACTGCTCGATGAGCACAGATTTTATATCCAAATGCGTTTACTTATATATATATATATATATATATATATATATATATATATATATATATATATATATATATATATATATATATATATATATATGAATCGTGGTGAACTCTGTAAAATCCAGGCTCGTCGTAATGCGAGTTCGACCACGATTCATATATATATATATATATATATATATATATATATATATATATATATATATATATTCTCTAAAATCTGCTTGGAGTTTTCTTCGTGGCGATTGATCGCTTTTACGACTTTATTTATGTTTTGTCACTTTGGAGTTTCCTCCGTGGCGGTTGATAGCTTTTAATGACTTTATTTACATTTCGATCCCCAGTGGAGGTGCTTCGTGGTTGGTGATCACATGCTCGTATATATATATTTACTGACTTTTATATATATACATGCTTACTGCTTTCATATAAACTGCAGTATTTTGTGAGCCTAGGAATCATGTGATCACAGATTCATCCCATTGAATCTAGATTCGGTTCCCATGATGGACATTTTTAGTTGTAAGCAGCTTGTAAATTATTCTACAATGTCTGAATTTCCTCAGATGGTTTTCATACCCACGAGGAAGTCGACATTATTTTTGTATATTATTTTCATACAGATGCCTCGCATCCGTCAAATAAAATCAATTCAGTCGTTCACTTAATAAAAATGGGAGTGTAAAAGGTCTCAATTCCTATTGAGCATCAGGGTTTGAAAAAAAAAACCTCTTTCATAAAACATCACTGCCATATCTTGTTAAAAACTGAATTTTCTACATAAATTCAAACCCTGTGTATATAGGTTTGAACGAGGCCTCGCACCACTTTCATATAACAACACATTGACCCACACACACACACACACACACTCAAATAATAGTTTCTTGAAAAGAGGCGGTCACCGTGGTAACACGGATGTCGGGGGGTGCCTAACACCTTCCCCCCGCATAACCAAGTCCCCGAACCCTAAATGAATCTCTCTTTTTTAATTGCCGACCAGTATATCGATGTCACATCATCGGGTCAATGTGCAAACCTTTTATCGGTTGTGTTGGTACAACCATTTAAAAACCAATGGCGACTCTTAACGGTCCCATCGTCGACATCATACATGTCGGACCTTTTCACTCAGTTTTTTCAAACAAATCTCACCTAAAATGAGAACACCAAAGAACAAGTAAACGGAAAGGACACCCAAAAATCCCGGCGATAAACACATATCATTGCTTACGACATGTATAAATCAAAAAGAAGTGTAGACATAACACTGTATATGTAAAACCCTAACTTTTATGAATAAAAGATTTTTTTTTCTTTGAATAGTATTCTAAATAGTAAGGTGATAATTTAATAAATGTTATAGTTATGGGTGATATGTGCAAATTTTGCAAAGTAAGCAAGTTGTCATAAAATATTCGTTTGGTCGGGGAATATTCTTTTGTTGGGGAATATTCATACGAAGGCGCAATCATTAGTGGACTCCAAAACAGAATAACTGCCGGATATAGAAAGAGACAAAAATATCTTTTTTCATAAAATAACGGCAAGACTTTTACCGTTAAATTTTTAAAATACCCAGTGATAAAAGTACAATAATACGCGTTGTTCCACAGTGGTACGCGGTATTGCACAATAGCACACAATATTGTACATTATCTCTGATTATTGATGCTTACGTAAGAAGTCACTCAACTTCATTCAATAATTGCCATAGTAGTTGCTGCATAATATCTCATATTATTGATTTAATTATTATCACAGTATCATCTTCATAATATTTTATATTATTAAATTAATAATTGAGATGACATAATTTTTCGTATTATTATTTGCATTATTGACAATGCCTAGAAAGTTCTGTCGAGAAAAGGGGTTAAATTATTTAATTGCGCGTCAATAAGGAGAAATCTTTATCGGAAAGTCCCATCTTTCTTGGGAACGATCTGGTTGTCAATATTATGAGTTATAATATTAATGATGAATAATTAGTGAAAGATTAAAAAGGTGTTTATTGAAGATAAGTGATTTGTGATAGATATTTATTCAATTTGTGATATAAATAGAAGAGTTGTTGTATTATTCCATGGACCCCTAAGTGCCAAATTATTCAAACCGTCGGTAGAAATTACTTTTAAGTTTTTGTTTTATTGTTATAATAATAATAAAACAAAAAACTTTTTGTATAAAACAAAAAACTTTTTAGATAAAATAGAAAACTTTTTAATATATATATAAAGTTATTTGTTTTATTAGAATAATTTAGATGAGCAATGATGAATAGTGAAATCAGATGAAATTTTAGAAAATTCACTATTGAGTATGTGATTGTTTAGTATTTAAATAGTGTCTTGCCATTCTCCTATAAATAGGTTGTTTAGTTAAAATGAAAATCACACCAGAATTAGAGAATTCTTCTTCTATAATATTGTGTATATTTCTTTTGAGTATAAGGATATTTTGAGTGTAGCAAATAGTGTATGATTTTTTTAAGATAATATCTGTTATACCAGTTAGATTTAGTCTCCTATTAAGGTAAATGATGTTATTTCTTTCATATTCGTACGTGATATGACTTCATACTTGTAAGGTTTGTCATTCTATTACTTATTAATTTGTGGGAATAACTTTGTCTACAATCGACACGCATGCCACGATGAATAACCCTTCATATTCATTCTTTATTAATGTAGGAATAAACCGCTCACGCTGGATTATAGCATGCATGGTGAATAACCCTTCGTATTCATTTTTTATTAAGTTGTGGAAATGATCTGTCTACGCGGATTACTGCATGACGGGTGAAAATCCATTTACAGTTTCATATATTCTTTCATACTCGTATGGGATATCATTTCCGTTATACTCGTCAAGGGATATCATTTTTCTTTCATATTTTTCTCCATTTATGGTAAGAAATTATTGTTTGTTTCCATAACCTTATTATTAAATGGTGAAAATCCTTGAAATTAGTAGAATATCCTTGAGTTTTGCGCTTCATCTAGTATCATTTCACTGAAATATTTGTCTGAACTTTCTTATTAAATTTTAATATTTTCATTCGGGGTACTATTCACGACAAAATTGGTTTCTTTTCTGTCCAAATTATTTTTGATACATGAATATCATTCTTGATTTTTACTCCACAATTAGTGATCATGTTTACAATTTGGACTTTTTTGAACTCTAGATAAATTAAATTATAAATCTCTAATACTTATCTTTGATCTCACTTGATTCATTCTTTATATCATTGTCATCATCCTCATGCTTATATTGTGGTGAAAGTCATATTTGGCCCGTAGTGCAAAGATGATCTGTTGATTGGTATGATTATGACCATTAATTGGATATTGGTATAAGCATGACCTTTAATGTTACAGATAAAGGTTTGTGGTAAAAGTCCTCTTTGGCCAGTAGTGCATAGATGGATAGGTGTTTGGCATGATCATGACCACTAGTGATGCAAATGATTATCTTTGACCTGTAGTGCATAGATAATTCGTTGATTGGAAATAATTATTGATTGGTGTTACAGGGATAAAATATTGATGAAGGACTTTTAAATCATAGAAGATAGTAGACATCATGCTCTACTTGACTCTTCTATTCTATTCTATCAGATTTTTCCCTGTTGAGAACTAAGGATAATTTATTCTATATTAGCTTAGTCATAATATTCTTTACTGAGCTAGTTTAGCTCACCATTTTCTTTCATTGTTCTCTTTAGGAAATGATAATATAGCTGGGACTAGTCAGGGAATGGAGTGATGGTCCAAGATGATTGCTATAGTAGTCATCCCTATTCTATAAAATAGTGTGACAATAATTGTAATGAGGACTTTATTTGAGTTTGGATATTGTCTATGAGACAATATTTGTATTGAAACTCACAGCTTATGTTTTGTCGTATTTTACACGACAGTTAATAGTTTGTATAAACGAAGTTTGTATTTGGATTCTGTATCATGTATTTGGCGACTTAGAATGAGTTGTGTATATCTATTTTGGGGGCGCCAAAGTTGGTATCAAAACTTAGGGATATGATCTTAGGTGGAGATCTAGGATTAGAACTGGGAGGAGAGAGACAAGTAAAACCTTCGCTAGTGTGTCCTACCTAAGCGTATTTATTATTTATTTGGTCGATCGGAATATAGGGATAATATGTGACATGTCAATTTTTTTAATTAACCCTTATTTTGTGGCAATATTTAAGAATGACATCTGAAAATCAAGATATGAACTCATATAGAGTTTTAAGTGATGAATTGAGGAGATTTATTTAAAGAATAAATATTGGAGTATAATATCTTGTTATAACAAAGATGTTTATTGGGGAGTACTAATTAAGTTATTGAACTTGATTTTAAGATGTCAGGCGAAGAAGAAATTAGAGTTATCCATGAGGTGAGTGAATAATTAATAGTTGCACTCAAGCTAGTCGCAGGGGTAGCAGCTGAGAGTGAGGAAGAAGAGGACCCTGAAAAGGATTTATTAGGAGAATTTTATGATTAAAATATAGAACTGCAAGATCGTATTCGTGAGTTAGAAGAGCAGAGTGACGAACGGCAGACGGTCGTGGAACAAAGGGATGCAATAATTCAAGATTTTGCCTCCCGATATGCGAAGCTTGAACAGAAGCTCTCTTTGGAAAAGTATATGATAATAGAGCTTGAATCTGAGAATGCAAGTGTCAAAGATCAGCTGAAAGAAGAAACAACTAAATGAGTGAGAATGGAGGATGCATGGGTAAAAGCCGCATGACGCGTTGATATTGTAGAAAGAGACGTCCGATCCAAGAAGGCCGAATTAGATTATATGGATTTCACTTTTTGGATAGCAATTGGGAGAACCTAAGATTGAGTTTGGAATTACCCTGTACAGAGCGGTCAACCCCAATTCGATATAGATCAAAGATTAATGATTTAGATCATGGATCAGGAGTACGACGAAGTAGTTGTGGGTGGAATGTACCCTATAGCGAAGTCAAGTCCAGCTGTGATGGTGACACCAAAGGCTGTCCCAGACAAGTCAAAGTGCTTAATGTTTGAACTTGACCCTTGAGAAACTAGACTTTGACTTATCTGTTAAAACTCCGTTAGGAGAACCTTCATTACATCCATTGTTTATAAATCATGCTTGATTCAAGTTGGCACCATCACATTACCTATTGATCTTATCTCTTTAAAGATACTTGCATTTAATGTGATTTTAGGGATTGATTGGTTAACTACTCATCATGCCAAAATTGTTAGTTTTTGTAAGGTTGTTAGTTTTCATATTCCTAACCAGCCTTTTTATGTGAATTCAAGCAACCAAACCACTAAAGTTAATCACAGTCATATCAAACCATAAAGTCATTCAATTATTGAAAAATGAATGTCAAGCTTTCTTAGCCCATGTCACCGATTTAAACAAAAATACGTTAGATTTGAATGATATTTCTATTGTTAATAATTTCCTTGACGTATTCCCCGAATAACTTCCTGGCCTACCCCCAGAATATGAAATCAAATTTTGTATTGGCCTTAAACCCGGTATAAAACCCATTTCCAAAACCCCATACCGTATGGCTCCTTTTGAACTTCAGGAGTTAAAAACCCAACTACAGGAGTTGTTAGACATTTGTTTCATCTGTCCTAGTACAAAACCTTGGGGTACTCCTATTTTATTCGTAAAGAAGAAATATGGGAGTATGCGACTCTGCATTGACTATCGGGAGTTGAACCATGTCACCATTAAAAATAGGTATCCGTTACCTCGCATTGATGACCTGTTTGACCAATTGCAAGGCGCTAAATTCTTCTCAAAGATCAATCTTCATTCTGGGTATCATCAGTTAAAGATGAGAACCGATGACATTCCAAAGACTGCCTTTAAAACTCGATACGAGTATTACGAATTTCTAGTTATGTCTTTCAGATTGACCAATGCCCATGCTTCCTTCATGGATATGATGAACCAAATATTTAAGAAATATTTGGATCAATTCGTGGTTGTCTATATTGATGACATCCTAATATACTCCAAAAGTCTAAAATATTTCTTCACCCAAAACAAACTTAACATGCGCCAAAGACGTTGGCTCGAGCTGTTGAAAGATTATGACCATATCATTCAATACCATCCTTAAAAAAACGAATGTGGTAGCTGACGCGTTGAGTACAAGATCATATGTGGGTACTGTGACACCCCCAAAACAGGTATACATCACCTATTCTGAGTCGCCAAATACATGGTACAGAATACAAATACAAATTAATTATACAACTGTCGTGCAAAGTACAACAAAACATAAGCTGTGAGTTTTAAAACAAATATTGTCGTCTAGACAATATAAAAACTCAAATTCAATATTATTACATTTATTTTCCCAATATTTCACTGAATAGCGAGGACTACTAATGCTATCATCTGGTCCGTCACTCCGTTCCCTGACTAGTCCCTGCTACATTCTCATTTCCTAAAAAGAACAATGAAAGTAAAAGGGTAAGCTCAACTAGCCCAGTAGTAAATATTATGACTAAGATAATGCAGAATATTATCGTTAGCCTTCAACAGTGTTAAACTGATATAATATAACAACCATCAAGTTTAACTGCAACGGAACAAGCAATCCATTAAAAGAGTCAAGTAAAGAATAAAATCTACTATCTTCTATGATTTAAAAAGGTTTTTCATCACTTTTATCGTTGAGACTCAGCTTAATAAATAATCCACATCATTAAATCATCCTTGCACTACAGGCCAAGGATATTCTTTTAGTATCACGACCACGAATTATCCATGCACTACGGGCCAAAGATAATCGTGTTTTCATCAACGGTCCTGATCATGCCATAAAACAATTCATCTTTGCACCCTTGGCCGAAGAGAATCCATAGCCATTACGATCATGATTATACCGAATAATCCCTGGTCATAATCATACCAAGTCCATCTATGCACTACAGGCCATAGATGACTTTAAACATAATAAAAACATGAGGATGATGACAATGACATAATAATTCAATAAATCAAGTTCAAGAATTAATTTATCCAGGAACCAATAACGTCCAAATTGCCAACCTGATACTGCTTTGTGGAGTAAAAATTCAAGAATGCTCAGAAGAATATTTTCATGAAAAGATACTGGATGAAGCGCAAATATCAAGGTTATTCCACTAATTTCATGGAGTATAGAAGTCAAAACTTTAACCAACTGAGTATAATAAAGAATGGAATAACAAAAGAAATCACCAGGCATGCGATAGACCGCATAGACATGTTATTCTAACAGAATAATAAATAACGAAACCAGGTCCGGCGTAAAACGCACAGACATGATATTCCAACAGAATAAAAAAGACGGAATCAGGTCCGGCGTAAAACGAACAGACAGGATATTCCAACAAAATAATAAATAATGGAACCAGGTCATGCATAAAGCACAGACAGGATGTTCCAACAGAATGATAAATAATGGAACTAGGTCTAGCGTAAACGCATAGACAAGATGTTCCAGCAGAATAATAAAGAATGGAATAACAGAAGAATTTCACCAAGTATAAGGTAGCTCACATATACAGATTATTCCAATAGAATAATAAAGAATGGAATAACAGAAGTTCTCTTCATGGATTAAAAAGAAATAATACTCCCTACCTTAGAAAAACTGGATACTGGAATAGTGAGGTAGCAGACTTCTCTTCTTCTTTCTCTCTATAATTTCTCTCCATAATAATCGCTCTAAAGCTTTTGTGAATTGGTGAGAAATGAAGGAAGAATGAGCTTCTATTTATAGGAAAATATAGTTTCGATAATTGCACGTTTTTGGGCTCGAAAAATTACAGTATAATACCTCTAACTTTTCTTTCATTTTTAATTTAATCCTGCAAGTATTATCAAACTTGCACCAACTCCCCTAATAGTACAAGAATGTGATTCAATAGTACACACATGTGAACAAATAGTTATATAAGCATGTGAATTAGTAGCAATTAATTGCTCATTTATCCGATAAATTACCCGATTTATCAATATAACCCCCAGACATCAATTATCATCGGAATAGATGTCGATTTTCACTAACACAAACAATTCCAACATAATGAAACTATTTTTATCAACAATATAAATTTTGAAAATTTGAAGTTTGACTTTTCCAGAAAAAGTCAAGCTGTTGACTTTTGACCAAATAGTGAATCCGGAAATTTTTGTGTTTATAGACTATTTTACTAATTTCATCGTTAGGACTCAAATATCATGTCCGCGTCTCCAAATTCAACTCAGAACAAAACTTCAATTTTAATAACATTCATCATTAATATTATAACTCACAATATTTAACAACTAGGTCGTTCCTCGTGAAGAGGGGCTTTTCGATAAGATTTTTCTCTTTATTGGTGCGCAATTAGGTGACCAAACCTCTCCTTGTGTAACTTCTAGACATTGTCAATATTGCAAATAATAATATGAATAACTTTGTCGTCTCAATTATTGATTTAATAATATAACATATTATGCGAGATAATCTTGTGACAATAATTGAATCAATAATATGAGAGATATGATGCAACAATTATCGTAGTAATAATTGAGTATAACTGAGTGACTTCTCACGTAAGCATCAATAATCAATATCGTGTGCTACTATGCAACCACGCGTATTACTTTACTTTTACTACCGAGTAGTTCAACAGTTTTAACGGTAACTCTTCCGCCGTTATTTTTATAAAAAGATAATTTTGTCGTTTTCTAACTACAACAATACTTCCGTTGTGGGGTCCACCAATGATTGTGCCGTCGTACGAATATTCCCCGACAAAAAGAATATTCCCCAACCAATCGAATATTTTATAACAACTTGCATACTTTGAAAAATTTATAAATACTACCCACATCTATAACATTATATCAAATCCACACCATAATATTCAAAAAAATATTTCGATAAATTTAAATCTTTATTCATAAAATCTGGGGTTTCACAGGTACAAGTGCGATATTGTCAACACGAATGTCCATTTTGTATGACTTACAAAGGATGGAGATAGAGTTAAAGACTTCAAGGACCCATGTGAAAATGACAAATATACGAGTAGAACTGACTTTAATCGATAAAGTTAGAGTTGCTCAAGCAACAAACCCATAGTTGGTATGCATGACTACACAAAAGATTCAAATGATCTGGCAACGTATACAAACATCACAAGATCGACAAAAGAGTTATGTTGATCTTCATGGAAGGGACGTGGAATTTAATGTCAGAGACCATGTATTATTACGTGTTGCTCCATGGAAATCGAGTAGAAACTATGGCCTATAGACTCGCCTTACCGCCAAATATGTCTCGTGTTCATAACGTTTTTTATATATCTATGTTACATAAATATGTGGAAGACCCAAACCACATTATTGAACTAGAATCAGATGAGATAACAGAAGATTTAACGTCTGAGAAGGTACCTGTCAAGATCTTGGATAAGAAGGAACATATTTTACGCTCAAAGGTTATACCTCATGTCAAAGTTTTATGAAGAAACCATGATATTGAGGAAATGACCTGGGAGTTAGAATCTCAAATGAAAATAAGGTATCCTCACCTCTTCAACATGGCATGTACATACATCAATTTTGAGGACGAAATTTCATAAGGAGGGGAGGTTGTAAATCCCCAACTTTTATGAATGAAGATTTATTTTTACTCTGAATAATATTCTAAATAGTAAGGTGATAATTTAATAAATGCTATAGTTATGGGTGATATGTGCAAATTTTACAAAGTAAGCAAGTTGTCATAAAATATTCTTTTGGTCGGAGAATATTCTTTTGTTAGAAAATATTCGTACGACGGCGCAATCATTGGTGGACCCCACAACGGAATAACTATCGGTATTTCACAATATCTCTGATTATTGATGCTTACGTAGGAAGTCACTCAGCTTCATTCAATAATTGCCATAGTAGTTGCTGCATAATATCTCATATTATTGATTCAATTATTGTCATAGTATCATCTGCACAAGATTTTATATTATTAAATCAATAATTAAGACGACATAGTTATTCATATTATTATTTGCATTATTGACAATGTCTAGAAAGTTTTGTTTGAAGAAAGGGGTTATGTTATTTAATTACGCGCCAATAAGGAGAAATCAATATCGAAAAGCCCTCTCTTTTCTGGGAATGATCTTATTGTCAATATTGTGAGTTATAATATTAATGATGAATAATTGTAAAAAGATTTAAAAAGTGTTGATTGAAGATAAGTGATTTGTGGTAGAAATTTATTCAATTTATGATATAAATAAAAGAGTTGTTGTATTATTCCATGGACCCCTAAGTGCCAAATTATTCAAACTGTCAGTAGAAATTACTTCTTAGTTTTTATTTTATTGATATAATAATAAAAATAAAACAGAAACTTTTTTTATAAAATTGAAAAACTTTTTATATAAAACTGATTTTTTTTAATATATTTAAAGTTATTTGTTTTATTAGAATAATGTAGATTAATAGTGAAATCAGATGAAATTTTAGAAAATTCACTATAGAGTCCGTGATTGTTTACTATTTAAATAGTGCCCTGCCATTCTCCTATAAATAGGTTACTTAGTTAAAAATTGAAAATCACACCAAAATCAGAGAATTCTTCTTCTATAATATTGTGCGTATTTTTTTGAGTATAAGGATATTTTTTAGTGTAACAAATAGTGCAAAATTTTCTCAATATAATCTCTGTTATACCAGTCAAATTAAGTCTCCTATTAAGGTAAATGGTGTTTTTTCTTTCATATTCGTATGTGATGTTACTTCATACTCGTAAGGCATGTCATTGTATTCCTTATTAATCTGTGGGAATAACTTGTCTACGTGGATTACCGCATTCCTGATGAATAACCCTTCGTATTCATTCTTTATTAATTTATGGGAATAACATGTGTACGTGGATTACCGCATACATGGTAAATAACCCTTCGTATTTATTCTTTATTAAGTTGTGGAAATGATCTGTCTACGCGGATTACCGCATGACGAGTGAAAATCCATTTGTAGTTTTGTATATTCTTTCATACTCGTATAGGATATCATTTCTTTTATAATCGTCAAGGGATATCATTTTCTTTCATATTTATTTCCCATTATGGTACAAAATTATTGTTTGTTTCCATAACCTTATTGTTAAATGTTGAAAATACCTGAAATTAGTAGAATATCCTTGAGTTTTGCGTTTCATCTAGTATCGTTTCACTGAAATATTTTTTTCAACTTTCTTATTAAATTTTAATATTTTCATTTGGGTTACTATTCACGGAGCACTATTCATTACTATTCATTCAGGGTACTATTCATGGGATACTATTCACTCGGGGTACTATTCATTCGGGGTACTATTCATGACAAAATTAGTTTCTTTCTGTCCAAATTATTTTTGATACATGAATATCATTCTTGAATTTTAATTTACATTTGGTGATCATGTTGACAATTTGGACTTTCTTGAACTCTGGATAAATTAAATTATAAATCTCTAATATTTATCCTTGATCTCACTTGATTCATTCTTTATATCATTGTCATCATCCTCATGCTTATATTGTGGTGAAAGTCATCTTTGGCCCGTAGTACAAAGATGGACTATTGATTGGTATGATTATGACAAAAAATTATGTATTGGTACATATGACCTTTAATGTTACAGATAAAGGTTTGTGGTGAAAGTCCTCTTTGGCCCGTACTATATAGATGGACAGGTGTTTGGCATGGCATGATCATGACCACTAGTGATATAAACGATTATCTTTGGCCCGTAGTGCATAGATATTTCGTTGATTGGAAATAATTATTGATTGGTGTTACATTAATAAAATATTGATGATGAACTTTTAAATCATAAAAGATAGTAGACATTGTGCTCTACTTGACTCTTCTAATGGATTGCAATTTCCGCTACAGTTGTTGATCTAAAACTTGTTGTCTATTGTATTCTATCATATTTTTCCATGTTGAAGACTAAGGATAATTTATTCTACATTATCTTAGTCATAATATTCTTTATTGGGCTAGTTGAGCTCACCATTTTCTTTCATTGTTCACTTCAGGAAATGAGAATATAGTTGGGACTAGTTGGGGAATTGAATGATGGTCCAAGATGGTTGCTATAGTAGTTCTCACTATTCTATAAAATAGTGTGACAATAATTGTAATGAGAAATTTATTTGAGTTCGGATATTGTCTACGAGACAATATTTGTATTGAAACTGTAACGATCAAGAATTTTATATTTAATTTAAAAATATTTATTGGGTTAAATAAATATTGTAATTGATTTATTTATTAAGTTAAATAAATAATTGATGGAATTTGTTATGGAATTATTTAATTAAATTAATTTGTAAAGTACAATTATAATTTATAATGGAAATTATAATTATAAGGCAAATGTTAATTTAATTTGTGATTTGATTAAATTAACTAAATAAAGATGTGACAAGAAAACCATATGATAAGAAAATATAAAAATAAATTAAGGGGGAAGTTTTATTGTGCAGCCAAACAAAGTCTTGTGACTTTTGGCATAATTTAACTAATATGCATGTTAGTTTTTTTTAAACTATTATATACGTGTGTTATATATATCAGTTTTGTGTTGCATTAGTTTTATTCTTCAAGCTTTAGACTTAGAGAGAAAACACAGGGGAAGGAAATTGAGAGTTCTCTGAGAATTAGAGAGCCAAGAAGAAGGCGAAAGCTTAACAAAGCAATTTTACAAAGTTAAACAAGAATCAAGAGGTAAATAACCTAGTTTTTCTTCTTAGTTTGGGTGTTCTTGAGTTTTCCTTTAAAATTGAAAATTCGGATTGGATGATTTACTAAATAGATGATATATGTGTTGGTATGAGTTTATAAACTGATATGTATTGTTTATAGATAATTTCCAGAGTATCAATTCATGTATACATTATTTAGTTTAAAGAAATTGTGTTTTGATGGAATATATATGTTTTGGTATATTTTGAGTAAAAAATTGAAGTTCAATTCATGTAAAAAACCTGTTATTTGATCATTGTTATTGTTAATATATTGAAAAACGAAAACAATGCATGTGGAATGAATTAATTTGGTGGATTAACGAAGTCGTAGTGATATAATTCGCTAAATGTGTTGACAATAGAAAAAAACTTGTAAAATTATGATTTTTTAATTCTTTAAATTTGGTTGTTTATGTTGTTTTAGGTGTTAAAATGATTACGTGTATATATTATGTGGTTTTGGTAAGGTTTATAGTGTATGGGTTTGTTTATGTTGATGTGGAATTGGTGAATTTAGAGTTTTGGCTCACAACAAAGTCTTTGAAGCGATCTGCGGTTTATAATCACAGATCTTTGGCAATTGCTACGGCATACCAAAATGTAAAGCAGCTAAATTTACTGTTGAGTTTCTGGGATTTAGCACTAAGCAGAATTCTTGCCGATGTTAAGGCTTGGGGTAGTATGACTACGCCTCCCCGAAAGCGAAATAATTTTATTTTATTTTTTTAGTTTTAATTCCGTGGTGTGACACCCCCAAAATAGGTATACATTACCTATTCTGAGTCGCCAAATACATGGTACATAATATAAATGCAAACTTAATTATACAATTATCATGTAAAATATGATAAAACATAGCTGAGAGTTTTAACACGAATATTATCTTCTAGACAATATCAGAACTCAATTGGACTCCTCATTACAATTATAATCACACTATTTTATAAAATTATGAGGACTACTACAGCCACCATCTCGGAACGTCATTCCATTCCCCGATTAGTCCCGGCTACGTTCTCATTTCCTGAAGAGAACAATGAAAGAAAAAGGGTGAGTTCAACTAGTCTAGTAAGAAATATTATGACTAAGATAATGCATAATAAATTATCGTTAGCCTTCGACAGTGTTAAACTGATAGAATACAATAAACAACATGTTTAACTGCAGCGGAATAAGCAATCCATTAGAAGAGTCAAGTAGAGCATGATATCTACTATCTTCTATGATTTAAAAAGTTTATCATCAATTTTATCGCTGAGACTCAGTTCAATGAATAATCAATATCACTGAATTATCCATGCACTACGGGCCAAGAATATTCATTAGTATCACATCCACGAATTATCCATGCACTACGGGCCAATGATATTCGTGTTATCACCAGTGGTCATGATCATGCCAACAACTGTCCATCAATGCACTACGAGCCAATGAGGACTTTTACCACATCATTTGTAACATTACAGGTCATAATTATACCGATATATAGTCATAATCATACCAACAACTGTCCATCAATGCACTATGGGCCAATGAGGACTTTCATCACAATATAAGTATGAGGATGATAACAATGATATAAGAATTCAATTAAATGAGAGCAAGGATAAATTTTAAAGATTTATAATTTAATTTATCAAGAATTCAATAATGTCCAAATTGTCAACATAATAACTATTTTGTGGAGTAAAATTTAAGAATAATATTTCGAAAATAATTTGAACAAAAAAGAAATTAATTTGTATCATGAATAGTACCTCGGGTGAATAGTACTTCGGGAATAGTACCCTGTGAATAGTACCTTGGCATGAAAAGATCAAAATTTAACAAGAATATTCAGAAAAATATCATTGTGAAACGATATTAGATCAAGCACAAATTTCAAAGATTTTCTATTAATTGCAAGGATATTCTACTAATTTCAAGGAGTATAGAAGCAATACTTAACAAAAATGAGTGTAGAATTTGAAATCTGAAACGAAATAATATTACTTACATACTACAGAGTATGGAGGAAAATATTATTTCTCACGAATATTGAACAAAAATAATATCTCTTACCTTAAAAGGAGAGTATTTTTGACTGGTAGGACGGGGATATTCTTGAAAAAAATTAATATTGTTTTCTACGCTCAAAGCTTCCTTAAACTCTAAAGAAATACACTCCATATTATAGAAGAAGAATTCTCTGATTCTTGTGTGATTTTCAATTCTAATTTAAGCATCCTATTTATAGGAGAATAGAATGATACTATTTGAATTTAGAAAATCACGGATTGCACAGTAAGGAATAACATATTTTTGACGAATTTTTCTGATTTTAGTATGCAACACTATACAAAAACTATACATAATAAAATATAATATATTCTATTTTTTATAAAAAAACAAAACTTATTATAATATATATATATATATATATATAAACAAAACTGAGATAACTTTCTACCGATATTTTTGAAAAATGGGTAAGTGGGGTCCATGTAATAAACGAAATTTATAACAAATACTTCATAAAAATCCCCTCTATTTATCTCAATTAACTTGGCTTCACAAAAATAATTTTTAAACAACAATTATCCATCCATAATATAGCTTGCAATATTAACAACCAGATCATTCCCAGGAAAGAGGGGGCTTTCCGATAAGGATTTCTCCCTATTGACGCGCAATTAGGTGACTAAACTCCTTTTCTCGACAGAACTTTCTAGACATTGTCAATAATACAAATAATAATATGAATAACTTTGTTGTCTCAGTTATTGATTTAATAATATAAAATATTGTATAAATGATACTGTGACAATAATTGAATCAATAATGTGAGATACTATGCAGCAATTACTGTAGCAATAATTGAGTATATCTGAGTGACTTCTCACGTAAGCATCAAATATTGTGTGCTACTATGCAACCATGCATATTATTGTACTTTTATCACCGGGTATTTCAACTGTTAACGGTAAAACTTTCGCTGTTATTTTTATAAAAAGATATTTATGTCGTTTTCTAACTCCGACAGTAATTTTGTTGCGGGGTCCACCAATGATTGTGTCATCGTACGAATATTTCCCGACCAATCGAATATGTTATAACAACTTGCTTACTTTACAAAATTTGTAAATAGTACCCACAACTATAACATTATATCAAATTCTCACATTATTATTAAAAAAGATATTTCGAGAAAATTAATCTTTATTCATAAAAGTTGTGGTCTTACAACCTCCCCTTCTTATGAAATTTTATCCTCCAAATTGGTGTACGTACCTGGTATGTCGAAGAGGTGAGAATACCTTGATTTCATTTCGGATTCTAACTCCTAGGTCATTTCCTCAACATTGCAGTTTCTCCACAAAACCTTGACTTGAGGTATAACCTTGGAGCGTAGAATATGTTCCTTTTTATCCAAGATTTTAACAAGTTCCTCTTCATACGTTAAATCTTCCGCTATTTCGTCTGGTTCTAAATCAATAATATGGATCGGGTCTTCCACATATTTATGTAACATAGATATGTGAAAAACATTATGATCACGAGACATACTTGACGGTAAGGCGAGTCTATAAACAACATTTCCTACTCGATCGTGGATTTCAAATGGGCCAATGAATCGAGGATTGAGTTTTCCTCTCTTTCCAAATCTTGTAACTCCTTTCCATTGAGCAAAACGTAATAATACATGATCACCAACATTAAATTCCACGTCCCTTCGATGAAGATTAGCATAACTCTTTTGTCGATCTTGTGAGGTTTTTATACGTTGTCGGGTCATTTAAATCTTTTCCGTTGTCATGCGTACCAATTTCGGTCCCAAAAAAGTTGCTTCACCCACCTCATCCCAGCATACTGGAGAACGACACTTTCGTCCATACAACGCCTCGAATGGAGTCATGCCTATACTTGCTTGATAACTGTTGTTGTAGGAGAATCCACTAAAGGCAAGAACTTGTCCCAACTTCCTTTGAAGTCAAGGACATAGAGTCTTAATAGATCTTCAAGAGTTTGAATAGTCCTCTCCAACTGTCTGTCCGTCTGAGGATGATATGCCGAACTAAATCGTTAATCCTTGCCCATAGGTTTTTGCAAACTAACCCAAAATCGTGAAGTGAATCTTAGGTCTCGATCAAAAACTATGGATACTAGCATACCATGCAGTCTTACAATTTCATTTATGTATATAGGAGCAAGACATTCAAGTGAATAAGTTTCTCGTATAGGTAAGAAATGAGCAGATTTGGTTAATCTATAGACAATGACCCAAATTTCATCTATGCCTTGAGAAACCTTGGGAAGACTAGTAACGAAATCCATAGTAATATGCTCCCACTTCCATTCTGGAATTTTAAATGGTTGCAATGGACCTTTTGGCACTTAATGCTCCGCCTTGACACGTTGACAAGTTAGATACCTTGAGATAAACCCCGCGATCTCTCTTTTCATATTGCTCCACCAAAATGTATGTCGAAGATCATGATACATTTTGGTATTCCCAGGATAGATTGCAAACGGTGTGTTGTGCGCTTCCATCATGATTTTATACTTCAAGTCAGAGTCGTTAGGAACATAAAGTCTATAGTTAACTTGAAGTATTCCTTCTTCATCGATTCTTGCTTCTGAAATAACACATTCTTGTACTTTCTTCCTCATACGCATCAGCTCTAGGTTCGTAGCTTAAGTAGCTTTAACTTTATCGATTAAAGTCAGTTACACTCGTATATTTACCATCATCACATGGGTCCCTGGAGTCTTTAACTCTATCTCCATCCTTTGTAAGTCATATATTTTTTGGGCCTTTGCATTGACAATATCGCACTCGTACCCGCATATGATCTTTTACTCAACGCGTCAGCTACCACGTTTGCTTTTCCAGGATGGTATTGAATGGTATGATCATAATCTTTCAACAGCTCGAGCCAACGTTCCTGCTACATGTTGAGTTCCTTTTGGGTGAAGAAATACTTGAGGCTTTTATGACCTGTATAGATCTCCACCTTCTCCCCATACAGGTAATGTCTCTAGATCTTTAGCGTAAAAATGACTACTTCCAACTCTAGATAATGAGTAGGATAATTCCTCTCATATACTTTGAGTTGTCGTGAGGCATAGGCTGTGACTTTCCCATATTGGATGAGAACACATCCTAACCATCTGCCTGAAGCATCATTGTAGATGAAAAATCCCTCCAAATCAGATAGTATTGTCAGAACAGGTGCTGAAATGAGTCTCCTCTTGAGTTCTTGAAAACTCTTCTCACATTCCTCGCTCCAACCAAATTTTGTATCTTTTCAAGTTAGCTGAGTTAATGGAGTAGCGATTCGAGAAAATCCTTCCAAAAATCTCCAATAATAACCAGCTAAGCGCAAAAAGCTACATACTTCAGTTACTGACTTAGGTTGTTCCCAGCTTTGAATTGCTTCAATCTTTGTCGGGTCAACAGATATCCCATGATTTGATATCACGTGCCCAAGGAATGCTACTTCCTCACAAAGCTTTTGGAGTATCAGCCTCAAGTGTTGCTCATGATCTTCACGGCTTTTGGAGTATATGAGGATGTCATCAATAAAGACAACCACTGATCCAAATATTCCTTGAATACTCAGTTCATCATATCCATGAAGTCAGCAGGAGCATTAGTCAATCCAAAAGACATGAATAGGAATTCGTAATGCCCGTACCGAGTTCTGAAAGTAGTCTTTGGAATGTCATCAGTTTTAATCTTTAACTGATGATATCTGGAATGAAGATCGATATTTGAAAATAATTTATCTCCTTACATCTGGTCAAATAGGTCATCAATGTGAGACAACGGGTACCTATTTTTGATGGTGACATGATTCAACTCCCGATAATCAATACAAAGTCGCATACTTCCATCTTTCTTCTTTACGAATAGAACAGGAGCACCCCAAGGAGACGTACTAGGATGAATAAAATCGATGTCTAACAATTCCTGCAGTTGGGTTTTTAACTCCTGAAGTTCAATATGAGCCATTCGATATAAGGCTATAGAAATGGGTTTTGTATCGGGTTCAAGGTTGGTAAAAAATTCGATTTCACAATTTAGGGGTAGGCCAGGAAGTTCTTCAGGGAATACATCAGGAAATTTATTAACAATAGAAATATCATTCAAATCTGACATAATTTTGTTTAAATCCATGACATGGGCTAAGAAAGCCTAACATCCATTTTTCAATAAACGAATAACTTTATGGCTTGATATGACAGTGATTGACTTTAGTGGTTTGGTTGCTTGAATTCACATAATAGGTTGGTTAGGAATATGAAAGCTAACAACCATACGAAAACAATCAATTTTTTCATGATGAGTAGTTAATCAATCAATCCCTAAAATCTCATCAAATGCAAGTATTTTCAAAGAGATAAGATCGACAGATAATGCGAGGGTGCCGATTTGAATCAAACAATACTTATAAACAGTGGATGTAATGAAGGTTTCTCCCAACGGAGTTTCGACAGATAAGTCAAAGTCTAATTTCTCCAGAGTCAAATTTAAATGTTGAGCGCAAGTAGGAGAAATAAAAGAATGGGTAGAACCAGTATCAAATAAGTTATAGACTTCGCAAGAGTTTATGATTAGCTTACTCGTGATAACCTCGTTCGGGTTCCTCGCTTTTTTGGGAGGTCACGACAAACACTCTCCCTTGAACTACCGGCTTTGACTTGTCTGGGACAGCCTTTGGTGTCTCCATCCCAGCTGGACTTGACTTCACTGAATGACAAAATTGGGCTAGGTGACCTTCTCTTCCGCAATTATAACATGATTTGGACTGTTACGTACAGTTTGGGCTTATGTGTCCCTCCCCTCCGCATTTGTAGCATACGATCGGTGGTCGTTATCCTTCCTTAACAATGGGTGTTTGTGCTGACATCTTTCCATTATTATTGAATCTCCTCTTCTTCAAATTTCCACTTCTATTGTCTTAGCCAGGATTACCACCGAAGTGGTAACCATTTCAGGCATGTTGATTTCCTCCACGTTTGTTGTCACCGCTTAGATGACTGCTACCACTGGTATTATAGTTTGTTCGGCTGTTATCTCTTGGTTGGGTTGACTCATTATCACACTCCAATAACTGAGCCCTATTTACAACATCTGAATACAAGAAAAGTTTGTGAGAAATGAGGTATTGACGTATTTTGGGTTTCAAACCTCGCAAAAACATTCGCGTCATTCTCTCCTCATTATCAACCAAATGGGATGCAAACCGGGATAACTCCGCAAACTTAGCCTCATATTGCTATACGGTCATATTGTTTTGCTCCAGCTTGATGAATTCCACCTCCTTCATGTGACGAATACTTTTGGGAAAGTACTTATCGTTGAACAGTTCTTGGAACTTCTCCCAAGACATCTTGAGTGCGGCAGGCTGAGTATGTTTTACAGATTTCCACCAATAATCTGCCTCTCCTCGCAACATAAAGGTGGAAAAAGGAACCTTTTGTTCCTCGGAGCATCCCAAGACATCAAATATCTTGGTGATCTGATTTATCCACGTCTCTGTCATAAGTGGTTCTGGCTTTCCCAAAAACGGTGGTGGTCCCAGCTCCTTGAACTGCTTAGCAGTGACCATCCGTGAGTTGCCAGTGTTTCCACCTGTATTTTGAACAGGAGTCTCTCTCGCTTGATGTTGCATGAATTGCAGAAAGTCTATGAACATCTCATCGTTCATCATTTGGTCGGTGTTGTTGTTTACCAGAGGATTATTGCCTTCCTGATGCATATTATCCTGGTTATTGATCGTCGGTGACTCAACGGTCTTATGTGCTCCATTGCTTATCTCAACATTCTCGGATGTCATTTTCAAACACTACCACAAAATAAGGGTTAATTGACATGCCACATATTATCCGTATATTCTGACCGACCAATTAAATAACAATTAAACTTAGGTAGGTAATACTAGAAAAGGATTTACCCGTGTCTCCCCTTCTAGTTTTAGTCTCACATCTCAGCCAGGGATCATATCCCTAAGCTTTGATATCGACTGTGACGCCCCCAAAATAGGTATACACCACCCATTCTGAGTCGCCAAATATATGGTACAGAATACGAATGCAAACTTAATTATACAATTGTCGTGTAAAATACGAGAAAACATAGCTGAGAGTTTTAACATGAATATTGTCTTCTAGACAATATCCAAACTCAAATGGAGCCCTCATTATAAATATTATCACACTATTTTATAAAATAGTGAGGACTACTACAGCCACCATCTTAGACCGTCATTCCATTCCCCGACTAGTGCCGGCTACGTTCTCATTTCCTGAAAAAAACAATGAAAGCAAAAGGGTGAGCTCAACTAGCCCAGTAAGAAATATTATGACTAAGATAATGCAGAATAAATTATCGTTAGCCTTCAACAGTGTTAAACTAATGGAATACAATAAACAACAAGTTTAACTGCAGCGGAACAAACAATCCGATAGAAGAGTCAAGTAGAGCATGATATCTACTATCTTCTATGATTTAAAAAGTTTATCATCAATTTTATCGCTGAGACCCAACTCAATAAATAATCCACATCACTGAATTATCCATGCATTATGGGCCAAGGATATTCATTAGTATCACATCCATGATTTATCCATGCACTACGGGCCAAGGATATTCATGTTATCACCAGTGCTTATGATCATGTCAACAACTGTCCATCAATGTACTACGGGCTAATGAGGACTTTTACCACATCATTTATAACATTACAGGTCATGATTATACCGATACATAGTCATAATCATACCAACAACTTTCCATCAATGCACTATGGGCCAATGAGGACTCTCATCATAATATAAGCATGAGGATGATGACAATGATTTAAGAATTCAATTAACTAAGAGCAAGGATAAATTTTAAAGATTTATAATTTAATTTATCCAGAATTCAATAATGTCCAAATTGTCAACATGATAACTGCTTTGTGGAGTAAAATTAAAGAATAATATTCCAAAAATAATTTGAACAGAAAAGAAATCAATATTTTTCATGAATAGTACCCCGGGTGAATAGTACCCGAGTTAATAGTACCCCGTAAATAGTACTTCGTGAATAGTACCCCGGCATGAAATGATCAAAATTTAACAATAATGTTTAGAAAAATATCCTTGTGGAATGATACTAGATGAAGCGCAAATTTCAAGGATATTTTACTAATTTCAAGGAGTATAGAAGTAATACTTAACAAAATGAGTGTAGAATTCGGAATCTGAAATGAAATAATATTACTTACATACTACAGAATATTGATGAAAATATTATTTCTTACAAATATTGACCAAAATAATATCCCTTACCTTAGAAGGAGAGTGTTTCTGACTGGTAGGACGGTGATATTCTTGAAGAAAACTTTTACTGTTTTCTACGCTCAAAACTTCCTTAAACTCTAAAGAAATACGCTCAATATTATTGAAGAAGAATTCTCTGATTCTAGTGTGATTTTCAATTTTAAACTAAGCATCCTATTAATAGGAGAATGGAAGGATACTATTTGAATTTAGAAAATCACGGACTGCACAGTAAGGAATTACTGATTTCTGACGAATTTTTCTGATTTTACTATGCAACACTATGCATAATAAAATATAATATATTTTGTTAGTTCCTAGTTGGCACAATAGTTATCTAGAAGGGGGGGTTGAATAGATATTTAAAAATCTTTTCGTTTTAAACTTGTTCTTTGATAATGATTAAAACTTAGCGAAATAAATGTTTGTTTTAATCTTCTTTACCAAGCAATGGAGTTATGAGAGTGAGGTAGTTATAGCAGTTAATATGAATGTAGAAGACACAGTCGTTTTAAAGTGGTTTAGAGTACTTAAAGCTCCTAGTCCACTCTTCTACTCAACGAGTAGGATATCCACTAAGGATGTCTTTTACAACTTAGAATCACATTGATTCCTTCTAGACCCGGTGAGCCCAGAACTTCTTAGTTCACTCTTGAACTCTTCAAGTCCAGCAAACTTGGCTTTCTTACAGTTCCCTTAGAGCTCTTTAAGTCCAGCAGACTTGGTACTCTTCTTCAGTTGATTGATAGATGTTGAGTTCTTGATGGTTGCTACTCAGTTGTTGTTTAAGAACTTGTTCAAAACAACTGAGTAGCTGAGAAAGCTTTGAAAATTCTCAAATCGTAGAGTTGAGCTTGAGAGTTGTTCACGTTGTTTGTTCAATGCTTGCTTAATTATTTCTCATCTGTCTGATTTGCATATATGTGATCTTGAAAACTATCCGTTGGATCCATCCGTTCATGAATTGATGCTAGGTATTGTTATATTCCATGAATTGATGCTAGGTATTGTTAAGATAGTCAAATACGAAATCAACGGAAGTTAAACGAACCAATTTTGTTGAGAACCGAATTCGTAGTGAACGATTTCGCTAAATTGTCAAAACATGAACATCTAGTATGAACATGAGTTCTAAATTCATATTTGGTTAGTTAATGTTGATGTTAATTGATGGGTATTTAGTATGTTGTAGTTTTATGAGTTACAAACACATAGAACCCAAAATGAACTAATTTGTATGAGTATAACTCATGTTATGATGATTGGAAGAAGTTTTGGTTTGTGAAATCGCGAGGAGCAGAGCCTGAGGGGCTGTTCTGCGACTTGGGGCGCAACTGCGCTACCCCCAAGGCCATTTAGGGTGCAGCTACAATGGACATCAGTGTCTGGTGCACTGCTGTGACCTGATGTAGTAAAGTAGGCATAACATTTTCATACGAACTCTGATTGAGGTGATTCAAGATGATCCGGAACGAGGACGAATAGACCTACAACTTTTGTTCTTTATGTTATTCAATTTGAGGTTGTTAGGAAGGGTCAAAATAGTCATATGTGTGACTATTACGTATTCATAGGCGATCGGGGGGCGTCGAACGAGCACATACACAAGTATAATGCTCCCGGCGATGGAATATGTTATTCTAAATGATGTAACGTGAAAATGCATGATATTATACATGACATATAAAACTTTCCTTGCTTATAATAGAAAGCTTTAGCATGACTAAGTATATGTTTGAAAAGAAACTTAAAGATTTTGAAAATAAACCTTGTGGAAACTTATGTTCTATAAGTTCTGAACTTAGTGGTTTGTAAACATGATTGAGTTGAAGTATAAATGAGCATGATATAGTGTTGTATTGTCTTTGTTCATGATTAAACTTGTTAGACCTTGTGATTAGAGAAATTTCAGGAAAAGCTTAGTATAATGAGCTAATGAACATGAATGCTACAAGGTGTAGTTTCTAATCTTGAAAAGATGTTAACATGACTTAGTTACTTATGGTAAGAGTTTCAAAGTTGATTTATATGTACTATATTGCATCATTCATGTAAGATGATTTTAAAGGCAACCTCGAGCATGTTTTCGAACTTCAGTTGCATTACATATGAGTATTTAGATTCTAAAGGCTTGAGATGCCATGTTATGTGTTATTATGTCTCCAAACATAATTCGTTGGGGTGGACATATAGATTATTTAATCAAACATGAGTTAAAGCATGTTTCAAAGTGTAACAATGCTAGTTATGAATAAATGATATGAACACCATGATCATATGTATTAACAGTTTGTGAGACCTTTATATGTAGAAATATGGCCAAAGTTATAAAGCATGATAAATATATAACCTTTTATGCTTTAATTTCATGGAAAGTCATTAACTAAAAGAGTGGTCATATATTTATATAAAGACCACTAGCATGTATGCATGAGAAGTGTAAGGGTCTAAGTGTGTTAAAGTTTGGACTAAAACCAAAAAATAAATATCCAATTTTAGTGCGGGGATCTACAAGAAATTGCGCCCATCAGAACCTAATTGTATGTATGGCTGCGCATGCACAGAGGTAGTGATGCTTGACTATTTTAACTTTGATCTGAACTTTAAAGCATATGTGTAATGAATGTCTAAAGCTATAATATTGGACATAGATGATGTTTTAATTGTAAGAACAAGTAATGGTTATATAAACCCAAATTTTTTAAATTTGTTAAAGTTTGCAAAATGTAAAGACGATGTAGATCGCGTATCTATAGACTTTAAATATTTGTCGAACACATAGCGAGTCTAGTGTGTGATAAAGATTTATGAATGTTGATATGAAGCATGTGTAGCTAAGATGTACTATATATACATAGATATTCTAAGAGTACGTTGAGAAAGTGAAATGAAGGTTTTTCGAACCTAGTTAAAAAATAATGTAACATTGTTATTACATTGAGAATGCATGAAATATGTTACTGATGGAGATGAATCCATGATTATATAACTGTGTAGGAATACATGAAGTGCAGTTAAGCGTTAAACAGCTAAGTCGTAGTTCATAAACTACGAATCAGGTAAGTCTTTAAGTTCATATTTGATATATGAATTCTATAACTGCTAGTTAAGCTATATTATGTTATGCGAATGTTGATGTATATATATGAAATGCATATGAGATATGTATGAAATTGAAAGTTGATCTTTGATGATATGTTTGTGAAGTAAATCTCTATGCATGTTATGTGAGAAGGAACATGCGTAGTAAATATAAATTGATTATAAATGCATGAACTGAATATGCTATTATATGCTATGTGTTGCATGAAAACTGTTAGAATTGTTTGGCTGTCGAGCTCACCCTTGCAAATAACCACTTTTGTATGTTAAGGACACACGGTAAAGGTTACGTGCTACTTGATTGGTAAAGTTCATTTACATCAAAGGAGATTGATTTGTCTAATTTAACTAGATGCACTTGAACCATGTTTAGGTTCTAATAGATGTACATGATAGTAGTTTATAATGTGTAATACATATTAAGTTATACTATGTGATACATAGAGAAATTCGAATCGAGATGTAAAAATTTATACAGTAATTCAAATAGAATGAATCATAACATAATTTGATTCAAGGATATGTAATTGATTCAAGTTAAGATATTAATAAAAGATTTATTTTCAAAGGAGATTGAAAAAGTTTAAATTATTCTGCATATTTATATAATATCGAATGTGATGTAAAACAGGAATAGTAAATGACCAAGTTGTGAAACTTATAAAACTTTGGGGTCATTGTGCAGATCCTGGTAATGGAAAGAATTTATATTCTAAATTGTAATAAGCAAAGTTATATTCATTAAGTTATGAATGAAAAATATAAATAGTTTGACGATAGTAGTATTGTGGCGGACCGGATTCGTGGTTCGAAGGGACCCAGATTTGGGGGCGTCACATGATTTTTATGAAGTATTTGTTGTGAATTTGGCTTATATTATGGACTCCCACTTATCCATTTTTCAAAATAGTCAGTAGAAAGTTATCTCAATTTTGTTCTATCTGTAACGCCCCCAAATTCGGGTATCTTCCAACCCGACATATGGTGTTACACGGTGCTGTAGTTCACATAGACATTCAATTGAAATACCTCAAAAGAACGAATATGTCTTATATATATTCCAAAATAATATTACAATTCCTCGAATTCTTTATAACCTTTACATTTGTTCTTGTCATAATATCAAATATTATCATTACAAACATATACTATTACATAGGTTATCTACAGGTTCGCTTTAGCCCTCCCATTTTCATTGATGAATTATTCTGTCCGTTCAGTCTAAGCTGCATTTATATGGTTTAAGCAAGAGTGAGCATAATAAGCTCAGCAAGTACAACAATGTCATTTAAACAACATGTTTGAAACATAGGAATCATATATCTTCAATAATTGGATAATAGTTATGAAGTACTATCAATAATTCAAAATAGCATTTCTTTTCCTTCAATACGTTTTACAATGACAATATTCAATAAAACATCAATTCTGGTCCAAGACCATGAGCATTTCATAATTTCTTTGAAAAGGACATCCTGACACTAAGTCCGTAAGTCCGGCATAGCTTACGAGCACTTCTAGGTGATCAGCCTATAGTACTCTATGTTGATCAACACTACATCCTTTAAATATATATACGTTTAAGTTGTGGCAACCTCACGTGCCCATCGAATAATCGATGAAAAATACATTTGTTTATTCATACTTAGGCTTACCTTGAATCCTTTCCAAATAATTGGCGTAGGATAGCGTTAACAATTCTATAATGAAAGACTTTTAATAAAATCAATCAACTCTTCAAGAATAGTCTAGCCGAGTTAAAACTGGCATCGACCCTTTTCGTAAAACCATTCATGCATCTCATAACATGAATCACTGAAAAACCTGGCTAACAAGAAGGTTACACAAGCGTTAAAAAAAACTTGTCTTCCGCGTCTGCTACAGTAAAATTACTTTTCCTTTGAGTCTTTACAGTCTCTACAACACATAACCACATAACATACCACATTAGGTCATGAATGAACATACATGGTTCCTAATGAATCTTACCATTCTTCTTAATATAATCATGTATTAGATTTGTTATTATTTGTTCCGGCTTGCCGTCGTTCTTTTATATTATTTTTACCAACTTCTTTCTCTTCTATACTTAACTTAAATTATTTCATTAATACAACTCAGTTCGAGTTAATCATCCTTCATCACGTCTTACTAACGTTCTTATGTTATTCATCGAAACTCGATCGTCATTGGTAAAGTACCAACGTTGAATACCATTTATGGTTTACTTAATTACTCTTCACGTTCTTCGTTTAATTATTCTTAATCCATACTTAAATTCATACTGTCATTACTATAAAAGTGATTTAATGTTAGTCTTATCATGTACATTAAGTACATGTGCATTCTAATATTCCTTCCTAATCAATTGGATTAACAAAACCTAACTTGGTCAACTAACTTTCACTGTCGACGTCGCGGCGCGACATTCCTTTACTATAGTGGCGCTGCGGCGCCACTCTTCAGTCCTCGGTCCTACTGTACATGGCGCTACGACACAAGGATTATAATTGGAGTTGGTGTTCATGACACGAAACTCGATGGTTACGGCATTCTCTCGGCCCGCTTGAGGCTATTGCGGCCGCCTTATTACGCATTGTCCTGCATCTGCGGCGCTGCACCTCGATCTAGAAATTTTTGACAGCTTTTCATTTTTGTGAGATTCCCAGGCTCGTAACTTCTTCGTTATAAGTCCAAATTGGCTCACTCAAGAGCCTATGGTTCACAAATCACATACTCTACATGTTCATCCAAGAATTTTATCTTTTTGACTTCGTTAACTCCAAATTCACGTTTAGTTCATTTTAACGAAAATGATAAACGTTCGTGAACGTTCAACGCTCGTTTCTTCGTTCTAAGTCAGAATTCGGTCATTCTCGAGTCCGCAACTCTATAATGCCAAATAAGGCTTGTTCCCATCGAAAACCAACGTTCCCGAGCTCAATATCAAAATTTGGCTTCCATTCCGAGAATTTCACGAGTTCAACGATTATCGTCTAATGGTGTGAATTTCGGCTTAACTTCGTTTCTTATGATTTGTTCATCGTTTCAAATGGATTCAATCCATCATACTTGTGACACCCCCAAATCCGGGTACTTCAATTCCACAGGATTTGGTGTTCACTGTACAAATATCATCTATCTATCTACCCATAATAAATGCAAGCCATGCAATAGATAGAATAAAAATCTTCCCCTTAAGGGTTACAACATCTGAATAATAATACAATCCCAGGTTAAACTAACCTTAAATATCTGTGCGAAATCATAAACAAATAAGTCTAAAACAACATCATTAACTCAAGTCTTAAACATAAATACATCATCTAATAAAAATAACAAGTCTTCATCACTTGTTAACTTTGCTCTTGTCTTTACTAGTGGAAGGTTCATCAGTTCTTTCGTTCTTAACTGCAATGTTATTATTAAGCAAGAGTGAGCACTATTGCCCACAAGTATAATAATGAAATAACAGTATAATAACATGCGAGTAAATCAAAGACATCTGAATAAAAGCTCAACTTTTGAATCAAGAATGAATAACAAGAATCAAAAAGATTACGAGGGTCATAAGACCTTGAACTATGTCCTAGGTTATCAAGGGTTATACTTGAAACATTTAATGACCATAAGACTATGGACCTTTCTACTCGTACTTAGGGGATCGCCCTTAGTACCATCACATGCACAATATCTTAATGCTAACGATAAGTAAATCCTTTTAGGGGGTTGTTCATCTCAGTTTGACATTCGAGTCCGTACCAAAGGAAGTTTGGTTTGGATAATTCATCAAGGGTTCTGAAATTTAGAACGCTCATCAACTATAGACTAGTCGAAAGGGTTCCCTAGTCTAATAAGGTTCAATAATAATGATATTCAAATTGAATAATAATCTCAAGAAGTATACAATAGGACAATTATTGTATAACTAAATCATGCTTTGAAAAGATAATCAATCTTTAATATAACATTTGAACATGAATAATAGTAATGATAATTTACTTGAGGTAAATAATAAACTTGAACAATAATGACAAGTAGGGTTAGGAAACTTGCCTCGTGCGTAGATTACACTTTAATTAAGCACGTTCTTTGAATTTAAATCCTAAATACCATTCACATTCACAATACCAGTTAATTATAACTTAACTAATCATCAATGATCATTCTTTTGTCTAAACTTTGGTTATAACTATACTTAGTCAAATTATCACATTATAACATAATTTGTACTTCATGAATATCAAACTAATTATGTATTCAATAACTCAATCCACATGTAATTATGTTATTTACATGTTAAACATCTAATTTACATCTCATTATACTTCTAACATGTTTACATGTTCATTACATTAATTTACTAACACATTGTTAAATTTAAACAATTTAAAAAAATTATATTTCTGAACTTTCTGGAGAGTGGTCAATGCACCACTTTTATCTCGATTCTCGCGCTATTCACACGCGACACGGACACTGATCAATCAATGCGGCATGACGCGGCTCATTTACGCGACGCGACTCTTATGCTCAGTGGCCGAATGCCATCATGTATGGCGTACCAGACACAGAAATGGCAGTTCGCGAAAAATCGCAGAACATGCCAATTTCTTCCAATTTCTTATTTCCTACTCGAAATTAGACATACCCACATGATATAATTTGTATACAAACATTAATCAACATCTAAAGACTGATTTTAACTCATTAAAACACATAATCAAAGAGTTTAAGCATGCAATTTCACTGACTTTGATGTTCTTGAAGGTTTTGAAAATAAAACATGAAAATTGTCACTATGGATTCATTATAACACCGAATCCGTTTATTTAAACTTTGGTCTCTTCGTATCAACATGCATAACAACATACGAATGTAAAATTTTGGGATAATATACGATCAATACATGAAATATCACGTATATCACGATCAATACGAATCGTATATATATATATATATATATATATATATATATATATATATATATATATATATATATATATTACTACTAGAAGAATCAAGCGTGAAACATCAGTTATCATATATATATAAAGTAGCGTAAAGCAGTTAACATATATATATATATATATATATATATATATATATATATATATATATATATATATATATATATATATTAATCTAATTTGTGACCAGATTATACAATTATATATATAAGCATAAATCGTACATATTTTACCCCAATTGTAAATCAAAATTTCATTAACAAATTCAACTAATCAAACGGCATAATAAAATTTTAAAAATAGATTGTAAATACAATAAGAAAATGGATTGCAATTATAGTAGCAAAATAATTGTTTTGTATTCAAAAATAGTTCAACAACTACCTTTGAGAAGAAGAATATGGTGAATAAAATTCTAAGATTTTGCTCTCAAACCCTTTTGCAATCTCAGTCACGTTTCCTCGTTCCCTCTTGCGCCTCCTCCTTTTTCTTCCGTTCTATTCTCACAACTCCTCATACGTAATAAAGTATAACTAGGTTTTAGCTATTTAATTATTAATTAATATGTTTTATTACTACTCCTAATTTAAATAGGATTTAAAAATTAGACAAATATAATTTAGACTCAATTAATTAAAAGACCCAATTAATACAATAATTTACTTATTATGGTCTACATTAATTAAATAGAATCTGACCCAAACATAAGGAAAGCCCAAATTAATTATTTTAAAGCTCACATAAATATTTTATTATTATTTTATTGGGTTTTACAGGTTAACTGCCCATAACTCCCCTTAAGTCCATGTTTGGCTAGCCTTAAAGGCTTAAACTCAATTAATTTAATAAACTTGTTTATCATATAGTTTAAATAATGGCACACCCTTTATAAAATAACTCAATTAATTTATTTAATTTCATATAAATAAAATATAATAATTTCTTATAAATTCACATAGTCATATAATTAATTTTCTCATTAATAAATAATGTCAAATTATTAACTCTCTAATTAATAATTAAATTAATTAAATAACATCATGCTTAATTAAATATTTCTTTTAATACAATAAGCTCACATAATGACATACTTCGATAATAAAATTCTCCACATTAATTTAATAAATGTAACACATATAATTAAATTAATCAACCATAATTGCATCAATTAATTATTAAATCATCAAAATATTTATTTAATTCAATAAATATTAAAATTAAATTACAAAAATCTCGTTCGTCACAATACTAATATCTTAACATACATATTACATTAACATATTTACACGATAAGTTATTACTTGTTCTTCATGAGTTTATTACTTATAAAAGTATAAACTACTTATGATTTCATTTCTCATGATTTCTCATGGCTTCAATCTTTTAACCACCATCCTTACTTCTTCTTATCATACCAACTTCATTATTATTAATATATGACAAGTTCTTACAATATCTTCCTTAGTTCATAACTTATATGATTACGAATAGCTTATTCATGACTTATACGGCTTAAGTCCATTAATTAATCATTTCTACTACTTTTTAGCATACAACTCCCACCACTACTCACGTCTCTAACAAATGAAGAGAAAGAGATTCATGATTCAATATCTTACCCTTGAAGATTACTTGGTTAATCTTTGATCTTCTTCTTGCTTCTTGAAATATGAAAGACTAGCTTATTATCACTTATTCTCTCTAACCAATAAGTTGTAAAGTGTTGGATGAAATGAACAACCAACAAATGAAATCCAAGCTCTCTATTTATAGGTATTGCTAGGTTAGGGTAGTTTAGTCTTTTAGGCCATCTCACCTCCTTACTATTCCTATCTTAGCCATCAAGTTTACTTGATCACCACATTATTTGTTTAGCCATAAAGTTAACTTGCTTAGCACATAGCTTATCCTTTGCTGGCTCATCACATTAATTACTTGGCCATCACAACACTTAGCCATTAAGTTACTTGCTTATCACTTTGGATCACCCATGGGTTGCCCCATGGTTCATGCCTACCCAATGGATTCTTACTTTGGGCTTTACATTTACTTAGCTTAATTAACTTACTTAACTTTAACTTATACATTGGGCTTGTAATTAAACAAACATTCGGCTTGATTATTAATTCACATTGGACTTAACCAATCCTACATTTGGGCCTTATCATAATTCCCATTGGACTTTACAATTTCCTACTCAATCCTACAAGTCCATTACATATGGCTTAAAGCCTTAGAACGTATTTGTCTATGTATTAATCGTGTATTCCACCTCGTATACTTATTCATATACGACATACCATTATTCATACCTACTCCTATAATACCTCGTATCCTACTCGTATTCATTACCTTATACAATACCTACGTATTATACGATCATCGCTTTAATTCATTATACACATTTAAATTCCTTATCGAAAATCACTTTCCCTAACCGTTAGGTTTGAAGTCCGAAGGCGAAAAACTACGTTTGTCATAACTAAAATATTATTGGATAATTCATCTCACCTTGATATTCTATCGTTACGTATTTCTCGGAAGTTCAAAAATAATTCCCAAGCAGAAATGCGTGAATAGTGTTTTCGAAAAATTTCTCGAAAAGCTTTTATTTTCGTCTTGGAAATTCAAACACTTTAATTCTATCACGTAGCCAAAATACTACGACGTTCCGACATATCTAGGTCATAGAACGACCTTTAATTAACTTACTCTCATAAATAATAAATTAAATTTATTTAATCCACATAATTAAATAAAAATTTAATTCTCATAAAATCTGATTTTTCTGGGGCGTTACAGATGCCTTGGAAAGGAAGGAATGTAAATGTGCGTGTCGTGTGTGTTATGTGTATGTGTGTAGTGGAAAATGTTGGGTGGTGGTGGGTGATAGTGATAGTTGGTGTAAGTGATATATATATATATATATATATATATATATATATTAAGTTTTTTTTATTAGATTATAAATAGAATATATTATATTTTATTTAAAGTTTTTATTTTATTAGAATATTTATTGCATAGTAATGAATAGTGAAAATCAAATTATTACACAAATTCTTCGCCCGTGAACTATTAACTGTTGATCCATGATTTTATTTTCTAAATAGTATCCTTCCATTCTTCTATAAATAGGATGCTTAGTTTAGAAATGAAAATCACACCAGAATCAGAGAATTCTTCTTCTATAATATTGAGCGTATTTCTTTAGAGTTTAAGGAAGCTTTGAGTGTAGAAAACAGTTCAAGTTATCTTCAAGAATATCCCCGCCCTACCAGTTAGAAGTACGATAATATTTCCTATTCGCTTACGATAATATTTTCGTATTCCTAAGGAATTTTATTTTTGTTCAATATTCGTAAGAAATATTATTTTCGTTTAATATTCGTAAGTTATATTGTCTTTGTTTAATATTCGTAAGGAATATTATTTTCGTTTAATATTCGTAAGGGATATTATTTTTGTTCAATATTCGTAAGAAATAATATTTTTTTTCATACTCTATAGGTTGTAAGTAATATTAATTCATTTCAGATTCCAAACTATACACTCATTTTGTTAAAGTATTGCTTCTATACTCCGTGAAATTAGTAGAATATCCTTGAAGTTTGCGCTTCATCTAGTATCTTTTCAAGAAAATATTATTCTGAGTATTCTTGATAATTTTTAATCTTTTCATGTCAGGGTACTATTCACTGGATACTATTCACGAAGTACTATTCACGGGGTACTATTCACTCGGGGTACTATTCATGACAAAAATTAATTTCTTTTATGTCCAAATTATTTTTGATACAATATTATTCTTGAATTTTACTCCACAAAATAGTATTATGTTGACAATTTGGACATTTTTAAACTCTGGATAAATTAAATATCTTTAATATTTATCCTTGATTGATGCTTATATCATTGTCATCATCCTCATGCTTATATTGTGATGAAAGTCATCTTTGGCCCGTAGTGTATAGATGAACTGTTGATTGGTATTATTATGACTAGTGATTATTCGGTGTAATCATGACCTGTAATGTTACAAATGATGTTGTAAAAGTCATCATTGGCACGTAGTGCATTGATGGACAATTATTGGCATGATCATGACCATTGGTGATAACACGAATATCCTTGGCCCGTAGTGCATGGATAATTCATGGATGTGATACTAATGAATATCATTGGCCCGTAGTGCATGGATAATTCAATGATGTGAATTATTTATTAAGTTGAGTCTCAACGATAAAATTGATGACAAACTTTTAAATCATAGAAGATAGTAGATATCATACTCTACTTGACTCTTCTAATAGATTGCTTGTTCCGCTGCAGTTAAACTTATTGCTTATTGTATTCTATCAGTTTAACACTGTTGAAGGCTAACGATAATTTATTCTGCATTATCTTAGTCATAATATTCTCTACAAGGCTAGTTGATCTCAGCCTTTGCTTTCATTGTTCTCTTCAGAAAATTAGAATATAGTTGGGACTAGTCGGGGAATGGAGTGACTGTAAGACCCCAACTTTTATGAATAAAGATTAATTTTTTTCTCGAAATATATTTTTGAGTATTATGGTCTGGATTTGATATAATGTTATAGTTGTGGGTATTATTTATAAATTTTGCAAAGTAAGCAAGTGGTTATATAATATTCGATTGGTCTGGGAGAATATTCGTTTTAATAGGAAATATTCGATGCGATGACACAATCATTAGTGGACCCCCACAACGAAAAGTATTGTCGTAGTTAGAAAATGACGTAATTATCTTTTATAAAAATAACGGCGAAAGTTTTCTTTGTTAAACTATTGAACTACCCGGTGGTAAAAAAAGCGATGTCTGGCGTGGTTGCATACTAGCATACCGGTATTGATTATTGATGTTTACGTGAGAAGTCACTCGGTTATACTCAATTATTGCTACGAGTGAATTCTTTGCGATAATATCTTTCATATTATTCATTCAATTATTGTCACGATTATCTTCGTATAATATTTTATATTATTAAATCAATAATTGAGACGACAAAGTTATTCATATTAATATTTGCAATATTGATAATGTCTGGAAGTTCTGTCAAGGAGAGGTTTGGTCACCTAATTGCGCGTCAATAAGGAGAAATCCTTATCAAAAAGCCCCATCTTTCTTGGGAACGACCTGGTTGTTAAATATTGTGAGTTATAATATTAATAATGAATAAGTTCGTGTTGATTAAAGATGAAATTGATAGCTCCATTGTGTTGGGATTATTAGTGTTAGTAGAAATCGATATTTATTTCGATAATAATGGATGTCTGGAGGTTATATTGATCAATCGGGTAATTAATCGGATAAATGAGCAATTAATTGTTATTAATTCACATGCTTATAACTATATGTTCACATGTGTATACTATTGATTCACATTCATGTACTATTAGGGGAGGTGGTGCAAGATTGATAATACTTGAATGACTAAATTAAAAATGGAGGTATAGATGAAAGTACTATACTGTAATTATTTTTTTTACATGATTGTATTATTGATTCACATGATTGTACTATTGATTCACAAAATGTACTATTAGGGGAGGTGGTGCAAGTTTGATAATACTTGCAGGACTAAATTAAAAATGAAGAAAAAGATGAAGGTATTATACTGTAATATTTCGAACCCCAAAATGTGCAATTATGGAAACTATATTTTCCTATAAATAGAAGCTCATTCTTCTTTCATTCTCACCAATTCACTAAGACTCATAAGAGCGTTTATAGAGAGAGAAGCTTTAGCGAGAAAGTAGAAGAGAAGTATGCTACCTCGCTATTCCAGTATCCAGTCTTCTTCTAAGGTAAGGGATATTATTTTGTTCTGTATTCATAGGAATAATATTTTCCCCCATACTCTGTAGTATGTGAGTAATATTATTTCATCCCGTATTCTTGATTATACCATCATTCGGTTAAAGTATTGCTTCTATATTCCGTGAAATTAGTAGAATATCCTTAAAATTTACGCTTCATCTAGTATCGCGTCATAAGGATATTTTTTGCACATTCTTGTTAAATTTTAAGTTTTTCATGACGGAGTACTATCCATGAGTACTATTCATTTTTACGATACTATTAACAAAAGTACTATTCATGGGTACTATTCACGAGTACTATTCACAAAGTACTATTCATGGAGTACTATTCCCGAAGTACTATTCACTCAGGTACTATTCACTCGGAGTACTATTCATAACAAAAATTGATTTCTTTTCGGTCCAAATCATTTTTGATACATTATCATTCTTGAATTTTACTCCACAAAGAAGTATCATGTTGACAATTTGGACAATATTGAATTCTTGATAAATTAAATTATAAATCTTTAAAAATTTATCCTTGAACTTGTTTTATTGAATTCTTATACCATTGTTATCATCCTCATGTTTATATTATGTTGAAAGTCATATGTGGCCTTTAGTGCATAGATGGACTTGATATGATTATGACCAGGGATTATTCGGTATAATCATGACCATAATGTTACAAATGATATGGTAAAAGTCCTCATTGGCCCGTAGTGCATTGATGAACAGTTGTTGGCATGATCATGACCATTGATGAATACACGAATATCCTTGGCCCGTAGTGCATGGATAATTTGTGGTCGTGATACTAAAGAATATCCTTGGCCGTAGTGCAGGGGTGATTCTATGATGTGGATTATTTATTAAGCTGAGTCTCAGCGATAAAAGTGATGAAAAACCTTTTAAATCATAGAAGATAGTAGATTTTATGCTCTACTTGACTCTTCTAATGGATTGCTTGTTCTGCTATAGTTAAACTTGATGTTTGTTATATTTTATCAGTATAACACTGTTGAAGGCTAACGATAATTTATTCTGCATTATCTTAGTCATAATATTTCTTACTGGGCTAGTTGAGCTCACCCTTTTGCTTTCATTGTTCTCTTCAGGAAATGAGAACGTAGCTGAGACTAGTCGGGGAATGGAGTGACGGTCCAGATGATAGCATTAGTAGTCTTCACTTTCTATGAAATAGTGTGATAATAAATGTATTGAGGACTCCATTTGAGTTGAATACTTTCTAAAAGACAATATTCGTATTAAAACTCTCAGTTTATGTTTTGTCATATTTTACACGACAATTGTATTATTAAGTTGTATTTAAATTTTGTACCATATATTTGGCGACTCAAGATGGGTGATGTATACCTATTTTGGGGGCGTCACAGTGACGGTCCAGATGGTTGTTTTAGTAGTCCTCACTAGACTATGAAATAGTGTAATAATAATTGTAATGAGGATTTTATCTGAGTTTGGATACTGTCTACGAGACAATATCCGTGTTAAAACTCTCAGCTATGTTTTGTCATATTGTATAAATGAAGTTTGTATTTAAGTTCTGTACCACGTATTTGGGGACTCAGAATGGGTGATGTGTAACATTCCAGAATTTTAAATATAATTTTAAATATTTATTGAGTTATATAAATATTTAATGGATGTGATTATCGGTAAATGAATATTTGTTTATTGATTTAATATTATTTGGAGAATTATTTGTTAAATAAATAATTGACAAATTAAGGAAATGATTATTATATTGATATTTCAATTAAATGATATATTATTTGTATTGTGTTATGTGATTAAAAGATTTATTTAATTAATTGTGATTTGAGTTAATTAAGATAAATATGAAAGCTTGATTAAATATAGTGTGACAAATAACTATATTATAAGGAGTTATTAAAATAAATTAAAGTAATTTAATTTAGTTTTTTGCCAAACAAGGCTAATTATATTAATTCTTTAATATTTAAAGGGTTTGCCAAACAAGCCTTATGGCTTTTGGAATTTCTAGATTTTTAAAATAAATATAATATATAAAAAAAAAATATAATATAATTATAACTTATACGTTATTTTATATAATTGATACCCTAATAAGTATACGTATTAGTATTATATCAGTTTTATTTTTTTACGCATTCTAGTAGTTGTCTAGTCTAAGCCTAAGAGAGGAAAGCTAAGAAGTTCAGAGAAGAACTTGAGAGAGATTTGAGAGGAAACTTGTAAATCTTCACTTCAATTCCAGTGTGGTTAACACAAATTTCTGTCAAGCAACAAAAGGTATGTTCATAATTGGATATTATTTATGATCATGAGTATCACGGCAAAACAAAATTGCATGTTCCGTGAATTATTTTTCTTCCGAATTTGTTATGTAATTTAGTTATTGTGATTATACATGCTTATGATGCTAGAGTTTATGTTCAAACAAGAAATCGCATGCTAAATTCATTTGTCAGTGGAAGAAAAGTTTTGACAGTGTATGTTTATATATATATTTTCATGTGTTCATGAAAAGTACCATTTTAGATGGTCAATTATCATATTAAACTATAAATTGAGGCTTGTATTTGTTAGTTCAATGAGATATGAGTATAACATAATTGGAATGAGGTAAATTGGACAAGAATTGAAATCACAGTGTTCAATTTTGTGAAGGAACTCGAAAATGGAGTTTTTGTTTGAAAAACATGAGTTTTGAAAAATTAAAATAGTTGTAGGTAGTGTTAAATTGTGCTAGTTGGTTGTAAATGTGAGCAATCATGTTTATGATATTGTTATATTTATTCTACGTGTTAATATTACTGTCTATTGGGTGAAATTTGTGTTTGTTGGGCTAAAGTTTGCCATCGCTCATACCGCATGCCAGGCTCTGCGTCTGTCTGAACATCAGCAAATTGTCTTTGGTGTCAGAGTTTTATGTGGTGGCAATTAAAATGCATACACTACTGGTTTGAGATTCTAACTTCTGCTATTTTAGCAGACTTGGGAAAGTGACACAACATAGTCTGAAATTGTGTTAGCATGTTAAATATGTAATGTTAATGTTAACATAACATAGTGAGTTGTGGTTAGTATGATCAAAGTTGTAAAAATGATTATTAAATCGAATATGTGTTATGTGATAACATAGTTTATACAATAAACGATAGTGAAGTGTTATGATAATTAACACTTGGGAATTCTGAAATGTAAACCGTAGCACAAGACTTGTGTTAAAATAACAAGTTTAGCTAGTAATGCGTTTTATATTGAAACCTGAATATTAGTATGTCTAATGGATGTTATGGTTTTAATACTGTGTTGAGGTGAACGTGAGTTTAATATTTTTGCTTACGCTCGAGGCAAGTTTTCTAACTCCATACTTTCATTGAGTTAGTTTGTTATATTGATGCAAGTTTTCTAACTCCATACTTTCATTGAGTTAGTTTGTTATGTTTATGCAACTCTTTTAACTCTATATTTTTTGTTGAGTTAGTCCTATTATTATAAATGCATGCTTTTGATTGAGCAAGCTTTTTATATCAAATGTTATTGTTTTCAAAATTCATTGGAGCAAACTCTAACTCTAGTATTATTGAAAATTCTCAATTGATTGATTCATTCTAACTTGTTTACAGTTAAGCAAGTTTCTTATAGTTTAGGAATTCATTTCTACATATTATAAAACTTGAACCTGGCTTATTTTACTGTTCAAGCAAAGGTTAACCATTTCATTCATTCTATTGAATACTTATGCTCTATAGTTATTTCAAGCATGAGTTAGATGTATAGAATCAGTTCATTTATGATTCTCAAATATTTTAAGTTATGTTGTTATTAAACAATTGTTGTATCATCAAACATTGTGGATTCAACTAGTTCCCTAGTTGATGATCATTAAACTTCAATTACCCTTGAAAGCTTATCCAAACCAAACTTTCTTTGGTGCGGACTTGTACTGTAAGACCCCAACTTATTATAAATAAAATCGAATTTCCTCTAATTATTATTGTGAATAATAAGGTATTAATTTGATATAAATCTCTGGTTATGGGTGAAATGTGCAAATTTTGCAAAATATGCAAGTGGTTATAAAATAATCATTGTTGTCGGGGAATATTCATTTGGTCGTGGAATATTCTTGTTATCGGGGAATATTCGTACGACGGCGTAGTCATTTGTGGGCCCCATAACAGAATAATTATCGGATGAGGAAAATGACAAGTTTGAGTTTTTATAAATAACTGGCAGTAGTTGTTTCAAGTTATCATTGTTGGAATACCCTAAATTGGTTAAAATCTGATGAATACTGGCGTGGATGCATGAGATTGATGAATTATTGATCCTTACATAAGAAGGCACTACTCAATAATTGTTATAGTAGTTACCGCTCAATATTTTATTTTATTGATTGAATAATTCTTTGCGTTGATATTTTATATTATTGTTGTTTCAATAATTGTCACTGCCCAGTATTTCCCATTATCAGATCAATAATTCATATTATTTGAATAATATTATTAGATAACATTATTGGCAATGTCTAGAAAGTTCTATCAAGGAGAGGTTTGGTCACCTAATTGCGCGCCAGTAAGGAGAAATTCTTATCGGAAAGCCCCTTCTTTCCTGGGAACGGCCTGGTTGTCATAAATGTGATTCTGTAATATTATTTGTGAATAATTAATTATTGATTCATATGATAAGAAAATATTTATTTTATGTGGATATAAATTTTGGATTTATTTATGTGGTTATAAATGAAGGAATTAATATTGAGGTGTTTTATTAGTATTTTGTCGGATTGGAGGTATTAAAAATCAAACCAGTGTTTTTTGAGATATATTGCGGGAGTTATAATTTTTAATCCGACCGTTGGATCGTTGTAATTTTTGGATATGTTATACATATATAAGTTGAGTATATGTCCACAAATTTTGAACCGTTAAAAATGAGTGTATGATTTGTTATGAATTTTAAGAGGTGGCTGATTCGAAAATCAGGTTATAAATCATTTTGGTGGAAAATTCTAGAATTGGTGGGCCCCACTCTTGGTTGGTGAAGAAATGTGCTGAGATTTTTATTCAAATGTGGTGGGTGGGAATAGTAGCGAGTAAAGCCATCAAAGTTCAGTTGAGTTAAGTCTGCTTAAGCGCTAACATTTTCTATAAATAGAGGCTAAGTTAGAATTGAAAATCACACCGTAAACAAGTTTTTCTCTTCTCTCTCTAGATTATTGAGTGTATTTTGTGAGTATTTAGATACTTTGTGAGTTTCATTAATCAATTGCAAGTTTCCTTCAAATTTATATACCGATATTCCGATCGTGAAATCTTGATATTTTGAGGTAAGGGATATTATCTTCTTCTTAAATGATATTTTCTTCAATATCATTATGCCGAAATATTGGTATGAACTTTTTAACAAATTTGGAACTTTTGTGCTCTGGATTACTATTCACATATACCACTGACTATTCATTTCACAAGACTATTCACCAAAAAATGATTTTTTTCTTCTTTTTGTCCAAGTTGTCTATTATGGTTACTATCTTTGATTGTATCCATGTTTTGATTATTATTTTTTAATTCTGCTTCAAAATTGGTTATTTCGGAATATTATTGAACTTGGATAAACCGTAATGTCTGAATCCTTAATATTTGATCTCGTTATCTCACCGGATTCGCTTTCTTTAAAATATTTTTCGTCATCCTCGGTCCTAAATGATGATACAAATGAATATCTTTGGCCTGTAGTGCAAAGATAAATGATTACCTAATGAATATCTTTGGCCCGTAGTGCAAAGATGAACAGGTGTTGAGATGAACATGATCAACTGGTGATACAAATGAATATCTTTGGCCTATAATGCAAAGATGAATATTTGATTCAAGATGTATATTGATTGATGTTACAGGGATAAAATATTGATGGTGGACTTTTAAATCTTAGAAGATAGTAGAATTCTTTCTCTACTTGACTCTTCTAATAGATTGCTATTTCCGCTGCAGTTGTTGATCTAAAACTTGTTGTCTATTATATTTTATTAGATTTTTCCCTGTTGAAGACTAATGTTAATTTGTTTATCTTAGTCATAATATTTTTTACTAGGCTAGTTGAGCTCACCCTTTTCCTATTTGTTCCATTTTTCTTCTCAGGAGGTGAAAACATAGCAGGATCTAGTCGGGGTATGGAGTGATGGTTCTAGAATAGCAGTCCTCACTATTTCTGTAAAATAATGTTTGAATAATTATAATGAGGACTTATTTGAGTGTGGATATTGTCTAGAAGACAATATTTGTATTTAAACTCACAGTATGTGTTGTCGTATTTTGCACGACAATTGTATTATTGAAGTTGTAGTTTGCTTTCTGTACCATGTATTTGGCGACTCAGAATTGGTGTTGTATACCTATTTTGGGGGCGTCACATGTACTCTAAATACTGAGATGAACAACCCTATGTTTAGGGGTTTACGCTTAGCGTTGAAATGGTTGTGCATAATACGTTGTACGAAGGATTGATCCCCCTGAGTACGCGGAGTCCTTATAGTCATATGACTGTTAAAGTTAAAGTTGAAAGATTACTTATAACTGTGGACATGGTTCATGGTCACTTGACCCTCAGTAGTTTATTTAAGAATATTAATAGAACAAATTATTCAGTTCTATTAAGCCTATGAGTTGGCAAATGTTGAAAAGCTAATAGAACATATCATTCAGTTCTATTGAGCCTATTATTTGGAAAATGTTGTAATGTAAATAGAACATATCATTCAGTTCTATTGAGCCTATTATTTGGCAAATGTTGTAATGTTAATAGAACATATCATTCAGTTCTATTGAGCCTATTATTTGGCAAATGTTGTTAAGATATTTATTCTTATCTCAAGTGAGCTTTGTTTGCTCACTCTTTCATATTTATACATTTATTGCAGCTATGAATAAGAAGGTAGATAAACCTACAACTAGCAAAGGAAAGGGAAAAATGTACAAGTGATGAAGACTTGTAATTTGTTTTATCATTGATGATAGACTTTTAATAATGATGTGATGTAATAATTTTATTTCCGCACTTGAATGATTGTATTAAAGGTTATAGAACGTGGGAGATAATTTTTTTATTTAAGTAATCCTGTATGGGCAGGTTTTTATTATTTAATTTATTATAATTGGGTAGTTAAATATAAATGTTTTGATTAAGTGAACACCAAATCTTAAGGTAATGAAGTACAGGGATTTGGGGGTGTCACAAGTTGGTATCAAAGCTTTAGGTTATGAACCTTAGGTGGAGAAAAGAATTAGGAAGTAACCTTTGAAAAGATAGTGGTGAATAACTCTTATCGAGTTTAAGAAAGAAATAATAAAACACTTATGTGATTATGTGTTTATACTTATGTGCTCGTGAGTGTTGAGTAGTAATGATTAATGATTAAAACTTAAAATTTTGTTGTTGGGATGACGAATGTCAAAGAATCCAGTCAGGCTAGGGAGGATAGACCTCAGATGCCTATAGAGGAGGAGCCTCGAGACATTCATGTTAGTTGGGAATAACTACTGCCATGGGAGTCAGCCCCGTTGGTCACAGTGGTTGAAGACGAGGATGATGATGTGGAGACGGATGAGGAGGATCCCGTTGAGTTGCCACAGGAGGATGAGGATGACGAGGAGGAGGAGACTCCACTAACCTCGATAGTTGCTCGAATGTACGATGAAGTCTACGACCATAACGTGGAACTTCAGGATACATTCGAGGAATTGCAAGAGATAGTAGCTTAACAACAGACTGCAATGACGCAGAAAGACGATGAGATTCTAGATCGTGAGGAAAGACTGACAAATGTTGAGAAAAAGCTAGAACGAACTGAAGGAGAGAAAGACCAACTGATCGAAGAGGTCGCTGAACTGAAGAATAAGCTAAGGGAAGAAGCTATGAAGAGGACAATAGCCGAGGACGCATATGAAGTAATGTTTCAACGAGCCGGGATAGCAGTGAAAGACGCACAGACAAAGAGAATGAAGATGGAAGAGATGAATAGAGTATTCAACACCATGGTTAATCGAGCTCAGGATCGGGTCATGGAATATCATATTCAGTTCGAGACGCTGCCATTGTACGTATTAGATAGTAGAACAATGTTCCGAGTCATGGAGGAAGAACGTAGTAAGGCTAAGCTAGCTCTTAGTAGAACATCGTAGTTGTTATACGATGAATAAAATGTTAAATAAATTGTAAATCCCAAGTGTTATGAAACTTATGGGATATGAGGATGATGTTGTCCTGAAACTGTTGTAGTTCAGGAAAGTAATATAAATAGCAGTAATGCTATTGTTTTATGTTTTCAAAGAGGTTATGAATAAATAAAAGTTGTTCATTTATTCAAAATGTTATGTGATTTGTGGTTATTTCTTTTGTAGAAGCAAGTTAAGTAGAAATTACTTAAAAGAGTTGAGTAATAATCTAATGGGTGTATTTTTAAACAGAAAATGCCTCCCAGACGTCAACCACCACGACAGAGAACCAACGAAGGAACCAACAATAACTACAATGTTGATGCTAACCCAGTTCAACAATTAGTGATGTTACTGACAAGAGCGTTGCAGAATCAACCACAGAACCAAGGAACAACGTTTAAGGAGTTCAAGGTGGTTGGACCACCTGAATTTTGAGGGTCAGTGAATCCAGTCGAGGCACAGACTTGGATTATGGAAATAGAGAAGGTGTTCGATGTTGCTAGGGTAGGAGATGATCAAAAGACTGGTTTCGCAACATTCATGTTGAAAGCAGAAGCTAGTTATTGGTGGTAGGCCAATAAAACTCGAGAAGGACCAGGGATGATGACCTGGGATAGGTTTAAGGAGATATTCTTTGTGACCTATTTTCCCGAGAGTTCGAAGGGTCAGCTGGAAGTACAAATTCTAGAACTAAGGCAGGGAACGATGACGGTATCTGAGTATGCCGCTAAATTCAACGAGTTGGCGAGGTTTGCGCCTTATCAAGTCAGCACGGACGAACGCAAGGCGAAGAGGTTTAAACAAGGACTGAAGCCCTTGTTGTACAGTAGGGTTTCCCTATTTCAATTGAAGACTTTCACAGGAATAATGGAGAAAGAAATACTCACTGAAGGTGGAGGCAAGGCAGTGACAAAGTTTAATCAGGAACAGAAAAAGAAGAAGAACGAGGTGGAAATCAAGAATGGAGGTGGTAGTGGTGGAAACAACAACAACAACTTGAAGAGGAAGTGGAATGGAAACGTGGGTGTTGGAAACCAGCAGGGTAACCAGCAGATCAAGATGTTTGAAGCATGTGCTATATGCGGTAAGTTTCACATGGGTCCGTGCCTGATGGGGAAACGAGTATGCTTCAATTGTGGCCAGGAGGGTCACATTGCCCCAAATTGCACACAACCTAAGAAGAATGTATGCCTCACGTGCAGATCCAAGGATCATTTTGCTCGTGAATGCCCTAAGAAGAAGGATGGAGTGATAACCAGAAGCAATGGAGGTACAACATCAAACACACCCACAGCTAGAACCTTCAACATGACTGTGCAAGATGCTGTGCAATCAAAGGATGTCGTGTCAGGTATTATCCCAATCAATGATATTGATGCTTATATATTATTTGATTCGGGTGCTACCTACTCGTTTATCTCTGATGAATTTGCTAAGAGGTTAGAATTGCCTAGAGAAGAACTGAATTTTCCTTTGAACATAGAGATTGCGAATAAAGAGATAATCCATGTTAGATTAGTATACAAGAACTGTAGGGTGGACATTAAGGAGAATATCCTAATGGTAGATTTGATTTCGATTAGATTGCGGAGTTTGATGTTATTTTGGGAATGGATTGGTTGTTCAAATATGGAGCGGTAATTGATTTCCAAAAGAAATGTGTAAACCTTATGACTCCGTCAAAGGTAGTATTCTATGGTAGCAAATCACATAGACAAATGAAATATCTAACGATTATGCAGGCCAAGAAATTGTTGAGTCAAGGCTGTGTGGGCTATTTAGCTTACATAGTCGATACTCAGAAAAAGAATGTCAAACTGGAAGAGATACTAGTGGTGAGGGAATTTGAAGATGTGTTTCCAAAGGATTTGCCAGGACTTCCGCCTGACAGAGAGATTGAGTTCGTGATCGACTTAGTGCTGGGGATAACACCGATATCAAAGGCCCCATATAGAATGGTTCTAGTAGAAATGAAGGAACTGATGGTACAGTTGCAAGAATTGTTAGACAAAAAGTATATTCAACCAAGCGTATCACCGTGGGGAGCGCCAGTGTTATTCGTGAAGAAGAAGGATGGGTCAATGCGTCTTTGCATTGATTATAGAGAATTAAACAAAGTCACTATTAAAAACAAATATCCATTACCAAGAATAGATGACTTGTTTGACCAGTTGAAGGGTGCTAAATACTTTTCGAAAATAAATTTGAGAAGTGAGTATCACCAATTAAAAGTGAGGAAGGAGGATATACCACGAACGACATTCAGAACTCGGTATGGACATTACGAGTTTCTGGTGATGTCTTTTGGTTTAACTAGTGCACCTGCTACATTCATGGATTTGATGAATAGGGTGTTTAAACCATTCTTAGACAAGTTTATAGTGGTATTCATCGATGACATTCTAGTATATTCCAAAACTCAAGAAGAACACGTGTAACACTTACGTTTGACATTGGAAACACTAAGAAAGGAAAAGTTGTACGCGAAATTCTCTAAGTGCGAATTTTGGCTAGATCGTGTGCAATTTCTTGGGCACGTGATTGACAAAGATGGGATTTCCGTAGATCCATCAAAAGTGGAAGCTGTAATCAATTGGGAATAACCAAGAACACTGTCAGAAGTGAGGAGTTTCTTTGGGTGGCCAGTTATTCTGCATTTATTTATTCAAGATTTTTCTAAGATAGCTACTCCATTAACAAATTTGACCAGGAAAGCTGTGAAATTTGTTTGGATGGAGAAATGTGAAGAAAGTTTCAAGGATTTAAAGAAGAAATTAAGCATGGCACCTGTGTTGTCATTACCAGATAGTACAGGTAACTTTGTGTTGTAGAGTGATGCCTCACATAAAGGGTTGGGATGTGTTCTTATGCAGAACAGCAAAGTAATTGCGTATGCATCAAGACAACTGAAGGATTATGAGAAAGGGTATCCGACTCATGATTTAGAATTGGCTGCAGTAGTGTTTGCTCTCAAGATATGGAGACATTATCTCTATGGAGAGAAATGTGAATTCTACACAGATCATAAAAGTCTGAAGTTTATTTTCACACAGAAGGACCTGAATATGCGACAAAGGAGATGGATGGAATTGATAAAGGATTACGATTGTGAGATCTTTTATCACCCAGGCAAAGCAAATGTGGTTGTAGATGCTTTGAGCAGGAAAGGTCGGGAGAAGTTGATGCTGATAACTACGCAGGAAGAGATTATTTCAGCAATGGCAAAGCTAGAGTTTGAAATCAAATTTCCAAAGGAATTCGATGAACGACTATTCCAGATAGATACCAGTCCAACTTTGGTGGACAAAGTGAAGAGTGCTCAACTACAAGATAGAGAATGCGAAACGATCAAAGAGAAGGTGATTGAGGGTAGCGATGTAAAATACAAGATCGATACTGAAGGACTACTACGATTCGAGGAAAGAATTTGGGTTCCAACAGTACCAGATCTTAAAGAAGAAAGCTTGACCGAAGCAGACAACACAATATATTCGATTCATCCAGGAAGTACAAAGATATATCAAGATTTGCGGCGTCATTTTTGGTGGACGAATATGAAAAGAGACGTTGCAGAATGCGTTGCAAAATGTTTGACGTGTCAGAAAGTGAAAGTTGAACATCAACGACCAAGCGGGTTACTTCAACCGTTGGAAATACCAGAATGGAAGTGGGAGCATATCACAATTGATTTTGTGGTAGGACTTCCAACGACTCAGAAAGGATACGATGCAATATGGGTGATAGTGGACAGATTGACAAAATCTGCACACTTTTTGCCAATAAAGATTAGATTTAATCTTGATCAGCTAGCGAAATTGTATGTTAAAGAGATCGTGTCAAGACATGGAGTTTCAGTGTCAATTGTGTCAGATAGAGATCCAAGGTTCACATCAAACTTCTAGAAGAGACTACAAGAATGTATGGGAACACAGTTGCGAATGAGTACATCATATCACCCGCAAACCGACAGGCAGAGTGAACGAACAATCCAAACGTTGGCAGATATGCTGAGAGCATGCATCATGGATTTCAAAGGAAGCTGGGATGAATATTTATCGTTGGTAGAATTTGCCTACAACAACAGTTACCACGCGAGTATCGATATGCCACCTTACGAAGCATTGTACGGCAGAAAGTGCAGAACTCCATTGTGCTGGGATGAAGTCGGTGAACGCCAACTGTTAGGACCAGAACTGGTACAACAAACTGTTGAAGTTGTCAAACTCATCAGGACAAGATTGGTAGCAGCCCAAGACCGAAAGAAAAAGTATGCCGATCAACACAGGTAGAATCACGAATTTGAATATTAGTATGTCTAATGGATGTTATGGTTTTAATATTGTGTTTAGGTGAACGTGAGTTTAATATTTTAGCTTACGCTCGAGGTAGGTTTTCTAACTCCATACTGTCATTAAGTTAGTTTGTTATGTTGATGCAAGTTTTCTAACTCCATACTTTCATTGAGTTAGTTTGTTATGTTTATGCAATTCTTTTAACTCTACATTTTCGTTGAGTTAGTCCTATTATTATAAATGCATGCTTTTGATTGAGCAAGCTTTTTATATCAAATGTTATTGTTTTCAAAATTCATTGGAGCAAACTCTAACTCTAGTATTATTAAAAATTCTCAATTGATTGATTCATTCTAACTTGTTTACAGTTAATCAAGTTTTTTATAGTTCAGGAATTCATTTCTAAATATTATAAAACTTGAACCTGGCTTATTTTACTGTTCAAGCAAAGGTTAACCATTTCATTCATTCTATTGAATACTTATGCTCTATAGTTATTTCAAGCATGAGTTAGATGTATAGAATTAGTTCATTTATGATTCTCAAATATTCTAAGTTATGTTGTTATTAAACAACTATTGTGTCATCAATCATTGTGGATTCAACTAGTTCCCTAGTTGATGATCATTAAACTTCAATTACCCTTGAAAGCTTATCCAAACCAAACTTTCTTTGGTGCGGACTTGTACTCTAAATACTGAGATGAACAACCCTATGTTTAGGGGTTTACGCTTAGCGTTAAAATGGTTGTGCACAATACATTGTACAAATGATTGATCCCCCTGAGTACGTGGAGTCCTTTTAGTCATATGACTATTAAAGTTGAAGTTGAAAGATTACTTATAATTGTGGACATGGTTCTTGGTCACTTAACCCTCAGTAGTTTATTTAAGAATGTTAATAGAACAAATTATTTAGTTCTATTGAGCCTATGAGTTGGCAAATGTTGAAAAGTTAATATAACATATCATTCAGTTCTATTGAGCCTATTATTTGGCAAATGTTGTAATGTTAATAGAACATATTATTCAGTTTTATTGAGCCTATTATTTGGCAAATGTTGTAATGTTAATAGAACATATCATTCAGTTCTATTGAGCCTATTATTTGGCAAATGTTGTAAAGATATTTATTCTTATCTCAAGTGAGCTTTGTTTGCTCACTCTTGCATATTTATACATTTATCGCAGCTATGAATGAGAAGGTAGATAAACCTACAACTAGCAAAGGAAAGGGAAAAATGTACAAGTGATGAATACTTGTAATTTATTTTATCATTGATGATAGACTTTTAATAATGATGTGATGTAATAATTTTATTTCCGCACTTGAATGATTGTATTAAAGGTTAGAGAACCTGGGAGATAATGTTTTTATTTAAGTAATCCTGTATGGGCAGGTTTTTATTATTCAATTTATTATAATTGGGTAGTTAAATATAAATGGTTTTATTGAGTGAACACCAAATCTTTAGGTAATGAAGTACAGGGATTTGGGGGTGTCACATGATGTATACCTATTTTGGGGGCGTCACAGTTGGTATCAAAGCTTAGGGATATAATCACTAGCTGAGATGTGAGACTAGAACTAAGAGGGGAGAGGCGGAAAAATCCTTCGCTAGTATGACCTACCTAAGTTTATATGTTATTTAATTGGTCGGTTAAAATATAGGGATAATATGTGGCATGTCAATTAACCCTTGTTTTGTGATAGTGTTTGAGAATGGCATCTAAAAATGTTGAGATAAGCAATGGAGCACATGAGACTGTTGAGTCACCGATGATTAATAACTAGGATAATGTGCATCAGGAAGGCAATAATCCTCGTGTAAACAACAACACCGACCAAATGACGAACGATGGTACGTTTAGGAGCTTTTTAGAATTCATGCAACACCAAATGAGAGAGACTCATGTTCATAATACAAGTGGAGTTAATGGAAACTCACGGCTGGTTACTGCTAAGCAATTCAAGGAGCTGGGACCACCAAAGTTCTTGGGAAAGCCAGAACCACTTAAGGCAGAGACGTTGATTAAGCAGAGACCAAATGTCTTGGAATGCTCCGAGGAGTAAAAGGTTCCCTTTGCCACCTTTATGTTGCGTGAAGAGGCAGATTACTAGTGGGAATCTGTAAAATGTACTCAACCTTCCGCACTAAAGATGTCTTGGGAGAAGTTCCAAGACTTGTTTAACGACAAGTATTTTCCCTAAAGTATTCGTCACATGAAGGAGGTGGAATTCATCACGCTAGAATAGAACAACATGACTGTCTCGCAATACGAGGCAAAGTTTACAGAGTTATCCCGGTTTACATCCCATTTGGTAGATAATGAGGAGCGTATGACGCGAATATTTCTAAGAGGTTTGAAACCCGAAATACGTTAATACCTAATTTCTCACAAACTTTGTTTATATTCAGATGTTGTGAGTAGGGCTCAGTTATTAGAACGTAATTATGAGTCAGCTCAACCAAAAGGCAACGACTAACAACACGAAAATAATCATACCGGTGGCAACGACCATCGAAACAATGATAACCATCGTGGAAGAAATTATCATGCCAGAAATGGTAACCACTTCGGTTGTAATCATGGCTAAGATAATAGGAATGGTGAACGAAGTGAGAACAACTTTAAGAAGAGGAGATTCAACAATGATAGAAAGACAGCAGCACCAGCACCCGTTTTCAAGGAAGGAGAACGACCACCAGTCGTATGCTACAAATGCGGAGGGGAGGGACACATCTGTAACGCCCGAGAAAATTAGATTTTTAGGAGAATTAAAATTTTATTTAATTATGTGGATTAAATGAATTTAATTGATTATTTATGGGAGTAAGCTAATTGAAGGTCGTTCTATAACCTAGATATGTCGGAACGTCGTAGGATTTTGGTTACGTGGTAGAATTAAAGTGTTTGAATTTCCAAGACGAAAATAAAAGTTTTCCGAGAAATTTTCTGAAAAATATTATTCACGCATTCTTGCTTAGGAATTATTTTTGAATTTCTGAGAAATACGTAACGATAGAATATCGAGGTGAGATGGAATATCCAATAATATTTCAGTTATGGCAAACACAGTTTTTCGCTCGTGGACTTAAAACCTAACGATTAGGAGAAAGTGATTTACGAGAATGAAATGTAATGCGATTAGTGAATTAAACAATGATCGTATAATACGTAGGTATTATACAAAGTAATGAATACGAGTACGATATGAGGTATTATACGAGTATGTATGGATGATGGTATGGCGTATATGTTGAATAAATATACGAGTTAGAATACGAGATTAATACGTAGAGAATACGTCATAAGGCCTTAAGCCATTTGTGAATGAACTTGTGGATATGTGGGATGTACAAGTCCAATATGATTTAATATGAAAGTCCAATAGAATTAATGTGCAAGCCCAAGTGTTTGTTTAAATAACAAGCCCAATGTATAAGTTAAATTAATTAATTTAAAGGCCCAAAGTAAGAACCAATGGGTTATGGGATGGTTTAAATCCATGGGGCAAACCATGTATGATCTAAAGTAGGAAGCAAGTATACTTAATGGCTAATTTAAGTAATGACCAAGTAATTAATGTGGTGAGCAAGTAAAGGATAAGCTAGGTGATTAACAAGTAAAATTAAAGGCAAAAGTTATGTGATCAGCAAGTTTACTTAATGGTTAAGTAAATGTGGTGCCCAAGTATTGGATAAATGTTGTGGTGGCCAAGCAAAGAGTGTGAAGTTAAGAGCTAGGTAATGAATAGTAAGGAGGTGGATGGTTTAATGACCATTAAGCCCTCATTTAGGATTTCCTATAAATAGAAGGAGAGATAGCTCATTTGTTGGTTGTTGTATTTCATCCAACAAGTTGAGAGCTTATTTGCTTGAGAGAAAAAGCTAGAAAAGCTAGAGAGCTAGATTTTATATTTCAAGAAGCAAGAAGCAAGAAGAAGAACAAGGATTAAACAAGTGATCTTCAAGGGTAAGAACCTAAACCATGAATCTCTTTCTCCTCATTTGTCAGAGAAGTGATTAGTGGTAGGATTTGTATGCTAAGAAATGGAGGGAATGATTAATTAATAAACTTAAGCCGTATAAGTCATGAATAAGCTATTCGTAATCATATAAGTTATGAACTAAGGAAGATCTTATAAGAACTTGTCATATGTTAATAATAATGAAGTTGGTATGATAAGAAGAAGTAAGGATGGTGGTTAAAAGATTGAAGCCATAAGAAATCAGGAGAAATGAAAGCATAAGTATTTTATACTTTTATAAGTAATAAACTCATGAAGAACAAGTAATCACTTATCATATAAATAAGTTAATGTAATATGTATGTTAAGATGTTAGTATGACGGAATGAATCCATTTGAAACGAAGAACAAATCTTAAGTAATGAAGTTTTGGCAGAATTCACGAGTTTGGAAGATAATCGTCGAATATGTAAAATTCTTGGATTAGAGGTCAAATTTTGATATTAAGCTTGGAAACATTGGTTTTCAATGGAGTCAAGTCTTATTTGGCATTATAGAGTTGCGGACTCAAAAATGACCGAATTCCGACTTAGAACGAAGAAACGAGCGTTGAACGTTCACGAACGTTTATCGTTTTCGTTAAAAATGGACTAATAGGTGAATTTTTAGTTAATGAAGTCAAATAGATAAAATTCTTGCATGAACACGTAGAGTAAGTAATTTGTGAACCATAGGCTCTTGAATGAGCCAATTCGGACTTATAACGATGAAGTTACGAGACCGAGAATTTCGTAAAGTAGAAAAACTGTCAAAATTATCTGGTGCACAGAGCTGCCGCCGTGGCGCCAGCACAAGACCAAATAGGTGGCACCACAGCGCCAAAAATGCCATCACCCCCAGAGTCTCTCAGGCATGACATGGCGATTAGCACTAAGACAAGGCCGCAGTCCGAGTCCAGGACATATAGCCACTAAGCATGGCGTCGTCGCAAATACAACATAGAGAAGGGAAGGTGAGCCACAATACCAAAGACTATAATGTAGATAGAAAAGAAAGGTTTTGGATGTAAAGTAAAGGAAAAGTGAATTAAGGATAAATTAAATCCGTAATTAACTTAATGCAACATCAGTAAGGATGTTATTAACCTTAAGTGTAACACTAAAGGTTGAAGATAAGCAATTGAACATGAACGATATACAATAAGTGTTCTAAACCAATGACGATCGAGCTTCGATTAATAATAAAGTTAATAAGCCATGATGAAAGATGATTAACTCGAAACGAGTTGTATTAAAGAAATAATTTCACTTAAGTTATAGAAGAAACATAAGTTGGTAAGAACGATGTAAAAGAACGACGGCAAGCCGGAACCAATAATAACAAATCTAATACATGATTAGATTGAGAAGAAGGGTAAGATTCATTAGAAACCATGTATATTCATTCATGACCTAATGTGGTATGCTATGTGATTATGTGTTGTAGAGACCATAAAGAGTGAAAGGAAAAGTAATTATACTATAGCAGACGCTGAAGGCAAGTTTTTTTCTAAACGCTTCTCTAACCTTCGTGTTAGTCAAGTTTTCAATGATTCAGGTTATGAGATGCATGTATGATTTTAAAGAAAGAGTCGATGTCAGTTTTAATTCGGCTAGAATAATCTTGATAGATTGATTGATGTATTTACAAGTCTTTCAATATAGAACTAATAACGGTATCCTACGCCAACTGTTTGGTACGGATTCAAGGTAAGCCTGAGTATGAATAAACAAATGTATTTTCATCGAGTATTCGATGGGCACGTGGGATTGCCACAACTTAAACGTACACACGTTTAATAAATGTAGTGTTGATCAACATAGAGTACTATAGGTTGATCACCTAGAAGTGCTCGTAAGCTATGTCGGACTTACGGACTTTGCCTCGGGATGTCCTTTTCAAAGAAACTATGAAATGCTCATGGTCTTGGACCAGAATTGATGTTTTACTGAATATTGTCATTGTAAAACGTTTTGAAGGAAAAGAAATGCTATTTTGAATTATTGATAGTACTTCGTAACTATTATTCAGTTATTGAAGATATACGATTCATATGTTTCAAGCATGTTGTTTAAAAGAAATTGGTGTACTTGTTGAGCTTGTTATTCCCACTCTTGCTTGAACCATATGAATGCAGCTTACACCGAACGGACCGAAGGATTCGGCAAGGATAAAGGGAAGGCTAAGGCGAACTTGTAGATTACCTATGTAATAGTATAGGTTTGTAATGATAATATTTGATATTATGACAAGAACAAATGTAATGGTTATAAAGAACATGGGGGATGGTAGAATTGTTTTGGAATATATATAAGACATAATCGTTCTTTTGAGGCATTTCAATTGAATGATTGTGTTAACTGTAGCACCGTGTAGCACCATATGTCGGGTTGGAAGAGACCCGCATTTGGGGGCGTCACAGGTAGTCCAAACTATACGTAGCAGTCCAAAGCGTGTTATAATTGTGAAAGAGAAGGTCACCTAGCCAGATTATGTCGTGTAGTGAAGTCAAGTCCAGCTGGGATGGAGACACCAAAGGTCGTCCCAAATAAGTTAAAGCCGGTTGTTTAAGTGAGAGCGTTTGTCGAGGAACCCGAACGAAGTTATCACGGGTAAGTTAATCATAAACTCTTGCAAAGTCTATACTTTATTCGATACCGGTTCTACCCACTCTTTTATTTCTCCTACTTGCGCTCAACATTTGAACTTGACTCTGAAGAAATTAGACTTTGACTTATCTATTGAAACTCCGTTAAGAGAAACCTTCATTACATCTACTGTTTATAAATCTTGTTTGATTCAAATCGACACTTTCACATTACCTGTCGATCTCATCTCTTTGAAAATACTTACATTTTATGTGATTTTAGGAATCGACTGGTTAACTACTCATCATGGTAAAATTGATTGTTTTCGTAAGGTTGTTAGTTTTCATATTCCTAACCAACCTGTTATGCAAATTCAAGCTACCAAACCACTAAAGTAAATCACTGTCATATTAAACCATAAGTAAAGAGCCCGAGCCTTTCGTTGGTGACTTCCTTGTGTGGGATGCATCGAAGCCATACTTTTCATTGGGGACGCTGTGAACAATGGTGGCAAGTTGATAGGTATCAATGTGAGGTGTTATCCAAGTCTTGGATGAGATTCACAGTTTCGAATGATATTTCTATTGTTAATAAATTTCCTGAGGTATACCCCGAAGAACTTCCTAGCCTACCCCTCAGAGCGTGAAATCGAATTTTGTATCGACCTTGAACCCGATACAAAACCCTCAAATATTTCTTCACCCAGAACGAACGTAACATGCGCCAAAGACGTTGCCTCGAGCTGTTGAAAGATTACAATCATACCATTCAATACCATCCTAGAAAAGTGAACGTGGTAGTTGACGCGTTGAGTAGAAGATCGTATACAGTTACGAGTGTGACGTTGTTAAACACAAAGACCCATTTCGTATAACTTACAAATGATGGAGATAGAGTTAAAGACTCTAGGGACCCACGTGATGCTGTTAAATATACGAGTAGGGTCGACTTTAATCGATAAAGTTAAAGCCGCTCAAGCTATACACCCAGAGCTGATAAATATGAAGAAGAAAGTACAAGAATGTGTTATTCCAGAAGTAAGAGTTGATGAAGAGAGGAAATCTCAACCCTCGATTTAATTGGTCCATTTGAAATCCTTGATCGAGTAGGAACTGTAGCCTATAGACTCGCCTTACCGCCAAGTATGTCTCGTGTTCATTACGTTTTTCAAATATCTATGTTACGTAAATATGTGGAAGACCCGAACCACATTATTGAATTAGAACTAGACAAGATAGCGAAAGATTTAACGTATGAAGAGGTACCTATTAAACACTTGGATAAGAAGGAACATATTCTACGCTCCAAGGTTATACCTCAAGTCAAAGTTTTAAGGGGAAACCACGATGTTGAGGAAATGACCTGGGAGTTAGAATCTGAAAGGAAATCAAGGTATCCTCACCTTTTCGACATACTAGGTACGTACAACAATTTCGAGGATGAAATTTCATAAGAAAGGGAGGTTGTAAGACCCCAACTTTTATGAATAAAGATTTAATTTTCTCTAAATATCATTTTGAATATTATGGTGTGGATTTGATATAATGTTATAGTTATGGATAAGGTTTTCAAACCCGGACCAAACCACCAGTCGAATTGAAAAAAATCGGACCCGGTTCACTCAACGGTCCGGTTTGGACCACTAAACCACTTCTGCTCAAAAACCGTTCAGAACCGGTGAACTGGCGGTTGAACCAGTTGACCTAGTGAACCAATGGATCGGTTCACTTGGTTTAACAGTTCTCTCCTTAAAGATTAAAAAAAAAAATATTCTGGATTTTATTTTATTTTAGTAATTTAGTTGAGACTTTGTTTGGTATTTTACATATTTTTGCATTCATTTAATCAAACACTTGAACTTGTGGGTGAATTTCGGAATTTGAATGTATCTTAGAGATGTTTAGTTTTTTTTTTGTAGATAAATTGATTAATTTTACATATTTACTAAATATTATATACAATATATAATAATAATTAATATAATTAATTATTTATTATTTATTACATATTAATGACGCCACTGGGTCAATAACGGTCTGACCACTAGTTGGACCAGTGACCCATCCACCCAATAACTTTTTCGGTTCGATGACCGATCCAGGTTTAAAAACCTTGGTTATAGGTAATATTTATAAATTTTGTAAAGTAAGCAAGTTGTTATAAAATATTTGATTGGTCGGGGAATATTCGTTTTAACAGGGAATATTCGTACGACGGCACAATCATTGGTGGACCCCATAATAGAATTATTGTCGGAGTTAGAAAACGACATAAATATCTTTTTATAAAAATAACGGCGAGAGTTTTACCGTTAACTGTTGAAATACCCGGTGATAAAAGTACAGTAATACGCGTGGTTGCATAGTAGCACATGGTATTGTACAATATTTTTAATTATTGATGCTTACGTGAGACGTCACTCAGTTTTATTCAATTATTACCACAGTAAATGATGCATAGTATCTCACGTTATTGATTCAATTATTGTCACAATATTTTATATTATTAAATCAATAATTGAGATGACAAAGTTATTCATATTATTATTTGCATTACTGAAAATGTCTAGAAAGTTCTGTCAATGAAAGGGGATTGGTCACCTAATTGCGCGCCAATAGAGAGACATCATTATCGAAAAGTCCCCTCTTTCCTGGGAATGATCTGGTTGTTAATATTATGAGTTATAATATTAATGATGAATATTATTAAAAATATATTTTGTGAAGCCAAGTGAATAGAATTAAATAAAGGGGATTTTTATGAAGTATTTGTTATAATTTGGCTTATATTATGGACTCCCACTTATCCATTTTTCAAAATAGTCAGTAAAAAATTATCTCAATTTTGTTTTATTATATATATATATATTATAAGTTTTTTTTATTAGATTATAAATAGAATATATTATATTTTATTTAAAGTTTTTGTTTTATTAGAATATTTTATTGCACATTAATGAATAGTGAAAATCAAATTATCAGACGAATTCTTCTCCCGTGAACTATTGCTGTTGATCCGTGATTTTATTTTCTAAATAGTATCATTTCATTCTCCTATAAATATGATGCTTAGTTTAGAATGAAAATCACATCAGAATCAGAGAATTCTTCTTCTATAATATTGAGCGTATTTCTTTAAAGTTGAAGGAAGCTTTGAGTGTATAAAACAGTGCAAGTTTTCTTCAAAAATATCCCCGCCCTACCAGACAGAAGTACTTTCCTTTTAAGGTAAGGGGTATTATTTATTTCCTATTCCCTTACGATATTATTTTCGTATTTGTAAGGAATTTTATTTTCGTTCAGTATTCGTAAGGAATTTTTTTTCATTCAATATTCGTAAGAGATATTGTCTTCGTTTGATATTCGTAAGGAATATTATTTTTGTTCAATATTCGTAAGAAATAATATTTTCTTCCATACTTTGTAGTATGTAAGTAATATTATTTCGTTTCAGATTTCGAATTCTACACTCATTTTGTAAAAGTATTTCTTCTATACTCCGTGAAATTAGTAGAATATCCTTGAAATTTGCACTTCATCTAGTATCTTTTCACGAAAATATTATTCTGAACATTCTTGATAATTTTTAATCTTTTCATGTCGATGTACTATTCACGGGATACTATTCACAAAGTACTATTCACGGGGTACTATTCACTCGGGGTACTATTCATGACAAAAATTGATTTATTTTCTATCTAAATTATTTTCGATACAATAGTATTCTTGAATTTTACTCCACAAAGCAGTATCATGTTGATAATTTGGACATTTTTAAACTTTGGATAAATTAAAAATCTTTAATATTTATACTTGATTGATGCTTACATCATTGTCATCATCATCATGCTTATATTGTGATAAAAGTCATCTTTGGGCCATAGTGTATAGATGGACTGTTGATTGGTATGATTATGACCAGGGATTATTCGGTATAATCATAACCTGTAATGTTACAAATGATGTGGTAAATGTCCTCATTAACCCGTAGTGCATTGATGGACAGTTATTGGCATGATCATGACCATTGGTGATAACACGAATATCCTTTGTAACATTCCAGAATTTTAAATGTAATATTAAATATTTATTGATTTATATAAATATTTAATGGATGTGATTATCGTTGAATAAATATTTGTTCAATTGATTTAATTTTTTTTGTTCAATTGATTTAATTTTGTTTAGTTAATTATTTATTTAATAAATAATTGATGAATTAAGAAAATGATTATTATATTAATATTTCAATTTAAATGATTAATTATTTATATTGTGTTACATGATTAAAGGATTTATTTAATTAATTGTGATTTACATTAATTAAAATAAATATGAGAGCTTGATTAAATATAGTGTGACAAATAACTATATTGTAAGGAGTTATTAAAATAAATTAAGTAGTTTTAATTTAGTTTTAACAAACAAGGCTTAATATATTAATTATTTAATATTTAAAGGGTTTGCCAAACAAGCTAGCCTTACGGCTTTTGGAATTTCAAGATTTTTAAAATAAATAAATAAATAAAATAATAAATATAATATAATTATAATATATACATTGGTTTATAATTGTTATTCTATTAAATTTGGCGTATTAAGGATTAACAGTTTTAGTTTTCCATTATAACTATCAGTTGTTTTAGTTTTACGCATCTTAGTTGCTGAGAAAAGCGAGAAGAACTTGAGAGAGAATTTGAGAAGAGTCTAGGAAATTTTAACGTCAATTCCAGTGTGTTTAACAAGAATTTTTGTTAAGCAACAAAAGGTATGTTCATAATTGTGATAATATACATGTATATGGGTTTTACGGCAAAAATTACATGTTCAGTGAATTTCATCTCTTCGAATTATTGCTAGATAATTGAATAATTGTGGTTACATGCTTATGATGCTAGAATTTTTGTCGAATAAGATAATTTCATGCTAATTTCGGTTTACAGTAGAAGAAAATTTTGACAGTGTATGTTTATATGTATTTTTCATATGTTCATGAAAAGTATCAATTCTAGTGGCTAATTAGTATGTGAAATTGTAAATTGAAGTTTGTTTATGCTAGTTTGTTGAGATATGAGCATAACGTAATTAGAATAAGATGATTTGGCCAACTAATGAATTCACAGTGATGATTTCTAGGATGAATGTCAAGAAAATGGAGTTTTTATGAAAAACATGAATTTTGAGAAATTAAAATAGCTTTAGTTAGTGTTAAATTATTCTAATTGGTTGTAAATGTGAGCAATCATGTTTATGATAGTTGTATATTTATTTTACGTGTTGATATTACTGTCTATTGGGTGAAATTTGTGTTTATTGGGCTAAAGTCGGCTATTGTTCATGCCGTGTCTGCGTCTGTCAACGAACAAGTAGCAATTGCTTTGTGCAATAAGGCGTAAAAGCTGGCGTAAATGCTACGGTCCTCAAGCCTTTGTATGGCACAGCTGCGCCATACCCTGGTTTGAGATTCGACTTCCGCTATTACATACAGACTTGGGGAAACATCTAGCATGGTGCGAAATTATGTTAGCATGTTAAATGTGTAATGTTAAGGTTAACATAACATAGTGAATTGTGGTTAGTAAGATCAAAGTTGCAAAAATGATTAGTAAATCAAAAACACGTTATGTGATAACTTAGTTTATACAATGAACGTTAGTTAAGTGTTATGATGATTAACACTTGAGAATTCTGAAATGTAAATGGTGGTATAAGACTTGTTCTAAAATAACAAGTTTAGTTAGTAATGTGTTTTATATTGAAAAGTGAATATTAGTATGTCTAATAGATGTTGTGGTTTTAATACTGTGTATAAGTGAACGTGAGTTTTAATATTTTAGCTTACGCTCGAGGCAAGTTTTCTAACTCTACACTTTCGTTGAGTTAATTCTATTGTTATATTGTATAACTTCATGCTTTGGATTGAGCAAGCTTCATATCTTAACTGTTATTGAATAAATCAATTGTTCCTAAAATTCATTCGAGCAAACTCTAACTCTAATGTTATTGGAAATTCTTATAGATTGATTCATTCTAACTTGTTACAAGTTAAGCAAGTTTCTTAAGTTCGATTATTGTATAATGAACGTAGTTTTGAACTCTCGTCTCTATTATTGAACTGTTTAATTCCTTGTATGAGTTAATACATTGTTGGGCAAGTATTTAGTTTCTAGCTTGCTATCAGTTAAATGTACATTCAGAAATATTATCCTAATGTTATAAGACTCAAACCTTAGCTTATTTTACTATTCAAACAAAGGTTAACCATTTTATTCATTCTATTGAATACTTATGCTCTATAGTTATTTCAAGCATGAGTTAGATATGTAGAATCAGTTCATTTATGATTCTCAAATGTTCTAAGTTATGTTGTTATTAAACAACTGTTGTATTATCAAGCATTGTTGATTCAACTAGTTCCCTAGTTGATGATCATTAAACTTCAATTACCCTTGAAAGCTTATCCAAACCAAACTTTCTTTGGTGCGGACTTGTACTCTAAATACTGAGATGAACAACCGTATGTTTAGGAATTTACGCTTAGCGTTGAAATAGTTGTGCACAATACATTGTATGAAGGATTGATCCCCCTAAGTACGTGGAGTCCTTATAGTCATATAACTGTTAAAGTTAAAGTTGAAAGATTACTTATAACTGTGGACATGGTTCATGGTCATTTGACCCTCAGTAGTATATTTAAGAATGTTAATAGAACATATCATTCAGTTTTATTGAGCCTATGAGTTGGCAAGTATTGAAATGTTCATAGAACATATTATTCAGTTCTATTGAGCCTATTATTTGGCAAATGTTGTAAAGATATTTATTTTTATCTCAAGTGAGCTTTGTTTGCTCAGTCTTGCATATTTATACACTTATTACAGTTATGGTTGAGAAGGTAGATAAACCTACAACTAGCAAAGGAAAGGAAAAAATGTACAAGTGATGAAAACTTGTAATTATGCATTATCGTTATGATGATAGACTTGTAATAATGATGTGATGTAATAATTTTATTTTCGCACTTGAATGATTGTATTAAAGGTTAGAGAACCTGGGAGATAATGTTTTATTAATGTAATCATGTATGGGCAGGTTTTTATTATTCAATTTATTATGATTGGGTAGTTAGATATGAATGTTTTGATTACGTGAACACCAAATCTTGAAGTAATGAAGTACCGGGATTTGGGGGTGTCACAACTTGGTATCAAAGCTTTAGGTTATGAACCTTAGGTGGGGGAAAGCCTTAGGAAGTAACCTTTGAAAAGATAGTGGTGATTAACTCTGATCGAGTTTTAAGGAAGAAATAATAAAACACTTATGTGATTATGTGTTTATACTTATGTGCTCGTGAGTGTCAAGTAGTAATGATTAATAATTAAAACTTAAAATTTTGTTGTCAGGATGACTAATATCGGAGAATCCAGTTAGGCTAGGGAGGATAGACCTCAGATGCCTATAGAGGAGGAGCCTCGTAACATTCAGTTTACTTGGGAACAACTACTGCCCCGGGAGTCAGCCACGTTGGTCACAGTGGTTGAAGATGAGGATGATGATGTGGAGACGGATGAGGAGGATCCCATTGAGTTGCCACAAGAGGATGAGGATGACGAGGACGAGGAGGCAGAGACTCCACTAACCTCGATAGATGCTCGAATGTACGATGAAGTCTACGATCATAACGTGAAACTTTAGGATACAGTCGAAGAATTGCAAGAGATAGTAGCTGAACAACAGACTGCAATGACATAGAAAGATGATGAGATCCAAGATCGTGAGGAACGACTGAAGGAGAGAAAGAACAACTGATCGAGGAGGTCGCTGAATTGAAGAATAAGCTAAGGGAAGAAGCTACGAAGAGGGCAAGAGCCGAGGACGCATATGAGGAGATGTTTCAACGAGCTGGGATAACAGTGAAAGACGCACAGGCAAAGAGAATGAAGATGGAAGAGATGAATAAAGTATTCAACACCGTGGTTAATCGAGCTCAAGATCGGGTCATGGGTTATCCAATTCAGTTTGAGACGCTGCCATCGTATATATTAGATCGCAGAACAATGTTTCGGATTATAGAGGAAGAACGTAGTAAGGCTAAGCAGTATCTTAGTAGAACATCGTAGTTGTTATGCGATTAATAAATGTTAAATAAATTGTAAATCCCAAGTGTTATGTAACCTATGGGATATGACGATGATGTTGTCCAGAAACTTTTGTAGTTTAGGAAAGTAATGTAAATGGCAGTGATGCTATTGTTTTATGTTTTTAAAGAGGTTATGAATAAATAAAAGTTGTTATTTTATTCAAAGTGTTACGTGATTATGTGGTTATTTCTTTTGCGGAGGCAAGTTAAGTAAAAATTACTTAAAAGAGTTGAATAATAACCTAATGAGTGTATTTTTAAATAGAAAATGCCTCCCAGATGTCACCCACCACGACAGAGAACCACCGAAGGAACCAACAATAACGACAATGTTGATGCTAACCCAGTTCAACAATTAGTGACGTTACTGATAGGAGCGTTGCAGAATCATCCACAGAACCAAGGAACAACATTTAAGGAGTTCAAGGCGGTTGGACCACCTGAATTTCGAGGGTCAGTGAATCCAGTCGAGGCACAGACTTGGATTATGGAGATAGAAAAGGTGTTCGATGTTGCTAGGGTAGGAGATGACCAAAAGACTTCTTTCACAACATTCATGTTGAAAGCGGAAGCTAGTTATTGGTGGCAGGCCAATAAAACTCGAGAAGGACCAGGGATGATGAACTGGGATAGGTTTAAGGAGATATTCTTCGAGACCTATTTTCCCGAGAGTTCGAAGGGTCAGCTGGAAGTGCAATTTCTGGAACTGAAGCAGGGAACGATGATGGTATCCGAGTATGCCACTAAATTCAAGGAGCTGGCGAGGTTTGCGCCTTATCAAGTCAGCACGGACGAACGCAAGGCGAAGAGATTTGAACAGGGATTGAAGCCCTGGTTGTATAGTAGGGTTTCCCTATTTCAATTGAAGACTTTTACAGCAGTAATAGAGAAAGCAATACTCGCTGAAGGTGGAGGCAAGGCAGTGACAAAGTTCAATCAGGAACAGAAGAAGAAGAAGAACGAAGTGGAAATCAAGAATGGAGGTGGTAGTGGTGGAAACAACAACAACATCTTGAAGAGGAAGTGTAATGGAAATATGGGTGCTGGAAACCAACAGGGTAACCAGTAAAACAAGAAGTTTGAAGCATGTGCTACATGCGGGAAGCTTCACAAGGGTGCGTGCTTGATGGAGAAATGAGTGTGCTTCAATTGTGGTCAGGAGGGTCATATAGCCCCAAATTGCACTCAACCTAAGAAGAACGTGTGGTTCACGTGCGGATCTAAGGATCATTTTGCTCGTGAATGCCCTAAGAAGAAGGATGGAGTGACAACCAGAAGCAATGGAGGTAACAATGGAGGTACAACATCAAACAAACCCACAGCTAGAACCTTCAATATGACTGTGCAAGATGATGTGCAATTAAAAGACGTGGTGTCAGGTATTATCCCAATAAATGATATTGATGCTTATGTATTATTTGATTCGGGTGCTACTTGCTCGTTTATCTCTGATGAATTTGCTAAGAGGTTAGAATTGCCTAGAGAAGAACTGAATTTCCCTTTGAAAATAGAAATTGCGAATAAAGAGTTAATCCCTGTTAGATTCGTATACAAGAACTGTAGGGTGAACATTAAGGAGAATATCTTGATGGTAGATTTGATTCCGATTAGATTGAGAGAGTTTGATGTTATTTTGGGAATGGATTGGTTGTTCAAATATGGAGCAGTAATTGATTGCCAAAAGAAGTGTGTAAACCTTATGACCCCGTCAAAGGTAGTATTTTATGGTAGCAAGTCGCCTAGACAAATGAAATGTCTGACGATTATGCATGTAACTTCCCGAAATCCGGTCTATCTTCACACCCGAATTCCGTACGTCACGAGTACATCATTCATCCAACATACATCATTACATACTAAAATATAACGACAAATAATAATAAATACATTATTCATTTCATCTTACAAGAGTGACTTTTATCCGCCACCAAGGATACATAATAGTTCATTAAACTAGTCTACAATTCAATTTCTTATTTCTACATTACAAGTCTTCACTTGATCTTCTCGCTCCTTCACATTTTGAATGACAAATCGTCCAGATACCGTCAACTTGATCTTTACGAGATCCTTAAGTTCTGCTAACCTTGTTTTCTGCAAATTGTTTTTCATTTAAAGCAAGTGTGAGCATTCAATTGCCCAACAAGTCATAACAGTTGAACAAACAACTTCAGAATTAAAACATTTCTTTAGAACTTCTATAACCGAACAAAGGTTATAAAACAGCTTGAATAATAGGAATAGTCTTAATTCCTATCATCTTAAAACATTAGTCATTTTTACTTTGAAATACTTTCATTCTTCTACCTTTTTCATACACATCCTATGTGACGCCCCCAAAATTAGGTATACATCACCCATCTTGAGTTGCCAGATACATGGTACAGAATTCAAATACAACTTAATAATACAACTGTCGTGTACAATACGACAAAACATAAACTGTGAGTTTGAATACAAATATTGTCTACTAGAGATTATACAAACTCAAAAGGAGTCCTCATTAAATTTATTTTCACACTATTTCACAGAATAGTGAGGACTACTAATGCACCATCTAGGACCATCACTCTGTTCCCCGACTAGTCCCAGCTACGTTCTCATTTCCTGAAGAGAAAAGTGAAAGAAAGGGTGAGCTCAACTAGCCCAGTAAGAAATATTATAACTAAGATAATGCAGAATAATTTATCGTTAGCCTTCAACAATGTTAAATTGATAAAATATAATAAATATCAAGTTTAACTGCAGCGGAACAAGCAATCCATTAGAAGAGTCAAGTAAGGAATAAAATCTACTATCTTCTATGATTTAAAAGGTTTTTCATCACTTTTATCGCTGGGACTCAGCTTAATAAATAATTCACATCATCGAATCACCCCTGCACTGCGGCCAAGGATATTCTTTAGTATCACGACCACAAATTATCCATGCACTACGGGCCAAGGACATTCGTGTATTCATTAATAGTCATGATCATGCCAACAACTGTCCATCAATGCACTACGGGCCAATGAGGACTTTTATCACATCATTTGTAACATTACGGTCATGATTACACCGAATAATCCCTAGTCATAATCATACCAAGTCCATCTATGCACTTTGTGCCACGAGATGACTTTCAACAACAAAATATAAACATGAGGATGATGACAATGATATAAGAATTCAATAAAAAGAGTTCAAGAATTAATTTATATAGGAACTGATAACGTCCAAATTGTCAACATGATACTGCTTTGTAGAGTAAAATTCAAGAATGCTTAGAAGAATATTTCCATGAAAAGATACTGGATGAAGCGCAAATATCAAGGATATTCCACTAATTTCATGGGTATAGAAGTCAAAGTTATAACCAACTGAGTATATTAAAGAATGGAATAACAAAAGAAATCACCATGCATGCGATAATCCTTACAAAGCAAAAGTTATTCCAATGTAATAATAAAGGATGGAACCAGTCCGTGTAAACGCACGCATGTGATATTCGACGAGAATAATAAATAATGGAACCGTGTCCGGCGTAAACGCATGCATGTGGATATCCCAATCGAATAATAAATAATGGAACTGTGTCCCGGCAGAACGCTTACAGATAGGATATTACGACGTAATAATAAATAATGGAACTGTGTTGGCTACAGAAACGCACGCATGTGATATTAAGCGTAATAATAAAGAATGAAATATTAGAAGAATGTCACCATGTATAGGGTAGCTGGCGTATCTGAGTTATTCCAACAGAATAATAAATAATGGAATAACAGAAGTTCTCTTTATGAGTACAACAAATAACATTCCTTACCGTTAAAGAAACTTAATATAAGAGTAGGGAAGTAGCAAAATACTTTTCTATAGGTTCTCTTATAATTCTCTCTAGAGTTTCAGTGAATTCGTAAGAAATAATGAAGGAATGAGCTTCTATTTATAGGAAAATGGAATGAATAGTAACTAATTCATGAACGGTCCAGATTGATTTATTATTAAACGGACGATCCAGATTGGTTTACTATTAAAACTAAAACAACGGTCCATACTGATTTACTATTAAAACTTTGAACCACCGATCCATATTGATTTACTATTAAAACTCCACCAGCGGTCCATATTGACTTACTATTATATCTTCAACCAACGGTCTGAAAAATTAGCACATCTCCTCATGGAATAATATTGTACCCAAATACCCGAATGCACAATACTAGAGTGAATAGTAATTGGATGAATAGTAACTCGTGAATAGTAACTCATGAATAGTAACTCATGAATAGTAACTCATGAATAGTAACTTGTGAATAGTAACTCATGAATAGTAACTCATGAATAGTACTCCGACACGAAAAGTGTCCCAAATACCCAATTGAACAATATATCCTCCAGACATCAATTATACTAACACAAATAAGTCCAACATAATGGAACTATAAAATTCATCTTTAATCAACACGAACTTATTCATCATTAATATTATAATTCAAAATATTTAACAAACAGGTCGTTCCCAGGAAAGAGGGGGCTTTCCGATAAGGATTTCTCCTTATTGGCGCGCAATTAGGTGACCAAACCTCTCCTTGACAGAACTTCTAGACATTGTCAATATTGCAAATAATAATATGAATAACTTTGCCGTCTCAATTATTGATTTAATAATATATCATATAATACAGATGATACTGTAACAATAATTGAATCAATAATATGAGAAATATGATGCAACAATTACTGTAGCAATAATTGAGTATAGCTGAGTGACTTCTCACGTAAGCATCAATAATCAATACAGTAAAGCTCTTTATGCAACTCACGCAGACATCGTGACGCTTACTAACGGGTAGTTCAACAGTTTTAATGGTAACACCTCCGTCGTTATTTTTATAAAGTATTTTTGTCATTTTCTCAATCCGACAATAATTCTGTTATGGGGTCCACCAATGATTGTGCCGTTGTACGAATATTCCCTGTTAAAATGAATATTCCCCGACCAATCGAATATTATATAACAACTTACGTACTTTTGCAAAATTTATAAATATTACCCACAGCTATAACATTATATCAAATCAATACCATAATATTCAAAAATATAATTAAAAAAAATTATTCTTTATTCATAAAAGTTGGGGTCTTACATCCTATCTGGCTAGAATCATTAGCACAGACTTAACAATAACGGTTCATGTATAAACAGAACATACTTGTATTGAACAGCTCAATCACAGAACAATGCATATCATAGAAACACTGAAGCCCTGGCTGTACAGTAGGGTCTCCTTGTTCCAATTGAAGACATTTGCAGCGGTGATGGAGAAAGCAGTACTCGCTGAAGGTGGAGGCGAGGCAGTGACAAAGTTCAACCAGGAACAAAAGAAAAAGAAGAATGAGAATGAGATTAAGAATGGAGGTGGTAATAGTGGAAACAACAACAACAACAACAACAACAACAACAACAACGACATGAAGAGGAAGTGGAATGGGAACGTGGGTGCTGGAAACCAGCAGGGTAACCAGCAAAACAAAAAGTTTGAAGCATGTGCGATATGCGGGAAATTCTATAAGGGTGCGTGCTTGATAGGGAAGCGAGTATGCTACAATTGTGGCCAGGAGGGTCACATCGCCCCAAATTACACTCAATCGAAGAAGAATGTATGCTTCACGTGCGGATCCAAGGATCACATTGCTCGTGAATGCCCTAAGAAGAGGGAAGGAGTGACAACCAGAAGCAATGGAGGTAACAATGGAGGTACATGGGCCATTGCAGGACCTGCAGCATCAAATAAACCCACAGCTAGAACCTTCAACATGGTATGCAAGATCTTTGTGCAATCAAAAGATGTAGTGTCAGGTATTATCCCAATCAATGATATAAATGCTTATGTATTATTCGATTCGGGTGCTACTTGTTCGTTTATATCTGATGAATTTGCTAAGAGGTTAGAATTGCCTAGAGAAGAATTGAATTTTCCTTTGAACATAGAAATTGAGAATAAGGAAGTAATCCCTGTTAGATTCGTATACAAGAACTTTAGGGTGAACATTAAGGAGAATATCTTGTTGGTAGATTTGATTCCGATTAGAATCGGGGAGTTTGATGTAATTTTGGGAATGGATTGGTACATTCAAATATGGAGCAAGATGTCGATTGTCACAAGAAGTGTGTAAACCTTATGACTCAAGTCAAAGGTAGTATTTTATGGTAAAGCAAGTCGCCTAGACAAATGAAATGTCATTTGACTATGCAAAGCCAAGAAGTTGTTGAGTCAAGGTTGTGTGGGCTATTTAGCTTACATAGTCGATACTCAAAAGAAGGGTTTGAAATTAGAAGAAATACCGATAGTGAGAGAATTCGAAGACGTGTTTCCAGAAGATTTGTCAGGGCTTCCGCCTGACAGAGAAATTGAGTTCGTGATCGACTTAGCTGTGACGCCCCCAAAATAGGTATAAATCACCCATTCTGAGTTTTCAATACATGGTACAGAAACAACTACAACTTTATTATTACGACAGTAAAACTGTGAGTTTGAATACAAATATTATCTTCTAGACAATATCTATACTCAAATAAATCCTCATCACATTTATTGGTACATTATTTTACAAAAATGGTGAGGACTACTAAACAACTCTCTCTAGAACCTTCATTCCATAACCCGACTCGTACTCGCTATATTCTCGCCTCCTGAAAAGAAAAATGGAACAAAAAGGAAAAAGGGTGAGCTCAACTAGCCCAGTAAAGAATATTATAACTAAGATAATATACAATAAATTATCGTTAGTCTTCAACAGGGAAAAATCTAATAGAATACAATAGACAACAAGTTTTAAATCAATATTCGTAGCGAAAATAATAATTCATTAGAAGAGTTAAGTAGAGAATGCAAACTACTATCTTCTATGTATGAATTTAAAAGTTCATTGTCTATCTTTTATCCCTGTAACATCAATCAATATATATCCGAATCAAATATTCATCTTTGCACTACTGCATCAAAGATATTCATGGGTTGGTCATGTTCATCTAAACACTGCTCATCTTTGCTCACGGGCCAAAGATATTCATCGAAATCATTCATCTTTGCACTACAAAAGCCAAAGATATTCAATAATATCATCATTTAAGACCGAGGATGATGAAAAATATTTTAAAGAAACGAATCCAAAGGTGAAACAAAATGACAAGGATTAAGGATTAAGGATTCAGTACTTTTGTTTTATCCATGTCCAACAATACCTCAAAAATAATCATAGTGGTGTAAAATTCAAGAATGATCAAAACATGGATACAATCAAAGCTAGTATCCACAATAGATATTTTAGACGAAAAGAAAAAATTTTCATTTTTCATGATGAATAGTGCCATATTAAGTGAATAAGATCAGTACACGTGAATAAAGGTCAGATACGTGAATAAGTAACCCCAACACTAAAAGTTCCAAATTTGATAAAACTTCAGATCAATATTTCAAAGATAATGATATTGAAGAAATAATATCATTACGAAACAAAATAATATCCCTTACCTCAAAAGATCAGTACTTCTAGCTGAAACACCGGATATAGGTTATGACTTGAACTTGCACCATATAGCAATACTCAAAATATACTCAAAATACTCACAAGAATACGCTCGATAATATAGAGAGAGAAAACTTCAATTTCTGGTGTGATTTTCAATTCTAACCTAAGCACCCTATTTATAGGAAAATGCTTAGAACACCAAAGTAGAAAATTTAATATAATATTAATATATATATCAAAATTTCCTACGCACCTCTTGACCATCTGATTTCAGCCACCAAGCACATGTTAATGATGTCCCCAAACATTCCAAAAATGTTTTCCTAATTTAAAATAATTTAAACTTCCAAAAATCAATTATTTCGGAGCTTCGAAAATTCAATAATTCACAATAAATAGCCCTTTTGTCAGAAAATTCAAATCTCGCGTGTTTTTATAGGAAATTTAATTCTCTACAACTTTGCAGAAGAAAGGTTTTCCAAATTCCAAACAAAAATTAATCGAAATCCATAAACGGGCGATTTTACAGGCTATAATCAAATTTCAGTCAAGAAATGGGGTCCACCGACATGTTTAACATGTTTTAAACATTTATTGCAACAAAAATACTCTTTCTCCTCATATACTCATATATCACACATTCATTGTAAAAATATCACCATTATTATATTATTAAAAATATAATAATATATTTAAATGAATTATTTTATCAGAAAAAGATAAAATTTTAATTTTCAACAATTGTCACATTAAAAATTTTCTCCATCTATATCCACATAAAATCAATATTTTCCTCATCATATAAATCAATAATTAATTATTCACGAATAATATTACGTAATCACAATCATCGACAACCAAGCGGTCCTCAGAAAGAGGGGCTTTCAATAAGAATTTCTCCTTCCGGGCGCGCAATTAGGTGACCAAACCTCTCCTTAGATGTAGAACTTTCTAGACATTGCCAATAATGTTATCCAATAATATTATTAGGAGATAATATGAATTATTGCTTCGATAATAAAAATAATCACAGTAGTGACAATTATGAAACAACAAAGAATATAAAATATCAACACAACAATTATTGAATCAATAAAATAAAATATCGTAAAAGTAATTATCGTAATAATTATTGAGTAGTGTCTTCACGTAAGAATCAATAATTGGTACAATACCGTATGCTACTATGTTTTAACCACCAGAATATTTTAATAAAGATTAATCTGTGAATAACTACACCGTTATTTTTAAACAACTTATTCTTGTCGCTTTTCCTCCAATCGCTTTCTAGTTATGGGGGCCCACATATGGGCTGCTTTGTCGCACTAATTTTCCCGATGAAGCATTTAATATTCCACGACCAAACGAATATTCCCCGACAATAATGAATATTTTATAACCACTTGCTTATTTTGAAATATTTACGTATTTTACCCATAACTATCCATATTAATCAAATCAACCCTTACTATTTCAAAATAATAAATAGAGAAAATTAAATTTTATTAATAATAAGTTGGGGTCTTACAACCTCCCCTCCTTATGAAATTTCGTCCTCGAAATTGACGTACGTACCTGGTGTTTCGAAAAGTTGAGGATACCTCGCTTTCATTTCCGTTTCCAATTCGCAGGTCATTTCCTCTATAGCATGGTTCCTCCACAAAACTTTAACTTGTGGTATGACCTTTGTGCGTAGGACATGCTCCTTCCTATCCAAAATCTTGATAGGTACCTCTTCGTACGTTAAGTCTTCGGCTATCTCGTCCGGTTCTAACTCTATAACGTGGTTGGGTCTTTCACATATTTCTTTAAGTACGATATGTGAAACACATTATGAACACGAGACATACTTTGAGGTAACGCGAGTCAAAGGCTACATTTCCTACTCGATCAAGAATTTGAAATGGACCAATAAATCGTGGATTGAGCTTTCCTCTCTTCCCAAATCTTGTAACTCCCTTCCATGGAGCAACTCGCAACAATACATGATCCCCTATACTAAATTCCACGTCCTTTCGATGAAGATCCGCATAACTCTTTTGTCGATCTTATGCCGCTTTGTATACGCTGTCGAATAATTTGGATCTTTTCAGTAGTCATACGCATTAACTTTCGGGTCCCAACAATGTTGCTTCACCCACCTCATCCCAACATATTGAGAGAGCGACACTTTCGTCCATATAATGCTTCAAATGGAGCCACACCTATACTTGCTCGATAAGCTCGTTGTTGTTGTAGGAGAATTCCACCAATGGTAAATACTTATCCCAACTACCCTTGAAGTCTCAGGACCACGAGTCTTAATAGATCTTCAAGAGTTTGAATAGTCCTCTCGATTGTCCTTCCGTTTGAGGATGGTATGTCGAACTAAATCGTAAACTGCGCCCATAGCTTTTTTTGTAAGGTGACCCAAAATCTTGAAGTGAATCTTGGGTCACAATCAAACTATGGATACCTTGGCATGCCATGCAACCTCACAATCTCATTTACATATATACTAGCAAGACGCTCAAGGAATAAGTCTCCGTGACGCTAAAGAAATGAGCAAACTTGGTTAATCTATCAACAAATAGCATTGATGCCTTGAGAAACCGTAGGAAGACCCGTAACGAAATCTATGGTAATGTGTTCCCACTTCCATTTCAGAATCTCAAGTGGTTGCAACGGACCCTTAGGTACTAGAAGCTCCACCTTTACACGTTGACAAGTTAAACATGTTGAGATAAACTTTGCAATCTCTCTCTTCATATTGTTCCACCAAAATGTATGTCGAAGATCACGATACATTTTGGTACTTCCAGGATGGATTGCAAATGGTGTATTGTGTGCCTCCATCATAATCTTGTACTTCAAATCAGAGTCATTAGGGACACAAAGTTTGGAGTGGACTCAAGTATTCCTTCTTCATCAATTCTCGCCCTTAATAGCACCTTCTTTGTACTTTCTTTCTTCATACGATCACCCTGCCTGTGGCTTAAGTAACCTTAACTTTTTCTATTAAAGTTGGCTCTACACGTATACTTGACATCATCGCACTCATTCATGCATATGATCTTCTACTCAACGCGTCAGCTACCACGTTCGCTTTTCAAGGATGGTATTGAATAGTGTGGTCGTAGTCTTTCAATAGCTTGAGCCAACATCGCTTCCGCATGTTAAGTTCTTTTTTAGTGAAGAAATATTTAAGGTTTTCATGGTCTGAATATATCTCCACTTTCTCCCCATATAGATAGTGCCTCCAGATCTTTAGCGAAACGAAAAAACATCCGCTAACTCTAGATCATGAGTAGGATAATTCCTCTCATATTCTTTAAGTTGTCGTGAGGCATAGGCTATGACTTTCCCACGTTGCATGAGAACACATCCAACCCTTTTGCACGAAGCATCGTAGATAACAAATCCATCCGCATTCAGATGGTATTGTTAGAAACAGCTTAGAAATAAGTCTCCTCTTAAGCTCTTGGAAACTCTTCTCGCATTCTTCACTCCAAATGAATTTTGTATCCTTCCGAGTTAGCTGGGTTAATGGAGTAGCGATTCGAGAAAACCCTTCCATGAATCTCCGATAATAACCAGCTAAGCCCAAAAACTACGTACTTGATCCGACTTTTGTTGTTCTAACTTTGTATTGCTTCAATCTTCGCCAGATCAACAGATACTCCATGTTTCGACACCACATGCCCAAGGAATGCTACTTCCTCAAGCCAGAACTCGCATTTCTTTAACTTGGCATATAACTTGTTTTCACGAAGCCTTTGGAGTACCAACTTCAAATGGTGCTCATGATCTTTACGACTTTTGGAATATATGAGGATGTCATCAATAAAGACAACAACAAACTGATCCAAATATTCCTTGAATACTCGGTTCATCATATCCATGAAAGCCGCAGGAGCATTAGTCAATCCGAAAGACATGACTAAGAATTCATAATGCCCGTCGAAGTTCTTACGGGCGTCTTTGAATATCCTCGCCTAATCTTTGGTGATGATATCCGTAATCTAAGATCGATCTTTGAAAAGAATTGTTGTAATAACCGTGAATCTTAAGTCACCATGTATGTATGTACAATTTTTTTTAAACTTTGTATTATATATGGATACATACATTTATGGATTTCATTAAAAATGAAAGCCTTGTGACCTAATTATACATTAGGTAAGGATATTAAATAACCTAAGGGTTATGGTAATACGAAAAAAGTTAGTATTTTATACGTATACTAACTTAAGTGGGTAAACTTAGTATTTCAAGTGACTAATAATTTTAAACCTAATTCTTGTAAATCTAATTAGGTTATGAGATAAAATCATATGTATAAGTAATTAAACTTCATATGATTGGAGATGAAAGCCCTAAATTATCAAATTGGGTAACATTATTAAAATTGTTGGACTATGTTTTTATCTAGCCCAAATCAATTAAAAGAGAAGCCCAAGGAAAATAAATTGTAATCCAATACTTAGCCCACTTGATTGGGGGTATTCTAGACATTTGATTAATCAAAATTGGGCATTTAAAATAAAAGCTAAATGGTGGATATTATGAGGATCCTAAGTGGAATAATTAATCTAGCTTGTCCATTAGTAGATACATGAATAAACATAAGGACAATGTTGTAAGGCTCCCAATGGTTGCCACTCCATTATGCACATTTAATCATGTTTAACCTAAGGTAAGTAATAAACAAAGTGTTTTACCTAATGGGAAACAAAATGATTGTGGGAGAATTAATAATGAATTGCCCATTACATTTTGAATTCACATCTCATTCTTCCAACATCTCATTTTCTCTCCATCTTCTTCATCTTCTTCTTCTACCTCTTGCTCCCAAGCTAGCCAACTTCAAAGAGAGAAAAGAAAGAGAGAATTTCAGCCATAGGAAGAAGAATTATAGGAGTTCTAGTGGTTTATGCCCCCTAAGTTTATTAGTTACTTTGGAAAATCAAGGAAGGTAGCCACTAAGTTAAGGTATAACGTACCTTCATCTTCTTTTCTTACCTTGTTTTGATAGCTTGAGTTTTGATGGGGTTATGTACAACTACTCAAGATACACTAGTTATACATACCATCATGCATGGAACTAAGTAACTTGAGTGTTAGATCAAAGACTTAGAGGAAGAAAATGAGCATATGTTCTCCAAGGGTGAAAACTCTTGTTTTTCTTCCACTAAATCTTGTGTAACTCAAGTTCTACAACTTGGAATTATGATCCGTCGAAGGGGGGGTGCTAGATACATGAGTTATCTAGTAAACCCAAGTGGTAGATCACAAATCTAGCATGTTTTGAAACATTTGAGATTTTTTACAAAAACAGTCCACTTTATATGCTAAAGCCTTGAAATCCAAAATCAGCTACTGACTTGTTTTTCATGAGGCTGTTTCGGCTAGTTCCTTGTCTTGTAAAAATCTGGAAAAATATTACAGAGGTACCTTATGAAGTTATCTACGCGTAGGAAAAAGAACGGACACGTTTCGAGTTATATATTGTGCGTAATGACTATTTCCGTAAAGGACTCCATAAATATTATCCTATGAATATCTCACTGTGTATACACTGGAAAATTCCAAAATGTTTACAGTAGCTTCATATACGTTAAGAGAGCATACCCTGAAAATATCAGATTTTTCTGAGCAAAACTCAATTTTTTAAAAATAGAGCAAGATATGAGTGTTTTGAGCACTTTAAAAATAGTAAATCATTTTCTAAAATTCTAGAAAAATTAGAGGATCATTGTTGGTTCATATTCTGTTAAAATCCAGAAGCTGGGAATTTTTGGAATCAGTTTGCTATTTTTCCTAAAAATGATTATGTTGTAAATAAAAGGAAATAAATAGTTAAATGATGTCTTTAATGAGAAAAATATGATTTTTATGCTTAAATGCTCATAATATATTATATCATGACTATCTTAGGGCATTTGGTAATTTATAATAATAAATATTACTTATGACCTTTTATGGATATTAAATAAGAGGTTATTAAAGGATGAACAATTAGAATAAATTGTTTATTAATTTAATAAATCATTGGAATATTATTATAATACTAATAATATTATAATATGATGTTGTTATGTAAATAAAAATATTAGATTAGAGTATTATTATTAAATAATAATATTCAAGATTAAATAAAATATTATTAAATGATTAATAATATTAGTAAGTGAATAAAATATTATTAAATGATTAATAATATTAGTAAAGGGATAAAATATTATTAAATGATTAATAATATTAGTAAGTGAATAAAATGTTGGTAAATGATTTAAAGTATTATTAGTGAACCAATAATACTAGAAGGTGAATTAATATTATCTAAGTTAATAATATTATGTGAATTAAATGTAGTCGTTAATAACACTATCTAGACATGATAATGTTTATAAGAACTTATTGTAATGTATGATATCTATGTGATTACATAATCCGATGTTATGCAATGACTAATTGAAAGACTAATTATAGGTCTCTCAAAGGAAGATAATTTAACTACATAGTGGATAGAAATTTATTTTCAGAGTCAGTAACTCCACGATCGAGACAAGTTTCCTAACTCAACTTGAGTTATTATTTTTCAAAGCATATTAGTGAATAATTATTGATGATTATTCACGTCTTTATTGATTATTGAAATTCGCACTTTGTGCAATTGAATTCCGTTCTACTGCCATTGAGCTGTGAATTAAATTAAAGTTCTTCATTTATGAACTGTTTATGGGATAGATCTATGCTAATTGTATCAGCTAGATCAAGCATGTCTAAATTTGTTAAATCAAATGGATTTTAAATAACTGTTCTTATTAATTGATATGGTAAGAACTCTTGACTGAGAAATGAACAAATTTGATTAAGGCATGATATCAATGTCGGATTATTAAGTGTTTATGCATAAATCACGGGGTATGAAAGGCTGATCCTTGAATACCAAAATTTATTAAAAGGTCCAGTTTAAATCACTGAGCACCTTGGCAAATGTTCATGGTTATTCAAAACCACTCAGTTCATGTTATTCAATTATCGAATATTCAATTGTTGATTATTAATTCATGTTCCTTCACAATCTTATATTATTGTTGAACATTGAAGGCAATATTTCTTTCTAAGTCATGATATATATCCTTTGTCTTTATAAACTTGTGAAGCAAATTAGTTGCTTACTCTTGCTATATCATGACCTCTATTTTCAGTTAAGCCAGAAGGATCTAATGCGAAGGACAAGGGCAAGGGCAAGATCCGGGAGTAATTTTAGAATGAATGTTAAATTAGTTATTATCTAATGGAATTTCTTGAGTAAACTATTTGTATTATAAATGGTGTATTTAAAGTTAAGGTTAGAGACCTTGGGACCATATTTTGAGACTTTTGTATAATGAACAATGTATGTTTATTATTTGAAATAGTTATAGAATGCTTATGATGATGATAGGATCGTGAGCCTTTGAATCGAGGTTAGAGAACACGGATTTGGGGGCGTCACAATTGTGCTCCTCAGAATCGGTCAAACAGTCATCAATACGAGGTAGAGGATACCTATTCTTGATGGTGACATGGTTCAATTTTCGATAGTCAATACAAAGTCGCATACTCTGTCTTTCTTCTTTACTGAATAAAACAGGAGCACCCCAAGGAGATGTACTAGGACGAATGAAACCGATGTCCAACAACTCCTGTAGTTGGACCTTTAACTCCTGAAGTTCAATAGGAGCCATTCGATATGGGGTTTTAGAAATGGGCTTTGTACCAGTTCAAGATCAATAAAGAATTCAACTTTACGTTACGGGGTAGACCAAGGAAGTTCTTTGAAATACGCCAGAAAGTCAATAACAACAGAATATTATTCAAATTTGACGTGTCTTTATTCAAATCCATAACATGGGCTAAGAAAGCTTGACATCCTGTTTTTCAATAAACGAATAGCTTTATGATTAGATATAGCGGTGATTGATTTTAATGGTTTAGTTGCTTGAATTGCATAAAACAGGTTGGTTAGGAATATGAAAACTAACAACCTTACGAAAACAATCAATTTTGGCATGATGAGTAGTTAACCAATCAATCCTAAAATCACATCAAAAGCAAGTATCTTTAAAGAGATAAGGTCAACGGTGTAAGGTGATGGTGCCAACTTGAATCAAACAAGATTTATAAGCAGTGGATGTGATGAAAGTTTCTCTAACTGAGTTTCCACAGATAGGTCAAAGTCTAATTTTTCCAGAGTCAAATTTAAACGTTGAGCACAAGTAGGAGAGATAAATGAATGGGTAGCACTGGTATCTAGTAAAGTATAAACTTCACAAGAATTTATGATTAGCTTACCCGTGATCACCTCGTTTGGGTTCCTCGCATTTTGACCAGTCACAACAAACGCTCTTCCAGGAACCGTTGACTTTGACTTTTCTGGGACAATCTTTTGAGTCACCGTCCCCGCTGAACTAGGTTTCGCTACCGTACAATCCCGAGCGATATGTCCTTCCTTTCCACAATTATAGCATACCTTGAACTGTTGTGGGCAGTTTGGACTGATATGTCCCTCTTTTCCGCATTTGTAGCATACGACCGGTGGTCGTTCCCCTCCCTTGGAACCAGTTGTTGTTGGTGCTGCCATTTTCACATTGTCGTTGTTGAATCTCCTCTTTTTAAAATCTCCTCCCGATTCGCTTCTTCTATTCTCATGGCCATGATTACCACCAGAGTGGTTACCATTTTTGTCAAAATTTTTTCTTTCTCCATTTGGTTATCATTGTTTTGTTGATCGCCATCTCCCAGATGATCCCCGATTGTGGTCCCTCGGTTACTGTAGTACTCGTTATCTCGCTCTAATAATTGAGCCCATTTTACAAATCTGAATAGAGAGAAAATTTATGAGAAATGAGATCTCTGACGTATGCCGGGTTTCAAACCTCTAAGAAACATCCGCGTCATACGTTCCTCATTCTCCACCAAATGAGGTGCAAACTTGGATAACTCGCAAACTTTGCCTCGCATCGAGACAGATTATGTTGTTTTGCTCTAATCGATGAACTCCACTTCCTTCATATAGACCGAACACTTTCGAGGAAAGTATATGTCATTAAATAGTTTCTGAAATGTCTCCCAAGACATCGAAAAGTGTTGGATAGAGTACGCTTCACAGGACTCCACAGTGAGTCTCGCTTTTCGCCATGGAACATAAAGGTGGAGAATGGAACCTACATTCTCGTGCATCCCAAGACATCGAATATCTTGGTAATTTGCTTGACCCATGTTTCCGTCATGATCGGAAATGGCTTTCCCTTAAATTCGTGGTCCCAACTCTTTGAAGCGCTTGGTTGTGACAACCCATGAATTGCTATCATTTCCTCCTCGTATTTTGAACACAAGTCTCCCTAAATCGATTTTACATGAAGCGCAAAAAAGCTTCTAAACATCCCTCGTTCATCATCTGCGCTCGATTGGTGTTGTTCACGGGAGGAACATTGCCAAAGATGTTGCACGTTTCTCCTCGTTGGTGAGTACAGGCGTCTCCACGGTCTCATTTACTCCACTGTTAATATTCTTAGTCGACATTCTCAAATACTTTCATAAAACAACGGTTAATTAAGGAAATCAATATATCACATAATATCCCTATATACTGACCAACTAACAAATAAGCTTAGGTAAGACACACTAGCGAAGGATTTACTCGTCTCTCCCCTGATCTCCGCTAGAGATCATATCCATAAGCTCTGATACCAATTTGTGGCGCCCCAAAATAGGTATACATCACCCATTCTCGAGTTGTCAATACATGGTATGTAAACAACTACAACTTTATTATTACAATAGTAAAGCTGAGTTTGAATACAAATATTATCTTCTAGACAATATCTATACTCAAATAAATCCTCATCACATTTATTGGTACATTATTTTACAAAAATGGTGAGGACTACTAAACAACTCTCTCTAGAACCTTCATTCCATACCCAGACTGTATCGCTTATATTCTCGCCTCACGAGAAGAAAAATGGAACAAAAGGGAAAAGGGTGAGCTCAACTAGCCCAATAAAGAATATTATGACTAAGATAATATACAACAAATTATCGTTAGTCTTCAACAGGAAAAATCTAATAGAATACAATAGACAACAAGTTTTAAATCAATATTCGCAGCTGAAATAATAATTCATTAGAAGAGTTAAGTAGAGAATGCAAACTACTATCTTCTATGTATGAATTTAAAAGTTCATTGTCTATCTTTTATCCATGTAACATCAATCAATATATATCTGGAATCAAATATTCATCTTTGCACTCTGGTGCCAAAGATATTCATCAGCTGGTCATGTTCATCTAAACACATGTTCATCTTTGCACTACGGGCCAAAGATATTCATCAGAAATCATTCATCTTTGCACTACAGGCCAAAGATATTCAATAATATCATCATTTAAGACTGAGGATGATGAAAATATTTTAAAGAAATGAATCCGGTGAAACAAAATGACAAGGATTAAGGATTAAGGATTCGTACTTTGTTTTATCCATGTCCAACAATACCTCAAAAATAATCATAGTGGTGTAAAATTCAAGAATGATCAAAACATGGATACAATCAAAGCTAGTATCCACAATAGATATTTTAGACTTAAAAGAAAAATTTTCATTTTTCGATGAATAAGGCCGATTCGTGAATAAGATCAAGTATCGTGAATAAGGCCAGAGTATCGTGAATAGTAACCCCAACACTAAAAGTTCCAAATTTGATAAAAACTTCAGATCAATATTTCAGCATAATGATATTGAAGAAATAATATCATTACGAAACAAAATAATATCCCTTACCTCAAAAGATCAGTACTTTCAAATTTAAAAACAGGATATAGGTTATGACTTGAACTTGCACCAGTATAGCAATACTCAAAATATACTCAAAATACTCACAAGAATAAACTCGATAATATAGAGAGAAAACTTTGATTTACGGTGTGATTTTCAATTCTAACCTAAGCACCTATTTATAGGAAAATGCTTAAAACACCAAAGTAGAAAATTTAATATAATATTAATATATATATCAAAATTTCCTACGCACCTCTTGACCATCGATTTTGACCACCAAACACATGTTAATGATGTCCCCAAACATTCCAAAAATGTTTTCCTAATTTAAAATAATTTAAACTTCCAAAAATCAATTATTTCGGAGCTTCGGAACTTCAATAATTCATAGTAAATAGCCCTTTTGTCAGAAAATTCAAATCTCTCGTGTTTTTATAGGAAATTCAATTTTCTACAACTTTGCAGAAGAAAGTTTTTCCAAATTCCAAACAAAAATTGAACGAAATCCATAAACGGGCGATTTTACAGGCTATAATCAATTTTCAGTCAAGAAATGGGGTTCACCGACATGTTTAACATGTTTTAAATATTTATTGCAACAAAAATATTCTCTCTCCTCGTATACTCATATATCACACATTAATTATAAAAATATCACCATTATTATATTATTAAAAATATAATAATATATTTAAATGAATTATTTTATTAGAAAAAGATAAAATTTTAATTTTCAACAATTGTCACATTAAAAAATTTTCTCCATCTATATCCACATAAAATCAATATTTTCCTCATCATATAAATCAATAATTAATTATTCACTTAATAATATTACGAGAATCACAATATTGACAACTGGGCACGGTTCCTGGAAAGAGGGGGCTTTCAATAAGAATTTCTCCTTCATTTGGCGCGCAATTAGGTGACCAAACCTCTCCTTGAGATGAACTTTCTAGACATTGCCAATAATGTTATCCAATAATATTATTAGGATAATATGAATTATTGCTTTCGATAATGAAAAATATTGTGTAGTGACAATTATTAAAACAACAAATAATATAAAATATGAACACAAAGTAATTATTGAATCAATAAAATAAAATATTGAGCAGAATAATTCTTGTAACAATTATTGAGTAGTGCCTTCTTATATAAGAAGAATAATTAATTACTGCAATACTGAAGTGTCTTCTTGTGTTTTAACCAATAGAGTATTTTAACAAGATAATTAGCTTGAATAACTACGTCGTTATTTTTAAACAACTTATTCTTGTCGTTTTCTTCCTCCAATCGCTTTCCGTTATGGGGCCCACACATGGCTGCGCCGTCGTATGAATATTCCACGACCAAACGAATATTCCCCGACAATAATGAATATTTTATAACCACTTGCTTATTTTGAAATATTTGCGTATTTTACCCATAACTATCCACATTAATCAAATCAACCCTTACTATTTCAAAATAATAAATAGAGAAAATTAAATTTCATTAATAATAAGTTGGGGTCTTACATTAGAGCTGGGAACAACACCGATATCGAAGGCCCCGTACAGAATGGCTCCGATAGAAATGAAGGAACTGATGGTACAGTTCCAAGAGTTGCTAGACAAGAAATATATTCAACCAAGCGTATCGCCGTGGGGAGCGCCAGTTTTATTCAACCAAGCGTATCGAAGAAGGATGGAACAATGCGTCTTTGCATTGATTATAGAGAGTTAAATAAAGTCACTATTAAGAATAGGTATCCGTTGCCTAGAATAGATGACTTGTTTGATTAGCTGAAGGGTGCTAAATATTTCTCGAAAATTGATTTGAGAAGTGGGTATCACCAATTGAAGGTAAAAAAGGAGGATATACCTAGAACGACATTCAGAACTTGGTACGGAAATTACGAGTTTCTGGTGATGTCTTTTGGTTTAACTAATGCCCCTGTTGCGTTCATGGATTTGATGAACATGGTGTTTAAACCATTCTTAGACAAGTTTGTAGTGGTATTTATTGATGACATTCTGGTGTATTCCAAAACTCAAGAAGAACACGTGGAACATTTACGTTTGACATTGGAAACACTAAGGAAGGAAAAGTTATACGCGAAATTCTCAAAGTGCGAATTTTGGCTCGACCGTGTACAATTTTTGGGTCATGTTATTGACAAAGATGGGATTTCAGTGGATCCGTCAAAAGGGGAAGCTGTGATCAATTGGGAACAACCAAGAACACCATCAGAAGTGAGGAGTTTCTTGGGACTGGCCGGTTATTATAGAAGATTCATTCAAGATTTTTCTAAGATAGCCACTCCGCTAACAAATTTGACAAGGAAAGCTGTAAAATTCGTTTGGACAGAGAAATGTGAAGAGAGTTTCCAAGATTTGAAGAAGAAGTTAAGTATGGCACCTGTGTTAACATTACCAGATAATACAAGAAATTTTGTGGTGTATAGTGATGCCTCATATAAAGGGTTAGGTTGTGTTCTTATGCAGAACGGCAAAGTTATTGCGTATGCATCAAGACAACTAAAGGATTATGAGAAAGGGTATCTGATTCATGATTTGGAATTGGCTGCAGTTGTAGTTGCTCTGAAGATATGGAGACACTATCTTTATGGAGAGAAATGTGAGATCTACACAGACCACAAAAGTCTGAAGTATATTTTCACTCAAAAGGATTTGAACATGCGTCAAAGAAGGTGGATGGAACTAATAAAAGATTACGATTGTGAGATCTTTTATCATCCGGGAAAAGCGAATGTGGTTGCAGATGCTTTAAACAGGAAAGGTCGAGAGAAGGCGATCTTCGATAACAACTCGGGGAGGAGCTCATTTCAGCAATGACAAAACTGGAGTTGGAAATCAAATTTCCAAAAGAATCTAACGAACAATTATTCCAGATAGAAGCTGGTCCAACTTTAGTGGACAAAGTGAAGAATGCTCAACTACAAGATGAAGAGTGTGGGAAAATCAAAGAGAATCTGGTTGAAGGCGGTGATGCAAAATACAAGGTCGATCTAGAAGGATTACTACAGTTCGAGGAAGAATTTGGGTTCCAAAGATCTTTAGAAGCTGAAGAAGAAATTTTGTGAAGCTCATAGCTCAAAATATTCAATTCATCCAAGAAGCATGAAAATGTATCAAGATTTTTGCTTGACATTTTGGTGGCCAAACATGAAAAAGGATATTCTTTGAATGCGTGGCGAAAATGCTTGACATGCCAGAGAGTAAAAGCCGAACATCAAAGACCCAGCGGATTACTCCAACCGTTGGAAATATCAGAATGGAAGTGGGAACACATCACGATGGATTTTGTGGTGGGTCTTCCAACTACTCAGAGAGGATGCGATGCGATTGGGTGATAGTGGACAGACTGACAAAATCAGCACACTTTCTACCAATAAAGATTAGATTCAATCTTGATCGAGGCATGGAGTGCCAGTATCAATTGTGTCCGATAGAGATCCGCGATTCACATAAAATTTTTGGAAGAGACTATAAGAATGCATGGGGACACAGTTGCGAATGAGTACGGCTTATCATCCACAAATAGATGGCCAAAGCGAATGAACAATTCAGACATTGGAAGATATGCTAAGAGCATGCGTCATGGACTTTAAAGGAAGCTGGGAAGAGCATTTACCGTTGGTGGAATTTGCTTACAACAACAGTTACCACGCGAGCATCGGCATGCCACCTTACGAGGCATTGTACGGTAGAAAGTGTAGAACTCCACTATGCTGGGATGAAGTTAGTGAACGTCAATTGTTAGGACTAGAACTGGTACAACAAACTGCTGACATTGTTAAACTCATCAGGAAAAGATTAGTATGACCAAGATGCATGTAAAAAAATGTATCAACATGCATAGACAAGATCGTGTATTCGACGTAGGAACTTTTGTATTCCTAAAAGTTTCTCCCTGGAAAGGGAAAATTCATTTCGGTAAAAAGGGAAAGCTAAGCCCGAGGTTTATTGGACCCTTTGAAGTGCTGCGAAGAGTGGGAGAAGTTGCTTACGAGGTAGCTCTATCTCCAGAGTTGGAAAACATTCATAATGTTTTTCACATTTTGGTGTTACGACCATATAAACCCAACTACAAACATGTGATCGAGTACGAACCGTTGCAGTTCTAGAAAGATTTGTCTTATGAAGAGGTTCCTATCCAGATAGTCGACAGGAAAGAACAAGTGCTCAAGAATAAAGTGATACCTTCTGTGAAGGTGATACGGAGGAACCACAACGCTGAAGAAGCTACATGGGAACTCGAAGAGAAAATATTGAAAGAATACCTTGAGTTATTTGTTTAATCCGTGTCTTCAATTCTGGGGACAGAATCTTTGTTAGTAGGGAAGAATGTAACGAATGATTTGTTTGAGTTGTGATTCTGAGGACAGAATCCTTGTAAGGAGGGAATGATGTAACATTCTAGAATTTTAAAGTGTAATATTAAATATTTATTGATTTATATAAGTATTTAATGAATTATGTTTATTGTTGAATAAATAATTGTTCAATTTGAGATGATGTGATTTACTTAATTATTTGTTGAATAAATAATTAAATATTAAATAATAAATATTTATTTGCAATATTAAATAGTTATTGAATTATATGGCAATTTGAGTTGATGTGATTTAGTTAATTATTTGTGGAATAAATAATTAAGGAGCTAAGAAAATTAATTGTTATGAGGATATATACTAATTTAATTTAATAATTAAGTTAGAGAGCTAATAATGATTAAATGAATTATAGTATTTTAATTGGAATTGTGATTAAAATAAAGTGTTAGTTGATTAAATAAAATTATAATTATAAAGAAATTATAGTTTTGTGATAATGATTTATGTATTAAAGTAATTCAATAGATTAATATTTGAATTGATTATTTAATTAAATAGAAGTGTGACAAATAACTTTTCTATAAAGGAGTTATTAAAATAAATTAAGGGAGTTTAATTCAGTTTTGTCAAACAAGGCCTAATGCCTATTAAGTCTTTTATCTAATTGGGTTTTACCAAACAAGGAATAAGGATTAATGAGTTATTTTTAAGTTAGTTAACCAAAAAAGCCTTATGGCTTTTGATTTCAAAAGAAATTATAAGCGATGTCGATTAAGTTAGTATTATATTATATATTTAATATATATTATATCCTATATACGTTAGATATCTAGTACGTAGTTAGAGTTAGGGAGAAAAACAACTCAGATAAGAAGAAGAAGAAGAAAAGAAGAAAAGTGAGAGGGAATTGGAGAGAAGAAGAAGCTTGAGAATCAAAAAGGGTTGACCATCATCTTCTTCAAACAAGGTATCATCTAAACTCTATTATGGTTGTTCTTTTCAAAAATTATAGTTGTATTCTCTCTCTCCCAATTTTCTCCATGAAAGCTTTGTAGAAGTGGAATTTTGTTATGTATAGGTTTTTATATGATAATCTAGTGTTATTAAACTATTTTCTTAAGATATAATTGAGAATAGTCCATGAATTTATATTATGTATATGGTTGTGAAGAAAAAGTATTTTTACAGAGAGTTTTTGTGAATATATAGTATGAAGCTTAAGGTAGAAATTGAGAGTCAATTAGTTGTTTAATTGATAAATTGATCGTCTAATTTGATAGAGTATGCATAATTATTGATAAGATGCTTTGAATTAATTGTTTTGGTTGAAAAACAAAACTTACAGTGTTGGTTTTCATTGAAATATCAAAAATGGAGTTTTTCTCAAAAATAGTGAAATTGGATGTTTTAAATTGGTTGTTTATGTTGTTGTATGGGTAGAAACATGTTAGAAGTTCTTGAATTATGTTTACATGAAGTTATTGTATGAATTGCATGTTAATTAGTCTGTTAGAAACGAGCTTGTAGGCCAAATTGACTTTTTCTTACACGGTTGCTAAAGTTGTCACCGACATCGAAGTTTCATAATATGTAAGCGTTCTTTGACCAAAGAAGATACGTTCTTTGCGATGCCACATCGGCTATCAATATCATCACCATGTTAGCCACGACCACGATGTAAAAAGCTGTGGCATGCATGTGAGTTAACAGAATGTTCTGACAGTTTTGTTTATGTATACAAAACTTGAAAATAAATGTTATGTGTTAATAATATGAATGTTACATGATGATTTCAGTAGTATTAAACTATGAATGAGCATGTTATCAAGAGTTAATTAGTATTAATGTAGTTTGATTATGTGAATGGGTAATTTAACATACATGATGTATATATTTTGGTTATATAGATATAAAATATTGGTAATGACTAATTATGTCATGATGACATATGTATAGGGTATTGATTCAAGTTGTAAGGTTTAGCTTGTGCTAAAGGCAAGTTTTCTAACTCTAAAACTTCGTTGTACAAGTTTAAATTTCGTTGAGCACATTATTGCTTTTAATTCCATTTCAATTGTACAAGTTGCTAACTTTACACTTTCGTAGAGTTAGATTGTTTATTATTGATAAAACTCTTGTATCTATTGGTTCATGTGAATACAATTATTCCAAATCTTATATTATTGAGCAAGTTCTTTAATATGTAACTTGTAATTTAGCATACGAGTTGTTCTAATTTAATATTCTAGTATTGAACAACTCTATCGTTCAAATTACTATTCAATATGCATGTTTAATACCCAAAATTCTCAATAACCTTGAATGTTATGATTATTCAATGCTTATGCTATTAGATTATTCCTAAAGAATAATGTTAATTTACAAATATCAATTCAGTTATGATTATTCCATAGTATACAGTTATTTCTCTTGTAATAAACTAATCCTTAGTTGATTATCGTTGAATCCTAAATTACCCTGTAATGTATCCAAACCAAACTTACTTTGGTACGGACTTGTATTCTAAATACTGAGATGAACAACTCTTTTAATAGAGGTTTACGCTTAGCGTTGAAATGGGTGTGCACAATACATTGTACAAAGGGTTGATCCCCCTAAGTATGTGGAGTCCATACAGTCTTATGACTGTTAAAGTTAAAGTTGAAAGATTACTTATAACTGTGGACATGATTCATGGTTATTAGACCCTCAGTGAATGTTATAATTTTCAGAAAGTTAATAGAATATATTGTTCAGTTCTATTGAGCCTAATATTGGCAATTGATGTAAAAGTTTAAAGATTTATTTATTGTTATTTCAAGTGGGCCTTGTTTGCTCACTCTTGCCTGTAAAATTTCTTACAGCTAAATGAAACGGGTGACGTACCTAGCACTAGTAAGGGAAAAGGAAAGATGAATAAATACCGAAGACTTGTAATAGTTTTGATAGTTTACTTTCAGACTTTGGTTTAAAGATTGTAATGAAGTTTATTGAAATTTCTGCATTTGATTTATTGTTGTTAAAGGTTAGATAACCTGGGAGATTTTTATTTAAGTTTAATCCTATATGGGCAGGTTTTTATTATTCAATTTTATTATAATTGGGTAGTTATAAATGAATGTTTTGATTAAGTGAATACCAAATCTTGAGGAAATGAAGTGCCAGGATTTGGGGGTGTCACATGTTGGTATCACAGATCACCAAGATATTTGATGTCTTGGGATGCTCCGAGGAGCAAAAGGTTCCCTTCGCCACCTTCATGTTGTGTGAAGAGGAAGATTACTAGTGGGAATCTGTAAAACGTACCCAGCCTGACGCACTCAAGATGTCTTGGGAGAAGTTCCAATAGCTATTCAACGACAAGTACTTTCCCGAGAGTATTGGTCACATGAAAGAAGTTAAGTTTATCAAATTGGAACAAAACAATATGACCGTGTCGCAATACGAAGCTAAATTTATGAGTTATCCGGTTTGCATCCCATTTGGTCGATAATGAGGAGCAAATGACGCGAATGTTTTTAAGAGGTTTGAAACAGGAGATATGTCAATATCTTATTTCTCATAAACCGTGTTTGTACTCGGATGTTGTAAATAGGGCTCAATTATTGGAGCACCGCGAACGAGTCAACGCATAACCAAAGAGAAAGCGGTTGGCGTGACATGAAAATACCGGTGGTATCGATCATCAAGCGGTGACAACAAATGTGGAGGAATCAACATGCTGAAATGGTAACCACTTGGTGGTAATCATGGCCAAGACAAGTAAAATGGACATTTCAAGAAAAGGAGATTCAACAATGATGGAAGGACGTCAAAGACCAAAGACCCATTGTTAAGGAAGGAGAACGACCACCTATCATATGTTTCAAATGCGGAGGGAAGGGACACATCAGTCCGAACTGCGCGATGCCGTCCAAAGTATATTATAATTATGGAAGAGAAGGTCACTTAGCCCGATTTTGTTGTTCACCGAAGACAAGTTCAGCCAGGATGGAGGCACCAAAGGTCGTCCCAGAAAAGTCAAAGCCGGTAGTGCAAGGGAGAGCGTTTGTTGTGACCTCCCAAAAAGCAAGGACACGAATGAGGTCATCACAGGTAAGCTTATCATAAACTCTAGCGAAGTCTATACCTTATTTGATACCTATTCTACCCATTCTTTTATTTCTCCTACTTGCGCTCAACGATTAAATTTGACTCCGGAGAAATTAGACTTTGACTTATCTGTAGAAACTTCATTGGGAGAAACCTTCATTACATCCACTGTTTATAAGTCTTGTTTGGTTCAAATCGGTACCCTCACATTACCTATCGATCTTATTTCATTAAAAATACTTGCCTTTGACGTAATTCTTGGGATTGATTGGTTAACTACTCATCATGCAAAAATTGATTGTTTTCGTAAGGTTGTTAGCTTTTATATTCCTAACCAATCTGTTATGCGAATTCAAGCAACCAAACCATTAAAATCAATCACGGTCATCTCAAGCCATAAAGCTATTCGTTTATTGAAAAATGGATGTCAAGCTTTCTTAGCCCACGTCACAGATCTAAAAAAAAATACATCAGTTTTAAATGATATTTCTATTGTTAATGAATTTCCGACGTATTCACGAAGAACTTCCCGGCCTACCCCAGGCGTGAAATTGAATTTTGTATCGACCTTGAACCCCGAGACAAAACCCATTTCTAAAGCCCATATCGAATGGCTCTATTGAACTTGAGAGTTAAAGACTCATTGCAGGAATTGTTAGACATTGGCTTTATTCGGTCTAGTACTTCTCCTTGGGGTACTCTGTTCTATTTGTGAAGAAGAAAAAGCGGGAGTATGCGACTTTGTATTGATTATCGGGGAGTTGAATCATGTCACCATCAAAAATAGGTACCCATTGCCACGTATTGATGACTGTTTGACGATTGCAAGGAGCCAAATTCTTTTCAAAGATTGATCTTCATTCCAGATATCACCAATTGAAGATTAAAGCAGATGACATTCCAAAGACGGGCCGAGAACTGAAAGACGGGCATTATGAATTCCTAGTCATGTCCTTTGGATTGACTAATGCTCCCGCCGCCTTCATGGATATGATGAACCGAGTATTCAAGGAATATTTGGATCACTTTGTGGTCGTCTTTATTGATGACATCCTTATTTATTCCAAAAGCCGTGAAGATCATGAGCAACACTTGAGGCTGATACTCCAAAAGCTTCGTGAATACAAGCTTTATGCCAAGTTAAAGAAATGGGAGTTACGGCGAGGAAGTAGCATTCCTTGGGCACGTGGTATCAAGTCATGGAATATCTCGCTGACCCAACAAAGATTGAAGCTATTCAAAGCTGGGAGCAACCTAAATCAGTGACCGAAGTACGTAGCTTTCTCGGCTTAGCTGGTTATTATCGGAGATTCATAAAAGGGTTTTCTCGAATCGCTACTCCACTAACTCAGCTAAGTCGGAAAGATACAAAGTTTGGTTGGAGTGAGGAATGTGAGAAGGGTTTTCAAGAACTCAAGAGGAGACTCATTTCAGCACCTGTTCTGACAATACCATCTGGTTAAGAGGGATTTGTCATTTACAGTGATGCTTCGGGCAAAAGGTTAGGATGTGTTCTCATGCAACATGGGAAAGTCATAGCCTATGCCTCACGACAACTCAAAGAATATGAGAGGAATTATCCTACTCATGATCTAGAGTTGGCAGCTGTTGTCTTCGCATTAAAGATTTGGAGGCATTACTTGTATGGGGAGAAAATGGAGATCTTTACGGATCATAAAAGCCTCAAATATTTCTTCACTCAAAAGGAACTCAACATGCGACAACGACGTTGGCAGGAATCATTGAAAGATTATGATCATACCATCCAATACCATCCAAAAAAAGTTTAACGTGGTAGCCGACATTTAGTAGAAGATCATACGCTGCATGCGAAGCGCAATATTGTCAACGCAAAGGCCCATTTTGTATGACTTGGAAAGGATGGAGATAGAGATAAAGACTCGGGGACCCACGTGATGATGGCAAATATCTGAGTAGAACCGACTTTAATTGATAAAATTAAAAGTCGCTCAAATTCGATCCGGAGTGATGCGTATGAGGAAGAAAGTGCAAGAAGGTGCGATGCCGGAAGCAAGAATCGATGATGAAGGAATACTTCGAGTCAACTCCAGACTTTATGTTCCTAACGATCCTGAGTTAAAGTATAAAATCATGATGGAGGCGCACAACACACCATTTGCAATCCATCTTGGGAGTACCAAAATGTATCGTGATCTTCGTCATACATTTTGGTGGAGAAATATGAAGAGAGAGATAGCGTTGTTCATCTCAAGGTGTCTAACGTGTCAACGAGTCAAGGCGGAGCATCAACTACCAAAAGGTCCATTGTAACCACTTGAAATTTCAGAATGGAAGTGGGAGCACATTACCATGGATTTCGTTACCGGTCTTCCCAAAGTTTCTCAAGGCATAGATGCGATTTGGGTCATTGTTGATAGATTGACCAAGTCTGCTAATTTTCACCGCAAATCGAGAAACTTATACATTTGAACATCTTGCTCGTATGTACATAAACGAGGTTGTAAGATTGCATGGTATGCCAGTATCCATAGTTTCTGATCGAGACCCAAGATTCACTTCACGATTTTGGGTTAGTTTGTAAAAAGCTATGGGCACGGATTTACGATTTAGTTCAGCGTATCATCCTCCGACGGACGGAAAATCAGAGAAGACTATTCAAACTCTAGAAGATTTATTAAGACTATGTGTCCTTGACTTCAAGGGAAGTTGGGACAAGTTCTTACCGTTGGTGGAGTTTTCCTACAACAACAGTTATCAAGCAAGCATTGGCATGGCTCCATTCGAGGTGTTGTATAGAAGAAAGTGTCGTTCTCCAGTATGCTGGGATGAGGTGGGTAAAGCAACGTTGTTGGGACCGGAGTTGGTACGTATGACTACGGAAAAGATTCAAACGATCCGACAACGTATAAAAACCACAAAAGATCGACAAAAGAGTTATGTTGATCTTCATCGAAAGGATGTGGAATTTGATATAGGAGATCATGTGTTATTACGAGTTGTTCCGTGAAAAGGAGTTACGAGATTTGGAAAGAGAGGAAAGCTCAATCCTCGATTCATCGGCCCATTTTTAATCCTCGATCGAGTACGAACTGTGGCCTATAGACTCGCTTTACCGCCAAGTATGTCTCGTGTTCATAATGTTTTTCACATATCCATGTTACGTAAATATGTGAAAGACCCGAACCACATTATTGAGTTAGAACCGGACGAAATAGTAGAAGATTTGACGTATGAAGAGATTCCTGTTCAAATCTTGGATAAGAAGGAACATATTCTACGCTCCAAGGTTATACCTCAAGTCAAAGTTTTGTGGAGAAACCATAATGTTGAGGAAATGACTTGGGAGTTAGAATCTGAAATGAAATCAAGGTATACTTACCTCTTCGATATACCAGGTACGTACCCTAATTTCGAGGGCAAAATTTCATAAGAAGGGGAGGTTGTAAAACCCCAACTTTTTGAATAAAGATGAATTTTCTATAAATATTATTTTTGAATATTATGGAGTGAAATTGATATAATATTATAGTTGTGGGTAATATTTATAAATTTTACAAAGTACGCAAGTTGTTATATAATATTCGATTGGTCGGGGAATATTCATTTTAACAGGAAATATTTGTACAACGGCACAATCATTGGTGGACCCCACAACGGAATTATTGTCGGATTGAGAAAATGACAAAAATACTTTATGAAAATAACGGCGAAAGTTTTACTGTTATTGTTGAAACACCGGTGTTAAAAGTACGATGAATACGTGTGGTTGCTTAGTAGCACACGGTATTAATTATTGATGCTTACGTGATAAGTCACTCATTTTGTTGGTATTATTAATGTAATAATACGAGAAAATATTTTATATAAAACATAATACTTTTATAAAGTTATTCTATAAATAGAATATATTATATTCTATTATGCATAGTGTTGCATAAAGTATCGTGCATAGTGTTTTGCATAGTAAATTTTTTTATATAAAAATGAATACTTTTATAAAGTTATACATTTTATTAGATAATAATTAGAATATATTATATTTTATTATGCATAGTATTTGCATAGTACACTGCATAGTGTTTTTGCATAATAAAATCTTTTATAAAGTTATTCATTTTATTAGATTATAAATAGAATATATTATATTTTATTTAAAATATTTTGCTTTAAATATGTAATCGAGTTAGATTAAAGTAAATCAATCTGGACCGTTCATGAGTTAGTTACTATCTGGGTCCTTTTTTCTATAAATAGAAGCTCATTCCTTCATTATTTCTTACGAATTCACTGAAACTCTAGAGAGATAAACTATAGAGAGAAAGAAGAAAAGTATTCTACTACTTCACTACTCATATATCCAGTACTCTTCTTCTTAAAGTAGGGAGTATTATTTCTTTTGTATTCATGAAGAGAACTTCTGTTATTCCATTCTTTATTATTGTTGGAATAACCTGTATATGCGGGCTACCCTATACTTGGTGACATTCTTCTATTATTCCGTCTTTAGTATTCTATTGGAATATCACATGCTCATGCGCTTTTCTTTGGGACTGATTAAAATCTTTATTATTCTCATTTGGAATATCATGTATGCATGCGTTTTACGCCATACAGGTTAAATCTTTATTATTATTACATTGGAATATCACATACATGCGTTTTATGCCGGACTGATTTAAATCCTTATTAGTATTCATTGGAATAACGTCTATCTAAGTACCACATGCATGGTGGTGATTTCGTTGTTATTCCATTCTTTATTATTCATTGGAACATCCGCTTCGGTTGAATTTACTTTGACACGGTTCCGTTATTTAGTATTCTCATTGGAATAACTTTGTCATCACAATACCGCATGCATGGTGATTTGTTTTGTTATTCCATTCTTTATTATACTCGGTTGGTTAAAGTTTTGACTTCTATACTCCATGAAATTAGTGGAATATCCTTGATATTTGCGCTTCATCCAAAGATATTTTCATGGAAATATTCTTCCGAGCATTCTTAAATTTTACTCTACAAAGCAGTATCATGTTGACAATTTGGACATTATTAGTTCCTGGATAAATTAATTCTTGAACTTATTTTATTGAATTCTTATATCATTGTCATCATCCTCATGTTTATATTTTTTGAAAATCATCTGTGGCCTGTAGTGCATAGATGGACTTTGTATGATTATGATCAGGGATTATTTTGTGTAATCATGACCGTAATGTTACAAATGATGTGGTAAAAGTCTTCATTGGCCCGTAGTGCTTTGATGGACAGTTGTTGGCATGATCATGACCATTAATGAATACAGAAATATTCTTGGCCCGTAGTGCATGGACAATTATGGTCGTGATACTAAAGAATATCCTTGGCCGTAGTGCGGGGGGTGATTCGATGATGTGGATTATTTATTGTCGAGTCCCAAGCGATAAAAGTGATGAAAACCTTTTAAATCATAAAAGATAGTAGATTTTATTCTCTACTTGACTCTTTTAATGAATTGCTTGTTCATTGCAATTAAACTTGATGTTTATTATATTGTATCATTTAACATTTGTTTAAGGCTAATGATAATTTATTCTCGCACTATCTTAGTCATAATATTATTTCATTGGGCTAGTTGAGCTCACCCTTTCTTTCTTTATTCTCTTGAAATGAGAATATAAATTTGGGACGAGTCGGGGAACAGAGTGATGGTCCTAGATGGTGCATTAGTAGTCCTCACTATTCTGTGAAGTAGTGTGATAATAATTGTAATGAGGACTCCTTTTGAGTTTGTATACTCTCTAGTAGACAATATTTGTATTCAAACTCACAGTTTATGTTTTGTCGTATTATACACGACAATTGTATTATTAAGTTGTATTTGAATTCTGTACCATGTATCTGGTGACTCAAGATGGGTGATGTATACCTAATTTTGGGGCGTCACATTGAGCGTATTTCTTTAGAGTTTAAGAAAGCTTTGAGCGTAGAAAATAGTGAAAGTTTTCTTCAAGAATATCCCCGCTATACCAGTTGGAATACTCTTCTTTTTAAGGTAAGGTGTATTATTTTTGTTCAGTATTCGTATGAAATAATATCTTCTTCCATACTCTATAGTATGTAAGTAATATTATTTCGTTTCAGATTCAGAATTTTACACTCGTTTTGTTAAGTTTTAGCTTCTATACTCCATGAAATTAGTAGAATATCCTTGAAATTTTGTGCTTCATCCAGTATCTTTTCATGGAAATATTATTCTGAGCATTCTTGATAAGTTTTAACTTTTTCATGCCGGATTACTATTCACGGGATACTATTCACTCAGTTACTATTCACCCAGAGTACTATTCATGATAAAAATGATTTCTTTTCGGACCAAATCATTTTTGATACAATATTATTCTTGAATTTTACTCCACAAAGCAGTATCATGTTGACAATTTTGACATTATTGATTTCGGGATAAATTAAATTATAAATCTTTAAAGTTTATCCTTTGCTTTCATTTAATTAAATTCTTATATCATTGTCATCATCCTCATGTTTATATTGTTATGAAAGTCATATATGGCCCGTAGTGCATAGATGGACTGGTATGATTATGACTATGGATTATTTGATATAATCATGACCGTAATGTTACAAATGATGTGGTAAAGGTCCTCATTGGCCCATAGTGCATTGATGGACAGTTGTTGGCATGATCATGACCATTGATGAAAACACGAATATCCTTGGCCCGTAGTGCATGGATAATTTGTGGTCGTGATACTAATGAATATCCTTGGCCCGTAGTGCAGGGATGATTCGATGATGTGGATTATTTATTAAGCTGAGTCTCAGCGATAAAATTGATGATATACTTTTTAAATCATAGAAGATAGTAGATATCATGCTCTACTTAACTCTTCTAATGGATTGCTTGTTCCGCTGCAGTTAAACTTGATGTCTATTGTATTTTATCAGTTTAACATTGTTGAAGGCTAACGATAATTTATTCTGCATTATCTTAGTCATAATATTTCTTACTGGGATAGTTGAGCTCACCCTTTGCTTTCATTGTTCTCCTCAGGAAATGAGAACATAGCCTGGACTAGTCGGGGAACAGAGTGACGATCCAGATGTTTGCATTAGTATTTTTCACTATTCTATGAAATAGTGTGATAATAAATGTAATGAGGACTCCATTTGAGTTTGAATACTGTCCAGAAGACAATATTCATGTAAAAACTCTCATCTAAGCTTTTGTCGTATTGTATAAAAGAAGTTTGTATTTGAATTATGTACCATGTATTTGGAGACTCAGAATGAGTGATGTATACCTATTTTGGGGGCATCGCAGTTGGTATCAAAGCTTAGGGATATGATCCATGGCTGAGATGTGAGACTAGAACTATGAGGGGAGAGACGGGTAATTCCTTCGTTAGTATGACCTACCTAAGTTTATTTGTTATTTATTTGGTCGGTCAGAATATAGGAATAATATGTTGCATGTCAATTAACTCTTGTTTTGTAGAAGTATTTGAAAATGATATCCGAGAATGTTGAGAATAGCAATGGAGCACATGAGACCGTTGAATCACCGATGATCAATAACCAGGATAATGTGCATCAGGAAGACAATAATCCTCATGAAAATTACAACACTGACCAAACGATGAACTACAGAATATTTAGGAGCTTTCTAAAATTCGTGCAACATCAGGTGAGAACGACTCATGTGCAAAATGCAGGTGGAAACACTGGCAACTCTCGGATGGTCACCGCTAAGCAGTTCAAGGAGCTAGGACCATCGGAGTTTTTGGGAGAGCCAAAACCACTTAAGGCGGAGATGTGGATAAAGAAGATTACCAAGATATTTGATGTATTGTGATGCTCCGAAGAGCAAAAGGTTCCCTTTGCTACCTTTATGTTGCGAGGAGAGGCAAATTACTAGTGGGAATTTGTAAAGCGTACTCAACCTGCCACACTGAAGATGTCTTGGGAGAAGTTCCAAGAACTGTTCAACGACAAGTACTTTCCTAAAAGTATTCATCATATGAAGGAGGTAGAGTTCATCAAGTTGGAGCAAAAAAATATGACCGTGTCACAGTACGAAACTAAGTTTTTCGAATTGTCCCGGTTTGCATCCCACTTGGTTGATAATGAGGAGAGAATGACGCGGATGTTTCTAAGAGGTTTGAAACCCGAGATACGTCAATACCTAATTTCTCACAAACTGTGTTTGTATTCAGATGTTGTATATAGGGCTCAGTTATTGGAACGTGATAATGAGTCAACCCAACCAAGAAATAGCAGCCGACAAAGTAATACTACCAATGGAAGTAGTCATCGAAGCGGTGACAATAAACGTGGAGGAAGTCAACATGCCAGAAATGGTAACCACTTCGGTGGTAATCATGGCAAGATAATAAAAGTAGAAATTTCAAGAAGAGGAGATTCAATAATGATGGAAAGATATTAACACCAGCACCCGTTGTTAAAGAAGGAGAACAATCAACGATCATATGCTATAAATTTGGAGGGGAGGGACACATCAGTCCAAACTGTACGCAGCAGTCCAAAACATGTTATATCGTGTAGTAAAGCTGAGTCCAGCTGGGATGGAGGCACCAAAGGCCGTCCCAGAGAAGTCAAAGCTGGTAGTTCAAGGGAGAACGCTTATCGTGACCTCCCAAAAAGCAAGGAACCCGAACGAGGTCATCACGGGTAAGCTAATCATAAACTCTAGTGAAGTCTATACCTTATTTGATATCGGTTCTACCAATTCTTTTAATTCTCCTACTTCCGCTCAATGTTTAAATTTAACTCTAAAGAAATTAGACTTTGACTTATCTGTTGAAACTCTGTTGGGAGAAACCTTCATTACATCCATTGTTTACAAGTCTTGTTTGATTCAAATCGGCACTCGCATGTTACTTGTCGATCTTATTTCTTTGAAAATACTTGCATTTGGCGTGATTCTAGGGATTGATTGGTTAACTTCTCATCACGCTAAAATTGATTATTTTTGTAAGGTTGTTAGCTTTCATATTCCTAACCAACTTATTATGCGAATTCAAGAGACCAAACCACTAAAGTCAAATCACTGTCATATCAAGCCATAAAGCTATTCGTTTATTAAAAAATGGATGTCAAGCTTTCTTAGCCCATGTCACAGATTTAAACAAAAATAGGTCAAATTTGAATGATATTTCTATTGTTAATAAATTTCCTGACATATTCCCTGAAGAACTTCTTGGCTTTCCCCCGGAGCGTGAAATCGAGTTTGGTATTGACCTTGAACCCGAAACAAAACTCATTTCCAAAGCCCCATATCGAATGGCTCCTATTGAACTTCAGGAGTTAAAGACCTAACTGCAGGAATTGTAAGACATCGGTTTTATTCGTCCTATTACGTCTCCTTGGGGTGTTCCTGTTCTATTCGTGAAGAAAGATGGGAGTATGCGACTTTTTATTAACTATCAGGAGTTGAATCATGTCACCATCAAGAATAGGTATCTGTTTCCATGCATTGATGACATGTTTGACCAGTTGCAAGGCACCAAATTCTTTTCAAAGATCGATCTTCATTCTGGATATCATCAATTAAAGATTAAAACTGATGACATTCCAAAGACTACTTTTAGAACACGGTACGAGCATTATGAATTCCTAGTCATATCCTTTGGATTGACTAAAGTTCCTGCTGCCTTCATGGATAAGATGAACCGAGTATTCAAGGAATATCTGGATCATTTTGTGGTCGTCTTTATTGATGACATCCTCATTTACTCCAAAAGCCGTGAAGATCATGAGCAACACTTGAGGCTGATACTCTAAAAGCTTCGTGAGAACAAGTTATATGCCAAGTTGAAGAAATGCGAGTTCTGGCTTGAGGAAGTAACATTCCTTGGGCACGTGATATCAAATCATGGAATATCTGTTGACCCGATAAAGATTGAAGCAATTCAAAGCTGGGAGCAACCTAAGTCAGTGACCGAAGTACGTAGCTTTCTCGGCTTAGTGGTTATTATCGGAGATTCGTAAAAGGATTTTCTCGAATCGCTACTACATTAACTTAGCTGACTCGAAAAGATACGAAATTCAGTTGGAGCGAAGAATGTGAGAAGAGTTTTCAAGAACTCAAGAGGAGACTCATTTCAGTACTTGTTCTGACAATACCATCTGGTTCAGAGGGATTTGTCATTTACAACGATGCTTCAGGCAGAGGGTTAGGATGTGTTCTCATGCAACATGCGAAAGTGATAGCCTATGCCTCACGACAACTCAAAGAATATGAGAGGAATTATCCTACTCATGATTTAGAGTTGGCATCAGTCGTTTTTGCGCTTAAAATTTGGAGGCATTACCTGTATGGGGAGAAGGTGGAGATCTATACCAATCATAAAAGCCTCAAATATTTCTTCACCCAAAACAAACTCAACATGCGGCAACGACGTTGGCTCGAGATGTTGAAAGATTATGATCATACCATTCAATACCATCTTGGAAAAGCAAACGTGGTAGCTGACGCATTGAGTAAAAGATCATATGCAGGTACGAGTGCGATATTGTAAACACAAAGGCCCATTTGGTATGACTTACAAAGGATGAAGATAGAGTTAAAGACTCCAGGGACCCACGTGATGATGTCAAATATACGAGTAGAACCGACTTTAATCGATAAAGTTAAAGTTGCTCAAGCTACAGACCTGAAGCTGATGCGTATAAAGAAGAAAGTACAAGAAGGTGTTATTCCAGAAGTAAGAATCGATAAAGAAGGAATACTTCGAGTCAATTCCAAACTTTGTGTTCATAACGACCCTGATTTGAAGTATAAAATCATGATGGAGGCACGCAACACACCATTTGCAATCCATCCTGGGAGAACCAAAAATGTATCGTGATCTTCGACATACATTTTGGTGGAGCAATATGAAGAGAGAGATAGCGGAGTTTATCTCAAGGTGTTTAACTTGTCAATGTGTCAAGGCGGAGCATTAAGTGCCAAAAGGTCCATTACAACCACTTAAAATTCCAGAATGGAAGTGGGAGCACATTACCATGGATTTCGTTACTGGTCTTCCCAAGGTTTCTCAAGGCATAGATGCGATTTGGGTCATTGTTGATAGGTTGACCAAGTCTGCTCATTTTTTACCTATACGAGAAACTTATACACTCGAACGTCTTGCTCGTATATACATAAATGAAATTGTAAGACTGCATGGTATGCCAGTATCCATAGTTTTTGATCGAGACCCAAGATTCACTTCATGGTTTTGGGTCAGTTTGCAAAAAGTTATGGGCACGAATTTACGATTCAGTTCGACTTATCATCCTCAAACGGACGGACAGTCAGAGAGGACTATTTAAACTCTTGAAGATTTATTAAGACTCCGTGTCCTTGACTTCGAAGGAAGTTGGGACAAGTTTTTGCCATTATTGGAATTCTCTTACAGCAAAAATTATCAAGAAGGTATTGGCATGGCCCCATTCGAGGCGTTGTATAGACGCAAATGTCGTTCTCCGGTATGCTGGGATGAGGTGGGTGAAACAACGTTATTGGGACCGGATTTTGTATGCATGACAACGAGAAAGATTCAAATGATCCGGCAACGTATAAAAACCTCACAAGATCGACAAAAGAGTTATGTCGATCTTCATCGAAAGGACGTGGAATTCAATGTTGGAGAACAAGTGTTGTTATGTGTTGCTCCATGGAAGGGAGTTACAATATTTGGAAAGAGAGGAAAGCTCAATCCTTGATTTATTGGCCCATTTGAAATCCTTGACCGAGTAGGAACTGTGGCCTATAGACTCGCTTTACCGCCAAGTATGTCTCGTGTTCATAACATTTTTCACATATCTATGTTATGTAAATATGTGGAAGACCCGAACCACATTATTGAGTTAGAACCAGACGAAATAGCAGCTGATTTAACATATGAAGAGGTACCTATTAAAATCTTGGATAAGAAGGAGCATATTCTACGCTCCAAGGTTATACCTCAAGTCAAAGTTTTGTGGAGAAACCACGATATTGAGAAAATAACCCGGGAGGTAGAATCTGAAATGAAATCAAGGTATCCTCACCTCTTCAACATACCATGTACGTACCCTAATTTAGATGACGAAATTTCATAAAAAGGGGAGGTTGTAAGACCCCAATTTTCATAAATAAAGATTAATTTTTCTCGAAATATCATTTTTAATATTATGGTGTGGTTTTGATATAATGCTATAGTTATGGGTAATATTTATAAATTTTGCAAAGTATGAAAGTTGTTATAAAATATTCGATTTGTCGGGAATATTCGTACGACTGCACAATTATTGGTGGACTCCACAACGAAATTATTGTCGGAGTTAGAAAACGACAGAAATATATTTTTATAAAAATAACGGCGAAAGTTTTACCGTTAACTGTTGAAATACCCGGTGTTAAAAGTACAGTAATACGCGTGGTTGCATAGTAGCACACGGTATTGATTATTGATTCTTTTGTGAGAAGTCACTCAGTTATATTCAATTATTGCTATAGTAATTGTGACGCCCCCAAAATAGGTATCCATCACCCATTCTGATTTGCCAAATACATGGTACAGAAAATAACTACAACTGTATTATTACAATTGTCGTGCAAAATACGACAACACATATACTGTGAGTTTAAATACAAATATTATTTTCTAGATAGTATTAAAACTCAAATAAGTTCTCATTACAATTATTGATACACTATTTTACAAAATAGTGAGGACTACTAAACAACTATCTTAATCCATCATTCCATACCCCGACTAGTTTCCGCTATATTCTCTCCTCCTGAGAAGAAAAATGGAACAAAAAAGAAAAGGGTGAGCTCAACTAGCCCAGTAAGAATATTATGACTAAGATACTGAACAACAAATTATCGTTAGCCTTCAACAAATCAGATAAAATATAATGGACAACCAATTTTAGATCAATATTCGCAGCGAAAATAACAATTCATTAGAAGAGTTAAGTAGAGAATGAAATCTACTATCATCTATGAATTTAAAAGTCCATCATCACTATTTTATCCCTATAACATCAATCAATATACATTTTAAATCAAATATTCATCTTTGCACTACGGGCTAAAGATATTCATTTGTATCACCAGTTGGTCATGTTTATCTCACCACCTGTTCATCTTTGCACCACGGGCCAAATATATTCATAAGGTAATCATTCATCTTTGCGCTACAGGCCAAAGATATTCATCAAGTATCACTATTTAAGATTGAGTGTGATGCCCCCAAAATAGGTATACATCACCCATTTTGAGTCGCCAAATACATGGTACAAAATTCAAATACAACTTAATTATACAACAGTCGTGTAAAATACGACTAAACATATGTTGTGAGTTTTAATACAAATATTGTCATCTAGACAATATACAAACTCAATGGGGGTCCTCATTACATTTATTATCACACTATTTCATAGAATAGTGAGGACTACTAATGTACCATCTAGGACAATCACTCTATTTCCCCCGACTAGTCCCTTCTACGTTATTATTTCCTGAAGAGAATAATGAAAGCAAAAGGGTGAGCTCTGTAGCGTCCCCGAATCCGGGTCCCAAATCGCCGCGGATCCGGTTCGCTATTTCTACAACTGTTTGCGGAAGATATAAACATAGATTGTTTATACATTAAACTTTACACACTATTCCCAAAATCGAGTAACCTTAACTAATACACAATCGTGAACTGTCTAACACATGACAATACTATTCTTCAACATACTTTACAACTTAACTTCACATTCTATCCCAAGCTGAACTTGGCATTATCCTTTTCTGTAGATCCGCCGTATTCGCTTTTATCTCGCAATGTTTTATCATGATATAGCAAGGGTGAGGATGAAAGTTGCCCAGCAAGTTTAAAAAAAAACAAGGTAAAGATATATCATGATTGAAAGAGTTTGAATAATAAGCTGGCTATCCTTCACAATGTAGTTGTGAATTAGCATGAACAAAATTTCAAAGCTGAATGAACATTGAAAATGAACATAACAATTATATCCGAATCGATTGGTAATGAAGGTGATCGACCTTTCATACCGATGAATACATGTAATATATACAGAGTACAATTCATAAGCATGTTCTGTCTGAAACCACTCTTAAAAGAGTTTAAGTAAAAGAACTTGAAAAACTTTTCGAACCAATTTGATTACCGTAACGCAATATAATACGCTTCTCTCAAGACCTAATATTAATAATATAGATCTCCAATATTAGAATAATATCATCACCGTTATAAAATAACTTAAACACATTTCCACATACTCATATATCGACCATACAAAGATATAAAACCTATAATAGATCTTTCGGTTAGTCATAACATATAGTTAAGTATTAGACATTAGTTTTAAGTCTTAATATTATTATTATTATACTTTGATATTCTTTTAATCACATCATAACTTATACTTATAAGTTATTCATTTTTATATGTTATCCTAGTAAATTAGATAACATCTTAGTAAACCGAAATACCATTTCAGTAAGACGGATTTTATTTCAATACCCGAAATCACTATTCTTTTTCACGAAAAATACCAAATCAACTTATTATTTTTTTATCCTTTGGTCAAACATATATACATGTATTTCATACATAAAAAATATTTTTCCGTAATTTTTCAATTTCTTTTACTATTTTTCAAAAATCATAATTAGTGCGTGACTTAAGAAAATTAGCTACCTCGTGCTTAATTCCAGAGATGCCCATCTTTTGACATAACCTTATATATGTTAACGTGATGCTCCATTTTAAATTTCGTGGTAATCGGAGTTGTAGAACTCCGGTTATAGCGATTTCCGTCGGAAAATCACAAAAATTGAAATGGTCATAACTTGGTCGTTTTAAGCGGAATTAGCTCATTTTGGACACGAGCTACATATTACCATATATTTTCATTTCCCAAAAGCCTGTAATTTTTCTCATTAACTAAATGTCCAAAACAGCCCTCGGAAAAATTTGGCCAGAAACTTTTTGCACTTTGGCAGTTTTGGAGTCCTTCACCAAAACTTAAATAAAACAAAATCTGTAACTCCGATTAATGATCCGTCAATTTTGATGGATTCGTATCTTTCCGAACTACAGTTTTCATATATCACAATCTATATTTGGATATGTTTAGCTCCCGGAATTTAGCCCGGAAGTGACTGTTCCAAAACTGTCCTTTTCACAGTTTTCTTAAATTTGTGTAGTTTGGGAGAAATCCCATAACTCCCTCCTCCGATGTCGGATTTAGTCCGTTTCAGAGTCTATGGAAAGCTTATTGAGTGTACTATAACATATCACAAGTCCAGAATTTTTAGAGCACTCTAACAAATCCGAAATTTTCTGTTTTAGGGCAGCAGTCCACTAACTCATTTAAAACAAAAAAAACTGTTTTGGTTATTCTTCTTTGTTCAAGCCTATCAACCCTAAAAATGGCAAGATCTAACCATAAAATATCATATATCATGTAGATCTTCCCTCATATGGATCAAAATCATAAGTTCAACACTTGATCTAAAACACCATATCAAAACACTTTTAAACTAACAAGAGTTTTGAATTTAGGAAATTTTCATACCTTTTTCTTAAGCCTTCCTTCTTCTTCTTCTTCTTCTTCTTCCTTCTTCCATGGATGAACTTTCTCTCTCTTTAATTCTTGAAAATAATTGATGCAAATGGTTTGGTTGATATGAGGGGCTAATATTGCTTGGATTATTGCCCCAACAAGTTGCCAATTATTAAACATAGGATTCTTTAGCAATTATTCACCAAAATGGGACAAAAGGGTAAAATGGACATTTCCATATCAATAATTGATTTCTTTTCTTTTTTTTTTCTTATTTAGCATACCAAATGTCCAATATGTCCCTCCTTAATTGGGCTTAAATTTGGGCCACCATTTCCATCTTTTGGGCTATCAATAAATAATATATTGGACTTAAAATTTAATTCTTTGGGCCATGTAAATTAACATAGTCAAATTCTTTTCTATCTTACCCAACCATAAATATTTAATTAGGATATCCAATCTAAATATTTAATTAGAGTATCATTCCAAATAATTAGAATTTAAATCATCACTCTACTACAATAAATTCTATAACCCAATTAAGCATATTTTAATTAAGTTATAAAATTAAAATCTTGAGATAATAAAATATATCTCTTAACTTAATATAATTTTAATATTATTACTATTCTCCCACAAGTAGGCTTAGTTTGGGCCATTAATTAATCCCATTGAGCTAGCCATTTTACTTGTGTTACCTACTAACAAAAACTAACTTGGGCTTCCACCCAAAATTTAATTGGGTCATTATAATACTTGTCCCATACATAATATATTGGGCTAGATTAAATAATTAATTGCCCTTAATCACTTTATCTACAAGTCTCATGCTTAATTAATTAATTGGGCTTATTTAGATGATATAACATCATTAGTCCATTAAATCTACTCCTCTTGAACTCTATTCAAATTAATTGGGCTATAACCTTATTATAGTCCATTATTTTTAATTCTATTCCATTCTACCCTTATCTTTAAATTAGGGTTTACATCTCTCACTCTAGAAAATAAATTCTTACTCATGCCCTTTTAATTTCATAAACCAAATTATACTTGGTTATAAAATTAATTATTGGAGATATATAAAATAAATCTCTTAATGTGGTATATATATTTATATACTAATATTCTTCCATATTATAACCTCAAAGTTATTTAATCACCACACCTAATATATATATTAGGTTACATAACTTAATTCTTACTCCACCCTTATATACAAAATAAATGTATTCACATTGTATAATGTATATTTATTTACTCATATCCATAATTCACATAATCATAACATATTTCACTTCTCACATTAATTTTGACTTTTCTCCATAAAAAGTTAACTGTTGACTTTGACCAAAAGTCAATCTTTACGCATTTTGTGCTTACTGTCCATTCTAACTAAACTTGACGTTTTGGACGCAATCGAGCAGTCCATGCTTCAAAATTCTATCTCTAACTCAAATTTTGAGTTTTAAATTACTCCATTATCATTACTAACGACTTTATACTTATTCAAATTCTTATTTGCCAATCAAGGCCAACACTCAAGCTATTTTAATTACTAACATAGTTTTAATCTTGACCATTATATCATTAACTTAATTCATCATTCTTCTTGCTTAAATATATATAGCACATTACTAAGTATATATATTTCTATACATATACTCATCTTCGTTTAACCTCATAGCATCTCTTCATGTGAAATCTTATTTCCAATAATAAAATTTCCATATGTACTTATATAACATTTCTTAGACTATTCAGTTCACATCGAATTTACAGGTATCGTAATACCTTATTCTTGATATTCCTTCAAGTACATATTAATTCATTTCTAGGGTTTTGGAATTTTGTAACCCATATTTTCTCTATTCTCATTCGAATATCAAACCATATAGGTTTTTCTTGAAATTTTTAAATAAATTCTCAAATTCTCATCTAGGTTTTATTCTTTAACCTTTATTCTAATCATTCAAGATTTTAGAAACTTTTCGGGTTGTCACAAGCTCAACTAGCCGAGTAAGAAATATTATGACTAAGATAATACAGAATAAATTATCATTAGTCTTCAACAATGTTAAACTGATAAAATACAATAGACATCAAGTTTAAGCTGCAGTGAACAAGCAATCCATTAGAGGAGTCCGAGAGAATAAAATCTACTATCTTCTATGATTTAAAAGGTTTTTCATCACTTTTATCATCACGAGACTCAAATTTTAATAAATAACCCACATCATCAAATCATCCCTGCACTACAGGCCAAGGATATTCTTTAGTATCACGACCACGAATTATCCATGCACTACGGGCCAAAGATAATAATGTTTTCATCAACGGTCCTGATCATGCCATAAAACAATTCAACTTTCCACCCTTGGCCGAAGAGAATCCATAGCCATAATCATACAAAAAACAGTCCATTAATACACTACGGGCCAATGAGGACTTTTTCCACATCATTTGTAACATTACGGTCATGATTATACCGAATAATCCCTGGTCATAATCATACCAAGTCTATCTATGCACTACAGGCCACGGATGACTTTCAACATAATATAAACATGAGGATGATGACAATGATATAAGAATTCAATAAAACAAGTTCAAGAATTAATTTATCCAGGAACTAATAACTTCCAGATTGTCAACATTATACTTCTTTGTGGAGTAAAATTCAAGAATGCTCAGAAGAATATTTCCATGAAAAGATACTGGATGAAGCGCAAATATCAAGGATATTCCACTAATTTCATGGAGTATAGAAACTAAAACTTTAACTAACTGAGTATGATAGAATATATGAAACTGCAAATGGATTTTCGCCGCCATACGGTAATCCACTTAGATAGATCATTTCCATAATTTAATAAGGAATGAATACAAAGGATCATTCACCATGCATGTGATAATCCATATAGACATGTTATTCCAACAGAATGATAAAGAATGGAATAACAGAAGAAATTACCATGAATGCGATAGACCGCACAGACATGTTATTCCAACAGAATAATAAAGAATGGAACCAAGTCATGCGTAAACGCACAGACATGATATTCCAAACGAATAATAAATAACGGAACCAAGTCATGCGTAAAGCACAGACAAGATGTTCCATTAGAATGATAAATAATGGAATAACAATAGAAATCACCATGCATGCGATGAATCGCATGCAGATGAGTTATTCCAATGAATAATAAATAATGGAACTGGTCAAAGCGTAATGTACATGCAACCGACTGAGGATATTCCAATGAATAATAAAGAATGGAATAATGTAAGAATTTCACCATGTATACGGTGATCAGAGATGATGATTATTCCAACATAATAATAAGGAATGGAATAACAGAAGAATTTCACCATATATGCGGTACTTCGCATAGACAGGTTATTCCAACATAATTATAAAGAATGGAATAACAAAAGAATTTCACCAAGTATATAGGGTATCCAGCGTATACATGTTATTATAGCAGAATAATAAAGAATGGAATAACAAAAGTTCTCTTCACGAATAAGAAAGAAAGAATACCCCTTACGAGTAAAACAAATAATATCCCTTACCTTTGAAAGAAAAGTATTCCGACTGGTAGGGCGAGGATATACTCGAAGAAAACTTGTACTTCGCTCAAAGCTTTCTTAAACTCTAAAGATATACGCTCAAGATTATAGAAGAAGAACTCTCTCTATAGTTTCAGTGAATTCGTAAGAAATAATGAAGGAATGAGCTTCTATTTATAGAAGAATGGACTGCATAGTAACTAATTCATGAACGGTCTAGATTGATTTACTTTTAAACGGACGGTCCATATTTAAAGCAAAATCTTTTAAATAAAATATAATATATTCTATTTATAATCTAATAAAACGAATAACTTTATAAAAGTATTAGTTTTATATAAAAAAGATTTTACTATACAAAACACTATCACGAGGCACTATGCAACACTATATATAAAAAATATAATATATTCTATTTATAGAATAATTTTATAAAAGTATTCTTTTTATATAAAAGATTTTACTATGCAAAATACTATGCATAATAGAATATAATATATTTTATTTATAGAATAACTTTATAAAAGTATTACTTTTTTATATAAAAAGCTTTTTGCATTTTATTACATTAATATTACTAATAAAACAAAACTGAGTGAGTTATCACGTAAACATCAATAATCAATATCGTGTGCTACTATGCAACCACGCGTATTACTGTACTTTTACTACCGAGTAGTTCAACAATTTTAACGGTAAAACTTCCGCCGTTATTCTCATAAAAATATTTTTGTCGTTTTCTCCATCCGACAATAATTCCGTTGCAGGGTCCACCAATGATTGTACCGTCGTACGGATATTCCCCAACAAAAAGAATATTTCCCGACCAATCGAATATTATACAACAACTTGCATACTTTTCAAAATTTATAAATACTACCCACAACTATAACATTATCTCAAATCCACACCATAATATTCAAAAAAAATATTTCGAAAAAATTAAATCTTTATTCATAAAATCTGGGATCTCACAATCTCCCATCCTTATGAAATTTTGCCCTCAAAATTTACGTACGTACCTGGTATGCCGAAGAGGTGAGGATACCTTGACTTCATTTCAGATTCTAATTCTTGAGGTATAACCTTTGAGTGTTGAATACGATCCTTCTTATCCAAAATTTTAGCACGTATCTCCTCATACGTTAAATCTTCTGCTATATCGTTTAGTTCTAATTTAATAATGTGGTTCGGGTCGTCCACATAATTACGTAACATCGATACGTGAAAAACGTTATGAACACGTGACATACTTGGAAGTAAAACGAGTCTATATGCCACAGTTCCTATTCAATCGAGGATTTCAAATGGGCTAATAAAATCGAGGGTTGAGATTTCCTCTCTTCGTCGATTATTGCTTCTAGAATAACGCCCTCTTGAACCTTCTTCTTCATATTCATCAGATTCGGGTGTGTAACTTAAGCGGCTTTAACTTTATCGATTAAAGTCGATTCTACTCGTATATTCATTATCTTCACGTGGGTTCGTATATTCACACTTGTAACCGCATACGATCTTCTACTCAACGCGTTAGCTACCATGTTCGCTTTTCCTACGATGGTATTAAATGGTACGATCGTAATATTCAACAGCTCGAGTCAACGTCTTTGGCGCATGTTACGTTCATTTTAGTCGAAGAAACATTTTAGGGTTTAAGAAATGGGTTTTGTACTGGGGTCAATACAAAATTCGATTTCACGCTATAGGGGTAGGCTAAGAAGTCTTCAAGAATATGTCAGGAAATTTATTAACAATAGAAATATCATTCAAAACTATGACCCTCATCCAAGACTTGGATAGTACGTCACATTGATACCTATCAACTTGCCATCGTCATTCACGACGTCGCCTACAGAAAGTCTGGCTTCGGTTCATTCCACACAAGGAAGTCAACAATGAAAGAACCGGGGCTCTTTACTTATGGCTTGATATGACAATGATTGACTTTAGTGGTTTGGTTGCTTGAATTCTCATAACAGATTGGTTAGGAATATGAAAGCTAACAACCTTACGAAAAACATGATGAGTAGTTAACCCATCGATTCCTAAAATAGCATCAAAGGCAAGTATTTTTAAAGAGATAAGATTGACAGGTAATGTGAAAGTGTTAATTTGAATTAAACAAGATTTATAAATAGTGGAGGTAACGAAGGCTTCTACTAACGAAGTTTCAACCAATAAGTCAAAGTCTAACTTCTCGGGGGTTAAATTTAAACATTGAACACAACTAGGTGAAATAAAAGAGTGAGTAGAACCGGTATCTAACAAGGTATAGATTTTGCAAGAGTTTATGATTAACTTACCCGTGATAATTTTATTCAGGTTCCTCATAAAAAAAAACGCTCTCTCTTAAACTACCGGCTTTGGCTTGTCTGGGACATCTTTTGGCATCACTATCCCAGTTGGACTTGACTTCACTACACGACAAAATCGAGCTATGTGACCATCTTTTCTACAACTAAAACATACCTTGGAAGTCTATGAACAGCTTGGACTTATGTGTCCCTCCTCTCCGCATCTATAGCATCTAACTGGCCGTCGTTCTCCTCCCCTAGAATTTGTTGCTGCTGTCGACGTCTTCCCATCATCGTTAAATCTTCTCTTCTTGAATTTTACACTTCTATTATCTTGGTCATGATTACCACCGAAGTGGTTACCATTTCTTGCCTGATAATTTCCCCCACGATGGTTATCATTGTTCCTATGGTCGGTGCCACCGATACGATTATTATCGTGTTGTTGGTCGTTACCTTTTGGTTAAACTAACTCAACGGTCTCATGTGCTTCATTGCTTATCTCAACATTTTCAGATGCCATTTTCAAACACTGTCATAAAACAAGGGTTAATTAACATATCACATATTATCCCTATACTCTGATCGACCAATTAAATACCAAATAAACTTAGGTAGGTCATATTAGCGAAGGAATTCCCCGTCTCTCCCCTCCTAGTTCTAGTCTCACATCTCAGCCAGGGAAATCCCTAAGATTTGATACCAACTATGACGCCCCCAAAATAGGTATACATCACCCATCTTGAGTCACTAAATACATGGTACAAAATTCAAATACAACTTAATTATACAACAGTCGTGTAAAATACGACTAAACATATGCTGTGAGTTTAAATACAAATATTGTCATCTAGACAATATACAAACTCAATGGGGTCCTCATTACATTTATTATCACATTATTTCACAGAATAGTGAGGACTACTAATGCACCATTTAGGACCATCACTCTGTTTCCCCTGGCTAGTCCCTGTTACGTTCTCATTTCCTGAAGAAAATAATGTAAGCAAAAGGTTGAGCTCAACAAGCCCAGTAAGAAATATTATGACTAAGATAATACGAATAAATTATCATTAGTCTTCTACAATGTTAAACTGATAAAATACAATAGACATCAAGTTTAACTGCAGCGGAATAAGCAATCCATTAGAGGAGTCAAGTAGAGAATAAAATCTACTATCTTCTATGATTTAAAAGGTTTTTCATCAATTTTATCGCTAAGACTCAGCTTAATAAATAATCCACATCATCAAATCATCCCTGCACTACAGGCCAAGGATATTCTTTAGTATCACGACCACGAATTATCCATGCACTACGGGCCAAAGATAATCATGTTTTCATCAACGGTCCTGATCATGCCATAAAATAATTCATATTTGCACCCTTGGCCGAAGAGAATCCATAGCCATAATTATACCAAAAACTGTCCATCAATGCACTACGGGCCAATGAGGACTTTTTCCACATCATTAGTAACGTTACGGTCATGATTATACCGAATAATCCCTGGTCATAATCATACCAAGTCCATCTATGCACTACAGGCCACAAATGACTTTCAACATAATATAAACATGAGGATGATGACAATGATATAAGAATTCAATAAAACAAGTTCAAGAATAAATTTATCCAGGAACTAATAACGTCCATATTGTCAACATGATACTTCTTTGTAGAGTAAAATTCAAGAATGCTCAGAAGAATATTTCCATGAAAAGATACTGGATGGAGCGCAAATATCAAGGATATTCCACTAATTTCATGGAGTATAGAAACTAAAACTTTAACCAACTAAGTATGATAGAATATATGAAACTGCAAATGGATTTTCGCCGCCATACGGTAATCCACTTAGACAGATCATTTCCATAATTTAATAAGGAATGAATACAAAGGATCATTCACCATGCATGTGATAATCCACATAGACAGGTTATTCCAATAGAATAATAAAGAATGGAATAACAGAAGAAATCACCATGAATGCGATAGACCGCACATGTACATGTTATTCCAATGAATAATAAAGAATGGAATGTGTCATGCCAGAACGCACAAAACATGATATTCCAACCGAATAATAAATAACGGAACCAAGTCATGCGTAAAGCACAGACAGGATGTTCCATTAGAATGATAAATAATGGAATAACAACAGAAATCACCATGCATGCGATAGACCGCATGCAAAAGTTATTCCAACTAAATAATAAATAATGGAACCGGTCGGGGCATAATACGCACCAAATGCGGAGGATATTCCAATGTAATAATAAAGAATGGAATAACGAGAAGAATTTCACCATGTATACGGACATTGATAGATAGGTTATTCCAATATAATAATAAGGAATGGAATAATGAGAAGAATTTCACCATGTATGCGATTGCGATGCATAGGCGGAGTTATTCCAACATAATAATAAAGAATGGAATAACAGAAGAATTTCACCAAGTATAGGGTATCCCGAGTATACAGGTTATTCCAACAGAATAATAAAAATGGAATAACAAAAGTTCTCTTCACGAATAAGAAAGAAAGAATACCCCTTACGAGTACAAAAAATACTATCCCTTACCATTGAAAAAAGAGTATTACGACTGGTAGGGCGAGGATATACTCGAAGAAAACTTTTACTACGCTCAAAGCTTTCTTAAACTCTAAAGAAATACGCTCAAGATTATAGAAGAAGAACTCTCTCTATAGTTTCTCTCTCTATAGTTTCAATGAATTCGTAAGAAATAATGAAGGAATGAGCTTCTATTTATAGAAGAGTGGACTGCATAGTAACTAATTCATGAACGGTCCAGATTGATTTACTTTTAAACGGACGGTCCATATTTAAAGCAAAATCTTTTAAATAAAATATAATATATTCTATTTATAATCTAATAAAATGAATAACTTTATAAAAGTATTCTGTTTTATATAAAAAGATTATACTATGCAAAATACTATGAGACACTATGCATAATAAAATATAATATATTCTATTTATATAATAACTTTATAAAAGTATTCGCATTTTTATATAAAAGATTTTACTATGCAAAATACTATGCATAATAGAATATAATATATTCTATTTATAGAATAACTTTATAAAAGTATTATGTTTTATATAAAAAGCTTTTTTGTTTTATTACATTAATATTACTAATAAAACAAAACTGAGTGACTTATCACGTAAACATCAATAATCAATACCGTGTATTGATTATTACTAATGCAACCACGCGTATTACTGTAATTTTACTACCGAGTAGTTCAACAGTTTTAACAGTAAAACTTCCGTCGTTATTCTCATAAAAATATTTTTGTCGTTTTCTCCATCCGATAATAATTCCGTTGCGGGGTCCACCAATGATTGTACCGTCGTATGTATATTATCTGACAAAAAGAATATTCCCCGACCAATCGAATATTATACAACAACTTGCATACTTTTCAAAATTTATAAATACTACCCACAACTATAACATTATCTTAAATCCACACCATAATATTCAAAAAAAATATTTTGAGAAAATTAAATCTTTATTCATAAAATCTGGGGTCTCACACTGAGGATGATGAAAAATATTTTAAAGAAAGAATCCAGTGAGATAAAGGACATGATTAAGGATTCATAATTTAGTTTATCCAAGTTCAAGAATACTCCATAATAATCAATTGTGGAGCAAAATTCAAGAATAAAGTTCAAAACATAGATCCAATCAAAGATAGGAACCATAACAGACAACTTGGATACAGAAAAGAAAACTCAAGGAATTTCTGATCATTTCAAGAATTATAGAAGCAATACGTACCGTAGTAAGTTTAGAGTTAGGAATCTGAAATGAATAATATACGAAACTGTAAATAAATTTTCAACTGTCATGCGGTAGTCCGCGTAGACAGATCATTTCCACAATTTAATAACAATTGAATACGAAGGGTTATTTAACAGGCATGCGGTAGTCCGCGTAGACAGGGTATTCCCACTAAATAATAAAGAATGGAATAACAAAAGAATTTCACCATGCATGCAGTAGTCCGCGTAGACAGGTTATTCCAACATAATAATAAAGAATGGAATAACGAAAAAATTTCACCATGCATGCGATAGTCCGCGTAGACAGGTTATTCCAACAGAATAATAAATAATGGAATAACAACCCTTACGAGTATTGAAAGAAAATAACTCTCTTCATGAATACGAAAGAAATAATACCCCTTATGAATACAACAACTAATATCCATTACCTTAGTAGAAGATTGAATACTGAAGTAGAGTAGTAGCATAATACTCTTCTTCTTGCTCTCTATGGTTTCTCTCTCTAGAGTTTTAGTGAAATCGTAAGAAATAATGAAGGAATGAGCTTTTATTTATAGGAAAAAAGGCTGAATAGTAACTAAATTCATGAACGACCCAGATTAATTTACTTTTAAACGGACGGTCCATATTGATTTACTATTAAAACTTAAAGCAACGGTTCATACTGATTTACTATTAAAACTTTAAACCAGCGATCCATATTGATTTACTATTATAACTTTCCACCAGCGGTCCATATTAATTTACAATAATATCTTCAACCAACGGTCTGAAAAATTAGCACATCCCCTCATGGAATAATAAGCCAAACTTATAACAAAACACCTCATAATAAACCCCCTCTATTTATATCAAAAATTAAATAAATAATTACCACAAATCACTTATCTTTAATAAACACATTTTTAATCTATTAACAAGTATTCATCATTAATATTATAACTCACAATATTTAACAACCAGATCATTCCCAGGAAAGAGGGGGCTTTCCGATAAGGAATTCTCCTATTCATGCGCAATTAGGTGACCAAACCTCTCCTCGATGTAACTTTCTAGACATCGTCAATATTGCAAATAATAATATGAATAACTTTATCGTCTCAATTATTGATTAAATAATATAAAATATTATAAAGATGATACTGTGACAATAATTGAATCAAATAACGTAAGATATTATGCAGCAATTATTGTAGCAATAATTGAGTATAACTGAGTGACTTCTCACGTAAGCATCAATATTAAATACCGTGTGCTACTATGCAACCACGCGTATTACTGTACTTTTATCACCGGGTATTTCAACAGTTTAACGGTATTAATTACGCCGTTATTTATAAAAACTAAAATTTGTCGTTTTTTTCATCCGACCATTTTTTGTTATGGGGTCCACAAATGGCTGCGCCATCGTACGAATATTCTCTGACAACAAAAATATTCCACGACCAAACGAATATTCTCCGACAATAATGAATATTTTATAACCACTTATTTATTTTGCAAAATTTGCACATTTCACCCATAACCAAAGCATTATATTAAATTAACACCTTATTATTCACAATAATAATTAGAGGAAATTCGATTTTATTTATAAAAAGTTGGGGTCTTACAACCTCCCCTCCTTATATAATTTCGTCCTTGAAATTGACGTACGTACCTGGTGTTTCGAAAAGGTGAGGATACCTCGTTTTCATTTTCGATTCTAACTCCAAGGTCATTTTCTCAATAGCATGGTTTCTCCACAAAACTTTAACTTGTGGTATAATCTTTGTGCATAAGACATGCTCCTTCCTATCCAAGATCTTGACAGGTACCTCCTCGTACGTTAAATCTTCGATTATCTCGTCTGGTTCTAACTCAATAATTTTGTTTGGGTCTTTCACATATTTACGTAGCGCATATATGTGAAAAACATTATGAACACAAGACATGTTTGGAGGTAGTGCGAGTCTATAGGCCACATTTCCTATTCGATCAAGAATTTCAAATGGACTAACAAATCGTGGATTGAGCTTTCCTCTCTTCCCAAATCTTGTAACTCCCTTCCATGGAGCAACACGTAACAATACATGATCCCCAATATTAAATTCCACGTCCTTTCGATGAAGATCCATATAACTCTTTTGTCGATCATGTGCCGTTTGTATACGTTGTCGGATCATTTGGATCTTCTCTGTAGTCATTTGTACCAACTATGGTCCCAATAACGTTGCTTCTCCCACCTCATCCCAGCATACTGGAGAGCGACACTTTCGTCCATATAATGCTTCAAATGGAGCCACACCTATACTTTCCTGATAACTGTTATTATAGGAGAATTCCACTAATGGTAGGTACTTATCCCAACTCCCTTTGAAATCTAGGACACAGAGTCTTAATAGATCTTCAAGAGTTTGAATAGTCCTTTCTGATTGCCAGTCCGTTTGAGGATGGTATGCCGAACTGAATCATAAATCTGTGCCCATAGCTTTATGCAAACTAACCCAAAATCATGAAGTGAATCTTGGGTCACGATCCAAAACTATGGATACTGGCATGCCATGCAATCTCACAATCTCATTCACGTACATACGAGCAAGACGTTCAACGGAATAAGTCTCCCGTATCGGCAAGAAATGAGCAGATTTGGTTAATATATCAATAATAACCCAAATCGCAACTATGCCTTGAGAAACCTTGGGAAGACCCGTAATAAAATCCATGGTAATGTGTTCCCACTTCCATTTTGGAATCTCAAGTGGTTGAAATGGACCCTTTGGCACTTGATGCTCCGCCTTTACACGTTAACAAGTTAAACACCTCGAGATAAACTCCGCGATCCCTCTCTTCATATTGCTCCACCAAAATGTATGTCGAAGATCATGATACATTTTGGTACTCCCAAGATGGATTGCAAATGGCGTGTTGTGTGCCTCCATCATGATTCTATGATTCAAGTCAGAATCGTTAGGAACACAAAGTCTGGAGTTAACTCGAAGTATTCCTTCTTCATCGATTCTTGCTTCTGGAATAACACCTTCTCGCACTTTCTTCTTCATATGCATCAACTCCAGGTCTGTAGCTTGAGCAGCTTTAACTTTATCGATTAAAGTCGGTTCTACTTGTATGTTTGATATCATCACCTTTCAACAGCTCAAGCCAACGTCATTGCCGCATGTTGAGTATCTTTTGGGTGAAGAAATATTTGAGGCTTTTATGATCTATATAGATCTCCACTTTCTCCCCATACAGGTAGTGTCTCCAGATCTTCATCGTGAAAACGACTACTGCCAACTCCAGATCATGAGTAGGGTAATTCCTCTCATATTTTTTGAGTTGTCGCGAGGCATAGGCTATGACTTTCCCATGTTACATGAGAACACATCCTAACCCTTTGCCTAAAGCATTGATCTAGATAACAAATCCATCCGAATCAGATGGTATTGTCAGAACATGTGCCGAAATGAGTCTCCTCTTGAGCTCTAAGAAACTCTTCTCGCATTCCTCGCTCCATACGAATTTTGTATCCTTTTAAGTCAGCTGAGTTAACGGAGTACTGATTCAAGAAAATCCTTCCACAAATCTCCGATAATAACCAGCTAAGCCTAGAAAGCTACGTACTTCAGTCACTAACTTTGGTTGCTCCCAACTTTGTACTGCTTCAATCTTCGTCGGGTCAACAGATACTCCATGTTTTGACACCACGTTCCCAAGGAATGCTACTTCCTACAGTCAGAACTCGCATTTCTTTAGCTGGGCATATAGCTTGTTATCACGAAGCCTTTGAAGTACCAGCTTCAAATGGTGCTAATGATCTTCCAAATTTGGGAATAGATGAGGATGAAACAATAAAGACAATAACAAACTGATCAAAATATTCCTTGAACACACAGTTCATCATATCCATGAAAGCAGCAGGACCATTAGTCAGTCCAAAAGACATGACTAAGAATTCATAATGCCCGTACCGAGTTCTGAAAGTAGTCTTCGGAATATCGTCATTTTTAATCTTCAACTGATGATATCCAGAACGAAGATCGATCTTTGAAAAGAATTGTGTTTCTTGCAACTGGTCGAATAGGTCATTAATGCGAGGTAGCGGATACCTATTCTTGATGGTGACATGGTTCAATTCCCGGTAGTCAATTCAAAGTCGCATACTCCCATATTTCTTCTTTATGAATAAAATAGGAGCACCCCAAGGAGATGTCTAAAACTGATGTCTAACAACACCTGTAGTTGGACCTTTAACTCCTGATGTTCAATAGGATCCATTCGATATGGGGTTTTAGAAATGGGTTTTGTACTGAGTTCAAGGTCAATAAAGAATTCAACTTCACGTTCAGAGGGTAGACCGGGAAGTTCTTCAGGAAATTCACTAACAACAGAAATATTATTCAAATTTGACATGTTTTTGTTCAAGTCCATGTTATGGGCTAAGAAGGCTTGACATCCGTTTTACAATAAACGAATGGCTTTATGGCTTGATATGATAGTGATTGACTTTAGTTGTTTGGTAGTTTGAATTCACATAACAGATTGGTTAGGAATATAAAACTAACAACCTTACAAAAACAATCAATTTTAGCATGATGAGTGGTTAACTAATCAATTCCTAAAATCACATCAAATGCAAGTATTTTCAACGAAATAAGATCGGCAGGTAATGTGATGGTTCCAACTTGAATCAAGCAAGATTTATAAATAGTAGATGTAATGAAAGTTTTTCCTAGCAGAGTCTCAACGGATAAGTCAAAGTCTAATTTCTCCAGAGTCAAGTTCAAACGTTGAGCACAAGAAGGAGAGATAAAAGAATGGGTAGAACCGGTATCTAATAATGTATAAACTTCGCAAGAGTTTATGATTAGCTTACCCGTGATCACCTCGTTCGGGTTCCTCGCGTTTTGGGCAGTCACGACAAACGCTCTTCCAGGAACCACCGACTTTGACTTGTCTGGGACAACCTTTGGAGTCACCATCCCCATTAAACTTGGTTTCGCTACAAGATAACCTCTAGCTATATGACCTTCCTTTCCACAGTTATAACACACCTTGGATTGTTGTGTACAGTTTGGGATGATGTGTCCCTCTTTCCCGCATTTATAATATATTACTGGTGATCGTTCTCCTCCCCTAGAAACAGTTGATGTTGGTGCTGACGTCTTCACGTTATCATTGTTGTACCTTCTCTTTTTGAAATCTCCTCCTGAATCGCTTATTCTATTATCATGGCCACGATTACCACCTGAGTGGTTACCACTTTTGTCCGTATTCTTTCCTCCCAGCTGAATATCATTGCTCCCATGGCTGCTGCCACCGGTATGACCCTAGTTGTGGTCCCTCGGTTGAACATACTCATTATCTCGCTCTAATAATTGAGCCCTATTGACAACATCTGAATATAGAGAAAATTTGTGAGAAATAAGATATTGCCGAATCTCGGGTTTCAGACCTCTCAGAAACATCCGCATCATACGTTCCTCATTCACTACCAAATGAGGTTCAAACCTGGATAACTCCACGAACTTTGCCTCGTACTAGGACAGCGTCATGTTATTTTATTCCAGTCTAATAAACTCTACCTCCTTCATATGACAAATATTTTCAGGAAAGTACTTGTCATTGAACAGTTTCTGAAACATTTCCCAAGACATGTTCAGTTAGAACCGGGCGAAATAGCGGAAGATTTAAGATATGAAGAGGTACCTGTTAAAATCTTGGATAAGAAGGAGCATATTCTACACTCCAAGGTTATACCTCAAGTCAAAGTTTTGTGGAGAAACCACGATGTTGAGGAAATGACCTGGGAGTTAGAATTTGAAATAAAATCAAGGTATCCTCACCTCTTCGACATACCAGGTACGTACCCTAATTTTGAGGACGGAATTTCATAAGAAGGGGAGGTTGTAAGACCCCAATTTTCATAAATAAAGATTAATTTTTCTCGATATATCATTTTTAATATTATGGTGCGGTTTTGAAATAATGTTATAGTTGTGGGTAATATTTATAAATTTTGCAAAGTGTGCAAGTTGTTATAAAATATTCGATTGGTCGGGAATATTTGTTTTAACAGGGAATATTCGTACGACAACACAATCATTGGTGAACTCCACTGCGAAATTATTGTCGGAGTTAGAAAACAACAGAAATATCTTTTTATAAAAATAACAACGAAAGTTTTACCGTTAACTGTTGAAATACCCGGTGTTAAAAGTACAGTAATACGTGTGGTTGCATAGTAGCACACGGTATTGATTATTGATGCTTACGTGAGAAGTCACTTAGTTATATTCAATTATTGGTATAGTAATTGTGACGCCCCCAAAATAGGTATACATCACCCATTCTGAGTCGCCAAATACATGGTACAGAAAATAACTACAACTTTATTGTTACAATTGTCGTGTAAAATACGACAACATATATACTGTGAGTTTAAATACAAATATTGTCTTCTAGAGTGTATTCAAACTCAAATAAGTCCTCATTACAATTATTGATACACTATTTTACAAAATAGTGAGGACTTCTAAACAACTATCTTGATCCATCATTCCATACCCCGACTAGTTCTTGCTATATTCTATCCTCCTAAGAAGAAAAATGGAACAAAAAGGAAAATGGTGAGCTCAACTAGCCTAGTAAAGAATATTATGACTAAGATAATGAACAACAAATTATCATTAGCCTTCAACAAATCAAATAAAATAGGGTTAAGTTCAGATGACCACCTGGGGTTTGGGCGGTTTCCCACTTAACCACCTGTAGTCAGTAAAGCTACATTTAAACACTCGACTTTTTGAGTTAAAGTGAAAACGTCACATTTTCCGTCCAATTTAACCGTGTGTGTATGTCACATGCCAAAAGCGCGTGAAAAAGGCTATAATAGTTTTAAAAACATGGGAAATGTCTGAAATACCCTTCTTTTTCCTCTCTTCTCCTCTTATTCTCCTTCGACCTTCAAACCCACCAACACTCTCGCCCATTTCATCATTTTCTCTGAAGCAGTGCAGATCCGGAGGGATTTAGCGCAGATCCGACTTAAAGTAGTGCTGCGATGAACACTCTCTTCTATATATACCCTTAAAGCAGCGCTAAATCTGGAGGGATTTACCAACTTAAAGCAGCGCAGATTCGGAGGGATTTAGGGCATTTATGAACACTCTTTTCTATATATACCCCTAACGGATCCATTCATTCCCACTTGGTGCAGTTCCATCTAAGAGTTGCCTCTCTCTCTCTTCCCAATTAGCTCATTGACTCTCTCTCCACCAAGCTCACCCGAAAGCACTTATCCAATCTTGAAAAGCTTCTTCAGAAGCAAGCTGAGCCCAGCCCACCCGACCCGACCCATTTCTTGTAGATCTCATATATTCTGGATTTACATGTTCCAAATTTTTAAAGCAGTGCTGCGATGTGTTAAATTATGGGCAAAAAGGTGAGGCGTGTATGGTTGAGATTAAAGGCGAGGCGATGTGTTAAATTAATTGAGGGATCTATACATATATATAGATCATTATGTATGTATAGATTGGTTTTTGATTGAAAAATATTGTAGTGTGACTTCTGGGCAAAAAGGTGAGGCGATGTGTTAAATTAATTGAGGGATCTATACATACAGGCGATGTCTTTAATTTAGTTACGATTAATTTAGTTCCTCTTTAATTTAATTGTTGTTCCCCCTTGTCTTGGGTATGAGAAGCTTTCTCCGATCTGATTTGGTTGTTCTTCCATCTTTAATTTGCTATATGGTTAGTTTTGGGTATGACTCAGTAATGCAATCCTCGTAATAATTTTGGGTATGACATATAGATCGCCCTCGTAATAATTTTGCACAAGATGGTGGGTATAATGATGGCAGAGCAATGGCAAGTTATTAGTTATTTGTGTGAATTTGGGTGTAAAATTTTGAAGAATGACAAGAGCTTGTATATTATTTGCTCTGTTTTGGGCCTCCCTTAATATTTGCAGTATATATTATGATGGCAGAGCAATGGCAAGTTATTGTTTCGCTACATTTGAGTTGATTAAGGTGTTTACTCTGTTTTTTGTTTGTTAGAAAAACAGAGAGAGAGAGAGAGAGATGAACAAGCATCTATCTTTTATATATAACGAGGGTAATTAAGTCTTTATTCAACTTAAGTATCAGAGTTATAACAGAAAGCAGTTTTTCACTTCAACTCAAAAAGTCGAGTGTTTAAATGTAGTTTTACTGACTATAGGTGGTTAAGTGGGAAACCGCCCAAACCCCAGGTGGTCATTTGAACTTAACCCAATAAAATATAATGGACAACCAGTTTTAGATCAATATTCGCAGCGGAAATAATAATTCATTAGAAGAGTTAAGTAGAGAATGAAATATACTATCATCTATGAATTTAAAAATCCATCATCAATATTTTATCCCGGTAACATCAATCAATATAAATTTTGAATCAAATATTCATCTTTGCACTACGGGCTAAAGATATTCATTTGTATCACCAGTTGGTCATGTTCATCTCAACACCTGTTCATCTTTGCACTACGGACCAAAGATATTCATCAGGTAATCATTCATCTTTGCACTACAGGCCAAAAATATTCATCAAGTATCACCATTTAAGACTGAGAATGATGAAAAATATTTTAAAGAACGAATCTAGTGAGATAAAGGACATGATTAGGGATTCTTAATTTAGTTTATCCAACTTCAAGAATACTCCATAATAATCAATTGTGGAGAAAAATTAAAGAATAAAGTTCAAAACATAGATCCAATCAAAGATAGGAACCATAACAGACAACTTGGATACAGAAAAGAATTCCCTAAGAATTTTTGATCATTTCAGGAATTATAGAAGCAATACATACCGTAGTAAGTTTAGAGTTACGAATCTGAAATGAATAATATACGAGTAAATGAATTTTCAACTGTCATGCGGTAGTCCACGTAGACAGATCATTTCCATAATTTAATAACAATTGAATATGAAGGGTTATTCAATGTGCATACGAGTAGTCGCGTGAGACAAAAGTTATTCCTACGTAATAATAAAGAATGGAATAACAAAAGGATTTCACCATGCATGCGGTGAGTCGCGTGAGATAAAAGTTATTCCAATGTAATAATAAAGAATGGAATAACGAAAAGATTTCACCATGCATGCGGTAGTCCACGTAGACAGGTTATTCTAACAGAATAATAAAGAATGGAATAACAACCCTTACGAGTATTGAAAGAAAATAACTCTCTTCATGAATACGAAAAAAATAATACCACTTACGAATACAACAACTAATATCCCTTACCTTAGTAAAAGATTGAATACTGAAGTAGAGTAGTAGTAGAATACTCTTCTTTTTGCTCTCTATAGTTTCTCTCTCTAGAGTTTCAGTGAATTCGTAAGAAATAATGAAGGAATGAGCTTCTATTTATAGGAAAAAGGACTGAATAGTAACTAATTCATGAACGGACCAGATTAATTTACTTCTAAATGGACAGTCCATATTGATTTACTATTAAAACTAAAAGCAATGGTCCATACTGATTTACTATTAAAACTTTAAACCAACGATCCATATTAATTTACTATTATAACTTTCCACCAGCAGTCCATATTGATTTACAATAATATCTTCAACCAACGGTCTGAAAAATTAGCACATCCCCTCATGGAATAATAAGCCAAACTTATAACAAACACCTCATCACAAACACCTCTATTTATATCAAAAATTGAATATATAATTACCACAAATCACTTATCTTTAATAAACACATATTTAATCTATTAACAATTATTCATCATTAATATTATAACTCACAATATTTAACAACCAGATGATTCCCAGGAAAGAGGGGGCTTTCCGATAAGGATTTCTCCCTATCGGTGCGCAATTAGGTGACTAAACCTCTCATCGACAGAACTTTCTAGATATCATCAATATTGCAAATAATAATATGAAATACTTTGTCGTCTCAATTATTAATTAAATAATATAAAATATTATACAGTATCTCATGTTATTTGATTCAATTATTGTTAATATTTTATATTATTAAATCAATAATTGAGACGACAAAGTTATTCATATTATTATTTGCAATATTGACGATGTCTAGAAAGTTTTGTCGAGGAGAGGTTTGGTCACCTAATTCAATTAACAATAGGAAAAATCCTTATCTGGAAAGCCCTCTTCTTGGGAATGATCTGGTTGTTAATATTGCGAGTTATAATAATAATGAATAAATGTTGTTAAAAATATTGAGGGGATTTTTATGAAGTATTTGTTGTAAAATTTTGCTTATTATTTGGACCCCCATTTATCCATTTTTTAAAATAATCGGTAGAAAGTTAATCGATATATATATATATATATATATATATATTATACGTGTGCGAAAGTGACATGTGGGGTGGGGCCCACATGTGGGATGAAGAATGGAAATGTGTGTGAGTGTGATGTGTGTGTGTTAACAAATGTGGTGGGTGTGTGGGATTATGCCCGTGAATTTAAATTGTTGAGTGTATGTTGGGTAGTGTATATATTATACATATATATATATATATTATAAGTTTTGTTTTTTTATGAATAATAGAATATATTATATTTTATTGCATAGTAAATCAAATTTTCATAAATCTGTCAAATTTTTTAGTCGCCCGTGATTTCTTCGTCCAAAGCCCACTGTTGCGTCCGTGAAAATTTTCAAATAGTATCCTTTCCATTCTCCTATAAATAGGATGCTTATTTAGAATTAAAAATCACACCAGAATCAGAGAATTCTTCTTCTATATTCTTGAGCGTATTTCTTTAGAGTTTAAGAAAGCTTTGAGCGTAGAAAATAGTAAAAAATTTCTTCAAGAATATCCCCGTTATACCAGTTGGAATACTCTTCTTTTTAAGGTAAGGGATATTATTTTTGTTCAGTATTCGTATAAAATAATATCTTCTTCCATACTCTGTAGTATGTAAGTAATATTATTTCGTTTCAGATTCAGAATTCTACATTCATTTTGTTAAGTTTTGGCTTCTATACTCCATGAAATTAGTAGAATATCCTTGAAATTTTGCGCTTCATCCAGTATCTTTTCATGAAAATATTATTTTGAGCATTCTTGATAAATTTAAAATTTTCATTTTGGAGTACTATTTACGGGGTACTATTCACGGGGTACTATTCATCCGGGGTACTATTCATGATAAAAATTAATTTTTTTTCTATCCAAATCATTTTGAAATAATATTATTCTTGAATTTTACTCCACAAAGCAGTATCATGTTGATAATTTGGACATTATTGAATTTGGGATAAATTAAATTATAAATCTTTAAAGTTTATCCTTTGCTTTCATTTAATTGAATTCTTATATCATTGTCATCATCATCATGCTTATATTGTTATGAAAGTCATCTTTGGCCCGTAGAGCATAGATGGACTGGTATGATTATGACCAGAGATTATTCGGTATAATCATGACCGTAATGTTACAAATGATGTTGTAAAAGTCCTCATTGGCCCGTAGTGCATTGATGGAAAGTTGTTGGCATGATCATGACCATTAATGAAAACACGAATATCCTTGGCCCGTAGTGCATGGATAATTCGTGGTTGTGATACTAATGAATATTCTTGGCCCGTAGTGCAAGGATGATTCGATGATGTGGATTATTTATTAAGCAGAATCTCAACGATAAAATTGATGATAAACTTTTTAAATCATAGAAGATAGTAGATATCATGCTCTACTTGACTCTTCTAATGGATTGTTTGTTCCGCTGCTTAAACTTGATGTTTATTGTATTTTATCAGTTTAACACTGTTGAAGGCTAACGATAATTTATTCTGCATTATCTTAGTCATAATATTTCATACTGGGTTTGTTGAGCTCACAATTTGCTTTCATTGTTCTCTTCAGGAAATGAGAACATAGCCGGGACTAGTCGGAGAACGGAGTGATGGTCCAGATGTTTGCATTAGTAGTCCTCACTATTCTATGAAATAGTGTGATAATAAATATAATGAGAACTCCATTTGAGTTTGAATACTGTCTAGAAGAAAATATTCGTGTAAAAACTCTCAGCTAAGCTTTTGTCATATTGTATAAAAGAAGTTTGTATTTGAATTCTGTACCATGTATTTGGCGACTCAGAATGGGTGATGTATACTTATTTTGAGAGCGTCACACACACACACACACACACACACACACACACACACACACACACACCCACACACACACACACACACACATATATATATATATATATATTAGTTTTGTTTTTTTATAAAAAATAGAATATATTATATTTTATTTGGATAGTGTTGCATAGTACTACATAGTGTGTGCATAGTGTTGCATAGTGCATTATAGTAAAATCAAATTTTTTTTAAAATTTTAGCCAATTGAGCACCCGTGATTCCTACACTATGCGTCTGTGATTTTATTTTCTAAATAGTATCCTTTCATTCTCCTATAAATAAGATGCTTAGTTTAGAAATGAAAATCACACCAGAATCAGAAAATTCTTCTTCTATAATATTGAGCGTATTTATTTAGAGTTTAAGAAATCTTTGAGTGTAGAAAACAATGCAAGTTTTCTTCAAGAATATCTCCGCCCTACCATTCAGAAATACTCTCCTTTTAAGGTAAGGGATATTATTTTTGTTCAATATTCGTAAGAAATAATATTTTCTTCCATACTCTGTAGTATGTAAGTAATATTATTTCGTTTCAGATTCCGAATTCTATACTCATTTTGTTAAGTATTGCTTCTATACTCTTTGAAATTAGTAGAATATCCTTAAAATTTGCGCTTCATCTAGTATCATTTCACAAGGATATTTTTCTGAACATTCTTGTTAAAGTTTAATCTTTTCATGTCGGAGTACTATTCACGGGTACTATTCATGAGGTACTATTCATTACAAAAATTGATTTTTTTCTGTCCAAAATATTTTTGATACAATATTATTCTTGAATTTTACTCCACAAAGCAATTATAATGTTGACAATTTGGACATTTTGAAACTCTGGATAAATTAAAAATCTTTAATATTTGTGACAACCCCAAAATAGGTCCATTCCATTCAACCCATTCTGAGTCGCCAAATACATGGTACAGAAAACAACTACAACTTTATTACAACAATTGTCGTGCAACATACAACAACATAAATGTTGTGAGTTTTGATACAAATATATACCAACTGTGACTCATGTCCCAACCTTGGATAGCACGTCACAATGACACCTTACATAAAGGTACAGTCAAAAAATGTTTTAGAAATTAGAATATTTGGAAAGTGCTCAAGGAAACCTTCGTACATAGGAGGCCATGCGTCTAGGTTATCATAGATATCATATGCCCACAGAATTATCCTTGGTTGACCCAATAGACCCCAAAGAAAAACGAGAAGATTACTATCATCTTCTTTCCAATGGTGAGTCTTCTCTTGACATATAATTATCTCAACTGTCTCTAATTGAGAATTATACTCCAAACAAATACCAAGATTATATAGGTAGTGCTCGTAGATATACTCCGCAAGTGGATGTGCACAACCCTGTCTTATGATAACACGAGTTTGTATGTCATTAGACATCTTGTATGATAGTGGCAAAACACCCTTCCAAAGTTGAGTTCACCTCACCCTATTCGGTTCACCAAAATTAAATATCAAATGACGTATATAATACGACACACTTATCTAAAGTCTCAATAAAATTATTTTCATACTATTTAGGGAGAACCTCAACAGCTATAGACCACCGTTCTATTCCCCTGTTATCCCCCGCTCGACCCAGCTACACTTTTATTACCTGAAAGGAATTGTGAAGCAAAAGGGTGAACACAACTACCTCAGTAAAGAATATCATCGCTAAAGATAATTAAATTATCAATAGCCTTCATCAGTAATAAATCAGAGATTTAGAACATATGGTAGATGATAAAACTTTTCAACCATAGTTGCAGCGGAACGAGCAATCCATTAGAAGAGTCAAAGATCATAAAGTCTACTATCTTCTCCACATTAAAAGTCCACCAACAATGTTTTATCCCTGTAACATTAATCAACAGTTCCTTTCCACATTTATATGAATAACTCATAATCATAATTGTAATTCTAAATTCCTCTTCGCATCCAGGACGAAGATAATTTTCATCACATGTCTTTACTTGAAACATCAAAGATCATGGTTATACCAAATCACAGTTCCTGTTTATAATCATACTAACAATTTCATCTTTGCACTACGGCCAAAGATATTCATCAACAGACCATCTTTGCACTACAGGGCAAAGATATTCAATCAACAGGTCATCTTTGCACTACGGGCCAAAGATATTCATCAACAATTCATCTTTGCACTAAAGGCCAAAGATATTCCTCAACAGTTCATATTTGCACTATAGGCCAAATATATTCATCAATGATTCATATTTGCACTACGCATCAAATATATTCATCAACAATTCATATTTTTCTGGTGCCAAATATATTAATATCTCAAATAAATATATAATCATTTTGAGAATTTATATAAACAATAATTATAACCATGTTGATCAATTCACCTTTGCACCTAAGTTAAAGATATTCAATTATAAATTCAATGGTCATGATCATACCAGTCAACAATTCAATTTTCCACTACTGGCCAAAGAGAACCCATAATCATGATCATACCAATAATCTACCCATCTTTACACTCAAGTCAAAGAGAAATTAATATCATCATTAGGATTATAAAAATGTTATATATGATAATAAAAATAATATGATCAACATATAGTTTTAATCTCAAGAGTAATATTCATAAATAAACTTTAATTTGGTTAGAAAAAGAAACCAATTTTGTCATGAATAGTATTCGTGAATAGTAACTCGTGAATAGTAACTCATAAATAGTAACTCGTGAATAGTAACTCATGAATAGTACTCCGTATTCGTACATAGTACCGTATACGTAAATAATGTCATATACGTAAATAGTGCCATATACATGAATAGTGCCATATACGTGAATAGTGTCGTATACGTGAATAGTAACCCTGACTCAAAAAAGGTAGAAATTCCACAATAATTTCCTACCAATATGTCAGTATAATGATATTGAAAGAATATCATCATTATGAAGAATATAACATCCCTTAATATCCCGTACTATCCCTTACCTCAAAAGAGCAGCACTTCTGAATGGATATGGGATATGACGCTGAAGGAAACTTGCACTGATGAATAGCAACTCACCAAGTATCTAAATACTCACAAAATACACTCGATAATCTAGAGAGAAAAAGAGAGAAAACTTATGAATTTTGGTGTGATTTTCAATTCTAACTTAGCCCTCTATTTATAGAAAAATGTTAGCACGCTGAAGCAGACTTGACCTGCTACCTGATGGCTTTACCTCCTACTATTCCACCCACAAAAAATCAGCCATCTTCCCCAACAACCAAAACTGGGTCCCACCCATTTCTAGAATTTTCCATCAAAATCATTTATAAAACTAATTTCCGAATCAGTCACCTCTTAAAATTCATAACAAATCATTCGTTCATTTTTAACGGTTCAAAATTTGTGAACATATACTCAACTTATATATGTATAACATATCCAAAAATCACAACGATCCAACGGTCAAATTATAACTCACACAATAAAGTTGTAAGAACATTGATTTGATCTTTTAATATCTCCAATCCAACAAAATACTGATAAAATACCTCAACATTAATTCATTCATTTATAACCACATAAATAAATCCATCATTTATATCCACATCAAATAAATATTTCATTATCATATAAATCAATAATTAATTATTCACAAATAATATTACAGAATCACAATAATGACAACTAGGCAGTTCCCAGGAAAGAGGGGGCTTTCTGATAAGGATTTCTCCTTACTGCCGCGCAATTAGGTGACCAAACCTGTGACACCCCCAAAATTAGGTATACATCACCCATATTAGGTCGCCACTTACATGGTACATAAATTCAAATACAACTTACTAATACAACTGTCGTGTACAATACGACAAAACATAAACTGTGAGTTTGAATACAATTATTGTCTACTAGAGATTATACAAACTCAAAAGGAGTCCTCATTACAATTATTATCGCACTATTTCACAAAATAGTGAGGACTACTAATGCTATCTCTACGGACCATCACTCCGCTCCCCGACTCGTCCCCAGCCTATATTCTCATTTCAAGAGAGAACAAAGTGAAAGAAAGGGTGAGCTCAACTAGCCCAGTAAGAAATATTATGACTAAGATAATGCAGAATAAATTATCATTAGCCTCCAACAATGTTAAACTGATAAAATATAATAGACATCAAGTTTAACTGCAGCGGAACAAGCAATCCATTAAAAGAGTCAAGTAGAGAATAGAATCTACTATCTTTTATGATTTAAAAAGTTTTTCATCACTTTTATCACGAGACTCAAATTTTAATAAATAATACACATCATTAAATCATCCCCGCACTACTGCATCAAGGATATTCTTTAGTATCACGACCACGAATTATCCATGCACCACAGGTGCCAAAGATAATCGTGTTTTCATCAATGATCTCTGATCATGCCATAAAACAATTCATCTTTGCTCCCTTGGTCAAGAGAATCCATAGCCATAATCATACCAAAAAGCGTCCATCAATGTACTACGGCCAATGAGGACTTTCAATTTTTTACATCATTTGTAACATTACGATCATGATTATACCGAATAATCCCTGGTCATAATCATACCAAGTCCATCTATGCACTACAGGCCATAGATGACTTTCAACATAACATAAACATGACGATGATGACAATGATATAAGAATTAAATTAAACAAGTTCAAGAATTAATTTGTCCAGGAACCAATAACGTCCAAATTGTCAACATGATACTGCTTTGTAGAGTATAATTCAAGAATGCTCAAAAGAATATTTCCACGAAAAGATACTGGATGAAGCGCAAATATCAAGGATATTCCACTAATTTCATGGAGTATAGAAGTCAAAATTTTAATCAACTGAGTATAATACCGAATAGAATAACAAAAGATATCACCAAGCATGCAGTACTTCACATAAACGGTTATTTCAACAGAATAATAAAAATGAAACTAGGTCAGGTGAAATTCACACTGACAGGATGTTCCAACAAAATAATAAATATGGAATAATAAATGATGGAACCAGTCCCGTGATATAGCGATGATGTGATATTCGGACGTAATAATAAAGACGGAATAATAAAAATGGAACGAGTCCAACAGATAGCACAAAAACAGGATATTAAGACGAATAATAAAAAGCAGAATAATAGAAGAATGTCACCAAGTATAGGATAAATTGGCAGATACAAAGTTATTCCAATGTAACAATAAAGAAAAGGAATAATGTAAGTTCTCTTCTTGAATACAAAAGAATAATATCCCTTACCGTAAAATAATACTTGATATAAGAGTAGTGAAGTAGCAGTAAAACTTTTCTTCTATCTCTATAGTCTCTCTCTATAGTTTCTCTCTCTAGAGTTCAGTGAATTCGTAAGAAAATAATGAAGGAATGGGCTTCTATTTATAGGAAAATGGAATGCATAGTAACTAATCCATGAACGGTCCATATTGATTTACTTTAATCTGACGGTCCATATTTAAAGAAAATTTTTTTAAAAAAATATAATATATTCTATTTATATAAAAAGATTTTTACTATGCAAACACTATGAGGGCACTATGCAAACACTATGCATAATAAAATATAATATATTCTATTTATAGAATAACTTTAATAAAGTATTACATTTTATATAAAAAGATTTTACTATGCAAAACACTACGCATAATAGAATATAATATATTCTATTTATAGAATAACTTTAATAAAGTATTACATTTTTATATAAAAAGATGTTTCTATTTTATTACGTGAATAAAACAAAACTTCTAAATCAACAATAATTGAATCAAATAATGTGAGATACTATGCAAAGAACTATTGTAGCAATAATTGAACAAAACCGAGTGACTTCTCACATAAATATCAATAATCAATACCGCAGTGCTACTATGCAACAACGCCAGACATATTATTTTTACTAACCGAGTAGTTCAAAAGTATCAACGGTAAAACTTCCGCCATTATTTTCAATAAAATATTTTTGTCGTTTTCTTAATCCGACAATAATTCCATTGTGGGGTCCACCAATGATTGTGCCATCTTACGAATATTTCCTGTTTAAAACGAATATTCCCCGACCAATCGAATATAATATGACAACTTGCATACTTTGCAAAATTTATAAATATTACCCACAACTATAACATTATATCAAATCTACACCATAATATTCAAAAATATATTTCGAAAAAATTTAATCTTTATTCAAAAAAAATCTGGGGTCTCACAATCTCCCCTCCTTATGAAATTTCGCCCTCGAAATTTATGGAAGTACCTGGTATGCCGAACAGGTGAGGATACCTTGACCTCACTTCAAATTCTAACCCTTGAGGTATAACCTTTGAGTGTCGAATATAATCCTTCTTATCCAAGATTTTAACACGTATCTCCTCATACATTAAATCATCCGCTATCTCATCCGATTCTAAATTAATAATGTGGTTCGGGTCATCCACATATTTACGTAACATTGATACGTTAAAATCATTATGAGCACGCGACATACTTGGTGGTAAAACTAGTCTATAAGCCACAGTTCCTACTCAACCGAGGATTTCAAATGGGCCAATTAAATCCAGGGTTGAGATTTCCTCTCTTCAGCAACTCTTGCTTCTAGAATAACGCCCTCTTGAACCTTCTTCTTCACATTCATCGATTCGTATGTAGTAGCGAGCGTCTTTAACTTTATCGATTAAAGTCAATTTTACTCGTATATTCGTTATCTTCACGTGGGTCCCTAGAGTCTTTAACCCTATCTTCATCATTTGCAAGTTATATGAAATGAGTCTTTGTGTTAAAAACATCGCACTTGTAAACGCATACGATCTTCTACTCAACACGTCAGCTACCACGTTCGCTTTCCCACGATGGTATTGAATGGTACGATCATAATCTTCAACATCTCGAGCCAACGTCTTTGGCGCATGTTACGTTCATTTTAGTTGAAGAAATATTTTGAGGTTTTAAGAAATGAGTTTTGTACTAGGGTCAATACAAAATTCGATTTCACGCTCTATGGGTAGGCTAAGAAGTCTTCAAGAATACGTAAGGAAATTTATTAACAATAGAAATATCATTCAAAACTGTGACTCTCATCCAAGACTTGGATAACACGTCACATTGATACCTATCAACTTGCCATCGTCATTCACAGCGTCGCCTATAGAAAGTCTGGCTTTGGTGCATTCCACGCAAGGAAGTCAACAACGAAAGGACCGGGGCTCTTTACTTATGGCTTGATATGACCATGATTGACTTTAGTGATTTGGTTGCTTGAATTCGCATAACAGGTTGGTTAGGAATATGAAAGCTAACAACCCGACGAAAAGCATGATGAGTAGTTATCCAATCGATTCCTAAAATCACATCAAAGGCAAGTCTTTTCAAAGAGATACGATCGACGGTGTAACGTGAAAGTGTTGATTTGAACAAGATTTATAAATAGTGGAGGTAATGAAGGTTTCTCCCAACCGAAGTTTCAACAGATAAATCAAAATCTAACTTCTTCTGAGTTAAATTCAAACATTGAAACACAACTAGGTGAAATAAAAGAGTGAGTAGAACCCAGATTCAACATGGTATAGACTTCACAAGAGTTTATGACTAACATACCCGTGATAATTTTATTCAGCTCCTTGTCACGAAAAAAAACATTCTCTCTTAAACTATCGGCTTTGACTTTTCTGGGATGGCCTTTGGTGCCTCCATCCTAGCTGAACTTGTCTTCGGTGAACGACAAAATCGGGCTAAGTGACCTTCTCTTCCACAATTATAACATGTTTTGACTGACAGATCGCAGTTTGGGCTGATGTGTCCCTCCCCTCCACATTTGAAGCATATGATAGGTGGTCGTTCTCCTTCCTTAACAACGGGTGCTGGTTCTGATGTCTTTCCATCATTGTTGAATCTCCTCTTCTTGAAATGTCCATTCTTATTATTTTGACCATGATTACCACCGAAGTGGTTACTATTTCTGGCATGTTGATTCCCTCTATGCTTATTGTCACCGCTTTGATGACTATTATCACCGGTATTATCATTTTTCTGGCTGCTTTCTTTTGGTTGCGTTGACTCGTTATCGCGCTCCACTAACTGAGCCCTATTTATAACATCTGAATACAAACACAATTTATGAGAAATAAGATATTGGCGTATCTCTGGCTTCAAACCTCTTAAAAACATTCGAGTCATTCTCTCCTCATTATCGACCAAATGGGATGCAAACCGGGATAACTCCGTAAATTTAGCCTCGTATTGCGACACGGTCATATTGTTTTGTTCCAACTTGATAAACTCCACCTCCTTCATGTGACTAATACTTTCGGGAAAGTACTTGTCGTTGAACAGCTCTTGGAACTTCTCCCAAGACATCTTGAGTACGTCAAGCTGGGTACATTTTACAGATTCCCACCAGTGATCTCCTTCTTCACACAACATAAATGTGGCAAAAGGAACCTTTTGCTCCTCGGAGCATCCCAAGACATCAAATATCTTGGTGATCTGCTTTAACCACGTCTCGCCTTAAGTGGTTCGGCTTTCCAAAAACTCGGTGGTCCCAGCTCCTTGAATTGCTTAGCGGTGACCAACCGTGGGTTACCATTGTTTCCACCTGCATTATGGACATGAGCTGCCTTCGCCCGTTGTTGCATGAATTGCTCCTTAAACTGCTTAGCGGTGATCGTCCGAGAGTTATCAGTATTTCTACCTGCATTTTGAACAGGAGCTGCCTTCGCCTGTTGTTGCATGAATTGCATAAAACCTCTGACCATCCCATCATTCACCATTTCATCGGTGTTATTTTTTTCATGAGGAGTATTGTCCTCTGGTTGCACATTATCCTGATTATTGATCTGTGGAGACTCAACAGTCTCCTGTGCTCCATTGATAATCTCAACATTCTCGGATGCCATTTTCAAACACTGCCACAAAACAAGGGTTAATTGACATACAACATATTATCACTATACTCTGACCGACAAATCAAATACCAAATAAACTTAGGTAGGTCATACTAGCGAAGGAATTCCCCGTCTCTCCCCTCCTAGTTCTTATCTCACATCTTAGCCATGGATCATATCCCTAAGCTTTGATACCAACTGTGACACCCCCAAAATTAGGTATATGTCACCCATCTTGGGTCGCCACTTAAATGGTACATAAATTCAAATACAACTTACTAATACAACTGTCGTGTACAATATGACAAAACATAAACTGTGAGTTTGAATACAATTATTGTCTACTAGACATTATACAAACTCAAAAGGAGTCCTCATTACAATTATTATCACACTATTTCACAAAATAGTGAGGACTACTAATGCTATCCTCTGGACCATCACTCCGTTCCCCGACTCGTCCAAGCTATATTCTCATTTCCTGAAGAGAACAGTGAAAGAAAGGGTGAGCTCAACTAGCCCAGTAAGAAATATTATGACTAAGATAATGCAGAATAAATTATCATTAGCCTCCAATAATGTTAAACTGATAAAATAGAATAGACATCAAGTTTAACTGCAGCAGAACAAGCAATCTATTAAAAGAGTTAAGTAGAGAATAGAATCTACTATCTTTTTTGATTTAAAAAGTTTTTCATCACTTTTATCATTTGAGACTCGATTTTAATAAATAATCCACATCATTAAATCATCCCCTCGCACTGTGCCAAGGATATTCTTTAGTATCACGACCAATTTAATTATCCATACACTACGGGCCAAAGATAATCGTGTTTTCATCAACTATCCCGATCATGCCATAAAACAATTCATCTTTGCTCCCTTGGCCGAAGAGAATCCATAGCCATAATCATACCAAAAACTGTCCATCAATGTACTACGGGCCAATGAGGACTTTTAATATTTTACATCATTTGTAACATTACGGTCATGATTATACCGAATAATCCCCGGTCATAATCATACCAAGCCCATCTATGCACCACTGACCCCACGGATGACTTTCAATGTAACATAAACATGAGGATGATGACAATGATATAAGAATTCAATTAAACAAGTTCAAGAATTAATTTGTCCAGAACCAATAACGCCCAAATTGTCAACATGATATCGCTTTGTAGAGTAAAATTCAAGAATTCTCGTAAGAATATTTCCACGAAAAAAGATATTTGGATGAAGCGCAAATATCAAGGATATTCCACTAATTTCATGGAGTATAGAAGTCAAAATTTTAATCAACTGAGTATAATACCGAATGGAATAACAAAAGATATCACCATGCATACGAAGATTGCATAGGCGGTTATTTCAACAAAATAATAATAACGGAACCGGGTCAGGTGAAATTCACACCGACAGGATGTTCCAACAGAATAATAAATGATGGAACTAGGTCCGGCGTATAGCACAAACAGGATATTCCGACAGAATAATAAAGACGGAATAATAAAAATGGAACTAGGTCCGGCGCGATAGCATGCATGACGGGAGTGATATCCGGCGAATAATAAAGATGTAATAATAGAAGAATGTCACCAAGTATAGGGTAGTCAGCCGGCGTATCAAAGTTATTCCAATGTAACAATAAAGAAATGGAATAATGTAAGTTCTCTTCTTGAATACAAAAGAATAATATCCCTACTAGTAAAATAATACTTGATATAAGAGTAGTGAAGTAGCAAAAACTTTTTTCTATCTCTCTATAGTCTCTCTCAGAGTTCAAAGAATTTGTAAGTAAGAAAATAATGAAGGAATGAGCTTTATTTATAGGAAAGTGGAATGCATAGTAACTAATCCATGAACGGTCAGATTGATTTACTTTAACTGACGGTCCATATTTAAAGAAAAATCTTTTAAAAAAAATATAATATATTCTATTTATATAAAAAGATTTTTACTATGCAAACACTATGCAGTGCACTACGCAAAATACTATGCATAATAAAATATAATATATTCTATTTATAGAATAACTTTAATAAAGTATTTCATTTTATATAAAAAGATTTTACTATGCAAAACACTATGCATAATAGAATATAATATATTCTATTTATAGAATAACTTTAATAAAGTATTACTTTTTATATAAAAAGATGTTTCTATTTTAGTACGTGAATAAAACAAAACTTCTAAATCAACAATAATTGAATCAAATAATGTGAGATACTATGCAAAGAACTATTGTAGCAATAATTGAACAAAACCGAGTGACTTCTCACATAAATATCAATAATCAATACCGTATGCTACTACGCAACAACGCAGACATCGTATTTTTTACTAACTAGAAAGTAGTTCAACAAAGATCAATGGTAAAACTTCCGCAGTTATTTTCAATAAAATATTTTTGTCGTTTTCTTAATCCGACAATAATTACATTAGGGTCCATGATGATTGTGCCGTCGTACGAATATTTCCTGTTTAAAATGAATATTCATCGACCAATCGAATATAATATGACAACTTGCATACTTTGCAAAATTTATAAATATTACCCACAACTATAACATTATATCAAATCTACACCATAATATTCAAAAATATATTTCGAAAAAATTTAATCTTTATTCAAAAAAAATCTGGGGTCTCACAAAACCTATCCTTGACAGAACTTTCTAGACATTGCCAATAATGCTATCTAATAATATTATTCAAATAATATGAATTATTGATCTGATAATGAAGATACTGTGCAGTGATAATTATTGAAACAATAATAATATAAAATATCAACGCAGCAATTATTGAATCAATAAAATAAAATATTGAATAAAGTAATTATCGTAATAATTATTAGTAGTGCCTTTCACGTAAGGATCAATAATTCAAAAATACCGTAAAATCGTAAAGCATCATCGTCTCTTTGCAACAACGCCAGACATCGTATTTTAACCACCGGGTATTCCAACGTTGTTAACAGCAACCACTACGTAGTTATTTATAAAAACTCAAATTTGTCGCTTTTCTTCATCCAAGCGCTTATTACATTATAGGCTCACAAATGGCTACGGCCGTCCGCATTTAATATTCCCCGATAAAAAGAATATTCCACGAATAAACGAATATTCCCTGACAACAATAAGTATTTTATAGCCACTTGCTTATTTGGAAAAAAATAATAATTCATATATCACCCTTAACTTTAAACTTTTCTCAATTTAACTATTTACTAAATAGAAAAATTGAATACTTTTATTTCATAAAATTCGAGGTCTTACAATATTTATCCTTTATTTCGTTTGATTGATGCTTATATCATTGTCATCATCCTCATGCTTATATTGTGATAAAAGTCATCTTTGGCCCGTAGTGCATAGATAGACTGTTGAATTGGTATGATTATGACTATGTATTGATATAATCATGACATGTAATGTTACAAATAATGTGGTAAAAGTCTTCATTGGCCTGTAGTGCATTGATGGACAGTTGTTGGCATGATCATGACCACCGGTGATAATAACGAATATCCTTGGCCCGTAGTGCATGGATGATTCCTGGATGTGAAACTAATGAATATCATTGGCCCGTAGTGCATGGATAATTCAGTGATTTTAATTATTTATTGAGCTGTGTTACAGCGATAAAGTATTGATGATGAACTTTTAAATCATAGAAGATAGTAGATATCATGCTCTACTTGACACTTCTAATGGATTGCTTGTTCCGCTGCAGTTAAACTTGTTGTTTATTGTATTCTATCAGTTTAACACTATTGAAGGCTAACGATAATTTATTCTGCATTATCTTAGTCATAATATTTCTTACTGGGCTAGTTGAGCTCACCCTTTGCTTTCATTGTTCTCTTCAGGAAATGAGAACATAGCCGAGACTAGTCGGGGAATGGAGTGACGATCCAAATGTTTACATTAGTAGTCCTCACTATTCTATGAAATAGTGTGATAATAAATGTAATGAGAACTCCATTTGAGTTTGAATACTGTCTAGGAGATAATATTCGTGTAAAAACTCTCAACTAAGCTTTTGTCGTATTGTATAAAAGAAGTTTGTATTTGAATTATGTACCATGCATTTGGCGACTTAGAATGGGTGATGTATACCTATTTTGGGGGCGTCACACACACACACATATATAAGTTTTGTTTTTTTTTATGAAAAATAGAATATATTATATTTTATTTGCATAGTGTTGCATAGTACTACATAGTGTTTGCATAGTGCAGTAAAATCAAAATTTTTTAAAATTTCAGCCAATTGAGCACCCGTGATTATTTTCTAAATAGTATCCTTCCATTCTCCTATAAATAAGATGCTTAGTTTAAAAATGAAAATCACACCAGAAGCAGAAAATTCTTCTTCTATAATATTGAGCGTATTTCATTAGAGTTTAAGAAAGCTTTGAGTGTAGAAAACAATGCAAGTTTTCTTCAGGAATATCCCCGCCCTACAAGTCAGAAATACTCTCCTTTTAAGGTAAGGGATATTATTTTTGTTCAATATTCGTAAGAAATAATATTTTCTTCCATACTCTATAGTATGTAAGTAATATTATTTCGTTTCAGATTCTGAATTCTATACTCATTTTGTTAAGTATTACTTCTATACTCCTTGAAATTGGTAGAATATCCTTGAAATTTGCGCTTCATCTAGTATCGTTTCACGAGGATATTTTTCTGAACATTCTTGTTAAAGTTTAATCTTTTCATGCTGGAGTACTATTCACGGGGTACTATTCATGACAAAAATTAATTTCTTTTCTATCCAAAATATTTTTGATACAATATTATTCTTGAAGTTTACTCCACAAAGCAGTTATAATGTTGATAATTTGGACATTTTTAAACTCTAGATAAATTAAAAATCTTTAATATTTATACTTGATTTCGTTTGATTGATGCTTATATCATTGTCATCATCCTCATGCTTATATTGTGATCAATGTCATCTTTGGCCCGTAGTGCATAGATAGACTGTTGAATTGGTATGATAATGACTATGTATCGGTATAATCATGACATGTAATGTTATAAATGATGTGGTAAAAGTATTCATTGGCCTGTAGTGCATTGATGGACAATTGTTTGCATGATCATGACCACCGGTGATAATAACGAATATCCTTGCCCCGTAGTGCATGGATGATTCGTGGATGTGATATTAATGAATATCATTGGTTCAGTAGTGCATGGATAATTGATTGATTTGAATTATTTATTGAGTTGTGTTACAGCGATAAAGTATTGATGATGAACTTTTAAATCATAGAAGATAGTAGATATCATGCTCTACTTGACTCTTCTAATGGATTGCTTGTTCCGTTGCAGTTAAACTTGTTGTTTATTGTATTCTATCAGTTTAACACTGTTGAAGGCTAACGATAATTTATTCTGCATTATCTTAGTCATAATATTTCTTACTGGGCTAGTTGAGCTCACCCTTTGCTTTCATTGTTCTCTTCAGGAAATGAGAACATAGCCGAGACTAGTCGGGGAACGGAGTGACGGTCCGGATGTTTGCATTAGTAGTCCTCATTATTCTATGAAATAGTGTGATAATAAATGTAATGAGAACTCCATTTGAGTTTGAATATTGTCTAGAAGATAATATTCATGTAAAAACTCTCAGTTAAGCTTTTGTCGTATTGTATAAAAGAAGTTTGTATTTGAATTCTGTACCATGTATTTTGCAACTCAGAATGGGTGATGTATACCTATTTTGGGGGCGTCACACACACACACACACACACACACATATATATAAGTTTTGTTTTTTTATGAAAAATATAATATATTATATTTTATTTGCATAGTGTTCCATAGTACTACATAGTGTGTGCATTGTGTTGCATAGTGCATTATAGTAAAATCAATTTTTTTTAAAATTTCAGCCAATTGAGCACCCGTGATTCCTGCACTATGCGTCTATGATTTTATTTTCTAAATAGTATCCTTCCATTCTCCTATAAATAAGATGCTTAGTTTAGAAATGAAAATCACACCAGAATCAGAAAATTCTTCTTTTATAATATTGAGCGTATTTATTTAGAGTTTAAGAAAGGTTTAAGTGTAGAAAATAATGCAAGTTTTCTTCAAGAATATCGCCGCCCTACCAGTCAGAAATACTCTCCTTTTAAGGTAAGGGATATTATTTTTGTTCAATATTCGTAAGAAATAATATTTTCTTCCATACTATGTAGTATGTAAGTAATATTATTTCGTTTCAGATTCTGAATTTTATACTCATTTTGTTAAGTATTGCTTCTATACTCCTTGAAATTAGTAGAATATCCTTGAAATTTGCGCTTCATCTAGTATCGTTTCACGAGGATATTTTTCTGAACATTCTTGTTAAAGTTTAATCTTTTCATGCTGGAGTACTATTCACGGGGTACTATTCATGACAAAAATTAATTTCTTTTCTATCCAAAATATTTTTGATACAATATTATTCTTGAAGTTTACTCCACAAAGCAGTTATAATGTTGATAATTTGGACATTTTTAAACTCTAGATAAATTAAAAATCTTTAATATTTATACTTGATTTCGTTTGATTGATGATTATATCATTGTCATCATCCTCATGCTTATATTGTGATCAATGTCATCTTTGGCCCGTAGTGCATAGATAGACTGTTGAATTGGTATGATAATGACTATGTATCGGTATAATCATGACATGTAATGTTATAAATGATGTGGTAAAAGTCTTCATTGGCCTGTAGTGCATTGATGGACAATTGTTTGCATGATCATGACCACCGGTGATAATAACGAATATCCTTGCCCCGTAGTGCATGGATGATTCGTGGATGTGATATTAATGAATATCATTGGCCCGTAGTGCATGGATAATTCAGTGATTTGAATTATTTATTGAGTTGTGTTACAACGATAAAGTATTGATTATGAACTTTTAAATCATAGAAGATTGTAGATATCATGCTCTACTTGACTCTTCTAATGGATTGCTTGTTCCGTTGCAGTTAAACTTGTTGTTTTTTGTAATTTATCAGTTTTAACACCGTTGAAGGCTAACGATAATTTATTCTGCATTATCTTAGTCATAATATTTCTTACTGGGCTAGTTGAGCTCACCCTTTGCTTTCATTGTTCTCTTCAGGAAATGAGAACATAGCCGAGACTAGTCGAAAAACGGAGTGACGGTCCGGATGTTTGCATTAGTAGTCCTCATTATTCTATGAAATAGTGTGATAATAAATGTAATGAGAACTCCATTTGAGTTTGAATATTGCCTAGAAGATAATATTCATGTAAAACTCTCGATTAAACTTTTTTGTCGTATTGTATAAAAAGAAGTTTGTATTTGAATTCTGTACCATGTATTTTGCGACTCAGAATGGGTGATGTATACCTATTTTGGGGGCATCACACACACACACACACATATATATATATAAGTTTTGTTTTTTTATGAAAAATAGAATATATTATATTTTATTTGCATAGTGTTGCATAGTACTACATAGTGTGTGCATAGTGTTGCATAGTGCATTATAGTAAAATCAAAATTTTTTAAAATTTCAGCCAATTAAGCACCCGTGATTCCTGCACTATGCGTCTATGATTTTATTTTCTAAATAGTATCCTTCCCTTCTCCTATAAATAAGATGCTTAGTTTAGAAATGAAAATCACATTTAATCGTAAAAATTCTTCTTTTATAATATTGAGCGTATTTATTTAGAGTTTAAGAAAGCTTTAAGTGTAGAAAACAATGCAAGTTTTCTTCAAGAATATCGCCGCCCTACCAGTCAGAAATACTCTCCTTTTAAGGTAAGGGATATTATTTTTGTTCAATATTCGTAAGAAATAATATTTTCTTCCATACTTTGTAGTATGTAAGTACTATTATTTTGTTTTAGATTCTGAATTCTATACATATTTTGTTAAGTATTGATTCTATACTCCTTGAAATTAGTAGAATATCCTTGAAATTTGTGCTTCATCTAGTATCGTTTCACAAGGATATTTTTTTTAACATTCTTGTTAAAGTTTAATCTTTTAATGTCGGAGTACTATTCACGGGGTACTATTCATGGGGTACTATTCATGACAAAATTGATTTCTTTTCTATCCAAAATATTTTTGACACAATATTATTCTTGAATTTTACTCCACAAAGCAGTTATAATGTTGACAATTTGGACATTTTTAAACTCTAGATAAATTAAAAATCTGTAATATTTATCATTGATTTCGTTTGATTGATGCTTATATCATTGTCATCATCCCCATGCTTATATTGTGATAAAAGTAATCTTTGGCCCGTAGTGCATAGATAGACTGTTGAATTGGTATGATAATGACTATGTATCGGTATAATCATGACATATAATGTTACAAATGATGTGGTAAAAGTCTTCATTGGCCCGTAGTGCATTGATGGACAATTGTTGGCATGATCATGACCACCGGTGATAATAACGAATATCCTTGGCCCGTAGTGCATGGATGATTCGTGGATGTGATACTAATGAATATCATTGGCCCGTAGTGCATGGATAAATCAGTGATTTGAATTATTTATTGAGCTGTGTTACAGCGATAAAGTATTGATGATGAACTTTTAAATCATAGAAGATAGTAGATATTATGCTCTACTTGACTCTTCTAATGGATTGCTTGTTCCGCTGCAGTTAAACTTGTTGTTTATTGTATTGTATCAGTTTAACACTGTTGAATGCTAACGATAATTTATTATGCACTATCTTAGTCATAATATTTCTTACTGGGCTAGTTGAGCTCACCCTTTGCTTTCATTGTTCTCTTCAGAAAATGAGAACATAGCCGAGACTAGTCGGGGAACGGAGTGACGGTCCGGATGTTTGCATTAGTAGTTCTAACTATTCTATAAAATAGTATGATAATAAATATAATGACAACTCCATTTAAGTTTGAATACTGTCTAGAAGACAATATTCATGTAAAAACTCTCAGTTAAGCTTTTGTCGTATTGTATAAAAGAAGTTTGTATTTGAATTCTGTACCATGTATTTGGCAACTCAGAATGGGTGATGTATACCTATTTTGGGGGCATCACACACACACACTAACACATATATATATAAGTTTTGTTTTTTATGAAAAATAGAATATATTATATTTTATTTGCATAGTGTTGCATAGTACTACATAGTGTGTGCATAGTGTTGCATAGTGCATTATAGTAAAATCAAAATTTTTTAAAATTTCAGCCAATTGAGCACCCGTGATTCCTGCACTATGCGTCTATGATTTTATTTTCTAAATAGTATCCTTCCATTCTCCTATAAATAAGATGCTTAGTTTAGAAATGAAAATACACCAGAATCAGAAAATTCGTCTTCTATAATATTGAGCGTATTTCTTTAGAGTTTAAGAAAGCTTTGAGTGTAGATAATAATGCAAGTTTTCTTCAAGAATATCCCCGCCCTACCAGTCAAAAATACTCTCCTTTTACGGTAAGGGAAATTATTTTGTTCAATATTCGTAAGAAATAATATTTTCTTCCATACTCTGTAGTATGTAAGTAATATTATTTCGTTTCAGATTCCGAATTCTATTCTCATTTTATTAAGTATTGCTTCTATACCCCTTGAAATTAGTAGAATATCCTTGAAATTTGCGCTTCATCTAGTATCATTTCACAAGGATATTTTTCTGAATATTCTTGTTAAAGTTTAATCTTTTTATGCTGGAGTACTATTCACGGGGTACTATTCATGGGGTACTATTCATGACAAAAATTGATTTCTTTTCTGTCCAAAATATTTTTGATACAATATTATTCTTGAATTTTACTCCACAAAGCAATTATAATGTTGACAATTTGGACATTTTTAAACCCTGGATAAATTAAAAATCTTTAATATTTATCCTTGATTTCGTTTGATTGATGCTTATATCATTGTCATCATCCTCATGCTTATATTGTGATAAAAGTCATCTTTGGCCCGTAGTGCATAGATAGACTGTTGAATTGGTATGATTATGACTATGTATCGGTATAATCATGACATGTAATGTTACAAATGATGTGGTAAAAGTCTTCATTGGCCCGTAGTGCATTGATGGACAGTTGTTGGCATGATCATGACCACCGGTAATAATAACGAATATCCTTGGCCCGTAGTGCATGGATGATTCGTGGATGTGATACTAATGAATATCATTGGCCCGTAGTGCATGGATAATTCAGTGATTTGAATTATTTATTGAGCTGTGTTACAGCGATAAAATATTAATGATGAACTTTTAAATCATAGAAGATAGTAGATATTATGCTCTACTTGACTCTTCTAATGGATTGTTTGTTCCGCTGCAGTTAAACTTGTTGTTTATTGTATTCTATCAGTTTAACACTGTTGAAGGCTAACGATAATTTATTATGCACTATCTTAGTCATAATATTTCTTACTGGGCTAGTTGAGCTCACCCTTTGCTTTCATTGTTCTCTTCAGAAAATGAGAACATAGCCGAGACTAGTCGGGGAATGGAGTGACGGTCCGGATGTTTGCATTAGTAGTTCTCACTATTCTATGAAATAGTGTGATAATAAATATAATGAGAACTCCATTTAAGTTTGAATACTGTCTAGAAGACAATATTCGTGTAAAAACTCTCAGCTAAGCTTTTGTCGTATTGTATAAAAGAAGTTTGTATTTGAATTCTGTACCATGTATTTGGCGACTCAGAATGGGTGATGTATACCTATTTTGGGGGCATCACACACACACACTAACACATATATATAAGTTTTGTTTTTTATGAATAATAGAATATATTATATTTTATTTGCATAGTGTTGCATAGTACTACATAGTGTGTGCATAGTGTTGCATAGTGCATTATAGTAAAATCAAAATTTTTTATAATTTCAGCCAATTGAGCACCTGTGATTCCGGCACTATGCGTCTATGATTTTATTTTCTAAATAGTATCCTTCCATTCTCCTATAAATAAGATGCTTAGTTTATAAATGAAAATCAAACCAGAATCAGAAAAAAATTTCTTCTATAATATTGAGCGTATTTTTAGAGTTTAAGAAAGCTTTGAGTGTAGAAAATAATGCAAGTTTTATTCAGGAATATCCCCGCCCTACCAGTGAGAAATACTCTCCTTTTACGGTAAGGGATATTATTTTTGTTCAATATTCGTAAGAAATAATATTTTCTTCCATACTCTGTAGTATGTAAGTAATATTATTTCGTTTCAGATTCCGAATTCTATTCTCATTTTGTTAAGTATTGCTTCTATACTCCTTGAAATTAGTAGAATATCCTTGAAATTTGCGCTTCATCTAGTATCGTTTCACAAGGATATTTTTCTGAACATTCTTGTTAAAGTTTAATCTTTTTATGCTGGAGTACTATTCACGGGGTACTATTCATGGGGTACTATTCATGACAAAAATTGATTTCTTTTCTGTCCAAAATATTTTTGATACAATATTATTCTTGAATTTTACTCCACAAAGGAGTTATAATGTTGACAATTTGGACATTTTTCAACTCTAGATAAATTAAAAATCTGTAATATTTATCATTGATTTTGTTTGATTGATGCTTATATCATTGTCATCATTCTCATTCTTATATTGTGATAAAAGTCATCTTTGGCCCGTAGTGCATAGATAGACTGTTGAATTGGTATGATTATGACTATGTATCGGTATAATCATGACATGTAATGTTACAAATGATGTGGTAAAAGTCTTCATTGGCCCGTAGTGCATTGATGGACAGTTGTTGTCATGATCATGACCACCGGTGATAATAACGAATATCCTTGGCCCGTAGTGCATGGATGATTCGTGGATGTGATACTAATGAATATCATTGGCCCGTAGTGCATGTATAATTCCGTGATTTGAATTATTTATTGAGCTGTGTTACAGAGATAAAGTATTGATGATGAACTTTTAAATCATAGAAGATAGTAGATATCATGCTCTACTTGACTCTTCTAATGGATTGCTGGTTCCGCTGCAGTTAAACATGTTGTTTATTATATTCTATCAGTTTAACACTGTTGAAGGCTAACGATAATTTATTCTGCATTATCTTAGTCATAATATTTTTTACTGGGCTAGTTAAGCTCACTTTTTCTTTCATTCTTCTCTTCAGGAAATGAGAACGTAGCCGGGACTAGTCGGGGAATGGAGTGACGATCCGAGATGGTGGTTGTAGTAGTCATCACTATTTCATAAAATAGTGTGATAATAATTGTAATGAGGACTCCATTTGTGTTTGGATATTTTCTACGAGATAATATTTGTGTTTAGACTCTAAGCTACGTTTTTGTCGTATTATATAAGGAAATTTATATTTAAATTATGTACCATGTATTTGGCGACTCAAAATATGTTATGTATACCTATTTTGGGGACGTCACAAAGAGGTACTTTTAAAATTCTTAATTTATTCTTTTGATTTAAAATTTATGAATTTTATATGCAGAGATTTTGTTTATAATTTATTTAAGTGATTTAAACTTGCATAAACATGAATCAAATGAGAGAAATCTAGAAATCAAAAGAAGAATGAAAAATCTAAATGTTCAGAAAAATTAGTTTACTACTTGATTTTATAAAATCCATAACTCTTTGTGTATAATAAGTTAGGAGACGGGCTATATATCAAAAGAAAGCCCTGGAAGTAATCTAAACGCAGAAATTAGAATCACTCAAAAATTCTTTGTGAATTTTTCGTGGTGACTAATGAACTTGGTCCGAAGGACTCACAGTCCAAAAAATCAGTTTTATTAATCTCTATTGTGTGAGTTATAATTCTTAATCTGACCGTTGGATCGTTGTAATGTTTGGAATGTTATACATATATAAGTTGAGTATATGTCTACCAATTTTGAACCGTTAAAGATTAACATATGATTTGTTATGAATTTTAAGAGGTGACTGATTCAAAAAGTTTTGTAGCAGAATTTTCTGTAAGCCTTTCTCTTTATGTTAGAGTCAGAAGTTGGAAAAACTTTCTTCTATAAAGTTGTAGAGAATTAAATTTTACATGGAAAGGACATAAGATCTGTATTTCTCTGATAAAAGGGCTAATTGTTATAATTATTGAAGTTTCTGAATATTGAAATTTATAATTAAATTATCAGAAAAATTATTTGGGCTGGAATATTTTTGTAGAAATCTTATAATATTCGTTTAGAATTTCTGTAAATTTTTGATGAATTATTGTAAAGCAGAAGTAATTATTATAAGTTTAAACTATTTATAGTTAGTTTGAAAATAGAAGAAATTCATAGAAAATTCTATGAATGATGAAAAATTATGAAACTTGTTGAAAAATCTTATAATATTATTTTATAATTTCTGGGTAGTTTTGAAAAATTATTGAATAATAAAAATATTTATTGTATTTTTATGCGATTTATGGTTAGTTTAAAAATAGAGGAAATTCATAGGAAATTCTATGAATGGTGGAAAATTATGAAATTTGCTAAAAAAAAATTATAAATTTAATATTCATGATGTTTCAAAGATATAAAAGTATGTGGAGTTAATAATTCTATTTTGAAGCTATTAAATGATAGTTTTTATAAATAGAAATAATTATAGAAAATTGTTGGAAAATCCAAAAAATGTGAAAAATATAAAATATTCGTTTGGTCGGGGAATATTAAATTTATCAGTAGCGAAATCATTGGTGGGCCCATAACTTGAAATAAGCGCTTGACATAGAAAGCGACAAAAATGACATTTTTATAAAAAATAACGGCAAAGCTTTTACCGTTAAACTGTTGAAATAATAGATGATAAAAATACGATGAATGGCGTGATTCCACAAAGAAGTATCTGATTTCTCGAGTATATCTGAGATTATGCAAATTGATTCATATTATTGATTCTTATTCAGTCTTTCATTCAATAATTGTCATAGTAGTTATTGTACAGTAACTCATATTATTTGATATGATATAATTGTACCAGTTGGAAGTATTGTGAGTCTATGTTAGGGTTAAATGCTTCCTAGGTCACTGTACTATAGGTCGACTTACAAATGGGTCACTGAACTTTTTTTTCGTACAGTCAACTCACTGAACTTTAATTTACTAACAAAAAATTTAATATTCCGTTAAATGTGTTGACTTTGGACGGAATTTGATGCGTAAGCAGCTAACGTGGCAAAATTTTTTGATGTGGCACATATTAGTCCCATGTGTCTTTCATGATGTGGAAATGGAGTAAAATTTATAAATGTAATAATATAAATGTACATAAAACACAATTTTTTTTTTCATAAAAATAAAAAAAAATGCAATTTTTTTTAATAAAAATAAAAAAAAAGCTGCATTTTTTTAAAATAAAAATAAAAAAATAATTATTTTTAATAAAAAAATAAAAAACCAAACAACGGTCTCTCTCTCCTTCTCCGTCACAACAACGCAGTTTGGTTTCTAAAAAATAAAACACAATTTTTTTTAATAAAAAAAAACACAATTTTTTATTTAACAAAAATGCAGTTTCTTTAATAAAAAATAAAAAAAGCAGTTATTTTTTAATAAAAATACAAAAAATAGTTTTTTTTAATAAAAAAAATAATAAAACGCAGTTTTTTAAAAATAATAATTTTTTTAATAAGAATAATTTTTTTAATAAAAAAATACAGCTTTTTTTAATTAAAAAAATAAAACGCTATTTTTTAAATACAAAAATTATGTTTAATAAAAATAAAACATTGCTTTTTTAATTAAAATAAATAAAACACGCAGCTTTTTTAATAAAATAAAAATCACAGCTTTTTTAATAAAAAAAATAAATGCAATTTTTTAATAAAAATAAAAAATGCGATTTTATTATTATTTTTATTTAAAAAAGCTGCGTTTTATTAAAAAATTGTGTTTTTTATTTTTATTAAAAAATCTGCTTTTTTATTTTTTTAACAAACATAATTTTTTTATTTAAAAAATTGCGCTTTTATTTATTAAAAAAAGTTGTGTTTGTCTTTTTTTATTAAAATAATTATTTTTATCAAAAAAGTTTAATTTTAAAAAAAGCTGCGTTTTATTATTTTTTAATTAAGAAAAAAAATTGTGTTATTTTTTATTAAAAAAAGCTGCATTTTTTTAAAATTAAAAAACCGTGTTTTTTTCATTTTTATTAAAAAAACTACTTTTTTTTTATATTCAAAATAATTATTTTTATTTTAAAAAAATGTGTTTTAGTTTTTTAAAAATCAAACTGCGTTGTTGTGACGGAGAAGGAGAGAGAGAACGTTGTTTGATTTTTTGTTTTTTAAATAAGAATAATTATTTTTTTTATTTTTATTAAAAAAAACTGCATTTTTTTAAATTTTTATTTAAAAAAATTGTGTTTTATGTACATTTATATTATTACATTTGTAAATTTTCCTCCATTTTCACATCATGAAAGACACATGGGACTAATATGTGCCACATCAGAAAATTTTGCCATGTCAGCTGCTTACGTGGCAAATTCCGTCCAAAGTCAACACAGTTAATTGAATATTAAACTTTTTGTTAGTAAATTAAAGTTCAGTGAGTTGACTGTAAGAAAAAAAAAGTTCAGTGACCCATTTGTAAGTCAACCTATAGTACATTGATTTAGGAAGCATTTAACCCGTCTATGTTAATAATTGTGAATAATTATTGAAAGATTGAAAATGTGTAAATAATTGATGAATAAATGGGTGTTGATTAAAGATAAATTGAAGGGTTTCGACACAAAAACACACAGCGGAAATAGAACAATTTAAAACAATTGCAAAACCCTAAACATGATCCATGCGAAAAACAATTAATTCAATGGTTAAAAATTATACCGATTAAGAAAGCTAGAAACAATGGAGTCGAATCTCCAACGCAATTCAAACGAACTGCGTCTTTACGGTATCCACACGAACGCTCCGCTGCGAACCGTCGTACGATCTACAGTAAAAGGAACTGTGGTACTAGACACCAAGGATGAGGATTTTCGGAACTGTTTCTCTCTAGTCTCTCTCTAAGAGCGGCTAGGGTTTCAGTTAATGAATAATCCCTAAATGGCTGCTACATATCATATATATAGCAATTAAAAAAGAATTAATCAAAACCTAATTTAATAAAATCTGAATTTATATTTATATATATATATATATATATATATATATATATATATCTTAACTAAGTCTTACTTAATTAATATATCTATATATAAATTATCCTATTAATTTAAATTAAATCATTTAAATACTATCAATCATATTGACATATTTAAATCTTTACAATTTAAATTAATTCTCTTTTAATTACGTTCTATGTGTATGACCCTATAGGTTATTATTACGTTGGCAATAATTTTAAAATCATATTATAAAATTATAAACAATGAGCGACATCTAGTAATGCATCACTGCTACCCAAGTAATAATAAAATCAATGATTCGATACAACCTTTCCGTGACCAATGTTTTAATGTAATTTAATCCTTTTAACCTTGACATCCTAGATAAAACTCGAGTCATGGAATATGTCATACTCTTCATAATTTAATTTGAGTTTTCTTGATCAATGAGTAGACTATATGAAACAAATCACTATTTGAGCATGGCCATGCATTTCATAGTCCTACTCAATCAAGAGGCCTATGGATATCACCCCTAATAAATAGGAGGGTTAAATTCCATCTAGATCACTCATATTTCTCACACGATTCATGATGTACCCAATAATCACCTTTATAGTTCACCCTATTAAAGGTGAGCTTTGATGATATCAAAGTACATAAATTCTCGTGTAGTAATATAGTGATTTCAGGTTGGAGGACCATTACATCGTTGTCACTATGAGAATCGCTAATGACACTTCGATGCTCCACATAGAATTCTCATGGTGGGTCTGTCAAGTACATCATTCTCAACAATGGTTGGAAAAACACCAAGTTCAGTGACGAACTTTTTAATCCATACAGCCTCCTTGGTCGCACTAGAAGCAGCAATATACTCAGCCTCTGTTGTAGAATCGGCTACTGTCTCTTGCTTCGAACTCTTCCAGCTAACAGCACCACCATTAAGGCAAAACATAAAACCTGACTGAGACTTATAGTCATCATTGTCAGTTTGGAAACTAGCATCTGTGTAACCCTTTACTGCCAATTCGTCTTCACCTCCATATACCAAGAATGAATCCTTAGTCCTTTTTAGGTACTTGAGGATATTCTTGACTGCTATCCAATGACCTTCACTTGGATTCGACTGGTATCTACTCGTCATGCTCAAAGCATACGAGACATCCGGATGAGTACATATCATTGCATACATGATAGATCCAATTTCCAAAGCATAAGGGATCTTTCTCATACGCTCCTCATCATCTTGTGATTTAGGACATTGGGTCTTAGAGATCTTTACACCATGAGTCACGGGTAAGTTTCCTCTTTTCGACTCTTGCATCCTGAACTGTCTCAACACTTTATCAATATATGTACTTTGACTTAGGCCGAGCATTTTTCTCGATCTATCTCTATAGATCCTGATACCTAAAATATAGGCAGCATCACCCAAATCTTTCATGGAGAAACATTTTCCTAACCATGTTTTTACAGCCTATAAGGAAGGAATGTCATTCCCAATAATTAATATGTCATCAACATATAATACTAGGAATACAATGTGACTCCCACTAACCTTCTTATATACACAAGGTTCATCTTCATTTTTTATAAAGCCAAACTTTTTGACTACTTCATCAAATTGAAGATTCCAACTCCGAGAGGCTTGCTTTAATCCATAAATGGATCGCTGCAGTTTACATACCTTTCCAGCATCCTTTGGAGTGACAAAACCCTCAGGTTGTGTCATGTACACATCCTCAAGGAGATTTTCGTTAAGGAAAGCAGTTTTGACATCCATCTGCCATATTTCGTAATCATAAAAAGCTGCAATAGAAAGTATGATCCTGATGGATTTAACCATTGCCACTAGAGAGAAGGTTTCATCATAGTCAACACCTTGAATTTGTTTGAAACCTTTTTCTACCAGTCGGCCTTTATAGGTTTGTACATTACCATCCATGTCGGTTTTCTTCTTGAAAACCCACTTGCACCCGATTGGTTTTACCCCTTCGGGTGGATCAACCAGAGTCCATACTTGGTTAGTATGCATGGAGTCCATCTCAGATTTCATGGCTTCAAGCCATTTCTCAGAATTTGGTCCATTCATAACTTCTTGGTAGGAAGCATGCTCATCTTGATTTATGAGCATCACATCGTCTTTTGAGTCATAAGATATCCATAATATCTCTCGGGCTCTTGGCGTGTCCTACCAGATCTACAATATCTTGTGGTTCCTGCTCACGTTCCAACTCAGGTTCAATGATATTTTGTGGTTCTCGAATTTCTTCGAGTTCTACTTTCCTCCCACTGTTTCCTTTAGAGACAAATTCTCTTTTTAGAAAAATACCAGTTCGAGCAACAAACACTTTGTTCTCAGAAGGTTTGTAGAAATAATACCCTTTTGTTTCCTTTGGGTATCCCACAAAATTACATTTATTAGATTTGGGTCCGAGCTTGTCAGAATCTAGACGTTTAACAAATGCCTCGCAACCCCAAATCTTCATGAACGACATACTAAGACGTTTCCCAGTCCACATCTCATATGGTGTCTTCTGAACCATCTTTGTAGGAACACGGTTAAGTCTGAATGTTGTCTCTAGGGCATGACCCCAGAAGCTTATTGGAAGATCTGCATGAGTCATCATTGATCATACCAGGTCCAACAAGGTGCGATTCTCCTCTCGGATACACCATTCCTTTGTGGTGTTTCTGTGGAGTGAGTTGTGATATAATACCACACTCCTTTTGAAGGTCATCAAAGTCTTGGCTTAAGTATTCACCTCCTCGATCGGATCGAAGGGGTTTTATGCTTTTGCCAAATTGGTTTTGAACTTCATTCTTGAATTCCTTGAACTTTTTAAAGGATTCGGATTTGTGTCTCATAAGATACACATATTCATATCTACTGAAGTCGTCAGTAAATGTAATAAAGTAATAAAACCTACCTCTTGCTAACGAACTCATGGGTCCACATACATCGCTAGCCCGTTCACCGTGTCCAGTAAAAGGGGCTTTAGTCATCTTGCCTAATAAACAAGACTCGCATTTCTCATATGATTCAAAATCAAATGAATCCAAGAACCCATCTTTATGGAGTTTGGATATGCGTTTCTCATTTATATGGCCTAAACGACAGTGACAGAGATATGTCGGATTTGAATCATTTGATTTAAATCGTTTTATTTTTATGTTATAGATAAGCATTTCTAAATCAAGAATATAGAGACCGTTAAACAATTGTGCAACACCAAAGCAAATATCATTTAAGTAAAACAAACAACGATTGTTCTTTATTATAAATGAAAAACCTTTCTTGTCCAAACAAGAAACATAAATAATGTTTTTGCTTATAGTAGGCACATAATAACAATCCTCTAATTCTAATACTAGCCCAGAGGGCAAAGACAAATGATAAGTTCCTACGACCAGTGCAACAACTTTTGCTCAATTCCCAACTCATAGGTCAACCTCTGCTTTTGCCAAAGTCCTACTCCTTCGAAGTTCCTGCACATTAACAAAAATATGAGAACCACATCTAATATCCAATACCCATGATGTAGAAGTAGACAAGTTAACTTCTATAACATATATACCTGAATCAGAAGTCGTACTTCATTTCCTTTTCTTCACATCTTCCAAATAAGCATGACATTTCCTCTTCCAGTGTCCAGGTTTTCCACAGAAGTGACACTCACCTTCTTAAGCCACCCCACCTTTAGGTTTTAAAGCCTGTTTGGTTTTGGAATTGGGTTTGGCAAAAGATTTAGATCCTATCTTCTTCTTGCCTTTCCAATTTCCCTTAGCATTCCCCTTTTGCACCATCATTATGGGAGCAGGTCCTGCCTTTTTCATGTTATTCTCGGCAGTTCTTAACATGCTCAACAACTCAATAAGGGGTTCCTCAATTTCATTCATAAGATAATTCATAACAAATTGAGAGTAGCTGATGTTCAAGGATTGCAAAACAAGATCTGTTTAGGGCTTCCGGAGTGATTGGAAAACCCAACCTATCAAGGTACTCAATATACCCAATCAATTTCAGCACATGTGGACCAACTGGATCACGTTCACCCATCTTGCAGTGATACAATGCCTTGCTTGTATCATACCTCTCCTGTCGAGCATGCCCTTCAAACAATTTCTTGAGATGCTCGATCATCTCATAAGCATCCATCAACTCATGTTGCTTCTGAAGCTCAGCGTTCATGGTTGCTAGCATGAGACAACTTACGTCCAGAGCATCATCTTGATGCTTCTTGTAAGCATTATGCTCTGTACGTGGTGCAGTGACAGTTGGTGCTGCAGGAATGGGCCCATCAAGGACATATAGCTTGCGCTCTTGTTTGAGGACAATCCTCAAGTTCCTATGCCAGTCAAGGAAATTAATTCCACTCAGCTTGTCCTTCTCAAGGACTGATCGTAGTGAAAGACTACTTGTGTTGTTGTTGTTTGCCATTGATATCTACAAGTTATAAGTGCAAAAATAATAAGTCAAATTGCAGAGTTGATATTATGTAATTGATAACAATACATTCAAAATATACCTCCCACTATTTTATTCAAATTAATAGCCCTCACCATTAATTCGGAAAGCATTTTCTATTAAATCTTTCTAGTGAGCCAAGATCCATATTTCATTATGCCTTAAGTTAGGTTTGGCTAATCTCTTAAAACACAATTATTTAGGTAGACAACCCTTTGTCAATTAAATCATATATAACTCCTGGATAGTTTGGTAAACAACATTTGTTTCTAGTCCATCTAATGGTACCTACCAAACTCCATGCCTCTAAGTCCATAATCCTATTAAGATAACTTAGTTAAGTTGAGCCCAATGATTTTAACAATTTGGATATCACAATTATCCTATCGCATCTTACCTAGATAAATAGGATACTTTGCTTTGCAAACCTACATCCATTGATCAAGGTCTTGATGAGTGTTATTCATTGGAAAGCATCTGATTTAGACTTAATGATTTATTGAGGGATTTTATAAATTAATTTAGATCTCACCAATTTTAATCTTATTAAGCATCAACATTATTTATCATATCATATCGCATACAAGCATAAATAAAGTGCAAAATTAAATGTGTCACAGTTATGGCCCAATCCACTGTCAATCTTTTCAAGCTAATGAAAGATTGAAGGTCAATCTAAGGTGGTAAAAGATCTCAAAATAGTAGCTTCCTTGGATCTTTCTCATGCAAGTGCCTCCTCTCCATCCTCATCTTTCCATCGTGTTCTCCATCTTGTCATCTTCATCGATTATAGATTATTACATTACATAAAGAAACCTCGAGTTACATTCGAGGGGATTTAGATGAGAAGAGAATATTATATTAGAATTTATAGAAAGACACGACATGCAAGCCGTATTTCAAAACCAAAAACCACTAACATATGGGTCAAAAGGCCATAACTGTGCACCATGCATATCACAATAAGCACATAACAATTTATATATAATTAAAAAAACTATATCTAACATATTAGGGTCACGACCATCGTATGCCTACTGACGGGAGGGGGGTCTAAGGGAGGTCTCTCAAGCGTGGAAAAGCCTTTCAAAAAGTTTTGTAGCAGAATTTTTGGTAAGCCTTTCTCTCTATGTTAGAGTCAGAAGTTGGAAAAAATTTCTTCTACAAAGTTGTAGAGAATTAAATTTTACATGAAAAGGACATAAGATCTGTATTTCTCTGATAAAAGGGCTAATTGTTATAATTATTGAAGTTTCTGAATATTGAAATTTATAATTAAATTATCAGAAAAACTATTTGGGCTGAAATATTTTTGTAGAAATCTTATAATATTCGTTTAGAATTTCTATAAATTTTTGATGACTTATTGAAAATCAGAAGTAATTATTATATGTTTAAACTATTTATAGTTAGTTTGAAAATAGAAGAAATTCATAGAAAATTCTATGAATGATGAAAAATTATGAAACTTGGTGAAAAATCTTATAATATTATTTTATAATTTCTGGGTAGTTTTGAAAAATTATTGAATAACAAAAATATTTATTGTATTTTTATGCTATTTATGGTTAGTTTAAAAATAGAGGAAATTCATAGGAAATTCTATGAATGGTGGAAAATTATGAAATTTGCTGAAAATTTTATAAATTTAATATTGATGATGTTTTAAAGATATAAAAGTATGTGGAGTTAGTAATTCTATTTTGAAGCTATTAAATGATAGTTTTTATAAATAGAAATAATTATAGAAAATTGTTGGAAAATCCGAAAAATGTGAAAAATATAAAATATTCGTTTGGTCGGGGAATATTCGAACGACGGCAAAATCATTGGTGGGCCCCATAACGAAATAACTGTCCGATATAGAAAGCGACAGAAATAATATTTTTATAAAAAATAACGGCAAAGTTTTTACCGTCAGACTGTTGAAATACCTGATGATAAAAATACAGTAATACGCGTGATTCCACAGTAGTACACGGTATTTCTCAATAGCACACGAGATTGTACAGTGATTCATATTATTGATTCTTACTCAGTCTTTCATTCAATAATTGTCACAGTAATTATTTCACAGTAACTCATATTATTTGATATGATATAATTATACCAGTTGGAAGTATTGTGAGTCTATGTTAATAATTGTGAATAATTGAAAGATTGAAAATGTGTAAATAATTAATGAATAAATGGGTGTTGATTAAAGATAAATTGAAGGGTTTCGACACAGAAATGCACAGCGGAAATAGAACAATTTAAAGCAATTTCAAAACCCTAAACAAGATCCATGCGAAAAACAATTAATTCAGTGGTTAGAAATTATACCAATTAAGAAAGCTAGAAACGATGTAGTTGAATCTCCAACGCAATTCAAACGAACTTCGTCTCTACGGTATCCACACGAACGCTCCGCTGTGAACCGTCGTACGATCTGCAGTAAAAGGAACTGTACGTGGTACTAGCCACCAAGGATGATGATTTTTGGAACTGTTTCTCTCTAGTCTTTCTCTAAGAGCGGCTAGGGTTTTAGTTAATGAATAATCCCTAAATGGCTGCTACATATCATATATATAGCGATTAAAAAAGAATTAATCAAAACCTAATTTAATAAAATCCGAATTTATATATATATATATATATATATACATAAATATATCTTAATGAAGTCTTACTTAATTAATATATCTATATATAAATTATCCTATTAATTTAAATTCGTAATTTAAATACTATCAAGCATATTGACATATTTAAATCTTTACAATTTAAATTAATTCCCTTTTAATTACGTTCTATATGTATGACCCTATAGGTTATTATTACGTTGACAATAATTTCAAAATCATATTATAAAATTAGAAACAATGAGCGGCATCTAGTAATGCATCACTGCTACCCAAGTAATAATAAAATCGATGATTCGACAAAACCTTTACGCGACCAATGTTTCAATGTAATTTAATCCTTTTAACCTTGACATCCTAGATTAAACTCGAGTCATGGAATATGTCATACTCTTCATAATTTAATCTGAGTTTTCTTGATCAATGAATAGACTAAATGAAACAAATCACTATTTGAGCATGGTCATGCATTTCATAGTCCTACTCAATCAAGAGGCCTATGTATATCACCCCTAATAAATAGGAGGGTTAAATTCCATCTAGATCACTCATATTTCTCACACGATTCATGATGTACCCAATAATCATCTTTATAGTCCACCCTATTAAAGGTGACCTTTGATGATATCAAAGTACATAAATTCTCGTGTAGTAATATAGTGATTTCAGGTCGGAGGACCATTACATCATTGTCACTATGAAAATCGCTAATGACACTTCGATGCTCCACATAGAATTCTCATGGTGGGTCTGTCCAGTACATCGTTCTCTAACACATACCTATGCATTGACTTTATATCTCATATATTTATGACCAATGAGATTTGGCCATCAGTCAATCCACATACTAGTCTCAATGCATCATTGGTGTCCTATCAACAATGATACTCGACTAGGAACATTTAATAACAATGATACTAATTGTAATTATATAATCTCATGTTCAAGTCACATATTTGAAACTATATAATTTGTATCACTATTCTAAGGAATTTTATTATGTTAACATTTATATAACAAAGTAAATAAAATAATAATAAAATCATTCATTTATTCAATCAAATATAATATCAAAATGTTAAGCAATTATATCAAATAATTGGCCTTTAGGGCATAAACTCTAACATAAACATGATAGTAGATGTTTGTTCAATTATTTTCTTTTTACAAAAGTAAGTTTGGCAGGACTTGCCGACACTACTTTTTCTAAAGTAATATGGACACCAACTCTATTATGGAACAAATTTTGTGAAAACGTGTACAAGTTGATTTTCTCTATGGGACCATAAATTCTACTACCATTATTTTATGCAGCTCATTTGTCAAAGCGGATGTACTAATTATTTCCTCACTTTTCAGTATAAATAGGTTGCTCAGTTGAATAACTAAACACACACCATCACTACACTAAAATTATAAAATTCTTTTACTACAATATTGTGAGTATTTCTATTGAGTGTAATGTTACTCCAAGTGTAGATAAGGAATACAAACATTATTTAAGTTGATCAATATCACAGAAAGCATAATCAAGTCACATGCTAAGGTAAGGGATATCATTATTATGGTAAGGGGTATAATTTTTTATGGTAAATAGATATCATTTTCTTTTATACTCCATATTATGGTAAGAGATTATTATTCGTTTCTTCAGCTTATCGTTAAATGGTAAAAAGTCCTAAAATGATTAGAATATCCTTAATAGTTTGTACTTCATCTAATATCTTGACCTTAATCTTTTTATTCAGTTTTAAATTACTCTATTTGAGTCGGGAACTTCACATTTACTTGAACTTTATATTCTATCAAGAATTTTAATCGATTTTCTGGATATCGTGTTGGTAATTTGGACTTTGGATAGTTAAGCTGAAAATCACCAAGATCTATTTTATCTTATTATTCTAATTATTTCTGTCCATTCATCATATATATCATTGTTATAATCATTGTGGTGAAATTTCTCTTCTGCCAGGGGTGCAAAGATGAAATGTTGATTGGTATGATCATGACCATGGGTTCTCTTCGGCCAAGGGTGCAAAGATGAATTGTTGATTGGTATTGTTGACGTCGAGATTTTTTATTTTTCCCATTTCTGTTCTTGCCTTTTGGTGTTCTCATGCTAGGTGAGATTTGTTTGAAAAAAACAAGTTGTGAAAAGGTTCGACATTTATATGTCGACAATTGGACTGTAAGAGTCACCAGTTAGTTATTTAAATGGTTGTACCAACACAACCGAGAAAAGATTTGCACATTGACTAAGTGACGTGACACTTCTTAATGGGTCTGTGAAACCGAGATTCGTTAGGGTCTGTGGACTTGAATATGTAGAGGGAAGGTGTTAGGCACCCCCCGACATCCGTGCTGCCACGGTGACCGCCACTTTTCAAGAAACTATTATATGAATGTGTGTGTGTGTGTAGGTCAATGTGCTATTATTTGGAAGTAGTGCGAGGCCCCGTTCGCACCTATATACAAAGGGTTTGAATTTATATAAAAATTCAGTTTTAAACAAGATATAGCAGTGATGTTTTGCAAAATTGATTTTTCAAACCCTTATGCTCAATAGTAATTGAGACCTTTTACACTTCCAATTTATTAAATATTCGGCTGGATTGCTTTTATTTTCGAGATGCGAAGCATCTTCGAGAAAATAATGTAAAAAGCAGTGTCGAACTCCCTATGGGCATGAGAGCCATCTAAGGAAATCCAAACACCGTGAATAAATTTACAAGCTGCTTACAGCTAAAATGTACATCACGGGAACCGAATCTAGATTCAATAACCTGAATCTGTGATCACATTATTCCTAGGCTCACATGATGCCGCAATTTATATGAAAGAAGTAAGCTGTTATATATATATATAAGCTGTAAATATATATATATATATATATATATATATATATACATACATGATCAACCACCATGAAGCACCTCCATGGGGGATCGAAAATATAAATATATAAAAGCGGTAAATATATATATAGAGACATGATCAACCACCACGAATCACCTCCATGGGGGATCAGGAATGTAAATAAATCAGTAAAAACATGATCAACCACCACGAAGCACCTCCATGGGGGATCAAAAAAGTAAATAAAGCTGTAAAAGACGATCAATCGCCACGAAGTAAACTCCGGTGAGACTAAATGTAAATATATATATATATATATATATATATATATATATATATATATATATATATATAAGGTAAATGCAATCAGACGTAAAATCTAGGCTCATCGAATGAGAGTTCGACAATAGTTAATATATATAAGTATATATATATAAGCGATAGAAATGCAACTTAGGATGTAAAATCCAGGCTCATTGAGCGAGTTCGACAATAGTTCATATATATATATTTATATATAGCGAACGCGCTCTGGATGTAAAATCTGTGCTCATCGAACAAAGTTCGACAATGATCATATATATATATATATATATAGAAAAGCAAGCAAAACGCTCGGGACGTAAGTCGAGTGCTCAATCGAGGCATAACTCGATAATGTTAGTCCATATATATATATATATATATATATATATAAGTATACATATACAAACAAAAGATAAAACCACGGACCGAAGTCCGGTCTTACGTGCGCAACACTACTCTGAACGTGAAGAACAGTGTGTGCAAAGATGCAGAGAAAGGCTTTAAAGTGTGTAAGAAGGCTTACAGTGAACTGCCAAAGATAACTTCTATACTTTAAGTGGATGAACACTCAGCTCCTGCCGGTAAAAATATGACAGAATATAAGCTCACAAGTGTTTAAAATGAGAAAGCACTCAGTTTATACTGTGTACAGAACAAATTGGACAGGGCTTTCTCGTCGTTTCTCTTCTAAATATGGCCACCCCAAGCCCTCTATTTAGAGATGGGAGCCACAAGTGTACCTGCGGCTGCTTGGGGTACCTCAGGTAGTGTGGGTCCTGCCGTCTCGAAGTACGTGCACTCGGACGACATAACGTTCGCTCGAACCTTCATAACTTTCAATCCGGAGTCCGATGGAAGCGTGTCATACAATTCTGGAAAGCTCTTTCCGAGAGCTACACAATGACTTGCCCTTTTTTGATTCCGGGAATATGACTCCATGACCGAAATGGCATTTCTGGGTTTTTGTCAGGTAGTCCGTTGAGCCATTTTGCGTAGCTTGCGCTTGTAAGTTAAGATATGGTTCTTGTGGGACTTCTTTTGAAGCAATTTGAGTTGAAATGAATTGATTTGATGTGATTTGAAGTTGAGTTGGCAAATGACTATTTTCCCTCCCGGTTATCTCCGCTTTCGCACATGCATTTAATGATCTTTTCTCAGGGTTTTCTTTGAGGTTGGCCTACTGTTGACTCTGAATGTCCTCAGGGTTATCTTTGAGGTTTGATTGACCTCCTGGGGTTATCTCCAGGCTTTGAACTTGATCCCTCAGGGCTATCTCTAGGGTTAAAACTAACTTTCCCATGGTTATCTCCGGGGTTAAAAACTGTTTTCCCGGGGTTATCTCCGGGGTTAGAAACTGGATCTCCCGTGGCTATCTCCGGGGTTGAAATTGATGTTGTGGTCCTCCAAGGTTATCTCTGGAGTGTGAAAAAGACATTTTTATCCTCCTGCATAGTTAGTAACAGGAAAATGAAATGTCGAGTGTCTACAGATGCCCTTCTTTATCATGTTCATGCAATGTAATGGAATAGACATGATAAAGATTACTAGACACTTCAAATATGACACGGTATTTCTAATGATGTAAATCGCAATGTAATGAATGTTATAATAAAAGTTTAAAATGTTTTTGCAAATCGGAGTTCGTAAATCGCACATCGCATTTGGCACTTCGCACTTTGCATTTCGCATTTGGCCAATCGCACTTCGCAACTCGCACATCACATTTCGCACTTCGCACTTCACTTTTCATATTTCGTAAATTGCAATGTAATAAATGTTATGATGAATGTTAAAATGTTTTCGTAAATCGCTTTACCTTTACCGATCATTGTTGATGCCTATGCTGGTGTTGAATCCAACGGTTTGGCTTTTTGTCGGTGTTGTCGATGCTTATTTGATGAAGATAAGTTGAGATGTTTTCTACATCTCTATTGGGGATGACGTTCTGAAATCATCAGACCTTCCTGATGCATACGCTGGTAGTTTACAACGGTGCCTACCCTGATGGTAGTTTGACAACAGTGCCTACCCTGTTGGTAACTGACTACACTGACATCGCCAAACTGTTTCGGTTCCCACTCAAACGGTGGTATCCCTGAATTGTCTTGATGTTACGTTGAATTAATTCAAATGGTTTAGAATACCGGATCTTCCGATACCTTTGCTAAAGTAATATCCTAAGGTTCGCTTCACCAGACTCTGCCTCACCCTTTTTAGAGGTGATTTGGAGTTTCCTTTCGTTGTTGGGTGCTTGCTTCTCATTTCCTTGAGCATTTGATTAGTAACCCGGCTAAACTAATGACTTGAATGCCACTGACATCCCTGGAAACTATATAATTTGTATCACTATTCTAAGGAATTTTATTATGTTAACATTTTCGTAAATAAAACAATAATAAAATCAATCATTTATTCAATCAAATATAATATCAAAATGTTAAGCTATTATATCAAATAATTGGCCTCTAGGGCATAACCTCTAACATAAACATGATAGCAGATGTTTGTTCAATTATTTTCTTTTTACAAAAGTAAGTTTAGCAGGACTTGCCGACACTACTTTTTCTAAAGTAATATGGACACCAACTCTATTATGGAACAAATTTTGTGAAAACGTGTACAAGTTGATTTTCTCTATGGGACCATAAATTCTACTACCATTATTTTATGCAGCTCATTTGTCAAAGCGGATGTACTAATTATTTCCTCACTTTTTAGTATAAATAGGTTGCTCAGTTGAATAACTAAACACACACCATCACTACACTAAAAATATAAAATTCTTTTACTACAATATTGTGAGTATAATATTGTGAGTATTTCTATTGAGTGTAATGTTACTCCAAGTGTAGATAAGGAATACAAACATTATTTAAGTTGATCAATATCACAGAAAGCAGAATCAAGTCACATGCTAAGGTAAGGGATATCATTATTATGGTAAGGGGTATAATTTTTTATGGTAAATAGATATCATTTTCTTTTATACTCCATATTATGGTAAGAGATTATTATTCATTTCTTCAGCTTATCGTTAAATGGTAAAAAGTTCTAAAATGATTAGAATATCCTTAATAGTTTGTACTTCATCTAATATCTTGACCTTAATCTTTTTATTCAGTTTTAAATTACTCTATTTGAGTCGGGAACTTCACATTTACTTGAACTTTATATTCTATCAAGAATTTTAATCGATTTTCTGGATATCGTGTTGGTAATTTGGACTTTGGATAGTTAAGTTGAAAATCACCAAGATCTATTTTATCTTATTATTCTAATTATTTCTGTCCATTCTTCATATATATCATTGTTATAATCATTGTGGTGAAATTTCTCTTCTGCCAGGGGTGCAAAGATGAAATGTTGATTGGTATAATCATGACCATGGGTTCTCTTCAGCCAAGGGTGCAAAGATGAATTGTTGATTGCTATTGTTGACGTCGAGATTTTTATTTGTCCCATTTCTGTTCTTGCCTTTTGGTGTTCTCATGTTAGGTGAGATTTGTTTGAAAAAACCAAGTTGTGAAAAGGTCCGACATTTATATGTCGACGATTGGACTGTAAAAGTCACGAGTTGGTTATTTAAATGGTTGTACCAACACAACCGAGAAAAGATTTGCACATTAACTAAGTGATGTGACACTACGTAATGGGTTTGTGAAACCGAGATTCGTTAGGGTCTGTGGACTTTATTATGCGGAGGGAAGGTGTTAGGCACCCCCCGACATCCGTGTTGCCACAGTGACCGCCACTTTTCAAGAAACTATTATATGAATGTGTGTGTGTAGGTTAATGTGCTATTATTTGGAAGTAGTGCGAGGCTCGTTCGCACCTATATACAAAGGGTTTGAATTTATATAAAAATTCAGTTTTAAACAAGATATAGCAGTGATGTTTTGCAAAATTGATTTTTCAAACCCTTATGCTCAATAGTAATTGAGACCTTTTACATTTCCATTTTATTAAATATTCGGCTGGATTGCTTTTATTTTCGAGATGCGAAGCATCTTCGAGAAGATAATGTAAAAAGCAGTTTCGAAATCCTTATGGGCATGGGAGCCATCTAAGGAAATCCAAACACCGTGAATAAATTTACAAGCTGCTTACAGCTAAAATGTCCATCACGGGAACCGAATCTATATTCAGTAACCTGAATTTGTGATCACATTATTCCTAGGCTCACATGATGCCGCAGTTTATATGAAAGCAGTAACCAGTTATATATATATATATATATATATATATATATAAGCTGTACATATATATATATATATATACATACATGATCAACCACCACGAAGCACCTCCATGGGGGGATCGGAAATGTAAATATATAAAAGCGGTAAATATATATATAGAGACATGATCAACCACCACGAAGCACCTCCATGGGGGATCATGAATGTAAATAAAGCAGTAAAAACACGATCAACCACCACGAAGCACCTCCATGGGGGATCAGAAAAGTAAATAAAGCTGTAAAAGACGATCAATCGCCACGAAGTAAACTCCAGGTGGGTCTAAATGTAAATATATATATATATATATATAAGCGGTAAATGCACCGTAAATAAAATCTAGGCTCATCGAACAGAGTTCGACAACAGTTAATATATATAAGTATATAAATATATATATATAAATAAAGATAAATGCATAGGATGTAAAATCTGTGCTCATCGAATGAGTTCGACAACGATTATATATATATATATATATATATATATATATATATATAAACATATATATATATATATAAGCAGTAAACGCTCCGGATGTAAAATCTAGGCTCATCGAACAGAGTTCAACAACAGTTCATATATATAAGTATATATATATTTATAGAAAAACAAGTAAACGCTCCGGACGTAAGTCCAGGCTCAATCGAGGCATAACTCGATAATGTTAGTCCATATATATATATGTATGTATATATATATATATATATATAAGTATACATATACAAACAAAAGATAAAACCACGGACCGAAGTCCGGTCCTACGCGCTCAACACGACTCTCAACGTGAAGAATAGTGTGTGCAAAGATGAAGAGAAAGGCTTTAAGGTGTGTAAGAAGGCTTACAGTGAACTGCCAAAGATAACTTCTATACTTTAAGTGGATGAACACTCAGCTACTGCCGGTAAAAATATGAAAGAATATAAGCTCACAAGTGTTTAAAATGAGAAAGCACTCAGTTTATAGTGTGTATAGAACAAATTGGACAGGGCTTCCTCGTCGTTTCTCTTGCAAATATGGCCACCCCAAGCCGTCTATTTAGAGACGGGAGCCACAGGTGTACCTGCGGCAGAAGTAGGTGTACTTACGATTGCCCGGGGTGCCTCGGGCAGTGTGGGTCCCGCTGTCTCAAAGTACGTGCACTCAGACGACATAATGTTTTCTAGAACCTTCATAACTTTCAATCCTGGAGTCCGATGGAAGCGTGTCATATAATTCCGGAAAGCTCTTTTCGAGAGCTACGCAATGAATTTCCTTTTTTTTTATTCTGGGAATATGAGTCCATGATCGAAATGACATTTTTGGGTTTTTGCCAAGTAATCCGTTGAGCCATTTTGCGTGGCTTGCACTTGTAAGTTAAGATATGGTTCTTGTGGGACTTATTTTGAAGCAATTTGAGTTGAAATGAATTGATTTGATGTGATTTGAAGTTGAGTTGGCAAAATGACTATTTTTCCCCTCCCGGGGTTATCTCCAGTTTTTGCACAGTTGTAGCAGTCTTTTCTCAGGGTTATCTTTGAGGTTGACCTACTGTTGACTCTGAATATCCTCAGGGTTATCTCTGATGTTTTATTGACCTCCTGGGGTTATCTCCAGGCTTTGAACTTAATCCCTCAAGGCTATCTCTAGGGTTAAAACTGACTTTCCCTGGGTTATCTCCGGGGTTAAAAACTGTTTTCCCGGGGTTATCTCAGGGGTTAGAAACTTGATCTCTCGTGGCTATCTCCGAGGTTTAAATTGATGTTGTGGTCCTCCAGGGTTATCTCTGGAGTGTGAAAAATATGCTTTTATCCTCCTGCATAGTTAGTAATAGGAAAACGAAATGTCGAGTGTCTACAGATGCCCCTCTTTATCGTGTTCATGCAATGTAATGGAATAGACATGATAAAGATTACTAGACACTTCAAATATGACACGGTATTTCTAATGATGTAAATCGCAATGTAATGAATGTTATAATAAAAGTTTAAAATGTTTTTGCAAATCGGAGTTCGCAAATCGCATATCGCATTTGGCACTTCGCATTTCGCATTTGGCCAATCGCTCTTCGCAACTCGCACATCACATTTCGCACTTTGCACTTCACTTTTTCGTATTTCGTAAATCATAATGTAATAAATGTTATGATGAATGTTAAAATGTTTTCATAAATCGCTTTACCTTTACCGATCATTGTTGATGCCTATGCTGGTGTTGAATCCAACGGTTTGGCTTTTTGTCGGTGTTGTCGATGCTTATTTGATGAAGATAAGTTGAGATGTTTTCTACATCTTTATTGGGGATGACGTTCTGAAATCATCAGACCTTCCCGATGTATACGCTGGTAGTTTACAACGGTGCCTACCCTGATGGTAGTTTGACAACAGTGCCTACCCTGCTGGTAACTGACTATGCTGACATCGCCAAACTATTTCGGTTCCCACTCAAACAGTGGTATCCCTGAACTGTTTTGATGTTACGTTGAATTGATTCAAATGGTTTAGAATACCGGATCTTCCAATACCTTCGCTAAAGTAATATTCTAAGGTTCGCTTCACCAAACTCTACCTCACCCTTTTTAGAGGTGATTTGGAGTTTCCTTTCGCTATTGGGTGCTTGCTTCTCATTTCCTTGAGCATTTGATTCGTAACCCGGCTGAACTGATGACTAGAATGCCGCTGACATCCTTGGAAACTATATAATTTGTATCACTATTCTAAGGAATTTTATTATGTTAACATTTATATAACGAAGTAAATAAAACAATAATAAAATCATTCATTTATTCAATCAAATATAATATCAAAATGTTAAGCAATTATATCAAATAATTGGCCTCTAGGGCATAAACTCTAACATAAACATGATAGCAGATGTTTGTTCAATTATTTTCTTTTTACAAAAGTAAGTTTGGCAGGACTTGCCGACACTACTTTTTCTAAAGTAATATGGACACCAACTCTATTATGGAACAAATTTTGTGAAAACGTACAAGTTGATTTTCTCTATGGGACCATAAATTCTACTACCATTATTTTATGCAACTCATTTGTCAAAGCGGATGTGCTAATTATTTCCTCACTTTTCAGTATAAATAGGTTGCTCAGTTGAATAACTAAACACACACCATCACTACACTAAAAATATAAAATTCTTTTACTACAATATTGTGAGTATAATATTGTGAGTATTTCTATTGAGTGTAATGTTACTCCAAGTGTAGATAAGGAATACAAACATTGTTTAAGTTGATCAATTTCACAAAAAACAGAATCAAGTCACATGCTAAGGTAAGGGATATCATTATTATGGTAAGGGATATAATTTTTTATGGTAAATAGATATCATTTTCTTTCATACTCCATATTATGGTAAGAGATTATTATTCATTTCTTCAGCTTATCATTAAATGGTAAAAAGTCCTAAAATGATTAGAATATCCTTAATAGTTTGTACTTCATCTAATATCTTGACCTGAATCTTTCTATTCAGTTTTAAGTTACTCTATTTGAGCCGGGAACTTCACATTTACTTCAACTTTATATTCTATCAAGAATTTTAATCGATTTTATGGATATCGTGTTGGTAATTTGGACTTTAGATAGTTAAGTTGAAAATCACCAAGATCTATTTTATCTTATTATTCTAATTATTTCTGTCCATTCATCATATATATCATTGTTATAATCATTGTGGTGAAATTTCTCTTCTGCCAGGGGTGCAAAGATGAAATGTTGATTGGTATGATCATGACCATGGGTTCTCTTCGGCCAAGGGAGCAAAGATGAATTGTTGATTGGTATTGTTGACGTCAATATTTTTTATTTGTCCCATTTCTGTTCTTGCCTTTTGGTGTTCTCATGTTAGGTGAGATTTTTTTGAAAAAAACAAGTTGTGAAAAGGTCCGACATTTATATGTCGACGATTGGACTGTAAGAGTCACGAGTTGGTTATTTAAATGGTTGTACCAACACAACCGAGAAAAGATTTGCACATTAACTAAGTGATGTGACACTGCTTAATGGGTCTGTGAAACCGAGATTCGTTAAGGTCTGTGGACTTGATTATGCGGAGGGAAGGTGTTAGGCACCCCCCGACATCCATGTTGCCACGGTGACCGCCACTTTTCAAGAAACTATTATATGAATGTGTGTGTAGGTTAATGTGCTATTATTTGGAAGTAGTGCGAGGCCTCGTTCGCACCTATATACAAAGGGTTTGAATTTATATAAAAATTCAGTTTTAAACAAGATATAGCAGTGATGTTTTGCAAAATTGATTTTTCAAACCCTTATGCTCAATAGTAATTGAGACCTTTTACACTTCCATTTTATTAAATATTCGGTTGGATTACTTTTATTTTCGAGATGCTAAGCATATTCGAGAAAATAATGTAAAAAGCAGTGTCGAACTCCTTATGGGCATAGGAGCCATCTAAGGAAATCCAAACACCATGAATAAATTTACAAAGTCGCTCATGACTAAAATGTCCATCACAGGAAAGAATCCAGATTCAAGAACTCAATGTGATCACATTATTCCTAGGCTCACATGATGCATGATTTATATGAAAGCGAATCAGTTATATATATATATATATAAGTCAGAATAATATATATATATATATATATATATATATATATATATATATATATATACATACATGATCAACCACCACGAAGCACCTACATGGGGATCGGAAATGTAAATATATAAAAGTGGTAATATATATATATATATATATATATATATATATATATATATATATAGACATGATCAACCACCACGAAGCACCTCCATGGGGGATCAGAATTTAAATAAAGCAAAGAAAAACACGATCAACCACCACGAAGCACCTCCATGGGGGATCGAAAGAGTAAATATAGTTGTAAAAGGCGATCAATCGCCACGAAGTAAACTCTCCAGGTGGGACTAAATGTAAATATATATATATATATATATATATATATATATATATATAAGTGGTAAATGCACAGTATGTAAAATCTAGGCTCATCGTAATGAGTTCGACAAGCAGATTAATATATATAAGTATATATATATAAATATAAACGATAAATGCAGGATGTAAAATCTGTGCTCATCAAGCGAGTAGTTCGACAACGAGATCATATATATATATATATATATATATATATATATATATATATATATATATATATATATATATATATATATATAAAAGCAAGTAAACGCTTCAGGACGTTAGTTCAGGCTCAATCGAGGCACAACTCGATAATGTTAGTCCATATATATATATAATTATATATATATATATATAAGTATATATACAAACAAAAGATAAAACCATGTACCGAAGTCCGGTCCTACGCGCGCAACAGGACTCTCAATGTGAAGAACAGTGTGTGCAAAGATGAAGAGAAATGCTTTAAAGTGTGTAAGAAGGCTTACAGTGAACTGCCAAAGATAACTTTTATACTTTAAGTGGATGAACACTCAACTCCCACAAGTGTTTAAAATGAGAAAGCACTCAGTTTATAGTATGTACAGAACAAATTGGACAGGGCTTCCTCGTCGTTTCTCTTGCAAATATGGCCACCCCAAGCCCTCTATTTAGAGACGGGAGCCACAGGTGTACCTGTGGCAGAAGTAGGTATACCTGCGGCTGCCCGGGGTGCCTCGATCAGTGTGGGTCTCGCTGTCTCAAAGCACGTGTACTCGGACGACATAATGTTCGCTCAAACCTTCATAACTTTCAATCCGGGAGTCTGATGGAAGCGTGTTATACAATTTCGGAAAGCTCTTTCCGAGAGCTACACAATGACTTGCCCTTTTTTGATTCCGGGAATATGAGTCCATAACCAAAAGGGCATTTCTGGGTTTTCGTCAGGTAGTCCGTTGAGCCATTTTGCGTAGCTTGCGCTTGTAAGTTAAGATATGGTTCTTGTGGGACTTCTTTTGAAGCAATTTGAGTTGAAATGAATTGATTTGATGTGATTTGAAGTTGAGTTGGCAAAATGACTATTTTGCCTCTCCCGGGGTTATCTCCAATTTTTGCACAGTTGTAGCAGTCTTTTCTCAAGGTTATCTTTGAGGTTGGCCTACTGTTGACTCTGAATGTCCTCAGGGTTATCTCTGAGGTTTGATTGACCTACTGGGTTATCTCCAGGCTTTGAACTTGATCCCTCAGGGCTATCTCTAGGGTTAAAACTGACTTTCCCATGGTTATCTCCGGGGTTAAAAACTATTTTCCCGGGGTTATCTCCGGGGTTAGAAACTGGATCTCCCATGGCTATCTCCGGGGTTAAAATTGATGTTGTGGTCCTCTAAGGTTATCTCTCGAGTGTGAAAAAGACGCTTTTATCCTCCGGCATAGTTAGTAACAGGAAAACAAAATGTCGAGTGTCTACAATGCCCCCTCTTTATCATGTTCATGCAATTTAATGGAATAGACATGATAAAGATTACTAGAAACTTCAAATATGACACGGTATTTCTAATGATGTAAATCGCAATGTAATGAATGTTATGATGAAAGTTTAAAATGTTTTCGCAAATCGCAGTTCGCAAATCGCACATCGTATTTGGCACTTCGCACTTCGCATTTCGCATTTGGCCAATCGCACTTCGTAACTCGCACATCACATTTCCCACTTCACACTTCACTGTTCGTATTTCGTAAATTGCAATGTAATAAATGTTATGATGAATGTTAAAATGTTTTCGTAAATCGCTTTACCTTTACCGATCATTGTTGATGCTTATGCTGGTGTTGAATCCAACGGTTTGGCTTTTTGTCAGTGTTGTCGATGCTTATTTGATGAAGATAAGTTAGGATGTTTTCTACATCTCTATTGGGGATGATGTTCTGAAATCATCAGACCTTCCCGATGCATCTGTTGGTAGTTTTACACGCGGTGCCTACCACGATGGTAGTTTGACAATGATTGCCTACCTGGCCGGTAATCGATTACCGACATCGCTTAAACTGTTTTGGTTCCCACTCAAACGGTGGTATCCCTGAACTGTCTTGATGTTATGTTGAATTGATTCCAATGGTTTAGAATACCGGATCTTTCGATACCTTTTTTAAAGTAATATTCTAAGGTTCGCTTCACCAGACTCTACCTCACCCTTTTTAGAGGTGATTTGGAGTTTCCTTTCGTTGTTGGGTGCTTACTTCTCATTTCCTTGAGCATTTGATTCGTAACCCAGCTGAAATGATGACTTGAATGCCGCTGACATCCCTGGAGGGTGCAACTCGTTCTATCGTTGCCCAGATTTGAACTTCGGTGAAGAGGCCTCAACTTATGAGGACTTGACGCATGTTGATGGTGTAGTTTTCATTCGCTAGACCTTTCGTTGTTGGCCTTCTACTTTGAAGTTAAGGACTTTCTTAAGAATTGTCCCCTTCTTTTGATGAGAGGATTTATCTCGCCTTAAACTGCTTCACTTTCCGGGAATCGGAAAATGCCCCAGTCCTTTCGCATGTTGTTGCCAGGGATTCATATGAGGAACTCTCTTTATTGACCAAGTCGCGAGTGAGTAATATCCTTACATATGGATTGTTCATTTTGAGAACAGTATGATTGGAAAAGACCAAATGATCATACCGAATCGCCAGTGAGCTGATGTGAAGAAAGCTCTGATGACGATGTACCATGTTGATGGTGTTGATTGGTGCATTTTCCTCTTTAGAATGGTTGATAAATGCCCTAGTGTTGAGTTGTCGCTGTTTTTGAGATTTCCCTAGTCTTGTTGTAAGGTTTCCAATATCGGGTTATCGCCAATTTTGAAATTTCCCCAGCGTTGCTTGTGGTCTGGGATAGTTGCTTTGACAGATGAGCTGATAAGACGTCGAGATCGCAAGAGGATTTTACTTTTATACCATATAGTGAATAGGTAGTGGATGTGGGCTTTGATGTTGACTGCTCTTTCTGGTAGATATGTCTCTTTGTTAGAGAGATGATGCTCCAAATCATAGGGATACCGCTATTACTGAGCGGGATGACGCTATATCTACCTGAGATATTGCCTGCAGTTGGCTGTAGATTTGTTGGCTCGTGTAGAGACCCTTGGACAGGAGATCACAACATTACCTCCTTCTTTCGAGAGGGATGCCACGTTAGATTTGGTGGCTCGCTTATCCACTGGTTTGTAGATTAGCTTTGATTTTCCTGCATAGACTAGCTTAACCATTTTTGTCATGTACAGGACACATTGTATATATCAAACAGTATTATATGGCAGGGAAATATGTTTTGATTCACTTCCCTTTTAGTTATGTCTTGTTACTTGCTTGATAGTTGCCTATCCTCCAGGGCTTATGATCTTGATGTATTCTGAACTCCTCCTTGATGGATGGACATTGAGATGTCTCAGGATCTTTTAGAATGGATCATTGATTTGTGTGTATTCCCTACCATCTTTGGTGTCTTGGGACTAGTTTTTTGTATGTGGTTATGGATAGGAGTGTGTTTGTTTTTGTTTTTTCTGTGGTGAGACCGGACCATAAAAATGGCTGCCTGCGTACTCTTTTGTATTGGGGAGATCAGGTCGACATAGTTCACCCCATGTACAGGGCGGATTGCAGATGAAAAGTTTAATCCCATGTACATGATAAATTGAAGGTGTGAAAGGTTTAATCCCTGGTGGGATAAACTAAAAGTGTGAAAGGTTTTGAAAACCTACGGGGAGTGAAGGATCTGGTGATCCGAAATCAGGCTGCTAGTTGGAAAGTGTGATTGTCCTTGATGGGGGCAAATGTGTGTGAAAAAGGTTGTATGTAGTGAAGGGTTTGAGAAAATCTGGATTGACTGGGGATCTGGTGATCCAAAACCAGGATGTTTGCTTGATGGTAAATTTTAGACATAGTACCGTTTCACGGTGTCCGAGTTAATGAGATGTGGAAATTCATCGCCATCCATTTCCTATAATCTGAGAGCTCCTCCTGTCAATACCTCCTTGACAATAAATGGGCCTTCCCAGTTTGGGGTGAATTTTCCCTTAGACTGATCTTGGTTGTCAATGATCTTCTTCAAAACCAAGTCATGTTGTTTGAACTGCCATAGCCAGACTTTTCTGTAGGATCTAGCGATGCTTTGTTGAAATAACTGACCATGGAAGATAGCCGCGGTTCGCCTTTCGTCTATTAGAGACAATTGGTGATACCTATCTTGTAACCATTGGTCCTCATCTAGCTGAGCGTCTATCAATACTCTGAGGGATTATATTTCTACCTTTACGGGGAGTACTGCTTCCATTCCATAGGTTAATGAGTAAGGGGTTGCCCTAGTGGAAGTGCGCATTGATTATCTGTAGGCTAATAGAGTCACAGGCAATAGGTCAGGCTATCCTTTGTGATTGGCAGACATCTTTTGCATAATCTTCTTGATGTTTTTTTTAGCCGCTTTGTCAGCACCATTCATCTTTGGACGATAGATGACGGAGTTGAGATTCTTGATGTGGAATTTACTACATAACTCCTCCATCATTTTTTTATCGAGGTTCTTAGCATTGTCTGATAGAATTACCTCTGGCTGTCTATATCGACAAATGACATTATTTCAGATGAAAGCAATGATGACTTATTTGGTAACCCAGGGGAGGGAGGCTGCTTTTACACACTTGGTGAAATAGTCGATCATGGTGCAGATAAACTGATGCCCATTACTGGCTTTGGGCTCGATGGGCCTGATCACGTCCATTCCCCACATTGAGAAGGTCCAGGGTGAATTCATATTGTGGAGCTCCCTTGGAGGGGCGTGGATAGCATTCCCGTGTACTTGGCATTGATAACATCTCTTGACGTGATCATTACAGTCAGCCTTGAGAGAGAGCCAGCAATGCCTTATTATGAGGATCTTCTTTACAAGTAGAGGGCCGCTAATATGTGGGCCACATACTCCCCGGTGGATTTCATCCATGAGCCTCTGAGCTTGGTCCTTGTCCAGACATCTGAGAAGACCTAATCATGCATCTCTTTTGTAGAGTGCATCTCCGCTAAGGTAGAATTTCATAGCCAGTCGATGAATCCACCTTTTTTCAGTCAGGCTTGCCTCGGTGGGTGTAGATCGATCTTGTAAGTATTCCTTGATATGCTGATACCAAGGGTGCTGGATGGGAGGTAGCTCATCTGATACTTCTCCAATGTAATTCCCATAGACTGGAGCCTTTTGTTGGGCAAATATGAGGGTTGACATGTCTTCCTTGTCATGTATATTGATCAAGGCAGCCAAGGTTGCTAGTGCATCCGTAAAATCATTCCTATTTCGAGGAATGTGGAGGAAGGATATATCTTCAAACTCCGAAGCCATCTGTAGAACCTGGCGATGGTAAGGCAGCAAGTGTAGACCTTTGGTGTGATAGATTCTTGTGGTTTGTCTGATCACCAACTCGGAATCTCCAAAGACAGATAACTGTCTGATGCCCATTGATTGGGCCAGTTTTAGCCCCATGATACAGCCTTCATACTCAGCTATGTTGTTGGTGTTGGCAAACTACAATTTGACGGCGACGGGATGCTCCTCCCCCGTAACGGATACTAGAATTGCTCCAGCCCTAAAATCTTCCATGTTTACTGCTCCATCAAAATACATCTTCCATGTTTGGTGTGCATCGTACTGATGGTATTGCTGAATTGTCATTACCCCTTCATCGGGGAAGTATGTTTCCAAGGGTTTGAAATCCCCTAAAGGTGCGGCTGCCAGTTGATCCGCAATTCCTTGACCTTTAATGGACTTCTGCGTCACGTAGACGATGTCAAATTGTTGTAGGATCAACTGCCATCTGGATAGTCGACAATTTAACATGGGTTTACTAAACACGTACTTGAGAGGATCCATGTGGGATATGAGATGGGTTGTATGACCATGGAGGTAATGTTGTAATCTCATGGAAGCCCATGCTAAAGCATAACAAGTCTTCTCAATCAGAGTGTACTTGTGTTCACTGCTGTTGAATCATTTACTGAGGTAGTAGATAGCTCGCTCTTGGCCTCTATCATCTTTCTGTCCCAGCATATGGCCCATGACATTGTCACTTATGGACAAATACATGAATATGGGAACATCATCCTTGGGTGGCACTAAAATAGAAGCTTTAACTAGCTGTTCTTTGATTGTTAGAAGGCCTTCTGGCACTCATCATTCCATTTCATGGAGGAGCTCTTCCTTAACGACTTGAAAATAGGCTCACAGGTTGCGGTGAGTTAGGAAATGAATCGGCTGATGAAGTTGATCCTTCCGAAAAATCCTCGTATTTCCTTCTCTGTCCAAGGAATGGGCATTTCCATGATTTCCTGGATTTTGGTGGGATCTAGCTCAATCCCTTTGTCGCAGACTAGGAATCCTAGCAACTTGCCTGATTTAATGCCAAAGGCGCACTTGGCTGGATACAATTTCATATTGTACTTACGCAACCTGTTGAAGAGTTTTTTTTCTTTTTTTTATGCGTTAGATCGTGAAAAAGAGCCATATGGCTCACTGATAGGTAGCTCTGGCATTGATGAGGCCGAATGACAATCGTCTATAGCGAAAGGTTCCTCAAGGAGTGATGAATGCAGTTTTCTCACGATCCTTTTCAACAACCATGATTTGATGGTACCCCGCAAAGCAATCCGCAAAGGAGTACATGTCATGCTGAGTTTTATTTTCAATGAGTGTATGGATGAATGGGACAGGAAAGCTATCTTTGAGACAAGCTTTGTTTAGATCACTGTAATCCACGCAAACTCGCATCTTTCCTCCGGGTTTTGGCATGGGGACTATGTTGGATAGCCATTCAGGGTAAGTTGACACCATGATGATGCTAGCTTGAAATTGTTTCATAATTTCTTCTTTAACTTTTAACCTCCACTCAGGTTTTAATCGCCTGAGCTTCTGCCTGACGGGATTGAATTGTGAGACCCCAAATTTTAAGAATAAAGATTTAAATTTCTCAATTTTTTTTTTAAATATTATGGTGTGGATTTGATATAATGTTATTGTTGTGGGTAATATTTATAAATTTTGTAAAGTAAGCAAGTTGTTATATAATATTCTATTGGTCGGGGAATATTCGTTTTAATAGGGAATATTCGTACGACGGCACAATCATTGGTGGACCCCACAACAGAAGTATTGTCGTAATAAAAAAATGACAGAATTACCTTTTATAACTTGGCGAAAGTGTTATCGTTAAAAGCTGTTGAACTACCCGGTAGAAAAAAAGTACGATGAATGGCGTGGTTGCATAAGTAGCACATGGTATTGATTATTGATGCTTACGTAAAAAAAGTCACTCAGTTATACTCAATTATTGCTACAGTAATTGCTGCATCATATCTCTCATATTATTGATTCAATTATTATCACAGTATCATATGTATAATATGTTATATTATTAATAATTGAGACGACAAAGTTATTGTAATGCCCCCAAATCCGGGTACTTGAAACCCGAACTCGGTGCTTCACGATACCATTTCTATGAGCGGAATAATACTAATAATAATAACAATAATATAAAGATCAACTTAATTTACATATTTATCAGAGTCTGAATCCCAAGTATGTAACCTTTAAACATTCATTACAACCCATGATAGATAATATATATCATATTTGTCTTAATAAAGTCTAAACTATTATATAATATATAACATAACACTTATTCAGCAATTTCTCTTTTCCTTTGTTCTTAGCAGAGCTCTCTGGTTGTTCACCCTTAGCTGAAAACATTTAAATTAAGCATGGATGAGCATTTGAGTGCCCAGCAAGTAATAGCAATTATATATATATAAACTGAAAGAATTTAAATGTTTTCTTTATACTACCCTTCTACAACGATTTCAATAGTTGTGAAGTAATATGTACCAATGATAATAATATATCAATTCTATACCAAATCTTTGAAACTAAGTACTGACTATAAATAGGGTTTAGGTGACATACTATGAACATTGTTTTAAATTTTCAAATAGGTTAAACAGAAATTCATCTGCAAACCGTCATAACTTACGGGCACGGGGGGTGATCAGCATGTTATGCCCTGCATTGATCAATACTACATGCAAGAACGAGGGTATCGTTCACTCTGTCCGCCTTGGGCACATAAAGGTTTTCCCGTGTAGGGATGTTCATACTTGTCTGGGTTCCAAATCAAAGGTTTTATCTTGTTCAACAATAATCTATAATTCAATATATATGTATACGGATAATTGACAAAGGTATATCAACATGTGATTAAATACAATGATTATCCAAGTGGGGACACTTGTATAACCATTTATCAAAATTAACGAACAGAATATATATCTGAATTATCATATACTAACATGTTGATAATCAATGGGAGTATATAATATAAGGTTAATAATCTGCATATAAGAAGAATATAGTTTATAATTATTCTTACTCATGTTCATCATAAAGGAAATGCAAAGGTAAGATATCGATGTCTATGCTGCTTCACGATTCACAACTTTGTTTTATCGTTTATATCACGACCTATCATTAATCGGATCATTAGATTCGATTAGAACAATATACTATAACACATAGTCGCATTTCATGAAAGACATAACCTAATCACATTATTACCCATGTTTAACAACCATTGAATCACAAATAATCACATATCTAATTAAATAATCTAAGTCCATATCAATTTCTGAAATATGTCGGTGTACCGACAACTTTATCTGGTAATTATCGAGTCTAAGACTCTGTCCTGTAACTTAGTATTATTCATATTATTTTTAAATGACTTATAATAATTTTAAAATATTTATTATAATTTATCATGAATTTTCAAACATCGAAATCATTATTAAAGCGATTTAAGTATTAAACAATTCTATTATCATTAATATTTAATTAATATTAAATTATTAATAAAATCATTTCTAAAATGTTAAAGTTATTTATAATAACTTGCAATACTTTGAAAGTATTAGTATTACCCTTAAATAATTTTTAAAACATTTAAAATTATTTTTCAATAATTACCATTAATATTTAAATATTAATGTACTATTTATGAAAATATTAAAAGTCATTTATCATTACTTAAAATATTTTTAATTTATTTATATCCTTTTTAAATGATTTTTAAATTAATAAAACCATTTTTAAACTATTTATTTAATATAATTATTAAATAAATTTAATATAATTAATAATAAAATAATAATTATTAATATTAAATTATTATTGAAATTATCCTTTAAAAATTAAAAGTTATATTTTATAACTTAAAATATCTTTAAATACTTTATTTTCATTTAAAATGATTTTTATAATAATAAAGTCATTTTAAATTAATTTATTTAATATAATTATTACATAACCTTAATATCATTAATACTAATTAATTAATGAAATTTATCTTTAAATATTAAAAGTTATATTTTATAACTTAGAATATTTTAAATACCTTATTATTATTTAAAATGATTTTTAATATAACAAAATCATTTTTAATTAATTTATTTAATTCATTTAGTAAATAACTTAATGATCATTAATATTAAATAATTAATGAAATTGGCTTTAAAATATTAAAAGTTATATTTTATAACTTAAAATATTTTTAAATAACTTATTATCATTTAAAATGATTTTAATATAATAAAATCATTTTTAATTAATTTATTTAATGTATTTAATAAATTAATTAATTATCAATAATATTTAAATAAATACTAATATTTATGAAAAATATTTCAAATTATTAATATTTAATTTTTATAACTTAAAAATAATTTATAAAATTATTTTTGTAATTTTCAGAAATTAATAACTATTTTTAAATAATTTTCGAAATTAGAATAAATATAATTATTAAATCTGTCGTTATAGCCTTTAGCGACAGAAAGTGTCGTCGTAGGTGTTCTTGAGTCCTCAAGAACATTCATAGCAGTTAACAAGTGAGCACGTTTGACCACTTGTAGATCTTAGCTAGATACGCTTCTGGGATTTCTGCTCGTACTAACATGTAGTATTAGTGTCAGACTACACGATTTAACAACAAACATGTTCATAGATCACATAACGAAGGAGATTAGATCATCCAAAATGGCTGTCAGAGCTGTTCTTCATTTCTAGGTTACCTAGAAATGAAGAACAGTTCGAGTGGTCATATTTGGGCTTCCACAACTTGTGATATAGGTGATGTTTTAGTGATTTAAGAGGTCCATGTTGTATAACACATGTAGTACTACAGATCTATCACATAACATCAACTAAATCACAACACAATCGTCAGATCCGGACCGGTCAAAGCATGTCAGAAATTGTGTTCATAGGTTTTCTGGGTTGCCCAAAAACCGGATCCGTGCTCAAGATACCAACTTTGACCAGCCACTTAAGATCGATTCGTTTATGTTTAAGGAGATTTTAAGGCATAAACATGGACTTCAAATACAAGACTACAATCTAGATGCAACAAAAACAAGAAAACAAAAATACACTGAAAGATCTAGCCGGTTTAAAATGTTGTCAGGCCGGTTCTGGGTTGTTTCTGGTTTCCCAGAAACGCCCGGTCATGGCCGGTCAACTACGTTTGACCTTAAATATCTTTCAATACGTTTAAGATATGAACTTGATTCTTATTTCAGATCAAAGACCACATACTAGACTACACATAGTAACTTAAAAACAACAAAAACCATAATCAAGCAAAGATCCGTGGTCACTGCCATTCGTTGTCAGACCAACAATTTGAACTTTTCCAGATTTGGTAGATCTTCAAATCCGAGCCTCTAGATGTTATGCATCTAACATCCATCAACCCAGATCATCATTAGACACCTTATATAACATGTTTAACAAAAAAATCTAACATCTAACAACAGAAAATTGGACAGAAATCAAGCTAGGGTTTTTATACCTTTATGAGCAATCTTTGATTCAAGGCTAGTGATTTTGTTAGGGGATTTCGTGGGGATGATCTTGGGGATTACAAAGCTTATAAATTTCATGGGTTTTGAGTTGAGCGAGAATGTTTGAGTGCTTGGTGCAAAAAATGAGCTAGCAATTGCCATTTTCTCTCTCTTAATCTATTTATATAGCTTAGATGCAATGAATCCAACATGCAAGGTGTCAAAGTGGATAAGCTTGAAGGAGTTTTAGGCATGTGCTATAAAATATAGAGTGGTGACTTGCATTCTAGCTCCTTAAACAAATACCAAAAGGCTATTTTAGTAAACTAATAAAACATTTTAAGGGTATTTTTGTCCATGATGCTTGAATCTAGGTTAAAATCAATAGATATTAAACCTTAAGGTTTCCCAAATAATTTCTAGGGTTTAAAAATTTAAGTTTAAAGTTCAATAAAATTTTAATTAGAACTTACAATTAAAATTTTAGGGTTTTTAAATAATTAGGGTTTCCAAAACATAATTATGGTTCTAATCATTATAATTTTAATTTACTAATTAGGTTTACCTTAATTAGCAATAAAATCTATCATACGCGTTATTATTCACAGTAACACAATTTCTTACTAATCAAAATCTCTAGTTTAGGTTTCCAATTAGAGTTTCTAATTATTAGAAATTTAAATATAAACTAGGGTTTTAAATTTACAATTAGGGTTTCCTAATTATCATAACATTATGTAACACACAACGTAAATCATGTAACACACAACGTAAATCATATAACACAGTTATATAATAGTCTTAAACTCACAATTCACAGTTACCAAATAGCTTCGAACTCGTATTCGAGTTTTAAATTAGGGTTTCACAGTAAAACTCGGATTTGTCATATAACACTATAATTGACCAACCATTATCGGTCCACGTATAAAGTACATATTTATAGCCCTGAAAAATCAAAATATAATATTATTATATTATTATTCTCATTCCTTGATAAAAATCCAAAATTAGGGTTTGGATTCCATATCTGATTATTCTTCAATATTTAACCTTATTAATCAAGGTAAAATAATTAACTTAATAATGTACTAAAATTCATATAATAAAATAATTATTATAATTATTCAAAGAAAATTATTTCATATATTATTTAAATAATATGTAACTATATTTTCATGGAAAATAATTAATAAAACATTCCTACAATAAAAGTAATAAATATAAGAATATACTTTTTAATAATCAATAATTCTAAAATAAAATTATTTATAAATATTCATGTAATAAATATATTTTTATTTACCACATAAATACATATACACATTATCTTGTACAAATCCTCATCTTTAAAATAAATAAAAAATTTATACGCAAAATTTCTTATTTATTTATATAGAAAATATCGGGTTGTTACATTCACCCTCCCTTATAAAGATTCCGTCCCCGGAATCACCGTTTTAAAACCTATACATACATGGGTACATAGCATACATAATCATTACAAGTAGATCTTGATCAACTTTGATCAAACTGATCTTTAACTATCCACATAAAGCTTGTCTTTCTGATTAAACAGAAATTTAATTTCTAAAAGAACTCAAATTCCTTCCTCAAAATTTCTTTAAAAATAATTTACTATATATAGGAAAATCATGCAAAAGAAAATAAGAGTTATACAAATAATACCTGGTGTTGCATTACCAGCTGCCATTGTATCCTGGACAGTCATGTTGTAAACCCTTGCTATTGATTTTGTTCGTTTGTTTGACGAAGTAGGTCCCGTGATTGTCAAAGTCCCACTGCCTGTGCCCGTATTCCCACTTCCTGCCTCCGCCCTCCTCTTCGGACAATCCTTCACCTGGTGTTCAGTCGATCCGCACAGAAAACACCCACTGTTCATCCTAGGATTGGGGCAGTTGGGAGAGATATGGCCCTCCTACCCGCACTTGTAGCACACGAACTTCCCCTTAAAACATTCCCCCGAGTGGTTCTTTCCACAATTCTTACATTGTACTGCTTTCTTCTTAACACCTTCTTGTTTTACCTGCACACTTCCAAAAATGCTCCCCTTCCTCTTGCTACTACCACCCCTATTCCCACTATTAATTTCCACCTTCCCAGCTCCTTCGGTCTTACCCTTATTCTTCATCTCCTTGTTGTAGAGGCTCATAGCCTCACTCCCCTCCTCAGTAATAATAGCTTTCTCTATGAGTACTATAAATGTAGGGATTTGCAACACTGCCACCTTGTTTTAGAGCCAGGGTTTTAATCCCAGCTCAAACCTTCTCGCTTTTCTAGCCTCCGTATCAACTTGATGTGGGGTAAACCTAGCTAACTCATTAAATTTCGCAGCGTATTCTGACACCGTCATGTTTTCCTGCTTCAACTCTAAAAATTTTACCTCCATCCTAGCCTGCATACTAGGTGAAAAATAATTTTTGAAAAATAAAGTTTTGAACCTATCCCTTGTAACTACACCTTCTCATGCCCTCACCTGATTCTCTTCCCACCAAAAGTTTTCCTCCCCCTTCATCATGTAGGTGGCTAAAGCGGTCTTTTGCCCCTCAGCTACCCTAGCTACCACAGACGCCTTTTCAATCTCTTTAACCCAAGTCTGGGCTTCAACAGGGTCAATTGTACCTTTAAATTCTGGCGGTCCTACAGCCTTAAAGTCTTTGAAGTTCGCTAAGCGGTTGTCAAAATTTGGTTTCAATGATTGGTATTCTTCATTGCATAGCTTGTGCTACCATGTTTGGAAAGTTTGCGATCGGTCTCGCTTGTTGTTGTCCTCAACGTTGTTGATGATTCTTCTACCCTTTGGTTGCGAGTTCGTTGTCTTTGCGGCATTATCTGATTAAATGAAATCATAAATTTAACTTATATTCTAAACCTTATTGCATAAGTTTAATATATTAAACTTGTTTCATTTCTCAAACATAGATTCATATTCATTTAACGAATATTTTACATAACATAGCACATAATGCTTTAAACATCAGTTATCCCTTGGTGACTACAAAAGTCGGGATTTACAAACTTGATCATTACAAAAGTTGGGAACATTACATTAAACAGACATACTTATTATATATATTATATTAAACACACCTACACAACAGAACCTATACTACCTATTTATTACACCTTTTTCTTGGACAACCTCTCGCCTGATGACCTTCTATCCCACAGATAAAACATGCTCCTGGTTTATAGTCAGGACAATACAGAGTGGTATGTCCTTCATAGCCGCAAAGGTAACATATTCTTTTCCCTTTCTTCTTATCGGATTTTCCTAAGTCCTGATCTTCTATCTTTCTTTTCCCTTTCTTGCTCGGAGCTGCACACGATGTGTTGCTTGTGGCTCCCATGTGATCAATTTGGATTTTAAGCTTATCCTGCTCTTTTATTGTTTTTATTAATGCCTGTCGCAGTTGACTATTTAACAACTTTTCTATCTCCCACAGCCTTTCCAGAGAAGAAACCTTGTTCCTCAGATCCTGCACCTCCGTTGATGCTTGATCAGCTTCAACTTTAGTGTCCGAATCGCTATCGTCGACTCCACCATCTCCCGGATCCGGTACTACATTTTCTATAATAACCACCTCGTCTGCGAGTTGTTTGCATCGTGAGCCTCCATTTAAATTTATTGGCCGATATCACTTGGGTGTATGGGTTTGACCCTTCTTCATGCTATATGCATATAACAAGCCTTTTCCACGGACATCTACACACATAAATTATCCCGATTAGCATAAAGTTTATATACACGACAAATAAGAGTTTTATATAAGTTATCTTTTATTTTATTTGACGATGAACTTAGTCAATTCATCTCTTTTTAAACTCTATATGAGTTATTTATATTTTCACCGTTTCCCTCTGTTCTAAGGTTATAGCCTAAGGTCTATCCCACCTAAGGTTTTTAACCCTAAGCTCTGATACCAACCTGTAAGGCCCCCAAATCCGAGTACTTGAAACCCGAACTCGGTGCTTCACGATACCATTTTTATGATCGGAATAATACTAATAATAATAACAATAATATAAAGATCAACTTAATTTACATATTTATCAGAGTCTAAATCCCAAGTACGTAACCTTTAAACATTCATTACAACCCATGATAGATAATATATATCATATTTGTCTTAATAAAGTCTAAACTATTATATAATATATAGCATAACAATTATTCAGCAACTTTCTCTTTTCCTTTATTCTTAGCAGAGCTCTTTAGTTGTTCACCCTTAGCTGAAAACATTTAAATTAAGCATGGATGAGCATTTGAGTGCCCAACAAGTAATAGCAATTATATATATATATAAGCTGAAAGAATTTAAATATTTTCTTTATACTACCCTTCTACAACGATTTCAATAGTTGTGAAGTAATATGTACCAATGATAATAATATATCAATTCTATACCAAATCTTTGAAACTACGTACTGACTATAAATAGGGTTTAGGTGACATACTATGAACATTGTTTTAAATTTTCAAATAGGTTAAACAGAAATTCATCTGCAAACCGTCATAACTTACGGGCACGGGGGGTGATCAGCTTGTTATGCCCTGCATTGATCAATACTACGTGCAAGAACGTGGGTATCGTTCACTTTGTCCGCCTTGGGCACATAAAAGTTTTCCCGTGTAGGGATGTTAATACTTGTCTGGGTTCCAAATCAAATGTTTTATCTTGTTCAACAATAATCTATAATTCAATATATATGTATACGGATAATTGACAAAGGTATATCAACATGTGATTAAATACAATGATTATCCAAGTGGGGACACTTATATAACCATTTATCGAAATTAACTAACAGAATATATATCTGAATTATCATATACTAACATGTTGATAATCAATGGGAGTATATAATATAAGGTTAATAATCTGTACAGTAATAATATAGTTTATAATTATTCTTACTCATGTCCATTGCATAAAGGAAATGCAAAGGTAAGATACTTGACTGATGCGCTGCTTACAGTTCACAACTTAGTTTTATCGTTTATATCACGACCTATCATTAATCAGATCATTCGTTCGATTAGAACAATATACTATAACACATAGTACTGCATTTCACAGTCAGCACATAACCTAATCACATTATTACCCATGTTTAACAACCATTGAATCACAAATAATCACATATCTAATTAAATAATCTAGGTCCATATCAATTTCTGAAACATGTCGGTGTACCGACAACTTTATCTGGTAATTATCGAGTCTAAGACTCTGTCCTGTAACTTAGTATTAGTCATATTATTTTTAAATGACTTATAATAATTTTAAAATATTTATTATAATTTATCATGAATTTTTAAACATCGGAATCATTATTAAATGATTTAAGTATTAAACAATTCTATTATCATTAATATTTAATTAATATTAAATTATTAATGAAATTATTTCTAAAATGTTAAAGTTATTTATAATAACTTGTAATACTTTGAAAGTATTAGAATTACCCTTAAATAATTTTAAAACATTTAAAATTATTTTTAAATAATTACCAATAATATTTAAATATTAATGTACTATTTATGAAAATATTAAAAGTCATTAATCATTACTTAAAATATTTTTAATTTATTTATATCCTTTTAAATGATTTTTAAATTAATAAAACCATTTTTAAACTATTTATTTAATATAATTATTAAATAAATTTAATATCATTAATAATAAAATAATAATTATTAATATTAAATTATTATTAAAATTATCCTTTAAATATTAAAAGTTATATTTTATAACTTAAAATATCTTTAAACACATTATTTTCATTTAAAATGATTTTTATAATAATAAAATCATTTTTAAATTAATTTATTTAATAGAATTATTACATAACCTTAATATCATTAATACTAATTAATTAATGAAATTTATCTTTAAATATTAAAAGTTATATTTTATAACTTAAAATATTTTTAAATACCTTATTATTATTTAAAATGATTTTTAATATAACAAAATCATTTTTAATTAATTTATTTAATTCATTTAGTAAATAACTTAATGATCATTAATATTAAATAATTAATGAAATTGACTTTAAAATATTAAAAGTTATATTTTATAACTTAAAATATTTTTAAATAACTTAATATCATTTAAAATGATTTTTAATATAATAAAATCATTTTTAATTAATTTATTTAATGCATTTAATAAATAAATTAATTATCAATAATATTTAAATAAATACTAATATTTATGAAAAATATTTCAAATTATTAATATTTAATTTTATAACTTAAAAATAATTTATAAAATTATTTTTGTAATTTTCGAAATTAATAACTATTTTTAAATAATTTTGAAATTAGAATAAATATAATTATTAAATCTGTCGTTATAGCCTTTAGCGACAGAAAGCGTCGCCGTAGGTGTTCTTGAGTCCTCAAGAACATTCATAGCAGTTAACAAGTGAAGACGTTTGACCACTTGTAGATCTTAGCTAGATACGTTTCGGGATTTACGCTTTCGTATCTAACATGTAGTATTAGTGTAGGACTACGATCTAACAACAAACATGTTCATAGATCACATAACGAAGGAGATTAGATCGTCCAAAATGGCTGTCAGAGCTGTTCTTCATTTCTAGGTTACCCAGAAATGAAGAACAGTTCGAGTGGTCATATTTGGGCTTCCACAACTTGTGATATAGGTGATGTTTTAGTGACTTAAGAGGTCCATGTTGTATAACACATGTAATACTACAGATTTATCACATAACATCAACTAAATCACAACACAATCATCGGATCCGGATAGGGCCAAAGCATGTCGAAATTGTGTTCATAGGTTTTCGGGTTGCCAAAAAAATCGGATCCGTCTTCAAGATACCAACTTTGACCGACCACTTAAGATCGATTCGTTTATGTTTAAGGAGATTTTAAGGCATAAACATGGACTTCAAATACAAGACTACAATCTAGATGCAACAAAAACAAGAAAACAAAAATACCTTTGAAAGATCTAGCCAGGTTTAAAATGTTGTCGGTAGGTTCAAGTTCGGTTTCCCGTAAACGCCGGTCGTGGCCGATCGACTCGTTGACTTAAATATCTTCCAATATGTTTAAGATATGAACTTGATTCTTATTTCAGATCAAAGACCACATACCAGACTACACATAGTAACTTAAAAACAACAAAAACCATAATCAAGCAAAGATCCGTGGTCACTGCCATTCGTTGTCAGACCAACAATTTGAACTTTTCCAGATTTGGTAGATCTTCAAATCCGAGCCTCTAGATGTTATGCATATAACATCCATCAACCCAGATCATCATTAGACACCTTATACATGTTTAACAAAAAAATCTAACATCTAACAATGAGAAAATTGTATGTAAATCAAGCTAGGGTTTTATACCTTTATGAGCGATCTTTGATTCAAGGCTACTGATTTGGTTAGGGGATTTCGTGGGGCTGATCTTGGGGACTGCAAAGCTTATAAATTTCGTGGGTTGTGAGTTGAGAGAGAATGTTTGAGTGCTTGGTGTAAAAAATGATCTAGCAATTGCCATTTTCTCTCTCTTAATCTATTTATATAGCTTAGATGCAATGAATCTAACATGCAAGGTGTCAAAGTTGATAAGCTTGAAGGAGTTTTAGGCATGTGCTATAAAATATAGAGTGGTGACTTGCATTCTAGCTCCTTAAACAAATACCAAAAGGCTATTTTAGTAAACTAATAAAACATTTTAAGGGTATTTTTGTCCATGATGCTTGAATCTATGTTAAAATCAATAGACATTAAACCTTAAGATTTCCCAAATAATTTCTAGGGTTTAAAAATTTAAGTTTAAAGTTCAATAAAATTTTAATTAGAACTTACAATTAAAATTTTAGGGTTTTTAAATAATTAGGGTTTCCAAAACATAATTATGGTTCTAATCATTATAATTTTAATTTACTAATTAGGTTTACCTTAATTAGCAATAAAATCTATCATAAGCGTTATTATTCACAGTAACACAATTTCTGACTAATCAAAATCTCTAGTTTAGGTTTCCAATTAGGGTTTCTAATTATAAAAAATTCAAATATAAACTAGGATTTTAAATTTACAATTAGGGTTTTCTAATTATCATAACATTATGTAACACACAACGTAAATCATATAACACAGTTATATAGTAGTCTTAAACTCACAATTCACAGTTACCAAATAGCTTCGAACTCGTATTCGAGTTTTAAATTAGGGTTTCACAATAAAACTTGAATTTGTCATATAACCCCATAATTGACTAACCATTATCGGTCCACGTATACAGTACATATTTATAGCACTGAAAAATCAAAATATAATATTATTATATTATTATTCTCATTCCTTGATAAAAATCCAAAATTAGGGTTTGAATTCCATATCTGATTATTCTTCCATATTTAACCTTATTAATTAAGGTAAAATAATTAACTTAATAATCTGTACTAAAATTCATATAATAAAATAATTATTATAATTATTTAAAGAAAATCATTTCATATATTATTTAAATAATATGTAACTATATTTTCATGGAAAATAATTAATAAAACATTCCTACAATAAAAGTAATTATTATAAGAATATACTTTTTAATAATCAATAATTCTAAAATAAAATTATTTGTAAATATTCATGTAATAAATATATTTTTATTTACCACATAAATACATATACACATTATCTTGTACAAATCCTCATCTTTAAAATAAACAAAAATTATACGCAAAATTTCTTATTTATTTATATAGAAAATATCGGGTTGTTACAGTTATTCATATTATTATTTGCAATATTGACAATGTCTAGAAGTTACATCGAGAGAGATTTGGTCACCTAATTGCGCACCAATAAGGAGAAATCCTTATCGAGAAAGCCCCTCTTTCTGAGGAACGACACGGTTGTTAAATATTGTGAGTTATAATATTAATGATGAATAAGTTTGTGTTGATTAAAGATGAAATTGATAGTTCCATTGTGTTGGGATTATTAGTGTTAGTGGAAATCGACATTTATTTCGATAATAATTGATGTCTAGAGGTTATATTGACCAATCGGGTAATTAACCAGATAAATGAGCAATTAATTGCTATTAATTTAAATGATTATAACTATTTGTTCACATGTGTGTACTATTGATTCACATTCATTTACTATTAGAGGAGTTGGTGCAAGATTGATAATACTTGCATGACTAAGTTAAAAATGGAGGTGTAGATGAAGGTACTATACTGTAATTATTTTTTTCACATGTTTAGAACTATTGAGTCACATGATTTACTATTAATTCACATGATTTACTATTAGGGGAGGTGGTGCAAGTTTGACAATACTTGCAGGACTAAATTAAAAATGAAGGAAAAGAGTAAGGTATTATACTGTAATATTTTGAGCCCCAAAACGTGCAATTATCGAAACTATATTTTCTTATAAATAGAAGCTCATTCTTCCTTCATTTCTCAACAATTCACTAAAGCTATAGAGGAATTATTATAGCGAGAAATTATAGAGAGAAAAAAGAAAAGAAGTCTGCTACCTCACTATTCCAGTATCCAGTCTTCTTTTGAGGTAATGGGTATTATTCTTTCGTATTCACGAAGAGAGTTATTTTCTTTCAATACTCGTAAGGGTTATTATTCCATTCTTTATTATTATGTTGGAATAACATGTCTATGCGAAGTACCGCATACATGGTGAAATTCTTCTGTTATTCCATTCTTTATTATTACATTGGAATAACTTTTGTCTGCATGCGATTCTATCACATGTATGGTGAATTCGTTGTTATTCCATTCTTTATTATTCATTTGGAATATCCTATCTCGTGCGAATTACGCATGACACTGGTTTCATTCTCGTATTATTACATTGGAATAACTCATGCATGCGATCTATCATCGTATGCTGGTGAATTACATTGTTATTCCATTCTTTATTATTCATTGGAATATCATGTATGTATGTGGATTACGCATGACACGGTTCCATTCTTTATTATTCTGTTAGAATATCCTGTCTGTGTGGATTACGCATGACATAGTTCCATTCTTTATTATTTTGTTGGAATAACCTGTCTATGTGGATTACCGCATGCATGGTGAATGATCCTTCGTATATATTCATTCTTTATTAAATTGTGGAAATGATGCATCTACGTGGATTCCGCATGCATGGCGGTGAAAATTCATTTGCAGTTTCGTATATTCTATTATACTTGTATGAGATATCATTTCTTTTGTACTCGTCATGAAATATCATTTTCTTTGGTTTTTTTTTACGAGTTACTATTCACGGGTTACTATTCACCCGATTACTATTCACTCTAGTATTATTCACTCGGGTATTCGGGGCACTTTTCGTGCCAGAGTACTATTCACGAGTTACTATTCACGTGTTACTATTCACTCTAGTATCATTCACTCGGGTATTCGAGACACTTTTCGTGTCAGGGTACTATTCACGGGGTATTATTCCTGAAGTATTATTCACGGGGTACTATTCACCCAAAAAAGATATTTCTTTTTTGTCCAAATTATTTTTGGTACATGAATATTATTCTTGAATTTTACTCTACAAAGCAATATAATGTTGACAATTTTGACGTTATTGATTTCTGGATAAATTAAATTATAAATCTTTGAAATTTATCCTTGAATTTGTTTTATTGAATTATTATGTCATTGTCATCATCATCATGCTTATATTGTGATGAAAGTCATCTTTGGCTTACGTGCATAGATGGACTTGGTACGATTATGACCAGGGATTATTTGGTATAATCATGACCGTAATGTAACGAATGATGTGATAAAAGTCCTCATTGGCCCGTAATGCATTGATGGACAGTTATTGATATGATTATAACCAGGGATTATTCGGTATAATCATGACCATTTATGATTACATGAATATCCTTGGTCAGTAAAAAGGATGATTCGATGATGTGGTTTATTTATTGTGAGTCTCGTGATAAAGTTGATGAAAAACTTTTTAAATCATAGAAGATAGTAGATTCTATGCTCTACTTGACTCTTCTAATGGATTGCTTGTTTTCGCTGCAGTTGTTGATCTAAAACTTGTTGTCTATTGTATTCTATCAGTTGTTATACTGTTGAAGGCTAAGGATAATTTATTCTGCATTATCTTAGTCATAATATTTCTTACTGGGCTAGTTGAGCTCACCCTTTCTTTCATTGTTCTCTTCAGGAAATGAGAATATAGCTGGGACGAGTCGGGGAACGGATTGACGGTCCAGATGGTTGTTTTAATAGTCCTCACTATTCTGTGAAATAGTGTGATAATAATTGTAATGAAGACTCCATTGAGTGTGGATATTCTCTAGATGACAATATTCTTATTAAAACTCTTAGATTATGTTTTGTCGTATTATACACGACAGTTGTATAATTAAGTTTGTATTTAATTTTTGTACCATGTATTTGGCGACTCAAGATGGGTGATGTATACCTATTTTGGGGGCGTCACAGTTGGTATCAAAGCTTAGGGAAATGATCCCTGGCTGAGATGTGAGACAAGAACTAGGAGGAGAGAGACAGGGAATTCCTTCGCTAGTATGACATACCTAAGTTTATTTGGTATTTAATTGGTCTGTCATAGTATAGAGATAATATGTGATATGATAATTAACCCTTGTTTTGTGGCAGTGTTTGAAAATGGCAGCTGAAAATGTTAACAATGGATTGATTGAGAGCGTTGAGACACCTTTAATCACTAACTAGGTTAATGTGATGTCAGAAGAAGAAGAAGAAATTAAAGATATCTACGTGGTGAGTGAAGAACTAATAGTTGCATCCGAGCTAGTTGCAGAGGTAGCAGCTGAGAACGAGGAAGAAGAGGAAGAAGAGGAACCTGAGGAGAATTTATTAGAAGAATTTTATGATCAAAATCTAGAATTACAAAATCGTATTCATGAGTTAAAAGAGCAGGCTGAAGAATGGCAGGCGGTCGTGGAACAAAGAGATGTAACAATTCAAAATTGTGTTACCCGATGTACGATGCTTGAACAGAAGCACTCTTTGGCAGAGTATAAGATATTAGAGCTGGAATATGAGAATGCTATGTTCAAAGTTCTGATGAAAGAAGAAACAACTGAACGAAGGAGAATAGATGATGCATGGGTAAAAGCCGCACGACGGGTAGATATTGTAGAAAAAGACGTCCGATCCAATAAGGCCAAAATAGATGAAATGGATTTTGCTTTTTGGATAACAATTGGGAGAATCTAACATCGAATTCGCAATTACCCTGTGTAGAGCGGTTAACCCCAATTCGATATGGATCAGAGAGTACTGATTCGAATCATGGATCAGGAATGTGACGAAGCAATTGAGGGTGGAATGTACTCTATAGCGAAGTTAAGTCCAGTTGAGACGATAGCACCAAAGGCGGATATGGACAAAACAAAGTCGGTGTTTTTAGGAAGAGCATTTTTTGTGACGAGGAACCCGAACGAAGTTATCACGGGTTAGTTAACTATAAATTCTTGCGAAGTCTATACCTTATTTGATACCGGTTCTACCCACTCTTTTATTTCACCTAGTTGTGTTCAACGTTTAAATTTGACTCCGGAGAAATTAGACTTTGACTTATCGGTTGAAACTCCGTTAGGAGAAACCTTCATTACATGTGTTATCCAAGTCTTGGATGAGAGTCACAGTTTTGAATGATATTTCTATTATTAATAAATTTCCTGACGTATTCTTAAAGACTTCCTAGCCTACCTTAGAGCGTGAAATCGAATTTTGTATTGACCCCAGTACAAAACCCATTTCTTAAACCCTCAAATATTTCTCTACCTAAAACAATCGTATAATGTGCCAAAGACGTTGGCTCGAGCTGTTGAAGATTACGATCGTACTATTCAATATCATTGTGGAAGAGCGAACGTGGTAGCTGACGCGTTGAATAGAAGATAGTATGCGTTTACGAGTGCGATGTTATTAACATAAAAACCCATTTCGTATTACTTACAAATGATGAAGATAGAGTTAAAGACTCTAGGGACCCACGTGAAGATAACGAATATACGAGTAGAATCGAATTTAATCGATAAAGTTAAAGCTATGCAAACTTCATACTCAGAGCTGATGAATGTGAAGAAGAAGGTTCAAGAGGGCATTATTCTAGAAGCAAGAATCGATGAAGAGAGAAAATCTCAACCCTCGATTTAATTGGCCCATTTGAAATCCTTGATCGAGTAGGAATTATGGCCTATAGACTCGTTTTACCGCCAAGTATATCGTGTGTTCATAATATTTTTCGCGTATCGATGTTACGTAAATATGTGGATGACCCAAAACACATTATTGAATTGGAATTAGACGAAATAGCAGAAGATTTAACGTATGAGGAGGTACGTGTTAAAATCTTGGATAAGAAGGATCGTATTCAACACTCAAAGTTTATACCTCAAGAGTTAGAATCTGAAATGAAGTCAAGATATCCTCATCTCTTGAGATACCAGTGCGCACGTAAATTTCGAGGGCTTAAATTTCATAAGGAGGGGAGATTGTGAGACCCCAAATTTTATGAATAAAGATTTAAATTTCTCGAAATATTTTTTTAAATATTATGGTGTGGATTTGATATAATGTTATAGTTGTGGGTAATATTTATAAATTTTGTAAAGTAAGCAAGTTGTTAAATAATATTCGATTGGTCGGGGAATATTCATTTTAACAGGGAATATTCGTACGACGGCACTGTAAGACCCCAACTTTTATGAATAAAAAATAATTTTCTCAAAATATATTTTTGAATATTATGGTGTGGATTTGATATAATGTTATAGTTGTGGGTAATATTTACAAATTTTGCAAAGTAAGCAAGTGGTTATATAATATTCGATTGGTCGGATAATATTCGTTTTAACATGGAATATTCGTACGACGGCACAATCATTGGTGGACCCCACAATGGAAGTATTGTCGTAGTTAGAAAATGAAAGAATTATCTTTTTATAACGGCGAAAGTGTTACCGTTAAAACTGTTGAACTACCCGGTAGTAAAAGTACAATAATACGCGTGTGGTTGCATAAGTAGTAGCTGCACGGTATTGATTATTGATGCTTACGTGAGAAGTCACTCAGTTATACTCAATTATTGCTACGATGAATTGATGCATCATATCTCTCATATTATTGATTCAATTATTGTCACAGTATCATCTGCATAATATTTATTATTATTAAATCAATAATTGAGACGACAAAGTTATTAATATTATTATTTGCAATATTGACAATGTCTAGAAGTTTTGTCAAGGAGAGGTTTGGTCACCTAATTGCGTGCCAATAAGGAGAAATCCTTATCGGAAAGCCCCCTCTTTCCTGGGAAAGACCTGGTTGTTAAATATTGTGAGTTATAATATTAATGATGAATAAGTTATGTTGATTAAAGATGAAATTGATAGTTCCATTGTGTTGGGATTATTAGTGTTAGTGGAAATCGATATTTATTTCGATAATAATTGATGTCTGGAGGTTATATTGACCAATCGGGTAATTAATCGGATAAATGAGCAATTAATTGCTATTATTTCACATGCTTATAACTATTTATTCACATGTGTGTACTATTGATTCACATTCATGTACTATTAGGGGAGGTGGTGCAAGATTGATAATACTTGCATGACTAAATCAAAAATGGAGGTATAGTTGAAGGTACTATACTGTAATTAGTTTTTTCACATGATTATACTATTGAGTCACATGAATGAACTATTAATTCACATTATTTACTATTAGGGGAGGTGGTGCAAGTTTGATAATACTTGCAGGACTAAATTAAAAATGAAGAAAAAGAGGAATGTATTATATTGTAATATTTCGAGCCCCAAAACGTGCAATTATCGAAACTATATTTTCTTATAAATAGAATCTCACTCTTCCTTCATTTCTCTCTAATTCACAAAAGCTTTAGAGAAATTATTATAGAGAGAAATTATAGAGAGAAAGAAGAAGAGAAGTCTGCGACCTCACTATTCCAGTATCCAGTTTTTCTAAGGTAAGGGGTATTATTTCTTTCGTATTCATAAAGAGAGTTATTTTCTTTCAATACTCGTAAGGGTTGTTATTCCATTCTTTATTATTATGTTGGAATAACCTGTCTATGCGAAGTACAGCATACATGGTGAAATTCTTCTGTTATTCCATTCTTTATTATTTTGTTGGAATAACCTGTCTGTGTGTTCTATCACATGCCTGGTGAATTCTGTTGTTATTCCATTCTTTATTATTCTGATTGGAACATCATATTTGTGCGAATTACGTATGACCTGGTTCTATTCTTTATTATTCTGTTGGAACATCCTGTCTGTACGGATTACGCATGACCTGGTTCCATTCTTTATTATTCTGTTGGAACATCCTGTATGTGCGGATTACGCATGACCTGGTTCCATTCTTTATTATTATGTTGGAATAACTCCGTCATGCATGCGGATTACATACTTACCGTGAATTCTTACATTATTCAATTCTTTATTATTCTGTTGGAATAATCTTTCTACGTGGATTACCGCATGGTGGCAAAAATTCATTTGCGGTTTCATATATTCTATTATACTCAGTTGATTAAAGTTTTGGCTTCTATACTCCATGAAATTAGTGGAATATCCTTAATATTTGCGCTTCATCCAGTATCTTTTCATGGAAATATTCTTCTGAGCATTCTTGAATTTTACTCCACAAAGCAGTATCATGTTGACAATTTGGACATTATTGATTTCTGGATAAATTAAATTATGAATCTTTACGAATTTATCCTTGAACTTATTTTATAGAATTCTTATATCATTGTCATCATCCTCATGTTTATAATATGTTGAAAGTTATCTGTGGCCTGTAGTGCATGGATGGACTTGGTATGATTATGACCAGGGATTATTCGGTATAATCATGACCATAATATTACAAATGATGTGGTAAAAGTCCTCATTGGCCGTAGTGCATTGATGAACAGTTTTTGGCATGATCATGACCATTGATGAATACACGAATATCATTGGCCCGTAGTGCATGGATATTTTGTGGTCGTGATACTAATGAATATCCTTGGCTGTAGTGCAGGGATGATGTGGTTTATTTATTAAGCGGAGTCTCAGCGATAAAAGTGATGAAAAACCTTTTAAATCATAGAAGATAGTAGATTTTATTCTCTACTTGACTCTTCTAATGGATTGCTTGTTCCGCTGTAGTTAAACTTGATGCTTATTATATTTTATTAGTTTAACACTGTTGAAGGCTAATGATAATTTATTCTCCATTATCTTAGTCGTAATATTTCTTACTGCACTAGTTGAGCTCACCCTTTCTTTCACTGTTCTCTTTAAGAAATGAGAACGTAGCCGGGACTAGTCGGGGAATGGAGTGACAGTCCAGATGATAGCATTAGTAGTCCTCATTATTCTGTTAAATAGTGTGACAATAAATGTAATGAGGACTCCATTGAGTGTGGATATTGTCTAGATGACAATATTCTTATTAAAACTCTTAGATTATGTTTTGTCGTATTTTACATGACTGTTGTATAATTAAGTTGTATTTGAATTTTGTACCATGTATTTGGTGACCCAAGATGGGTGATGTATACCTATTTTGGGGGCGTCACATGCACAATCATTGGTGGACCCCACAACGAAAGTATTATCGTAGCAAGAAAATGACAAAATTATCTTTTTATAATGGCGAAAGTGTTACCGTTAAAACTGTTGAACTACCCGGTAGTAAAAGTACAGTAATACGCGTGGTTGTATAGTGGCACATGATATTGATTATTGATGCTTACGTAAGAAGTCACTCAGTTATACTCAATTATTGCTACAGTAATTGCTGCATTATATCTCTCATATTATTGATTCAATTATTATCACAGTATCATCTGTATAATATGTTATATTATTAATAATTGAGATGGCAAAGTTATTCATATTATTATTTGCAATATTGACAATGTCTAGAAGTTCTATCAAGGAGAGGTTTGGTCACCTAATTGCGCGCCAATAAGGAGAAATCCTTATCGGAAAGCCCCCTCTTTCCTGGGAACGACCTGGTTGTTAAATATTGTGGGTTATAATATTAATGATGAATAAGTTCGTGTTGATTAAAGATGAAATTGATAGTTCCATTGTGTTGGATTTATTAGTGTTAGTGTAAATTGATATTTATTTCGATAATAATTGATGTTTGGAGGTTATATTGACCAATCGGGTAATTAACCGAATAAATGAGCAATTAATTGCTATTGATTCACATGATTATAATTATTTGTTCATATGTGTGTACTATTGATTCACATTCATTTACTATTAGGGGAGTTGGTGCAAGATTGATAATATTTGCATGACTAAGTTAAAAATGGAGGTATAGATGAAGGTACTATACTGTAAATATTTTTTTCACATGTTTAGAACTATTGAGTCACATGATTTACTATTAATTCACATGATTTACTATTAGGGGAGGTGGTGCAAGTTTGATAATACTTGCAGGACTAAATTAAAAATGACGGAAAATAGGAAGGTATTATACTGTAATATTTCGAGCCCCAAAACGTGCAATTATCGAAACTATATTTTCACATAAATAGAAGCTCGTTCTTCCTTCATTTCTCACCAATTCACTAAAGTTATAGAGCAATTATTATAGAGAGAAAGAAGAAGATAAGTCTGCTACCTCACTATTCCAGTATCCAGTCTTCTTTTGAGGTAAGGGGTATTATTCTTTCGTATTCATGAAGAGAGTTATTTTCTTTCAATACTCGTAAGGGTTGTTATTCCATTCTTTAGTATTATATTGGAATAACCTGCTATGCAAAAGTACCTCATACATGGTTAAATTCTTTTGGTATTCCATTCTTTATTTCTGTTGGAATAACCTGTCTGTGCGGTCTATTGCATGCCTGGTGAATTCTGTTGTTATTCCATTCTTTATTATTCTATTGGAATATCTTATGCATGCGGATTCGCATGACTGGTTCCATTCTATATTATTTCGTTGGAATAACCTTATCATGCTTGCTATCTATCGATGCTTGGTGAATTCTCGTTGTTATTCCATTCTTTATTATTTTGTTAGAATATATCACATGCATGCGGCTTACGCGTGACTGGTTCCATTCTTTATTATTACGTTGGAATATCATCATGCGTGCATGCGGATTACGCATGACATAGTTCCATTCTTTATTATTTTGTTGGAATAACCTGTCTATGTGGATTACTGCATGCATGGTGAATGATCCTTCGTATATATTCATTCTTTATTAAATTGTGAAAATAATCTGTCTATGTAGATTATCGCATGGCGGGTGAAAATCCATTTACAGTTTCGTATATTCTATTATACTTGTATGAGATATCATTTCTTTTGTACTCGTCATGAAATATTATTTTCTTTGGTATTTTTTCTTTCACGAGTTACTATTCACCCAATTTCTATTCACTCTAGTATTATTCACTCGGGTATTCGAGGCACTTTTCGTGCCGGAGTACTATTCATGAGTTACTAATCACCCGATTACTATTCACTCTAGTATCATTCACTCGGGTATTCGGGACACTTTTCGTGTCGGGGTACTATTCACGGGGTACTATTCACCCGAAAAAGATATTTCTTTTCTGTCCAAATTATTTTTGGTACACGGATATTATTCTTGAATTTTACTCTACAAAGTAGTATCATGTTGACAATTTGGACGTTATTAATTTCTGGATAAATTAAATTATAAATCTTTAAAATTTATCCTTGAACTTGTTTTATTGAATTATTATGTCATTGTCATCATCCTCATGCTAATATTGTGATGAAAGTCATCTTTGGCTTACGTGCATAGATGGACTTGGTATGATTATGACCAGGGATTATTCGGTATAATCATGACCGTAATGTAACGAATGATGTGATAAAAGTCCTCATTGGCCCGTAATGCATTGATGGACAGTTATTGATATGATTATAACCATAGATTATTCGGTATAATCATGACCATTGATGATTACATTAATATCCTTGGTTGTGCAGGGATGATTCGATGATGTGGTTTATTTATTAAGCTGAGTCTCAACGATAAAGTTGATGAAAAACTTTTTAAATCATAGAAGATACTAGATTTTTGCTCTACTTGCCTCTTCTAATGGATTGCTTATTTCCGCTGTAGTTTTTGATCTAAAACTTGTTGTCTATTGTATTCTATCAGTTGTTATACTGTTGAAGGCTAAGGATAATTTATTCTGCATTATCTTAGTCATAATATTTCTTACTGGGCTAGTTGAGCTCACCCTTTCTTTCATTGTTCTTTTCAGGAAATGAGAATATAGCTGGGACGAGTCGGGAACGGATTGACGGTCCAGATGGTTGTTTTAGTAGTCCTCACTATTCTGTGAAATAGTGTGATAATAATTGTAATGAGGACTCCATTGAGTGTGGATATTGTCTAGATGACAATATTCTTATTAAAACTTTTAGATTATGTTTTGTCGTATTATACACGACGGTTGTATAATTAAGTTTGTATGTGATTTTTGTACCATGTATTTGGCGACTCAAGATGGGTGATGTATACCTATTTTGGGGGCGTCACATGAATCCTCTTTTGATGGGATGGCGATGAACGACCATGTCTTCGTGAGACCATGCAAACACATCCTAGAATAGGGTCAATAGAGTAACCATATCATTCCTTTGGTTTGGAGTGAGGTCCGTACCAATCTATATTTGTTTGGGGTTTTCTAAGGTTCTGAGGTTAAAAGAGGTTGTTTGATCAAGATTTGGCTTGGGTTTGTCTTTGACCCATTCTTTGATCTCTTGAGGTATCTCATAGTCCTCTTGTATTTCCATCAAGTCTGAGTCCAACTTTACATCAAAGTTATAGTCCTTGTGGAGAATAGGTACCTCATCAACAAGTTTAGGCACATCTAACTTTAGCGTCCTGTAACAAAATGCTTTCACTTAATATATGAAATTGTTCAATCATACAAAGTGTTAGCATGTAATGACAAAAATAAATCGCTATCTTTGTCTGATGAAAAAAGTAGCAGTATTGCTATCTACAAGGCAGATAGAGTTTCTTCCCTTTTTACCCTCATCGACAAATGCAAGGAGTGCTGCTCCAATTGCCAAGGGTGAAGTCCTGGTGGACGAATGTGATGAAGGGGCTGTTATCGTCCTCCTTTTCCTGAATGATGACCATGATGACTGGATAATCATTTATCTAGGGTATCTCTGTTTGTATTATCCGTGTGGACTATGATGCGTATGTTTGATAAGTGCCTAACAATGTCCTGCTTACGCCTCCGGTCCTTTTCCTCCGCCTCCGGATCCGGTATTGTGACGCCCCCAAAATAGGTATACAACACCCATTCTGAGTCGCCAAATACATGGTACAGAAAGCAAACTACAACTTCAATAATACAATTGTCGTGCAAAATACGACAACACATACTGTGAGTTTAAATACAAATATTGTCTTCTAGAAAATATCCACACTCAAAAAAGTCCCCATTACAATTATTCAAACACTATTTTACAGAAATAGTGAGGACTGCTAAAACATCTTTCTAGAACCATCACTCCATACCCCGACTAGATCTTGCTATGTTCTCACCTCCTGAGAAGAAAAATGGAACAAAAAGGAAAAGGGTGAGCTCAACTAGCCCAGTAAAGAATATTATGACTAAGATAATATACAACAAATTATCATTAGTCTTCAACAGGGAAAAATCTGATAAAATATAATAGACAACAAGTTTTAGATCAACAACTGCAGCGGAAACAACAATCCATTAGAAGAGTCAAGTAGAGAAAGAATTCTACTATCTTCTAAGATTTAAAAGTCCATCATCAATATTTTATCCCTGTAACATCAATCAATATACATCTTGAATCAAATATTCATCTTTGCACTCCAAGCCAAAGATATTCATTTGTATCACCAGTTGGTCATGTTCATCTCAACACCTGTTCATCTTTGCACTACGGGCCAAAGATATTCATTAGGTAATCATTCATCTTTGCACTACAGGCCAAAGATATTCATTTGTATCATCATTTAGGACTGAGGATGATGAAAAATATTTTAAAGAAAACGAATCCAGTGAGATGACAGATCAAATATTAAGGATTCGTATTACAGTTTATCCAAGTTCAATAATATTCCGAAATAACCAATTTTGAAGCAGAATTCAAAAATAATGATCAAAACATGGATACAATCAAATATAGTAACCATAATAGACAACTTGAACAAAAAGAAGAAAATTTCATTTTTCGGTGAATAGTGTCGTATATGTGAATAGTAACCCCGACACAAAAAGTTCTAAATTTGATAAAAAGTTCATACCAATATTTCGGCATAATGATATTGAAGAAAATATCATTTAAGAAGAAGATAATATCCCTTACCTCAAAATATCAAGATACTTACGATCGGAATATCGGTATAAAAGGTGAAGGAAACTTTACATCGATTAACGTAAACTCACAAAGTATCTAAATACTCACAAAATACACTCAATAATCTAGAGAGAGAAGAGAAAACTTGTTTCGGTGTGATTTTCAATTCTAACTTAGCCCTCTATTTATAGGAAAATGTTAGACGTCAAGGCAGACTTAACACGCAACTTTGATGGCTTTACCGCTACTATTCCCACCCACCACATTTGAATAAAATCTCAAAGACATTTCTTCACCAACCAAGAGTGGGGCCCACCAATTTTAGAATTTTCCACCAAAATGATTTATAACTTGATTTCTGAATCAGCCACCTCTTAAAATTCATAACAAATCATACGTTCATTTTTAACGGTTCAAAATTTGTGGACATATACTCAACTTATATATATATATAACATATCCAAAAATTACAACGATCCAACGGTCGGATTAAAAATTATAACTCTCGCAATATATCTCAAAAAACACTGGTTTGAATTTTAATGCCTCCAATACGACAAAATACTAATAAAACACCTCAACATTAATTCCTTCATTTATAACCACATAAATAAATCGAACATTTATATCCAAATAAAATAAATATTTCCTTATCATATGAATCAATAATTAATTATTAACAAATAATATTACAGAAACACATTTATGACAACCAAGCCGTTCCCAGGAAAGAGGGGGTTTTCCGATAAGAATTTCTCCTTATTGGCGCGCAATTAGGTGACCAAACCTCTCATTGACAGAACTTTCTAGACATTGCCAATAATGTTATCTAATAATATTATTCAAATAATATGAATTATTGATCCGATAATGGGAAATCATCAAATGACAATTATTGAAACAACAATAATATAAAATATTAACGCAACAATTATTGAATCAATAAAATAAAATATTGAACAAAGAATTCACTCTTGTAACAATTATTGAGTAGTGCCTTCTTACGTAAGGATCAATACTTCATCAATACATGCATCCACGCCATTCATCGTATTTTAACCACCGGTATTCCAACAAATTGTTAAGCGGTAACAACTACGTCGTTATTTGTAAAAACTCAAATTTGTCATTTTCTTCATCCGACAGTTATTCTGTTATAAGGCCCACAAATGGCTGCGCCGTCGTACGAATATTCTCCGACAGAAAGAATATTCCACGACCAAACGAATATTCCTCGACAATTGAATATTTTATAACCACTTGCGTATTTTGAAAAAAAATTCATATCTCACCCTTAATTTTAAACTTTTATCAATTTAATCATTTACTGAATTGTAATTATAAGAAAAATTGAATACTTTTATTTCATAAAATTCAGGGTCTTACAATCTCCCCTCCGTATGAAATTTCGTCCCCGAAATTTACATACCTGGTATTTCGAAAAGTTGAGAATACCTCGCTTTCATTTCTGATTCCAACTCCCAGGTCATTTCTTCAATAGCATGGTTTCTCCACAAAACCTTAACTTGTGGTATAACCTTTGTGCGTAGGACATGCTCTTTCCTATCCAAGATCTTAATAGGTACTTCTTCGTACGTTAAATCTTCGGCTATCTCGTCTGGTTCTAACACAATAATATGGTTCGGGTCTTTCACATATTTACGAAGCATGGATATGTGAAAAACATTATGAAAATGAGACATACTTAGAGGTAATGTGAGTCTATAGGACACATTTCCTATTCGGTCAAGAATCTCAAATGGACCAACAAATCTTGGATTGAGCTTTCCTCTCTTTCCAAATCTTGTAACTCCCTTCCATGGAGCAACACGTAACAATACATGATCTCCAATATTAAACTCCACGTCCTTTCTATGAAGATCAGTATAACTCTTTTGTCGATCTTGTGAGGTTTGAATACGTTGTCGAATCATTTGGATCTTTTCTGTAGTCATGCGTACTAATTCCGGTCCCAACAACGTTGCTTCTCCCACCTCGTCCCAGCATACTGGAGAATGACACTTTCATCCATACAACGCCTCAAATGGAGCCATGCCTATACTTGCTTGATAACTGTTGTTGTAGGAGAATTCCACCAGTGGCAAGTACTTATCCCAACTTCCTTTAAAATCTAGGACAAAAAGTCTTAATAGATCTTCAAGGGTTTGAATAGTCCTCTCTGATTGTCCGTCCATTTGAGGATAGTATGCCGAACTGAATCGTAAATCTATGCCCATAGCTTTCTGCAAGCTAACCCAAAATCGTGAAGTGAATCTTGGGTCACAATCCAAAACTATGGATATTGGCATGCCATGCAATCTCACAATCTCATTCACGTACATGCGATCAAGACGTTCAAGGGAATAAGTCTCACGTATCGGTAAGAAATGGGCAGACTTGGTTAATCTATCAACAATAACCCAAATCGCATCTATGCCTTGAGAAACTTTGGGAAGACCTGTAACAAAATCCATAGTAATGTGTTCCCACTTCCATTTCATAATCTCAAGTGGTTGTAATGGACCCTTTGGCACTTGATGCTCCGCCTTTACACGTTGACAAGTTAAACACCTCGAGATAAACTCCGCGATCTCTCTCTTCATATTGTTCCACCAAAATCTATGTCGAGTATCATGATACATTTTGGTACTCCCAGGATGGATTGCAACGGGGTGTTGTGTGCCTCCATCATGATTCTATGCTTCAAGTCAGAATCGTTAGGAACACAAAGTCTGGAGTTGAATCCAAGTATTCATTCTTCATCGATTCTCGCTTCTGGAATAGCTCCTTCTTGCACTTTCTTCTTCACACGTATCAGTTCCAGGTCCGTAGCTTGAGCAGCTTTAACTTTATCGATTAAAGTCGGTTCTACTCGTATATTTTCCATCATCATGTGGGTCCCTGGAGTCTTTAATTCTACCTCCATCCTTTGCAAGTCATACAGAATGGGCCTTTGCATTGACAATATCGCACTTGTACTCGCATATGATCTTCTACTCAATGCGTCAGCTACTATGTTCGCTTTTCCAGGATGATATTGAATAGTGTGATCGTAGTCTTTCAATAGTTCAAGCCAACGTCGTTGCCGCATGTTGAGTTCTTTTTGGGTGAAGAAATATTTGAGGCTTTTATGGTCCGTATAAATCTCCACTTTCTCCCCATAAAAGTAATGTCTCCAAATTTTCAACGCGAATACGACTGTTGCCAACTCTAGATCATGAGTAGGATAATTCCTCTCATATTCTTTAAGTTGTCGTGAGGCATAGGCTATGACTTTCCCATGTTACATGAGAACGCATCCTAACCCTTTGCTTGAAGCATCGCTGTATATAACAAATCCATCCGTACCAGATGGTATTGCCAGAACAGGTGCCGAAATGAGTCTCCTCTTGAGCTCTTAGAAACTCTTCTCGCATTCCTCGCTCCATACAAATTTTGTATCTTTAAAGTCGGTGAGTTAAGCAGAGTAGCGATTCGAGAAAATCCTTCCACGAATCTCTGATAATAACCAGCTAAGCCCAGAAAGCTACGTACTTCGGTCGCTGACTTTGGTTGCTCCCAACTTTGTACTATTTCAATCTTTGTCAGGTCAACAGATACTCCATGTTTTGACACTACGTGCCCAAGGAATGCTACTTCCTCAAGCCAGAACTCACATTTCTTTAGCTTGGCATAAAGCTTGTTTTCACGAAGCCTTTCAAGTATCAGCTTTAAATGGTGCTCATGATCTTTACGGCTTTTGGAATAGATGAGGATGTCATCAATAGGGACAACAATAAACTGATCCAAATATTCCTTGAATACACGGTTCATCATATCCATGAAAGCAGCAGGAGCATTAGTCAATCCAAAAGACATGACTAAGAATTCATAATGCCCGTACCGAGTTCTGAAGGCAGTCTTTGGAATATCCTCAGTTTTAATCTTCAGCTGATGATATCCAGAATGAAGATCGTTCTTTGAAAAGAATTGTTCTCCTTGCAACTGGTCAAACAGGTCATCAATGCGAGGTAGTGGATACCTATTCTTGATAGTGACATGGTTCAACTCTCGGTAGTCAATACAAAGTCGCATTCTCCCGTCTTTCTTCTTTACGAATAACATAGGAGCACCCCAAGGAGATGTATTAGGACGAATAAAACCGATGTCTAAGAACTCCTGTAGTTGGACCTTTAACTCCCGAAGTTCAATAGGAGACATTCGATATGGGGTTTTAGAAATGGGCTTTGTACCAGGTTTAAGGTAAATAAAGAATTCAACTTCACATTCTGGGGGTAGACCGGGAAGTTCTTCAGGAAATACATCAGGAAATTCACTAACAACGGAAATAGTATTCAAATCTGACGTGTTTTTGTTCAAGTCCGTGACATGGGCTAAGAAAGCTTGACATCTGTTTTTCAATAAACGAATAGCTTTATGGCTTGATATGACAGTGATTGACTTTAATGGTTTAGTTGTTTGAATTCGCATAATAGGTTGGTTAGGAATATGAAAACTAACAACCTTACGAAAACAATCAATTTTAGCATGATGCGTGGTTAACCAATCAATCCCCAAAATCACGTCAAATGCAAGAATTTTCAACGAAATAAGGTCGGCAAGTAATGTGATGGTACCGACTTGAATCATGCAAGATTTAAAAACAATAGATGTAACGAAAGTTTCTCCTAACGGAGTCTCAACAGATAAGTCAAAGTCTAATTTCTCCAGAGTCAAGTTTAAACGTTGAGCACAAGCAGGAGAGATAAAAGAATGGGTAGAACTGGTACCTAATAAGGTATAAACTTCGCAAGTGTTTATGATTAGCTTACCCGTGATCACCTCGTTTGGGTTCCTCGCGTTTTGGGCAGTCACGACAAACGCCCTTCCAGGAACCACCGACTTTAACTTGTCCGGGACAGCCGTTGGAGTCACCATCCCTATTGAACTTGGTTTCGCAACTAGAAAATCTCTAGCTATATGACCTTCCTTTCCACAATTATAACACACCTTGGATTATTGTGGGCAGTTTGGGCTGATGTGTCCTTCTTTCCCGCATTTGTAACATACGACCGGTGGTCGTTCTCCTCCCCTAGAAACAGTTGATGTTGGTGCTGACGTCTTTACGTTACCATTGTTATACCTTCTCCTTTTGAAATCTCCTCCCGACTCACTCCTTCTATTATCACGGCCACGATTACCACCAGAGTGGTTACCGCTTTTGTCCAAATGCTTTCCTTCCCTCTGGTTGTCATTGCTTCGATGACCGCTGCCACCGGTATGACCCTGGTTGTGTTCCCTTGGTTGAACATACTCATTATCTCGCTCTAATAATTGAGCCCTATTTACAATATCTGAATATAAAGAAAATTTATGAGAGATAAGATATTGTCGAATCTCGGGCTTTAAACCTCTCAGAAACATCCTCGTCATTTGTTCCTCATTTTCGACCAAATGAGGTGCAAACCTGGATAACTCTGCAAACTTCGCCTCGTACTGGGACACCGTCATGTTGTTTTGTTCCAGTCTGATAAACTCACCTCCTTCATATGACGAATACTTTTAGGAAAGTACTTGTCATTGAATAGTTTCTGAAATGTTTCCCAAGATATACCGAAAAGCGGTTGTGGTGGTACGCTTCATGAGACTCCACCAAAGAGTCCGCCTCATCATGGAACATAAAGGTGGCGGATGGAACCTTCATTTCTCCGTGTATCCCAAGACATCGAATATCTTGGTAATTTGTTTGACCCACATTTCCGCCATAATCGGATCCGGCTTTCCCTTAAATTCTGGTGGTCCCAACTCTTTGAACTGGTTGGCTGTGACAAGCCGCACATTGCTAGCATTTCCACCCGTATTTTGTGCACGAGCCTCCCTCGTCTAGTTTTGCATGAACTGCAAAAAGCTTCTAAACATCCCATCATTCATCATTTGTTCGGTAACGTTGTTTACAGGAGGATTATTGTCTTCCAGTTGCACGTTCCCCTGGGTAGTGATCAAATGTGTCTCCACGGTCTGATTCACTCCATTATTAACGTTCTCAGCTGCCATTCTTAAATACTGCCATAAAACAAGGGTTAATAGTCATGCAACATATTATCTCTATACTCTGACCGACCAAATAAATACCAAATAAACTTAGTCAGGTCATACTAGCGAAGGAATTCCCCGTCTCTCCCCTCCTAGTTCTTGTCTCACATCTCAGGCAGGGATCATATCCCTAAGCTCTTATACCAACTGTGACGCCCCCAAAATAGGTATACAACACCCATTCTGAGTCGCCAAATACATGGTATAGAAAACAAACTACAACTTCAATAATACAATTATCGTGCAAAATACGACAACACATACTGTGAGTTTAAATACAAATATTGTCTTCTAGACAATATCCACACTCAAATAAGTCCTCATTATAATTATTCAAACACTATTTTACAGAAATAGTGAGGATTGCTAAAACATCTTTCTAGAACCATCACTCCATACCCCGACTAGATCCTGCTATGTTCTCACCTCCTGAGAAGAAAAATGTAACAAAAAGGAAAAGGGTGAGCTCAACTAGCCCGAAGAAAGAATATTATGACTAAGATAATATACAACAAATTATCATTAGTCTTCAACAGGAAAATCGATAAAATATAATAGACAACAAGTTTTAGATCAACAATCGCAGAATGGAAATAAAGAATCCATTAGAAGAGTCAAGTAGAGAAATAATTCTACTATCTTCTAAGATTTAAAAGTCCATCATCAATATTTTATCCCTGTAACATCAATCAATATACATCTTGAATCAAATATTCATCTTTGCACTACAGGCCAAAGATATTCATTTGTATCACCAGTTGGTCATATTCATCTCAACACCTGTTCATCTTTGCACTACGGGCCAAAGATATTCATTAGGTAATCATTCATCTTTGCACTATAGGCCAAAGATATTCATTTGTATCATCATTTAGGACTGAGGATGATGAAAAATATTATAAAGAAAACGAATCCAGTGAGATAACAGATCAAATATTTAGGATTCGTATTACAGTTTATCCAAGTTCAATAATATTCCGAAATAACCAATTTTGAAGCAGAATTCAAAAATAATGATCAAAACATGGATACAATCAAAGATACTAACCATAATAGATAACTTTGACAAAAAGAAGAAAATTTCATTTTCAGTGAATAGTGTCGTATTCGTGAATAGTGTCGTATACGTGAATAGTAACCCCGACACAAAAAGTTCCAAATTTGATAAAAAGTTCATACTAATATTTCGGCATAATGATATTGAATAAAATATTATTTAAGAAGAAGATAATATCCGTTACCTCAAAATATCAGTACTTCTGATCGGAATATCGGTATAAGGCTGAAGGAAACTTGCACTGATTAACAGAAACTCACAAAATATCTAAATACTTACAAAATACACTTAATAATCAAGAGAGAGAAAGAGAGAAAACTTGTTTCTGGTGTGATTTTCAATTCTAACTTAGCCCTCTATTTATAGGAAAATGTTAAAGACGTCAAGGCACTTAACCTCGCAACTTTGATGGCTTTACTCGCTACTATTACCACCAACCACATTTGAATAAAAATCTCAAAGACATTTCTTCACCAACCAAGAGTGGGGCCCACCTATTTTAGAATTTTCCACCAAAATGATTTATAACTTGATTTCCGAATCAGCCACCTCTTAAAATTCATAACAAATCATACGCTCATTTTTAACGGTTCAAAATTTGTGGACATATATTCAACTTATATATATATAACATATCCAAAAATTACAACGATCCAACGGTCGGATTAAAAATTATAACTCTCACAATATATCTCAAAAAACACTGGTTTGATTTTTAATGCCTCCAATACGACAAAATACTAATAAAACACCTCAACATTAATTCCTTCATTTATAAACACATAAATAAATCCAACAGTTATATCCACATAAAATAAATATTTCCTTATCATATGAATCAATAATTAATTATTCACAATAATATTACATAATCACATTTATGACAACCAGCCGCTCCGTGAAAGAGGGGCTTTCCGATAAGAATTTCTCTCTTCTGGCGGCGCAATTAGGTGACCAAACCTCTCCTTGATGTAACTTTCTAGACATTGCCAATAATGCTATCTAATAATATTATTCAAATAATATAAATTATTGATCCGATAATGGGAAATATTCATGCAAATGACAATTATTGAAACAACAATAATATAAAATATTAACGCATCAATTATTGAATCAATAACATAAAATATTGAGCAAGAATTCATCGTAATAATTATTGAGTAGTGCCTTTTATGTAAGGATCAATAATTCATCAATACTTTGCATCAACGCAGACATCGTATTTTAACCAACGGGTATTCTAACAATGTTAGCAGAATAACTACGCCAAGTTATTTGTAAAAACTCAAATTTGTCATTTTTTCATCCGACATTATTACATTATGGGGCCCACAAATAAATACTGCATACTGGTCCGCATTTAATATTCTCCTACCAGAAAGAATATTCCACGACCAAACGAATATTCCCCGACAATTGAATATTTTATAACCACTTGCGTATTTTGAAAAAAAATTCATATCTCACCCTTAACTTTAAACTTTTATCAATTTAATCATTTACTGAATTGTAATTATAAGAAAAATTGAATACTTTTATTTCATAAAATTTGGGGTCTTACAGGTATCAAGACTTCTTTTCCTTTGATCGATATCGGCTTAGGGAATAACATAGTTATCAAATGGGCAAGAACCCTTACTGAAGTCTGTATAGATCAAGCTCCTGTAGGCAATCGCCTTGAAGGTGAAGAAACCGGTGTATGCTCTTCTTTAAGAGGGGTGATTTCAGGGGTTTTGTTGGTTTTGTCCAACTGATATTCAGGTACAGGAATTTCTTTGTCCGGTCCCTGAGTTCCTCCCTGTGTAGAGGATTCTGTAAGTATGGGCATTCGTGGACCCTGAGTGGATTTGTTCAGTTCTTTAAGCATAACAGCCAACTCTATAATTTGGTTGTTTAGTCCTTCAAACTCCTAACGAGAGACAGGAGTAGAACTAGGCTGGCCAGATGAAGCCATGCTTGGCTGTAGGCTCATTGCCTTTTTAGATTTCTAATGGGTTACTGGACCAATTATATCCCTATAAAAAGACTTATGTAGTTTAGTCTTAGTGAATGTAGCAATATTACGTAATGTGTCCGTTTAGGAGTATCGTCCTGCAAAACGAATGTCAGTTAACAAGATAGCATGTCAGGTTTTGATATAAAAGGAAGGCATGTACACATATTCCTTCATATTTTCCATTACATCGAGATTTACATGGAAATGAAATTACAAGTAATTGAAATGTGAACGTATGAAGAGACTTTCCTTCGCGTTTGGTTTATCAGAGGTTGACCTATCTTAGGATACTCTCGGCGGCTTTTTGGCATGAAGGTTCCCAAATCATCACAATTTACTTGACGGGAAGTTAATCTGGCCTTTCAATTGGAGCGAATTTGGGTGGTGCCTTTCCTGAGCCTCATTGGAATTAGTCTTCTTACGAGTCTAGTAATGAAACACTGACAAGATAGCCTCCTGGTGGAGGAACCACACAACATACATTCACATACAACGTGTCTCACCGTATGGAAATAATGACATGTGCGAAGCACTAATATCACAAGCAGATATGGTGCGAAGAACTAAGTGCAATAAGTAAATGCATTCGTACAAATTCATTCCAATGTAAAAGCAACATCCACACACAAGCATATACTAGTTTTGAAAAGTTTTGTAGTAGCAGATTAAGCCCTCTTACTGGAAGTCCCCAGCAGAGTTGCCACCTGTCGACGTCGGGATTTTTTATTTGTCCCTTTTCTGTTCTTGTGTTTTGGTGTTCTCATGTTAGGTGAGATTTGTTTGAAAAAAACAAGTTGTGAAAAGGTCCGACATTTATATGTTGACGATTGGACTGTAAGAGTCACCAGTTGGTTATTTAAATGGTTGTACCAACACAACCGAGAAAATATTTGCACATTGACTCAGTGATGTGACACTGCTTAACGGGTCTATGAAACCGAGATTCGTTAGGTTCCGGGGACTTGATTATGCGGAGGGAAGGTGTTAGGCACCCCCCGACATCCGTGTTACCATTATGACCGCTGCTTTTCAAGAAACTATTATATGAATGTGTGTATGTGTGGGTTAATGTGCTATTATTTGGAAGTAGTGTGAGTCCTCGTTCGCACCTATATACAAAGGGTTTGAATTTATATAAAAATTCAGTTTTAAACAAGATATAGCAGTGATGTAACGACCCCAAAATTCATACAATTTAATTCTCAACTTCGGTCGTTAATAATACATTCAACCTTTAATTTTACATCATTAAACAATAATACAACCATTCAAATTTGCGGAATAATTAAAATTTTCTATTACAAACTATCCTTGTCCCCAAAACCTTCAACCTTTACATCTAAATATCTCGGAATCACTTTAATACTACAATAGTTTACATCGCAAAACGATATCACAATTCAACACTTAATACATTATTCGGAAACTTCAACATGGTTCAAATAATAATAACACAACCAAAGTGTATAAATCTTCAAGTATCACATCTGATTCATGTCTTTCAAGTAACATATAACTTTCCCTTGAATCTTGGACCTGCAAAAGTGGTTATTTACAAGGTTGAGCTCGACAGCCCAGCAAAATCTAACAGTTTTCATGCATCATGTAGCACATAATAACATGCTCAACATACATCTCATAAATATTGGACTAATATAACATACATGTTACAGTTCATATAACAAGTATAAAGATTGAGTTCCTTACTCAATCAATATGCTTTACTCAATCAACGTAGTCATAAGTTGACTTTAACATTTCATAAATTCAACATATATATAACACATCATGCTCTTTGCAATAAAGGTTTAAAACAATCAAATTCACATAGCAAATAGGAACTGAAAGACTTGCCTTGATCGTTGTTTACCAATAATAGTTTAATAGCTTACAGTTATCTGCACTTCACGTGCCCTACACATTTATATAATCATGCACATCAACTATTAGTCACATAGCAACGCATAGTAGTTGTAATGTAAACTTTACTCTACATCTCATAACCCTTCTTATTATATATACACAATGTTCAATTTTATTGTGTTAACTTTCAACTTATATCTCACTGTATTTCATATTCGAAGTTCATTCAAGTGTTTAAGTCTTTCTAGGACTACTTAATGGTTTTATATCAACACTATTCAATATCTTATTATATTCATTTCATTTGATTTAAAACACTTTTTTTACGTTCATTAACACTTATCATGGCGTTTTGACGTTTATTAAATCACACCATGATTGTCTCTCTTGTGTGTGCTTAGTATGCGATTCAACTTATCTAATATATCATTTACTAATGTTATGCATCATTATAATTCATAATATTCATGTTCTATAACTTAGAACAACATCTATTATCATCGACATCACTATACTTGTGTATGTGCATGTCAGACGCAGTCCGATTGCCTCCGAATATGTATCAGTCACAAAGAAGACAATTTTGACTACTGTTCCCAATCTCAAATTGAAAACCTTTAAGAATAAAAGTTGTAGGTCTATTCAACCTCCTTCCGGATCATCTTGAATAACCTCAATCGGAGTTCGTATGAAAAACTTATGCCTATTTTACTAAAACAGGTCAAAGTAGTCACACCTGACATACTTTGGGGCTATAATTGCCTTAATTAAGCGAGAGCACAGCCGCAATTGCGTTCTTAAATGACTTAGGGCACAGCAATAGCAATTGCGCTTGAATTAGTAGAAATGGGACCTGAAGCTACTGTTCTTCATGATTTTTGACCCTTTTCTCCTACTAATCTTCATAACTTGAGTTATACACATCTAAATTAGTCCATTTTTGATTCTATGAATTCTTAATTCATAGAACTACAACATAATAGAATTCTACCAATTTATAAAAACATTAACCAACCTAAAATTTGACCCAAAACACATGCTCATACTCTATTTTCATGTTTTAACATCTCTAACGAATTCGATCGCCACGACTTCGTTACTTAACTGATTAACACGATTTAAACTACGCCGCTTTCATTTCTTAACATACTAACATAATCCAATATCAATTTAGAGATTATAACAAGTATTGACCACGAAATTTTATACTTTCTAAAGCCAATTTTCATGTAAAAACGCTGTTAGAAACTTTTCTTCCTACAAACCAAATTACATGAATTTTTATCATCAAACAACACTCACATGTGATAATTAACAGAGTATAAACCCATCATACATATATATTTATCAATTCAACACAATTATCAATAGAAATTTCAAAAACAAGGGTTAACATTAGAGTATGTTATACCTTGTTCCTTTGATTATTTGATAGCAAAAAGATGATGATGATTAGGTTTAGAAATTTCCCTCCTTCCTCTTGAAAATCACAGAGAACTCTCTCTTGCTTTCAAGCTTTCTTCTCTAAACTCTACTCTAAGGCTATAGAAGAATACGCGAAATAAAAATAAGCCAACTGATAATCGTGAATATCATTTAGCAAAGCCAATAGGCATAGGTTACAGTATGCCAAAGGCCACAAGGCCTTGTTTGGCTACCACCTATCCCCCAAACTAGATTATTTTAATAATCTTTATATTATATAGTTTCATGTCACACCAATAAATTAATTTAATTAACTCATACTTATAATTATAATAATTATAATTCCCATTGTAATATACTTAATAAATCTTTATATATCTAATTTAATTAATAAATTAGATCAAAACAACATTTTATTTAATTTAATTATTTTCTTAAATATTAAGCAATTGATTTAATTTAATTATTTCTTTAAATTAAATCCTTCAAATAAAATTAACATTATTCAATTTAATTTACATTAATCAATTTAGTTACTAAATTAATTCACCACAATTTTATCAACCATTTATTTATCTCAATAAATAAATTAATTAAAATATTTATTTAGTTCAATAAATATTTAAAATTAATTATAAAATTCAATTAATTTCTTCAATAGTTAACTTAACTATTAAACCTCACTTTCCCAATATATGAATATATATTTCTCTTCATACCAAATCATATATTTCAACATATATAGCACGTATATATACATACTCAAACTCAAAACTCAAAACATCTCATAATAAGAATTTTAATTATTAAATTCTTATTTTAATAATTTATAAAAATTCGGGTTGTCACAAGTGATGTTTTGTAAAATAGATTTTTCAAACCCTTATGCTCAATAGTAATTGAGACCTTTTACACTTTCATTTTATTAAATGTTGCTTTTATTTTCGAGATGCGAAGCATCTTCGAGAAAATAATATAAAAAACAGTGTCGAACTCCTTATGGGCATGGGAGCCATCTAAGGAAATCCAAACACAAGTGAATAAATTTACAAGTCGCCATAATGAAAATGTCCATCACAGAACCGAATCTAGATTCAAGAATTGAATATGTGATCACATGATTCCTAGGCTCACATGATGCCGCATATTATATGAAAACAGTAAGCAGTTATATATATATAAGTTGTAAATATATATATGTATATACAGACATGATCAACCACCACGAAGCACCTCCATGGGGGATCGGAAATGTAAATATATAAAAGCGGTAAATATATATATAGAGACATGATCAACCACCACGAAGCACCTCCATGGGGGATCAGGAATGTAAATAAAGCAGTAAAAACATGATCAACCACCACGAAGCACCTCCATGGGAGATCGAAAAAGTAAATAAAGCTGTAAAAGACGATCAACCACCACGAAATAAACTCCAAGCGGGACTAAATGTGTGTGTATATATATATATATATAAGCGGTAAACGCACCAGATGTAAAATCCAGGCTCATCAAACAGAGTTTGACAACAGTTCATATATATATATATATATATATATATATATATATATATATATATATATATACAAACAAAATAAAACCACGGACCAAAGTCCTGACCTACGCGTGCAACACGACTCTCAACGTGAAGAACTGTGTGTGCAAAGATGAAGAGAAAGGCTTTAAAGTGTGTAAGAAGGCTTACAGTGAACTGCCAAAGAAGACTTCTATAACTTTAAGTGGATGAACAGTCGGCTCCCACCGGTAAAAATATGACAGAATATAAGCTCACAAGTGTTTAAAATGAGAAAGCACTCACTTTATAGTATGTACAGAACAAATTGAACAGGGCTTCCTCGCTGTTTCTCTTGAAAATATGGCCACCCCAAGCCCTCTATTTATAGAGAGGGGAGCTGCAGGTGTACCTGCAGCCGTAGTAGGTGTACTTGCGGCTGCCCGGGGTGCCCTGAGTAGTGTGGGTCCCGCCGTCTCAAAGTACATGCACTCGGATGATGCGCTGTTCGCTCGAACCTTCTTAACTTTCAATCCGGGAGTCCGATTGAAGCGTGCCATACCATTCCAAAAAGATCTTTTTGAGAGCTACTCAATGACATATTATTTGCCCTTTTTTGATTCTGGGAAGATGGGTCCATAACCGAAATGACATTTTTGGGTTTCCGTCAAGTAGTCTGTTGAGCCGTTTTGCGTAGTTTTCACTTGTAAGTTAAGATATGGTTCTTATGGGACTTCTTTTGAAGAAATTTGAGTTGAAATGAGTTGAGTTGATGTGATTTGAAGTTGAGTTGTCAAAATGACCATTTTGCCCCTCACAGGGTTATTTCTGATTTTCGCGCAGTTGTAGCAGTCTTTTCTCAGGGTTATCTATGAGGTTGGCCTGTTGTTGACTTTGAATGTCCTCAAGGTTATCTCTGAGGTTAGCTTGACCTCCTGGGGTTATCTCCAAGCTTTGAACTTGATCCCCCGAGGCTATCTCTGGGGTTGGAAACTGGATCTCCCGTGGCTATCTCCAGGGTTAAAATTGATGTTATGGTCCTCCAGAATTATCTCTGGAGTGTGAAAAGACTCTTTTATCCTCCTATATATAGTTGTTAATCATGACCATTGGTTTTATAGTTGCATGTCTTTGGCATGTAGTGAAAAGATGGACTGTTGATTGGCATGACCATTAATTTTATAGTTGTATGTCTTTGGCCTGTAGTGCAAAGATTGACTGTTGATTATTGACTTTATAGTTGAATCTCTTTGGCCCGTAGTGCAAAGATGGATTAAATGGTATAATTATAAACATGAACTGTGAAATGGTATAACCATGATCTTTGGTGTTTCAGGTAAAGACAAGTGGTGAAAGTTCTCTTTGTCTTGGGTACAATGAAGAACTATTGATTAGTATTGATGATGGACTTTTAATTTGGATAGGATAGTAGACATTATGTTCTACTTGACTCTTCTAATGAATTGTTGATTCTGCTGCTATTATGGTTGAAAACTTTTGTCATCTACCATATGTTCTAAATATCCGATTTATCACTGATGAAGGCTATTGATAATTTAATTATCATAAGTTATGATATTCTTTATTGGACTATTTGTGCTCACCGTTTTGCTTAACCACTCCTTTCAGGTAATAAAAGTGTAGCTGGAACTAGCAAAGAGAACATGGGTATAAAGTGGTGTTTTGAATTAGTCGCAATCCTAATCAAATTATAAAATAGTGTGGCATGATAATTGTACTGAGAACTTAAAATGTGCGTGACATATTTTATACATCATTTAATAGTTATATTTGGTGAACCAAATAAGGGGATGCGAACTCAAATTTGAAAGCGTCAAAATGTACTCCATTAAAATGAGGAGGACATAAATCTTCTCATGTTCCTTTGGGGACTTAATGAAAGTAGTATGCATATAAGCCAATCATGTTTGATGATAAAGCATATACTTTGTAACAATCTTATTCATTTATTAATAAAAAGTATTAATTTATTAAAGGCTTTTAATTATCTACATGATGCTGCTTTATAATATGTGATAAACCCATAGTTTTAAGCAATGCTTTTAGAATAATGATGATGATCATTCTCACTACAAGAAAAAGGCCTAACAGCGACCAACACTATCAGCGACCGCACTATCGATCGCTGATATTAGTCACAGCGACCAATATTTGCAACCGTATGTAATCTAGTCGCTATATTTTTAACAATGATCGTGACGCGGTCACGAGCTGTCACGAAAGCAACGATCAGCTAGTATAAATTTGCCTCCCAAAATTTGGTGGAAATATTGGCGCCAAGGTTTTGTGCGACCACTTTGATATCTGATCGCCGCAAATGATCACCGATAAGTCCATGTCATTAAAATCAATGATCAAGAAGTGTCGCGGATATGGATAACGATCAAACTTTATGTTAACAGATTCAGTCACTCGCTCGATACAACAGACACCAAAAAAAAATAGAAGAGGGAGCTCAGACGACAGAGAGAAGAGGGAGAAAGGGGGGAGAAGAGAAGAAGGGGAAGAGACGCCGGACGCCGCCACCGGTCCATCGGTCCACCGCCACGGAGGTACTCAGTATATTCTTATAGGAGAGTACATAACAGTTATCTCTTTCTCAATTTCCTTAGAAGATTCCACTTTTTTTTCAATTTGTTTTGGAAATATTTACTGCCCTTGTTTTTTCATATAGTAGATGTATATATAATTGTTACCCAGAAGCATTCTCTGCGTTTAATTTTGATGTTATGTTATATAATAATTATACCCAGTAATGCAATGGTCTTATACTCGCTAATAAACTGATGATAAGCCCTTGAGGAAAAAACTGATTTCAACAAATTCGAAATTCAAAAATAGGGCTGGTGGAAGAAATTAGGGGATTTTCCAATTGTGTTTTGGATAATTGTGAAGATGATTTTTCTGTTTTTGGGTAAATTTGTTCGGCAACAACTTAGGAAGCATATGAATTGATATTTATATTGAAAGATACTATAAGAAACAATAAGGGTTTCTTTTTATGCATATGTGGATTTGTTTATGAAATTATAATCAAATCTATGCCTATATGAGAACTATTATAGCAAATTTTTGCAACTGAAGTTTTGAGATAGTATGGAGTCCCTATATTGTCTACACATATCATTTAAAAGGTGTTCCTTAACTTAGTTGTGGTCTATGTTGTGTATTGACCAAATTTCATGTTTAAAAGCCATGAAAAGTAAGCTTTAAGTGGCAACTAAGACCTAACTATAGAATTCCCATACCTGGACCATGTGTGCAAGTTTCAATAGTTATAATATGACATAAGTAAGCTACACAAGCTAAAGAAATCAAGCCTAAATTGTTTTGAGCATTAAACTTGTGAAAAATTACATTTTAAGCCCAAAAGTGGACTGTTTTGGGTGACCTTTAGTGCCTGATCTTATAAGACTATAATGAACTCATATAAAATTTCTAACGCATGCTTGTGATGATTCCTAATCATTGCAATGACCAGAGCTAGTAAGAATATCAAGTTAGGATCTATTATCGAGCCTAAAGTGAGCTTTAATAGGTTAAAATTGGCTAGATGACCAAGTAAAGTGAGATGATGATAAAAGTAACCTTAGGAAACTAAAATACACATGCTTAGACTATACAAGTAGCCAAAACTAGAGAAATGGAAAAGTGTCAAAAACAATTTTTTTGTGAAAAAGTGAGAAAATAAGCCAGTTTGAGACCAGTTTTGAGAAGCTTAAATGAAATGAAAAAGAAACCTAAACTTTGATTAAATTACCTTGATGTATGGATACAAAAATAAAAGGAATTTAGATAGAACTGAGGCAAGTTATTTTCAGAAAAGGCATGATACCACAGTATAACTGAACAAAGGTGTATATTTATATTCTACCCTTAGGAATCTATTGTCTTTCGGTTGGTGTCAGTTAAAATATGTAGGATGACAACAATATACCATACCTTTTTGGGTAGTCGATCTCAAGCTGTGTAAATTTGTTTTTGCATGTATCATTGTTCAATTCCCGAATAATCATATATGATGCACACTCATGTTATATATGTACATATACATCTATATGTATTTATAAGCATCATAAATGGGATTGAGCTGAACTGTAAATCTCTAACAAGGGAATACAATAATTCATGTCAACATAGGTACCGTGGAATCATGGATCTCTATTCAGACCGTAGTTGGATGGCACGACGAAAGTTAAGTTCCTAGATAGGTGCTACAGGTGAATTTAGAGCTGGTTGCCAAGTGTTTTTGGATTATGCGTATAGTCACCCAGAAGGTATGAATGGTAAGTCGCAGATATGATGTCCATGTTTGAAGTGTAAGAATATAAATTATATGGACAGAGACATGATAAACTATCATTTACTTGTTTTTGGGTTCATGAAAAATTACGAAGAATGTTGGTGGGCACATGGGCAGAGAAGAGGTGGTGGCATCACAGAAGTACACAATTCGGGCAGTAGTACTCATCGTATGAATGAAATGGTTCATGATAGCAAGGCCATATTTTGATTGGGAACAAGGAAGAGAGCAACCTATGAATTCTGATGCCAAAGACTTCTTTAAGTTGTTAGACGAGGGTAGCGAGCCATTGTGGCATGGTTGGACCAAACACACTACATTGTCTAATGAGATCTAAATTCTTAGAAAGCTTAAAACTAAAATAGTTCCCAATCATTGGATTATTAAATTGGGGATTAGTGAATCTGGATAGATTGGTAGATACATGGCTTGCTCATTGGATGAGGATGATTGATCTTATGATCATTTGTATAGAGACACTAAAGCAAGTATGTAGGTGCTTATTAGAGAATAAGTTCACTGAACGTGGCTCGCTAAGGAATATCTAATGGACTTTTACTTGTCTGTCAATAGGAATTTCTATAGTGATAGTAGTACAAATGATCATTGGACTTGAGATCATCATAGTATCTTGTGTATGATGAGTTATACTTTGACTTATTCATTAAGACCCTTAGGGTATATCAAAGGGCCTGATTGGGTATAATAAGTTGTACATGGAGATAATGTATGATCAATAAAGAATCTACTGCTTCTAGTAAAAGAAGAGAAATGTCCTATATGATTCGATAAATGACAACCCGGTAGTCCTTGGCCAAGGCAGAATAAAATTTGAAAGGAGTTTCTAATTTGTATTATTTGGAGTTGTGCATTTAAGAGTTAAATACATATAATTAAATAAAATAAGACTTGTGAGTAATTCCATGTCTTATATTTAATTGGGACATTGTATGGTGAAAGGATTGAATTGTACAAAGAACTATTTACTCAAAGGTTCTTTTATGATTAATGTTGAAATTTATATTATCCGGAAAGTCGTTAATCGTTAGGGGAGGCTTATCCTCGTTGTAGAATAAATATTATTTATTTAAATAAATTAATAGTTTAATTTATTTATTTAAATAAGATTAGAATTGTTCTAATTGATTTATTCACAAACCTAGGTTTAATATGGAGAACCTAAAGGGTCACACCATAAAAGGAAGAATAATTATTTAAGAAGTTAATGGCATAATCGTAATAATAAGTTAAGTATATTTAATTTAATCTATGGTGATAGAATAAATTAAATAACTTAATATTTATTATTTAATATTTTAGAAATATTAAATATAAATTAATAAGAGGAGTCTTATTATTATTATTACTATTACTATTTTTTAATTTCTAAAGGAGTTTAGGAATTAATTAATAAAAGTACTCTCAAATATCCTAATAAGATTAGGAGGCTAATTAATTAAAAGAGTTTAATTAAATATTCCTAATAAGATTGGGAGCCTAATTAATTAAAGGAATTTAATTAATTAAAATAAAACTCAATTCCTTAATTGTTAAGGAGAGTTTCCTACATATATAAATAAGAGGAGTCTTATTATGGGTGTAGAGTTGTTGTTGATTTTTTCACAACATACGTGATTCCAATTATTGGAGAGTACGCTCTTTTTCTATAGAAATAAAAAAACTAGGGTTTAGCTAACAACCCTTCTTCTTGAATGTTTTTTCTTTTTTGGTGGATCACCTGTAGAGGCCAAACACTTGAATGGCTAACGTTGATCAAATGAAGGAACCAAACCCGGTGGATTCAAGTTGAACGCGAAAAAGATTGGAGGTGAACTTGTACCTAAGGAAACTCGAATCTTCAAGGGTATGATTCTTGTTCTTTATCATTTCGTTTAATTAATAATTGTGCATAAAAGATGATTCGGGTATATGGTTTGTAAAATTTTAAAACTCTATTTTACCACGTTTCCGCTTACTTTGTTCAATTTGATTGCGTTCATGAATATTACAAACCTAACAGTGGTATCAAAGCCAAACCTTTATGCGAATTATTAATTGTTTGATTTGATATGTATATTGATATGTGTTTAGAACAATTTAATTAAGCATAATTTGTTGTATAAAATTAAAAAAAATGTAATCAATTTTTTTGAAAAAAACGTTGATCCTGCTCCACGTGATTCACATGAATCACGGTTTCTTGAATACTTGCATAATCATGATTCATGATATCATGAATAATATATATATGATATATTACTAATCTAGTAATCATATTATATTCTATTATGCATAGTATTTTGCATAGTAAAATCTTTTTATATAAAACAGAATACTTTTATAAAGTTATTCTATAAATAAAATATATTATATTTTATTATGCATAGTGCTCAGATAATGTTTTGCATAGTAAAATCTTTTTATATAAAAATGTAATACTTTTATAAAGTTATTCATTTTATTAGATTATAAATATAATATATTTTATTTTATTTAAAAGATTTTGCTTTAAATATGGACCGTCCGATTAAAAGTAAATCAATCTGGACCGCTCATGAATTAGTTACTATGCGATCCATTCTTCTATAAATGAAGCTCATTCCTTCATTATTTCTTACTTAATTCACCTTTGAAACTTTAGAGAGAGAAACTATAGAGAGTTCTTCTTCTATAATCTTGAGCGTATTTCTTTAGAGTTTAAGAAAGCTTTGAGCGTAGGGCAAGTTTTTTCTTGAGTATATCCTCGCCCTACCAGTCAGAATACTCTTCTTTCAAAGGTAAGGGATATTATTTGTTGTACTTGTAAGGGATATTATTTGTTGTACTCGTAAGGGGTATTATTTCTTTCGTATTCATGAAGAGAACTTCTGTTATTCCATTCTTTATTATTCTCATTGGAATAACCTCGTATACGTGATCTCACCCTATACTTGGTGAAATTCTTCGTTATTCTATTCTTTATTATTATGTTGGAATAACTGCCTCATGCCAAGTACCGCATACATGGTGAAATTCTTCATTATTCCATTCTTTATTATTTCATTGGAATATCCCGCTTCAAGCGTATTACGCTTTGACCGGTTCCATTATTTATTATTCTCGTTGGAATAACTCATGCATGCGATTCATCGCATTTATGGTGATTTCGTTGTTATTCCATTATTTATCATTACGTTGGAACATCATGTATGTGCTTTACGTACATGATTCGGTTCCGTTATTTATTATCTCGTTGGAATATCGTCTGTAAATGCTTACGCATGACCGGTTCCATTGTTTATTATTCTCGTTGGAATAACTTGCTGCATAAGGCCTATCGCATGCATGGTGATTTCTTCGTTATTCCATTCTTTCTTTATTCTTGGAATAACTCGTCTATGTGGATTATCACATGCATGGTGAATGATCCTTTGTATTCATTCCTTATTAAATTGTGGAAATGATATGTCTAAGTGGATTACCGTATGGCGGCGAAAATGTCCTATGTGATTCGATAAATGACAACCCGGTAGTCCTTGGCCAAGGCAGAATAAAATTAGAAAGGAGTTTCTAATTTGCATTATTTGGAGTTGTGCATTTAAGAGTCGAAATACATATAATTAAATAAAATAAGACTTGACAGTAATTCCATATCTTATATTTAATTGGGACATTGTATAGTGGAAAGATTGAATTGTACAGTAACTATTTACTCAAACGTTCTTTTATGATTAATGTTGAAATCTATATTATTTGGAAAGTCGTTAATCGCTAGCGAGACTTATCCCTATTGTAGAATAAATATTATTTATTTAAATAAATTAATAATTTAATTTATTTATTTAAATAAGATTAGAATTGTTCAAATTGATTTATTCACAACCGGTTTAATATGGAGAACCTAAAGGGTCACCCCATAAAAGAAAGAATAATTATTTAAGAAGTTAATGGCATAATTGTAATAATAAGTTAAGTATATTTAATTTAATCTATGGTGATATAATAAATTAAATAGCTTAATATTTATTATTTAATATTTTGGAAATATTAAATATAAATTAATAAAATGAGTCTTATTATTATTATTATTATTACTATTTTTAATTTCTAAAGGAGTTTAGGAATTAATTAATAAATGTAATAACCTAAAATTTTCTATATAAATAAAAATGTAAATTTTATGTAATTTTTATTTTATTTTAAGGATGAGGATTTGTACAAGATAATGTGTATATGTATTTATGTGGTAAATAAAAATATATTTATTACAGTGAATATTTACAAATAATTTTATTTTAGAATTAATGATCATTATAAATTATAGTTTTTAATAATTAATTTTATTGTAGAAATATTTTTATTATTTAATTTTCAAAGGAAATATGATATTACATTATTTAAATAATATAAGGAATGGATATTGTAGTTATTATAATTATTATTTATTTATATGAATTTTAGCTTGGATTATTAAGTTAAATATTTTAACTTAATTAATAAAGTTGTTTATGCAAGGTAAATCAGATATGGAATCCAAACCCTAATTCTGGTTTTGGAACAAGGAATGGTAATAATAATATAATATTAATTATATTTTTGATTTTTAGTGCTATAAATATGTACTATATACGTGGACCGATAATGGTTGGTCAATTATGGCGTTATATGATAAACCCTAGTATTACTATGTGAAACCCTAATTTAAAATACAAATTAGAGTTCAAGATAGTTAGGTAATAGTGATAATGTGATCAAAGTCGGATATTATAAATATAAATGCTAATTAGGTAAACCCTAATTATTGACTCAAACCCCTAATGGTGAAATTAAAACCCTAATCGATATTTAGGAACCCTAATTGTCAAATTAGGAAACCCTAATTGCTAATTTAGGATGTTTAATGCTCATTAGCGGACTTTAAACCCTAATGATCATGATTAATGTGATTAGAAACCCTAATTATAAATTGTTAACCCTAATTATTAAATTGTTAATCCTAATTAGTAAATTGTTAACCCTAATTAACAAATGGGTGCTCTAATTGATAAATTAGTGATCTTAATTATAATTAGCAAGGTAATTATGTTTATTTAATTTTAAACCCTAATGTTCCTGTATATGTAATTAGAAAATTAAACTCGATTAAGAAACACTAATTTGCAAAAATTAGAAACTAACATTATTTTTATTTTATTCTAAACCCTAATTACAATTCTAGAAATTTTTTGTGTGCTAAACCTTAGGGTTAAACCCTAAGGGTCGAACTCTAAGGGTTTGCAAGGATTACATAATTGCCCTTAAATTCATATGGCCAATGACCAAATTGCCCTTGTGTGCATTATTGAAGCTAGTGTATAGGTTTTAACATTTGGAGAAGTTGTTCACCAAACCAACAACCCCATGTGACCTTATATCTCCAGCAAATCAACCAATCTCAGCCAATTCATGCATCCAACGTCATATATATATATATATATATATATATATATAGATTGGAGAGAGAAAATTCATTTGTTAGCTAACTTTTGGCACAAACACTCAACTCTTCTCTCTCAACCCCAAACCTCCAAAATTTCCTTCATATATCAGCCATAATTCAAGCCCCACGAAATCCACTAACCAAATCAAAAGCCAGAATCAGAAATTAATTATAGAAGGTATAAAACCCTAGCTTGATTTCTGTCCAATTTTCTGTTGTTTGATGTTTTGAAATTTTTGTTAAAACATGTTGGTTATAGTGTCTAATGATGATCTGGGTTGCTAGATGTTGAATCCATAACATCTAGAGGCTCGAATTTGAAGATTTATAAAATCTGGAAAAATATTTTTTTCATGTCTGACAACGAATGTCAGACCTTATATCTCAGTGATTGTGAATTCTTTTTGTGTTGGTACTTGTAATGTGTAATGTTATCTTTAATCTGGACTTGAAATCATGCATATATCAGATCCAGGTTGAAAGATATGGGTGGTCAAAACCCGTTGACTGACCATGACCAAACGGTCTGACAAGGACTTTGTGGCCACTGATCTTACTGTTTGTTGTTGATTTGTTATTTTTGATGGATCTAAGTCGTAGTATGTTGGTTAGACTACATTATTGTACCCTTATGTCACTTAAAAATCACACTGGAGGATTACAATGGACGGTCAAACTAGGTCAGACGAGCATGGAACTATTTTTCTGGGTAACCCAGAAAACGCTTGAGCATGTCGTCTGACATGGTCTGACCGGCATATATATGCTTGATCTATTGTTGTTATGTTGCTTTTATGTAATTAATCTCTTCCTTGTTATGTTGGCTACACACTGCAACCTTTAAATCACTAAAATATTATACGGATTTCAAGTTGTGGAAGCCCAAAGTAGGTCAATATATCGTTCTTCATTTCGGGCAACCCGAAATGAAGACGACTCTCCGATAAACCACTTTCGACGATTATATCTCTTTCATGCTATGTTGTTTGTTCATGTTTGTTCTTGGATCATGTAGTCTGACACTTTTACTACACGATCTGCACAACTTATAGCCCAGAAACATCTTGATCGAATTAGTGTTCTTGGTCAAACTAGCTAACCTGAAGCTGACTATGATTATTCTTGAAGGCTCAAGAACACCATAGACTACACTGTCTGTCGCTAAAGGCCTATAGCGACAAATTTATTAATTTTAATTAATTAAATTTTCAAAATTCATTTAAAAATAGAAATTTAATTCCAAAAATTACAAAAATAATTTTAAAAATAATTTGAAGTTATAAAATTTAACTTTTAATAATTTGAAATATTTTCATAAATATTAGTATTTATTTAAATATTATTGGTAATTAATTTATTTATTAAATGCATTAAATAAATTAATTAAAAATGATTTTATTATATTAAAAATTATTTTAAATGATAATAAGTTATTTAAAAATATTTGAAGTTATAAAATATAACTTTTAATATTTTAAAGTAAATTTCATTAACTATTTAATATTAATGATATTAGATTTATTTAACAATTAAATTAAATAAATTAATTAATTAAAAATGATTTTAATATTATAAAAATCATTTTAAATGAAAATAAATAGTTTAAAAATATTTTAAGTTATAAAATATAACTTTTAATATTTAAAGGTAAATTTCATGAATTAATTATTATTAATGATATTAAGTTATTTAATAATTATTTATAAATAAATTAGTTTAAAATGATTTTAATATTATAATAATCATTTTAAATGAAAATAAAGTGTTTAAAGATATTTTAAGTTATAAAATAAAACTTTTAATATTTAAAAGATAATTTCATTAATAATTTAATATTAATGATTATTAATTTATTATTAATGATATTAAATTTATTTAATAATTATATTAAATAAATAGTTTAAAAATGGTTTTATTAATCATTTAAAAAGGATATAAATGAATTAAAAATATTATTAAGTTATATTTAATGACTTTTATTATTTTGATAAATAATACATTAATACTTTAATATTAATGGTAATTATTTAAAAATGATTTTAAATATTTTAAAAATTATTTAAGGGTAATATTAATACTTTAAAATATTCTAAGTTATTATAAATAACTTTAATATTTTTACAATGGTTTCATTAATAGTTTAATATTAATTAAAAGTTAATGATAATGAAATTACTTAATATTTAAATCATTTAATAATAATTCTGGTATTTCACAAATTTATGATAAATTATAATAAATGTTTAAAATTATTATAAGTCATTTAAAAATAATATGACTGATACTAAGTTACAGGTTAGAGTCCTAGACTCGATAATTACCCGATAAAATTTTCAATACACCGACATATTTCAGAAATTGATCTACACTTAGGTAGGTTGACTTAATAAATATTTATGTGTGATACAATGGTTGTTAAACTTACATGACAATGTGATTAGGTTATGTGTTGACTACAAATAGCAGTACAGTATGATATGTTATTCTAATCAAACGAATGATTTATTTAATGATAGGGCTTGATATAAAAGATAAATCTAAGCTGTGTAAGCAACAGACAAGGCAAGTATCTAACCCTTTGCATTTACTTTATGCAATGGACATGCGTAAGATAATATCTGAACTATTCTTTTCAATTATTCAAATATTTCAACCTTTGTATATACTTATGCAATGATTCTGTATAAGTAAGTTATTCAATTATAAACTGTTGTACAAGTTCCTTAATTATGTTATTGTAGATCAAGAAATATATTCTGTTCATTAATTTCTAAACTTTATTATACAAGTGTCCTCACTTGGATAATCATTATATTTTATCACATGTTGATACATACTTATAGTTTCCTAGTATGTATACGTTGAATTGAAAGCCGTCTAAGCTATTTGATCCGGCTAGACACCAATTTTAAAAAATTATTGTTTGAACAAGATAAAACTTTATTATTATCCAACCGAATTATTTTGGTTTGGATTCAAGCCTGGTATTAACATCCCAAATATGGGAAACTTTTATGCGCCTAAGGCAGAAATGCTAGACGAAAATATCGTCCTATAATGTAGTATTGATCAATACAGGCATAACTGGCCCGATCACCCCCGCGTCAGTAAGTTATGACATTTCTTATGATGAAGTTCATTTAACCTTTTGAAAATAGAAAACAATGTTCATAGTCTGTCAAATGATCATCATTTATAGTCAATACGTAGTTTCTAAAATTTGAAATCGAAATGATATGTTGTTTATTATTGGTTCAGCTTACTTCACAACTGTTGATTCGTTGTAGAAGTATCGTTCAAAGAAAACATTTAATTCATTCAGCTAAATGTTATTGTTACTATTACTTGTTGGGCACTCAAATTCTCATCCTTGCTTAATTTAAATGTTTTCAGCTAAGTATGAACAACCTGAAGGCTCTGCCAAGAACAAAGGGAAAGGGAAGGTCGCTGAATGAAAGATAATGCTATCTTTTGTAATAACTAGACTTTATTAGGATAATAATGATATATATTAATTATCATGTAATGTAACGAATGTTTGAAGGTTTCGTACTTGGGATTGAAAACTCTGATAATATGTAAATTAAATTTGATAATCTATATTATTGTTATTATTATTAGTATTATTCCGCTCATAGAAATGGTATCGTGAAGCACTGAGTTCGGGTTTCAAGTACCTGAATTTGGGGGAGTCACAATAAAAGTACTCTCAAATATCCTAATAAGATTAGGAGGCTAATTAATTAAAAGAGTTTAATTAATTATTCCTAATAAGATTGGGAGCCTAATTAATTAAAGAAATTTAATTAATTAAAATAAAACTCAATTCCTTAATTGTTAAGGAGGGTTGCCTACATCTATAAATAAGAGGAGTCTTATTATGGGTGTAGAGTTGTTGTTGACTTTTTCACAACATACGTGATTCCAATTGTTGGAGAGTACAATCTTTTTCTATAGAGATAGAAAACTAGGGTTTAGCTCACCACCCTTCTTCTTGAATATTTTTTCTTTCTTGGTGGATCACCTCTAGAGGCCAAACACTTGGGTGGCTAATGTTGATCAAATGAAGGAACCAAACCCGGTGGATTCAAGTTGAACGCAAAAAAGATTGGAGGTGAACTTGTACCTAAGGAAGCTCGAATCTTCAAGGGTATGATTCTTGTTCTTTATCTTTTCGTTTAATTAATAATTGTGCATAAAGGATGATTCGGGTATATGGTTTGTAAAATTTTAAAACCCTATTTTACCACGTTTCCGCTTACTTTGTGCAATTTGATTGTTTTCATGAATATTACAAACCTAACACTTGAAATATTTGCTACTGTATTTTATATAGCATTGTAATAATTTGAGTATGAATATTGTCGTATTATATACGTTATAATATTTGTATTGAAACTCACAGTATATGTGTCTTCGTATTTTGCACGACCGTTTAATTGTTGTAATAGAAAAGTTAGTGTCAGTAGTATTATTTCTGACGACCCAAGATGGGTTGTGTGGACCTATTTTGGGGGCGTCACAGATATAGTGGTTGAGTTGAACAATTCTTTGTATGGGCGGGGAATTGTCCTTGGTTTAACAACCGCTTAGCTTCCTTTATTGATTAATGGTCGAGTTGACCAATTCCTTGTATGGAAAAGGGATTGTATTTGGTTCGACAACCACTTAGCTACCTGTATTGATAATCATTGAAATGTTTGTGTCCCGCTATTTGCTATATACATGTTGAGAAGGTGATTCTTTTCTTATGTAGGTAGATGATATAAGGTTAGGTGCGAGTTCTTGAAACTCATACTTATGGTAAGTTTGTAACTCATAATCGTATGGTATATTTTTGAACCCCTAAGCGTATGGACAGTTTCTGATTGGTTCTTGAACTAAGTATTGCTAGAATAAGTTCCTAAACTCATATTATTGTGAAAAGTTCCTGAACTCGTAATATGTGGTAAGTTTGATGAACTATACTAGGGTATAGAAAAGTTGTGAATGGAGAATTGAGGATGATAGAAAGAGATAGACTTATTAAGCAATGGATCATTATAGGAATAGAAGTTGATGGTGGAAGCATAGGTATTTTAAATCTTCTAGCTATGCTAGACTTCAAAATTTTTAACATCAAGCTAAATACGCACTGATGTGCCTTTAAAAAAATGATGAATTTTTTCATTCTCAACACATGGTGATAAGTGTGTATGTGTGGACTTCGGGACCCTGACACATCATTACCTATTGAGGCATGATAACTGTAATAACCCGGGATTTCGAATAATCCAAATTTTTTGAATAAAATTTTGTTTATTTAATATTGACTGTTAATATTGTACTGTGTATCTGTGATACGAGTCTCGAGAATTAGTCAATTTGTGTATTAACTGAGAAAATAGAGTAGAGTTGTGCTTAACAACTTTAGAAACCCTAACCCTAATTTCTGGATAGGGATTTGATAGAAAATATAATTAAAATAATTATTTTGATAAGTACGTGTTTGCACTGTGTAGAAATAATTGATCGATGATTGATAGGATAAGGTTTAAAATTTATAAACCCTAATAAGAGATTAGAAACCCTAATCTCAGGATTAGAAACCCTAATGCGCAGTTAATAACCCTAAACGAATGCTGGGAAACCCTAATTTTATATTTGGGAATCCTAAACCCTAAATTAGGAAATCCTAATCCTAATTGGCAAGCCTAAGGTGTTTATTAAACTTAAATATGATTAGAGAACCCTAATTATATTTTAGTTACTTTGATTTCTATTTCACAAACCCTAATTGTAATTTAGAAATTTTATTTTTCTAATTAAAACTCTAATTAGAAATTTTAGAAACTAATGTTTTAAAACCTAAGTGTTGGAACCTTAGGGTTAAACCCTAAAGGTTTGGAATATGTCAAGTATGCCATTAAATTTTAAATACAAATGACAAGATTACCCTTTTTATATTTTTAATAAGCTAACTTGTGAATCTTGCTAGAATTGTAGTTGTTCACCAACTATTGTTGACATTGTGACTCAAATCTCAGCAAAACAGCCTCCAATTAACAGCACATCAGATCTAGCAACATTATATCACATTATATATAGATTAAAGACGGAGAAAATGCATGTATTTGGCCATTTGATATATAACACTCCCACAACTCTCTCTCTCTCTTAATATCCAAAATTCACAAGATTACCTAGTCCCAAATAAAGCCCCTTGATCACCTAGATCAGATTGTAGGGCAAGGATCAAAGATTTGGATAGAAAGGTATAAAACCCTACTTCACTTTGATCTTGTATGCTTTGTAAAATTTTGTGTTTAGGTGTTTAGATCTTCGCTAAATGATGTTTTATGATAATCTATGTTGATATAACATAGATCCATAGCATCAAAATGCTTTAAAAGTGATGATTTTCAAAACTGCCAAGAACTTGGTTTGTGGTCTGACAAGCTAATGTCAAGAGCCACAAATTCTTGTTTGTTTAAGCTTTTTGTTGTTTGATGTGTTGGATCTATAGCCTGGTATGAGGTCTTTCATCTTAAAGTGGTGCTATAGCCATCAGATGTCTAGATTTGTTGTTATTCATGGTGGAAGAGGGTTGACCGAGCATGACCAGCCACTTTTTGGGTAACCCAGAAAGTATAAAACATGGTCTGACAATATCTTTGAAGGTCCGGATCAGATAGATATGATATTTTTTTATGATGTGTTGTATTCAGGTTGTAGCCTGTAATATGAACTCTAAGTATATGTCTTTAGATTCCATAAACATTAAATTGATTGGTTTTAATGGGTGGTCAAAGTAACCCATTTGATCACGATGACACTTTTCTGGAAATTCCAGAAAGTGTATGAACATGATCTCTGACCATGTTTGACCGGATCTTATCTGATGAGTTTGTTATAGTTGGACTTGAATTGTGTTATGTAGTTGTTCCTTGACACGAGCACTACATGTATGAAATAATAACGTACATAATTGATGACCAGAACACCAAATTAATCGAGCCCCAAAGTAGTACCCTAAAGTTGTGACGCCACCAAAATACGTATACATCACCCATCTTGAGTCGCCAAATACATGGTATAAAATTCAAATACAACTTAATTATACAACAGTCGTGTAAAATACGACTAAACATATGCTATGAGTTTTAATACAAATATTGTCATCTAGACAATATACAAACTCAATGGGGTCCTCATTACATTTATTATTACACTATTTCACAGAATAGTGAGGACTACTAATTCACCATCTAGGACTATCACTCTGTTCCCCGACTAGTCCCAACTACTTTCTCATTTCCTGAAGAGAACAATGAAAGCAAAAGGGTGAGCTCTACTAGCCCAGTAAGAAATACTATGACTAAGATAATGCAGAATAAAATACTGTTAGCCTTTAACAGTGTTAAACTGATACAATATAACAAACATCAAGTTTAACTGCAGTGGAACAAGCAATCCATTAGAAGAGTCAAGTAGAGAATAAAATTTATTATCTTCTATGATTTAAAAGGTTTTTCATCACTTTTATCGCTGAGACTCAGCTTAATAAATAATCCACATCATCAAATCATCCCTGCACTACAGGCCAAGGATATTCTTTACTATCACGACCACGAATTATCCATGCACTACGGGCCAAAGATAATCATGTTTTCATCAACGGTCCTGATCATGCCATAAAACAATTCATCTTTACACCCTTGGCCTAAAGAATCTATAGCCATAATCATACCAAAAACTGTCCATCAATGCACTACGGGCCAATGAGGACTTTTCCCAAATCATTTGTAACATTACGGTCATGATTATATCGAATAATCCCTGGTCATAATCATACCAAGTCCATCTATGCACTACAGGCCACAGATGACTTTCAACATAATATAAACATGAGAATGATGACAATGATATAAGAATTCAATAAAACAAGTTCAAGAATTAATTTATCCAGGAACCAATAACGTCCAAATTGTCAACATGATACTTCTTTGTAGAGTAAAATTCAAGAATGCTTAGAAGAATATTTCCATGAAAAGATACTGGATGAAGCGCAAATATCAAGGATATTCCACTAATTTTATGGAGTATAGAAGTTAAAACTTTAACCAACTTAGTATAATAAAGAATGGAATAACAAAAGAAATCACCATGCATGCGGTACTCAGACAGACATTAAAAGTTATTCCAATGTAATAATAAATAACGGAACCGTGTCAAAGTAAATGTCGCACCGGCTGTGATATTCCAATGAATAATAAAGAATGGAATAACAAATGAAATCACCATGCATGCGGTACTTCACATAGAGCGAGTTATTCCAAGCAGTAATAATAAAGACGGAACGGTCCCGCCAGAAAACGCATGCATGTGATATTCCAATAGAATAATAATAAAGACGGAACCAGTCCAAAGGTAAAATGCATGCACGGATATTCCAATGTAATAATAATAAAGACGGAATAATAGAAGAATGTCACCAAGTATAGGGTAGTCCGCGTATACTGGTTATTCCAACAAAATAATAAATAATGGAATAACAAAAGTTCTCTTCATGAATACAAAAGAAATAATACCCCTTACGAGTACAACAAATAATATCCCTTACCGTAAAAGAAACTGAATATAAGAGTAGGGAAGGAGCAGAATACTTTTCTATAGCTTCTCTATAATTTCTCTCTAGAGTTTCAGTGAATTCGTAAGAAATAATGAAAGAATGAGCTTCTATTTATAGAAAAATAGACTGCATAGTAACTAACTCATGAACGGTGGAGATTGATTTACTTTAATCTGATGGTCCATATTTAAAGAAAAATCTTTTAAATAAAATATAATATATTCTATTTATAATCTAATAAAATGAATAACTTTATAAAAGATTTTACTATGCAAACACTATGCATAATAAAATATAATATATTCTAATTATTGTCTAATAAAACAGATAACTTTATAAAAGTATTCTGTTTTATATAAAAAGATTTTATTATTAGCCTAATAAAACGAATATCTTTATAAAAGTATTCTGTTTTATATAAAAAGCTTTTATGTTTTATTACATTAATAATACCAATAAAACAAAACTAAGTGACTTATCACATAAGCATCAATAATTAATACAGTTTGCTACTATGCAACCACGCGTATTACTGTACTTTTACTACTGAGTAGTTCAACAGTATTAATGGTAAAACTTCCTCCGTTATTTTCATAAAATATTTTTGTCGTTTTCTCAATCCGACAATAATTCTGTTGTGGGGTCGACCAATGATTGTACCTTCGTACGGATATTCCCCGACAAAAAGAATATTCCCCGACCAATCGATTATTATACAACAACTTGCATACTTTTCAAAATTTATATACTACCACAACTATAACATTATCTTAAATCCACACCATAATATTAAAAAATATTTTGAGAAAATTAAATCTTCATTCATAAAATCTGGGGTTTCACAATCTCCCCTCATGAAATTTCGCCCTCGAAATTTACGTAGGTACCTGGTATGCCGAAAAGGTGAGGATACCTTGACTTCACTTCAAATTCTAACTCTTGAGGTATAACCTTTGAGCGTCGAATATGATCCTTCTTATCCAAGATGTTAACACGTATCTCCTCATACGTTAAATCTTCTGCTATCTCGTCCGGTTCTAAATTAATAATGTGGTTTGGGTCGTCCACATATTTACGTAACATCGATACGTAAAAAAAACGTTCTGAACACGCAACATACTTGGCGGTAAAACGAGTCTATAAGCCACAGTTCCCACTTCATCGAGGATTTCAAATGGGCCAATTAAATCGAGGGTTGAGATTTCCTCTCTTCGTCGATTCTTGCTTCTAGAATAACGCCCTCTTGAATCTTCTTCTTCACATTCATTAGCTCTGAGTATGTAGCTTGAGCTGCTTTAACTTTATCGATTAAAGTCGATTCTAATCGTATATTCGTTATGTAACAATCCAGATTTTTAATTATAATATTTAAATATTTATTGAATTATATAAATATTTAATGGATGTATTTATCGTGAATAAATGTTTGTTTGATTTGATTTGAGTTGATTAATTAATTATTTAATAAATAATTAATGAGTTAAGGAAATTTGAGATAGTATTCTAATTTAATAATTAAGTTAGAAAGTTTATAATGATTAAATAAATTATTATATTATGCAATGAATTGTTATTAGAATTAATTAAATTAAGTATGAAAACTTAATTAATTAGAAGTGTGACAAATAACTATATTATAGTGGTTATTAAAATAAATTAAAGTGATTTTAATTTAGTTTGCCAAAGCAAGGCTTAAGTTTATTAAGTCTCTAAGTTTTAAATTGTTTTGCCAAACAAAGCCCTATGGCTTTTGGTTTATAAATTTTGAATTAATAATAAATCAAATATAATTATACGTTATATTAGTAACTGATAACTTATTAGCATTATTTAATATAGTGTCAGTTTTTACGTTTGAAAAGCGGACGTTGGGTTATCTTATTTTAGTTTACGTATAATGTATTTGGGTTATACTGATAACTAAGAAAAGAAAGGACAACGAGAAGTTACAGAGAAAAGAAAACAAAGAAAGGTTTGAGAGAGTTTTGAGAGAGAATTGAGAGTTGTGGATTTCAAGTATTCTAGCAAGGATTTTTAAGCAACAAAAGGTATGTGGCTATAACTTTAATATATGTAAGTATATATGTTTTACGCCATTATGCCAAAGTCTCTGTGTTCTTCACTTATGTATAAAGTTTTTACAAAATTCTTAGTAAACCATTTTTTTATAATTGGTTATGATATTACATGTATTTGTAATTTAAACTAGCATATATATATAGTTATGTATGCATGCTAATTACGTATTAAAGGAAGGGAATTGGTTTTTACAGTAAACACATGTGATGCAGTGACTTGTAGGAGTACCATAATTAGTAATTGATTTGTATGCTAATTATGAAATTGAATTGTGATTGTATGTTAATTGGGTAGGAACTGCAGAGAAACATAGTTTAAATAAATTAATTTGGTTTATAATGGGTATTACAGTGTTCACTGTGTTTAACAAATGTCAAACATGGAGTTTTAATTTTAAAACATTGTTTTTACAGATTTAGTCTTTCTAAATTTGTTGTTCAGTAGTTTTAAGTTAATATATGTATGCTTGGTGAGGTTATGTGTAAATTACATCAAATATATGTATGTAATTAGTTGCTCAAAATTCTTAAACAGACCAAAATGGTCTTCGTGCTCGGTTTTGTTAGTTTTTGGCCCCCCAGCGCAAAAATGGAGCCCCAGCGCCAAAATTCGCACCCTAGCTCCAAAATTCTACCAAGCCGGTAAGTTCATGCCCTTGTTATTGAAATTGTGCCTCAAAGGCTAATCTCACACTTGCGGTGCCATCAGATGACTTAGTTCTCATGCACCATGCGGGAACAAAAGTCTGAGTCGGACAGTTTTGGCCTCCTGTAGTAAAATGACCATAACTTTCACATACGAACTCCGATTAAAGTGATTCAAGATGATCCGGAACGAGGACGAATATACCTACAACTTTCATGCTTTAAGTTTTTTAATTTGAGGTCTGTAACAGTAGTCAAAATGGTCATCTTTAGGACTGTTGTATTTTTGGGGGCAATCGGAGGGCGTCGGGCATGCACATATGCATGTGTAGTGCTCCTGACGATAAAAGATGATATTCTAATTTATAAAACATGTATGTTAGTAAATATAATGATGCTTAACATTAATAAATAATGTATTAGATAAGTTATAGAAGCATAATAAGCATACACAAGAGAGACCAATCGGCGTGTGTGAATGAATGAGCGATAAGCTTGCCGTGCAAGTGTTAATGAACTTAAAAAGTGTTTCAATTCAATTGAAATGAATATTATAAGATATGGAATGGATTTAATATAAAACCAATAAGTAGTCCTAGCAAGACTTAAGCACTTGAATGAACTTCGAGTTTGACTACGAAGAAATATAGTGAGTCATAAATCGAAAAGTTAACACAATCTAATTGAACATTGTGTGTTAATTAATAGGAAAGATTATGAGATGAGGAGTAGAGTTTACATTACAATTACTATGTGTTGTTATGTGACTAATAGTTGATGTGTATGGTTATATAATTGTGTAGGGCACGTGAAGTGCAGATAACTGTAAGCTGTTAAATTAGTAAACAATGATCAAGGCAAGTCTTTCGGTTTCTATTTGTTACGTAGACTTGATGAACTGTTTTAAATTGCATGATATGTTATACATGTTGAAATCATTAAATGCTAAAGTCAATTTATGACTGCATTATTTTGGTTAAGTAATGATGATTGAGTAAGGACATCAATCTTTATATTTGCTATGTGAATTAAAAGCATGTATGCCATGTTACTTTAATGAGATGTATATCGAGCATGTTATTGTGTGCTATGTGATGCATGAAAACTGTTAGACTTTGCTGGGCTGTCGAGCTCACTCTTGCAAATAATCACTTTTGCAGGTCAAAATTTTAAGGTAAAGATATGTGCTAAGTGAGTTATAGAGATCTATATTCACGAAGATTACTTATGTTTTATTAGAAATATATTTCATATTTTGAACGTAACATGTTATTGAATTGTAAGTTGAGCTATCCAATGTATATGGATATTTAGTTATAATGTAAGACTTTGTATAGTCATTTTGTTGTAACGATTCATGATATAAAATTGAATCAAAGAGATGTAATGTAAATGTTGCAAATCAGGGCAAGAAAGAAGTAAATGTATAAATGTTTGAAATATTCCACAAATTTAGTGTTTTTAATATCGAATAATGATGTAAAATTAGAGATTTAATGTATGGTTAATGACCGAAGTTGAGATTTAAATGGTATGAATTTTGGGGTAATTACACGTTATCTTCACGTGGGTTCGTATATTCGCATTGTAACCGCATACAATCTTCTACTCAACGCGTCAGCTACCACGTTTGCACTTCCACAATGATATTGTATGGTACGATCGTAATCTTCAATAACTCGAGCCAACGTCTTTGGCGCATGTTACGTTCATTTTAAGTAAAGAAATATTTGAGGTTTTTAGAAATGGGTTTTGTACTGGGGTCAATACAAAATTCGATTTCACACTCTAGGGGTAGACTAAGAAGTCTTCAAGAATACGTCAGGAAATTTATTAAAAATAGAAATATAATTCAAAACTGTGACTCTCATCCAAGACTTGGATAACACGTCACATTGATACCTATAAACTTGTCATCGTCATTCACAACGTCTCCTACGGAAAGTCTGGCTTCGATGCATTCCACACAAGGAAGTCAACAACGAAAGGATCAGGGCTCTTTACTTATGGCTTGATATGACAATGATTGACTTTAGTGGTTTGGTTGCTTGAATTCTCATATCATGTTGGTTAGGAATATGAAAGCTAACAACCTTACGAAAAACATGATGAATAGTTAACCAATCGATTCCTAAAATCGCATCAAAGGCAAGTATTTTCAAAGAGATAAGATTGACAGGTAATGTGAAAGTGTCAATTTGAATTAAACAAGATTTATAAATAGTGGATGTAACGAAGGTTTCTAATATCGAAGTTTCAACCAATAAGTCAAAGTCTAATTTCTCCGAAGTCAAATTTAAACGTTGGCATAAGCAAAGAGATAAAATAATGGGTAGAACCCAGATCTAATAAGGCATAGACTCGCAAGAATTTATAATTAACTAACCCGTGATAACTTCATTCGTGTTCCTCGTCACAAAAAAAAATGCTTACTTTTAAACTATCAATTTTGACTTGTCTGGGACATTCTTTGGCGTCACCATCCCAGCTAGACTTGACTTTTCTATAGAGTACATTACACCGTTAATTGCTTCATCACATTCCTGATCCATGATTTGAATCATTACTCCCCGATCCATATTGAATTGGGGTTGATCGCTCTGTACAGGGTAATTCCGAATTCGATGTTGGATTCTCCTAATTGTTGTCCAAAAAGCAAAATCCATTTCATCTATTTTGACTTTCTTGGATCGGACGTCTTTTTCGACAATATCAACGCGTCGTGCGGCTTGTACCCACGCATCATCTATTCTCCTTCGTTCAGTTGTTTCTGCTTTCATCAGAACTTTAATCATAGCATTCTTAGATTCCAGCTGTAATATCTTATACTCTGCCAAAGAGTGCTTCTGTTCAAGCATCGCACATCGGGTAACAAAATTTTGAATGGTTGCATCTCTTTGCTCCACGACCGTCTGCCGTTCTTCAGCCTGCTCTTCTAACTCATGAATACAATTTTGTAATGCTAAATTTTGATCATAAAATTCTTCTAATAAATTCTCCTCAGGTTCCTCATCTTCCTCTTCTTCCTCACTCTCAGCTGCTACCTCTGCAACTAGCTCGGGTGCAACTATTAGTTCTTCACGCACCACGTAGATATCTCTAATTTCTTCTTAAATCGACATCACATTAACTTTGGTTAGTGATTAAAGGTGTCTCAACGGTCTCATGTGCTTCATTGCTTATCTCAACATTTTCGGATGCCATTTGCAAATACTGCCACAAAACAAAGGTTAATTGACATCTAACATATTATCCCTATATTCTGACCGACCAATTAAATACAAAAAAAAAAAACTTAGGTAGGTCATACTAGTGAAGGAATTCCCCGTCTCTCCCCTCCTAGTTCTTTTCTCACATCTTAGCCAGGGATCATATCCCTAAGCTTTGATAGCAACTGTGACTCCCCCAAAATAGGTATACATCACCCATCTTGAGTCGCCAAATTCATGGTACAAAATTCAAATACAACTTAATTATACAACAGTCGTGTAAAATACGACTAAACATATGCTGTGAGTTTTAATACAAATATTGTCATCTAGACAATATACAAACTCAATGGGGTCCTCATTACATTTATTATTACACTATTTCACAGAATAGTGAGGACTACTAATGCACCATCTAGGACTATCACTCTGTTCCCCGACTAGTCCCAACTACTTTCTCATTTCCTGAAGAGAACAATGAAAGCAAAAGGGTGAGCTCAACTAGCCCAGTAAGAAATATTATGACTAAGATAATGAAGAATAAATTATCGTTAGACTTCAACAAAGATGTTAAAGCGATACAATATAACAAACATCAAGTTTAAGCTGCGGTGAACAAGCAATCCATTAGAAGAGTCAAGTAGAGAATAAAATCTATTATCTTCTATGATTTAAAAGTTTTTCATCACTTTTATCATTTGAGACTCAAACAATAAATAATCCACATCATCAAATCATCCCCGCACTACGTGCCAAGGATATTCTTTAGTATCACGACCACGAATTATCCATGCACCTCTGAGCCAAAGATAATCATGTTTTTTCATCAATGGCATTCCGATCATGCCATAAAATAATTCATCTTTGCACCCTTGGCCAAAAGAATCCATAACCATAATCATACAAAAAACTATCCATCAATGCACTACGGGCCAATGAGGACTTTTTCCACATCATTTGTAACAATACGGTCATGATTATACCGAATAATCCCTGGTCATAATCATACCAAGTCCATTTATGCACTACAGGCCACATATGACTTTCAACATAATATAAAAATAAGAATGATGACAATGATATAAGAATTCAATAAAACAAGTTCAAGAATTAATTTATCCAGGAACCAATAACATCCAAATTGTCAACATGATACTTCTTTGTAGAGTAAAATTCAAGAATGCTCAGAAGAATATTTCCATGAAAGATACTGGATGAAGCACAAATATCAAGGATATTCCACTAATTTTATGGAGTATAGAAGTTAAAACTTTAACCAACTGAGTATAATAAAGAATGGAATAACAAAAGAAATCACCATGCATGCGGTACTTCAGCAGATAGACAAAGTTATTCCAACGTAATAATAAATAACGAAACCGGTCAGCGTGAATACGACCAAGCGGGATATTCCAACGAGAATAATAAAGAATGGAATAACAACATAAATCACCATGCATGCGGTATTGCGCAGATAGATAGGTTATTCAATAGAATAATAAAAAGCGGAACCGTGTCCAGCGAAAAGCATGCGAGACGAGGATATTACAAATGAGAATAATAATAAAGACGGAATAATAGAAGAATGTCACCAAGTATAGGGTAGTCGCGTATACTAGTTATTCCAATGTAATAATAAATAATGGAATAATGAAGTTCTCTTTATGAATACAAAAGAAATAATACCTCTTATTTAGTACAACAAATAATATCCCTTACCGTAAAAAAAAAGCTGAATATAAGAGTAGGAAGGAGCGAGAATACTTTTCTATAGCTTTCTATAATTTCTCTCTAGAGTTTCGGTGAATTCATAAGAAATAATGAAAGAATGAGCTTCTATTTATAGAAAAATGGACCGCATAGTAACTAACTCATGAAGCAGCCGAGACCGATTTACTTTAATCGATGGTCCATATTTAAAGCAAAATCTTTTAAATAAAATATAATATATTCTATTTATAATCTAATAAAATGAATAACTTTATAAAAGATTTTACTATGCAAACACTATACAGGCACTATGCATAATAAAATATAATATATTCTAATTATTGTCTAATAAAACAGATAACTTTATAAAAGTATTCTATTTTATATAAAAAGATTTTACTATTAGCCTAATAAAACGAATAACTTTATAAAAGTATTACATTTTATATAAAAAGCTTTTTCGGTTTTATTACATTAATAATACCAATAAAACAAAACTGAGTGACTTATCACATAAGCATCAATAATCAATACTGTGTGCTACTATGCAACCACGCGTATTACTGTACTTTTACTACCGAGTAGTTCAACAGTATTAATGGTAAAACTTTCGCCGTTATTTCAATAAAATATTTTTGTCGTTTTCTCAATCCGACAATAATTCTGTTGTGGGGTCCCCCAATGATTGTACCGTCGTACGGATATTCCCCGACAAAAAGAATATTCCCCGACCAATCAAATATTATACAACAACTTGCATACTTTTCAAAATTTATAAATACTACCCACAACTATAACATTATCTCAAATCCACACCATAATATTAAAAATATTTTGAGAAAATTAAATCTTTATTCATAAAATCTGGGGTTTCACAGAAGCTACCTAGGTTTCTGGGTTACCCAGAAAGCCCAGGAGATGTCTGATAACAAGTTTGCGAGATCAAATCTTCTTTATGGTTTGTTAAATGACCTAAATGATGACCGATAATTGTAGGGTTACATAAACACTACACGATTGAGGTTTAAGTTGGCCTAGTAAATTCATGGATTAAAATCTAAAAATTGGGTCAAACAAGGTGAGTTGAACACGAAGTCATCGTTGTTCTTGAGCTCAAGAACACCAACAAACACACGATTTATTGTGTTTAAAGCCCTATTATGAAGGTTTTTAATATAATTATTTTCCTAATTTCAAAATTATTTAAAAATAGAAATAAATTATAAAAATTATTAAAATGGTTTTAAAAATTATTTTAAATTATGAAAAATAATTTTGACCAATTAGAATATTTTTCTTTAATATTTTAATTATTTAAATATTTAAGGTATTTAATTTATTTAATTAGTGTATTAAATAAATTAGAGAAAAATAATTTAATATTATGAAAAATCATTTTAAATAAGAATAATGTATTTAAAAATATTTTGAGTTATAAAATGTAACTTTTAATATTTTTGGAGAATTTTCATTAATAATTTAATATTAATGATATTAGATTTATTTAATTAGTATATTAAATAAATGAGTTAAAAATCATTTTAATTATATAAAAATCATTTTAAATAAGAATAAAGTGTTATAAAATATTTAGAATTATAAAATATTATTTTTAATATTTTTGGAGAATTCTCATTAATAAATTTATATTAATGATGTTAGATTTATTTAATTATTATATTAAATAAATGAATTAAAAATGATTTTATTGATTTAAAAATAATTTAAAAATGAGAAAAATAATTTAAAAATATTTTAAGTTATAATTAATGACTTTTAATATTTGGATGATAATTTCATTAATATTTAAATATTAATATGGATGATTTAAAATGATTTTAATTATTTTAAAATTATTTAGGTGGAATATTTTTGATTTAAAAATATTTTAAGTTATTAATAATAGCCTTAATATTTTGAAAAGTATGTCATTAATATTTTTATATTATTAAATATTATTAATGATAAGGTTACTTGATAATTAAATCATTTAAAAATGATTCCGATGTTTGAAAAATTATTATAGATTATAATAATTGTTTTTAAATTATTAAAAGCTTCCAGAAAATATTATAGATGATATACGACTTATCTAATGTAATATTGAAGCTTTGAAATCGATTTAATTGACAATAACTGTGTTAATTGTCAGATAGGGTGACCAGAAAACTGAGAATGGACCGAAGTTCAACCATCCGAAATAGTTAGACTTGTTAAATGTTTATATAGGTTATAAACACTGATGTGGCAATGTGGTAATGTGTCTAGGAGAAGTTTGACTGTAGAATACAGTGATACATGTTGTGAATTATTGTGCTAATTGTGAGACCGATATTATTGGTTATCGGTCTTTCAAAAGCAGATAAGTTTATTGTGTAGGTGTAATCAGCGGATGAGGCAAGTTTCCTAACTCAACCTTGAGTTATATTCATTCAATTATTATAGTGGTTAATTATTGCTAATTATACCACGTCCAGGGATTTATTGTTGATTATTCGCAGTTAGTGCATGTTTTATAATTCAAATTGAATTACTGATTCATAAAATATACATTTGTAAAATAATTGTTGTTGGATATTCATATCCATAGAAGATAGAATTGATAATAATACTAATTCTTATTTATTGTCGAATTATGTTGAGAAATGTCTTAGCTAATCATTATGGCTAGACGAACATTTGTTAGAACTTGATAGGTTCGAGAAAATAATTCAATTATTATTGACAGATCGATGCCAATTATTTCGGCTATATCGAGAAATAACTAGAAATTGAAATCATAGTATTTTATTGTTAAATCAAATCTTGATTCTGAGACTGAGAAGAACAACCTTTTATATAAAGGGAAATATTTTATTAGTCTTATATTCGGCTTTTGTGCACGATTAAGTATTATGTATAATATAGGGTATACTAAAGCTGATCACTTTATATACTTGTAGAGGGGTATGATTTAATCTTTATGGTTATCTGATAAACCTGGGTATATCAAAGTATAACTTTGATAGTTACTCGAGAAGAGAAGTTTAAAATCCAATGGATCGCTCAACATAAATCTGGAAAATATTCCACTTTGCTATTTCATAGAATATAATTCTTGATTATTCATTTGAATATCGTAGAAAACCTTGAAAGCGTTGTACTCTTTTATTATTGAATTATTGTTGCGTAGAATATGAGAAGGCTTGATATTGATTTCTATACCTTTATCGTATGTCTTAACTTGCAGGGCAAACTTGTTTCTCACCCTTGCTAAATAAAACTTTTTAGCTAGGGACGAAGTTGCAGAAGGTGCTGCGAAGAAGAACAAAGGAAAAGACATAGCGATAAATTAGTTATGATGAACAATATTATTATTATGTTGTATTGTATTGTAAACCCTTTTTGAATATCTAAGGGGTATTTCTGTAATGTTAAGGTTAGTGGACCTGGGACTTATGTATTAACAACATATGTTAATGAGTTATGTATTCCTATTTATAATTTGAATGGGTAGTTAGATGGTATTATATTGTGGATCGTGAGCACCAAACTCGGGGGTTAGGTAACCCAAATTTGGGGGTGTCACATGTTGGTATCAAAGTTGTAGGTTATAAACCTTAAGTGGAGTGGGGAAAACCCTAGGAATATAACCATAAATGAGATATAGAATACTCATTTAGAGTACTAAGTGAGGGATTGCCGAAGCGTATCGATAGTGAGATAAGTGGACACATAGTGTGAGAATGTTGTACTTGTGAAGTACTAATAAAGTTGTTGAAACTGATTATAAGATGTCTGGAGAAGATCAAATGAGTGCGGAGATGCTAGCAGCTATTGCACAAATGCCAGAAGCCGAGGTGCCAGCGCAAAGCGAATCAGTTGAGAATGTGGGAAAAGATGAATCCATGGTCAATCTCGGGAGTGATCATAATGATTATCCCAAGATGTATCTGAGTAGTGATGAGGAGGCGGAGTTTAAAGAAGCTAAGGTGGAGTTAAAGAATAAGATCAAAGTTGGAGAACAAGATCAGCTATCTGCAGAAGTCCAGGAACTCCGAAGTAGAGTGTTTCTTCTAGAGGAGTTGTGGAAGACAGAGCAGCGAGCAAGCATGCTTGAAATGATCAAGAAGAAACGTAACGAGCTCAAGGCACAGGTGGAAAGGATGAAGACTGAAGGTGGTGGATCGTCTGAAGGAACAATCAAGCAGCAGAAAGACAAAAAAAAAGAGAAAGAGGGACAATGACAGCCCTAATTCTGAAAAGTCAAACCCAAAGAAGAAGCAAGCTTGTAGCAAGTGTGGGAAGACTCACGCGGGAGAATACATGATGTGGAAGAATGTATGTGTCAACTATAAATAGGAAGGACATATTTCTCTACATTGTCCTAAGACGAATTTGAGGAAGTGTTTCTCATGTGGAAGAACGGGTCACGAATTCAGCAAGTATCCCAACAAGAAGAAGACGGGTGAAGGGAGTGGACAGTAGATAGTTCAAGTTTGAGCGTTAGTATCTTTTGGTAAAAGATTATGATATTAAAATGTTGTAATATCGAGAACGATGTTTAAGCATATGTATATATGTATATATATATATATATATATATATATATGTTTGTATGAATGAAATCTTTAATTTCTATATAAGATTAAGATTAATTTGTGTGTTCTTAAAACTCATACTTATGGTAAGTTAATGACTCATAATTATATAAATTGTTCTGAACCCCTCAGCGAATGGACGCCAAAGGTCTGACTAGGATAAGTTCATACACTCATATAATTGTGGCAAGTTTCTGAACTCATAAGTGTGGTAAGTTTGATGAACTGAAAATAGTGATGTGAAAATGGAAAATGGCAACTTTTTGTGTAAAGTTAGAGAATTGCAACTTGTTATGTAAAGTTGAGTATGTTAATCCCAAAATTATTTTAAAAAGGGATAGTAATATGTGTTAAGTATTATATGTACTATGTGCTATTTGAATAAATATGTGATTATATGAGAACTATGTGTTGAATTCTTATTGTGTTAAGAATCTATGTAGAGAAAGAGAATTAATATAAGATTTTTATTTAAATCAGATCATGCCGCCTAGATGACAGAATCGAAACCAACGAGAAGAACAGTTAGTGAATAACGAAGGAGGTCAAGCAGACCCAATGCATAATTTCGTAGATATGATAGCCAAAGCTATGGAAAATAGGGCTCCAGCAAGAGCAAGAGCGAGAAATCAGCCAGCTGATAGATTGGCTAACTTCAATGACTTTAAAGCGGTAGGACCGCCAGAATTCAAGGGAACCACATATCCGATTGAAGCCCAAACTTGGGTGAAGGAGATGGAGAAAGCATTCGTCATTGCGTGAGTGGCGGAAGAGCAAAAGATGACTTTTGCAACTTTTCTGATGAAGGGAGAAGCCAATTACTAGTGGGAGGCTAATCAGGCCAGAGCTGGTACAGCGGTGGTGGTGTGGACAAGATTCAAGGAGTTGTTCTTTGAGAACTACTTCTCGCCGAGTATGCAATCCAGGATGGAAGTTAAATTTTTAGAATTGAAGCAGGAGAACATGTCGGTATCAAAATACGCTGCCAAATTAAACGAGTTAGCGAGATTTTCACCTCATCAGGTGGACATAGAAGCAAGAAAAGCGAGAAGATTTGAGAATGGGCTGAAGCCGGGGATATTCAACAAGGTAGCGATATTGCAAATCAATACGTTCGCGACTTTGATGGAGAAAGCGTTAATTGCTGAAGGAGGGAGCGAAGCTGCATCTCGATTCCATCAAGATAAGAAGAAGAAGACAAGTGATGGAGGAAACAGTGGTGGTAGTAACCCAAATAAAAGAAAGTGGAGTGAGAATACCTAATCAGGTAGCAAAACTAAAGAGAATAGGAAAGGGAGGGAACCATGCGCGACCTTTGGGAAGAATCATTCTGGAATTTGCCTAAAGAAGAAAGCAGTTTGTTACAACTGCGGACAAGAGGGACACATATCGCTTAATTGTCCCAATCCGAAGAAGATACAAGGTTGCTTTGCCTGTGGATCAACTGATCATATGGTTTGAAATTGTCCGAAGAGGAATGCTGAGAAAGAAAGTGTCAACAAAGGACCCAGTGGTGGAACCTTGGTAATTCGAGGACCTGCACAGCCAGGAAGACCAATGGCCCGTACATTCAACATGACGGCGCAAGATGTAGGGGCTACTCAGGAGGTGGCAGCAGGTAACAATTTTGCTTAAGAATTTAAATTACACGAGTAATATGAGTCAGATATACTGTGAACTATTTTCTATTATAGATTCAAGTCACATGTTAGAATTTGAAACACAAATTAATATTGTGTTGATAAAAATGAATTGATGATACAACTTTAAAAGATTGTAGAGAATAAGAAAGCGGTGATTCCGAGGACGGAATCCTTTTTAAGGAGGGGTGAATGTAATAACCCGGGATTTCGAATAATCCAAAATTTTTGAATAATTTTTTTTTATATTTAATATTGACTGTTAATATTGTACTGTGTATCTGTGATACGAGTCTCGAGAATTAGTCAATTTGTGTATTGACTGAGAAATTAGAGTAGAGTTGTGCTTAACAGTTTTAGAAACCCTAACCCTAATTTCTGGATAGGGATTTGATAGAAAATAAAATTAAAATAATTATTTTCATAAGTAGGTGTTTGCACTGTGTAGAAATAATTGATCGATGATTGATCGGATAAGGTTTAAAATTTATAAACCTTAATAAGAGATTAGAAACCCTAATCTCAGGATTAAAAACCCTAATGTGCAGTTAGTAACCCTAAACAAATGTCAGGAAACCCTAATTTCATATTCAGGAATCCTAAACCCTAAATTAGGAAACCCTAATCCTAATTAGCAAGCCTAAGGTATTTATTAAACTTAAATATGATTAGAGAACCCTAATTATATTTTAGTTACTTTAATTTCTATTTCACAAACCCTAATTATAATTTATAAAATTTTATTTTTCTAATTAAAACCCTAATTGTAAATTTTAGAAACTAATGTTTTAAAATCCAAGTGTTGGAACCTTATGGTTAAACCCTAAGGGTTTGGAAAATGTTAAGTATGCCATTAAATTTAAAATACAAATGACAAGATTACCCTTTTTATATTTTTAATAAGCTAACTTGTGAATCTTGCTAGAATTGTAGTTGTTCACCAACTATTGTTGACATTGTGACTCAAATCTCAGCAAAACAGCCTCCAATTGACAACACATCAGATCTAGCAACATTATATCACATTATATATAGATTAAAGAGAGAGAAAATGCATGTATTTGGCCATTTGACATATAACACTCCCACAACTCTCAATCTCTCTCTCTTCATATCCTAAATTCACAAGATTACCCAGTCCCAAATATAGACCCTTGATCACCTAGATCAGATTGTAAAGGAAAGGATCAAAGATTTGGATAGAAAGGTATAAAACCCTACTTCACTTTGATCTTGTATGCTTTGTAAAATTTTGTGTTTAGATGTTTAGATCTTCGCTAGATGATGTTTTATGATAATCTATGTTGATATAACATAGATCCATAGCATCAAAATGCTTTAAAAGTGATGATTTTCAAAACTGCCAAGAACTTGGTTTATGGTCTGACAATCTAATGTCAGGAGCCACAGATTCTTGTTCGTTTAAGATTTTTGTTGTTTGATGTGTTGGATGAATTGCCTGGTATGAGGTCTTTCATCTTAAAGTGGTTTTATAGCCATCAGATGTCTAGATTTGTTGTTATTCATGGTCAAAGAGGGTTGACCGAGCATGACCAGTCCCTTTCTGACAAGATCTTTGAAGGTCCGGATCTGACAGATATGATATTTGTTTTATGATGTGTTGTATTCAGGTTGTAGCCTATAATATAAACTCTAAGTATATGTCTTTAGATTCCATAAACATTAAATTGATTAGTTTTAATGGGTGGTCAAAGTAACCCATTTGATCACGATGACACTTTTCTGGAAATTCCAGAAAGTGTATGAACATGATCTCTGACCATGTTTGACCGGATCTTATCTGATGCGTTTGTTATAGTTGGACTGGAATTTTGTTATGTAGTTGTTCCTTGACACGAGCACTACATGTATGAACCAATAACGTACCTAATTAATGGCCAGAACACCAAATTAATCGAGCCCCCAAGTAGTACCCTGAAGCTGCCTGGGTTTCTGGGTTACCCAGAAAGCCCAGGAGATGTCTGACAACAAGTTTGCGAGATCAAATCTTCTTTATGGTTTGTTGAATGACCTAAATGATGACCGATAATTGTAGGGTTACATAAACATTACACGATTGAGGTTTAAGTTGGCCCAGTAAATGCATGGATTGAAATCTAAGGCTGGTCAAACAAGGCAGGTTGAACACGAAGCTGTCAGTGTTCTTGAGCTCAAGAACACCAACAGCGACGCTTTGTGTCGCTAAAGCCCTATAGCGACGGTTTTTAATATAATTATTTTCTGAATTTCCAGAAATTATTTAAAAATAGAAATAAACTATAAAAATTATTAAAAATAGTTTTAAAAATTATTTTAAATTATGAAAAATAATTTTTGACCAATTGGAATATTTTTCTTTAATATTTATAATTATTTAAATATTAAAGGTATTTAATTTATTTAATTAGTGTATTAAATAAATTAGAGAAAATGATTTAATATTATAAAAATCATTTTAAATAAGAATAATGTATTTAAAAATATTTTGAGTTATAAAATGTAACTTTTAATATTTTTGGAGAATTTTCATTAATAATTTAATATTAATGATATTAGATTTATTTAATTATTATATTAAATAAATGAGTTAAAATTATTTTAATTAAATAAAAATCATTTTAAATAAGAATAAAGTGTTAGAAAATATTTAGAATTATAAAATATTATTTTTATTATTTTTGGAGAATTCTCATTAATAAATTTATATTAATGATGTTAGATTTATTTAATTATTATATTAAATAAATAAATTAAAAATGATTTTATTGATTTAAAAATGAGAAAAATAATTTAAAAATATTTTAAGTTATAATTAATGACTTTTAATATTTGATGATAATTTCATTAATATTTACATATTAATGGTGATGATTTAAAAATGATTTTAATTATTTTAAAAATCATTTAAGTGAAATATTGTTGATTTAAAAATATTTTAAGTTATTAATAATAACCTTAATATTTTGAAAAGTATGTCATTAATATTTCTATATTATTAAATATTAATGATGATAAGGTTATTTGATAATTATATCATTTAAAAATATTTCGATGTTTGAAAAATTATTATAGATTATTAAAAGCTTCCGGAAAATATTATAAGTGATATATGACTTATCTAATGTAATATTAAAGCTTTGAAATCGATTTAATTGACAATAACTGTGTTAATTATCGGATAGGGTGACATGAACACCGAGAATGGACCGAAGTCCAACCAGACCGAAATAGTTAGACTTGTTAAAGCACTATACCAAAAATGGCCTCTAGCGAAGGAAATTTTGTGAAGGAATTTATTCCTTCACATGAGGAGTTGTTTAGCGAAGGAACAGTGAAGGAAAAAAGTATAGTGACAATATAGTTATTAGCGAAAGAAACATCCTTCACAATTTATAATATTTTCCTCGAAAAATTGGTGCGATAGAAAGATTTTTGGAACCTATTTATGATGAAAATTTGTGAGGAAAAAATCTATCTAGTGAAGGAATTATTACTTACTATATATCATTATTCAAAAGTTTTTTGTGAGGGATAAATTTGGTCGCTATCTTGTTCTAAATAAATTTTTTTGAATTAATTGTGGTAAATATAAATTATAATATAAATACATTAAATTTATTTATAATAATAATTAAATTTAACTTGTAATAATTGGTTCCTAGTACCCGACCATGCTCTTTGTGAAATTTAATTTCATTAGTTGAATTTGTGGTCTTGTTTAATACTCATATTTCATTAGTTAACTTCTTGGGTTTTTTCCCTCCATATAAGAGAGGAGAGATATTGGGGATAACGAGACGAGGGTTTTACAGGCGAAGAAACAGAACGATGCCTCTCCAAAATTGGTGAGTTATCTTCTTACTTTAACACTCCATAATCATGTATTCTTTTTGTTGCAAGCACAGATTGTTAATCCGTAATGGATTTGCCTTGAATTCAACAATTTCAGCTAATTTCGATCTGGGTTTTGTTCAAAAGACTTGAATATTATCAATATTGCCCACCAAATATTTCCCATCTGAAAGAAAATCAAAATCATTAGCACAAGAAAAAGATATAAAATAACACTCATTTACAGTGTCTTACCTCATAGAATCGTGTGGGTTATCCCTAGAAACTGCTATATCTGCATCTAAGTTTGTAAATTTTAAATCTTCAAAAAAGCCAGATTCAGTTATATTACTCCTTAGGGGATATGGAATATAGATAACACTTAAACAACAATGTTTTTATAAAAAATATTGTGGTATTTTTTTCACAACGTTTTTTAACAAAACGTTATAAATACATATGAAAAAACGTTATCTATTTATAAACATAATTTTTTATTTTAAATAGATAACGTTTTTCAAAAAAATACGAGCTTAAAATATTGAGTATCATGTCCAACAACGGACGAAAACACGGGCTTAAAAACCCTCCCCTTGCCTCCCAGCCTTCCAAAACTCTCCCAAATCACAATCTACACCTTGCTAATTTCACCACCACCAATACCTTAAACCCTAAATCCTCTACTCCACCCTTCACTTCTCAATACACCATCCCCTTGCTCGACCTCTTCATTATCCGAGAAATACCACACCGGTTCACCCACAAACGATGTTGTCGAGCTTCCTCTCTTTCCTCTCCCACTGGTTCACTTTCCCGACGCTATCCTCCCCCTCCAGATTTTTGAATTCCGGTATAGGATGATCATTCACACTCTCCTCCAAAAATAGACCTTCAATTCAGCGTTATTTACACCGATGCCACCACCGGCACCACCGACGTGGGTTGCGTGGACGAGGTTATCAAACACGAGAAGCTTGTGGACGATCGATTTTTCTTGATTTGCAAAGGCCAAGAGCGATTCTGGGTTTTAGGGTTTGTTGTTGTTTCTGGTTTGAGTTTGTGGTTGCTTTTGGGAAAAGGATTAGATGTTGATGTTTTTATTGGATTTTTGGTGTTCGGTTTAATTGGGTTTTCAGCTATTGGGTGGAAAAGAAATGTTAAAGATTGGATTATTGGCTTTTGTTCTTGTACTTTTTTGGTGGTTTTGGGGCAGAGGAGAGAGAATTTGAAGAATTGGGTAAAGGGCTTTAGAGTTACAGGCATTGTTAGAGGAAGAAGAATTAGAAGAAGAAGAGCAATGTAGGCTTTGGAGACTTGTAAGATTATTCTTTCATTTATTTGTACAATGCGATATTCTATTTCAAAATAAGAGAACCCAGGTTGGAAATTCCCTAACAAGAAAGAGTGATAAGTACTGTATTTTGGTACTTGATTTCTTGATTTTTGGTTAAATTTAATAAATAAGAAGTGCAAATGATGAATTCTAAACAATGTAGCATTTTTTTCTTGATTTTAGTATGTATCATTGATGCTCCTAGCTTAATAATGCAGTTACTCCTACATAATAAGATGGTATTGAATTGCTTCCCTAATTATGCATTGCATTATACACAACTTCAGAGTTTGTCACTGTAGTGCAGGTAAGATTTGAAAGTTTTCTGGCATATTATACAAGTAAATTTTGTTATTTAATCTAGTTAGGTGGTTATGAACCTGAATTACTTCTCTGTTGGTTCAAACTAATTCACTAAAATCTTTTTTTAGGGTCACCATGTAACCATAACCCCCCCCCCCCACCACCCCACACCCCAACTTTATTTCTTCTTTGTAGGTACGTAGAGGAGTGGATAGGGCAGATATCTACAGTATTGCTCTCTCTCCAAATGTTTAGTGGTGGGGTTTGTTTCAAGTGACAAAGGTCTTTGTTCATATATTTGGTCTTAGAGTCCGTGGTGTTGGAGAAGATCCATCATTTCAGTATAGTGCTGTCCAAAATCCAGTATTGTTGTACCAGAATTCTTCATCTTCATTTGATGCCCTCGTTCTCCAAGTAAGGGGGCAAATCTTGGTTCATCATTGTCTTTCATGAAAGGTAAGATAAGTAGGGTATAATTCTATATCAAACTGAATTTTTTGTTAGTCCATGCTCATTGGCTTGTGGTGCACGAGGTACCAAGCTCGGATATTATTGTTATTGTTATTTTTCTTTTCCTGAGCTTTGGATATTATTATACCTTTGCTCATTTAGTTGTCTTTTTCTCCTGGCTTTCTTATTGATTAACAGCAAAGATAGTTTATCATATCCAAGTGTTATACTATACTTCTGGTTTATGGTGGTTGTTTCAATGTTGGATTCTCAAATTCTTGTTGGTAAAACTTGTACAGGTGTCTTGCCAAAATATTTTAGCTCTGAATGGTCTTTTTCTCAATTTCACTTGTCGAGTACACCCAATTTATTGCAAAAGATTTGGATCTCGTAACACTCTTGTAATTGTTGGAATGGATGGAAGGTATGAAGCCCAAGAGAATTTGAAAATTTTTATGCTTTTATTTTAACATCTCGTCAAAAAATTTTCTTTAAATTAAAACTTTAATTCAACTTTTTTCCTCTATTAGTGGACCGTCGTTTCTTCAGTGCGATTTTGACCCCGTGAATGGAGGGAGTTGGTTCAAAGAGAATATGTTCGTTTTTGAAAACCGAAAGCAAAGCTAAGATAATGGTAGCTTGATGACCGTGACAAAAGTGTTGCTTTCCATTTAAAATGTCTGGTTTTGAGGAATCATCATAAGATAAGAAAAGAACACTTTTATCTTTCTAGGTGTCCACCAGTCACAAGTTTTTACCATGTTGTACTTTAGTTTTGTCTTCTTTTTGTGTGTCTTATACTTGATTGATTTGATCTCATAGTTTAAAACATCGATTGAATACCCACCAAGTACAGAGTTCTTCAATGGATCTATCCTAGCTCACATGAGATGATGCACGCGTGGGTCGCAACTTAGAGGTGCTCTACTATCCGTGCCATCTTTTTTAATGCGATTGCGAGTAAACCAGCTTAACTATTATCATGTAAATTTAGTACTTTTGGAATAAGATGAGTCTTTTTGTTTCCTTCACCAACTATAAATATGATCATGTCTAGATTTCAAAAAGGCATCAACTTATTACTTTACATGATTTTTTTATATTTTTTATGTGGCTTTATTTTACATGGGTTTGTGTTGTTCAGCCCTAAAGGCTGAAATGTACATTCTTTTTCAATTTGACAATCAATTTGACTTGAGTGTTTGGAGTTTCTGAATTGCTGATTTATATATCTTTTGTTAAAAGGAATGACCTGCAGGAGGGAGAGCTCATCCATATAGCTAGTTCTTCCACCCCAAAAATAGTTGGTCATTTTCACTACAATTAAGTTAAGTTAAGGGATGCGACCATATAGAGTGAGAGAGGAGGCTCCAAAGTAGGAATTAGAAAGGAGTTAGAGCAAAGAAGTAGCAACATCATTCCACTTGTAGAGTAATTAAAGTAACTCACAATCTCAAGCTTAATCGAGGTAAATAATTGTAGTTCCTTTCCTTTCTATTCAAGTTGTCAATTTTTTTTGTATAGTTTAAGCATGTTTGGTTGGGGTTGTGATATTATGGTGTTATGTTTTGGGACCAGGTAGGGTCCGGGAGCCATAAGAGGGAGTATATATTTGTATGTACAAGGGATGCACTCAAACTATTTGATAAAATGTCTATGTATGGTCTATTATGTGATATTGACATGCTAGCTATGCAGTAATGAGCTCTAGACCATGTACATAGGTTGTTTAGTAATCACATGTTTTCATATATGCCTCAATGTTAACCTTAGCATAGCTTAGGACTTTTTTGAGTTATCATGCTAATTTTATGCTTAAAACTATGAAGTTTGGGACCGTGTTAGTGATTTTGAGAGTTTGGCCATGTTAGGTAGTAATAAACTCATGTAAGGTCAATAATGCATGCTAGAAATGGTTTCAAAGTGTAGCTAAGTTATGAGTTATCAATAATGAGGTTTTATGTGTTATGATGGTATGCATTTTTGTTGAGAGATTGCTCTTTTTGTATTTTTGCTTGTTTCTCATAGGGTATTTTACTTTTGTTTGTTGTAGGTGGTCCCACTGGAATCGCAACCATCTAAGCTTGCAGGCAGCCGTGGTTCTAAAAATCATTATTTTGATTTTGACAAACTAGCAGAGGTTTGACTTCTAATTGGGGCTTGCATCAATCAGGTACTGCACTGTTGCCTTGCTTCATATGCTTCATTGAACTTCTTGTTGTATTATGAGTTCCTTGTATGATTTGGCCGTCGACTGGGTATAAAGTCTATGGATGATGCTTCTACCAATGATAGTACACCACAACCGTCTATTGGTATAGATATTACTGAACATATAACTTAATTGGTAGAGAAGAAGTTTACCAACTTTCTTTAAACATTTACCAACTATGGTTCACTTGAGGTATTTACTAATAACTATATTTTTGTCTTTGTCCTTCATTAATCTCTCTCTATCTATTAATTTAAGTTCACCAGGTTTATTTTTTCTTATTCTTCACCTTGTTGAAATTGAATTTTTGGTGTTTCTTTTGCAGGAGGAACTTTACAGGCCCAACTTTGATTTCCTTGAAGAAAATGATGATGAAGTGGATCTAACATGATGTACACTTCATTCCTTCTAGTTCGTTGTTATTTTTTTTAGTTTTCTTATGTTAGTTATTAAATATTGTAAGTAATATGATCCTTGGGAGATCAAGATACAATAACAAATTCTGTACTTATTGTGACTTGAGCATTATCTATTTATATATGGAGTATTAGTTTTAATTTTTGGCTCTTTATGCAGTTTATCAATTAGTTTGAAACAAGTATTTATGACATGATTTATATTAACTTGAAATATTAAATGTAATATTTATTATAGCATTTAATAATAATAATAAAATAATAATAATAATAATAATAATAATAATAATAATAATAATAATAATAATAATAATAATAATAATAAAATATGAAATTAGTGATTTGAAAATTAATTATAATTTGCAATGAATTTTGATTATTTATCAATTAAATTTTTTTTACAAATTTATAATTTGTGAAGGATTATTTTCCTCACTAAATCTTTTCTAGTTAATTAGTTAGTTATCAATGAAGGATTATTTCCCTCACTAATTTGAAGATACATTCTCAATTTATAATTAGTGAAGGAAACTTTTCTCTCATTAAATAAATTTGTTCTTCACAATATATTATTTGTGAGGGAATAAAGTTATTCACTAATTTCAAATAGTCCTTCTTAAAATATTATTTGTGAAGGAAATCAATCTTTTACTAAAGAACAATATTTCATTACTAAATACAATTTGTGAAGGAATAAGTTGTTCACAATATATCCTTCACAAAAAATATTTACTTACTACTTAGCGAAGGATACCCAATTGCGAGGAGGTCTAATGTGAGCACTCGTGTGAAGGAAATATTTCTTCGCAATAAATCACTTGTGAGAGATATATGGCCTCTAGTGAATGATTTTTCCTTCATTAGAGGCCATTTTTGGTGTAGTGAAGGTTTATATAGGTTATAGACACTGATGTGGCTATGTGGTAATGTGTCTAGGAGAAGTTATGTTGTAGAATACAGTGATGCGTGTTGTGAATTATTGTGCTAATTGTGAGACCGATATTATTGGTTATAGGTCTTTCAAAAGCAGATAAGTTTATTGTGTAGCTGTAATTAGCGGAAGAGGCAAGTTTCCTAACTTAACCTTGAGTTATATCCATTCAATTATTATAGTGGTTAATTATTGCTAATTATACCACGTCCAGGGATTTATTGTTGATTATTCGCAGTTAGTGCATGTTTTATAATTCAAATTGAATTATTGATTCAGAAAATATACATTTGTAGAATAACTATTGTTGGATATTCATATCCATAAAAGATAAAATTGACAGCACGGCTAATTCCTGTTTATTGTCGAATTATGTTGAGAAATGTCTTAGCTAATCATTCTGGCTAGATGAACATTTGTTAGAAATTGATAGGTTCGAGAAAAGAATTCAATTATTATTGACAGATCGATCCCAATTATTTCGGCTATATCGAGAAGTAACTAGAAATTGAAATCACAGTATTTTGTTGTTAAATCAAATCTTGATTCTGTGACGGAGAAGAACAACCTTTTATAAAAAGGGAAATATTTTATTCGTCGTATATTCGGCTTTTGCGCGTGATTAAGTATTATGCATAATATAGGGTATACTAATGATGATCACTTTATATACTTGCAGAGGGGTATGATTTAATCTTTATGGTTATCTGATACACCTGGGTATATCAAATTATAACTTTGATAGTTACTCGAGAAGAGAAGTTCAAGATCCAATGGATCGCTCAGCATAAATCTGGAAAATATTCCACTTTGCTATTTTGTAGAATATAATTCTCGATTATTCATTTGAATATCATAGAAAACCTTGAAAGCGTTGTACTCTTTCATTATTGAATTATTGTTGCCTATAATATGAGAAGGCTTGATATTGATTTCTATACCTTTATCGTATGTCTTAACTTGCGGGGCAAACTTGTTGCTCACCCTTGCTAAATAAAACTTTTCAGCTAGGGACGAAGTTGCAGAAGGTGCTGCAAAGAAGAACAAAGGAAAAGGCATAGTGATAAATTAGTTATGATGAACAATATTATTATTATGTTGTATTGTATTGTAAACCATTTTTGTATATCTAAGGGGTATTTCTGTAATGTTAAGGTTAGTGGACCTGGGACTTATGTATTAAAAAAATATGTTAATGAATTATGTATTCCTATTTATAATTTTAATGGGTAGCTAGATGGTATTATATTGTGTATCATGTGCACCAAACTCGGGGGGTCAGATAACCCGAATTTGGGGGTGTCACAATAACACTAAAATTGATTTGCAAATGTTTCGAACCGTTTTAAAGAAAAGTCTATGCTAATTGTTTAGGCTAGACAAAAATGATTTAAAATATCAAAATGTATTTTATATATCATTAATGCATAATTGAACCTAGTGCAGAGATAATAAAAATGATGAAGTTATCAATGAAAAATTACTTAGTGTTGGATGTGATCTAAAGATCGTCAGCCCACTATGGAATGATTTAATATGATAACGACACACAATGACGGAATCCTCAAACGGACTATAAATATAGTGCGGTATCATGACGTCATAAAATTATTTTTGGAATTTTAAAGATAAACTATTGCCAATAGGGTTTGGCCATACATGTTTCAATTTAAATTGGAATTATTGGTATGAGTCTAAGCTATTTGATTCAGCTAGACCAATGTTTATGAAAATTCAAAGTATTCTTTGACAATTTATCCCGAACAAAATTGTTTTGGTGCGGAATCCTATGTTAAGTCTTAGGTGAACAACCCCAAAAAATGGGGATATACTAATTGGATAAAATATTTCAATCTAAGAACGCATATAGACGTTCTGAAAACTAAGGTACAATAGACTTATCATCTAAAGTACCTGTACCGGTAGTTTACCTTCTTCGTAATTGTAAACATACCAAATATAAAATATTTTAGAGGTAGAGTACCTTTATTTCGTAATTAAAAGAGGAAGCAGGTAGAAATACTCCTAAACCTCAAAGTGCATGGTTTTTATGATTCCTTAGACATATATGAAAATTTTTAACTCTTTAGAGTGAAATCATGATAGTGTGTGATGATGGGTAAGAAATAATGTGAACTCATTACTTATGGGTAGAATATGATATGATTGGATAAAGGTTATTATGAAAACCTAGTTTTGGTGAATGAAAGGAGTAGAGTATAGTATGCTGTAATTTCGAGGACGAAATTCTTAGAAGAAGGGGTGAATATGACAACCCGAGAATTTATAAGATTAATAAAATCTTAAATGATTAAATAAAGGTTAAATAATAAAACCTAGAATGGAAATAGAGGAATGATTAAAAATTTTTAAAGAAAAAACCTATATAATTTACCATTTGAATAGAATTGAGAAAATAAGGGTTACAAAATTCAAAACCTAGAATGAAATTATATTTGGAAGTATGTTAAGAATAAGGTATTAGGTTACCTTTAACTTTAAGTTAATTAGTGAAAGAAATTATGAAAATGATTGAAAATTTTGAAAAGAAAGAAATAGATTATGAATGTGAGAAATTTATTAAGGAAATAAAATTCAAGTGAAGAAATATTATAAGGATAAAGTGAATATGTACATATATATATACATATATATATATATATATATATATAGTGATGTGCTATATATTTTAGCAAGAGAAATGATAAGGATAAATACTTTTTGACTTAGATGAAGTATGTATGTGATTAAATAAATAAATATATTAAGTATATATATTTATTTATCATATAAAGAAAAATTAAATAGAAAGTTACATGTAAAGCCCCCAAAATTCAGGTACTTGAAACCCGAACTCGGTGCTTCACGATACCATTTGTATGAGCGGAATAATACTAATAATAAAAATAATATAGATATGACAACCCCAAAATAGGTTCATTCCATCCAACCCATTCAGAGTCGCCAAATACATGGTACAAAAAACAACTACAACTTTATTACAACAATTTTCGTGCAAAATACAACAACATAAATGCTATGAGTTTTGATACAAATATATACCAATTGTGACTCATGTCCCAACCTTGGATAGCACGTCACAATGACACCTTACATAAAGGTACAGTCAAAAACTGTTTTAGAAATTATAATATTTGGGAAGTGCTCAAGGAAACCTTCGTACATGGGAGGCCATACGTCTAGGTTATTATAGATATCATATGGCCACAAAATTATCCTTGGTTAACCCAATAGACCCCAAAGAAAAACGAGAAGATTACTATCATATTCATTCCAATGGTTAGTCTTCTCTTGACATATCAGTATCTCCACTGTCTCTAACTGAGAATTATACTTCAAACAAACACCAAGATTATCTAGGCAGTGCTCGTAGATATACTCAGTAAGTGGATGTGCACAACCCTGTCTTATGATGACACGAGGTTGTATGTCTTTAGACATCTTATATGATAGTGGAAAAACACCCTTCCAACATTGGGTTCGCCTCACCCTATTTGATTCACCAAATATAACAACTAAATGATGACCTCCGTTCTATTCCCCTGTTACCCCCGCTCGACCCAGCTACACTCTTATTACCTGAAAGGAATTGTGAAGCAAAAGGGTGAGCACAACTAGCCCAGTAAAGAATATCATGACTAAAGATAATTAAATTATCAATAGCCTTCATCAGTAATAAATCAGAGATTTAGAACATATGGTAGATGATAAAACTTTTCAACCATAGTTGCAGCGGAACGAGCAATCCATTAGAAAAGTCAAATAGACTATAAAAACTATTATCTTCTCCATGTTAAAAGTCCACCAACAATGTTTTATTCCTGTAACATCAATCAACAATTCCTGTCCACAATCACATTTATAACTCATAATCGTAATTGTAGTTCTAAATTCCTTTTCTCATCTAGGACAAAGATAATTTTCATCACTTGAAACATCAAAGATCATGGTTATACCAAATCACAGTTCATGTTCATAATCATACTAATAAATTTATCTTTGCACTACGGGCCAAAGATATTCATCAACAAGTCATCTTTGCACTACATGTGCCAAAGATATTCAACAAATGTGTCATCTTTGCACTACGGGCCAAAGATATTCAACAATAATTCATCTTTGCACTACAGGCCAAAGATATTCAACAATAATTCATCTTTGCACTACAGGCCAAAGATATTCAACAATAATTCATCTTTGCACTACGGCTAAAGATATTCATATCTCAAAGAAATATATAATCATTTCAAAATCTATATAAACCATAATTATAACCATGTTGATCAATTCACCTTTGCACTTAAGCTAAAAATATTCAATTGTAAATTCAATGGTCATGATCATACTAGTCACAATTCATCTTCGCACTACTGGCCAAAGAGAACCCATAGTCATGATCATACCAATAATCTACCCATCTTTACACTCAAGTCAAAGAGAAATTCAACATCAGGGTTATAAAAATGTTATATATGATAATAAAAATAATATTATCAACAACTGCATTTATTTTCAAGAGCAACAATCATAAATCAACAATAATTTGGTCAGAAAAAGAAACCAATTTTTTTTCCGTAAATAGTACCTGTGAATAGTAACTCGTGAATAGTAACTCGTGAATAGTAACTCATGAATAGTAACTCGTGAATAGTAACTCATAAATAGTAACTCGTGAATTGTAACTCATGAATAGTAACTCATGAATATTAACTTATGAATAGTAACTCGTAAATAGTAGCTCGTGAATAGTAACTCGTGAATAGTAACCCCGACTCAAAAAGGTAGAAATTCCACAATAAGATCCATACCAATATGTCAGTATAATGATATTGAAAGAATTACATCATTATGAAGAATATAACATCCCTTAATATCCCTTACTATCCCTTACCTCAAAAGAGCAGCACTTCTGACTGGATATCGGATATGACGTTGAAGGAAACTTGCACTGATGAATAGCAACTCACCAAGTATCTAAATATTCACAAAATACACTCGATAATCTAGAGAGAAAAAGAGAGAAAACTTATGAATTCTGGTGTGATTTTTAATTCTAACTTAGCCCTCTATTTATAGGAAAATGTTAACACGCCGAAGCAGACTTGAGCTGCTACCTAATGGCTTTACCTGTTACTATTCCACCCACCAAAAATCAGTCATCTTCCCCAACAACCAAAAGTGGGGCTCACCCATTTCTAGAATTTTCCACCAAAATCATTTATAAACCTAATTTCCGAATCAGTCGCCTCTTAAAATTCATAAAAAATCATTCGTTCATTTTTAACAGTTCAAAATTTGTGAATATATACTCAACTTATATATGTATAACATATCCAAAAAATCACAACGATCCAAACCACGATTAAAAAATATAACTCACACAATAAAGTCAGTAAAACACCGATTTGATCTTTTAATACCTCCAATCCGAAAAAATACTGATAAAATACCTCAACATTAATTCCTTCATTTATAAATACATAAATAAATCCATAATTTATATCCACATCAAATAAATATTTCATTATCATATAAATCAATAATTAATTATTCACAAATAATATTACGTAATCACAATAATGACAACCAAAGTGCGGTTCAGGAAAGAGGGGTTTTCGATAAGGATTTCTCTCATCGGCGCGCAATTAGGTGACCAAACCTCTCCTCGATGTAACTTTCTAGATATTGTCAATAATGTTATCTCATAATATTATTCAAATAATATGAATTATTGATCCGATAATGGGAAATCTTGTCATGATGACAATTATTGAAACCACAATAATATAAAATATCAACGCAACAATTATTGAATCAATAAAATAAAATATTAAGCAAGAATTCATCGTAACAATTATTGAGTAGTGCCTTCTTACGTAAGGATCAATAATTGAAAAATATCATGCAATACCGTAGGTATGCTTCGTGCAACCACGCCATTACATTATATTTTAACCATCGTATTCCAACAATTGTTAATTCAGTAATAACTACGTCGTTATTTATAAAAACTCAAATTTGTCATTTTCTTCATCCGATCGTTATCCGTTATGGGGCCCTTAAATGGTCGCTGCTAGCCGTCGCATTTAATATTCCCAATGTAAAGAATATTCCACGACCAAACGAATATTCCCCGACAACAATAAGTATTTTATAGCCACTTGCATATTTTGAAAATTTTTATATATTACCCTTAACTTTAATTTGTTATCAATTTAACCATTTACTGAATAGGAAAATTGAATACTTTTATTTCATAAAATTTGGGGTCTTACAATCTCCCCTCCTTATGAAATTTCGTCCCCGAAATTTATGTACCTAGTATTTCAAAGAGTTGAGAATACCTTTCTTTAATTTCAGATTCCATCTTCCCTGTCATCATGATTTCTCCATTGCTCATCTCCTCGTATTGAGGATATCATTCCGAATCTGACTTCAAAATAAGGGTTAATTGAATAAATTAACATATCACAAAATATCCCGATATTATGACTGACCAACAAATAAGCTTTGGTAGGACACACTAGCGAAGGATTTACTCATCTCTCCCCTCCTAGTTCTATTCCCCGATCTCCGCCAGAGACCATATCCCTAAGCTCTGATACCAAATGTGACAACCCCAAAATAGGTCCATTCCATCCAACCCATTCAGAGTCGCCAAATACATGGTACAAAAAACAACTACAACTTTATTACAACAATTTTCATTCAAAATACAACAACATAAATGCTATGAGTTTTGATACAAATATATACCAACTGTGACTCATGTCCCAACCTTGGATAGCACGTCACAATGACACCTTACATAAATGTACAGTCAAAAACTGTTTTAGAAATTAAAATCTTTGGTAAGTGCTCAAGGAAACCTTCGTACATGGGAGGCCATGCGTCTAGGTTATTATAGATATCATATGGCCACAGAATTATCCTTGGTTGACCCAATAGACCCCAAAGAAAAACGAGAAGATTACTATCATATTCATTCCAATGGTGAGTCTTCTCTTGACATATCAATATCTCCACTGTCTCTAACTGAGAATTATACTTCAAACAAACACCAAGATTATATAGGCAGTGCTCGTAGATATACTCAGTAAGTGGATGTGCACAACCTTGTCTTATGATGACACGAGGTTGTATGTCTTTAGACATCTTGTATGATAGTGGCAAAACACCCTTCCAACATTGGGTTCGCCTCACCCTATTTGATTCACCAAATATAACTACTAAATGATGACCTCCGTTCTATTCCCCTGTTACCCCCGCTCGACCCAGCTACACTCTTATTACCTGAAAGGAATTGTGAAGCAAAAGGGTGAGCACAACTAGCCCAGTAAAGAATATCATGACTAAAGATTATTAAATTATCAATAACCTTCATCAGTAATAAATCAGAGATTTAGAACATATGGTAGATGATAAAACTTTTCAACCATAGGTGCAGCGGAACGAGCAATCCATTAGAAGAGTCAAATAGACCATAAAATCTATTATCTTCTCCATGTTAAAAGTCCACCAACAATGTTTTATCCTTGTAACATCAATCAACAATTCTTGTCCACAATCACATTTATAACTCATAATCGTAATTGTAGTTCTAAATTCCTTTTCTCATCCAGGACAAAGATAATTTTCATCACCTGAAACATCAAAGATCATGGTTATACCAAATCACAGTTCATGTTCATAATCATACTAATAAATTTATCTTTGCACTACGGGCTAAAGATATTCATCAACAAGTCATCTTTGCACTACATGCCAAAGGTATTCAACAACATGTCATCTTTGCACTACGGGCCAAAGATATTCAACAGGTCATCTTTACACTACGGGCCAAAGATATTCAACAATAATTCATCTTTGCACTACGGCTAAAGATATTCATATATCAAAGAAATATATAATCATTTCAAAATCTATATAAACCATAATTATAACCATGTTGATCAATTCACCTTTGCACTTAAGCTAAATATTTTCAATTGTCAATTCAATGGTCGTGATCATACTAGTCACAATTCATCTTTGCACTACTGGCCAAAGAGAACCCATAGTCATGATCATACCAATAATCTACCCATCTTTACACTCAAGTCAAAGAGAAATTCAACATCAGGGTTATAAAAATGTTATATATGATAATAAAAACAATATGATCAACAACTGCATTTATTTTCAAGAGCAACAATCATAAATCAACGATAATTTGGTCAGAAAAAGAAACCAATTTTTTTTTTCGTGAATAGTACCCGTGAATAACTCGTGAATACTAACTCGTGAATAGTAACTCATGAATAGTAACTTGTGAATAGTAACTCATGAATAGTAACTCGTGATTAGTAACTCATGAATAGTAACTCGTGAATAGTAACTCATGAATAGTAACTTGTGAATAGTAATCTCAACTCAAAAGGTAGAAATTCCACAATAAGATCCATACCAATATGTCAGTATAATGATATTGAAAGAATTACATCATTATGAAGAATATAACATCCCTTAATATCCCTTACTATCCCTTACCTCAAAAGAGCAAAGACTTTACATTGGATATCTGGATATGACGTGAAGGAAACTTGCACTGATGAATAGCAACTCACCAAGTATCTAAATACTCACAAAATACACTCGATAATCTAGAGAGAAAAAGAGAGAAAACTTATGAATTCTAGTGTGATTTTCAATTCTAACTTAGCCCTCTATTTATTGGAAAATGTTAGCACGTCGAAGCAAACTTGACTGCAACACCGATTGGCTTTACTCGCTACTATTCCACCCACCAAAAATCAGCCATCTTCCCCAACAACCAAAAGTGGGGCCCACCCATTTCTAGAATTTTCCACCAAAATCATTTATAAACCTAATTTTTGAATCAGTCGCCTCTTAAAATTCATAACAAATCATTCGTTCATTTTTAACGGTTCAAAATTTGTGAATATATACTCAACTTATATATGTATAACATATCCAAAAATCACAACGATCCAACGGCCGGATTAAAAATTATAACTCACACAATAAAGTCAGTAAAAACACCGATTTGATCTTTTAATACCTCCAATCCGGACAAAAATCGATAAAATACCTCAACATTAATTCCTTCATTTATAACCACATAAATAAATCCATAATTTATATCCACATCAAATAAATATTTCATTATCATATAAATCAATAATTAATTATTCACAAATAATATTACAGAATCACAATAACGACAACCAGCAGCGGTTCAGAAAGAGGGGCTTTCCGATAAGGATTTCTCCTCATCGGGCGCCGCAATTAGGTGACCAAACCTCTCCTTGACAAAACTTTCTAGACATTGTCAATAATGCTATCTCATAATATTATTCAAATAATATGAATTATTAATCTTATAATGGGAAATACTGTGCAATGGCAATTATTGAAACCACAATAATATAAAATATCAACGCAAAGAATTATTGAATCAATAAAATAAAAATATTGAACAAGAATTCATCGTAATAATTATTGAGTAGTGCCTTTTCACGTAAGGATCAATAATTGAAAAAAATATGTGCAATATCGTGTGCTATCGTGCAACTACGCCAGACATCGTATTTTAACCACCGTGTATTCCAACAAAGTGTTAATCGGTAATAACTACTACTGTTATTTATAAAACTCAAATTTGTCATTTTCTTCATCCCGACTAGTTATCCGTTATGGGGCCCATAAATGGTCGCTACTGTCGCATTTAATATTCCCACAACACGTAAAGAATATTCCACGACCAAATGAATATTCCCCGACAACAATAAGTATTTTATAGCCACTTGCTTATTTTGAAAATTTTCATATATTACCCTTAACTTTAACTTGTTATCAATTTAACCATTTACTGAATAGGAAAATTGAATACTTTTATTTCATAAAATTCGGGGTCTTACAATAGATACCAACTTAATTTACATATTTATCAGAGTCTAAATCCCAAGTACGTAACCTTGAATACATTCCTTACAATACATGATAGATAATATATCTCATTGTCTTAATAATATCAAACTATTACATAAGATAGCATTGCATTCATTCAGCAACCTTTCCTTTTCCCTTGTTCTTAGCAGAGCCTTCATGTTGTTCACACTTAGCTGAAAACATTTAAATTAAGCAAGGATGAACATTTGAGTGCCCAGCAAGTAATAACAATTATAAATATTAGCTAAAAGAATTAAATGTTCTCTTTGTACTATCCCTCTACAACAAATCAATAGTTGTGAAGTAATCTGAACAGATAATAATAACATAACTACTCTCTATCAAATTTTGAAACTACATATTAACTATAAATAGGGTTAAGGTGACATACTATGAAAATTGTTTTCAATTTTTCGAATAGGTTTAAACAGAACTTCATCTGCAAACCGTCATAACTTACGGGCACGGGGGGTGATCAACCCGTTATGTCCTGTATTGATCAATACTACATGCAAGAACGATAATATCGTTCACTCTGATCCGCCTTTGGCGCATAAAAGTTTTCTTATGTACGGGATGTTCATACTTAGTCGGGAATCCGAATCAAAACAATTTGGTTGGATACAACAATGTTTTATCATATTCAACGATATTTCTAAATCTGTGTATAGCTAGTCAAATAGCTTAGACGGCTTTTACTTAACGTATACATATGTGGGATCAATAATATATATATATATATATATATATATATATATATATATATATATATATATATATATATGTGATTAAATACAATGATTATTCAAGTGGGGACACTTGTATAACCATATTTAGAAATTAACGAACAAAATATATATTTGAATTATATAATATAATATCATGTTGATAAACAATGATCTGATATATTATATACAACAATATGGTTGTAATCTAGCATAATAATAATAATAATAATAATAATATAATTCTGAAACTTTCTTACTCATGTCCATAAGATAAAGAAAATGCAAAGGTAGGATACTTGTCTGGTCTGCTGCTTACAGTATGCAACTTAGTTTTATCTTTTATATAGCAATCTATCAGTAATAAGATCATTTTACTGATTAGAATCATATCGTAACACATAATATTGTTTATTGCAGTCAGCACATAACCTATTCACATTGTCACACATATTCAATAGTCATTGAATCACAACACAAACATTAATACAGTCAAAACATCTAAGTCCAGATCAATTTCTGAAACATGTCTGTGTGCCGACGGCTTTATCGGGTAATTATCGAGTCTAAGACTCTATCATTTAGCTCAATAACTGTAATTATCAGTCATATTATTTTTAAATGACTTCAAATAATTTTTAAACATTTATTATAATTTATCATGAATTTTCAAACACCAGAATCATTATTAAATGATTTAAATATTAAACAATTCTATTATCATTAACATTTAATTAATATTAAACTATTAATGAAACCATTGCCAAAATATTAAAGTTATTTATAATAACTCAAAATATTTTTAAAGTATTAATATTACCCTTAAATGATTTTTAAAACATTTAAAATCATTTTTAAATAATTACCATTAATATTAAAATATTAATGTACTATTACTCAAAATATTAAAATTCCTTAATTATAACTTAAAATATTTTTAATTCATTTATATCCTTTTTAAATGATTAATAAAACTATTTTTAAACCATTTATTTAATATAATTATTAAATTAATTTAATATCATCAATATCATTAATATTAAATTATTAATGAAATTGTCCTTTAAATATTAAAAGTTATATTTTATAACTTAAAATATCTTTAAACACTTTATTTTCATTTAAAATGATTTTTATAATAATAAAATCATTTTTAAACTAAATTATTTAATATAATTATTAAATAACTTTAATATCATTAATAATAATTAATTAATGAAATTTACTTTTAAATATTGAAAATTATATTTTATAACTTAAAATATTTTTAAATACCTTGTTATTATTTAAAATGATTTTTAATATAATAAAATTATTTTTATTTATTTATTTAATTCATTTATTAAATAAATTAATGACCATTAATATTAATTTATTGATGAAATTTATCACAAAATATTAAAAGTTATTCAAAATAACTTCAAATATTTTCTTATATCATAATATAATTTTAAATGATTTTTCAAGTACTAAAATCATTTTTAACTAATTTATTTAATATTATAATTAAATAAATTAAATACCATTAATATTTCAAAATATTAAATATTAATAAAATATACTTAAAATAATTAAAAACTAATTTTTAGTATTTAAAATAAATTTTAATAATTTAATTTGTATTTTTAATAATTAAAAACTAATTTTTCTATTTATTTAATAAAATAATTAATTTTAGAAATAAAGCGTCGCTAAAGACCCGCTTTATATGACGTAACTGCTATATAGGTGTTCTTCATGAAACCTAGAAACTCATGTGCAGTTAACGAGTAAGCAACTTTATTCATGATTAATTCTTAACACAAAGTGTTTCTGGCCAAACTATGACTTAGATCTTGTAGTACTAATACAATACTACATGATCCAACCACAAACATGGCCAACAAGCATAACATAAGTGAGATCTGGAGCCTTGAACAAAAGTCAAGTCGAAGTCGTTCTTCATTTCGGGTTACCCGAAATGAAGAAAAACCGATCGCTTCATATTTGGGCTTCCACAACTTGCTTTTCATGAAATAATTTTGTGATATAATGCTTTCAGGTTGTAGTCAGCATGCAAATGAAGAGATCTAACACCTAAAACACATATAACAACAACACATCAAGCAGATATAGCCCGGTCAAACCATGTCAGAGGATACGTTCAAACATTTTCTGAGTTACCCAGAAAACATGAACTGTGATCAACTGAGCTACTTTGACCGGTCACTGAATCCAGAATATATGTTGTATAAGCCATCTAACAACATTAATGTGTAGTATAACTACCATACTACCACTTGAATACAATAACCAACATAAATCAACAACAACTTGAAAGATCAGAGGCGACAAAGGTCTTGTCAGACCTTTCTGGGCAAGATATGGGTTACCTAGATTTTGTCCAGTCATGGTCGGTCAACGACCTTTGACCACGATTATCTTACAATATGGACTCGATATAAGCCTGATTCTTGATCCAGATCAAAGAGCACATAACAGACTACAACTACAAACTTTTAAAACACAAAACTCATTAAAGATCATAGAGATATAAGGCCTGCCATTCTGTTGTCAGAACACAAAACAAATTTTCTAGATTTTGTAAAACTTCAAATCCGAGCCTATAGATGTTATGTGTGAGATCCCGAATTTTATGAAATAAAAGTATTCAATTTTTCTATTTTGGTAAATAGTTAAATTGATAAAAGGTTAAAGTTAAGGGTGATATGTGAAAATTTTACAAATTAAACAAGTTGTTATAAAATATTCGTTGTGTCGGGGAATATTCGTTTTAACAAGGAATATTCGTATGACGGCACAATAATTGATGGACCCCACAACGGAAGTAATATCGTAGTTAAAAAATAACAGAATTATCTTTTTATAAAAATAACAACGAAAGTTTTACCGTTAAACTGTTGAACTACCCGGTAATAAAAGTACAAGATGTCTGGTCGCATAAAGAGTAGTACACGATATTGATTATTGATGCTTACGTAAGAAGTCACTCAGTTATACTCAATTATTGTTACAGTAATTCCTGCATCATATCTCTCATATTATTGATTCAATTATTGTCACAATATCATCTGTATAATATTTATTATTATTAAATCAATAATTGAGACGACAAAGTTATTCTTATTATTATTTGCAATATTGACAATGTCTAGAAGTTCTGTCAAGGAGATGTTTGGTCACCTAATTGCGCGCCAATAAGGAGAAATCCTTTTCGAAAATCCCCCTCTTTCCTGGGAACGACCTGGTTGTTAAATATTGTGAGTTATAATATTAATGATGAATAAGTTCGTGTTGATTACAGATGAAATTGATGCTTCCATTGTGTGGGAATTTTTAGTGTTAGTGAAAATCGAGATTTATTTCGATAATAATTGATGTCTGGAGGTTATATTGACCAATCGGGTAATTAATTGGATAAATGAGGAATTAATTGCTATTAATTCACATGCTTATAACTATTTATTCACATGTGTATACTATTGATTCACATGCATGTACTATTAGGGGAGTTGGTGCAAGATTGATAATACTTGCATGACTAAATTAAAAATGGAGGTATAGATGAAGTTACTATACTGTAATTAGTTTTTTCACATGATTATACTATTAAGTCACATGAATGAACTATTAATTCACATAATTTACTATTAGGGGAGGTGATGCAAGTTTGATAATACTTGCATTACTAAATTAAAAATGAAGAAAAAGAGGTAGGTATAATAATGTAATCGTTCGAGCCCCAAAACGTGCAATTATCGAAACTATGTTTTCCTATAAATTGAAGCTCATTCTTCTTTCATTCTCACTAATTCACTAAGTCTCACAAGAGCAATTATAGAGAGAGAAGCTTTAGAGAGAAAGAAGAAGCGAAGTCTGCTACTTCACTATTCTAGTATCCAGTCTTCTTCTGAGGTAAGGAGTGTTATTTATTTCATATTCTGAAGAGATATTATTTTTCGTATTCATATGAATATTATTTTCGTTCAATATTCATAAGGAATATCATCTTCGTTCAATATTCGTAGGAATATTATTTTCGTTCAACAGTCGTAAGGGGTATTATTTCTTCGTAAATGATATTATTTCTTTCAATATCATTATGCCGGAATATTGGTACGAATTTTATTATGTAATTTCTACCTTTTTGTGTCGAGGTTACTATTCACTCTAGTATTATTCACTCGGGTATTCGGGGCACTATTTGTGTCGGAGTACTATTCACGAGTTACTATTCACGGGTTACTATTCACCCAATTACTATTTACTCTAGTATTATTCACTCGGGTATTCGGGGCACTTTTCATGCCGGAGTACTATTCACGAGTTACTATTCACCCGATTACTATTCACCCAAATATTATTCACTCGGGTATTTGGGGTACTTTTCATGTCGGGTTACTATTCATGAGGTACTATTCCCAAAGTACTATTCACAGGGTATTATTCACGGGTACCATTTACCCAAAAAAATATATTTGCATTACTCATCCAAATTATTTTTGGTACATGAATATTATTCTTGAATTTTACTCCACAAAGCAGTATCATGTTAACAATTTGGATATTTTTAAACTCTGGATAAATTTAAAGTTTTTAATATTTATTCTTGATTTCATTTGATTAATGCTTATATCATTGTCATCATCCTCATGCTTATATTGTGATGAAAGTCATCTTTGGCTTACGTGCATAAATGGACTATTGATTATTAGTTTTACAGTTGTATATCTTTGGCTTACGTGCAAAGATGGACCGTTGATTATTGGCTTTACTGTTGTATATCTTTGGCTTACATGCAAAGATGAACTGTTAATTGATAGCCTTGGCCCGTAGTGCAAAGATGGACAAGTGTATGACATGATCATGACCACTAGTGATAATAACGAATATCCTTGGCCCGTAGAGCATGGATAATTCGATGATATGATTGACAGGATCATGACCATTAGTTAACAGTTGAATGTCTTTGGCCGTAGTGCACTGACAGATAATTGATTGGTATGATTATGACCATTGGTTTTATAGTTGAATATCTTTGGCCCATAGTGCAAAGGTAGACAACGGATTGGTATGATCATTGTTATTACATTTGAATGTCTTCAGCCTTTGGGATAAGGATATTGAGTAAACGGTCTATTAAGCCTTTGTGACAAAGAGAAACTGTTGATTTGCATGATTATAAATATGAATTGTGGATTTAACTATAATCGTTGGTGGTTCAGGTGAAGACAGGTGATGAGAATTCTTTTTGTCTTAGGTATAATAAAGAACTGTTGATAAGTATTGCAGGAATGAAATATTAATGATGGACTTTTAATCTAGAGGAGATAGTAGACATTACGTTCTACTTGACTTTTCTAATGGATTGCTTATTCCGCTACAGTTGTAATCTAAAACTTGTTGTCTATTATATTCTATCAGTTGTTATACTGTTGAAGGCTAACGATAATTTATTTTGCATTATCTTGGTCATAATATTTCTTACTGGGCTAGTTGAGCTCACCCTTTTCTTTCACTTTTCTCTTCAGGAAATGAGAATATAGCTGGGACTAGTCGGGGAATGGAGTGACGGTCCAGATGTTGCATTAGTAGTCCTCACTATTCAGTTACATAGTGTGATAATAAATGTAATGAAGACTCCATTTGAGTTTGAATACTATCTATGAGACAATATTCGTGTAAAAATTCTAAGCTACGCTATTGTCGTATTGTATAAAAGAAGTTTGTATTTAAATTTTGTACCATGTATCTGGCGACTCAGAATGGGTGGTGTATACCTGTTTTGGGGGCATCACAGTTGGTATCAAAGCTTAGGGATATGATCCCTGGCTGAGATGTGAGACTAGAACTAGGAGGGGAGAGACGGGTAAATCCTTCACTAATATGACCTACCTAAGTTTATTTGGTATTTAATTGGTCGGTCAGAGTATAGGGATAATATGTGGCATGTCAATTAACCCTTGTTTTAAAACTATATTCTAGAATGATATATGAAATACAGGAGATGAGCAATATGATACATAGGAAATAACTAGGAAGGTACAACCCGAAAAGAAAGCAAGGTATTCTTATCTCTTCGAACTATCAGGTACGTAAATTTCGAGGGTGAAATTTCATAAGGAAGGGAGATTGTGAGATCCCGAATTTTATGAAATAAAAGTATTCAATTTTTCTATTTTGGAAAATAGTTAAATTGATAAAAGGTTAAAGTTAAGGATGATATGTGAAAAATTTTACAAAGTAAGCAAGTTGTTATAAAATATTTGTTGTGTCGGGGAATATTCGTTTTAACAAATAATATTCGTACGACGGCACAATCATTGGTGGACCCCACAACGAAAGTATTGTCGTAGTTAAAAAAATAACAGAATTATCTTTTTATAAAAATAACAACGAAAGTTTTACCGTTAAACTGTTGAACTACACCGGTAAAAGAAAAGTACGAAGAATATGCGTGGTTGCATAGTAGTAGCTACCGGTATTGATTATTGATGCTTATGTAAGAAGTCACCGGTTATACTCAATTATTGCTACAAATAATTGCCGCATCATATCTCTCATATTATTGATTCAATTATTGTCACAAGATTATCATCGTATAATATTTATTATTATTAAATCAATAATTGAGACGACAAAGTTATTCATATTATTATTTGCAATATTGACAATGTCTAGAAGTTACATCAAGGAGAGGTTTGGTCACCTAATTGCTGCTTAATAAGGATAAATCCTTTTTGAAAGCCCCTCTTTCCTAGAAGCGACACAGTTGTTAAATATTGTGAGTTATAATATTAATGATGAATAAGTTCGTGTTGATTACAGATGAAATTGATGGTTTCATTGTGTGGGAATTTTTAGTGTTAGTGGAAATCGACATTTATTTTGATAATAATTGATGTCTGGAGGTTATATTGACCAATCGGGTAATTAATCGGATAAATAAGGAATTAATTGCTATTAATTCACATGCTTATAACTCTTTATTCACATGTGTATACTATTGATTCACATGCATGTACTATTAGGGGAGTTGGTGCAAGATTGATAATACTTGCAAGACTAAATTAAAAATAGAGGTATAGATGAAGTTACTATACTGTAATTAGTTTTTTCACATGATTATACTATTGAGTCACATGAATGAACTATTAATTCACATGATTTACTATTAGGGGAGGTGGTGCAAGTTTGATAATACTTGCAGAACGAAATTAAAAATGAAGAAAAGAGGAAGGTATTATACTGTAATATTTTGAGCCCCAAAATGTGCAATTATCGAAACTATGTTTTCCTATAAATAGAAGCTCATTGTTCTTTCATTCTCACCAATTCACTAAGTCTCACAAGAGCAATTATAGAGAGAGAAGCTCTAGAGAAAAAGAAGAAGCGAAGTCTGCTACTTCACTATTCTAGTATCCAGTCTTCTTCTGAGGTAAGAGGTATTATTTATTTCATATTCTGAAGAGATATTATTTTTCGTATTCATATGAATATTATTTTCGTTCAATATTCGTAAGGAATATCATCTTCGTTCAATATTCGTAAGAATATTATTTTCATTCAACAGTCGTAAGGGGTATTATTTCTTCGTAAGTTATATTATTTCTTTCAATATCATTATGAATTTTATTGTGGAATTTCTACCTTTTTGTGTCGAGGTTACTATTCACTCTAGTATTATTCACACGGGTATTCGGAGCACTATTTGTGTCAGAGTACTATTCACGAGTTACTATTCACGGGTTACTATTCACCCGATTACTATTCACTCTAGTATTATTCACTCTGGTATTCGGGACACTTTTCATACCGGAGTACTATTCAAGAGTTACTATTCACCCGATTAATATTCACCCAAATATTATTCACTCAGGTATTTGGGGTACTTTTCATGCCGGGTTACTATTCATGAGGTACTATTCCCGAAGTACTATTCACGAGGTACCATTTACCCGAAAAATATATTTTTGTTCTGTCCAAATTATTTTTGGTACATGAATATTATTCTTGAATTGTACTCCACAAAGCAGTATAATGTTGATAATTTGGATATTTTTAAACTCTGGATAAATTTAATGTCTTTAATATTTATTCTTGATTTCGTTTGATTAATGCTTATATCATTGTCATCATCCTCATGCTTATATTGTGATGAAAGTCATCTTTGGCTTACATGCATAAATGGACTATTGATTATTGGTTATACAGTTGTATATCTTTGGCTTACGTGCAAAGATGGACTATTAATTATTGGTTTTATAGTTGTATATCTTTGGCATACGTGCAAAGATGAACTGTTAATTTATAGCTTTGGCCCGTAGTGCAAAGATGGACAAGTATATGACATGATCATGACCACTGGTGATAATAACGAATATCCTTGGCCCGTAGAGCATGGATAATTCGATGATATGATTGGCAGGATTATGACCATTAGTTAACAGTTGAATGTCTTTGGCCGTAGTGCACTGACAGACAATTGATTGGTATGATTATGACTATTGGTTTTATAGTTGAATATCTTTGGCAAAGTGCAAAGGTAGACAACGGATTGGTATGATCATTGTTATTACATTTGAATGTCTTTAGCCTTTGGGGTAGGGATATTGAGTAAACGGTCTATTAAGCCTTTATGGCAAAGAGAAATTGTTGATTTACATGATTATAAATATGAATTATTGATTTAACTATAATCGTTGGTGGTTCAGGTGAAGACAGGTGATGAGAATTCTTTTTGTCTTGGGTATAATAAAGAACTGTTGATAAGTATTGTAGGAATGAAATATTAACGATGGACTTCTAATCTAGAGGAGATAGTAGACATTATGTTCTACTTGACTTTTCTAATGGATTGCTTATTCCGCTGTAGTTGTTGATCTAAAACTTGTTGTCTATTATATTCTATCAGTTGTTATACTGTTGAAGGCTAATGATAATTTATTCTGCATTAACTTGGTCATATTTCTTACTGGGCTAGTTGAGCTCACCCTTTTCTTTCACTGTTCTCTTCAGGAAATGAGAATATAGCTGGGACTAGTCGAGGAATGGAGTGACGGTCCAGATGTTACATTAGTAGTCCTCACTATTAAGTGAAATAGTGTGATAATAAATGTAATGAAGACTCCATTTGAGTTTGAATACTGTCTATGAGACAATATTTGTGTAAAAACTCTAAGCTACGTTGTTGTCGTATTGTATAAAAGAAGTTTGTATTTGAATTTTGTACCATGTATCTGGCGACTCAGAATGAGTGATGTATACCTGTTTTGGGGGAGTCACATTATGATATCAAAGCTTAGGGATATGATCCCTGGCTGAGATGAACCACATGAATTAGATCCTGAGTCAATACTTGTGTCAGATGACATTGATACTGAGGATGAAGAGTTATTAACTGAATCTGACACTGAATCTGAAGCAGATGATGGTTATGAATCTGCAACACGTATACAAGATGATTCTGAATCAGACACTTAAACAAATGAAATGTATGTTTAGCATTACATGTTTTTTATATCATTGTCATGTTTATGTACTTAACTATTTAAATGAAATTTTTGTTTATTGTCATTTTATATATTCATATATACATGTTTATATCACTGGCATGTTTATTGTCATTTTATATATTCATATATACATGTAATCAAATATAACTCATACATACATCTTGAAATTTGTAATATATAGATTACTTCTGAAGCATCGAAGAAAAAGCGCGGGTTAGGTAGGGGACTTAATCATGTGCCCAAGGCCCCTACTAATCCGAATGATCGGATTCTTATTCAGATTCTCCCTCCTTCGAATAGCACGTACGTCTCGCATCATTTATATATAAGCATTTTAGATTCCATTTATACAAGATATATAGAACTTAGATGTAAATTGCTTTAATATATCTACTTATCGTTGATGTAAATTGTTGTATACTATAGTGCTTTTTTAGATAATAAGATCGTCAAGTGCATATCACAGTTGTGTTTACAGGATTGGCCTACACCTGTGATTACGTGGGCGAACACACCTATCCCCCCTGGGGATCTTTGTTTGAAATTTGAATTTCGGTATGTTTTTTAATTATGATGAGATAATATATATTCTAAATAAAGGATAATTGTTTAGTAATGTTATTATTGTTGTTTTATTTGCAGAAAAGGTATAGATGGAGGACGCGCATGGTTCAGTGATTCAGACATTATTCTGGCAGAAGTGCGCCGTCCGCACCAAGGATAATTTGAACAAAGAATGACAAAAAGTCTTTCACAATGCCGAGATCAACCATCCAGGCCAGGGAGAGGATTACATGCACGAGCATAGCCCCTGGTGGGCACCCAGTCAATATGGGCTGAGATGTGCGACCAATGGAGAGCTGAGAGCTGGGTGAAAAGATGAAAGACTGCCACCACCAACAGATCCTCGGGTGTACTCAATGTCGAAAAGGCTAAAAGAACATACAAGGGCGACAATATTTCACAGTTGCAGCATATAACTGCCAGGGTACATATTTACAAGTTTTAATATGTTTACAATCATGAATTATAGAAAATATATCACATTTTTACTTAGTAATATTGTGCTATTTTTTTTGTATAGAGTCTCGATCTCAAGGTCACCTATCCATTGGTTTGGATGTATACGTGGCCACCCATGATGAGTGCACTGATGCTATATCAAATAAGCGGTAATAAGTTTTAACAACTTGATCTTGTTTATCAATGCTTACGAATTTATTTTAACTATTTAATTGTTAACATGATGACGAGGATACTTATAAGCGTTTATTGAATGGCGTTATCTGAAGGCACTCCACGTCCGCCTATTGATCAAGAGTTGTGGGAGAGAGGCGTGCATTGTAAGAAGAACTACATTAATGGTCAAGGACAACAAGCAGCGCCCATCCTTGATGACTCAGTCGCTCTTCTACCCAGTCTTCACAGTCATCGAGTTATCCAGCTGTTCATACTCCGGCTGACTGTGTGAGAGCTATATGTCAAGATCGAGATCTTCTAAGGATACTGGGCAGGCATCTGGGGGCTCTGAGTTCTGATGAGTTAGCTAAAGCAGTAGCGGCGGCAGCAGGACAGCATGGGGATGGCGGCGAGGTATAAAATCAATTTGTTGTATATATTGTCGTAATATATACTAGTATCAACATAGTTACTATATTTGTAACTTGTTTTATTATTTTGTTAATTACATGGTGATCAAGGAGGTGATGATGCTTGACGTACCTCTAGTGTTGTTTTGTAGTTATTTGATAAGCTTGTACTTGTATATTTATTCTGCAAAATAGTGATGTATGTTACTTAAACAATATTAGATTTGTTTATATTTATTCAATTTATATTGGTTTTTAAAGGTTTATATACTAGTTTGGTGTATGTGTCGGTGAACGATGGCTGTTTATATTGTTGTGTATGTGTGTTGGGATAAAGCAGGTACAAAATAGGTACAGGTTTTTGGGAATTCTGCAAAACAGCAAAAATCTATTTTTCATTGTTTGCAGATCAGCGACCGCATGACGGTCATTGATTATTAATATGACGGCTAAACATTTGAGGGTATCCACGACCGCATGTGGTCGTTGATAGCAGTCGCTGACACGTGGACCACGTAAGATTTGGCCCTGGACTATGCTGACTCAGCTTAGCGACCGTATTTGTCATTTTGGTCGCTCATATCGGTCGTTGATAGGTCGGTCGCTAGTAGTGGTCGCTGATTTGCATCCCAATGACCAGATTTTGTGCGACGACTATCAGCGACCGCACTCGGTCACTGATAAGCCTTTTTCTTGTAGTGATCTACTTATAAGAAAACACATTTAAATCAAGCTTAATTTTATATACTTGCTTATTTAACAAGTATTATTTTTCTGCACAAAATATAAAAGTTATTTAAATTTTTATAAAAGTGCATAAAATTATATATTTACTTATATAGAAGCATTATTTGATCTAATAAAAAATTATTGTCTGCTTACGAAGAAGCATATATTCTCAAGCATAAAAGTCTTTGAATTTTTATAAATATATCTGCTCTTTAACTTTTATATTTGTATTAAATTGTATCTGCTTATTTTAGAAGCAAATTTTGTTAAACTTTTTGTCAAAAGACAAAAGGTGTCAGAACCGAGAATTTCATGAATAAATATTATTTTGATAAAATAAGAGAATGAATATTTATTTGAATATAAATATTGATATGCTATGGAATGAATAATTCAACTAAGTTAAATTGAATTTATACGAATGTGGATTGTGATGAGAATTGTGAAAATGCCTTGTGTGGCATGAGAATGGAGATTTAGGGAATTGATTTAATTAAGAGATGATTAAATTAAGGAGTGAAGGATTAATTAATATTATACTATTAATTAATTGTTATTGTGAGTAAAGTAAATTACATAATTAGAGTATGTATTATCTATTTAATTGATGTGTGTAAGGTATGTAGTAATGTTTAGTAACTACATTAAAAAGAATGTGTAGTATGACACCTTGTGGTAACTATATTATATATAAGAAACTATATAATAAATTGAAAAGAATTATAAGTTACATAAATAATTGCATATGTGACAATAAGTATGTGTGGGAACATTAAAGATGTACTCTGTCAAAGAATTTCAAATTATTCCAATAAGTGAGTCTAACTGGAATAATAAAGTTTTAAGGAGATATTAGATTACTAGTGGTCAATTAAATGGAGTCCATACATGTTATAAATAATATTTAGACTGGACTAATGTACATGGATTATATGATGTGAGTACATAAATAATCTCTAACTTTCCATTGTGTAGTAGCATTAATACATTAAAATTACATTTTGGGAATATAAGAGAATAAACTAAACATTATAAACACATTGCTGGGATTTAAAAGTTTGTGTCCCATATTAAGTGTCCCAACAGTGCTCAAATAGTAGCCTACTCCTTCATTGCATAAAATCCAGCAAAACCAAAGGGCTACAAATCCATGGTGATGATGGCTATGAATTGGCACTTGGCCAACTCCCTTCTACCCATTGTTCTCTTCCATTTTCCTGTGAATCAAACCATGTTGTAAGAACAATGTCTGGATAATGACTTCTCTATATATAGCCCCCTCCTTCTCAATTTTCAGTTGCTTGAAAATTTATCTGATAAGGTAGTTGAGAGTGAGACCATTGAGCATTGAGGGAAGTATAATCAGAGTAGTGAGGGAGTTCAATTCAAGCTTCAAGAAGGTATAATTTTTATTTTGTTCTTAGTTTAAGTTTTGTCAAATTCTTGCAATTCTCATGAAATCTCTGTTAATTGATGTAGAATTGAATGTCATTGTGTTATATGGGTTTGTGTGCATGTCTAGGAGCTGTATAGTGGGTTTGAACTCAAGTTTGATGTAAGTTATGTTGGGGCTATGCAGAAGCAAAGCCATATATTTCGCCACTTCCCTAATCTTTCACCCGCGGTCGCGCGGGTAGTGTATCATAGTTACTGACGTTAGTTCCTTAAGATGTTCTGAGCATGTTATGACAGTTATAATATGCCTATAAATAACTTGCACATGTAGACTGAGATTGCTGAGTATATAGTAAGCAATGATTAGTTGTTTTAGTTAAATATTCAAAGGAAACTTAAAGCCTTAGAAATTAGTTTGACAAACATGGTGTAAAACATGCTCTGACTCTAAGCCTCAATGTGTTAAGTTCTTATCTATGGTCAATATGCTAGTTTATTATTAGATTAGTATGAGATATTCATGCATGATTAAAAGAGGAAAAGTTCAAGTAAAAGACTATATGTACACAAAAGTTTTGGACTCGAAGACATGTTATCATAATCTGATTTCATCTTTAAGCATGAGAGCATGACATGGAGTATGTGGGCATACCTTGTACGCTTGAATGAATTTTTGATGACTTATTAAGGGAGACTTAAAGTTTCAAATATAAACTTGATAAACTATATACTTTGAGTTAAGAACTTGTGAAGTATGCTTATAAGGTCTAACATGTATATATGAGAGTATGATGTATGGTAGGTAAAGTGGCTTTGCATGATTGGTAGCTTAATATGAAGTTTTCAATTGAAACCTTGATGATTAGTTGTCAATAACTACATTACAAGTATTCTAGGATCTATTATCATGATTAAGTGTGTCATGCATGTAGACATGATTGACAAAGCATGCTATCTAGTCATATGTATTGTAAAATAATTAAGCATGGAATACAATAAGTCGAAATGATGACTTCATACTTGAAATACATGATGTAACTAACATAAACATGTATAGTTATGACTTGTTGACTACGTAGCATATGTTTAACGGCTAAACAAAAGAGAATTGGTGAATTGAACCTTTAAAGTATTGTTTTAATGAGAATGGATAATGACCTATGTTAAAAAAATTGAATATAAAGTCAAACTTAGTTATTTAGACACTGACATATGTGTTTTGCATGATTATTCATATATGTGCAAGTTGTGTGTACACTGGCTTTCTGCAGAAGCAACCATGTCTTGGTTTGCACCAGGAGCAGCGCGGTCGTGCCACTTCTCAATACAAATCAAGTGCGGCCGCGCTAGCTTGCAATAAGGTCCATTTTCTGTAAATGGTTTGAAGGTGTTTGCATGCTTGTATTGTTACTCTAACATGTAATATATGACTAATACACAATCTAATGTGTTAAGAAGCATGCTAGGTTATAGAATTGAATGTTTAATGAGGTGATTATAGACTTTCAAATGATAAGTCCAAAAGGTATTTGTAAATTGTAAAGTAATGATTAGAGCCTTTGATTATTTGGCTTCATGGTAAATTATAAACTGATTTTGTGCTATAAGTACGCAAGGTGTGTGACAAAGTATGTGAAGAGTGTACAACTAAGTTAGATGTTTATGTATGCATTTAAACTTACATATCATGTATGAGCATATGTAACTAATGAATATCCTATACGCGTATTATATTATGTTGGGATACGAAAGAGTGTTATTAAGTTATATTTTGGTAAACTACGATTGAAGCAAGTACTCAAACCCTACTCTTTATTAAGCATTGCTTGAACTTGTACTATTATTGATCGTACAAGTAGAATTTTGAAAGTATAATACTTCATAATCTAGAAATGAAATTTTTTATAAACCTTGGTTTCGAATGATAATTGTTCATATATATATATATATATATATATATATATACTGTGAAAGAAAACTTTCTAAGCCATTGCTTCGGCTGGACTAATGATATTTGATCAAAAGCTATCCAAACCAAATTAACTTGGTGCAGACTCTTATAACTGAGAAGAACAACCCTCTTAGTAGGGGAATTATATATTGTCAGGGAACCGACATGCGCACTTGAGAAAGATTAAATGTAATGCATTGACATAGGTTACTTTAGGCTGATCACCTGGTGTACTCATTTTATAGAATTATCAGTACTATCACTGTTAATTCTAGGAGAAGTTCATAATCCTTAGTGACTGCTTAGTATTCATTACTTTGAAATCTTCAATTGATAAATCTTTGAATATTATTGATATTTCTGTCCATAACGACTATTGTTGATAATCATCGATACTTCTTGCTATCTTGAACTATCATTATTGATACACCCTTGAGAAATTTAAAACTATATTGAATACCCTTTGCTATATTACTTGCTAGGAAAAATTGTTGCTCATCCTTGCTTTCTATAAAACTTTCAGTGAAGGCAGAACGTGGTGAACCCTCTGGCAATGACAAGGGTAAAGAGAAGGCTTTAGAGTAGTTATTTATAGGATGCTAATAAAGTACTATTATTTGGTTATAGAAGAACTTATGAAGCTATGTTTAAGTTAAGTGGTATTGTATTATGTATCAGTTATGTTCAAACGGTGTTTAATTATGATTAAGTTATGTAAGAGATGTTTAAGTTACGAACCATTGGGGCGAGAAGGGAAGACCAACATCATTCACTTTTAGCATGACAGTTCCAAATGCAGCAGATGCCCATGAAGAGGCGACAGGTAACGAGTTCGGTTAAAAATTAAATTACGCGAGAAATACGAGTTAGATATCGCTGTGAATTTTTTTCTTTTATAGACCCAAGTCACAGGTTAGAATATGAGGCACAAAATTAATATTGTGTTGATAAGAATGAATTGATGATACAACATTAAAAGATTGTAGAGAATAAGAAAGCGGTGATTCTGAGGACGGAATCCTTTTAAGGAAGGGTGAATGTAATAACCCGGGATTTCGAATAATCTGAATTTTACAAATATTTTTTTTTAAATATTATTATTAATTATCAATATTGTGCTGTGTATCTGTGATACGAGTCTCGAGATTAGTCAATTTGTGTATTGACTGAGAAATAAGAGTAGAGTTGTGCTTAATAGATTTAGAAACCCTAACCCTAGTTACGGATAGGGATTCGATAGACAATATAATTAAAATAATTATATTGTTGAGTACGTGTTTGTACTGTATAGAATGATTGATCGGGTATGGTATAATATTAGAAACCCTAATCTCCGGATTAGAAACCCTAATCGAAAGCCAGAAAACCCTAATTTTAAATTCGGGAATCCTAAACCCTAATTAGGAAACCCTAATCCTAAATAGTAAGCCCTAAAGTGATTAGTAAACGTTAATATAATTAGGAAACCCTAATTTTACTTTAGAAATATTAATTTCTATTTAAAACCCTAATTACATTTTTGAAATTCTTAATTTTTATTCTAAAACCCTAATTAGAAAATTCTAGAATTGGAGTTTGTAAAACCTAATTATTTGAATATTAATGATATTTAATTTATTTAATTCTTGTATTAAATAAATTAGAGAAAAATGATTTTAATATTATAAAAATCATTTTAAATACTGAATAAAGTATTTAAAAATATTTTTAGTTATAAAATGTAACTTTTGATATTTTTAGAGGATTTTTATTAATAATTTAATATTAATGATATTAGATTTATTTAATTATTATATTAAATAAATGAATTAAAAATGATTTTATATTATAAAAATCATTTTAAAGAAGAATAAAGTGTTTAAAAATATTTTGAATTATAAAATATAATTTTCAATATTTTTGGAGAATTCTCATTAATAAATTAAAATTAATGATATTAGATTTATTTAAATATTATATTAAATAAATGAATTAAAAATGATTTTATTGATTTAAAAATCATTTAGAAATGAGAAAAATATTTTAAGTTATAATTATGACTTTTAATATTTTGATAATAATTTCATTAATATTTAAATATTAATGGTGATGGTTTAGAAATGATTTTAATTATTTAAAAATCATTTAAGTAGAATATTGATAATTTTAAAATATTTTCAATTATTATTAATAACTTTAATATTTTAACAAATATGTCATTAATATTTTAATATTATTAAATAATGATGATGATAAGATTATTCGATATTTAAATCATTTAAAAATGATTCCAGTGCTTGAAAAAATTATTATAAATTATAATAATTGTTTATAAATTATTAAAAGCTTTCAAAAAATATTATAAATGATATTTGACTTATTTAAAATAATATTGAAGCTTAGAGACCAAGTTTAATTGACAATAAATGTGTTAATAGTTGGATAGGGTGATAGAACACCAATAATAGACCGAAGTCCAACCAGACCGAACTAGTTAAACTTGATGAGTGTTTATATAGGTTATAAACATTATTGTGGCTATGTGGTAATGTGTCTAGGAGAAAGATTAACTGTAAGTTACAGTGATACATGTTGTGATTTATTGTTCTAATCGTGAGACCGATATTGTGATTATAGGTCTTGTGAACGCAGATAAGTATATTGTGTAGTAGTAATCAACGCGAAAGGCAAGTTTCCTTAACTCAACCTTGAGTTATATTTGTTCAATTATTATGGTGGTTAATTATTGTTGATTAGACCACGCCCAAAAATTTATTGTTGATTATTCGCAGTTAGTGCATGTTTATTAATTCAAATTGAATTAGTGAATTCTGAGAATATAATTAGAGAATAACTATTTTTGGATACTTACATCCGTAGAAGCTAGTATTGACAGTAAAGATAATTCCTATTTATTGTCGAATTGTGTTGAGATATGTCTGAGCTAATTATTCTAGCTAGACGACCATTGGTTAGAACTTGATAGGTTCGAGAAGAGAATTCAATTATTATTGATAGATTAATGTCAGTTGTTTCGGTTAGATCGAAAAAAAAAACTTGATAGGTTTGAAAAGAGAAGAGAAGAGAAGTGATTAGATATTGAAATCATTGCATTTCGTTGTTAAATCAAATTTTTATTCAAAGACTGAGAAGAACAACCTTTTATATAAAGGGATCATTTTAGGTCGCATATTCGGCCATTGCGCACTTTTAAATATTATGTATAATATAGGGTATAATGAAGCTGATCACTTTATATACTTGCAGAGGGGTATAATTTAATCTTTATGGTTATCTGATACACCTGGGTATATCAGAGTAAATCTTTTATAGCTACTCGAGAAGAGAAGTTCTAGATCCCTTGTGATCACTCAGCCTAAATTCTGGAAAATATTCCCATCTTGATATTTGGGTATATCAAAGTAAATCTTTGATAGTTACTCGAGAATAGAATTTCAAGACCTTGTAAGATCATTTATCACAAACTCTGGAAAGTATTTCTAAATTGTTATTCATTAGAATATCGTAGAAACTTTGAAAGCGTTGTACTCTTTCATTATCAGATTATTGTGTTACCTAGAATGCGAGAAGACTTGTTATTGATTAACGAATTGTTCAGCTATTTCAAAGTTCCCCGAACTTTGGTGTCATTCTATCAAAATAGATAGTTTATTATTTTGATACTTATACATTCATTGTATATCTTAACTTGCGAGGCAAATTTGTTGCTCACCCTTGCTAAATAAAACTTTTCAGCTAGGGACGAAGTGGTAGGAGGTGCTGTGAAGAACAAAGGCATAGTAATAGCATAGTTTTATGAACATTATTATTATGTTGTATTTGTGAACCCTTTTTGTATAACTAAAGGGTATGTTTGTAATGTTAAGGTTAGAGAACCTAGGGTAATGTATTAACTATATCAGTTACTGAGGTGTATGTTTTTATTTATAATCAAATGGGTAGTTAAATGTTATTTATATTGTGGATCATGAGCACCAAACTCGGGGGTCAGGTAACCCGAATTTGGGGGTGTCACAGAGGTGACTCTACGACTTGAGCATGTGACTCTACGATTGGGCTTGGATCAGTAATCGTAGAGTGAGAGATGATATGAGATTGTATCAAAATAAAGTTGGGCATATTTGGTTCATCAATTACGGAATGATGGGATTCTGTAACTGGGAATTGATTGAGGGGATGAAGAATCACTTCCAACCATCTTGGTAATCCATAGAATTGGTTGAAAAATGATGGTGGACAGTGATTAACCCTGAAAGAGAAGGGAATAGTTTTTACCTCATGCTCATTTTCTGAAGAAGGGCCATTGGTGATCAGCTTTCAGGCAAAGTTGAGGTTGCCAGGGAATCCATGAGCTAGCACTGAGTTTGCTGGATAGGCTTTGAAGGTCCAGAACATGTGATCCCATAAGTTAAGGATTTGGGCTCTGTGAAAAGGCATCATAGGTATATAGGAGAACAATTGATTATAGTTGGCTCTCCTATAACAATCACAACCCACATCTATAATCTCAACTTCATCATCCTCTTCTTCTTCTCTGTCTTCTTGTGAAGATTCCACTAAATCAATTAAATCCACTTGACTTCTTTGCTCTTCTGCTCTCTCATCCTTCATAGCTTCACTTCTTCCCATTTCTGCAATTTTTAAAGCTAGAATCTCTTGAGGGACTGAGGGAGATTCATGATGATCTCTTGGCAGTTCCTCCTCAGGTGCAACTTCTTCTGACATAGGGACTTCACGAGGCTCCCCTTTAACTTGATCATTCATTTTCATTTCATACAGCTCCCCCTCAGCTAGAGCATTCTCTAGAGTAAGAACTTCAGGCAGCTCCCCATCAACTTGAGTTGTGTTCTTCTGACTTGCTTCGGATAGCCCATTCTCAGCTTCTGTTAATCCTTTCTCAGCAGCTATCTTTCTTTCTTCTTCTTTTAGCACTCCTTCATTGACAAGGATGTACTTCTTGAACTGTTTTCTTCTTGGCTTCCTAGGCTGAGCCACAACCTCAACACTTTCTTCAGCTTCAGCTCTGAATGGATGATCAGCCTGAGAAGCTGTTGCAGCATCTTCTTCGAGAGTGGTGTCTAGTTTGGTCTCTACGATCGGTAGAGACTCTACGATCGAAGAGACAGAGGGCTTCTTTGACTTGTGACTGCGTTTTCTCTTCTTAAGCAGCTGAGAGATGGTAGCTCGATCTTCATCTTCCTCAGACTGATGTTCTTTCTTTTTCAAGTTCCTCGGAGTTTCAGTGCCAGAACACTCTTGATGTACATCAGTAGTTGAACCTTGAGGCTCATCTGCCATTTGAACCTTCATTTTTCTCTTTCCCTTGCTTTTTCTAACCAAAGCAATGGGTTCTTCCTTGTTAATTTCTTCTTCTTCTTCTTCAGTCTCCTTTACAACTAACATGTTTCCTGGAATCTCGGACTCCTTTGCATCCCCAGTTCTTCCACTGGACTCAGAAATTATCCTGACATTTTCAGCTGGATTTCTTTTCCAGTTCTGAAACAGCTGCTAGGTCATTCTTCTATTTAGATTGATGGATTCTCCTTCATCATCCCCAATCTTATCTCCCAATGCTGACTGTAGGATTATGCTTATAAATCTCCCGTAGAGCATCTTTTCAGAGCTCTTTGACTTCTTTGAACTAAGTATCCATTTCCCAATCCAGTCGATGAGCAGGGCTCCATAGTTGAGTTGAATCCCATAATTGATTGCTGTCATGAGCTTAAGCTGCACATCGTTCAAAGAGTCATGCCCAGAGCTCTTGCAGCATATGCATTTCCCAACAATGTCAGCCAAAAATTCATACCTTTGGGGGAACTCTTTCTTTTTATATCCTCTGACAGTCGAAAACTTCTTGTGATGCATCTTCTTTAAACCTTCATGAAAATTGATGCCCTGTATGAATGGAAATCCTTTCGATTTGAAACCTAGGGCTAGGTTTATATCCTCAGCTTTGAGTTTAATTTCCATGTCCTTGACCCTTGTGGTTATGACATCGTTCTCAAACGTTCCATTTTTGTAGAAATCTTTTATCAGCTTAGGGTAGATCCATGTGTTTGTACCCAGAGCCTCTTCAAGACCAGCTTTCTTTATCAGAGATAAAGTTTTGTGAAATTTGGGATCAGCTATCGTGAACTCATCGAAACAAAGTCGATAACCAGAGATGACATTTGAAGCCTCCATTGATTCCTTTGTTCTGAGATTGAATGAGCTTTTCAGATAGCTAGGGTTTCTGCTTGTAGAGGGGGGGGAGAAGAATGAGCTTTTTAAACTTCTGATTTCAAAAAGGTATTTTCAAATTGTACTTGTAACTTCCTCCTCTCCATTTTTTTAGTGGGGCATGTGTCATGTTCTGCTTGGCTCCATGATTTTAACTGAAGTGGATTGTACTGAATTTCCCTTAGCTCCTCCTGAGCTAGTGTATTCCTTGGGAGGACTATGATCATTGAGGTAGCACTATGTTCATTAAGGTAGTCTTCATGATCGTTGAGTCTGCACTGTGATCATTGAGTCCACTGCTGAGTCTGCTCTGGTCCTTGTGATGAACTTTTAACTTAGCATTTCTCTCGAGTTAAGGTAGCTCCGGAAGGGCCAACCTCTTAGAGTGAATTAAGGGTTAGGTTTGTTCTTGAGACGCTTGACAGAGAGATTGCTTTGATTTGTTGAAACTTTGTTATCACATGATGCTTCTTTGTTAAGTTGATGGAGCTCTGCGATCGTGGTCTTTCATATCACTGCAACTCTACGATCGTGGACTTCCTTTGGTCATGTCTACGATTTTGAACATAACCTTTATATCTGCATGGTTAGCACAAACTAGAGCATAGATTTTATGGTTATAAATTTAGCATGCCTAGCTCACTTATTAATTTATTAAATCTGGATTCATCTAGAGGCTTTGTAAAGACATTAGCAAGTTGATTTTCAGTAGGGATATATTGTAACGATATGGTTCCATTTTGCACATGATCCCTAATGAAATGATACCTTGTTTCTATATGCTTAGTCCTAGAATGCATGACAGGATTGTGTGTTATTGCTATGGCACTTGTGTTATCACAATGAACATGTATAGATTTGAAATCAAACCCATAGTCTACTAACTGATTTTTCATCCATAAGAATTGAGCACAACAGTTGTAAACAATAATGTATTCAGCTTTTGTTGTTGATGTAGATACTGAGTTTTGCTTCTTGCTAAACCAGGACACAAGTCTGTTTCCCAGTAGCTGACAGGTGCCACCAGTACTTTTTCTAACTATTTTGCAGCCTTCAAAATCAGCATCTGTATGTCCTGTTAGTTCAAACGAGGACTCCTTGGGATACCAAAGCCCCAAGTGAGGTGTGCCTTTGAGGTACCTGAAAATCTCTTTTACAGGAGTTAAATTTGATTCCTTATGATTAGCTTGAAATCTAGCACATATGCATGTTGTAAACATTATGTCTGGTCTACTGGTAGTTAGATATAGAAGAGAGTCTATCATACCTCTTTATTGAGTTATATCAATACTTTTACCTTTTTCATCTATGTCAAGCTTGGTTGCTGGAGCAATTGGGGTTTTCATGGGAGAGGCTGATTCCATGCCATACTTTTTAAGTAAGTCTTTAATGTACTTGGCTTGGTTTACGAAGATTCCTTCATCAGTCTACTTTACTTGCAATCCAAGAAAGAAGTTCAATACACCCATCATGCTCATTTCGAACTTGCTCTGCATAAGCTTGGCAAATGTCTTACACAATTTTTCATTAATAGAGCCAAAGATAATGTTATCAACATATATTTGAAGTAATAAGATTTTGTCTTTATGCTCTCTAAGAAATAATGTGGTATCTACTCTACCCTTAGTGAACCCATTTTCAATAAGAAAATTAATGTTTCATACCATGCTCTAGGTGCTTTTTTAAGACCATATAAGGCTTTGTCTAATCTATAGACATAATTAGAGAGAGAGATGGATTGATAAAACCTGGAGGTTGCTCTACATATACTTCTTCTTGAAGTTCACCATTCAGGAATGCACTTTTGACATCCATCTGAAAGACTTTGAATTTCATATGAGCAGCAAAGGAAAGGAATATTCTGATGGCTTCTAATCTGGCAACAGGTGCAAAGGTCTCATCGTAGTCAATGCCTTCTTCCTGAGAGTAACCCTTGGCCACTAGTCTTTCCTTATTCATGGTTATTACTCCATCTTCATCCATCTTGTTTCTGAAGACCCACTTGGTCCCAATGACAGGATGATTCTTTGGTCTTGGAACTAATCTCCATACTTTGCTTCTTTTAAACTGATTTAGCTCTTCTTGCATGGCTTCTATCCAGCTGGAGTCTTCCATAGTATCTTCTATCTTCTTGGGTTCCATTTGTGACAGAAAGCTCAGATAGAAACACTCATTTTGGGTGGCAGCTCTTATTTTGACTCTTGCATTTGGGTCTCCAATGATTAAGTCTTAAGTGTGATCTCTTGCCCATCTATTTCATGTTGGAACATCTATCCTGATGCCTTCTTGTCTGAGACCGCCAAGATAAATTTCTACTTCTTGATGTGGAGGTTCGTTGTCTTGCGTAGACCTCTCTACAATCTCATTTTCTTGCTCAACGATTTTATTGTCTGGAACTACAATTGTGGTGTTGAGCTCAACGACCTCATTCATAGTGTCTGAACTATCGTTCGTAATGTCTTGAAACATTATTTTGTCCAAGTTTGTTTTATCAAAGATGATGTGAATCGTGACTTCTACACTCAGTGTTTTCTTGTTGAACACTCTATAGGCCTTACTGTCTGTGGCATATCCAAGAAAGATTCATTCGTCTGACTTGGGTTAGAACTTTGTCAGATACTACTTCCCATTGTTGAGAATATAGCATGCACAGCCGAACACATGGAAGTAGCTGACATTTGGTTTTCTTTCTTTCCACAGTTCGTAGGGAGTTTTCTTTATCTTAGAGTGTATCATCGATCTGTTCTGAGTGTAACATGCAATGTTGACAGCTTCTGCCCAAAAGTATTCAGGCAGATGGGCTGCTGCTAGTAGAGTTCTTATAGCCTCTATCAACATTCTGTTCTTTCTCTTAGCTACTCTATTTTGTTGAGGAGTCCGTGGAGCTGAGAAGTTGTGACTAATGCCATTATCTGTGCAGAACTGGTCCATCTCAGAGAAGTCAAATTTTCTGCCATGATCACTCCGTATAGCCTTGATTTTCTCCCTTTTCTCATTCATCACTAATCTGAACATCTTGATTAGTTGGGAGTTTGTTTCATCTTTTGAGTTTAGAAAGAACACCCATATGAATCTGGTGTAATCATCCACTATGACTAGTGAGTATTTCTTCCCTTCAAGGCTTGTTATTGGAATTGGCCCAAATAGATCAATGTGAAGCAGCTGCAGAGACTTGTCAATTGAGTTAGCAGTTTTGCTCTTAAATGAGCTTCTAGTCTGCTTTCCAAGCTGACAGGCATTTCACAGTCTTTCTTTGACGAAGCTAAAATTGGGTAAGCATGCAACTAGATCTTTTGAGGCTAGTTTAGACATACTTTTGAAGTTGAGATGAGACAGTCTTCTATGTCATAGCCAGCTTATTTCTTCAGATGCTTTAGCCAGAAAGCATATCGTCTCATCCGAGCTTAGTTGACCAAGATTTACAGTTTAGACATTTCCTTCTCTTGTTCCGATCAGCTTTATAGTGGATGTCTTCAGATCTCTGACTTGACATTGATTGTTGAGGAATGTGACTTGATGACCTTTATCGCAGAGTTGGCTTTTGCTCAGAAGATTGTGTTGTAGTCCTTCCACACAGGCTACTTTACTGAAGGACACTGCACCATTCCCAGCTAAGCCATATCCTCTTGTCTTGCCAGACCCATTGTCTCCAAAGATGACTGAAGGACCCTCCTTCTCTATGTAGTTAGACAGAAGGGCTTTGTTGCCAGTCATGTGCCTTGAGCATCCACTGTCCAGATACTAGGTTGTGATCATGGAGCTCTGTTCCTGTGGTAATATTAAACTTTCATTTTGGTACCTATACTTGCATGGGTCCTACTTTGTTAGTACCCTTGGGAACCCAAATTTGTTTGATTTTGGGTTTTACATGCATAGAATTATGATAGCACATTGCAGCCTTATAACCAACCTTATTGTATACAAAACATCTAATATGATGCATGCTTGTGTGTGTATGTGGATTCTTCCTCCATTTGGAAAAATGTGGGTTCTCAGCCATCCTTCTTTTAAACTGGTTCTCCTTCTTCCATGTATCCTTGTGTTTTATGATTTGTGAGGAGTGTACCTTTCCTCTACTGTTCCTTTCAAGTAGGCCTGTGGAGTTAATTTTACTCGACTTTACGATCCTTCAAGGTTGGAAAGCAGTAGCTAGGTTACTCTTCTCTTTTCTGAAACCCAGGCCAGCATGAGATCCTTTATTCCTTGGAATATGGATTGAATCAGAAGAGCAGGGTTGGACTGGTTCTTAATTCTGTGAGGATTTCACAAATATAATGCTTCTACTAAAACTTGGAGCATTATTAGGGCTAGTTTCCTTTATCTTTTCCACATATGGCTCTGAGGTGGATTCCCCAAAGCCTAAATATGTTCTGTCAGATGCACTTCTCTGACTGGAGATCAGGGAGTCCATGGATGAAGAGGATTTATTCCATATAGAGATTGTCCTTTCTAGTTCCTCAATTTTAGAGATTAGACTTGACTCTCTTTGTGTATTGAGCTCATTGGATTGTTTTAAGAGCTTACTCTCAGCTTCAAACTTGGAGAGAGAGTCAGTACTTAGAAGGGCTGTTTCCAGTTCTTCCTAAAATTTCTCTTTCTCCTTTTGAAGAAGTGCATAATCTTTGGACAGAACTTTGAACCATTTCATGTACTGATGCAGATCAGATGTTATGCCATGTAGTGCAGTTCTTAAATCATCAATGTCTACATCAGGAGAGTTAAAGTCAAATACCTCATCTATACTTACTTCATGAATGTTAGAGTTCTTTTTATCCTTTGCATGTTTGGCCATCGGGCAAAGATTTTCCAGTTGTGGATCTTCATCATCTCCAGATTCGGGAGTTGAGTCATTGTCTAAGTCACTCCACGATCCTCCAGCTACAAGACCTTTGTCTTTCTTCTGAGGCCTTTTGTTACCTTTGAATTCCTTCTTTGAATTTGATTTCTTCTTCAATTCTTCTCTAAGAGGTTTGTTGCAGTTTGCAATGAAATGGCCAGGCTTCTTGCAATTGTAGCATATGTCATTTATCTGCTCCTGGCTGCTGTAGTTGTTGACTTTCTTTGGTTTGTTGATTCTTCCTTGACGCATGAACCTTCTGAGTCTTTTTACCAGCATTGCAAAGTCCTCATAATCATCTTCATCATAGTCAGAGTCATTTTCAGTATTGGCTTTGGAGATGTTGTTAGTTGCTTTGTGAGTAACCCCGTTATCCTTTTTTCTTCCTTTAGATAGAGTTTCTGCTCGTTGAGTCAGCTCTAGTTCATATGTAAGAAGGTTTCCATATAATTGTTGAACAGTCATTTTATGGAGATTCTTTGATTCTCTGATGGCAGTGGTTTTGGCATCCCACTTGCTAGGTAAAGCTCTCATGAACTTTGTTATTAGATCTTTATTTGGATAGATCTTTCCATAGGCTCGGAGAGAGTTGAGCAATACATTGAATCTTTCGTATGTGGAAGTGACATTTTCTCCTTGAGCGTGTGCAAGCATCTCATATTGCTGAGTCAGAAGAGATTGCTTATTTTCTATGACTTCCTCTGTTCCTTCATTCATGATGAGAAATGCTTGCCATACCTCCTTTGTTGTTTTGCTATTGACCACATTCTCGAACAGATCATCTTCTAAAGATTGGAACAAAATATTCTTGGCCTTTTTGTCGAGTTGAACAACTTTCTTTTCGTTGTCTGTCCATTCTTCTTTGACCTTGATCTGAATTCTGTTTGGGTCGTCTGTAGTTTGTGCAAGCTTTGTAGGAACGTAGGGCTCATTCTGAACAGTTTGAAATAGAACAACATCTATTGAATCCATGTATGCTTGCATACGAACTTTCCAATTGGCGAATTTGTCTTTGTTGCACATAGGTGGCTTGCTGCCTCTATGACGCCCGCAAAATAGGTATACATCACTCATCTTGAGTCGCCAAATACATGGTACCTAAATCAAATACAAACTTAATTATACAACTATCGGGTAATATACGACAAAACATAGCTGAGAGTTTAAATAAGAATATTGCCTTCTAGAAAATATCCATACTCAATGGAGTCCTCATTACATTTATTGTCACACTATTTAACAGAATTGAGGACTACTAAAACAACCATCTGGACCGTCAATCCGTTTCTGAGCCGGGTCCGGCTATATTCTCAATTCACGAGGAGAAACGGTGAAAGAAAAGGTGAGCTCAACTAGCCCGAAGAAAATATTATGACTAAGATAATGCGAGAATAAATGATCCTTAGCCTTGATAGTATAACAACCGATAGAATATAATAGACAACAAGTTTTAGATCAACAAGCTGCAATGGAATAAGCAATCCATTAGAAGAGTCAAGTAGAGCATAAAATCTACTATCTTCTATGATTTAAAAAGTTTTTATCAACTTTATCATTGAGACTCGACAATAAATAAACCACATCATCGAATCATCCCTGCACCATGGCCAAGGATATTCATGTAATCATCAATGGTCATGATTATACCGAATAATCCCTTATCATAATCATACCAACAACTGTCCATCAATGAATTACAGGCCAATGAGGACTTTTACCACATCATTCGTTACATTACGGTCATGATTATACCGAATAATCCATGGTCATAATCATACCAAGTCCATCTATGCACGTAAGCCAAAGATGACTTTCATCACAATATAAGCATGAGGATGATGACAATGATATAATAATTCAATAAAATAAGTTAAAGGATAAATTTTAAAAATTTATAATTTAATTTATCCAGAATTCAATAACGTTCAAATTGTCAACATGATACTGCTTTGTAGAGTAAAATTCAAGAATAATATTCATGTACCAAAAATAATTTGGACAGAAAAAAAATGTATTTTTCGGGTAAATAGTACCCCGTGAATAGTACCATGTGAATAGTACTTCGGGAATAGTACTTTGTGAATAGTACTCCCGACATGAAAAGCATCACAAATACCCGAGTGAATAATATTTGGGTGAATAGTAATTGGGTTAATAGTAACTCGTGAATAATAACTTGTGAATAGTACTCCGACATGAAAAGTGCCCCGAATACCCGAGTGAATAATATTTGAGTGAATAGTAATCGGGTGAATAGTAACTCATGAATAGTATTCCGTCATGAAAAGATCAATAATTATCAACAAAGCTCAGAATAATATTTCCATGAAAAGATACTGGATGAAGCGCAAATATCAAGATATTCTATTAATTTCATGGAGTATAGAAGCCAAAACTTCAACAAAATGAGTATAGAATTCAAAATCTGAAACGAAATAATATTACTTACATACTACAAAGTATGGAAGAAAATATTATTTCAAGCGAATATTAAACAAAAATAACATCCCTTGAACGGAAATAATATTCCAACAAATATTTAACGAAGATAATATTCCTATGAATATTGAACGAAGATAATATCCTTTATGAATATTGAACGAAATAATATTCATACGAATACGAAAAATAATATCTCTTCAGAATATGAAATAAATAATACCCATTACCTTAAAAAGAAGAGTATTCCAACTGGTATAGCGGATATATTCTTGAAGAAAACTTTCATTGTTTTCTACACTCAAAGCTTTCTAAAACTCGAAAGAAATACGCTTAAGATTATAGAAGAAGAATTCTTTGATTCTGGTGTGATTTTCAATTCTAACTAAGCATCCTATTTATAGGAGAATGGAAATGATACTATTTGAATTTAGAAATCACGGACTACATAGTAAAGATTCAAACGAATTCACGGGCGAATTCGTTCGGCTAAAACATTTGAAAATTTTGATTTACTATGCGGCATTATGCAATAAAATATTCTAATAAAACAAAAACTTTAAATAAAATATAATATATTCTATTTATAATCAAATAAAACAAAACTTATAATATATATATATATAACCTTTGCCTTACGGCAAAGGTATACTCCCACCATTTACCAACACTCACACATACCTTAAATTTCATATACACACATGTGAAATATATAGTCATTGCGTAATTCTCGACAACGGCGGTCCGAAATAGGTCTTACATACCTCAGTCGGATGCCCGGATTGCAATTCTAAAAGTTTGAGTGGACATTATAGTGCATGCGTGCATGTACTTTGAGACGGCGTGCCATGAACTGGGCCACCACTGAGGTGATCAAAGTACATCTATGACTAGCCATATAAGAGAAAAAGGCGAGGAAGCCCTGTTAAATTTGCTCTGTACTCACCCTACACTGAGTGCTTTCTCATTTTAAACACTTGTGAGCTCACATATAGCTTCTATTTGTACCGGATGGAACCGAGTGTTCATCCGTTTAAAGATATATAAGTCTTCTTTGGCAGCCCATTGTAAGCCTTCTCACACACTTTAAAGTCTTTCTCTTCATCTTTGCAAAAACTATTCTTCACGTTGAGAGTCGTGTTGCGTGTGTATGCCGGACTTGATTCGTCGTTTCATTCGATTTATATATATATATATATATATATATATATATATATATATATATATATTTTTTGTATATATGGACTAACATTATCGAGTTATGCCTCGATTGAGCCTAAACTTATGTCTGGAGCATTTATTTGCTTTCGTGTATATATATATATATATATATATATATATATATATATATATATATATATGTGTGTGAACTTTGTTTCCCTCATACTTGGGATGATACTTATTATGATTGGTAAAGTGACTAAGCTGGGCTTTGAGGGGACCAGGAAGAAGCTCAAAGTGCGAGCCAATATACTTATATATATCAACTGTTGTCGGACTTTGTTCGATGAACCTGGATTTTACTTCTGGTGCGTTTACCGCTTTTTATATATATATATATATATATATATATATATATATGGAGAGGCTCTAAAGTGAACCTTAAAAAGCGAACCAAAGACGAACCGTCGTCTTTGGTGTCTATGGCGACTGTTCGACCCGTCGCCAAAGACTACATGGCTATGGTGACGGATCGAGGAATCGCCATAAACACCAAAGACGACAGTTGCCTGTCTTGGTTCACTCTTTAAGGTTCGCTTTAGAGTAGGATGACATATATATATATATATATATATATATATATATATATATATATATATATATATATATATATATATATATATATATATATATATATATAATCCCTTTGAGTTTACTTCGTGGCGGTTGATCATCTTTACAGCTTTCTTTACTTTTCGTCCCACCTGGAGTTTACTCAGTGGCGGTTGATTGCTTTTATAGCTTTATTTACATTTCCGATCTCCCATGGAGGTGCTTCGTGGTGGTGATCATATATATATATATATATATATATATATATATATATATATATATATTTATAGCTTTTATATATATACCGCTATCGCTTTCATATCAATTATGCGGCACCATGTGAGCCTAGGAATCATGTGATCACAGATTGATCTCTTGGATCTAGATTGGTTCCGTGATGGACATTTTAGGTTATGGCGACTTTTGTAAATTTATTCACGGTGTTTGGATTTCCTCAGATGGTTTTCATGCCCACGAGGAATTCGACATTGCTTTGTACATTATTTTCTTGAAGATGCTTCGCATCTCAAAAATTAAAAGCAATCCAGCCGAACACTTAATAAAAATGGAAGTGTAAAAGGTCTCAATTACTATTGAGCACAATGGTTTGAAAAACCTCTTTTATACAACATCACTGCCATATCTTGTTTAAAACTGAATTTTTATACAAATTCAAACCCTATGTATATAGGTGCGAACGAGGCCTCGCACTACTTCCAAATAACAGCACATTGACCCACAAACACACACACACACACACACATATTCATATAACAGTTTCTTGAAAAATGGCGGACACCATGGTAACACGGATGTCGGGGGGTGCCTAACACCTTCCCTCCGCATAATCAAGTCCCCGGACCCTAATGAATCTCGATTTCACCGACTCGTTTAGCAGTGTCACATCACTGGGTAAATGTGCAACCTTTTCTCGGTTGTGTTGGTACAACCATATAAAAAACTAAATGGCGACTCTTAACAGTCCATCGTCGACATGATACATGTCGGACCTTTTTCACTTATTTTTTCAAACAAATCTCACCTAACATGAGAACACCGAAGAACAAGTAACGAAAAGGGACAAATAAAAATATCGATGTCGACACTTATTATCTACAGATAGATGGGCAACGTGAAAGAACCATTCAAACACTAGAAGATATGCTAAGATCTTACGTCATGGATTTTAAAGGTAGTTGGGATGATCATCTACCGCTAGTAGAGTTTGCTTATAACAACAGTTATCACGCAAGTATAGGCATGCCGCCTTACAAAGCCTTATACGGGAGGAAGTGCAGAACTCCACTATGTTGGGATGATGTAGGAGAACATCAAATGCTAGGACCTGAAATGGTACAGCAAATAACATATATAGTTAAGTTGATACGAATACGACTGGTAACAGCTCAAGACAGACAGAAAAAATATGCAGATCCGCATCGAAAGAAAAGAGAGTTTGAAGTCGGGTTATATGCGTTTCTGAAGGTATCTCCTTGGAAAGGAAATATACGCTTCGAAAAGAATGGGAAATTAAGTCCAAGGTTTATAGGATTTTTTGAGATACTAAAAAGGGTAGGAGAGGTAGCTTATGTGATAGCATTACCACCAGAGTTAGAACGCATACACAATGTGTTCTATGTATCTGTATTACGTCATTATAAGCCAGATTATAAGCACATAATAGAATATGAGCATATTCATGTTGAGAAGGATTTAACGTACGAAGAAATGCCTATTCAAATTATTGATAGAAAAGAACAAGTCCTAAGGAATACAGTAATACCGGTGAAGGTAGTATGGAGAAACCACAATGCCGATGAAGCAACGTGGGAACTCGAAGAAAAAATGAAGAAGAATTACCCTTAGTTGTTTGACTAACTTATATCGAGATTCTGGGGACAGAATCCGTATAAGGGGGGAAGAATGTAACAACCGAGAAAATCAGATTATAATGTAAATTAATTTTATTTGATTATATTGAATAAAATTATATTATATGTTTTTATAACGAGTAAGCGAGATGAAAGTCGTTCTATAACTTAGAATGGAAGTATGATCTTAGTATTCAGGCTAAGTGCCAAAAATAAAGTGTGTGAATTTCCAAGATGAAAATAAAAGCTTTCCGAGAAATTCTCCGAAAAACACTATTTTCTATTTCTGCTCGGGAATTATTTTTGAACTTCCAGGAAATACGTAATGATAGAATTTTAAGGAAAGATGGATTATCTAATAATAATTTAGTAAATGGCAAACACAATTTTTTGCCTGCATACTCGATTCAAGAATGTTAGGGAAAGTGAAGATTTGAATAAGTAATGATTAAGTATAATAAAAAGGTTATTATACGGGAAACAAATATGAGCATAATATAAGGTATTGTACAAGTATATACGAAAGATAATACAACATATAAAATGAATGTTATACGAACTAGTATATGAGAAGAATACAAGAATTATATGTTAAAAACATAAACCATTATTAATGGACTAGTAAAGCTTGAATGTAAACTTTGGCAAGCCTAAATAAAAGATGATTGAGGCCTAATGACAAACTTAATCAAGGCCCAAAGATAATTTAATTAAAGCCCAAAGTTGGGCCGGAATTTAATTAAAGTTAAGCCCGAACCTAGAACCGAACCCGTGGATCGAACTATTAGATCATCGGGTAGGTAATAACCCATGGGGGCCCCACAACCCCATGTGGTCGACCAAAGGGAGGTGGCCAAGTTTCTCTTGGAAGCTTGGTGGAATAGTAAGGAGGTGGGACTTTTGACATTTTTGCCCCCACTTTGTAATTCTATAAATAAGACAGATTTGGTTTCAGTTGATAATTTAATTTCACCAACACTTAAAGCATTATAGAGGGAGAGTTTTTTCAAGTAATCAAAGAAAGGAAGAAGCTAGTTAAGCCTTTTACCAAGGACAAATCTCAAGAATGCAAAGAACGAAAGAGGTATAAACACTAAAATCATTTATCTTCCTTCTCTTTTCTAATTTGATTTAGTAGAGAAGTAAAATTGGTGGAGCATGTCTCATAAGGAGTAATAAGGATGGCTATTAGTGGACTTTAAACATTATTAACCATGTATCAAGTGAAATCATAATCGAATGATTAAGAACATAATTAAGAAAACATGAAAATTTAACACATGTTGTTGATGGACAAGTTTAAAACCATCATGTATAGGATTAGATGCTATATTCTTGGTTAGGATGATAGATGTTGAATATGGAATGAATCCATTTTGAACGGAGTAGAAATCTCATATAACGAAGTGATGGCAAAATTTCGAATAAAAGGCGATAAACGTTGAAATCATAGTTAATTAGGATTTCGTAATAGAAATGAAATGTTAATAATGAATGTAAAAAGCTAGGGTTTTGTAAACAAATTGAAGACCATAAAATTTATGATTAAAGAACTCAAGAACTGTCGAATTCAGACATCGTATAAATGAATTATGAAAGAACGAGTGATGAACGCTCAAGAACATTAAATAAACGAATACTAAAAATTTAATCAAGTGGAAGTCTTGTTAACGGATTCAAAAAATTTCTATGTTTGGAGAAAATCATAGTATAAATAATAAGTAAGAAATTGGCTTTTGAGCGAACCAATTCTGAGCTATAGCGAGCAAGTTACGAGCTCGGGAAATGAATGGCTTGAGAAATTGAAAAAAAATCAAAGGAATAAGGGAGGCACCGCAGCGCCGCCTAGTGAAGGATTTGAGGCACCTGCACTATGACACAGATCCCACTCATCGAAAAAATGTCTTTGCCAAGAAGAATTAACAAAGGACACAAGGAACAGCATGCATGCCTGGTCTTAAAGCAAAGGCGATTCTAAATAGTTATAAACATAAAAGAAAGGTAAGTTGATTGAAGGTAAAATATGAACTTAACTAAACCTAAAGTAACATGTTAAATGATGATTAAAATCTTAATTTCAACAATTAAAAGTTAACAAAAGGTTACGAAAATATAAACATAAAGTAAGTTTAATAATACGGTAAACCGTATTCACGTCAAATAAATGTTTGAAAGTGCTTGAAATGTAATTACTTAAACATTGAACATATAAAGTTACTTATAACAATAAAATGTTATAAAGTTGTAATGAACATTAATTAACCTAACGAATGATATTAGGTTAACTAAACGGATAGTTTTACTGAGAAGAATGAGAAGATAGGTTAATGACAATACTTATGAATTGTATAAGACCTAACATGGTATGCTATGTGATTATGTTATGTAGAACCTATAAAGACTCAAAAGGAAAGTGAATTAATATTAGACGACGCTGGAGTCAAGTTTTCTAAACCCTTGTCTATACTTTATTTTGGACAAGCTTTATAATTCATGTATTATATGCATGAATTGATTTAATGAAGAAGTCGAAGCCACATACTTCGGCTAGACCAAACTTAGAGTATTTTGTGGATTTCCTTATACTCTTTCAAAATATTATTGATATTGATATCTTGTGCCAATTGTTTTGGTATGGATTCAAAGAAAGACTGAATATGAATAATCAAACGTTTTGTTGTAAATCGACTGGCACGTGAGTTTGCCAAAACTTAAACGTAGATACATTTAATGTAGTAGTGTTGTACAACATAGAGTACTATAGGATGAACACCTAGATGCGCCCATAAGAAATGACAGACTTACGGACATAGTGTCGGGTTGTCATTTTTACATAAAGAAATAAATAAATGCTTATGGTCTTTGACCAGACACAAAGTTTAACTGATGAGGTTCGTCGTTAAACATTTTAAAGAAAAGAGAAGTGCTATTTTGAATTATTCATAGTACTTCATAACTATTGATTCAGTTATAGAAGATATACTCATATGATTCATGCATGTGGTTCTACTATAATTGTTATACTTGTTAAGCTATTTATTCTCACCCTTACTTGAACGATATGATTGCAGCTAAAAATGAACGGATCGAAAGATCCGGTATGGATAAAGGGAAGACCAAGGCGGACAAGTAGTAATCCTTGTAATAGAATAGTATTACTTTTGTATTTATTGATACTATGAAAAGAACATATGTAATGGTTACAAAGAACATGGGAAATGCCTTATTATTATGTAATAAATAGTAGACATATTCACTCTATTGATATATTTTAACTGAATGTATGTGTGAACAGTAACACCGTGTAGCACCATCTATCGGGTTGGAAAATACCCAGATTTAGGGGTGTCACATTGTCTCTGAGGTTAGTTTGATCTCCCGGGGTTGTCTTTGGGTTTTGATTTGATCTCCCGACGTTGTCTCCGGGGTTTGGATTTGATCTCCTAGGGTTGTCTCTGGGGTTGGACTTGATCTCCCCGGGTTGTCTCTGGGGCTTGACTTGATCTATCGGGGTTTTCTCCGGGGTTGGATTTGATCTCCTAGGGTTGTCTCCGGGGTTAGACTTGATCTCCCGGGGTTGTCGTTGGGGCTTGGATTTGATCTCCCGGGGTTGTCTCCGGGGCTTTGATTTTATCTCCCGAGGTTGTCTTCGGGGTTTGGATTTGATCTATCGGGGTTGTCTCCGGGGCTTGGATTTGATATGCCAGGGTTGTCGTCGGGGCTTGATTTTGATCTCCTGGGGTTGTCTTCGGGGTTTGGATTTGATCTCCTGGGGTTGTCGCTAGGGCTAGATTTGATGATTTTGACTCCCAGGGTTGTCTCTTGAAGATAAAAGACGATTCTGCCCTCCTGCATGATTAGTAACAGGAATACAAAATTTTGATTGTCTACATGTGTGTGTGTGTGTGTATATATATATATATATATATATATATATATATATATATATATATATGTGTGTGTGTGTGTGTGTGTGTGTGTGTGTGTGTGTGTGTGTGTCAAGATCCATGACAACCTATTGCTGTTGAAACAACGAAAAAAAAGTCATAAAGATGACTTGTAGCGGATGGGACAATTAAAAAGGGACATGTCCCATTTTAATTGTCCTAGCCGCTATAAGTTATTCATATTAATAGTTTGTAATATTAGTAATTATAATATTAATATTTATAATATTAATATTAATAATAATATTTTGTAATAATATTAATACTTATATTAATATTTTGTAATATTAGTATTAATAATATTTATATTATTAATATTACTAACTAATTTATATTATTATTAGAAATTCTTGGATTCAATTCTACTCTGCTTGCTTTTTTTCGTAGTCGATCTATTCAAATGAATCTTGGTCAAGTTTCAAATTGAGCTGGACAAAAATTAAAAGCTTAAATTAAAATGAAATATTAGTTTAATATTATAAAATATTATTATTAATATTAATATTATAAATATAAATATTATAAATACTAATATTACAAAATATTAATATAATAGTATTAATAATATTATAAAATATTAATATGAATAGTAACAAGCCGCTACAGCTTGTAGCGGCAGGGACAATTAAAATGGGACATGTCCCTTTTTAATTTTCACAACCGTTATAAGCTGTTGTACCATGACTTTTTTTGGTTGCTCTCAACAACCGGTTGTCATAGATGCATATATTATATATATATATATATATATATATATATATAAGTAAATTATTGTGTGTGTGTGTATATATAAAGTAAATTATTTGTTAAATGAATAACTAATATAAAAAAATTCCTTTAAATTTAAGCTAGTTTTTAGTGATTAATTTTGTCTTATTAATCAAAATATGCTACTTAAATTTTCATTTAAACATATCTTTGAGTTTTGTAACTAATTTCTTTTTACTTATTTTATTTAGTTAAAATAAAACAAATCTATTTATAAGAGAATTTATTTTATTATTGTAAGGACGTATTTGCCTTTCTATTAGTGGAGAAATTAGTTTTGGGCAGGAATGAACTATTTTACCCTTATAAAACTCACATGCCATGCACATGTCTTACTAATTTTGACACAAATTGATTAGAATGGACGATTTTGCAAAAAATTGAGACATTAGCTATGAAATTATAAAAATTGAAACATTGACATCTATGTTGCAATTCGTGTATATATGAACTGACAATTTTGCAATTTACCCTTTTGTTTTTATGAGTACCATTTAAATCTTAATTAAGTACCAGATAGAATAAACTATTAGCAGTAGAGTTTCAATACAAAATCTTGCCAGCGCCGGTGACACTTCACAACTTCATATTTGCTAGATGCTAGCTCTTGTAATATCTACCCTCTTTATTTCATAGTATATATCATAAAATTTAAATTGGGGTGTGAATTTGTTTTAATTTTGAAATAATTTTGTATGCATTGCAATGCTTTTAAAGTAGTTTACAATATTAAGTATTTTATTAATAAAAAACAAATAAATTCATATCTATTTTAAATTTTAGAATTTCACATATTTATTTATTTTTTAAATAAAAATGTAAAACAGAGCGAGTAATATATTTTTCCCCCCCTTGTTAATAATAACATTTCATTTAAGAGAAACTTAAATCCAATATCCAAGGCACCTTCAACTTAGCAAGATTTGGATTGTGGTTGAGTAATTTTCAAACTAGAGTTGAAGGTTTCTATGGCGATAGAGTTTTTTTGGACAATCTGCAAGGGTTACAAGGTGATAATAATTCATGTTTGTTCTGAAGCCTCTGCTGAACATGTTTGACTAGTAAATTTGTTGAAAAATCCGAATAGCTACGAAATCCTTCATTTTGGTAAATTAGGGCCTTAGGGGGTTTTCCATGTTTTAGTTTTATATAAGAGAGAATAAAACTATATTTCTAAACTTAAAATTGGACAGAAAGGAAGCCAAAGGCCCTATTTGTAATTTGTAAAGCCTTCCCTTTAAATTGCATTGTCACATGTGAAGGTAATAAACCTAGTGGTAAGGTTTCATTTTATTCTTATGACATGTTTGAGTCTAAACAGAGTCTATATAAAGTGTTAATTAACTAATAAATTATGGTAAATTTTTTAAAATTCTTTCCACCAGCTCTTCTTTTAATAATGAAACATTTCATTCTTGTTAGAAATAATGGTACACAACATTATAAAGTAGTTTTAAAGCATCAAATCTCATAAAACTCAAAGCAGGCCTTAATCAACTACAGGCACGACCAGGACAAAAATTGTCAGAAAAAAATACAGATGCAACTTTTTTTTTCTATACATCCAGTATAGCATAGAGCTAGTCATATTTGTTGAGCAAAAACAGATTTTAGTTCATATAATATATGCAACTTTTTGCTATACCAACTCGTACAGAAAAGGTTACAGCCGTGGTTTTTCCTGGGATTTTGCCTGGTGCCCCTAGTTATATCAACCAAAATCTTAATTAATAGTGTTGTACGTACACATTGTACTCAACTGTGGCATCCCCGGTTTGGTAATCAGCCCAAACCGTATGCGCCACCGCATAACCACGAGCCCACCGGAAAACCCCACTCCCTCCCACAATCGGCATTTCTCGAGCCTCGTGCATTACCGGATTCCTCCCAAGAACACTTATACTACTCCCATTATACTTCCCCTCTGAAAACTCATAACAAATGACCATAAGCAATGCCATATCCTCTTTTTTTGAAGCTAAAGCGTACATTCCTTGAGCTTTACCAATTAATTTGGAGCTAATTTCGGGCCCTTCAGTTAATGCATCATCGATCATGAATGTGTCGCCAAAGCCTGAGGGGTTTGGCGTTCCGGCTACTTTTACTGCTGACGGATCCTTTCCACTTAAGATATCGTGGAAGTAAAAATGCAGGTGGGTAGTTTTCTGGGTTCGCATGATTTTTATGGCGTCGGAGATTTCCTCCGAGAATGCTCCGATGGATGGGTTGAGTGATGTTAAGAAAACGAAGGTTAAAATAGTGTATATCATAAGGGAGGAAGCCATGACCAAATGTGTTTTTTTTGCTGGTGGTACAATTTTGTAGTGTATTTTGAGGTTTGTGTCAAGTGAAGTTGATCATTTAAAGGAGAGGCATATTGGCGTGACTAATGTTTTTGGTGAAGTAATTATTATTTTTGTGTGCTTTTCGGAAAGCTTACTTACTCTTGACGTTGAAGTTAATATTAAAGTCCATCTATCATTTCTCATTTGCGAATATAAAATAAAAAACTTTTGCTTGCATATTTAAAAAACAAAAAAACCTTAATTCCAACGTTTCCAAACAAAAATGAGAAAGTAAGATTTGTCTTCTTACTCAAAGTTGCAGAACTTGAGTACCAGGGACAGACCTAGGATTTAATTAGGTCTAGCGTGGCGGGCTTTGTACAATATATTTAATAAAAAAAAGTATAAGTAATTAATATAAATTTGATTGAGTGACATTTCTATCACTTTAAATTATCACTCACTCACTTTTAAAATCGTCTCTAAAATTTATTTTTTGTCAATTAAATTTTTAAAAAGACATTTTTTTTGGAGTTTCTGTTTATTTTACTCGATTTCCCCAAAACCTGATTTTTTTTACCCCATCCATATTTATAAGGGCGAAAATGTATTTAACACGTTTTCAATTGTTTAAAATATATACATAAGCCGTCTAAGATTTCTTAAGCTCCATTTTCATCTAAAAATCAAGTAGGAAAATAAAAGCTAAAAATTAAGGAGACAAAAAGTCGCATTGGTAATCAGTTCCCCTCTAAGCTCCATTTTCATCTCATCTCCTTCAGAGCTAAAAGTTCCATTTTCATCTCATCTCCTTCAGAGATATTTCATTTTCGATTATTAGGGCTACTCCGATGAGTTGGTTTGAGCGGAGCAACGAAGAGCAACTCTATGGAACTCCAATATATGATACGTTTTTGAAATACTATCAATTTATATATAATTTATTATGATTTTACTGTTTCTAGGGTTTTAATAGTTATGATATATTTTATTTTAGAATTAATTTGTTGATAGTATACAATAAGGTGTGAGATTTCTGAGCACAATATGCTAGATTTGGCTGTTTTATATGGTATGATGTGCATTGCATATACATAGGATGTATTTATAGGTTTATACACTGATTTGTGTTAAAGATTATATTATTTGGGATGTTTTGTTTTGTATTATTTATTAATAATGAAAGTAGTGGTTTTGTTTTTTTATTATTTTATATTAAAATGTATATATATATATATATATATATATATATATATATATATATATATATATATATATATATATATATATATATATATATATATATATAGATAGAGAGAGAGAGAGAGCGAGGATCAAGAAGATAAGTCTTAAATAACATAATTTCTTAAATAACATAATTCCTTAAAACGACGTCGCTTTTGGAGTGGCTTAAAAGAGAGAGGGGCCCCCACTGTTTGTTTTTCTTTTATTTACAAAATGCCACTCTGCCATCACCCCAAAACGACGTCATTTAAGGAATTATACTATTTAAGGAATTATGTTATTTAAGACTTATGCTTCGATCTCTTTATATATATATATATATATATATATATATATATATATATATATAGGGTCCCCATCCAGGTAAACCTATTGCTACTACGGACACTATTCCAAAGAACTAACATCTAAACCGTGAATTATAATAATAAAATGTTGAGATTAAATTGAATTAATTTTCTGGCGCTACCGGGAGTAACGGCTGAGATACATGACCAAAAAAATCCATGCATGACCAAAAGACTCCTCAGTTATTATTTCCTCCTTGCCGCTACAAAGAGTAGCGGTGTGACGCCCCCAAAATAGGTATACATCACCCATTCTGAGTCGCCAAATACATGGTACAGAAACAAATACAACTTTAGTAATATAATTGTCGTGCAAAATACGACAACACATATACTGTAAGTTTAAATACAAATATTAATTGTCTAATAGACAGTATACAAACTCAAAAGTAGTCCTCATTATAATTATTGATACACTATTTTACAAAATAGTGAGGACTACTAAAATAACTATCCTGAACCATCACTCCATACCCCGGCTAGTTCATGTTATGTTCTCACTTCCTGAGAAGAAAAATGGAATAAAACAGAAAAGGGTGAGCTCAACTAGCCCAGTAAAGAATATTACGACTAAGATAATATACAACAAATTATCATTAGTCTTCAATAGGGAAAAATCTGATAGAATATAATAGACAACAAGTTTTTGATAAATAACTGCAGCTGAAACAACAATCCATTAGAAGAGTCAATTAGAGTATGAATTCTACTATCTTCTAAGATTTAAAAGTCCATCATCAATATTTTATCCATGTAACATCAATCAACATATATCTTGAATCAAATATTCATCTTTGCACTACAGGCCAAAGATATTCATTTGTATCACTAGTTAGTCATAGTCATCTCAACACCTGTTTATCTTTGCACTACGGGTTAAAGATATTCATCAGTTAATCATTCATCTTTGCACTACAGGCTAAAGATATTCAGTAATATCATCATTTAGGACTGAGGATGATGAAAAATATTTTAAAGAAAATGAATCCAGTGAGACAAAAGGACAAATATTAGGAATTCGTACTTTAGATAATCCAAGTTCAAAAACGCTCCATAATAACCATAGTGGAGTAAAATTCAAGAATGAAGATCAAAACATGGATACAATCAAAGATAGTAACCATAATAGACAACTTGGACAAAGAAAAGAAAAGAAAATTTTATTTTTTCTGTGAATAGTGCCGTATACATGATTAGTAACCCCAACACAAAAAGGTAGAAATTCCACAATAAAATTCCTACCAATATTTCGGTATAATGATATTGAAAGAATAACATCATTATCACGAAAATAACATCCCTTACCTCAAAAGAACAGTACTTCTAGTTGAAATATCAGGTATAAGGCTGAAGGAAACTTGCAGTGAATAACAACTCACAAAATATCTAAATACTCACAAAATACGCTCGATAATATAGAGAGAGAAAGCTTATGATTCTGGTATGATTTTCAATTCTAACTAAGCACACTATTTATAGGAAAATGCTTAGAACGCCGTAGCAGACTAATCTGCTACCCGATGGCTTTATTTGCTACTATTCACGCCCACCATTTTTAAAATAAAATTTTAGCACATTTTTTCACCAACCAAAAGTGGGGCACATCCATGTTTTTAATAAAAAAATATTTAATTCCAAAACTTCAAATATTCATAATAAATAGCCATTTTATCAAAAAAAATACAAATTTTATGTCCATTCCAAACAGAAAATACCTGAAATCCACATACGGACGATTTTTAATACCTTCATTCCGACAAAATACTGATAAAATACCTCAACATTAATTCCATCATTTATAACCACAATAAATATATCCATTATTTATATCCACATAAAATAAATATTTCCTTATCATATAAATCAATAATTAATTATTCACAAATAATATTACAGAATCACAATAATGACAACCATGTCGTTCACAAGAAAGAGGGGGCTTTCCGATAAGGATTTCTCCTTATTGGCGCGCAATTAGGTGACCAAACCCTTTCCTAGACAGAACTTCCTTAGACATTGTCAATAATGCTATCTAACAATATTATTCAAATAATATGAATTATTGATCTGATAATGGAGATATTGTGCAGTGACAATTATTGGAACAACAATAATATAAAATATCAACGTAGCAATTATTGAATCAATAAAATAAAATATTGACTGTAACAATTATTGAGTAGGTCTTCTTTTACGTAAGAATCAATAATTCAAAATATCATGCAATACCGCAAAGCTATGTTCAAACCAACCACACGACATCGTATTTTAACCACCGGTATTCCAACAAAGTTGTTAATTCAGAATAACTACGCCGTTATTTATAAAAACTCAAACTTGTCTTTATCTTTATCCGACCGTTTTCCATTATGGGGCTCACAAATGGCTGCGTCGTCATACGAATATTCACTGACAGCAAGAATATTCCCCGACAATAATGAATATTTTATAACCATTTGCTTATTTTGCAAAATTTGCACATTTCACCCATAACCAAAATATTATATCAAATTAACACCTTATTATTCACAATAATAAATAGAGGAAATTCGATTTTATTTATAAAAAGTTGGGGTCTTACAACCTTCCCTTCTTATGAAATTTCGTCCTCGAAATTGACGTACGTACCTGGTATTTCGAAAAGGTGAGGATACCTCATTTTCATTTCTGATTCCAACTCCCAGGTCATTTCTTCAATAGCATGGTTCATCCAGAAAACCTTAACTTGTGGTATAACCATGGTGCGTAGGACATGCTCTTTCCTATCCAAGATCTTAACAGGTACCTCCTTGTACGTTAAATCTTCGGCTATCTCGTCCGGTTCTAACTCAATAATGTGGTTCGGGTCTGTTACATATTTACGAAGCATAGATATGTGAAAAACATTATGAACACGAGACATGCTTGGAGGTAATGCGAGTCTATAGGCCAAATTTCCTATTCGGTCAAGAATCATAAATGGACCACCAAATCGTGGATTGAGCTTTCCTCTCTTCTATGGAGCAATACGTAACAATACATGATCCCCAATATTAAATTCCACGACCTTTCGATGAAGATCCGCATAACTCTTTTGTCGATCATGTGCCATTTGTATACGTTGTCGGATCATTTGGATCTTCTCTGTAGTCATTCATACCAACTCTGGTCCCAATAATGTTGCTTCTCCCACCTCATCCCATCATACTGGAGAGCGACACTTTCATCCATACAATGCTTCAAATGGAGCCACACCTATACTTTCCGGATAACTGTTGTTGTAGGAGAATTCCACCAATGATAGGTACTTATCCCAACTCCCTTTGAAATCTAGGACACAAAGTCTTAATAGATCTTCAAGAGTTTGAATAGTCCTCTCTGATTGCCCGTCCGTTTGAGGATGGTATGCTGAACTGAATCGTAAATCAGTGCCTATAGCTTTCTGCAAGCTAACCCAAAATCGTGAAGTGAATCTTGGGTCACGATTCCAAACTATGAATACTGGCATGCCATGCAATCTCACAATCTCATTCACGTACATATGAGCAAGACGTTCAAGGGAATAAGTCTCCCGTATAGGCAAGAAATGAGTAGACTTGGTTAATCTATCAACAATGACCCAAATCTCATCTATGCCTTGAGAAACCTTGGGAAGACCCATAACGAAATCCATAGTAATGTGTTCCCACTTTCATTTCAGAATCTCAAGTGGTTTCAATGGACCCTTTAGCACTTGATGCTCCGCCTTTACACGTTGACAAGTTAAACATCTCGAGATAAACTCCGTGATCTCTCTCTTCATATTGTTCCACCAAAATGTATGTCGAAGATCATGATATATTTTGGTACTACCAGGATGGATTGCAAACTGTGTGTTGTGTGCCTCCATCATGATTCTATATTTCAAGTCAGAATCGTTAGGAACACAAAGTCTAGAGTTGACTCAAAGTATTCCTTCTTCATCGATTCTTGCTTCTAGAATAACACCTTCTTGCACTTTCTTCTTCATACGCATCAACTCCAGGTCCGTAGCTTGAGCATCTTTAACTTTATCGATTAAAGTCGGTTCTACTCGTATGCTTGATATCATCATATGGGTACTTGGAGCCTTTACCTCTATCTCCATCCTTTGCAAGTCATACAAAATGGGCCTTTGTGTTAACAACATTGCACTCGTACCCGCATATGATCTTCTACTCAATGCATCAGCTACCACGTTTGCTTTTCCAATATGATATTGGATGGTATGATCGTAATCTTTCAACAGCTCGAGCCAACGTCGTTGCCGCATGTTGGGTTCCTTTTGGGTGAAGAAATATTTGAGGCTTTTATGATCTGTATAGATCTCCACTTTCTCCCCATACAGGTAGTGTCTCCAGATCTTCAACACGAAGATGACTGCTACCAACTCCAAATCATGAGTAAGATAATTCCTCTCATATTCTTTGAGTTGCCGCGAGGCATATGCTATGAATTTCCCATGTTGCTGAGAACACATCCTAACCCTTTGCCTGAAGCATTGCTATAGATAACAAATCCATCTGAACCAGATGGTATTGTCAGAACAGGTGCCAAAATGAGTCTCCTCTTGAGCTCTTGGAAACTTTTCTCGCATTCCTCGCTCCATACGAATTTTGTATCTTTTTGAGTCAGCTGAGTTAACGGAGTAGCGATTCGAGAAATTCCTTCCATAAATCTCTGATAGTAACCAGCTAAGCCCAAAAAACTACGTACTTCGGTCATCGACTTCGATTGCTTCCAACTTTGTATTGCTTCAATCTTTGCCGGGTCAATAGATACTCCACGTTTTGACACCACGTGCCCAAGGAATGCTACTTCCTCAAGCCAGAACTCGTATTTTTTTAGCTTGGCATATAGCTTGTTATCACGAAGCCTTTGAAGTACAAGCTTCAAATGGTGCCCATGATCTTCACGGCTTTTGGAATAGATGAAGATGTCATCAATAAAGACAACAATGAACTGATCAAAATATTCCTTGAACACACGGTTCATCATATCCATGAAAGCAGCAGGAGAATTAGTCAATCCAAAAGACGTGACTAAGAATTCATAATGCCCGTACCGAGTTCTGAAGGCAGTCTTTGGAATATCCTCAGTTTTAATCTTCAACTGATGATATCCAGAACGAAGATCAATCTTTGAAAAGAATTGTGCTCCTTGCAACTGGTCGAACAAGTCATCTATGCGAGGTAGCAGATACCTATTCTTGATGGTGACATGATTCAATTCCCGGTAGTCAATACAAAGTCGCATACTCCCGTCTTTCTTCTTTACGAATAAAATAGGAGCACCCCAAGGAGATGTACTAGGATGAATGAAACCGATGTCTAACAACTCCTGAAGTTGGACCTTTAACTCCTGAAGTTCAATAGGAGCCATTGGATATGGGGTTTTAGAAATGGGCTTTACACCAGGTTCAAGGTCAATAAAGAATTCAACTTCACGTTCTGGGGGTAGACTGGGAAGTTCTTTAGGAAATACGTCAGGAAATTCACTAACAATAGAAATATTATTCAAATCTGACGTGTTTTTTTTCAAGTCCGTGACATGGGCTAAGAAAGCTTGACATCCGTTTTTTAATAAACAAATAGCTTTATGGCTTGATATGATAGTGATTGACTTTAGTGGTTTGGTTGTTTGAATTCGCATAACAGGTTGGTTAGGAATATGAAAACTAACAACCTTATGAAAACAATCAATTTTAGCATGATGCGTAGTTAACCAATCAATCCCTAAAATCACATCAAATGCAAGAATTTTCAACGAAATAAGATCGGTAGGTAATGTGATGGTACCAACTTGAATCAAGCAAGATTTATAAACAGTAGATGTAATGAAAGTTTCTCCTAATGGAGTCTCAAAAGATAAGTCAAGGTCTAATTTCTCCGGAGTCAAGTTCAAACGTTGAGCACAAGCAGGAGAGATAAAAGAATGGGTAGAACCGATATCTAATAAGGTATAAACTTCGCAAGAGTTTATGATTAGCTTACCAGTGATCACCTCATTCGGGTTCCTCGCATTTTGGGCAGTCACGACAAACGCCCTTCCAGGAACCACCAACTTTGACTTGTCCGGGACAGCCTTTGGAGTCACCATCCCCGTTGAACTTGGTTTCGCAACAAGATAATCTCTATCTATATGACATTCCTTTCCACAGTTATAACATACCTTAGATTGTTGTGGGCAGTTTGGGCAGATGTGTCCCTCTTTCCCGTATTTATAACAAACGACCGGTGCTCGATCTCCTCCCCTAGAAACAATTGATGTTTGTGCTAACGTCTTCATGTTGTCATTGTTGTACCTTCTCTTCTTGAAATATCCCCTCGACTCGCTTCTTCTACCATCATGGCCACGATTACCACCCGAGTGGTTACCGCTTTTTTCCGAATGTTTTCCTCCCCGCTGGTTGTCATTGCTCGACGATCGCCTTGCCCCAGATGACCTCGGTTGTGGTCCCTTAGTTGAACATACTCATTATCTCGCTCTAATAATTGAGCCATGTTTACAACATCTGAATATAAAGAAAATTTATGAGAGATAAGATATTGTCGAATCTCGGGTTTTATACCTCTCAGAAACATCTGCGTCATTCGTTCCTCATTATCTACCAAATGAGGTGCAAACCTGGATAACTCTGCGAACTTCGCCTCGTATTGGGACACCATCATGTTGTAAACTCTACCTCCTTCATATGACGAATACTTTCAGGAAAGTACTTGTCGTTAAACAGTTTTTGAAATGTTTCCCAAGACATGTTGAGGCGCAAGCAGTGAGTACGCTTCATGATTCCCACTAGTAATCGCCTCACCACGGAACATAAAGTGGCGAATGGAACCTTCTGCTCCTCTGCGGCATCCCAAGACATCAAATATCTTGGTAATTTGTTTAACCCACGTTTTCGCGCTTGATCGATCCGACTTTCCCAAATTTCGGTGGTCCTAACTCTTTGAATCGCTTGCATTTGTGACAAGCCGCGCATTGCTATCATTTATACCCGTATTTTGTACACGAGTCTCCCTCGTCTGATTTTGCATGAAGTGCAAAAAGTTTCTAAACATCTCATTATTCATCATTTATTCGGTAGTGTTGTTTACAGGAGGAATATTACCTTCGTATTGCACGTTCCCCTGGGCGGTGATTAAAGGTGTCTCCATGGTCTCATTCACTCCATTGTTAATATTTTCAGATATCATTCTCAAATACTTCCACAAAACAAAGGTTAATTAACAAATTAATATATCACATATTAACCATATGCTCCGACTGACCAACCAAATAAGTTTAGATATGACACACTAGCGAAGGATTACTCGTCTCTCCCCTCCTAGTTCTATTCCCCGATCTACGCCATAGACCATATCCCTAAACTCTGATACCAATGGTGACGCCCCCAAAATAGGTATATGTTAATGCCAAGATCTTCTACCACATCCCAATCACGTAAGACGTTCTGATCCTGTACAATAAACACAGTCAACACCAAAAGCTTGACGGCTGAACCGTCGGGGGATAGCTCCGGCGTGAGAGTTAGTATAGGTGATCACAAGGTTAACAATGGAGGAAATAAATATCTAGTGTATTGTGAGAGATAAAATTATCAGTTACCTTTCTTTGTGCGTGTTCCTTGCTTTTGTATGGTAATCGACCTCTCGCCCCACACTGCAAACCGACTAAGCCCCGTCCAATCCTCATTAAATTCAATGCAGAGATGACAGACAAAGTTTATCCCCATAATCATCACCGGTCAAAGCCCAAGTGGAACCATCCTCATCCAAGGGTTCGGCCCACTGTTCGGCCCAATACTCCATAGGCCCCAAATAAAGATATTATCCACCCACTGGGTGAGCCCAATGAACCGGCCCACTACTTTCAAGACCTACCCAACATGTCTAAAGTATTATGGCCCAACATTGCCCCCCAGTCTTTTATTAAACAGGATGTTTAATGAAAGAGTATAAAGGGCCTCGGTCCAAGACAAAAAGAATATAATAAGATCATTAAAAGCCCAAAATGAAACTCACCGAGGCCCAACTGGTAAATCTCAAATAGCAACATAGACAAAAACCAGAAGCCCAATCGATAAACAAGATTGATTAACATTGATCATCCGCAGGCAAACGCTATCTTCGGACGCCCCCGTCCCAAATACAAAGAAGCCGAAGCCGAAGAGGAAGCCGCTCAAAGAAAGAATGCCACACTTAAGTCTGCCCTGGCAAAGGAGCGAAGCAATCTTGACAATACTCTCTTCTATAATGAGTGCCTTCGGAAAGATCTTACTCAAACCAAAGAAGATTTAAAGACGTCCAAGGCCACTCATCAAGTTATCACTGATATAAATGTTGAATTGCTTCAGAAAAATGAAATTTTGATGAAGAAGACTGAAGATCTAGCCCAATCCAATTCAAGTCTGGCGAAGCAAAATAACGACACCCAAGCTAAAGAAGCAAGGCATCTGGCATATCATCAAAAGCTTGAAAAGGAACTTCGAGAACTCCGGGTTCTGAGGGACTTGGGCCCACCATTAATTGATCAGCTTCGCAAGGAGATTGAAGCAAAGTATAGAAAGTCTGCCGAGCTGAACGATAAAATTTTCCACATGTACTCCGAAGGGTACGAGGTCTACCGAAGTAAATACAAAGCCAAACTTGTAATGGCCGAAGTAAATCCGGATCTCCTCGACTCTTCAGACAGTGAAGACGATAAGGAAGCTTAAAAATATCGTTCCATCCGTAGCTTTAGGACTCCCTTTAAAGACTCATATCTCCTTTGTAAACAGTTAAATATCAATGGAATAATTAACATGTTTTTATCCTTATTACACCCTTGACCATTTCTTGCCAATAATTTACCATTAATCAACTTGAAAAATATACAAGATCTTTCTTAAACTTAACTTAAACTGTTAGTGAACAATTAAGCGAGTCATATAACAGATAAGATCAAGTAATAATGCAACCCGAAGTCAACACTTAAACAAAATCAGGTAATAAAGTAATGCAATACTTATTCTTTACCGAAGTGTGAGTTAGATCTGCATCATAGGGAATTTGTTTACCACAAAGGGCCTAACAAACCTATAGGATTCCACCAACCAGATAGGCTACCATCGAATGGTCAGCGAGTCCACCCGAACCTCCTTACACCGATGAAGTTTGCCTACCACGAAGGGCCTAACAAACCCATAGGATTCCACCAACCAGATAGGCTACCATCGAATGGTTAGCGAGTCCACCCGAACCTCCTTACACCGATGAAGTTTGCCTACCACGAAGGGCCTGACAAATTCATAAGGACCACTTGCCGAAAAGGCTACCATCGAATGGACAGCGAGTCCACCCGAACCTCCTTACACTGATGAAGTTTGCCTACCACGAAGGGCCTGACAAATTCATAAGGACCACCTGCTGAAAAGGCTAGCGTCGAATGGCCAGTGAGTCCACCCGAACCTCCTTACACCGATGAAGTTTTCCTACCACGAAGGGCCTGACAAATTCATAAGGACCACCTGCCGAAAAATCTACCATCGAATGGCCAGCGAGTCCACCCGAACCTCCTCACACCGATGAAGTTTGCCTACAACGAAGGGCCTGACAAATTCGTAAGGACCACCTGCCGAAAAGGCTACCATCGAATGGCCTGCGAGTCCACCCGAACCTCCTCACACCGATGAATTTTGCCTACCACGAAGGGCCTGGCAAATTTATAAGGACTACCTGCCGAAAAGGCTACCATCGAATGGCCAGCGAGTCCACCCGAACCTCCTCATACCGATGAAGTTTGCCTACCACGAAGGGCCTGACAAATTCATAAGGACCACCTGCTGAAAAGACTACCATCGAATGGCCAGCGAGTCCACCCGAACCTCCTCACACCGATGAAGTTTGCCTACCACGAAGGGCTTGACAAATTCATAAGGACCACCTGCCGAAAAGGCTACCATCGAATGGCCAGCGAGTCCACCCGAACCTCATTACACCGAAGTGGAATCTGTCCGTGCTTGTTAGACTATCGATGAGCTGCCGAAGTCCTTCATGAATACTTCAAACCTCGATCCCATGAACTGACGTCTGTTAACCTGACCCCGAGGAAATGTACCCAGTATGACTACCCCCTAGACAGCAAAAGATATAAGAGATAAAATCGAATATAGCCTTTTTGGTGGCTGATGTAGGATCGAACTATTCATCTGACACATCCTCGTAAACTCACCGAAGGATATCCTCAGCTTCGTATGGAGCCAAACAACTTAATAATGGAGAAGAATAACCTCTTCAATAAAGATCACCATTAATAAGCACAAAATGGGCACTCTTGTACTTCACTTTTTAGCCAGAATTCGATCCGAAGTAAGAACGCCATCGAATCAGCGAAGGTGTTCACTTCAGTAATAGCCAATTCTGACAAGGCATTAGTAATGGAGTCATCATTGATGATCATTTTCTAAATCTGAACTCGATAGCGGGTTTGCTGCACCGATTATCAGAAGAATATATCCTCCTCATTTGAAGTATCACACGATCGGTCGTAATTCCGGACTCTTGACTTCTTCGCTAACTATCTTCAGCTTATTTCATCATCTCGAAGGATATGGCTTACATAGTAAACCAGGTGCTGCTTACCCCCATCTTCACGCACCAAAACTGCTCCCACTGCCAATGAACTAGATGCCAAATACAAGTATAATGTTTTAATAGGAGCGAGATTCACCAACAAAGGCGCCAAAGAAAGATAGGTCTTTATTCCTTTGAAGGCATCTTCACATTCTGAAGTACATTGGAACATCTTAGCACTCCTTGGCCCTTTCAATGTATCAAAGATTGGCAAACATCTTTGTGCCGATTTGGACATAAACCTCCTCAAAGCCTCTTCTGAACAGTCCAGTCTTTTCAATCCGAACCTGCAACTTTAGACGGGCATCTCAGTGGATTCTCAGGAGTGTAGCTTCTGGATCTGCTTCGACCATAATCCCGTAAACCGATAGGGTAGAGAACCCTCTTCGGTAAACTAGGAGAATGGATGTTGGGTCTTCATCTACATCTTCTTCGACCATACTCCCGAGAACCAATAGGGAAAAGAACCCTCTTCGGTCAACCAAGAGAATGGATGTTGGGTCTTCATCTACATCTGCTTCGACCATACTCCCGAGAACCAATAGGGCATAGAACCTTCTTCGGTCAACCAGGAGAATGGCTGTTGGGTCTTCATCGATCCCGAGGACGGCCTCGAGACATGTCTTTAAAGTGTAGACTTCCTTCCAATTTGATCGGTCTGTCAGTCTGACCATCTCGGTATAGGGTTCTAAGTAATATTCCTTCTACCCTTTTTCGACCATGGTTAGATCTTCTCTCGGCAGTAAAAAAAAATTAATCTTCCTCTAGCATCACCTTGGGCTCTCGAACGAGAACCCTCAGAAACCTGCTTGGAAGAAGTACCACCATGAGCACTCTCTGAAGGACCCAATTAATCCTTGACAGATATTCGTTGTAGACGAAGTCATAGCCATCAGCTATCCTTCAAAAGTAACTGTTCTAATCTTCACTATGGATTTCGACGTAGAGCAGCTATAAATTGTGATTGAAAACTTCAAGAACACTAGAACAAAGCCCTCCTTCTAGCGCCAATGTTAACAAAGCCCTCCCAATCACATAAGACGTTCTGATCCTGTACAATAAACACAGTCAACACCAAAAAGTCAATTTGGACCATCGGGGATAGCTCGGCGTGAGAGTCAAGACAAAGATCACAAGGTTAACAATGGAGGAAATATATATCTAGTGTATTGTGAGAGATAAAATTATCAGTTACCTTTCTTTGTGTGTGTTCCTTGCTTTTGTATGCCACTGACCTCTCCTGGCCCACAGCCTGCAGCTGACTAAACCCTATCCAATCCTCATTAAATTCAATGTAGAGCTGACAATCAAAGTTTATCCCCATAATCATCACCGATCAAAGCCCAAGTGGAACCATCCTCATCCAAGGGTTCGGCCCACTGTCCGACCCAATACTCCATATGCCCCAAATAAAGATATTATCCACCCACTGGGTGAGTCCAATGAACCGACCCACTACTTTCAAGACCTACCCAACATGTCTAAAGTATTATGGCCCAATAGTACACATCACCCATTCTGAGTTGCCAAATACATGGAACAGAAACAAATACAACTTCAGTAATACAATTGTCTTGCAAAATACGACAATACATATATTGTGAGTTTAAATACAAATATTGTCTAATAGACAGTATACAAATTCAAAAGGAGTCCTCATTACAATTATTGATACACTATTTTATAAAATAGCGAGGACTACTAAAACAACTATCCTGAACCATCACTCCATAACCCGGCTAGTTCCTGCTATGTTCTTACCTCCTGAAAAGAAAAATGGAACAAAAAGGAAAAGGGTGAGCTTAACTAGCCCAGTAAAGAATATTATGACTAAGATAATATAAAACAAATTATCATTAGTCTTCAACAGGGAAAAAACTGATAGAATATAATTGACAACAAGTTTTTGATCAACAACTGCAGCAGAAACAACAATCCATTAGAAGAGTCAAGTAGAGTATGAATTCTACTATCTTCTAAGATTTAAAAGTCCATCATCAATATTTTATCCCTGTAACATCAATCAATATACATCTTGAATCAAGTATTCATCTTTCCACTACAGGCCAAAGATATTCATTTGTATCACCAGTTGGTCATGTTCATCTCAACACCTGTTCATCTTTGCACTACGGGCCAAAGATATTCATTAGTTAATCATTCATCTTTGCACTATAGGCCAAAGATATTTAGTAATATCATCATTTAGGACTGAGGATGATGAAAAATATTTTAAAGAAAATGAATCCAGTGAGACAAAAGGACAAATATTAGGAATTCGTACTTTAGATAATCCATGTTCAAAAACGCTCCATAATAACCATAATGGAGTAAAATTCAAGAATGAAGATCAAAACATGGATACAATCAAAGATAGTAACCATAATAGACAACTTGGACAAAGAAAAGAAAAGAAAATTTTATTTTTTCTGTGAATAGTGTCGTATACGTGAATAGTAACCCCAACACAAAAAGGTAGAAATTCCATAATAAAATCCATACAAATATTTCGGTATAATGATATTGAAAGAATAACATCATTATCAAGAAAATAACATCTGTTACCTCAAAAGAACAAAGATTTCCGGGTGAAATATCGGGCATAAGGTCAAGGAAACTTGCAATCGAATAAAGAACTCACAAAGTATCTAAATACTCACAAAACGCTCGATAATATAGAGAGAAAGCTTATGATTCTAGTGTGATTTTCAATTCTAACTAAGCATCCTATTTATAGGAAAATGCTTAGAACGCCATAGTAGACTAACCTGCTACCTGATGGCTTTATGTGATGCCCCCAAAATAGGTATACGTCACCCATCTTGAGTTGCCAAATACATGGTACACAATTTAAATACAAACTTCTTTTATACAGTACGACAAAATGTAGCTGAGAGTTACAACACGGATAATGTCTCGTAGAGTGTATCCAAACTCAAATAAAATCCTCAGTACAATTATTATCACACTATTTCACATAATAATGAGGACTACTATAGCCACCTATATGGACCGTCACTCTATTTCCCGACTCGTCCCAACTATATTCTCATTTTCTGAAGAGAACAATGACAACAAAAGGGTGAGCTCAACTAGCCCTGTAAGAAATATGATGACTAAGATAACGCAGAATAAATTATCATTAGCCTTCAACAGTGTTAAACTGATAAAATACAATAAACACCAAGTTTAACTACAGCGGAACAAGCAATCCATTAGAAGAATCAAGTAGAGCATGATATCTACTATCTTCTATAATTTAAAAAGTTTATCATCAATTTTATTGCTGGGACTCAGCTAAATAAATAATCCACATCACTGAATTATCCATGCACTACGGGCCAAGGATATTCATTATTATTGCCAATGGTCATTGTAAAATCCCAACTTTTTGAATAAAGATGAATTTTCTATAAATATTATTTTTGAATATTATGGAGTGAAATTGATATAATGTTATAATTGTGGGTAATATTTATAAATTTTGCATAGTATGCAAGTTGTTATATTATATTCGATTGGTCGGGGAATATTCGTTTTAGCGAGGAATATCCGCATAATAATCTGCAAGGCAGATCATTAGTGGACCCCTGATAATGTAATTTTTTTTTCGGATCGAGAAAACGACAAAAATATTTTTTTTATGAAAATAATCTACAGAAGTTTTACCGTTGATACTTGTTGAACTACTTAGTAGTAAAAGTACAAAGAATACGCGCGTGGTTGCATAGTAGTAGAACAACGGGTTGATTATTGATGCTTACGTGAGAAGTAATTCAGTTTTGTTCAATTATTGCTATAGTAATTGTTGCATAGTATCTCACGTTATTTGATTCAATTATTGTCGATATTTATTATATTGTTAAAATCAATAATTGAGACGACAAAGTTATTAATATTATTATTTGCAATATTAACGATGTCTAGAAGTTCTGTCAATGAGAGGTTTGGTCACCTAATTGCGCGCCAATAGAGAGAAATTCTTATTAGAAAGCCCCTCTTTCTTGGGAACGACCTGGTCGATTAATATTGTGAATTGTAATAAAGATGATAAATTTTGTTAAAATTATTAAGGTGATTTTTATGAAGTTTACTTATTTTATGGATTCCTATTTACCCATTTTTCAAAATAATCGGTAGAAAATTTTTAAAAGTGGGGCCCACGTGTGGGGCCAATTTGTGTTGGAAAAATAATTTTAGAAATGGAAGAGTATACGTATGGAAGTATATGTATGTATTGAGTATATGGTGGGAGAAAATGATATGTGAAAGTGATAGGTGTGTGATGTGTGTATGAGTGGAAAATGGTGGAAAAGTGGTAGTGTGGTAGTGATGTGTAAGAGTGTAGTGAAAGTGATTATTGGGAGGGTGGGGGATTGATGTTGGATATGGGGGGATAAAAAAATCTAGTGGTATATATAATATTGATATATATAAATTTAAAACATGTGTTTATATATATGTATTATATTTTAATTTTTGTTGAAATCTTATTGGTTAGTTGTTTGACTTAGTTGTTAGTTGATTGAAGAAATAATTCTGTAAAATTATTTCGTACTTGAACAGTGCCCTTCCATTCTCCTATAAATAGAAGCTCATTCCTTCATTATTTCTTATGAATTCACTGAAACTCTAGAGAGAGAAAATTATAGAGAGAAAGAAGAAAAGTTTTCTGTTACTTAACTACTCTTATATTCAGTTTCTTTTACGGTAAGGGGTGTTATTCTTTCTTATTCATGAAAAGAACTATTGTTATTCCATTTCTTATCATTCTGTTGGAATAACCTGTATACGCGGGCTACCCTATACTTGGTGACATTCTTCTATTATTCCGTCTTTATTATTCTGTTGGAATATCCTATCTGTACATTTTACGCCGGACCTGATTCCATCTTTATTATTCTATTGAATAATATCGTCATGCATGCTTTTCTGCCGGACCGATTACATCTTTATTATTCGTTGGAATATCCACATCTGTGCATTTTATGCCGGACACAGTTATGTCTTTATTATTATTCTCTGTTGGAATATTCTGCATCATGCATGCGTTTTACTTCTGGGATTTGATTTAAAATCTTATTAGTATTCATTGGAATAACTTTGTCTATGTGAAGTACCGCATGCATGGTGATTTCTTTTGTTATTCTATTCTTTATTATACTCAGTTGGTTAAAGTTTTGACTACTATACTCCATGAAATTAGTGGAATATCCTTGATATTTGCGCTTCATCCAGTATCTTTTCATGGAAATATTCTTATGAGCATTCTTGAATTTTAGTCTACAAAGCAGTATCATGTTGACAATTTGAACATTATTAGTTCTTGGATAAATTAATTCTTGAACTTGTTTTATTGAATTCTTATATCATTGTCATCATCCTCATATTTATATTTTTTGAAAGTCATCTGTGGCCTGTAGTGCGTAGATGGACTTGGTATGATTATGACCAGGGATTATTCGGTGTAATCATGATCGTAATATTACAAAGATGAGGTAAAAGTCCTCAATTGCCCGTAGTGCATTGATGGACAGTTGTTGGCATGATCATGACCATTAATGAATACACAAATATTTTTGGTCGTAGTGCATGGATAATTGTGGTCGTGATACTAAAGAATATCTTTGGTCAGTAAATGAAAGGGGTGATTCGATGATGTGGAATATTTATTAAGCTGAGTCTCAGCGATAACAATGATGAAAAACCTTTTAAATCATAAAAGATAGTAGATTTTATTTTCTACTTGACTCTTTTAATGGATTACTTGTTCCGCTGCAGTTAAACTTGATGTCTATTATATTTTATCAGTTTAACATTGTTGGAGACTAATGATAATTTATTACGCATTATCTTAGTCATAATATTTCATTGGGCTAGTTGAGCTCACCCTTTCTTTCACTATTACATTGAGGAAATGAGAATATAGCGAGTGGAATTTGGTGGGAACGGAGTGACTGTCCAGAGGATAACATTAGTAGTCCTCACTATTCTGTGAAAGTGTGTTAATAATTGTAATGAGGACTCCTTTTGAGTTTGTATAATCTCTAGTAGACAATAATTGTATTCAAACTCACAGTTATGTTTTGTCGTATTATACACGACAGTTGTATTAGTAAATTATATTTGAATTCTGTACCATGTATCTGGTGACCCAAGATGGGTGATGTATACCTAATTTTGGGGGCGTCACAGTTGGTATTAGAGCTTAGGGATATTATCCCTGGCTAAGATGTGAGACTAGAACTAGGAGGGGAGAGACGGGGAATTCCTTCGCTAGTATGACCTACCTAAGTTTTTTTTGGTATTTAATTGGTCGGTCAAAGTATATGGATAATATGTTATATGTTAATGAACCTTTGTTTTGTGGCAGTATCTGAAAATGACATTTGAGAATGTTGAAAATAGTAATGGAGCACAAGAGACCGTTGAGTCTCCACATATCAATAATCAGGAGAATGTGCATCAGGAAGGCGACAATCCTCATGCAAACAACAACACCGACCAAATAATGAATGATGGGGTTGCTCAGAGGCTTTATGCAATTCATGCAACATCAAAGCAGAGCGGCCCTATCCAAAATGTAGGTGAAAACACAGGAAACTCTCAGACGGTCACCGCTAAACAGTTCAAGGAGCTGGGACCACCTGAGTTTATTGGAGAACCAAAACCACTTAAGGTGGAAGCATGGATAAAGTAGATCACCAAGATATTTGATGTCTTGGGATGCTCCGAGAGCAAAGGTTCCTTCGCCACCTTCATGTATTGCGTGAAGAGGCGATTCATTGGTGAGAATCAGAAACGCATTACCCACTGGACGACTCAAGATGTCTTGGGAGAAGTTCTAAGAGCTATTCAACGACAAGTACTTTCCCGAGAGTATTCATCACATGAAAGAAGTGGAGTTTATCAAATTGGAACAAAACAATATGACCGTGTCGCAATACGAAGCTAAATTTACGGAGTTATCCTGGTTTGCATCTCATTTGGTCGATAATGAGGAGCGAATGACGCGAATGTTTTTAAGAGGTTTGAAACCGGAGATACGTCAATATCTTATTTCTCATAAACTGTGTTTGTACTCAGATCATGTAAATAGGGCTCAGTTATTGGAGCGCGGTAACGAGTCAACGCAACTAAGAGAAAGCAAACGCAAACATGAAAATACCGGTGGTATCACCATCGAAAGCTTGACGACAACAAACGTGGAGGGAATCAACATGCCAGAAATGGTAACCACTTCGGTGGTAATCATGGCCAAGATAGTAAAAATGGACATTTCAAGAAGAGGAGATTCAACAATGATGGAAAGACGTCAACACCAACACCCATTGTTAAGGAAGGAGAACGACCACCTATCATATGCTTCAAATGTGGAGGAGAGGGACACATCAGTCCAAACTACGCGATGCGGTCCAAAGCATGTTATAATTGTGGAAGAGAAGGTCACCTAGCCCGATTTTGTCGTTCACCGAAGACAAGTTCAGCTAGGATGGAGGCACCAAAGGCCGTCCCAGAAAAGTCAAAGCCAGTAGTGCAAGGGAGAGCGTTTGTAGTGACCTCCCAGAAAGCAAGGAACCCGAATGAGGTCATCACGGGTAAGCTTATCATAAACTCTAGCGAAGTTTATACCTTATTTGATATCGGTTCTACCCATTCTTTTATTTCTCCTACTTGCGCTCAACGATTAAATTTGACTCTAGAGAAATTAGACTTTGACTTATCTGTGGAAACTCCGTTGGGAGAAACCTTCATTACATCCACGGTTTATAAGTCTTGTTTGGTTCAAGTTGGTACCCATACATTACCTGTCGATCTTATTTCATTGAAAATACTTTCATTTGATGTAATTCTAGGGATTGATTGGTTAACTACTCATCATGCAAAAATTGATTGTTTTCGTAATGTTATTAGCTTTCATATTCCTAATCGACCTATTATACGAATTCAAGCAACCAAACCATTAAAATCAATCACTGTCATCTCAATCCATAAAGCTATTCGTTTATTGAAAAATGGATGTCAAGCTTTCTTAGCTAATGTCATAGATCTAAACAAAAATACGTCAGTTTTGAATAATATTTCTATTGTTAATGAATTTCCTGACGTATTTCCTGAAGAACTTCCTGGCCTACCCCCAGAGCGTGAAATTGAATTTTGTATCGACCTTGAACCCGGTACAAAATCCCATTTCTAAAGCCCCATATCGAATGGCTCCTATTGAACTTCAAGAGTTAAAGACTCAACTGCAGGAATTGTTAGATATTGGCTTTATTCGTCCTAGTACTTCTCCTTGGGGTGCTCTTGTTCTATTCGTGAAGAAGAAAGATGGGAGTATGCGACTTTGTATTGATTATCGGGAGTTGAATCATGTCACCATCAAAAATAGGTACCCATTGCCACGTATTAATGACCTATATTGACCGATTTGTAAGGAGCCAAATTCTTTTCAAAGATTGATCTTCGTTAGGATATCACCAATTGAAGATTAGAACCGATGACATTCCAAAGACGGATTTCAGAACTCGGTACGGGCATTATGAATTCCTAGTCATGTCCTTTGGATTGATTAATGCTCCTGCTGCCTTCATGGATATGATGAACCGAGTATTTAAGGAATATTTGGATCACTTTGTGGTCGTCTTTATTGATGACATCCTTATTTATTCCAAAAGTTATGAAGATCATCAGCAACACTTGAGGCTGATACTCCAAAAGCTTCGTGAATATAAGCTTTATGCCAAGTTGAAGAAATGCTAGTTCGCTTAAGGAAGTAGCATTCCTTGGGCACGCGATGGTATCAAGTCATGGAATATCATTGACCTAGCAAAGATTGAAGTTATTCAAAGTCGAGAGCACCTAAATTAATGATCAAATACGTAGCTTTCTCGGCTTATTTGGTTATTATCGGAGATTCGTAGAAGGGTTTTCTCGAATCGCTACTCCACTAACTCAAATTAACTTGGAAAGATACAAAGTTCGATTGGAGCGAGAATGTGAGAAGAGTTTTCAAGAACTCAAGAGGAGACTCATTTCAAAGACCTGTTCGACAATACCATCCGGTTCGGAGGATTTGTCATCTCTGATGATGCTTCAGGCAAAAGGTTAGGATGTGTTCTCACGAAACATGGGAAAGTCATAGCCTATGCCCTCACTTATTAACTCAAAGAATATGAGAGGAATTATCCTACTCATGACCTAGAGTTAGCAGTTGTGGTCTTCGCACTTAAAATTTGGAGGCATTACTTGTATGGGGAGAAGGTGGAGATCTTTACGGATCATAAAAGCCTCAAATATTTCTTCACTCAAAAGGAACTCAACATGCGACAACGACGTTGGCTTGAACTATTGAAAGATTATGATCATACCATCCAATACCATCCTGGAAAAGCAAACGTGGTAGCTGACGCATTGGGTAGAAGATCATATGCAAGTGCGAATGCGATATTGTCAACGCAAAGGCCCATTTTGTATGACTTGCAAAGGATGGAGATAGAGTTAAAGACTCTAGGGACCCATGTAATGATGGCGAATATACGAGTAGAACCGACTTTAATTTATAAAGTTAAAGCTGCTCAAGCTACTGTAACTGGAGAGTCGATGCGCGTATGAGGAAGAAAGTGAAAGAAGGGCTATGCCGGAAGCAAGAATCGATGAAGAAGGAATACTTCGAGTTAACTCCAGACTTTGTGTTCCTAACGACCCTAATTTAAAGTATAAAATCATGATGGAGGCGCACAACACACCGTTTTCAATCCATCTTGGGAGTACCAAAATGTATCATGATCTTCGACATACATTTTGGTGGGGCAATATGAAGAGAGAGATAGCACTGTTTATCTCAAGGTGTCTAACGTGTCAACGAGTAAAGGTGGAGCATCAAGGACCAAAAGGTCCATTGCAACCACTTGAAATTCCAGAATGGAAGTGGGAGCACATTACCATGGCTTTTGTTACCGGTCTTCCTAAGGTTTCTCAAGGTATAGATGCGATTTGGGTCATTGTTGATTGATTAACCAAGTCTACTCACTTCTTGCCATTACGAGAAACTTATACACTTGAACGTCTTGCTCGAATGTACATAAACGAGATTGTAAGACTGCATGGTATGCCAGTATCCATAGTTTCTGATCGAGACCCAAGATTTACTTCACAATTTTGGGTTAGATTGCAAAAAGCTATGGGCACAGATTTACGATTTAGTTCAGCATATCATCCTCAAACGGACGGACAATCAGAGAGGACTATTCAAACTCTTGAGGATTTATTAAGACTCTGTGTCCTTGACTTCAAGGGAAGTTGGGACAAGTTCTTACCATTGGTGGAGTTTTCCTACAACAACAGTTATTAAGCAAGTATTGGCATGGCTCCATTCGAGGCGTTGTATGGAAGAAAGTGTCGTTCTCCAGTATGTTGGGATGAGGTGGGTGAAGCAATGTTGTTGGGACCGGAGTTGGTACGTATGACTATGGAAAAGATTCAAACGATCCGATAACGTATAAAAACCTCACAAGATCGACAAAAGAGTTATGCTGATCTTCATCGAAAGGACGTGGAATTCGATATAGGAGATCATGTGTTGTTACGTGTTGCTCCATGGAAAGGAGTTACGAGATTTGGAAAGAGAGGGAAGCTCAATCCTCGATTCATCGGCCCATTTTAATCCTTGATCGAGTAGGAAGCGTGGGCTATAGACTCGCTTTTACCGCCAAGTATGTCTCGTGTTCATAACGTTTTTCACATATCTATGTTACGTAAATATGTGGAAGACCCGAACCACATTATTGAGTTAGAACCGGACGAAATAGCGGAAGATTTGATGTATGAAGAGGTTCCTGTTCAAATCTTGGATAAGAAGGAACATATTCTACGCACCAAGGTTATACCTCAAGTCAAAGTTTTGTTGAGAAACCACGATGTTGAGGAAATGACTTGGGAGTTAGAATCTGAAATGAAATTAAGGTATCCTTACCTCTTCGACATACCAGGTACATACCCTAATTTCGACGGAGAAATTTCATAAGAAGGGGAGATTGTAAAACCCCAACTTTTTGAATAAAGATGAATTTTCTATAAATATTATTTTTGAATATTATGGAGTGAAATTGATATAATGTTATAGTTGTGGGTAATATTTATAAATTTTGCATAGTATGCAAGTGGTTATATTATATTTGATTGGTGGGGAATATTCGTTTTTAGGGGAATATTAAATAACAACAGTAATCATTGGTGGACCCCACAAATGTAAATTATCATTCGGATTGAGAAAATGACAAAAATATTTTTATAAAAATAACGGTGAAGTTTTACTGGTTGATCTTTGTTGAACTACTCGGTAGTAAAAGTAATGATGAATACACGTGGTTGCATAGTAACACACGGTGTTGATTATTGATGCTTACGTGAGAAGTAATTCAGTTTTGTTCAATTATTGCTATAGTAATTGTTGCATAGTATCTCACGTTATTTGATTCAATTATTTTCGATATTTATTATATTGTTAAAATAAATAATTGAGACGATAAAGTTATTAATATTATTATTTGCAATATTAACGATGTCTAGAAGTTCTGTCAAGGAGAGGTTTGGTCACCTAATTGCGCGTCAATAAGGAGAAATCCTTATTGGAAATCCCCCTCTTTCCTGGGAACGACCTGGTCGATTAATATTGTGAATTGTAATAAAGATGATAAATGTTGTTAAAATTATTAAGGTGATTTTTATGAAGTTTGCTTATGTTATGGATTCCTATTTATCCATTTTTTAAAATAATCGGTAGAAAATTTTTAAAAGTGGGACCCACGTGTGGGGCCCATTTGTGTTGAAAAAATGATTTTGGAAATGGAAGAGTATACATATGGAAGTATATGTATGTATTGAGTATATGGTGGGAGAAAATGATATGTGAAAGTGATAGGTGTGTGATGTGTGTATGAGTGGAAAATGGTGGAAAAGTGGTAGTGTGATAGTGATGTGTAAAAGTGTAGTGAAAGTGATTATTAGGAGGGTGGGGGATTGATCTTGGATATGGGGGGTTAAAAAAATCTAGTGGTATATATAATATTGATATATATAAATTGAAAACATGTGTTTATATATATGTATTATATTTTAATTTTTGTTGAAATCTTATTGGTTAGTTGTTTGGCTTAGTTGTTAGTTGATTGAAGAAATAATTCTGCAAAATTATTTTGTACTTGAACAGTGCCCTTCCATTCTCCTATAAATAGAAGCTCATTCCTTCATTATTTCTTACGAATTCACTAAAACTCTAGAGAGATAAAATTATAGAGAGAAAGAAGAAAAGTTTTCTGCTACTTAACTACTCTTATATTTAGTTTCTTTTACGGTAAGGGGTGTTATTCTTTCTTATTCACGAAGAGAACTGTTGTTATTCCATTTCTTATTATTCTGTTGGAATAACCTGTATACGCGGGCTACCCTATACTTGGTGACATTCTTCTATTATTCCGTCTTTATTATTCTGTTGAAATATCATATCTGTGCGTTTTACGCCGGACCTGATTCCGTCTTTATTATTCTGTTGGAATATCCTATCTGTGCGTTTTACACCAGACCTGATTCCGTCTTTATTATTATGTTGGAATATCATGTCTTTGCGTTTTACGCCGACTGGTTAAAATCTTTATTATTATTACGTTGGAATATCCGTCTGCGTGCATTTTACTGTAGGACCTAATTAAAATCCTTATTAGTATTCTATTGGAATAACCTGTCTATGAGAAGTACCGCATACATGGTGATTTCTTTTGTTATTCCATTCTTTATTATACTCAGTTGGTTAAAGTTTTGACTACTATACTCCATGAAATTAGTGGAATATCCTTGATATTTGCGCTTCATCCAGTATCTTTTCATTGAAATATTCTTATGAGTATTCTTGAATTTTACTCTACAAAGCAGTATCATGTTGACAATTTGGACATTATTAGTTCCTGGATAAATTAATTCTTGAACTTATTTTATTGAATTCTTATATCATTGTCATCATCCTCTTATTTATATTTTTTTGAAAGTCATCTGTGGCCTATAGTGAGTAGATGGACTTGGTATGATTATGACTGAGGATTATTGATTGTAATCATGACCGTAATGTTACAAATGATGTGGTAAAAGTCCTCATTGACCCGAAGTGCATTGATGGATGTTGTTGGCATGATCATGACCATTAATGAATACACAAATATTCTTGGTCGTAGTGCATGGATAATTGTGGTCGTGATACTAAAGAATATCCTTGGCAGTAGTGCGGGGTGATTCGATGATGTGGAATATTTATTGTCGAGTCTCAAATGATAATAAATGATGAAAACCTTTTAAATCATAAAAGATAGTAGATTTTATTTTCTACTTGACTCTTTTAATGGATTGCTTGTTCACCGCAGATTAAACTTGATGTCTATTATATTTTATCGGTTTAACATTGTTGGAGACTAATGATAATTTATTCGCATTATCTTAGTCATAATATTTCTTCTTCGCCTAGTTGAGCTCACCCTTTCTTTCATTGTTCTCTTGTGAAATGAGAACATAGCGAGGGACTAGTCGGGAGCGGAGTGACGGTCCAGGAAGGATAGCATTAGTAGTCCCTCACTAATACGTGAAATAGTGTGTTAATAATTGTAATGAAGAATCCTTTTGAGTTTGTATAATCTCTAGTAGACAATAATTGTATTCAAACTCACAGTTATGTTTTGTCGTATTGTACACGACAGTTGTATTAGTAAATTGTATTTGAATTCTGTACCATGTATCTGGCGACCCAAGATGGGTGATGTATACCTAATTTTGGGGGCGTCACAGTCATGTCATACCAATAACTGTCCATCAATGCACTATGGGCGAATGAGGACTTTTACCACATCATTTGTAACATTTCGGGTCATGATTATACAGAATGATCCTTAGTCATAATCATACCAATCAACAGTTCATCTATGCACTACGGCCAAAGATAACTTTCATCATAATATAAGCATGAGGATGATGATAATGATATAAGAATTCAATTAAATGAGAGCAAGGATAAATTTTAAAGATTTATAATTCAATTTATATAGAATTCAATAATGTCCAAATTGTCAACATGATCTGGTTGTTAAATATTGTGAGTTATAATATTAATGATGAATAAGTTCGTGTTGATTAAAGATGAAATTGATATTTCCATTGATTTGGGATTATTAGTGTTAGTGGAAATCGGCATCTACTTCGATAATAATGGATGTCTGGAGGTTATATTGACCAATCGGGTAATTAATCGGATAAATGAGAAATTAATTGCTATCAATTCACATGCTTATAACTATTTGTTCAGATGCATGTACTATTAGGGGAGGTGGTGCAAGATTGATAATATTTGCATGACTAAATTAAAAATGGAGGTATAAATGAAGGTACTATACTGTAATTATTTTTTTCACATGATTGTACTATTGATTCACATGATTGTACTATTGATTCACAAGTTGTACTATTAGGGGAGGTGGTGCAAGTTTGATAATACTTGCAGGACTAAATTAAAAATGAAAAAAAGATGAAGGTATTATATTTGTAATATTTCGAGCCCCAAAACGTGCAATTATCGAAACTATATTTTCCTATAAATAGAAGCTCATTCTTCTTTCATTCTCACCAATTCACTAAGACTCACAAGAGCATTTATAGAGAGAGAAGCTTTAAAGAGAAAGAAGAAGAAAAGTCTGCTACCTCACTATTCTAGTATACAGTCTTCTTCTGAGGTAGGGGATATTATTTTGTCCAGTATTCATAGGAATAATATTTTCTTCCATACTCTGTAGTATGTGAGTAATATTATTTCGTCTCGTATTCCTGATTATACCCTCATTTTGTTAAAGTAATGCTTCTATACTCCGTGAAATTAGTAGAATATCCTTGAAATTTGCGTTTCATCTAGTATTATTTCACAAGGATATTTTCTACACATTCTTGTTAAATTTTAAGCTTTTCATGCCGGAGTACTGTCCATGAGTAGTATTAATTTTTATAGTACTATTCATAAAGTACTATTCACAGGATACTATTCACAAAGTATTATTCACGGGTATTATTCACAAAGTACTATTCACGAGTATTATTCACAAAGTACTATTCACGGGGTACTATTCCCGAAGTACTATTCACGAGATATTATTCACCCGGTGAATTATTCATGACAAAAATTGATTTCTTTGCTGTCCAAATCATTTTTGATACAATATTATTCTTGAATTTTACTCCACAAAGTAGTATCATGTTGACAATTTGGACATTATTGAATTCTGGATAAATTAAGTTATAAATCTTTAAAAATTTATCCTTTGCTTTCTTTTAATTGAATTCTTATATCATTGTCATCATCCTCGTGCTTATATTATGATAAAAGTCATTTGTGGCTTACGTGCATAGATGTACTATTGATTGGTATGATTATGACAGGATTATTCGGTATAATCATGATCGTAATGTTACAAATGATGTGGTAAAAATCCTCATTGGTTTCAGTAAGTGCATTGATGGACAAATTGTTGGTATGATTATGACCAGGGATTATTCGGTATAATCATGACCATTGATGATTACATGAATATCCTTGGCCCATAGTGCAGGGATGATTCGATGATGTGGTTTATTTATTAAGTTGAGTCTCATTGATAAAATTGATGATAAACTTTTTAAACCATAGAAGATAGTAGATATCATGCTCTACTTGACTCTTCTAATGGATTGCTTGTTCCGCTGCAGTTAAACTTGATGTTTATTATATTTTATCAGTTTAATACTATTGAAGGCTAACGATAATTTATTCTGCATTATCTTAGTCATAATATTTCTTACTGGGCTAGTTGAGCTCACCCTTTGTTTTCATTGTTCTCTTCAGGAAATGAGAATATAGCTGGGACTAGTCGGGGAACGGAGTGACGATCCAGATGTTTGCATTAGTAGTCCTCACTATTCAGTGAAATAGTGTGATAATAATTGTAATGAGGACTTTATTTGAGTTTGGATACTCTCTACGAGACATTATCTATGTTGAAACTCTCAGCTACATTTTGTCGTACTGTATAAAAGAAGTTTGTATTTAAATTTTGTACCATGTATTTGGCAACTCAAGATGGGTGATGTATACCTATTTTGGGGGTGTCACAAATATGATCATAATCTTTCAATAGTTCAAGCCAACGTCGTTGCCGCATGTTGAGTTCCTTTTGAGTGAAGAAATATTTGAGGCTTTTATGATCCGTAAAGATCTCCACCTTCTCCCCATACAGGTAATGCCTCCAGATTTTAAGTGCAAAAATGGCAGCTTCCAACTCTAGATCATGAGTAGGATAATTCATCTCATATTCTTTGAGTTGTCGCGAGGCATAGGCTATGACTTTCCCATGTTGCATGAGAACACATCCTAAACCTCTGCCTGAAGCATCGCTGTAGATGACATATCCCTCCGTACCAGATGATATTGTTAGAACATGTGCTGAAATGAGTCTCCTCTTGAGTTCTTGAAAACTCTTCTCACATTCCTTGCTCCAACCGAATTTTGTATCTTTTCGAGTTAGCTGAGTTAATGGAGTAGCGATTCGAGGAAATCCTTCCACGAATCTCTGATAATAACCAACTAAGCCGAAAAAGCTACGTACTTCGATCACTAACTTAGGTTGCTCCCAGCTCTGAATTGTTTCAATCTTTACCGGGTCAAAAGATATTCCATGATTTGATATCACGTGCCCAAGGAATGCTACTTCGTCAAGCCAGAACTCGTATTTCTTTAACTTGGTATAAAGCTTATTTTTACGAAGCTTTTAGAGTACTAGCCTCAAGTGTTGCTCATAATCTTCACGGCTTTTGGAGTATATGAGGATGTCATCAATAAAGACAACATCAAAATGATCCAAATATTCCTTGAATACTCGGTTCATCATATGTATTAATGCCCGTACCGAGTTCTGAAAGCATTCTTTCGAATGTCATTAGTTTTAACTATCAATGGATGATATCCGGAACAATGATCAATTTGAAAAGAATTTAGCACCTTGCAACTGGTCAAACAGGTCATCAATTCGAGGTAACGGGTACCTATTTTTGACGGTGAGATGATTCAACTCCCGATAGTCAATATAAAGTCGCACACTTCCATCTTTTTTTTCTTTACGAATAGAACAGAGCACCCCAAGGAGACGTACTAGGATAAATGAAACCGATGTCTAACAATTCCCATAGTTGGGTTTTTAATTCCTGAAGTTCAATAGGAGCCATTCGATATGGGGCTTTGGAAATGGGTTTTGTACCGGGTTCAAGGTCGATACAAAATTCAATTTCTCGCTCTGAGGGTAGGCTAGGAAGTTCTTCAGGGAATACGTCAGGAAATTTATTAACAATAGAAATATCATTCAAATTTGACGTATTTTTATTTAAATATGTGACATGGGCTAAGAAAGCTTGATATCCGTTTTTTAATAAACGAATAGCTTTATGGCTTGATATGATAGTGATTGACTCTAGTGGTTTGGTTGCTTAAATTCACATAATAGGTTGGTTAGGAATATAGAAGCTAACAACCTTACGAAAACAATCGATTTTAGCATGATGAGTAGTTAACCAATAAATCCCTAAAATCACATCAAATGAAAGTATTTCCAAAGAGATAAGATTGACAGGTAACGTGCGGTTACCGATTTGAATCCAGCAAGACTTATAAACAGTGAATGTAATGAAGGTTTCTCCTAACGGAGTTTCAACAGATAAATCAAAGTCAATTTTCTCCGGAGTCAAATTTAAACGTTGAGCGCAAGTAGGAGAAATAAAAGAATGGGTAGAACCGGTATCAAATAAGGTATTGACTTTGCTAGAGTTTATGATTAGACTACCCATGATCACCTCGTTCGGATTCCTCGCTTTTTGGGAGGTTACGACAAACGCTCTCCCTTGAACTATCGGTTTTTCTTGTCTGGGATGGCCTTTGATGCCTCCATCTCAGCTGGACTTGACTTTTGTGCACGAAAAAATCGGGCTAGGTGACCTTCTCTTCCATAATTGTAACATACGATCGGCGTTCGTTCTCCTTCCTTAACAACAGGTGTCGGTGCTGACGTCGTTCCATCATTATTGAATATCCTCTTCTTGAAATTTCCATTTCTATTATCTTGGCCATGATTACCACCGAAGTGGTTACCATTTCTGGCATGTTGATTCCCTCCACGTTTGTTGTCACTGCTTCGATGACTGCTACCACTGGTATTATCAATTTTCCGACTGCTCTCCCTTGGTTGGGTTAACTCATTATCTCACTCCAATAACTGAGCCCTATATACAACATTTGAATACAAACACAGTTTTTGAGAAATTAGGTAATGACGTATCTCAGGTTTCAAACCTCTTAGAAACATCTGTGTTATTCTCTCCTCATTATCAACCAAGTGGGACATAAACCGGGACAACTCGACAAACTTAGCGTCGTACTGTGACACGGTCATATTGTTTTGCTCCAACTTGATAAAGTCCAGCTCCTTCATGTGATGAATACTTTCGGGAAAGTACTTGTCGTTGAACAGTTCTTGGAACTTCTCCCAAGACATCTTCAGTGCGGCAGGTTGGGTACGTTTTACAAATTCCCACCAGTAATCTGCCTCTTCTCGCAACATGGAGGTGGCAAAGGGAACCTTTTACTCCTCGGAGCATCCCAAGACATCAAATATCTTGGTGATCTGCTTTATCCACACCTCCGCCTTAAGTGGTTTTGGCTCTCCCAAAAACTCCGGTGGTCCCAGTTCCTTAAACTGCTTAGCGGTGATCATCCGTGAGTTGCCAGTGTTTCAACCTACATTTTGGACAGAAGTCTCTCTTGCCTGATGTTGCATGAATTGCAGAAAGCCTCTGAACATTCTGTCGTTCATCATTTGGCCGATGTTGTTGTTTACCTGAGGATTATTGCCTTCCTGATGCACATTATCCTGGGTATTGATCTGCGGTGACTCAACAGTTTCTTGTGCTCCATTGCTAATCTCAACATTCTCGGATGTCATTTTCAAACACTGCCACAAAACAAGGGTTAATTGAGATGCCATATATTATCCCTATATTCTGACCAACCAATTAAATAACAATTAAACTTAGGTAGGTCATACTAGCGAAGGAATTACCCGTCTCTCCCCTCCTAGTTCTAGTCTCACATCTCAGCCAGGGATTATATCCCTAAGCTTTGATACCAACTGTGACGCCCCCAAAATAGGTATACATCACCCATCTTAAGTCACCAAATACATGGTACATAATTTAAATACAAACTTCTTTTATACAGTACGACAAAAACGTAGCTGAGAGTTTCAACACGGATAATGTCTCATAGAGAGTATCCAAACTCAAATAAAGTCCTCATTACAATTATTATCACACTATTTCACATAATAGTGAGGACTTTTATATCCACCTATCTGGACCGTCACTCCATTTCCCGACTCGTCCCAGCTATATTCTCATTTCCTGAAAGGAACAATAAAAACAAAAGGGTGAGCTCAAGTAGCACAGTAAGAAAAATTATGACTAAGATAATTCAGAATAAATTATTATTAGCCTTCAACAGTGTTAAACTGATAAAATACAATAAACACCGAGTTTAACTCCAGCGGAACAAGCAATCCATTAGAAGAGTCAAGTAGAGCATGATATCTACTATCTTCTATGATTTAAAAAGTTTATCATCAATTTTATCGCTGGGACTCAACTAAATAAATAATCCACATTACTGAATTATCCATGCACTACGAGCCAAGGATATTCATTATTATCACCAATGGTCATGATCATACCAACAACTGTCCATCAATGCACTACGGGCGCGAATGAGGACTTTTACCACTTCATTTGTAATATTTCGGGTCATGATTATATCGAATGATCCCTGGTCATATTCATACCAATCAACAGTCCATCTATGCACTACGGGCAAAGATGTCTTTCATAATATAAGCATGAGGATGATGACAATGATATAAGAATTCAATTAAATGAGAGCAAGGATAAATTTTAATGATTTATAATTCAATTTATCCAGAATTCAATAATGTCCAAATTGTCAACATGATAATGCTTTGTGGAGTAAAATTCAAGAATAATATTGTATTAACAATAATTTGGACAGAAAAAAATTAATTTTTGTCATGAATAATACCCCGTGAATAGTACTTCGTGAATAGTACTCCGGCATGAAAAGATTAAACTTTAACAAGAATGTTCAGAAAAATATCTTTGTGAAACGATACTAAATGAAGCACAAATTTCAAGGATATTCTAATAATTTCAAGGAGTATAGAAGCAATACTTAAGCTTAGTAGGAGATTATTTCATTCGAATTTTGAACAAAAATAATATCCCTATATGAATACGAAAGAATTAGTACCCCTTACCTTAGTAGGAGATTGGATACTAAACAGAATACTCTTCTTCTTTCTCTCTGATTCTCTCTCGACAGAATTCTCTTGTGAGTCGTAGTGAATTAGTGAGAATGAAAGAAAAATTAAGCTTCTATTTATAGAAGATTTCTAGCTTAGCCCTTGCAATGTGAAAAGGCAAGTAGCTTGACGACTGGTGATGTGAAAAGAAAAGTGGTTTGACGCCTGTAATGTGAAACAACAAGTGGTTTGACGCATGTAATGTGAAACGATAATTGGTTCGACGTCTGTAATGTAAAATGACAATTGGTTCGACGTCTGGTAAAGGCAATTACTATTGGCGAAAGTGACTCTTAGATGATGACATATTGGCCCCCATAGAATAAACCAAACTTACCACAGATGTCTCATAACAGACTTCTTATTTATATCAAAGGTTGAATAAATATTACCACAAATCATTTTATCTTTAATCAACATATTTTTAATCATCCAACAATTATTCATCATTAATATTATAACTCACAATATTTAACAACCAGATCATTCCTAGAAAAAGGGGCTTTTCGATAAGGATTTCTCCTTATTGGCGCGTAATTAGGTGACCAAACCTCTGCTCGATAGAACTTTCTGGACATCGTCAATATTGCAAATAATAATATGAATAACTTTGTCGTCTCAATTATTGATTTAATAATATAAAATATTATGCAGATGATATTGTGATAATAATTGAATCAATAATATGAGATACTACGCAACAATTATTGTAGCAATAATTGAGTATAACTGAGTGACTTCTTACGTAAGCATCAATAATCAATACCATGTGCTACTATGCAACCACGCATACATCGTATTTTTTACCACACCGGTATTTCAAAAGTTAACGGTAGAAACTTTCACCGTTATTTTATAAAAGATATTTCGCTGCTTTTCTAACTCCGACAATAATTCTGTTGTGGGGTCCACCAATGATTGTGCCATCATATGAATATTCTCCGACAAAAAGAATATTCCCCGACCAAACGAATATTTTATAACAACTTGATTACTTTACAAAAATTATAAATATTACCCATAACTATAGCATTATATCAAATCCACACCATAATATTCAAAATGATATTTAGAGAAAAATAATCTTTATTTATGAAAGTTGGGGTCTTAAACTTTACTTGCTACTATTCACGCCCACCATTTTTGAAATAAATTTTCAGCACATTTTTTCACCAACCAAAAGTGAGGCCCACCCATGTTTTTAATAAAAAAAAATATTTATTTTCGAAACTTCTATAATTCATAATAAATAGTCATTTTATCAGAAAAATACGAATATTATATCCATTCCATAGGAAATTAAATTCTCTACAACTTTGTAGAAGAAAGTTTTTCGAAATTTCAAACAGAAAATGCCCAAAATCCACATACGAATGATTTTTAATACCTTCATTCCGATAAAATACCTCAACATTAATCACATCATTTATAACCACAATAAATATGTCCATCATTTATATCCACATAAAATAATTATTTTCTTATCATATAAATCAATAATTAATTATTCACAAATAATATTACAGAATCACAATAATGACAACTAGGTCATTCCTAGGAAATAGGGGGCTTTTCGATAAGGATTTTTCCTTATTGGCGTGCAGTTAGGTGACCAAACCCCTTTTATAGACAGAAATTCCTTAGACATTGTCAATAATGCTATCTAACAATATTATTCAAATAATATGAATTATTGATCTGATAATGGAGATAATTTGCAGTGACAATTATTGGAACAACAACAATATAAAATATCAACGTAGCAATTATTGAATCAGAAAAATAAAATATTGACTGTAAAAATTATTGAGTCGTGCCTTCTTACGTAAGAATCAATAATTCAAAAATCTTTGTACAATATCGTGGTCTCATCGTGAAAACTATATACATCGTATTTTAACCTCCGGGTATTCCAATAGTGTTAACGGTAACAACTACGCCGTTATTTATAAAAACTCAAACTTGTCGTTATCTTCATCCGACTATTTTCCATTATGGGGCCCATAATGGCATTTGCGTGCGTCGTCATCACGAATGTTCCCAAATGACGAAGAATATTCAACTACCAAAACTAATATTCCCCATAATAATAAATATTTTATAACCATTTGCTTATTTTGTAATATTTGCACATTTCACCCATAATAAAAGCATTACATCAAATTAACACCTTATTATTCACAATAATAAATAGAGGAAATTCGATTTTATTTATAAAAAGTTGGGGTCTTACAAGCGGCAGGTTTGATTTCCAAAACTCTACTGCCAATATTCTAATTGGTAGTGTTTGTACTAGTATTACTATTCAATATATTCATGAGATAAAAAGTGTGCAAGTACTCAATCACAATAAAATATTTCCACCACTAGACACTAGTACACTTAAAAACCTTTTTTGATTTATGTGCTCTTAAACTCTACCCCATAAGAAATTCAATATGATCAAATCAATCAAAACTCCGAACAAATGGAATTTAAATAGGATCATAATCAGACATATTCGAATTTGAATTCGTATTTTACTTAAATTTAGAATAATATTTTTTTAGTGTTTAATTGAAATAAATTTATAATTTTTAAAATTATTAGATCGATTTCGGGTAAAAGGTCTTTGAAATTTTAAATAAACATTTCCATAACTGATTTGGACAACATCCTCTATGGATTGTCTAATTATAGGCCTGGTAGGAACGACGTTAGTAATTTGCCATTGTTTTGAAAAAGTTATTTCTTCCCAAGGGATCATTCTGGGAATAACACTTGACTACTAAAAAGATTAGTGTCTATAAGGACAGTATGTCCTTGTTGGCTTTGTTTTTGGATATAAGGGTTTAAAGTAGTTAAAACTTTAAGATGAATACGGAATAATATGTGTAAGACCCCAACTTTTTATAAATAAAATCAAAATTTTCTATTTATTATTGTGAATAATAAGGTGTTAATTAATTTGATATAATGCTTTGGTTATGGATGAAATGTGCAAATTTTGTAAAATAAGCAAGTGGTTATAAAATATTCATTGTTGTCGAGGAATATTCGTTTGGTCGTGGAATATTCTTGCTGTCGGGGAATATTCGTACGGCATCGCAGCCATTTATGGGCCTCATAATGGGAAACGGTCGGATGAAGACAACGACAAGTTTGAGTTTTTATAAATAACGGCGTAGTTGTTACCGTTAACACTGTTGGAATACCCGGTGGTTAAAATACAGTAATACGCATGGTTACGATGGCATACCAGATTGCACAAAGATATTTTGAATTATTGATTCTTACGTAAGAAGACACTACTCAATAATTGTTACTGTCAATATTTTATTTTATTGATTCAATAATTGCTACGTTGATATTTTATATTATTGTTGTTCCAATAATTGTCACTGCACGGTATCTCCATTATCATATCAATAATTCATATTATTTGAATAATATTGTTAGATATCATTATTGGCAATGTCTAAGAAAGATCTGTCTAGAAAAGGGGTTTGGTCACCTAATTGCGCACCAATAAGGAGAAATTCTTATCGGAAAGCCACCACTTTCCTAGGAACGACCTGGTTGTCATTATTGTGATTCTGTAATATTATTTGTGAATAATTAATTATTGATTTATATGATAAGAAAATATTTATTTTATGTGGATATAAATGATGGATATATTTATTGTGGTTATAAATGATGGAATTAATGTTGAGGTATTTTATCAGTATTTTGTAGGAATGAAGGTATTAAAAATCGTTTATATGTGGATTTCGGGCATTTTCTGTTTGGAATTTGGAAAAACTTTCTTCTACAAAGTTGTAGAGAATTTAATTTCCTATGGAATGAACATAAAATTCGTATTTTTTAAGAAAAGGGCTAAAAACATGGGTGGGCCCCACTTTTGATTGGTGAAAAAATGTGCTGAAATTTTATTTTAAAAATGGTTGGCATGAATAGTAGCAGATAAAGCCATTAGGTAGCAGGTTTGTGACGCCCCCAAAACAGGTATACATCACCCATCTTAGGTCGCCAGATACAAGGTACTGAATACAAATACAACTTAATTATACAACAGTCGTGTAAAAATACGATAAAACATAACTGAGAGTTTTAATAAGAATATTGTCATCTAGACAATATCCACACTCAATGGAGTCTTCATTATATTTATTATCACACTATTCCACAGAATAGTGAGGACTACTAATGCACCATCTAGGAACATCACTTTGTTCCCCGACTAGTCCCAGCTATATTCTCATTTCATGAAGAGAACAGTGAAAGAAAGGGTGAGCTCAACTAGCCCAGTAAGAAATATTATGACTAAGATAATACATAATAAATTATCGTTAGACTTCAACAGTGTTAAACTGATACAATATAACAAACATCAAGATTAACTGCACCGGAACAAACAATCCATTAGAAGAGTCAAGTAGAATATAATGTCTACTATCTCCTCTAGATTTAAAAGTCCATCGTTTATATTTTATTCCTGTAATACTCATCAACAGTTCTTTGTTATACTTAAGACAAATAGAACTTTCATCAATTGTCTTCACCTGAACCACCAAAGATGTTAGTTAAATTCACAATTCATATTTATAATAATGTGAATTAACAGTTCCTTCTTGCCACCAAGGCTTAATAGAACGTTTACTCAATATCCTTACCCCAAAGGTGAAGATATTCAAATGTAATAACAATGATCATACCAATCGAGTTTGTCATATTTTTACTACGGGCCAAAGATATTCAACTATAAAACCAATGGTCATGATCATACCAATTAATTGCCTGTTAGTGCACTACGACCAAAGACATTCAACTGTTAACTAATGGTCATGATCTTGCCAATCACATCATTGAATTATCCATGCACTATGGCCAATGATATTCGTTAGTATCACTAGTGGTCATGATCATGTCATACACCTGTCCATCTTCGCACTACGGGTCAAAGCTATCAAACAACAGATCATCTTTGCACTACATGCCAAAGATATTCAACAACATATCATCTTTGCACTACACTGGTGCCAAAGACATACAAATCAGTAAAAACCAATAACCAACAAAGATAATAAAGAATGGAATAATAAAAGAATTTCACCATGTATGCGAAGACTTGCAGATAGACATGTTATTCCAACATAATAATAAAGAATGAAATAATAAAAGAATTTCACCATGTATGCGAAGACCCGCATAGACAAGTTATTCCAACATAATAATAAATAATGGAACCAGTCCCGGCGAAAGCGCACGTATGTGACGAGGATATTTTGATAGAATAATAAAGAAACGGAACCAGTCAAAGTAAATTCACACCGAGCAGGATATTCCAATGTAATAATAAAAATAGAATAACAACGAAATCACCATGCATGCGATAGACCGCATGCAGATAAAAGTTATTCCAATGTAATAATAAATAATGGAACGGTGTCAGCGAATACGCATGACCGATAGGATATTAAAACAAAATAATAAAGAAACGGAATAATAGAAGAATATCACCATGTATGCGGATTCAGAGCAACAAAGTTATTCAATATAATAATAAAGAATGGAATAATGAAATTTCTCCATGAATAAGAAAGAAAAGAATACCCCTTATGAGTACAACAAATAATATTCCCTACCTTAGAAGAAGCTGGATATTGGAGTAGTGAAGTAGCGAGAATACTTTTTCTTCTTTCTCTCTATAGTTTTCTCTAGAGTTTCAAAGTGAATTCGTAAGAAATAATGAAGGAATGAGCTTTATTTATAGGAGAATGGGTGAATAATAACTAATTCATGAACGGACCAGATTGATTTACTTTTAAGCAGACTATCCATATTGATTTACTATTAAAACTTAAAGCAACGGTCCATCTTGATTTCTTATTAAAACTTAAAGAAACGGTCCATCTTGATTTACTATTAAAACTTTAAACCAACGATCCATATTGATTTACTATTATAACTTTCCACCAGCGGTCCATATTGATTTACTATTATATCTTCAACTAACGGTCTGAAAAATTAGCACATCTCCTCATGGAATAATATTGTACCCAAAAATGATTTGGACCGAAAAGAAATATATCTTACGGGTGAATAATACCCCGTGAATAGTAACTCATGAATAGTAACTCGTGAATAGTAATTTGTGAATAGTAACTCGTGAATAGTAACTCGTGAATAGTAACTCATGAATAGTAACTTGTGAATAGTACTCCGACAGATAAAGTGCCCCAAATACTCGAGTGAACAATACTAGGGTGAATAGTAACCGGATATTTTATGACAACTTGTCTACTTTGAAAAATTTTCAAATATCACCCTTAACTTTAAACTTTTATCAATTTAACTATTTACCAAAATAGAAAAATTGAATACTTTTATTTCATAAAATTTGGGGTCTCACAATCTCCCCTCCTTATGAAATTTCGCCCTCGAAATTTACATACGTACTTGATATTCGAAGAGATGAGAATACCTTGCTTTTTTTTGATTGGATTCTTCCCTTGTTAGTTCCTCTCTATCATGATTTTCCATTTCTCATCTCCTGTATTTCAAATATCATTCTAGAATATAATTTCAAAATAAGAGTTAATTGACATACCACATAATACCCCTATATTACGATTGACCAATTAAATAACAAATAAACTTAGGTAGGTCATACTAATGAAGGAATTTCTGCTCTCCCTCCTAGTTCTTGTCTCACATCTCAGCCAGGGATCATGTGACAACCGAAATTGTGTAAATTAATTTTAATATTTATTGGATTGAATAAATATTTTTCGATGAATTAATTATTCGATTAAATAATTAATTGATGCAATTGTGATAGATTAATTTAATTATATGTGTTACATTTATTAAATTAATGTGGAGAATTTTTATTATCGAAGTATGTGATTATGTGAGCTTATTGTATTAAAAGAAATATTTAATAAGCCTATTGGTATTTTAATTAATTTAATTATTAATTAGAGAGTTAATAATTTGACATTAATTATTAATGAGAAATTTAATTATGTGACTATGTGAATTAATGAGAAATTATTATATTTTATTTAAAATAAATTAAATAAGATATTGATTTATTTTATAAAGGAGTGTGGCATTATTTTAACTATATGATAAAGTTTTATTAAATTAATTGGTTTTGAAACCAATTCTTGCCAGCCAAACAAAACCTATATAGGAGTTGATAGCGATTACCCATGATCAGATAATCGACCTCTCATCACGGCCATTTCATTTCTTTTTATACATCTTTCTTTTCCTTCCTTTTCATTATTTGGCTAAGTCTGGCATAAAACAGAGAGGAAAAGAGAGAGAGTTTGAGAATTTTTTGAGAAAGTTTGTGACTCTGTATTTGAAGTAGAGAGAATTGTCATCCTTGTTCATCTACGCTTGGGTAATTCTCTTCAACCCAAATTCTTATTTTACGTCTTTTAAAGTTTTCATGAATATGGCTTAAAGTCTTCTGTAAAGTTTCTATAGTTGGAAAGGGTAACAATTATGTGAATATATGTAATAATTCGAGTAGTATAGCATGTTTTATATATATATTGCATGATTCCATATCATCAGTTTCATGAAATTATCCAGTATATGATTACAGAGTATGTTATATGGCCATATGGCCTTATACGTGGTATTTCATGTGTTGATCATATATTATCCCTAAATTTTACACTCGTTTGTGATTATGCATGATAAAACGAACAAAATGAAACTTGAATGATTGGTTTTGGCCTCATAACGAATTCGTGGCGTTGAATTCTAGGATTTGTGTTCAACAGTTCAAGAACATCAAGAAGAGTACAATTTGCATTACTTAATTCTGTAATTATATGTTTTAATGGGTTAAAATCACTCTATAAGTGTTGGTTAATGATTATGTATAAATTCTAGCATGTGGGTATGTTTAATTTGGTGAATTTAATGACCATATAGTGTTTATTTACTTTGATTCGTGTTCTTCATGAATCGGAAATCAAAAGCGGAGTTTCGGCATGCATGCAAGACCAACTCAAGTACAATTCTCGTGTCAAGAATGCCACATACAGCCAGAGATCTGAGACAAGAACGCCATGACGCCATGGCGTCTAAGACTCTAAGACCAATCTGCCAATGCAAATACCTTGGCACTTAGCGTAATGGTCCAGAAATGAGTTTTTAAAATGTTTAAGTCTAGCAATGTGTTATTAACCTAATCTAATGAACATAAAAACTTGCTAGACATATAATGAGTAGTTAAAATAAATTCTTAACACGTCCATAACATAATTACGTATGAATTGAATGATTGAATGCATAGTTAACTTATTGTTCATGAAGTCTTAATTTTTGACAATAAGTGTAGTAACTGACTAAGTATAGTCATGAATTTGAGTTAGACAAAGAATAAGCTTGTGATGTTTAGTACGTTATAATTGACAGGTATTGTGAACGTAAATGATAAGTAGGATTTAAATCGAAGAACGAGTTTTATTAAAGTGTAATCTACGCACGAGGCAAGTTCCCTACCCCTACTTGTTATCATTGTTCAAGTTTATTATTTACCTTGAGTAAATTCTCATTGCTATTATTCAAGCTCAAATTGTTATATTAAAGATTGATTATCCTTTCAAAGTATGAATTTGTTATACAATATTTGTTCTATTGTATACTTCTTGAGATTATTATTCAATTTGAATATCATTATTGTTGAACCTTGTTAGACTAGTGAACCTTATTGATTCGACTAGTCCATAGTTGATGAACGTTCTAAATTTCAGAACCCTTATTGAATTATCCAAACTAAACTTCCTTTGGTGTGGACTCGAATGTCAAACTGAGATGAACAACCCTGCAAAGGGATTTACTTATGCGTTAGCGTTAAGATATTGTGCACATGATGGTACCAAAATTTGATCCCCCAAGGCACGAGAAGAAGAGTCCATAGTCTTATGACTGTTAAAGATTTCAAGTATAACCCTTGATAACCTAGGACATAGTTCAAGGTCTTATGACCCTCAGAAATCTTTTGATTCTTGTTATTCATTCTTGATTCAAAAGTTGAGATTTTATTTCAGAAGTCTTTGATTTCTTTGCATGTTATTATTTTATTATTATATTGTTATACTTGTGGGCAATCATGCTCACTCTTACGTAATAATAACATTGCGATTAAGAAACTAAAAAGCATTTAACCTTCCACTAGTAAAGGCAAGGGCAAGCTTAGCAAGTAATGAAGATTGATTATTTATGTGGTTATGTAATGATAATTAGAATTGATGTTACTTAAGACTTATTTGTTTATGTTTCACGACATATGATTTAAGGTTAGAGTAACACAGGATTTATTTATTATGTAGTTGATGTAACCCCATAAGGGAGATTTATTATTATTTCTATCTATTGCATGGTTTGCATTTATTTATGGGTAGATAGATGGATGATGTTTGACACAATGAACACCAAACTGTGGAAATGGAAGTACCGGGATTTCGGGGGTGTCGCAGGTTGGTATCAGTCATGAGGTTATGAACCTTAGGTGGGGGGAACAACCTTAGGTAGTAGCCTTATAGAAAGAACATAGTGATGGAAAACTCTTATCGAGTTCTAGGAAATGAATTTTTGTAATTCATTGAAGATAATAAAAGACTTTATGTGTTTATGTGTTAAATTATGTGCTCACTAGTACGACTTAGTAACTAAAACTCGAAATTTTGTTGTCAGGATGTCTGACGTTGGAGGAACTAGTCGAATTGGGGAGGAAGAACCCCGAGTACCTACAGTACCTGCAGAGGAGGAGCCCATAGACATTCATGTCGTTAGGGAACAGTTGGTACAAAGGGAGTCATCTCCATTGATCACCGTTGTTGGTCAGGAGCATGAACCTGAGACTGATCCTAAGGAGGATCCTGAGGAGGAATTTGACGAGGAAGAGGAAGAAGAGGAGTTTCCACAGCACTCCATTGATGCTGAGATGTACGACACATTATACGACCGTAACGTGGAGTTACGAGATGAGGTCTTGTGGATCCGATCGAAGTAGGCGATTATTCAAATAGATTATGTTAGAAAGTGAAGGAGAGGGAGATTTCGACTCTTCACTCATGACTGGGAAATATAGAATGGGATTTGGTCCACGAGAAGGGTCAAACCGAATATAAGACCGCAGAGATAGAAAAGTTGAAGAAGGAATTGAAGGAAAGCTCTGAAAGGCTGATCATAGCAGACGAAGGCTGGGTGAGAGAGTCACGTCGTGCTGATCTTGCGGAAGAGGAAGGTCGTGCAAAGAAGGCGAAGCTTGGAGAGACATACTCTACACTTAATCATGCAATGGATGAGGCCCAGGATCGAGTTTTGAGGTACCCCATCCAGTTCGAAGGACTTCCATCGTACATGCTGGATCGCATGATGATATCTCGTATCATGGAAGAGGAGCGTAGAAAGGCTATTCAGCGCCTTGACAGACAGTGATATAATTTGTTTAATTATGTGAAAGATTTAATTAGTTTTTATATGTAAATTCCGATGTGTTTATGAACGATGGAATATTTTAATATTTTAAATCCTGTAGATTCTTTATCTCATGATAGATGATGTAAATAGCAGTGATGCTATCGTTTGATGTTAAAACTCTTGATTTGAATTAAATATATTAAGTTGTTTGAGATGATGTGTTACTTAATTATATTAAATTGTTGAGTTAAGTCTTAACTATTTAGAGAATTTAATAGAGATTTAATAAACGTATATTTTAACAGAATTATGCCACCAAGAAGAAGACAACAACGTCAACCAGCTCAGGAAGAGTCTACGAATAACAACAATAACGCCAATGCTAATCCTGTTCAGCAATTGGTTAACTTGCTAACTGGAGCATTGAATAATCAACCTCAAGCTCCACCAAGTACTACATTTAAGGATTTCAAGGAGGTGGGACCGCCAGAATTTAAAGGTTCCATGAACCCGATCGAGGCTCAAATGTGGGTTATGGAAATGGAGAAGGTTTTCGACGTCGCTAGGGTTAGAGAAGACCAGAAGACCGCTTTTGCAACGTTTATACTGAAGTCTGAAGTTAGCTATTGCTGGAAAGCAAACAAAGTGCGAGGAGGTGAAGGTATAATTACTTGGGAGAGATTTAAAGAGATGTTCTTCGAGATGTATTTCCCGACCAGCTCGCAGAACCAGATGGAGGTTCAATTTCAGGAATTAAAGTAGGGAGATATGAGCGTACCTGATTATGCGGCAAGATTCAATGAGTTGGCAAGGTTTGCCCCGTATCAAGTACACACAGACGAGAGAAAAGCCAGAAGATTCGAACAAGGACTAAAGCCTTGGGTATACAGTAAAGTATCAATGTTTCAGATAAACACTTTTGCTGGAGTACTGGAAAAGGCCATCTTCACTGAAGGTGGAAGCGATGCGGTGACCAAGTACAATCAAGATCATCAGAAGAAGAAGAGTGAAGGTGAAGGAAATAACAAGACTAGTGGAAGTGGCACAAGAGGTGGTAATTTTAATCAGAAGAAAAGGTGGAATGAAAACTCATCATCGGGAAATCAACAAGGAAGTCAGAAGAAAAGAATCGAAGCATGCCCGACCTGCGGGAAATCTCATCTAGGAGTTTGTATGAAGGGAAAAAGAGTGTGCTACAATTGTGGTCAGGAAGGCCACATAGCACCTAACTGTACTAACCCAAAGAAGGGAGCTTGTTTCACTTGTGGTTCGAAGGACCATCTGGCAAGAGACTGTCCTAAGAAGGGATCGGGAGGGTCAGGATCAGGAGGAAACTGGGGAAAAAATAGTGGAAATGCCTTGACTATCACCGGACCAACTGCAACAAACCGACCGACAGCCAGGACTTTCAATATGACGGTGCAGGATGCAGTTCAGTCTCGTGATGTGGTCTCAGGTATCATTCCGATTAATAAAATTAATGCTTATGTATTATTTGATTCGGGTGCTACTTGTTCCTTTATATCCGATGACTTTGCTAAGAATTTAGATTTGCCTAAGGATGAATTGGAATATCCCATGAACATAGAAATTGCGAATAGAGAAATAATCCCTGTTAAGTACGTACATAAGAACTGTAGAGTGGATATTAAGGGTAATATCATGAACGTATATCTTATCCCTATTCGACTTGGGGAATTTGACGTTATATTGGGAATGGACTGGTTATTCAATTACGGGGCTGTAATTGATTGCCAAAAGAAGCGTATTAACCTTATGACTCCGTCAAAGGTTGTGTTTTATGGTAGTAAGTCACCTAGACAAGCGAGTTGTCTGACAATGATGCAGGCCAGGAAGTTATTAAGACAAGGCTGTGTAGGATACTTAGCTTACATAGTCGACAGTCGAAAAGAGAATCCGATGGTAGAAGAAATACCGATTGTGAGGGATTTCGTCGACGTATTTCCTGAAAATTTGCCAGGACTTCCACTAGATAGAGAGGTAGATTTCGTGATCGATTTGGTGCCCGAAACTGCTCCAATATCGAAGGCACCATACCGAATGGCACCAGTAGAGATGAAAGAACTAATGGTACAACTACAAGAATTGTTGGACAAGAAGTACATTCAACCGAGAGTATCGCCGTGGGGAGCGCCGGTGTTATTTGTGAAAAAGAAGGATGGATCGATGCGGCTCTGCATTGACTATAGAGAACTGAATAAGGTAATGATTAAGAACAAATATCCATTACCGAGGATCGACGACCTGTTTGATCAATTGAAAGAAGCAAGATATTTTTCCAAGATAGACTTGAGAAGCGGTTATCACCAACTGAAGGTGAGACCAGAGGATGTACCGAAGATAGCGTTCAGAACACGATATGGTCACTACGAATTTTAAGTAATGTCGTTTGGTCTTACGAATGCTCCTGCAGCATTTATGGGACTAATGAATGTTGTGTTCAAGCCGTTTTTGGACAAGTTCGTAGTGGTATTTATAGATGACATTTTGGTTTATTCGAAGACCAAGGAAGAACATGAAGAGCATTTGAGATTAACGTTGGAGGTATTGAGAAGGGAGAAGTTGTATGCTAAGTTTTCAAAATGTGAATTTTGGATCGAGCGAGTACAATTTCTTGGTCATGTGATCGATAAAAACGGAATTTCGGTAGATCCATCAAAAGTCGAAGCCGTGATTAACTGGGATCAGTCGAGAACGCCGTCAGAAGTAAGAAGTTTTCTTGGATTGGCAGGATATTATAGAAGATTCATTCAAGTCTTTTCCAAGATCGCAACTCTGCTAACGAATTTAACTCAAAAAGCTGTGAAATTTGTTTGGACGGATAAGTGTGAGGAAAGTTTTCAAGAATGGAATAAGAGGTTGAGTACGACACCTGTGTTATCTCTTCCGGACGATACATGAAATTTTGTTGTTTATAGTGATGCGTCGAATAAAGGACTTGGCTGTGTACTGATGCAAAATGGCAAAGTCATTGCGTATGCATCACGAAAATTGAAGGATTACGAGAAGGGATATCCAACCCACGACTTGGAGTTAGCTGAAGTAGTTTTTGCTTTGAAAATTTGGAGGCACTATCTCTACGGGGAGAAGTGTGAAATATATACAGATCATAAGAGTCTGAAATCTATTTTCACACAAAAGGATTTGAATATGCGTCAAAGAAGATGGTTGGAATTAATTAAGGATTACGATTGTGAGATTTTGTACCATCCGGGTAAAGCAAATATGGTTGACGACGCCTTAAGTAGAAAGGGTTGTGAGAAATTAATGATGTTGACTGCTCAGGAGGAGCTAATTGCAGAAATAGAGAAACTAGAGTTAGAAGTGAAGTATCCTATGGAGATTGATGAGAAGCTATTTCAGATGCAATCTGGTACAACTCTACTAGATAAAGTAAAGGAGGCTCAACTTCAGGACGAAGAATGTAAAAAGGTGACAAAGAAGATATTTGAAGGAACTGAACCGAGATTTAAGATGGATAAGGAAGGAATACTGAGATTTGAAAGTAGAATTTTGGTTATGCCAGTACAAGAGATTAAGGAAGAAATTTTGAGCGAGGCTCATAGTTCACTATATTTGATTCACCCTGGTAGTACCAAAATGTACCAAGATCTTAGACAACATTTCTGGTGGCCAAATTTAAAATGAGATGTTGTAGAGTGTGTTGCCAAATGTCTGACCTGTCAGAAAGTAAAAGCAGAGTATCAGAGACCGAGTGGATTGCTACAACCGTTAGAAATCCCAGAATGGAAATGAGAACATATTACAATGGACTTCGTGGTTGGCCTTCCGACGACTCAGAAAGGCTACAACGCAGTATGAGTTATCGTTGACCGACTGACGAAATCCGCACACTTCCTTCCGATCAAAATCAGATTCAATTTAGATCAGTTGGCAAGGTTATATATAAAAGAAGTTGTTTCGAGACACGGAGTGCCGGTGTCAATTTTTTTCGATAGGGATCCGTACTTCACATCGAATTTCTGGAAACGTCTACAGGAATGCATGGGTACGCAATTGCGAATGAGTCGACTTACCACCCAAACAGATTTGACGGTGAGGAGAGAACGATTAGGACATTAGAAGATATGCTAAGAGCACATGTAATGGACTTTAAAGGAAATTGGGATGATCACTACCGTTAGTAGAGTTTGGCTATAACAACAGTTACCACGCTAGTATAGGCATACCGCCTTATGAAGCGTTATACGGCAGAAAGTGTCGAACTCCACTTTATTGGGATGAAGTCGGCGAAAGACAATTGCTAGGCCCGTAATTGATACAATGAATGCCAGAAATAGTCAAAAGTGATCCGAAACACGATTGGTAGTAGCACTCAAGATAGACAGAAGAAATACGCTGATCCACATCGTAAACATATCGAATTTGAATCAAGTAGTTATGTTTTCTTGAAGGTCTCTCCCTGGAAGGGGAAGATCAGGTTCGGAAAGAAAGGGAAATTAAGCCCAAGATTCATTGGACCCTTTGAAGTACTGCGAAGAATTGGGGAAGTTGCGTATGAGGTAGCCTTACCTCCATCACTCAAGAACGTCCACAACGTCTTCTATGTTTCTGTGTTACGACCTTACAAAGCCGATTACAAGCATGTAATTGAATACGAACCCCTACATTTTGAAAAAGACTTATCTTACGAGGAAATTCCTGTTCAAATTGTCGACAGAAAAGAACAAGTTCTCAAAAATAAAGTAATACCTTCTGTTAAGGTAATTTGGAGGAACCACAACGTTGAAGAAGCTACGTGGGAAATCGAAGAGAATATGATGAAGAATTATCCTCATTTATTTACTTAGATTAGTATAATCGATTCTGGGGACAGAATCTTTGTAAGGGGGGAGAATGTAATGGGACGAATTGTTTGAATTGTGATTTTGAGGACAAAATCCTTTTAAGAGGGGAAAGATGTGACAACCAAAATTGTGTAAATTAATGTTAATATTTATTGGATTGAATAAATATTTTTTGATGAATTAATTATTAGATTAAATAATTAATTGTAGTTGGAAAGGGTAACAATTATGTGAATATATGTAATAATTCGAGTAGTATAGCATTTTATATATATATATATATATATATATATATATTGCATGATTTGATATCATCAGTTTCATGAAATTATACAGTATATGATTACAGAGTATGTTATATGGCCATATGGCCTTATACGTGGTATTTCATGTGTTGATCATATATTATCCCTAAATTTCACACTCGTATGTGATTATGCATGATAAAACGAACAAAAGCTTGAATGATTGGTTTTGGCCTCATAACGAATCCGTGGCGTTGAATTCTAGGATTTGTGTTCAACAGTTCAAGAACATCAAGAAGAGTACAATTTGCATTACTTAATTCTTTAATTATATGTTTTAATGGGTTAAAATCACTCTATAAGTGTTGGGTAATGATTATGTATGAATTCTAGCATGTGGGTATGTTTAATTTGGTGAATTTAATTACCATATAGTGTTTATTTAGCCTAATTCTGTGTTCTTCATGAATGGAAATCAAAAGCTGAGTGTAATCACATGGCGCCAAACTCAAGTACAATTCTCACAACAGAATGCCATAGGCCACGCTTGAGAGACCTCTGTGCCAGCCTCCAACACCCAAAGACAACAGTGGTATAAGCAGCAGCTACTTAAAGCGTAATAGCCTGTAAATGAGTTTTTAAAATGTTTAAGTCTAGCAATGTGTTATTAACCTAATCTAATGAACATAAAAACTTGCTAGACATATAATGAGGTGTTAAAATAAATTCTTAACACGTCCATAACACAATTACATGTTAATTGAATGAATAAATGCATAGTTAACTTATTATTCGTGAAGTCTTAATTTTTGACAATAAGTGTAGTAACTGACTAAGTATAGTCATGAATTTGAGTTAGACAAAGAATAAGCTTGTGATGTTTAGTACGTTATAATTGACTGGTATTGTGAATGTAAATGATTGGTAGGATTTAAATCAAAGAACGAGTTTTATTAAAGTGTAATCTACGCACGAGGCAAGTTTCCTACCCCTACTTGTTATCATTGTTCAAGTTTATTATTTACCTTGAGTAAATTCTCATTACTATTATTCAAGTTCGAATTGTTATATTAAAGATTGATTATCCTTTCAAAGTATGAATTTGTTATACAATATTTGTTCTATTGTATACTTCTTGAGATTATTATTCAATTTGAATATCATTATTGTTGAACCTTGTTAGATTAGTGAACCTTATTGATTCGACTAGTCCATAGTTGATGAACGTTCTAAATTTCAGAACCCTTATTGAATTATCCAAACCAAACTTCCTTTGGTGCGGACTCGAATGTCAAACTGAGATGAACAACCCTGCAAAGGGATTTACTTATGCGTTAGCGTTAAGATATTGTGCACAGTATGGTACTAAGGGCTGATGTACCTAAGTACTAGAAGAAGAGTCCATAGTCTTATGACTGTTAAAGGATTCAAGTATAACCCTTGATAACTTAGGACATAGTTCAAGGTCTTATGACCCTCAGAAATCTTTTGATTCTTGTTATTCATTCTTGATTCAAAAGTTGAGCTTTTATTTCAGAAGTCTTTGATTTATTCGCATGTTATTATTTCATTATTATATTGTTATACTTGTGGGCAATCGTGCTCACTCTTGCGTAATAATAACATTGCAGTTAAGAACGAAAGAGTAGATGAACCTTACACTAGTAAAGGCAAAGGCAAGCTTAGCAAGTAATGAAGATTGATTATTTATGTGGTTATGTAATGATAATTAGAATTGATGTTACTTAAGACTTATTTGTTTATGTTTCCGCACAGATGATTTAAGGTTAGGGTAACCTGGGATTTATTTATTATGTAGTTGATGTAACCCCATAAGGGGAGATTTATTATTATTTCTATCTATTGCATGGTTTGCATTTATTTATGGGTAAATAGATGGATGTTGTTTGTACAGTGAACACCAAATCCTGTGGAAATGGAAGTACCAAATTTGGGGGTGTCACAGATCATATCCCTAAGCTTTGATACCAACTGTGACGCCCCCAAAACAGGTATACATCACCCATCTTGGGTCACCAGATACAAGGTACTAAATACAAATACAACTTAATTATACAATAGTCGTGTAAAAATACGACAAAACATAGCTGAGAGTTTTAATAAGAATATTGTCATCTAGACAATATCCACACTCAATGGAGTCCTTATTACATTTATTATCACGCTATTCCACAGAATAGTGAGGACTACTAATGCACCATCTAGGACCATCACTCTGTTCCCGACTAGTCCCAAATTTATATTCTCATTTTTCAAGAGAAACAGTGAAAGAAAGGGTGAGCTCAACTAGCCCAGTAAGAAATATTATGACTAAGATAATGCATAATAAATTATCGTTAGCCTTCAACAGTGTTAAACTGATACAATATAACAAACATCAAGATTAACTGCAGCGGAACAAACAATCCATTAAAAGAGTCAAGTAGAACATAATGTCTACTATCTCCTCTAGATTTAAAAGTCCATCGTTGATATTTTATTCCTGTAATACTCATCAACAGTTCTTTGTTATACTTAAGACAAATAGAACTTTCATCACTTATCTTCACCTGAACCACCAAAGATGTTAGTTAAATTCACAATTCATATTTATAATAATGTGAATTAACAGTTCCTTCTTGCCACAAAGGCTTAATAGAACGTTTACTCAATATCCTTACCCCAAAGGCTGAAGATATTCAAATGTAATAACAATGATCATACCAATCAGTTGTCTATCTTTGCACTACGGGCCAAATATATTCAACTATAAAATCAATGGTCATGATCACACCAATCAATTGCCTATCAGTGCACTACGGCCAAAGACATTAAACTTTTAACTAATGGTCATGATCCTGCCAATCACATCATTGAATTATCCATGCACTATGGCCAAGGATATTCGTTAGTATCACTAGTGGTCATGATCATGTCATACACCTGTCCATCTTCTCACTATGGCTCAAAGCTATCAAACAACAGATCATCTTTGCACTTCATGCCAAAGATATTCAACAACATATCATCTTTGCACTTCTGCCAAAGACATACAAATCATTTATAAAACCAATAACCAACAAGTATAATAAAGAATGGAATAATAAAAGAATTTCACCATGTATGCGCGATGCCGCATAAATAGGTTATTCCAACATAATAATAAAGAATGGAATAATAAAAGAATTTCACCATGTATATGCGATTGCTTAGATAGGCAAAGTTATTCCAACATAATAATAAATAATGGAACCGAGTCCCACAGCGTAAACGCACCGCGGAAAGGATATTAGAAAGAATAATAAAGAAACGGAACGAGTCAAAGCGAAATTACATGACCAAGCGAGGATATTCCAACAGAATAATAAAAATGGAATAACAATGTAAAATCACCATGCATGTGATAAACCGCACAGACAGGTTATTCCAACAGAATAATAAAGAACGGAATAATAGAAGAATATCACCATGTATGCGATACTTCGCATAAACAGGTTATTCCGACATAATAATAAAGAATGGAATAACAGAAGTTCTCTTCATGAATAAGAAAGAAAGAATACCCCTTATGAGTACAACAAATAATATTCCCTACCTTAGAAAAAAACTGGATATTGGAGTAGTGAAGTAGCAGAATACTTTTCTTCTCTCTCTCTATAGTTTCTCTCTCTAGAGTTTCAGTGAATTCGTAAGAAATAATGAAGGAATGAGCTTTATTTATAGGAGAATGGATGAATAGTAACTAATTCATGAACGGTCCATTGATTTACTTTTAAACGGACGGTCCATATTGATTTACTATTAAAACTTAAAGCAACGGTCCATACTGATTTACTATTAAAACTTAAAGCAACAGTCCATACTGATTTACTATTAAAACTTTAAACCAGCGATCCATATTGATTTACTATTATAACTTTCCACCAGCGCTCCATATTGATTTACTATTATATCTTCAACCAACGGTCTGAAAAATTAGCACATCTCTTCATGGAATAATATTGTACCCAAAAAAAATTTGGACCGAAAAGAAATATATCTTACGGGTGAATAATACCCTGTGAATAGTAACTCGTGAATAGTAATTCGTAAATAGTAACTCGTGAATAGTAACTCGTGAATAGTATTCCGACACAAAAAGTGCCCCAAATACTCGAGTGAACAATACTAGAGTGAATAGTAATCGGGTATTTTATGACAACTTGTCTACTTTGAAAATTTTTCACATATCACCCTTTACTTTAAACTTTTATCAATTTAACTATTTATCAAAATAGAAAAATTGAATACTTTTATTTCATAAAATTCGGGGTCTCACAAGGTTAGTCTGCTATGGCGTTCTAAGCATTTTCCTATAAATAGGGTGCTTATTTAGAATTGAAAATCACACCAGAATCATAAGCTTTCTCTCTCTATATTATTGAACGTATTTTATGAGTATTTAGATACTTTGTGAGTTCTTTATTAAAGGTAAGTTTTTTCTTGACCTTATATACGATATTTCAGCCAGAAGTACTATTTTTTTGAGGTAAGTGATGTTATTTTCTTGATAATGATATTATTCTTTCAATATCATTATACCGAAATATTGGTATGGATTTTATTGTGGAATTTCTACCTTTTTGTGTCGTGGTTACTATTCACTTATACATCACTATTCACAAAAAAAATGAAATTTTCTTTTCTTTGTCCAAGTTATCTATTATGGTTACTATCTTTTATTGTATCCATGTTTTGATCTTCATTCTTGAATTTTACTCCACTATGGTTATTATAGAGCGTTTTTGAACTTGGATTATCTAAACTACGAATCCCTAATATTTGTCATTTTGTCTCATATGATTCATTTTCTTTACAATATTTTTCATCATCCTCAGTCCTAAATGATGATATTACTGAATATCTTTGAGCTGTAGTGCAAAGATGAATGATTAATTGATGAATATCTTTGGCCCGTAGTGCAAAGATGAATAGGTGTTGAGATGAACATGACCAACTGGTGATACAAATGAATATCTTTGGCCTGTAGTGAAAAGATGAATATTTGATTCAAGATATATATTGATTGATGTTACAGGGATAAAATATTGATGATGAACTTTTAAATCTAAGAAGATAGTAGAATTCATACTCTACTTGACTCTTCTAATGGATTACTATTTCATTCTGAGTTGTTGATTAAAAACTTGTTGTCTCATTATATTCTATCGATTTTTTCGATTGAAGACTAATGATAATTTGTTGTATATTATCTTAGTCATAATATTCTTTACTGTGCTAGTTGAGCTCACCCTTTTCCTTTTTGTTCTATTTTCTTCTCAAGAGGTGAGAACATAGCAGGAACTAGCCGGGGTATGGAGTGATGGTTCAGGATAGTTGTTTTAGTAGTCCTCACTATTTTCTAAAATAGTGTATCAATAATTGTAATGAGGACTCCTTTTGATTTTATATACTGTCTATTAGATAATATTTGTATTTAAACTCACCATATATGTGTTGTCGTATTTTGCACGACAATTGTATTACTGAAGTTGTATTTGTTTCTGTATCATGTATTTGGTGACTTAGAATGGGTGATGTATACCTATTTTGGGGGCATCACAATATGGCAAAAGGAGGAGATCCGGGTAGATACTTATATCCATGAGATATAATTCCCATTTCTAAAACTTTTGACATATTATTATCAGTTAAGGAAACACTTATATTAGGATAAATATTGAAATATACTGGTACATGAGCAAGACTGGTTTCAATAGCACCCATAAGAGAGGCTTTCCAGTTAAGACACTTACCATCTCTAAGTGTGCACTGAATACTGGTATTTTGGCCAAGTAAAGTCAAAGGATTAAAATCTACTTGGACAAGCCCAATATGAACAAATTTATATTTTTTCAAAAAGGGATATAAATCTTCAACATGCAATACATATAAAATTTCATCATTATTCTATAAAGGAACAACATGTTCAAAGGTTTTAATAATTCTTTTACTGATAAAATCAAAGGTTCCAATTTTATAGATTATTTCTTGTTTGATTTTAGGAATGGTCCATTTATCTAAGGCTTCCTTAACATCCTGATAGGCAATAAGTTCAGTTGCTTCCAAAGTAAAAGATGAGGCATTAGCTACAGTTGTAACTGATGAGGTAGAAAAATTAGTCATTTTTCAAAGTGATCATATATACATAATTTATAAGTAATATATTCATTAATATGACAATAAACTTAACATGGCTCTGATAATATTGATTTTCCGAGAATCATCTCGGACAATCGTATCGATCCTTTAGAATACATTTATCAAGAGTCTAAAAATCCCAATAATGAGTCTATTAAAAGGAATACATATTTACGAAAATCAAATACCTCATGGTATTTATGAAACAAATGTTCCTCAAAACAGAAGACCTTATAGTCCAACTGCTAGTGATATGAATTTTGAATGTTAATGCATTTTTCTCCTAATAGTAAAATTTGCCAGTGCTTAAACCAGGAGTTTATGCAGGATAAATACCAGAACTTTAGAAATTGGTACTTTAAAAATAATGATAATGATAAATTAGCATAAATTAAAGCTAATTATTATGCTTATCTGAATAAAAACCAATGTATTCTATCATTTTCTAAATGGTATTTTAATTATGTTTCAAAGTCAAAATTTTACACTTGAAGTCAACTGAATGTGTTACCTGGAATTCAAAAGGACTAGATTACCACAAATGGTAGTATAATCCAATCCATTCATCCACCTCTTAAATCTCTTGAACTTAGCTCCGGAAATGAAAATTTAAAACCTTTAGTTATCAATCCGTATGTTGATATAGCTGAAACACTCCGTCAACATGAAGAGGTAAAAATAAAAGATATTTTAACCTTATCTAAACAGAATAATTATACTAATTTATTCCTTCAAACTGTAGGAAAACAGTTAACCAGGATAGAAGAACAAATTTATCATATTAGTGATAATTGTCAAGTTATTCCTCAAAAGCTTGATCTTCAACCTGTAACCATTAAACCACCTTTAGAAGTCAGTAATTTTAGGATGAAATCTTCTAAATCTGATGATGAGTTTATTGATAATCTTTTAAATAAAATAAAAGATTTAAAAACTACAACTGCATCTACGTCTCAGATTAACATGATGTCTAGCCAACCCTCTTCACAAACAATTAATAATAATACTGATGATGAAGAAGAATCTGATGACATTTCCCTTCTTCATATTTTGGAAATCCAAAATACTTTTCAGGAAATGCAAAGAATTAATAAAACCACTTACAGCCAGAAACCCATAAATCGTATGGCTTTATCTGGACCTAATAGGTATTATTACCCTAGACTTACTCCCCAGGATATTTTGTATGAAGAAGGCTTTCTTCATTCTCAAAAATCTTACCATGGTAAAACCATTTATGAATGGAATATTGATGGTAAGACAGAATATTAAATTTATAAAACCATTCATCATATCATGATGTATGCAACAGTCTACAAACAAAATGATAATACAGACCATCAGATATGTCGTTTCTTAGTACATGGATTTACCGGCATTCTTAAAGGATGGTGGGATAATGCGCTTACTAAAAAAAAATAAAGAAATGGAATTTTTCAATTCTATAAGAATGCAACTAATCCTATTACTAAACTTGAAACAAAAAGAGAAGATGCTTGTTACACCTTAGTACAAGCAGTCATTCATCATTTTGTTAGACCAGGACCCATTTTAGATGGTATATGGATGTCTTTTTAATGAAATTTATGCAAAGACCTGATGCCAATAGTGAACATTGGAAAGCCAAGTTAATTGATGGACTTCCTACTTTTTTTGCTGAAAAAGCCTGTAAAAAATTATTGGATAAACATGACCGCATGAGTATTCCTTATGACCAGTATTCTTATGGCTATCTTATTTACGTAATTATTGAAGAAGGATTATCATTATGCAATGATATGAAACTTCAACAATTAATGAAAAAATAGAATCTCACCAAAAGACATTAATTAGGAGAATTTTGCGATCAATTCTCTTATGACACAAAATTACAGTAACCCCATAAAGCTAAAAAGCAACAAAGTTTGAAGCCCTCCAAACATTACCGAATGCACTCTTTTAAAAAATCTTCTAAAAAAAAACCCCTGAAAACTCACAAAGAAGAAGAAGAACAGTAGTAAAAAGATAAATCTAAAATTTAATGTTATAAATGTGGTAAAATAGGACACTTTGCTAACAAATGTAAATAAAAAATAAAATAGAAACTTAATGAAATGTCTCTTGATGAGGAGATTTAACAATAAATTCTTAATTGTTTATCCAGCAGTAATTCAGAACCAAGTTCAGATGATGATTTAGCTAAAATCTATTCTGAATCTGGCAATGAACAATGTCAAACTTGTACAATTAATAATTATAATACAACTACTGAAGCTGACTATTGGAAAGCTATCATCGAAATGAATGGTTTAGATATTGGAGGATTTAGTATCAATGTCTTAACTGACACTCAGAAATCTCTTCTCGACTTAGTCGATCAAATTAAGGATCCGAAGGTTAAATTAAAATTTCTGGAAATCTGTTATAAAAATCAAAAAACAAAACAAATTCTTCCTATTGAACAATATAGCAAGAGGGAAGTTATGAAACTAATGCAAAACGTTTCTACCACTAAAAGGCCTACTACGATCATGGATCTTAAAAGTGAAATAAATATTTTAAAATCTGAAATAAAACAATTACAAAATACTAATGTTATTATTTTTCAAGATTTAAATAATATTAAACAACAGTTAAACCAAAAACAAGATAATAATATAGATTCCTCTAAACCTGAATCTTCTGATAAACCAGAATCTTCCGAACAATATCTGATGCTTATAAATCAAGTAGTCTTTCAGAAATGGTATATCAGGATTACTTTTGTTATTAAACCTTATTTTATTATTAAAGATGTCATTGCCCTAGTTGATAGTGGAGCTAACATGAACTGTATTCAAGAAGGATTAATTTCTACTAAATACTTCCAGAAAATCACTCAATCTTTGACTAGTACAAGTGAAAATACCATGAATATTAAATATAAGATTCCTGAAGCCTTAATCTATAATCAAGGTTTATGTTTACCTACTTCTTTTGTTCTTATCCGTAATATGAATCAAAGTATCATATTGGGCACCCCTTTCTTGTGTCTTTTAATGCTTATTTCAAAGATTGATACTTTGGGAATTCATACTACTCTTAACAACAGGAATATTGTGTTTGAATTTATAACATAACCTAATACTAAAGAATTAAATCAAGTCAAACACATGATTTATTCTAAAGAAAAATAGATAAATTTTATTAGGAAGGAAATAAAATTTCTTACTCTGAGAATAAATAATTTTACAACTTTCTTTACAGGAAAAAATAAAGCTTATTCACAAAACTCTTCAAACTGAAATCTGTAGTGATGTCCCTATTGCTTTCTGGAATAGGAATACCCATATTATTTCTCTCCCCTATATCCCTAATTTTAATGAGAAAAATATTCCTACTAATTCTCTACGGTCGGATGAAAAGGAATATTTACTTCTTTGCAAAACTAAAATTGAGTCTCTTAGAGAGAAAAAATTAATACAGCCTAGTACTTCTCCCTAGAGTTGTACAACCTTCTATGTTAATAAAAATTCAGAAATTGAATGAGGAACTCCTAGACTCGTTATCAATTATAAACCGCTTAATGAAGCCCTTCAATGGATTAGATATCCAATTTCGAATAAAAAGGACCTTCTGGACAGACTTTATGATGCCACTATTTTCTCTAAGTTTGACATGAAATCAGGATTTTGGCAAATACAAATTAGAGAACATGATACTTATAAAACTTCTTTTATAGTACCCTTTGGCCATTATGAATGGAATATTCTTCCATTTGGCGTCAAAAATGGACCTTCTGAATTTTAACATATCATGAATGATATTTTTAATCCTTTTACTGAATTTATTATTTGTTATATTGATGATGTCTTAATTTTCTCTTCATCTATCGACCAATATATTAAACATTTAAATATTTTAAAAAATATTATCATAGAAAATGGTTTGGTAGTTTCTGCCCCTAAAATGAAACTTTTCCAAACTAAAATCAGATTTCTTGGACATAATATTTCCAATGGAACTATTATTCCAATCGATAGATGTATTGAAATTGCATCTAACTTTCTGGATGAAATTAAAGATATTAATCAACTGCAAAGGTTTTTAGGCAGCCTTAATTACATTCGAGATTATTACCCGAATCTTTCCTAGATCTTTGTTATTCAGTATACTACTACACGTAAAAATTCTTTACCTTGGACTACTGAGCATACTGATGCAGTAAAAAAGATCAAAATCAGGGTCAAACAACAACCTTTTTTTATCTCTACCTAATCCTGAATGGAAGAAGATCGTTCAAACTGATGCTTCTAATACAACATATGGTGTAATTCTTAAGCAATTTAATCCTAACAGTAAAAAAGAGGATCTTATCTGTTTTACTTCAGGAGTCTGGAAAGGACCTTCTTTAAATTATCCCATAATAAAAAAGAAATGTCTTTCAATTGTTAAATGCGTTTTAAAATTTTAGGATGATCTTTTAAATCAACACTTTTTAATCTGAGTTGATTGTTCAGCTTCTAAACAAATATTTAAAAAAGATGTTCAAAATTTAGCATCCAAACAGATATTTGCTACTTGGAAAAGTACTTTATCCTTATTTGGCTTTGATATTGAATATATCAAAGGAAAACATAATTCTCTACCAGATTTTCTAACCAGAGAATATTTATAGAAATGACCGAGAGAGGCCGTGGGCCAGCCATTCAATCTAGGTCGATAAGAGCTAATACGTATTATATGTAATTTCCTAGTTTAAATACTCAATCCTGTTAAAGAATTCTTTGGCTTCTTCTAGCCATCCTACAGTAAAGGATGTTCTTCTATTACCAGAACAGTACATTCCAAACAAATATGTGGAAGAAACAGTATTGATCATTGACCAGAATGATGAGAAATGGATGGAAGATCCATGGGAAATCAAGAGACGTTATTTAATGACTCAACAATTTCCTCCTCGTTTCAACTAGTATCGATATGTTTATGAACATATTATCATTGAAACAACATCAATGGACATTAAGCATACGCTTCATGATCCTACTAAGCCAACCAGTCCAATCCAATACAGTAAAACAACTATCAAAAGAATCATGCCTCTTGCTAATTGGGGAATCAGTCCCCATACTACTCTTACTATTGAGAATAGCTATACAGAAACAAAATACAGCTATTAGGATTATATTGATTCCTTTACGCAGGCATTTTATTACCAAAACCCTATTTATAACCATACTTGTTTTATCCGTATATGTCCTGATGTTCTTAAAAACGAAATTCCCAACTGGTTTTTCATTTGGTGGGATAAATTCAGTATTACTATTGAACCTTTACCAGAATCAGTTCAAATAGCTTTCAAGGAGTGGCAAGTTGCTTATGCTCATATACCAGTAAACAAAGAATTATCTATGCTTAAATTACTTGCCCATTTCATAATTTGTTTTGGAATCCCCTGGATTTGGAAATGGGATTTTCAATGTGACTATCAGAATAAGATTCCCCGCCTTAAAAAGGTATTTTTTTACCAAATGGTGGGATAAAGGACTTAATCCTACACTACCAGAACTTCTCAAGACCATTAAGAATCATACTCAAGCCTGTCTTGATGTCATCCCTCAAAGCCTCCTAGCACTAGCACCATCACCATCACCAGTTAATCCTTTTGTCAAGATTCAAGCAGATTTAAAATAGAAGTTTCCTAACCTAATTGAAACTGAATTGATAGTTAAAACTATGGATTATATGAAAACTCAATTTTTACAATCCTTAGTCTAGGATAATTGTTCCATGAAATCTGTTAGCAGTAATGAAGGATCTGAACATGATGACAATGAGTTCAGCGTCTTAGCTGGAGAAAGTCAAGAATCGGAACCCACTATGGGAGATTTTTGGGATTCTCTTACCTCCATGATTTCTAAAAAGATGGAGCAAGACAAAAAAGGAAAAGGAAAAGCATAAAGCTATTCTCCACTACAGAAATGCCCAATAATCAGAAAAGGACAACCACAGTATCTCCACGATCATAAAAGAGAAGCCAACTGCTCTCAATTATCAGAAAACGACACCAGTTGTCCACAATAATGCTCCACTCAACCGACAAGCCTTTCCACTTCCTACGACTGAGAGTTAAAGAAGAAAGATAAGGATTGCCTTACGAATCCACTTACTAGGACACGCTTCAGTCCTTACTTATCTTCTTTCTTGTATAAATTGGGAGCCCGCACCCATGTTGAGGCAGAACTTTTCTATGCATTTTCCTCTGTACTCTATCTCTCCCTTGTAAACTATTTAATATATAAAGTTTGAAGTTTGAAGATCTGAACAGCTCTTCTATAAGTTTTAATTATTGCTTCTATTAATTATTACGTTTCCTTACTTGAACTTTTAGATTATCATACTGATAACAGTAATCGTTATAAAACAACATATCAAACTGCTATAGATAACCATAATCGTTCTTATTTCTTAGAACAGCTTAATAAATCATAACGGTTAATAGTTTTAACTAAAGAAGCTATATAGGAAGAAACTTGTCGGTTTATAGTTTTGGGTAGACCCACAAATCAACAGTAATCTTATGAGATCATATATGTGATAATTTATTTGTTAATATATATTCAATATGCCTTTAAAATATTCATGCAATTTTATTAAACAAGACAAAATGGGGTTAATATTTGATTAAGTGAAACATCACCCAAGTCGCGTTTAAGACTTTGCCTTTAGCCGTGTTATGGCGTTGTGGCTTTTATCCTTTGTAAATCGTTGACAGACGTGCTTGATTAATATTCTCTCTCGATCCTACCTCATATAAGATCATATATGTCATAATTTATTTGTTAATATATATTTAATATGCCTTTAAAATATTCATGCAATTTTATTAAACAAGACATAATGGGGTTAATATTTGATTAAGTGGAACGTCACCCAAGTCGTGTTTAAGACTTTGCCTTTAGCCATGTTATGGCATTGTGGCTTTTATCCTTTGTAAATCGTTGACAGACGTGTTTGATTAATATTCTCTCTCGATCTTGCCTCCTTTGGTATCAAAGCCATGTTAAGTTTATTGTCGTATTAATGAATATATTACTTATAAATTATGCATATATGATCATTTTGAAAAATGACTGATTTTTCTACCTCATCCGTTACAACTGTAGCTAATGCCTCGGCTTCTACTTTGGAAGCAAATAAATTTATTGCCTATCAGGATGTTAAGGAAGCCTTAGATAAATGGATCATTCCTAAAATCAAACCAGAAACAATCTATAAAATTGGAACCTTTGATTTTATCAGTAAAAGAATTATTAAAACCTTTGAACACGTTCCTTTACAGAATAATGATGAAATTTTATATTTATTGCATGTTGAAGATTTATACCCCTTTATGTAAAAATATAAATATGCTCATATTGGGCTTGTCCAAGTAGCTTTCAAACCTTTGACTTTACTTTGCCAAAATACCAGTATTCAGTGCACACTTAGAGATGATAGGTGTCTTAACTGGAAAGCCTCTCCTATGGGTGCTATTGAAACCAGCCTTGCTCATGGACATGTATATTTCAATATTTATTCGAATTTAAGTGTTGCCTTAACTGATAATAATTTGTCAAAAGTTTTAGAAATGAGAATTATATCTCATGGCTGTGAGTATCTACCCGGATCTCCTCCTTTTGCCATATTATTCCGTATTCATCTTAATGTTTTAACTACTTTAAACCGTTATATCCGAAAACAAAGCCAACAAGGACATACTGTCCTTATAGACACTAATCTTTTTAGTAGTCAAGTGGCTATTCCCAGAATGATCCCTTAAGAAGAAATAACTTTTTCGAAACAATGGAAAATTACTAACGTCGTTCCTACCAGGACTATAATTAGACAATCCATAGAGGATGTTGTCCAAACCAGTAATGGAAATGTTTATTTAAAATTTCAAAGACCTTTTACCCGAAGTTGATCTATTAATAATGTCTCTTATAATATTGATTTTCCAGAATCATCTAGACAATCAGGTATCGATCCTTTAGAATACATTTATCAAGAGTCTAAAATCCCGGTAATAAGTCTATTAAAAATGAAGACTAAATAAAAGGAATACATATTTCTGAAAATCAAATACCTCATGGTATTTATGAAACAAATCCTCCTCAAAATAGAAGACCTTATAGTTCAACTGCTAGTGATATGAATTTTTAATGTTAATGGATTTTTCTCCTAATGGTAAAATTTGTCAGTGCTTAAACCAGGAGTTCATGCAGGATAAATACCAGAACTTTAGAAATTGGTATTTTAAAAATCATGATAATGATAAATTAGCAGAAATTAAAGATAATTAATATGCTTATCTGAATAAAAATCAATGTATTTTATCATTTACTAAATGGTATTTTAATTTTGTTTCAAAGTCAGAATTTTACACTAAAAGTCAACTGAATGTGTTAACTGGAATTCAAAAAGACTAGATTACCACAAGTGGTAGTATAATCCAATCCATCCATCCGCCTCCCACGTCTCTTGAACTTAGCTGAGGAAATGAAAATAAAAGATATTTTACCCTTATCTAAATAGAATAATTATACTAATTTATTCCTTCAAACTGTAGGAAAACAGTTAACCAGGATAGAAGAACAAATTAATCATATTAATGATAATTGTCAAGTTATTCCTCAAAAGCTTGATCTTCAACCTGTAACCATTAAACCACCTTTAGAAGTCAGTAATTTTAGGATGAAATCATCTAAATCTGATGATGAGTTTATTGATAATCTTTTAAATAAAATAAAAGATTTAAAAACTATAACTGCATCTACGTCTTTGATTAACATGATGTCTGGCCAACCCTCTTCACATATAAGTATTAATAATACTGATGATGAAGAAGAATCTGATGACATTTCCCCTCTTCATATTTTGGAAATCCAAAATATTTTTTTGGAAATGCAAAATATTAATAAAACCACTTACATCCAGAAAGCTATAAATCGTATGACTTTATCTGGACCTAGTAAGTATTATTACCCCAGTCTTACTCCCCAGGATATTTTGTATTAAGAAGGCTTTCTTCATTCTTTAAAATCTTACCATGGTAAAACCATTTATGAATTGAATATTGATGGTATGACAAAATATCAAATTTATAAAACCATTCATCATATCATGATGTATGCAACAGTCTGCAAACAAAATGATAATACAGTCCATCAGATCTGTCATTTCTTAGTACATGGATTTACCGACATTCTTAAAGGATGGTGGGATAATGCGCTTACTAAAAAATAAAGAACTAGAACCAATGTATTTTATCATTTACTAAATGGTATTTTAATTTTGTTTCAAAGTCAGAATTTTACACTGAAATTCAACTGAATGTCTTAACTGGAATTCAAAAGGACTGGATAACCACAAGTGGTAATATAATCCAATCCATCCATCCGCCTCCTAAGTCTCTTGAACTTAGCTCAGGAAATGAAAATTTAAAACCTTTAGTTATCAATCCGTATGTTGATATATCTGAAACACCCCGTCAACATGAAGAGGTAAAAATAAAAGATATTTTACCCTTATCTAAACAGAATAATTATACTAATTTATTCCTTCAAACTGTAGGAAAATAATTAACCAGGATAGAAGAACAAATTAATCATATTAATGATAATTGTCAAGTTATTCCTCAAAAGCTTGATCTTCAACCTGTAACCGTTAAACCACCTTTAGAAGTCAGTAATTTTAGGCTGAAATCTTCTAAATCTTATGATGAGTTTATTGATAATCTTTTAAATAAAATAAAAGATTTAAAAACTACAACTGCATCTACGTCTCAGATTAACATGATGTCTGGCCAACCCTCTTCACATACCAGTAATAATAATACTGATGATGAAGAAGAATCTGATGACATTTCCCCTCTTCATATTTTGGAAATCCAAAATAATTTTCAGGAAATGCAAAATATTAATAAAACCACTTACAGCCAGAAACCTATAAATCGTATGGCTTTACCTAGACCTAGTAGATTTACTCTCCAGGATATTTTGTATGAAGAAGGCTTTCTTCATTCTCAAAAATCTTACCATGGTAAAACCATTTATGAATGGAATATTGATGGTAAGACATAATATCAAATTTATAAAACCATTCATCATATCATGATGTATGCAACAGTCTGCAAACAAAATGATAATATGCATAATCGATCCATCTATTTCTTAGTACATGGATTTACCGACATTCTTAAAGGATGGTGGGATAATGCGCTTACTAAAAAATAAAGAACTAGAATTCTTCAATCTTATAAGAATGAAACTAATTCTATTACTAAACTTGAAACAAAAATAGAAGATGCTTGTTACACCTTAGTACAAGCAGTCATTCATCATTTTATTAGACCAGGACTTATGAATACTGATAGAAGTAGAGAACTCTTACAGAATCTTCGTTGCCCATCCTTAACCCATTTTAGATGGTATAAGGATGTCTTTTTAATGAAATTTATGAAAGACCAGATGCCAACAGTGAACATTGGAAAGCCAAGTTTATTGATGGACTTCCTACTTTCTTTGCTGAAAAAGTCTATAAAAAATTAAGGGATAAACATGACCGCGTGAGTATTCCTTATGACCAATATTCTTATAGCCATCTTATTTCAGTAATTATTGAAGAAGGATTATCATTATGCAATGGTATGAAGCTTCAACAATTAATGAAAAAATAGAATCTCACCAAAAGACATGAAATAGAAGAATTTTGCGATCAATTCTCTTATAACACAAAATTACAAAGATCCCATGAGGCTAAAAGCAAAGAAAGTTTGAAGCCCTCCAAACATTACCGAAGACGCTCTTCTAAAAAATCTTCTAAAAACAAAACCCCTAAAAAACTCACAAAGAAGAAGAAGAATAGTAGTAAAAAAGATAAATCTAAAATTCAATGTTATAAATGTGGTAAAACAGGACATTTTGCTAACAAATGCAAATCAAAAATAAAATAGAAACTTAATGAAATGTCCTCGATGAGGACATTCAACAACAAATTTTAATTGTTTATCTAGCGGTAATTTAGAACAAAGTTAGGATGATGATTTAGCTAAAATCTATTACAGAATCGCAATGGTTCCGCAATGAACAATGTCAAATCTATACAATTAATAAGCGTAATACAACTCACCGAAAGTCGACTATAGGAAAGCTATCATCAAAATGAATGGTTTAGATATTGGAGGACCTAGTATCAATGTCTTAATTGACACTCAGAAATCTTTTCTCGACTTAGTCGATCAAATTAAGGATCCGGAGGTTAAATTAAAATTTCTAGAAATATGTTATAACAATCAAAAAATAGAAGAAATTCTTTCCATTGAACAATATAGCATGAGGGAAGTTATGAAACGAATGCAAAACGTTTCTACCACTGAAAAGCTTACTACGATCAAGGATTTTAAAAATGAAATAAATATTTTAAAATCTAAAATAAAATATTTACAAAATACTAATGTTATTATTTTTCAAGATTTAAATAATATTAAACAACATTTAAACCAAAAACAAGATAATAATATAGATTCCTCTAAACCTGAATCTTCCGAACAATATCTGATGCTTATGAATCAAGTAGTCTTTCAGAAATGGTATATCATGATTTCTTTTGTTATCAAACCTTATTTTATTATTAAAGATGTCATTGCCCTAGTTGATAGTGGTGCTGACATGAACTGTATTCAAGAAGGATTAATTCCTACTAAATACTTCCAGAAAACCACTCAATCTTTCACTAGTGCAAGTGGAAATACCATGAATATTAAATATAAGATTCCTGAAGCCTTAATCTATAATCAAGGTTTATGTTTACCCACTTCTTTTGTTCTTATCCGTAATATGAATCAAAGTATCATATTGGGCAACCCTTTCTTGTGTCTTTTAATGCCTATTTCAAAGATTGATACTTTGGGAATTCATACTACTCTTAACAACAAGCATATTGTGTTTGAACTTATAACAGAACCTTATACTAAAGAATTAAATCAAGTCAAAAACATGATTTATTCTAAAGAAAAACAGATAAATTTTATTCAAAAGGAAATAAAATTTCTTACTACAGAACAAATAATTTTACAACCTTCTTTACAGGAAAAAATAAAGCTTATTCATAAAACTCTTCAAACTGAAATCTGTAGTGATGTCCCTAATGCTTTCTAGAATAGGAATACACATATTATTTCTCTCCCCTATATCCCTAATTTTAATGAGAAAAATATTCCTACTAATTCTCGGCCCAGTCAGATGAAAAAGGAATATTTACTTCTTTGCAAAACTGAAATTGAGTCTCTTAGACAGAAAAAATTAATAAAGCCTAGTACTTCTCCCTGGAGTTGTACAGCCTTCTATTTTAATAAAAATTCAGAAATTGAACGAGGAACTCCTAGACTCGTTATCAATTATAAACCGCTTAATGAAGCCCTTCAATGGATTAGATATCCAATTTCGAATAAAAAGGACCTTCTGGACAGACTTCATGATGCCACTATTTTCTCTAAGTTTGACATGAAATCAGGATTTTGGAAAATACAAATTTAAGAACATAATACTTATAAAACTGCTTTTACAGTAACCTTTGGCCATTATGAATGGAATATTCTTCCATTTGGCGTCAAAAATGGACCTTCTGAATTTCAAAATATCATGAATGATATTTTTAATCCTTTTACTGAATTTATTATTTGTTATATTGATGATGTCTTAATTTTCTCTTCATCTATCGACCAACATATTAAACATTTAAATATTTTTTTCATATTGTCATAGAAAATGGTTTGGTAGTTTCTGCCCCTAAAATGAAACTTTTCCGAACTAAAATCAGATTTCTTGGACATAATATTTCCAATGGAACTATTATTCCAATCGATAGATGTATTGAATTTGCATCTAAATTTCCGGATGAAATTAAAGATATTAATCAACTATAAAGGTTTTAAGCAAATTTTTAATTACTTTCGAGATTATTACCCGAATCTTTCCGGTGATGTTGTTATTACGTATACCTCTACACGTAAAAATTCTTTACCTTAGACTACTGAGCATACGGATGCAGTAAAAAAGATCAAAACCAAGGTCAAACAACTACCTTGTTTATCTCTACCTAATCCTGAATGGAAGAAGATCGTTCAAACTGATGCTTCTAATACAGGATATGGTTGAATTCTTAAGAAATTTAATCCTAACAATAAAAAAGAGGATCTTATCCGTTTTACTTCAGGAGTCTAGAAAGGACCTTCTTTAAATTATCCCACAATAAAAAAGAAATGTCTTTCAAGTGTTAAATGCCTTTTAAAATTTCAGGATGATCTTTTAAATCAACACTTTTTAATCTGAGTTGATTGTTCAGCTGCTAAAAAGTATTTAAAAAAGATGTTCAAAATTTAGCATCTAAACAGATATTTTCTACTTGGCAAAGTACTTAATCCGTATTTGACTTTGATATTAAATATATCAAAGCAAAACCGAATTCTCTACCAGATTTTCTAACTAGAGAATATTTGCAGAAATGACCAGTAGAGGCCGTGGCCGCGGTCAACGAGGCCGAGGCAGAGTTAATCTGTATTATACAGAATTTCCTAGTTTAAATACTCAATCCAGTAATTCTTTGGCTTCTTCTAGCCATCCTATAGTAAAGGATGTTATTCTATTACAAGAACAGTACATTCCAAATAAATATGTTGAAGAAACAGTATTGATCATTGACTAGAATGATAAGAAATGGATGAAAGATCCCTGGGAAATCAAGAGACGTTATTTATCAAGTCAACAATTTCCTTCTCGTTTCAACAAGTATCGGTATGTTTATGAACAGATTATAATTGAAATAACATCAATGGACACTAAGCATACGCTTCATGATCCTACTAAGCCAACAAGTCCAATCGAATACAGTAAAACAACTATCAAGAGCATCATGCCTCTTGTTAATTGGGGAATCAATCCCCATACTTCTCGTACTATTGAGAATAGCCATACAGAAACAAAATATAGCTATTGGGATTATATTGATTCCTTTACGCAGGTATTTTATTACTAGAACCCTATTCATAACTATACTTGGTTTATCCATATATGTCTTGATGTTCTTAAAAACAAAATTCCCAACTGGTTTTTCGTTTGGTGGGATAAATTTAGTATTCCTATTGAAACTTTATCAGAATTAGTTCAAATAGCATTCAAGGAGTGGCAAGTTGCTTATGCTCATATACCAGTAAACAAAGAATTATCTATGCTTAAATTACTTGCCTATTTCATAATCCGTTTTGGAATCCCCTGGATCTGGAAATGGGATTTCAAAGGTGACTATCAGAATAAGATTCCCCGCCTTAAAAGGGTATTTTTTTTTTACCAAATAGTGGGATAAAGGACTTAATCCTACACTACCAGAACTTCTCAAGACCATTAAGAATCATACTCAGGCCTGTCTTGATGTCAATATCCCTCAAAGCCTCCTAGCACACCAGCACCAATTAATCCTTTTGTCAAGATTCAAGCAGATTTAAAATAGAAGTTTCCTAACCTAAGCTGGCCCGAATTGATAGTTAAAACTATGGATTATATGAAAACTCAATTTTTACAATCCTTAGTCCAGGATGATTGCTCCATGAAAACTGTTAGCAGTAATGAAGGATCTGAACATGATGACAATGAGTTCAGCGTCTTAGCTGGATAAAGTCAAGAACCGGAACCCACTATGGGAAATTTCTAGGATTCTCTTACCTCCATGATTTCTGAAAAGATGGAGCAAGACAAAAAAGGAAAAGAAAAAGCATAAAGCTATTCTCCACTACAGAAATGCCCAATAATCAGAAAAGGACAACCACAGTATCTCCACCATCAGAAAAGAGAAGCCAGTTGCTCTCAATTATCAGAAAACGACACCAGCTGTCCTCAATAATGCTCCACTCAACAACCAAGCCTTTCCACTTCCTACGGCTGAGAGTTAAAGAAGAAAGATAGGGATTTCCTTACAACTCCACTTATTAGGACACACTTCAGTCCTTACTTATATTCTTTCTTGTATAAATTGGGAGCCCTCACCCATGTTGAGGCAGAACTTTTCTTTGCATTTTCCTCTTTACTCTCTCTCTCCCTTGTAAACTATTTAATATATAAAGTTTGAAGTTTGAAGATCTGAATAGCTCTTCTATAAGTTTTAATTATTGCTTCTATTAATTATTATGTTTCCTTACTTGAGTTTTTAGTTTATCATACTGATAACAGTAATCATTATAAAACAACATATCAAACTGCTACAGATAACCATAATCGTTCGTATTTCTTAGAACAGTTTAATAAATCAGAACGGTTAATAGTTTTAACTAAAGAAGCTATACAGGAAGAAACCTACCGACTTATAGTTTTGGGTAGACCCACAAATCAACAGTAATCTTATGAGATCATTTATTTGTTAATATATATTCAATATGCCTTTAAAATATTCATGCAATTTTATTAAACAAGACAGAATTGGGTTAATATTTGATTAAGTGGAGCGTCACCCAAGTCGCGTTTAAGACTTTGCCTTTAGCCGTGTTATGGCGTTGTGGCTTTTATCCTTTGTAAATCGTTGACAGACGTGCTTGATTAACATTCTCTCTCGATCCTGTTTCATATGAGATCATATATGTGATAATTTTTTTGTTAATATATATTTAATATGCCTTTAAAATATTCATGCAATTTTATTAAACAAGACAGAATGGGGTTAATATTTGATTAAGTGGAACGTAACACAAATACTCGAGTGAATAATACTAGAGTGAATAGTAACCGGGTATTTTATGACAACTTGTCTACTTTGAAAATTTTTCACATATCACCCTTTACTTTAAACTTTTATCAATTTAACTATTTACCAAAATAGAAAAATTGAATACTTTTATTTCATGAAATTCGGGGTCTCACAAGGTTAGTCTGCTATGGCGTTCTAAGCATTTTTCTATAAATAGTGTGCTTATTTAGAATTGAAAATCACACCAAAATCATAAGCTTTCTCTCTCTATATTATCGAACGTATTTTATGAGTATTTAGATACTTTGTGAGTTGCTATTCAGTGCAAGTTTCCTTCAGCCTTATACCTGATATTTCAACCAGAAGTACAGTTCTTTTGAGGTAAGTGATGTTATTTTCTTGATAATGATATTATTCTTTCAATATCATTATACCGAAATATTGGTATGGATTTTATTGTGGAATTTCTACATTTTTGTGTCGTGGTTACTATTCACGTATACATCACTATTCATAAAAAAATGAAATTTTCTTTTCTTTGTCCAAGTTGTCTATTATGGTTACTATCTTTTATTGTATCCATGTTTTGATCTTCATTCTTGAATTTTACTCCACTATGGTTATTAAGGAGCGTTTTTGAACTTGGATTATCTAAAGTATGAATCCCTAATATTTGTCATTTTGTCTCACAGGATTCATTTTCTTTACAATATTTTTTATCATCCTCAGTCCTAAATGATGATATTACTGAATATCTTTGGGCTGTAGTGCAAAGATGAATGATTAATTGATGAATATCTTTGGCCCGTAGTGCAAAGATGAATAGATGTTGAGATGAACATGACCAACTGGTGATACAAATGAATATCTTTGGCCTGTAGTGCAAAGATGAATATTTGATTCAAGATATATATTGATTGATGTTACAGGGATAAAATATTGATGATGAACTTTTAAATCTAAGAAGATAGTAGAATTCATACTCTACTTGACTCTTCTAATGGATTACTATTTCCGCTACAATTGTTGATTAAAAACTTGTTGTCTATTATATTCTATCAAATTTTTTCCAGTTGAAGACTAATGATAATTTGTTGTATATTATCTTAGTCATAATATTCTTTACTGGGCTAGTTGAGCTCACCCTTTTCCTTTTTGTTCCATTTTCTTCTCAAGAGGTGAGAACATAGCAGGAACTAGCCGGGGTATGGAGTGATGGTTCAGGATAGTTGTTTTAGTAGTCCTCACTATTTTCTAAAATAGTGTATCAATAATTGTAATGAGGACTCCTTTTGATTTTATATACTGTCTATTAGATAATATTTGTATTTAAACTCACCGTATATGTGTTGTCGTATTTTGCACGACAATTGTATTACTGAAGTTGTATTTGTTTCTGTATCATGTATTTGGTGACTTAGAATGGGTGATGTATACCTATTTTGGGGGCGTCATAATATGGCAAAAGGAGGAGATCCGGGTAGATACTTATATCCATGAGATATAATTCTCATTTCTAAAACTTTTGACAAATTATTATCAGTTAAGGCAACACTTATATTAGGATAAATATTGAAATATACTGGTACATGAGCAAGACTGGTTTCAATAGCACCCATAAGAGAGGCTTTCCAGTTAAGACACTTACCATCTCTAAGTGTGCACTGAATACTGGTATTTTGGCCAAGTAAAGTCAAAGGATTAAAAGCTACTTGGACAAGCCCAATATGAACAAATTTATATTTTTTCAAAAAGGGATATAAATCTTCAACATGCAATACATATAAAATTTCATCATTATTCTATAAAGGAACAACATGTTCAAAGGTTTTAATAATTTTTTTACTGATAAAATCAAAGGTTCCAATTTTATAGATTATTTCTGGTTTGATTTTAGGAATGGTCCATTTATCTAAGGCTTCCTTAACATCATAATAGGCAATAAGTTCAGTTGCTTCCAAAGTAAAAGATGAGGCATTAGCTACAGTTGTAACTGATGAGGTAGAAAAATTAGTCATTTTTCAAAGTGATCATATATACATAATTTATAAGTAATATATTCATTAATATGACAATAAACTTAACATGGCTCTGATAATATTGATTTTCCAGAATCATCTAGACAATCCGTGTCTGATCCTTTAGAATCTGTTTATCAAGAGTCTAAAAATCCCAATAATGAGTCTATTAAAAAGGAATACATATTTCTGAAAATCAAATACCTCATGGTATTTATGAAACAAATGTTCCTCAAAACAGAAGACCTTATAGTCCAACTGCTAGTGATATGAATTTTGAATGTTAATGCATTTTTCTCCTAATAGTAAAATTTGCCAGTGCTTAAACCAGGAGTTCATGCAGGATAAATACCAGAACTTTAGAAATTGGTACTTTAAAAATAATGATAATGATAAATTAGCATAAATTAAAGCTAATTATTATGCTTATCTGAATAAAAACCAATGTATTTTATCATTTTCTAAATGGTATTTTAATTATGTTTCAAAGTCAAAATTTTACACTTGAAGTCAACTAAATGTGTTACCTGGAATTCAAAAGGACTAGATTACCACAAATGGTAGTATAATCTAATCCATTCATCCGCCTCTTAAATCTCTTGAACTTAGCTCAGGAAATGAAAATTTAAAACCTTTAGTTATCAATCCGTATGTTGATATAGCTGAAACACTCCGTCAACATGAAGAGGTAAAAATAAAAGATATTTTAACCTTATCTAAACAGAATAATTATACTAATTTATTCCTTCAAACTGTAGGAAAACAGTTAACCAGGATAGAAGAACAAATTTATCATATTAGTGATAATTGTCAAGTTATTCCTCAAAAGCTTGATCTTCAACCTGTAACCATTAAACCACCTTTAGAAGTCAATAATTTTAGGATGAAATCTTCTAAATCTGATGATGAATTTATTGATAATCTTTTAAATAAAATAAAATATTTAAAAACTACAACTGCATCTACGTCTCAGATTAACATGATGTCTAGACAACCCTCTTCACAAACAATTAATAATAATACTGATGATGAAGAAGAATCTGATGACATTTCCCTTCTTCATATTTTGGAAATCCAAAATACTTTTCAGGAAATGCAAAATATTAATAAAACCACTTACAGCCAGAAACCCATAAATCGTATGGATTTATCTGGACCTAGTAGGTATTATTACCCTAGACTTACTCCCCAGGATATTTTGTATGAAGAAGGCTTTCTTCATTCTCAAAAATCTTACCATGGTAAAACCATTTATGAATGGAATATTGATGGTAAGACAGAATATTAAATTTATAAAACCATTCATCATATCATGATGTATGCAACAGTCTACAAACAAAATGATAATACAGACCATCAGATATGTCTTTTCTTAGTACATGGATTTACCGGCATTCTTAAAGGATGGTGGGATAATGCGCTTACTAAAAAAATAAAGAAATGGAATTCTTCAATTGTATAAGAATGCAACTGATCCTATTACTAAACTTGAAACAAAAAGAGAAGATGCTTGTTACACCTTAGTACAAGCAGTCATTCATCATTTGTTAGACCAGGACTTATGAATACTGATAGAAGTAGAGAACTCTTACAGAATCTTCGTTGCCCATCCTTAACCCATTTTAGATGGTATAAGGATGTCTTTTTAATGAAGTTTATGCAAAGACCTGATGCCAACAGTGAACATTGGAAAGCCAAGTTAATTGATGGACTTCCTACTTTTTTTGCTGAAAAAGCCTGTAAAAAATTAATGGATAATCATGACCGCATGAGTATTCCTTATGACCAATATTCTTATGGCTATCTTATTTACGTAATTATTGAAGAAGGATTATCATTATGCAATGATATAAAACTTCAACAATTAATGAAAAAATAGAATCTCACCAAAAGACATGAAATAGGAGAATTTTGCGATCAATTCTCTTATGACACAAAATTACAGTAACCCCATAAGGCTAAAAAGCAGCAAAGTTTAAAGCCCTCCAAACATTACCGAATGCGCTCTTTTAAAAAATCTTCTAAAAACAAAACCCCTGAGAACTCACAAAGAAGAAGAAGAACAGTAGTAAAAAAGATAAATCTAAAATTTAATGTTATAAATGTGGTAAAACAGGACACTTTGCTAACAAATGTAAATAAAAAATAAAATAGAAACTTAATGAAATGTCTCTTGATGAGGACATTTAAAAATAAATTCTTAATTGTTTATCCAGCAGTAATTCAGAACCAAGTTCAAATGATGATTTAGCTAAAATCTATTCTGAATCTGGCAATGATTCTGGCAATGAACAATGTCAAACTTGTACAATTAATAATTATAATACAACTACTGAAGCTGACTATTGGAAAGCTATCATCGAAATGAATGGTTTAGATATTGGAGGATTTAGTATTAATGTCTAAACTGACACTCAGAAATCTCTTCTCGACTTAGTCGATCAAATTAAGGATCCGAAGGTTAAATTAAAATTTCTGGAAATCTGTTATAAAAATCAAAAAACAAAAGAAATTCTTCCTATTTAACAATATAGCATGAGGGAAGTTATGAAACTAATGCAAAACTTTTCTACCACTAAAAATCCTACTATGATCATGGATCTTAAAAGTGAAATAAATATTTTAAAATCTGAAATAAAACAATTACAAAATAATAATGTTATTATTTTTCAAGATTTAAATAATATTAAACAACAGTTAAACCAAAAACAAGATAATAATATAGATTCCTCTAAACCTGAATCTTCTGATAAACCAGAATCTTCCGAAAAAAATCTGATGCTTATGAATCAAGTAGTCTTTCAGAAATGGTATATCAGGATTACTTTTGTTATCAAACCTTATTTTATTATTAAAGATGTCATTGCCCTAGTTGATAGTGGAGCTGAAATGAACTGTATTCAAGAAGGATTAATTCCTACTAAATACTTCTAGAAAATCACTCAATCTTTGACTAGTACAAGTTGAAATACCATGAATATTAAATATAAGATTCCTGAAGCCTTAATCTATAATCAAGGTTTATGTTTACCTACTTCTTTTGTTCTTATCTGTAATATGAATCAAAGTATCATATTGGGCACCCATTTCTTGTGTCTTTTAATGCTTATTTCAAAGATTGATACTTTGGGAATTCATACTACTCTTAACAACAGGAATATTGTGTTTGAATTTATAACATAACCTAATACTAAAGAATTAAATCAAGCCAAACACATGATTTATTCTAAAGAAAAACAGATAAATTTTATTCAAAAGGAAATAAAATTTCTTACTACAGAATAAATAATTTTACAACTTTCTTTACAGGAAAAAATAAAGCTTATTAACAAAACTCTTCAAACTGAAATCTGTAGTGATGTCCCTATTGCTTTCTGGAATAGGAATACCCATATTATTTCTCTCCCCTATATCCCTAATTTTAATGAGAAAAATATTCCTACTAATTCTCGGCCTAGTCAGATGAAAAAGGAATATTTACTTCTTTGCAAAACTGAAATTGAGTCTCTTAGACAGAAAAAATTAATAAAGCCTAGTACTTCTCCCTAGAGTTGTACAACCTTCTATGTTAATAAAAATTCAGAAATTGAATGAGGAACTCCTAGACTCGTTATCAATTATAAACCGCTTAATGAAGCCCTTCAATGGATTAGATATCCAATTTCGAATAAAAAGGACCTTCTGGACAGACTTCATGATGCCACTATTTTCTCTAAGTTTGACATTAAATTAGGTTTTTGGAAAATACAAATTAGAGAACATGATACTTATAAAACTTCTTTTATAGTACCCTTTGGCCATTATGAATGGAATATTCTTCCATTTGGCGTAAAAAATGGACCTTCTGAATTTTAACATATCATGAATGATATTTTTAATCCTTTTACTGAATTTATTATTTGTTATATTGATGATGTCTTAATTTTCTCTTCATCTATCGACCAATATATTAAACATTTAAATATTTTTAAAAATATTATCATAGAAAATGGTTTGGTAGTTTCTGCCCCTAAAATGAAACTTTTCCAAACTAAAATCAGATTTCTTGGACATAATATTTCCAATGGAACTATTATTCGAATCGATAGATGTATTGAATTTGCATCTAACTTTCTGGATGAAATTAAAGATATTAATCAACTGCAAAGGTTTTTAGGCAGCCTTAATTACATTCGAGATTATTACCCGAATCTTTCCTAGGATGCTGTTATTCTGTATACTTGGTTACGTAAAAATCCTTTACCTTGGACTACTGAGCATACTGATGCAGTAAAAAAGATCAAAATCAGGGTCAAACAACAACCTTTTTTATCTCTACCTAATCCTGAATGGAAGAAGATCGTTCAAACTGATGCTTCTAATACAACATATGGTGGAATTCTTAAGTAATTTAATCCTAACAGTAAAAAAGAGGATCTTATCTGTTTTACTTCAGGAGTCTGGAAAGGACCTTCTTTAAATTATCCCATAATAAAAAAGAAATGTCTTTCAATTGTTAAATGCTTTTTAAAATTTTAGGATGATCTTTTAAATCAACACTTTTTAATCTGAGTTGATTGTTCAGCTTCTAAACAAATATTTAAAAAAGATGTTCAAAATTTAGCATCCAAACAGATATTTGCTACTTGGAAAAGTACTTTATCCGTATTTGACTTTGATATTGAATATATCAAAGGAAAACATAATTCTCTACCAGATTTTCTAACCAAAGAATATCTGTAGAAATGACCAGTAGAGGCCGTGGCCACGGTCAACGAGGTCGAGGCAGAGCTAATCTGTATTATACAAAATTTCCTAGTTTAAATACTCAATCCAGTAATTCTTTGGCTTCTTCTAGCCATCCTACAGTAAAGGATGTTCTTCTATTACCAGAACAGTACATTCCAAACAAATATGTGGAAGAAACAGTATTGATCATTGACCAGAATGATGAGAAATGGATGGAAGATCCATGGGAAATCAAGAGACGTTATTTAATGACTCAACAATTTCCTCCTCGTTTCAACCAGTATCGATATGTTTATGAACATATTATCATTGAAACAACATCAATGGACATTAAGCATACGCTTCATGATCCTACTAAGCCAACCAGTCCAATCCAATACAGTAAAACAACTATCAAGAGAATCATGGATCTTGCTAATTGGGGAATCAGTCCCCATACTACTCGTACTATTGAGAATAGCCATACAGAAACAAAATACAGCTATTAGGATTATATTGATTCCTTTACGCAGGTTTTTTATTACCAGAACCCTATTCATAACCATACTTGGTTTATCCGTATATGTCCTGATGTTCTTAAAAACAAAATTCCCAACTAGTTTTTCATTTGGTGGGATAAATTTAGTACTACTATTTAACCTTTACCAGAATCAGTTCAAATAGCATTCAAGAAGTGGGAAGTTGCTTATGCTCATATACCAGTAAACAAAGAATTATCTATGCTTAAATTACTTGCCCATTTCATAATTCGTTTTGGAATCCCCTTGATTTGGAAATGGGATTTTCAATGTGACTATCAGAATAAGATTCCCTGCCTTCAAAAGGTATTTTTTTTACCAAATGGTAGGATAAAGGACTTAATCCTACACTACCAAAACTTCTCAAGACCATTAAGAATCATACTCAGGCCTATCTTGATGTCAATATCCCTCAAAGCCTCCTAGCACACCAGCACAAATTAATCCTTTTGTCAAGATTCAAGCAGATTTAAAATAGAAGTTTCCTAACCTAACTGAAACTGAATTGATAGTTAAAACTATGGATTATATGAAAACTCAATTTTTACAATCCTTAGTCCAGGATGATTGCTCCATGAAAACTGTTAGCAGTAATGAAGGATCTGAACATGATGACAATGAGTTCGGTACGTCTTAATGGATAAAGTCAAGAACGGAACCCACTATGGGAAATTTCTGGGATTCTCTTACCTCCATGATTTCTGAAAAGATGGAGCAAGACAAAAAAGGAAAAGAAAAAGCATAAAGCTATTCTCCACTACAGAAATGCCCAATAATCAGAAAAGGACAACCAGAGTATCTCCACCATCAGAAAAGAGAAGCCAGTTGCTCTCAATTATCAAAAAACGACACCAGCTGTCCTCAATAATGCTCCACTCAACAACCAAGCCTTTCCACTTCCTACCGCTGAGAGTTAAAGAAGAAAGATAAGGATTGCCTTACAACTCCACTTACTAGGACACGCTTCAGTCCTTACTTATATTCTTTCTTGTATAAATTGGGAGCCCTCACCCATGTTGAAGCAGAACTTTTCTTTGCATTTTCCTCTTTACTCTCTCTCTCCCTTGTAAACTATTTAATATATAAAGTTTGAAGTTTGAAGATCTAAATAGCTCTTCTATAAGTTTTAATTATTGCTTCTATTAATTATTATGTTTCCTTACTTGAGTTTTTAGATTATCATACTGATAACAGTAATCATTATAAAACAACATATCAAACTGCTACAGATAACCATAATCGTTCGTATTTCTTAGAACAGTTTAATAAATCAGAACGGTTAATAGTTTTAACTAAAGAAGCTATACAGGAAGAAACCTACCGACTTATAGTTTTGGGTAGACCCACAAATCAACAGTAATCTTATGAGATCATTTATTTGTTAATATATATTCAATATGCCTTTAAAATATTCATGCAATTTTATTAAACAAGACAGAATTGGGTTAATATTTGATTAAGTGGAGCATCGCCCAAGTCGCGTTTAAGACTTTGCCTTTAGCCGTGTTATGGCGTTGTGGCTTTTATCCTTTGTAAATCGTTGACAGACGTGCTTGATTAACATTCTCTCTCGATCCTGTTTCATATGAGATCATATATGTGATAATTTTTTTGTTAATATATATTTAATATGCCTTTAAAATATTCATGCAATTTTATTAAACAAGACATAATGGGGTTAATATTTGATTAAGTGGAACGTCACCCAAGTCGCGTTTAAGACTTTGCCTTTAGCCGTGTTATGAAGTTGTGGCTTTTATCCTTTATAAATCATTGACAGACGTGCTTGATTAATATTCTCTCTCGATCCTGCCACCTTTGGTATCAAAGCCATGTTAAGTTTATTGTCATATTAATGAATATATTACTTATAAATTATGCATATATGATCACTTTGAAAAATGACTAATTTTTCTACCTCATCCGTTACAACTATAGCTAATGCATAAACTTCTACTTTGGAATCAATGAACTTATTGCTTATCGAGGATGTTAAGGAAGCCTTAGATAAATGGACCATTCCTAAAATCAAACAAGAAACAATCAATAAAATTGGAACCTTTGATTCAGTAAAAGAATTATTAAAACCTTTGAACATGTTGTTCCTTTACTGAATAATAATGAAATTTTAAATTTATTGCATGTTGAAGATTTATATCCATTTCTTGCAAAAATATAAATATGTTCATATTGGGCTTGTCCAAGTAGCTTTCAAACCTTTGACTTTACTTTGCCAAAATACCAGTATTCAGTGCACACTTAGAGATGGTAGGTGACTTAACTGGAAAGCCTCTCCTATGGGTGCTATTGAAACCAGCCTTGCTCATGGACATGTATATTTCAACATTTATTCGAATTTAAGTGTTGCCTTAACTGATAATAATTTATCAAAAAAGTTTTAAAAATGAGAATTATATCTCATGGCTGTGAGTATCTACTCGGATCTCCTCCTTTTGCCATATTATTCCGTATTCATCTTAATGTTTTAACTACTTTAAACCCTTATATCCGAAAACAAAGCCAACAAGGACATACTGTCCTTATAGACACTATTATTTTTAGTAGTCAAGTGGCTATTCCCAGAATGATCCCTTAGGAAGAAATAACTTTTTCGAAACAATGGCAAATTACTAACGTCGTTCCTACTAGGACTATAATTAGACAATCCATAGAGGATGTTGTCCAAACCAGTAATGGAAATGTTTATTTAAAATTTCAAAGACCTTTTACCCGAAGTTGATCTATTAATAATGTCTCTTATAATATTGATTTTCCAGAATCATCTAGACAATCTGTGTCTGATCCTTTAGAATCTGTTTATCAAGAGTCTAAAAATCCCAGTAATAAGTCTATTAAAAATGAAGACTAAATAAAAGGAATACATATTTCTGAAAATCAAATACCTCATGGTATTTATGAAACAAATGCTCCTTAAAATAGAAGACCTTATAGTTCAACTGCTAGTGATATGAATTTTTAATGTTAATGGATTTTCTCCTAATGGTAAAATTCACGATGCTTTAAACCAGGAGTTCATGCAGGATAAATACCAGAACTTTTAAAATTGGTATTTTAAAAATCATGATAATGATAAATTAGCAGAAATTAAAGATAATTAATATGCTTATCTGAATAAAAATCAATGTATTTTATCATTTACTAAATGGTATTTTAATTTTGTTTCAAAGTTAGAATTTTACACTAAAAGTCAACTGAATGTGTTAACTGGAATTCAAAAAGACTGGATTACCACAAGTGGTAGTATAATCCAATCCATCCATCCGCCTCCCACGTCTCTTGAACTTAGCTGAGGAAATGAAAATAAAAGATATTTTACCCTTATCTAAATAGAATAATTATACTAATTTATTCCTTCAAACTGTAGGAAAACAGTTAACCAGGATAGAAGAACAAATTAATCATATTAATGATAATTGTCAAGTTATTCCTCAAAAGCTTGATCTTCAACCTGTAACCATTAAACCACCTTTAGAAGTCAGTAATTTTAGGATGAAATCATCTAAATCTGATGATGAGTTTATTGATAATCTTTTAAATAAAATAAAAGATTTAAAAACTATAACTGCATCTACGTCTTTGATTGACATGATGTCTGGCCAACCCTCTTCACATATAAGTATTAATAATACTGATGATGAAGAAGAATCTGATGACATTTCCCCTCTTCATATTTTGGAAATCCAAAATGATAATACAGACCATCAGATCTGTCATTTCTTAGTACATGGATTTACCGACATTCTTAAAGGATGGTGGGATAATGCGCTTACTAAAAAATAAAGAACTAGAACCAATGTATTTTATCATTTACTAAATGGTATTTTAATTTTGTTTCAAAGTCAAAATTTTACACTGAAATTCAACTGAATGTCTTAACTGGAATTCAAAACCACTAGATTACCACAAGTGGTAGTATAATCCAATCCATCCATCCGCCTAGTTATCAATCCGTATGTTGATATATCTGAAACACCCTGTCAACATGAAGAGGTAAAAATAAAAGATATTTTACCCTTATCTAAACAGAATAATTATACTAATTTATTCCTTCAAACTGTAGGAAAATAATTAACCAGGATAGAAGAACAAATTAATCATATTAATGATAATTGTCAAGTTATTCCTCAAAAGCTTGATCTTCAACCTGTAACCGTTAAACCACCTTTAGAAGTCAGTAATTTTAGGCTGAAATCTTCTAAATCTTATGATGAGTTTATTGATAATCTTTTAAATAAAATAAAAGATTTAAAAACTACAACTGCATCTACGTCTCAGATTAACATGATGTCTGGCCAACCCTCTTCACATACCTGTAATAATAATACTGATGATGAAGAAGAATCTGATGACATTTCCCCTCTTCATATTTTGGAAATCCAAAATAATTTTCAGGAAATGCAAAATATTAATAAAACCACTTACAGCCAGAAATCTATAAATCGTATGGCTTTACCTAGACCTAGTAGGTATTATTACCCCAAATTTACTCTCCAGGATATTTTGTATGAAGAAGGCTTTCTTCATTCTAAAAAATCTTACCATGGTAAAACCATTTATGAATGGAATATTGATGGTAAGACATAATATCAAATTTATAAAACCATTCATCATATCATGATGTATGCAACAGTCTGCAAACAAAATGATAATACAGACCATCAGATCTGTCGTTTCTTAGTACATGGATTTACCGACATTCTTAAAGGATGGTGGGATAATGCGCTTACTAAAAAATAAAGAACTAGAATTCTTCAATCCTATAAGAATGAAACTAATTCTATTACTAAACTTGAAACAAAAATAGAAGATGCTTGTTACACCTTAGTACAAGCAGTCATTCATCATTTTGTTAGACCAGGACTTATGAATACTGATAGAAGTAGAGAACTCTTACAGAATCTTCGTTGGCCATCCTTAACCCATTTTAGATGGTATAAGGATGTCTTTTTAATGAAAGTTATGAAATACCAGATGCCAACAGTGAACATTGGAAAGCCAAGTTTATTGATGGACTTCCTACTTTCTTTGCTGAAAAAGTCTATAAAAAATTAAGGGATAAACATGACCGCGTGAGTATTCCTTATGACCAATATTCTTATGGCCATCTTATTTCAGTAATTATTGAAGAAGGATTATCATTATGCAATGGTATGAAGCTTCAACAATTAATGAAAAAATAGAATCTCACCAAAAGAATGAAATAGAAGAATTTTGCGATCAATTCTCTTATAACAAAAAATTACAGTATCCCCGCAAGGCTAAAAAGCAGCAAAGTTTGAAGCCCTCCAAACATTACCGAAGACGCTCTTCTAAAAAATCTTCTAAAAACAAAACCCCTAAAAAACTCACAAAGAAGAAGAAGAATAGTAGTAAAAAAGATAAATCTAAAATTCAATGTTATAAATGTGGTAAAACAGGACATTTTGCTAACAAATGCAAATCAAAAATAAAATAGAAACTTAATGAAATGTCCCTTGATGAGGACATTCAACAACAAATTTTTAATTGTTTATCTAGCAGTAATTTAGAACCAAGTTCAGATGATGATTTAGCTAAAATCTATTCTGAATCTGGCAATGGTTCTGGCAATGAACAATGTCAAATCTATACAATTAATAACTGTAATACAACTACTGAAGCTGACTATAGGAAAGCTATCATCAAAATGAATGGTTTAGATATTGGAGGACCTAGTATCAATGTCTTAATTGACACTCAGAAATCTTTTCTCGACTTAGTCGATCAAATTAAGGATCCGGAGGTTAAATTAAAATTTCTAGAAATATGTTATAACAATCAAAAAATAGAAGAAATTCTTTCCATTGAACAATATAGCATGAGGGAAGTTATGAAACGAATGCAAAACGTTTCTACCACTGAAAAGCTTACTACGATCAAGGATTTTAAAAGTGAAATAAATATTTTAAAATCTAAAATAAAATATTTACAAAATACTAATGTTATTATTTTTCAAGATTTAAATAATATTAAACAACATTTAAACCAAAAACAAGATAATAATATAGATTCCTCTAAACCTGAATCTTCCGAACAATATCTGATGCTTATGAATCAAGTAGTCTTTCAGAAATGGTATATCATGATTTCTTTTGTTATCAAACCTTATTTTATTATTAAAGATGTCATTGCCCTAGTTGATAGTGGTGCTGACATGAACTGTATTCAAGAAGGATTAATTCCTACTAAATACTTCCAGAAAACCACTCAATCTTTCACTAAGTGCAAGTGGAAATACCATGAATATTAAATATAAGATTCTCAAGCCTTAATCTATAATCAAGGTTTATGTTTACCCACTTCTTTTGTTCTTATCCGTAATATGAATCAAAGTATCATATTGGGCAACCCTTTCTTGTGTCTTTTAATGCCTATTTCAAAGATTGATACTTTGGGAATTCATACTACTCTTAACAACAGGCATATTGTGTTTGAACTTATAACAGAACCTTATACTAAAGAATTAAATCAAGTCAAAAACATGATTTATTCTAAAGAAAAACAGATAAATTTTATTCAAAAGGAAATAAAATTTCTTACTACAGAACAAATAATTTTACAACCTTCTTTACAGGAAAAAATAAAGCTTATTCATAAAACTCTTCAAACTGAAATCTGTAGTGATGTCCCTAATGCTTTCTAGAATAGGAATACACATATTATTTCTCTCCCCTATATCCCTAATTTTAGTGAGAAAAATATTCCTACTAATTCTCGGCCCAGTCAGATGAAAAAGGAATATTTACTTCTTTGCAAAACTGAAATTGAGTCTCTTAGACAGAAAAAATAAATAAAGCCTAGTACTTCTCCCTGGAGTTGTACAGCCTTCTATTTTAATAAAAATTCAGAAATTAAATGAGGAACTCCTAGACTCGTTATCAATTATAAACCGCTTAATGAAGCCCTTCAATGGATTAGATATCCAATTTCGAATAAAAAGGACCTTCTGGACAGACTTCATGATGCCACTATTTTCTCTAAGTTTGACATGAAATCAGGATTTTGGAAAATAAAAATTTAAGAACATAATACTTATAAAACTGCTTTTACAGTAACCTTTGGCCATTATGAATGGAATATTCTTCCATTTGGCGTAAAAAATGGACCTTCTGAATTTTAAAATATCATGAATGATATTTTTAATCCTTTTACTGAATTTATTATTTGTTATATTGATGATGTCTTAATTTTCTCTTCATCTATCGACCAACATATTAAACATTTAAATATTTTTTTCATATTGTCATAGAAAATGGTTTGGTAGTTTCTGCCCCTAAAATGAAACTTTTCCGAACTAAAATCAGATTTCTTGGACATAATATTTCCAATGGAACTATTATTCCAATCGATAGATGTATTGAATTTGCATCTAAATTTCCGGATGAAATTAAAGATATTAATCAACTATAAAGGTTTTTAAGCAGCCTTAATTACTTTCGAGATTATTACCCGAATCTTTCCCAGGATGCTGTTATTCTGTATACTCGGTTACGTAAAAATTCTTTACCTTAGACTACTGAGCATACGGATGCAGTAAAAAAGATCAAAACCAAGGTCAAACAACTACCTTGTTTATCTCTACCTAATCCTGAATGGAAGAAGATCGTTCAAACTGATGCTTCTAATACAGGATATGGTCGAATTCTTAAGAAATTTAATCCTAACAGTAAAAAAGAGGATCTTATCCGTTTTACTTCAGGAGTCTGGAAAGGACCTTCTTTAAATTATCCCACAATAAAAAAGAAATGTCTTTCAATTGTTAAATGCCTTTTAAAATTTCAGGATGATCTTTTAAATCAACACTTTTTAATCTGAGTTGATTGTTCAGCTGCTAAAAAATATTTAAAAAAGATGTTCAAAATTTAGCATCTAAACAGATATTTTCTACTTGGCAAAGTACTTAATCCGTATTTGACTTTGATATTAAATATATCAAAGCAAAACTGAATTCTCTACCAGATTTTCTAACTAGAGAATATTTGCAGAAATGACCAGTAGAGGCCGTGGCCGCGATCAACGAGGCCGAGGCAGAGTTAATCTGTATTATACAGAATTTCCTAGTTTAAATACTCAATCTAGTAATTCTTTGGCTTCTTCTAGCCATCCTACAGTAAAGGATGTTATTCTATTACAAGAACAGTACATTCCAAATAAATATGTGGAAGAAACAGTATTGATCATTGACCAGAATGATAAGAAATGGATGAAAAATCCCTGGGAAATCAAGAGACGTTATTTATCAAGTCAACAATTTCCTTCTCGTTTCAACAAGTATCGATATGTTTATGAACAGATTATAATTGAAATAACATCAATGGACACTAAGCATACGCTTCATGATCCTACTAAGCCAACAAGTCCAATCGAATACAGTAAAACAACTATCAAGAGCATCATGCCTCTTGCTAATTGGGGAATCAATCCCCATACTACTCGTACTATTGAGAATAGCCATACAGAAACAAAATACAGCTATTGGGATTATATTGATTCTTTTACGCAGGTATTTTATTACTAGAACCCTATTCATAACTATACTTGGTTTATCCATATATGTCTTGATGTTCTTAAAAACAAAATTCCCAACTGGTTTTTCGTTTGGTGGGATACATTCAGTATTCCTATTGAAACTTTACCAGAATTAGTTCAAATAGCATTCAAGGAGTGGCAAGTTGTTTATGCTCATATACCAGTAAACAAAGAATTATCTATGCTTAAATTACTTGCCTATTTCATAATCCGTTTTGGAATCCCCTGGATCTGGAAATGGGATTTTCAGTGTGACTATCAGAATAAGATTCCCCGCCTTAAAAGGGTATTTTTTTTTTACCAAATAGTGGGATAAAGGACTTAATCCTACACTACCAGAACTTCTCAAGACCATTAAGAATCATACTCAGGCCTGTCTTGATGTCAATATCCCTCAAAGCCTCCTAGCACACCAGCACCAATTAATCCTTTTGTCAAGATTCAAGCAGATTTAAAATAGAAGTTTCCTAACCTAACTGAAACTGAATTGATAGTTAAAACTATGGATTATATGAAAACTCAATTTTTACAATCCTTAGTCCAGGATGATTGCTCCATGAAAACTGTTAGCAGTAATGAAGGATTTGAACATGATGACAATGAGTTCAGCGTCTTAGCTGGATAAAGTCAAGAACCGGAACCCACTATGGGAAATTTCTGGGATTCTCTTACCTCCATGATTTCTGAAAAGATGGAGCAAGATAAAAAAGGAAAAGGAAAAGCATAAAGCTATTCTCCACTACAGAAATGCCCAATAATCAGAAAAGGACAACCACAGTATCTCCACCATCAGAAAAGAGAAGTCAGTTGCTCTCAATTATCAGAAAACGACACCAGCTGTCCTCAATAATGCTCCACTCAACAACCAAGCCTTTCCACTTCCTACGGCTGAGAGTTAAAGAAGAAAGATAAGTATTGCCTTACAACTCCACTTACTAGGACACGCTTTAGTCCTTACTTATATTATTTCTTGTATAAATTGGGAGCCCTCACCCATGTTGAGGCAGAACTTTTCTTTGCATTTTCCTATTTACTCTCTCTCTCCCTTGTAAACTATTTAATATATAAAGTTTGAAGTTTGAAGATCTGAATAGCTCTTCTATAAGTTTTAATTATTGCTTCTATTAATTATTATGTTTCCTTACTTGAGTTTTTAGATTATCATACTGATAACAGTAATCATTATAAAACAACATATCAAATTGCTACAGATAACCATAATCGTTCGTATTTCTTAGAACAGTTTAATAAATCAGAACGGTTAATAGTTTTAACTAAAGAAGCTATACAGGAAGAAACCTACCGACTTATAGTTTTGGGTAAACCCACAAATCAACAGTAATCTTATGAGATCATATATGTGATAATTTATTTGTTAATATATATTCAATATGCCTTTAAAATATTCATGCAATTTTATTAAACAGGACAGAATTGGGTTAATATTTGATTAAGTGGAGCATCGCCCAAGTCGCGTTTAAGACTTTGCCTTTAGCCGTGTTATGGCGTTGTGGCTTTTATCCTTTGTAAATCGTTGACAGACGTGCTTGATTAACATTCTCTCTCGATCCTGTTTCATATGAGATCATATATGTGATAATTTTTTTGTTAATATATATTTAATATGCCTTTAAAATATTCATGCAATTTTATTAAACAAGACATAATAGGGTTAATATTTGATTAAGTGGAACGTCACCCAAGTCGCGTTTAAGACTTTGCCTTTAGTCGTGTTATGACGTTGTGGCTTTTATCCTTTATAAATCATTGACAGACGTGCTTGATTAATATTCTCTCTCGATCCTGCCACCTTTGGTATCAAAGCCATGTTAAGTTTATTGTCATATTAATGAATATATTACTTATAAATTATGCATATATGATCACTTTGAAAAATGACTAATTTTTCTACCTCATCCGTTACAACTATAGCTAATGCATAAACTTCTACTTTGGAATCAACTGAACTTATTGCCTATCAGGATGTTAAGGAAGCCTTAGATAAATGGACCATTCCTAAAATCAAACAAGAAACAATCAATAAAATTGGAACCTTTGATTCAGTAAAAGAATTATTAAAACCTTTGAACATGTTGTTCCTTTACAGAATAATAATGAAATTTTAAATTTATTGCATGTTGAAGATTTATATCCATTTCTAACAAAAATATAAATATGTTCATATTGGGCTTGTCCAAGTAGCTTTCAAACCTTTGACTTTACTTTGCCAAAATACCAGTATTCAGTGCACACTTAGAGATGGTAGGTGTCTTAACTGGAAAGCCTCTCCTATGGGTGCTATTGAAACCAGCCTTGCTCATGGACATGTATATTTCAACATTTATTTGAATTTAAGTGTTGCCTTAACTGATAATAATTTGTCAAAAAGTTTTAAAAATGAGAATTATATCTCATGGCTGTGAGTATCTACTCGGATCTCCTCCTTTTGCCATATTATTCCGTATTCATCTTAATGTTTTAACTATTTAAACCCTTATATCCGAAAACAAAGCCAACAAGGACATATTGTCCTTATAGACACTATTATTTTTAGTAGTCAAGTGGTTATTCCCAGAATGATCCCTTGGGAAGAAATAACTTTTTCGAAACAATGGCAAATTACTAACGTCGTTCCTACCAGGACTATAATTAGACAATCTATAGAGGATGTTGTCCAAACCAGTAATGGAAATGTTTATTTAAAATTTCAAAGACCTTTTACCCAAGTTGATCTATTAATAATGTCTCTTATAATATTGATTTTCCGTAATCATCTAGACAATCGTTCCGATCCTTTAGAATCTATTTATCAAGAGTCTAAAAATCCCAGTATTAAGTCTATTAAAAATGAAGACTAAATAAAAGGAATACATATTTCTGAAAATCAAATACCTCATGGTATTTATGAAACAAATGCTCCTCAAAATAGAAGACCTTATAGTTCAACTGCTAGTGATATGAATTTCTAATGTTAATGGATTTTTCTCCTAATGGTAAAATTCGCCAGTGCTTAAACTAAGAGTTCATGCAGGATAAATACCAGAACTTTAGAAATTGGTATTTTAAAAATCATGATAATGATAAATTAGCAGAAATTAAAGATAATTAATATGCTTATCTAAATAAAAATCAATGTATTTTATCATTTACTAAATGGTATTTTAATTTTGTTTCAAAGTCAGAATTTTACACTAAAAGTCAACTGAATGTGTTAACTGGAATTCAAAAAAACTGGATTACCACAAGTGGTAGTATAATCCAATCCATCCATCCGCCTCCCACGTCTCTTGAATTTAGCTGAGGAAATGAAAATAAAAGATATTTTACCCTTATCTAAATAGAATAATTATACTAATTTATTCCTTCAAACTATAGGAAAACAGTTAACCAGGATAGAAGAACAAATTAATCATATTAATGATAATTGTCAAGTTATTCCTCAAAAGCTTGATTTTCAACCTGTAACCATTAAACCACCTTTAGAAGTCAGTAATTTTAGGATGAAATCATCTAAATCTGATGATGAGTTTATTGATAATCTTTTAAATAAAATAAAAAATTTAAAAACTATAACTGCATCTACGTCTTTGATTAACATGATGTCTGGCCAACCCTCTTCACATATAAGTATTAATAATACTGATGATGAAGAAGAATCTGATGACATTTCCCCTCTTCATATTTTGGAAATCCAAAATATTTTTTTGGAAATGTAAAATATTAATAAAACCACTTACAGCCAGAAACCTATAAATCGTATGGCTTTATCTGGACCTAGTAGGTATTATTACCCTAGTCTTACTCCCCAGGATATTTTGTATTAAGAAGGCTTTCTTCATTCTTTAAAATCTTACCATGGTAAAACCATTTATGAATTGAATATTGATGGTATGACAAAATATCAAATTTATAAAACCATTCATCATATCATGATGTATGCAAAAGTCTGCAAACAAAATGATAATACAGACCATCAGATCTGTCATTTCTTAGTACATGGATTTACCGGCATTCTTAAAGGATGGTGGGATAATGCGCTTACTAAAAAATAAAGAACTAAAACCAATGTATTTTATCATTTACTAAATGGTATTTTAATTTTGTTTCAAAGTCAGAATTTTACACTGAAATTCAACTGAATGTCTTAACTGGAATTCAAAATGACTAGATTACCACAAGTGGTAGTATAATCCAATCCATCCATCCGCCTCCTAAGTCTCTTGAACTTAGCTCAGGAAATGAAAATTTAAAACCTTTAGTTATCAATCCGTATGTTGATATATCTGAAACACCCCGTCAACATGAAGATGTAAAAATAAAAGATATTTTACCCTTATCTAAACAGAATAATTATACTAATTTATTCCTTCAAACTGTAGGAAAATAATTAACCAAGATAGAAGAACAAATTAATCATATTAATGATAATTGTCAAGTTATTCCTCAAAAGCTTGATCTTCAACCTGTAACCGTTAAACCACCTTTAGAAGTCAGTAATTTTAGGCTGAAATCTTCTAAATCTTATGATGAGTTTATTGATAATCTTTTAAATAAAATAAAAGATTTAAAAAATACAACTGCATCTACGTCTCAGATTAACATGATGTCTGGCCAACCCTCTTCACATACCAGTAATAATAATACTGATGATGAAGAAGAATCTGATGACATTTCCCCTCTTCATATTTTGGAAATCCAAAATAAATTTTTGGAAATGCAAAATATTAATAAAACCACTTACAGCCAGAAACCTATAAATCGTATGGCTTTACCTGGACCTAGTAGGTATTATTACCCAGATTTACTCTCCAGGATATTTTATATGAAGAAGGCTTTCTTCATTCTCAAAAATCTTACCATGGTAAAACCATTTATAAATGGAATATTGATGGTAAGACATAATATCAAATTTATAAAACCATTCATCATATCATGATGTATGCAACAGTCTGCAAACAAAATGATAATACAGACCATCAGATCTGTCGTTTCTTAGTACATGGATTTACCGACATTCTTAAAGGATAGTGGGATAATGCGCTTACTGAAAAATAAAGAACTAGAATTCTTCAATCCTATAAGAATGAAACTAATTCTATTACTAAACTTGAAACAAAAATAGAAGATGCTTGTTACACCTTAGTACAAGCAGTCATTCATCATTTTGTTAGACCGGGACTTATGAATACTGATAGAAGTAGAGAACTCTTACAGAATCTTCGTTGCCCATCCTTAACCCATTTTAGATGGTATAAGGATGTCTTTTTAATGAAAGTTATGCAAAGACCAGATGCCAACGGTAAACATTAGAAAGCCAAGTTTATTGATGGGCTTTCTATTTTCTTTGCTGAAAAAGTCCGTAAAACATTAAGGGATAAACATGACCGCAAGAGTATTCTTTATGACCAGTATTCTTATGGTCATCTTATTTCAGTAATTATTGAAGAAGGATTATCATTATGCAATGATATGAAACTTCAACAATTAATGAAAAAATAGAATCTCACCAAAAGACATGAAATAGAAGAATTTTGGGATCAATTCTCTTATGACACAAAATTATAGTATCTCCGTAAGGCTAAAAAGTAGCAAAGTTCGAAGCCCTCCAAACATTACCGAAGGCGCTCTTCTAAAAACTCTTCTAAAAACAAAACCCTTGAAAAACTCACAAAGAAGAAGAACAGTACTAAAAAAGATAAATCTTAAATTCAATTTTATAAATGTGATAAAATAGGACACTTTGCTAACAAATGCAAATCAAAAATAAAATAGAAACTTAATGAAATGTCCCTTGATGAGGACATTCAACAACAAATTCTTAATTGTTTATCTAGCAGTAATTTAAAACAAAGTTCAGATGATGATTTAGCTAAAATCTATTCTGAATCTGGCAATTGTTCTGGCAATGAATAATGTCAAATCTATATAATTAATAACTGTAATACAACTATTGAAGCTAACTATTGGAAAGTTATCGTCGAAATTAATGGTTTATATATTGGAAGACCCAGTATCAATGTCTTAACTGACACTCAGAAATCTCTTCTCAACTTAGCCGATCAAATAAAGGATCCGGAGGTTAAATTAAAATTTTTGGAAATCTGTTATAAAAATCAAAAAACAAAAGAAATTATTCCCATTGAACAATATAACATGAGGGAAGTTATGAAACGAATGCAAAACATTTCTACCATTTAAAAGCCAACTACGATCTAGGATCTTAAAAGTGAAATAAATATTTTAAAATCTGAAATAAAACAGTTATAAAATACTAATGTTATTATTTTTCAAGATTTAAATAATAGTAAACAACAGTTACACCAAAAACAAGATAATAATATAGATTCCTCTAAACCTGAATCTTTTGATAAACTAGAATCTTTCGAACAATATCTGATGCTTATAAATCAAGTAGTCTTTCAAAAATGGTATATCAGGATTACTTTTGTTATCAAACCTTATTTTATTATTAAAGATGTCATTGTCCTAGTTGATAGTGGTGCTAACATGAACTGTATTCAAGAAGAATTAATTCCTACTAAATACTTCTAGAAAATCACTCAATCTTTAACTAGTGCAAGTGGAAATACCATGAATATTAAATATAAGATTCCTGAAGCGTTAATCTATAATCAAGGTTTATGTTTACCCACTTCTTTTGTTCTTATCCGTAATATGAATCAAAGTATCATATTGGGCACCCCTTTCTTGTGTCTTTTAATGCCTATTTCAAAGATTGATACTTTGGGAATTCATACTACTCTTAACAACAGGCATATTGTGTTTGAATTTATAACAGAACCTTATACTAAAGAATTAAATCAAGTCAAACACGTGATTTATTCTAAAGAAAAATTGATAAATTTTATTCAAAAGGAAATAAAATTTCTTACTACAGAACAAAGAAATTTACAACCTTTTTTACAGGAAAAAATAAAGCTTATTCTCACAAAACTCTTCAAACTAAAATCTATAGTGATGTCCCTAATGCTTTCTGGAATAGGAAGACACATATTATTTCTCTCCCATATATCCCTAATTTTAATGAGAAAAATATTCCTACTAAGTCTCGACCCAATCAGATGAAAAAGGAATATTTACTTTTTGCAAAATTGAAATTGAGTCTCTTAGATAGAAAAAATTAATAAAGTCTAGTACTTCTCCCTAAAGTTGTACATATATCCTTCTATGTTAATAAAAATTCAAGAATTGAACGAGGAACTCCTAGACTCGTTATCAATTATAAACCGCTTAATGAAGCCCTTCAATGGATTAGATATCCAATTCTGAATAAAAATGAAATTCTGGACAGACTTCATGATGCCACTATTTTCTCTAAGTTTGACATGAAATCAGGATTTTGGCAAATACAAATTAGAGAACATGATACATATAAAACTGGTGTACAGTACCCTTTGGCTATTATGAATGGAATGTTCTTCCATTTAGTGTCAAAAATGGACCTTCTGAATTTCAAAATATCATGAATGATATTTTTAATCCTTTTACTGAATTTATTATTTGTTATATTGATGATGTCTTAATTTTCTCTTCATCTATCGACCGGCATATTAAACATTTAAATATTTTTAAAAATATTATCATAAAAAATGGTTTGGTAGTTTCTGCCCCTAAAATGAAACTTTTTCAAATTAAAATCAGAGTTCTTGGACATAATATTTCCAATGGAACTATTATTCCAATCGATAGATGTATTGAATTTGCATCTAAATTTCTGGATGAAATTAAAGATATTAATCAACTGCAAAGGTTTTTAGGCAACCTTAATTACATTCGTGATTATTACCCGAATCTTTCCCAGGATGCTGCTATTCTATATACTCGGTTACGTAAAAATCCTTTACCTTGGACTACTGAGCATACTGATGCAGTAAAAAAGATCAAAACCAGGGTCAAACAGCTACCTTGTTTATCTCTAGCTAATCCTGAATGGAAGAAGATCGTTCAAACTGATGCTTCTAATACAGGATTAAGTGGAATTCTTAAGCAATTTAATCCTAACAGTAAAAAAGAGGATCTAATCTGTTTTACTTCAGGAGTCTAGAAAGGACCTTCTTTAAATTATCCCACAATAAAAAAGGAATGTCTTTTAATTGTTAAATGCATTTTAAAATTTTAGGATGATCTTTTAAATTAAGACTTTGTAATTCGAGTTGATTGTTCAGCTGCTAAACAAATATTTAAAAAAGACGTTCAAAATTTAGCATCTAAACAGATATTTGCTACTTGGCAAAATACTTTATCCGTATTTGACTTTGATATTGAATATATCACACCTTTTCAGGTGTTAGGTGAGACAGCAGTGTGTTGTGTCAGTGGGCCAGACTGCAAATCAGAAGTTATGCAAAAAGTCTCTATCAAAGCTCAGAAATGTCAAACGCGTTTAGTGCTTCAACGAATGTCTTCAACAGATACATTTCAAAGACCTCATATATGCAAAACATTAGCAGATGATAGAAGCAAGCAAGCATTGAACAAAAACACTGAAGAACACTCAACGCTCAACTCTACGAAAAATCTTTCGAACACGAGCTTAACGACAACTGAGTAGCACCATTGAAGAACTCATCAACTACTATCAAGTGAAGTAAGAAGTTCTAAGTCAGAAGGACTTGAAGAGTTCTAAGTGAACTAAGAAGTACCAAGTCTGCTGGACTTGAAGAGTTCAAAAATGAACTAAGAAGTTCCAAGACTGCTGGTCTTGAAGGAATAAGTGAGATTCAGAAAGTGTAAAGATATCCTTAGTGGATTTCCTACTTGAGAAGTAGAAGAGTGGACTACACGCTTTAAGTGCTCTGAACCACTTAAAATTGATGTGTCTCTTACATTCTTGCTATAGATGTTATAATTGTCATAACTGCTTCACTCTTATTAACTCACTATATCTTAAAGGGAGAACAAACAAATCTTAATTCCTCTTTGTTTAAATCATTATCAAAACTAACAAAGTATTTTGAAAAGAATTTAAAATATCTATTCAACCCCCCTTCTAGATAACTATTATGCCTCTGGGAACTAACAATTGGTATCAAAACAGGTTCTATCAAATAGCCTACAAAGCTTAAGTAGATCCAATGGAACATCTGATAAGCGAGTCAAAGACTGGAGGAGGCAGCAAGCCACCTATGTGCAACAAAGACAAATTCGTCAACTAGAAAGTTCGTATGCAAGCATACATGGATTAAATAGATGAAGATATATTTAAAACTGTCCAGAATGGGCCCAATGTTCCTACAAAGCTTGCACCAACTACAGACGACCCAAACAGAATTCAGATCAAGGTCAAAGAAGAATGGACAGACAACGAAAAGAAAGATGTTCAACTAAACAAAAAGGCCAAGTACATTTTGTTCCAATCTTTAGAAGATGATCTATTTGAATATGTGGTCAATAGCAAAATAGCAAAGGAATTATGGGAAGCATTGCTCATCATGCATTAAGGAACAGAAGAAGTCAGAGAAAATAAGCAATCTCTCATAACTCAGCAATATGAAATGTTTGAACTCGTTCAAGGAGAAAATGTCACTTCCACCTATGAAAGATTCAATATACTGTTATACTCTTTCCGAGCCTATGGAAAGATCTATCCCAATAACGATCTAATCATAAAGTTTATGAGAGCTTTACCTAGCAAGTGGGATGCCAGAACCACTGCCATCAGAGAATCAAAAAATCTTCATGAAATGACTATTCAACAGTTATATAGGAACCTTCTTACGTATGAACTAGAGCTGACTCATCGAGCAGAGACTCTATCTGAAGGAAGAAAGAAGGATAAAGGGGTTTCTCTCAAAGAAACTGACAACATCTCTAAAGCCAATACTGAAAAGACTCTGACTGTGATGAAGATGATGATGAGGACTTCGCAATGCTGGTAAGAAGACTTAGAAGGTTCATGCGTCAAGGCAGAACAAGCAAACCAAAGAAAGTCAACAACTACAGCAGTCAGGAGCAGATAAATGATCTATGCTACAACTGCAAGAAGCCTGGCCATTTCATTACAAACTGCAACAAACCACTTAGAGAAGAACTGAAGAAGAAATCAAATTCAAAGGCAACAAAAGACCTCAGAAAAAAGATAAAGGTCTAGTGGCTGGAGGATCGTGGAGTGACTCAGACAACTATTCAACTCCCGAATCTGGAGATGATGATGATCCTCAAATGGCAAATCTTTGCCTAATGGCCAAGCATGCAAAGGACAAACAGAACTCCAACATACATGAAGTAAGTATAGATGAGGTATTTGACTTTAACTCTCCTGATGTAGACGTTGATGATTTAAGAACTTCACTACATGGCATAACATCTAATTTGCATCAATACATGAAAGGGTTCAGAGTTCTGTCTAAAGATTATTCTCTTCTTCAAAAGGAGAAAGAGAAAGTTCAGGAAGAACTGGAAACAGTCCTTTTAAGAACTGACTCTCTCTCTCTCTCCAAGTTTGAAGTTGATAATAAGCTCTTAAAACAGACCAATGAGCTCAATGCACAAAGAGAGTAAAGTCTAGCCTCTAAAATTAAGGAACTAAAAAGGACAATCTCTACATGGAATAAATCCTCTTTATCCATTGACTTCCTGATCTCTAGTCAGAGAAGTGCATCTGACAGAACAGGTTCAGGCATTGGGGAATCCACCTCAGAGCCATATGTGGAAAAGATAAAGGAAACTAGCTCTATTAATTCTTCAAGTTTTAGTAGAAGCATTACATTTGTGAAATCCTCATAGAATGAAGAACCAGTCCAACCCTGATCTTCTAATTCAATCCATATTTCAAGGAATAAAGGATCCCATGCTGGCCTGGGTTTCAGAAAAGAGAAGAGTAACCTAGTCACTACTTTCTAACCTCGAAGGATCATAGAGTCGAGTAAAATCAACTCCACAAACCAACTGGGAAGGAACAGTAGAGGTAAGCTTCACTCCTCATAAATCATGAAACACAAGGACACATGGAAGAAGGAGAACCAGTATAAAAGAAGGATGGCTGAGAATCCACATAAGTCCAAATGGAGGAAGAATCCACATACACATACAAACATGCATCATATTAGATGTTTTGTATGTAATAAGGTTGGTCATAACGCTAAAATATTCTATCATAATCCTTTGTATGTGAGACCCAAAATCAAGCAGATTTGGGCTCCCAGGGGTACTAACAAAGTAGGACCCATGCAAGTATGGGTACCAAAATGAAAGTTTAATATTACCACAGTAACAGAGCTCTACGATCACAACCTGGTATCTGAACAGTGGATACTCAAGGCACATGACCGGGAACCGAGCCCTCCTGTCCAACTACATAGAAATAGAGGGTCCTTCAGTCATCTTTGGAGACAATGGCTCTGGCAAGATAAGAGGATATGGCTCTGCTAGGAATGCTGCAGTGTCCTTCAGTAAAGTAGTTTATGTGGAAGGTTTACAACATAATCTTCTAAGCATAAGCCAACTTTACGACAAGGGTCATCAAGTCACCTTCCTAAATAATCAATGTCAAGTCAGAGATCTGAAGACATCCTCTATAAAGCTGACTGGAACAAGAAAAAGAAACGTCTACACTGTTAATCTTGGTCAACTGAGCTCGGACGAGACGATATGCTTTCTGGATAAAGCATCTGAAGAAATGAGCTTGTTATGGCACAGAAGACTGTCTCATCTCAACTTCAAAAGCATGTCTAAACTAGCCTCCAAGGATCTAGTTGCAGCTTACCCAAGTTCAACTTCGTCAAAGAAAGGCCATGCAATGCCTGTCAGCTTGGAAAGCATACTAAAAGCTCATTCAAGAGCAAAATTGTTAACTTAATTGACAAGCCTCTACAGCTGCTCCACATGGATCTATTTGGACCAATTCTAACAACAAGCCTTGGAGGGATGACATACTCTCTGCTCCTAGTGGATGACTACACAAGATTCACATGGGCGTTCTTTCTAAACTCAAAGGATGAAATGAGCTCCCAACTAATCAAAAGACTGGTGATGAACGAGAAAGGGGAGAAAATCAAGGCTATAAGGAGTGGTCATGGTAGAGAATTTGACTTCTCTGAGATGGACCAGTTCTGCACAGACAATGGCATCAGTCACAACTTCTCAGCACCACAAACTCCTCAACAAAATGGAGTAACTGAGAGAAAGAATAGAACGTTGATAGAGGCTGGATGAACTCTACTAGCAGCAGCTCATCTGCATGAATACTTATGGGCAGAAGATGTCAACATTGCATGCTACACTAAGAACAGATCACTCATACACTCGACGATAAAGAAGACTCCCTACGAACTATGGAAATGAAGAAAGCCAAATGTCAGCTGCTTTCATGTATTCGGTTGTGCATGCTACATTCTCAACAATGGGAAATAGTATCTGAAAAAGTTGTAACCCAAGTCGGATGAAGGAATCTTTCTTAGATATTCCACAGACAGTAAGCCCTATAGAGTGTTCAACAAGAAAACGCTGAGTGTTGAAGTCTCGATTCACATCATCTTTAATGAAACAGACTTGGACAAAACAGTGTCTCAAGAGACTACGAAAAACAGTTCAGACACTGCGAATTAGTCGTCGAGCTCGACACCACGATCGTAGTTCTAGAAAATGAAATCGTCGAGTAAGGAAATGAGATCGTAGAGAGGACTATACAAGACAATGAACCTCCACATCAAGAAGAAGAAATTGATCTTTAAGGTCTCAGACAAAAAGGCATCAGGATAGATGTTCCAACAGGAAATAGATGGGCAAAAGATCACACTCAAGACTTAATCATTGGAGATCCAAATGCAAGAGTCAAGACAAGAGCTGCCACCCAGAATGAGTGTTTCTATCTAAGCTTTCTGTGAGGGCCCCGAATCTGAGGTCCCGAATCACCTCGGATCCGGTTCGATCATTCTATAACTATTCAACTATATTTGTGGAAGATATAAACATAAATTGTTTATACAATACATTACACACTATTCCCCAAGGTCGAGTAACCTTAACTTAATACACAATTCATAACTATCTAACACATAACTTTATTATCAAACTACACTATTATATTTCTAATCGCATACATAAACTAAAGCTGGAACTTTCTTTAATCTTTTCAGATATCGACGCGTTTCGTCTTAATCGCAATGTTTATCATGATATAGCAAGGGTGTGAGCATAAAATTGCCCAAAGAAGTTTAAGTTCAATAATATAACGATATATCATGATTGAAATGATTTGAATAATTGGCTGGCTATAATTCAACAATATAATTGTGAACTAGCAGGAACAAATTTATGACTGAACAAGTATTATACATGAACAAATATATCTGAAACCAACTGGTAATGAAGGTGATCAGCCTTTCATACCTGACTTATACATGCAATATGTACAGAGTACAATTATACATGGCAATCAGCAATAATTAACCATAAGCTTATCCGAATGAAACACTCTTAGTAGAGTTAAGTAAAACAAACTTGCCTGAACCATTGATTACCGCTACGCAATTTATAATACTTTATCCGAAGACCTAATATTAATAATATAGATCTCCAATATTAGAATAATATCATCACAATATAATACCATAATATATATATATATATATATACATATACATGGAATAACCTAAATACATTAACACATAATCCTATCAGTCTATTCAGCACATAAAACTTAGCATCAAGTCAAACTATTTTCGATCCGACTTGAGCCGACATAAAAGCCCGACATCCCAATGCCTACAGTGGGACAATTCTTCGAGTTTGTTCAATTAAACTCTGCCTAACGCTTAACAATCAACTTAAATAATTTTAATATCAATCGAAATATTTTTCAAAGTCTCATAATAATTTTTAAGTAATTATTACTATTTATCATAAATTTTCAATCATTAAACACGTATTTAAATAAATTAAATACCACATAATTACTTTATCATTAATATTTATTTATTATCAAATATTAATGAAATACATGTCATAATATTATAATATATTTTATAATATATCAAAGTAATTTTAAAACATTAAAATCATTTAAATATGATTTTTAAACACTTAAATTCATTATCCGATAATTACTATTAATATTAAAATATTAATATTTTCATGACAAAATATCAAAAGTTATATTTTATAACTTAACATATTTTTATAACACTTAAATCATTTTCATATGATTTATAAAGCATTAATTCCATTTTTCTTTAATTTATTTAATATAGTTATTAAATAAACTAATTATCATTAATATTAATTAATTAATGAAATTCATCCTAAAATATTAAAAGTTACTTAAAATAACTTAAAATATTTTCTTATACCATAATATTATTTTTCATGATTTTTCATGAATTAAAATTATTTTAAATCATTTATTTAATATTATAAATAAATAAAACTATTTTTTTAATTTAAAATAAATATTTTGGAATTTATTATGTAAAAACTATTTTTTTTAATAATTAAAAATCATTTTTATCTATTTTTAATTAATTTCGAGAAAATCGGAAAATAAATAATAATATAAACCGTCGTAGCATTAAAGGCCTATAATAGCGAGACCCTGTCGCTATAGGTGTTCTTGAGGTCGTTTTGAGTTGCCTGAGATCTTCATGTCGTCGACAACAAGGTGGGTCGTTTGATCGGTTCTAATCTATGTTCTAGTTAAATTACGGATTTGGTAATGGTGTTATAGGTATAGTATAAGTGTTATACTACAACTACATATTGAGTTCATGGCCAAAACGTTACTTAATCGAGAGATCTAAGCTCGAGAAAAATCATGTAAGAGTTGTTCTTCATTTCTAAGTTTTCGAGAAATGAAGAAACGATTGTTAGGTCTCTAGTTTTGAGCCTTAAGATCTAGGCCTTCCGGTAGGAGTAGTAATGTAATATTAAGGTTCCATGTGTAGTTCTCATGTCCCCAGTACAACTACATAACCTCTCAGATCATCTTAACAACAATGAATCTAAGCTATCAAGGTCGGTCAAACTAGTGGGTCGAGAGCGGGTCTTGAAGATTCAGGTTACCCAAAATCTCCTTGGCATGTAGGTCGGCGGTGGTTTGACCATGAATACATTTGATTCTCGAGTATGATCTAAGTGATCTAATGGTTTGAAAATGTAGATAACATGTCGACTACAATACCAAAACAAAAACATGGCCAAAAAAATAAAACGACTGCAAGATCAGAGGCTTGCAAAATCTTGTCAGACTTTCGGGGTTTGTGGGTTGCCCAGAAACTCAGTTAGTCATGCTCGGTTAACGCACTTTGACGGATCATATCTTGCAATATGTACATGATCTGAGTTTGATTCAAGTTTTGATTCACGCCCCTAACAATGAGAAAACAAATCTACAACATAAAACACACATAAAACTTAATACACATAGATCTACGAGCCCTGACATAAGGCTGTCAGACAACATTTTTAAGGTTCAAAGTCAGTTTCAAAAATTTTTGATTTCGTGTATCTAGATGGTATAGATCCCTGATATATCAACCCAGCTCACTAATTGACATCTTAATACACCACTTTGAACAATAAACCATAACTTTTAACACAAAATACATAGATCTACAAGTTTGAGTTTTATACCTTTTGAATGCCCAAATCTTGAATCTGATACTTCATGATCTGATGTTGGTAAGCTAGAATATGATCATAACCTATCTTATCACTCTCTTTCTCTTTCCATTTTTGAAATCTTAGAGAGAGAAAGGTTTGGTTCAAATGAAACATAAAGTTAGCATTTTCTCTCTCTTTAATCTATATAAATGGCTTGGTTCAATGCATCAAGTTACTAGGTGGCACTCCTATCTAATATAAAATAGATATAGAGCACATGGGATAAACATTATAGGGATGACTCACAAGATTTGCAAAATATTTTACTCAAGTTTAAGAAAGGGCATTTTGGTCATTTCGCACTTAATTTAATGGCATACATGTAAATTAGCCAAACCCTTAGGGTTTAGGGTTTGAAAAACCTTAGAGTTTTGGGTTTGAAACCCTTAGGGCTTGCATTAATTTTCTAAAATTTCCAATTTAGGTTTTAAAAATTAACATTTCTAAATTATAATTAGGATTTTCTAATTATATTAAAATTTCTTAATCATAACTTTAATCTTGCTAATTAGGATTAACAATTCCTAATTAAAATCGCCAATTTAGCAATTAGGGTCGTAATTGGTCATTAGGGTTTTAAACCCAGAATTAGGGTTTCTAATAGAAAAATTAATTTTTCTAAAATAGAAATTAGATTTCGTAATTAGATTAGGGTTTTCTAATTACTTAAGCTTTACCCTAATTAATCTTATAATTATTTACACTTACGCCATTAAGTTCCCGATTTAGGATTTTATACACCGAATTAGGGTTTCAGATTCTCGGAACTGAATTTAGGGTTTCCAGAACCGGTTTCTAGGATTTCTTATTAATCACTAGGGTTTTCTAACCGAACGTTGACGTTCTTAATATATAATTAGGGTTTATTACAGATATCATTTATCTGGTCAACCCTTGACCCTTAACCACATATCGTTCACATATACAATCATATACACATAATATTTTTACGTATTTCCTTAATCCTGAATAATTCACTTAAATCTTTTACAGAATTTTGAAATCCTTAAAATTCTATCTTAAAAATATCTAACGCATACACTTATTTTCTGTCTAGGTTCTAATTTTGAACCTTAAATCAATTAATAAAATTTTTAAAAATATTCAAAATTCTCGGGTTGTCACATTCACCCCTTCTTCTAAAAATTTCGTACCCAAAATTTACCTTACACCATACTGCTTACATCATTCACATACATTATCACATGCTACCCAATACACCACTCACAAGAGTACAAAAAAAAATTTCAAATTGTGTTGAGGGGTTTTACAGACTATTGTCTGTCATTTTCGCAAAGATTATATGGAAATTCATCCGCAAACCATCTTACCCTGAAGACACAGAGGGTGATTAGCCCAATATGCCCAGGACTGGCCCAGTAATACTGGTTTTATCTGTTTCTCATATCCGCCTTGGGCGCATAATTTACCTCAGTCTTATTAGATTCCGCACCAAAACAATTTGGTTCGGGAAAATTTTCAAAGAACTCTTAGAGTTATATAAATGTTTGTCTAGCTGAATCAAATAGCATAGACTCATATCAATAATTCAATTCAATCGAATAATTTAAGTGTAGCCAAACCCCGTTGGCAAATTAAAATTTTTGAAAATATTTTCGAGAATGACGTCATGATGTCGTATTGTATTAACAGTCCGTTTGAGGATGCCGTCATTATATGACTTTGTCATAACACATCATAAAATAGTGGAATAACGATTTTAGAACAAATTCACACTAAGTATTCCTGTATTTATAACTCCATCAAATTTTCATCATCTCTGCACCAGGTTACATGGTACATGAGTGATAAATAAAATAAATTTTGATATTTAAAATCATTGGCGTCTAGCTGAAATAAGTAGCATAGACTATACTTTAAACCGTTTCAAAAATGATTACGAGTCTATAATTTTTTTATTTCAAAAGCACATAGTGCGTATTTAGCTTGATGCCACAATTTCTAAGTCTAGCATAGCTAGGAGTTTTGGAAAACTTATGTCTCCACTAATAATGATTTTCTTAATTAGTCTATTTGTTCCTATTATCCTCAATTCTTCATTCACACAATAACTATATACCCAATCAGAAACCACACTTATGAGTTCATTTACTTGCCACAATCATATGAGTTTAAGAACTTGTCCTAGTCAGACCTTTGGCGTCCATTCGCTGAGGGGTTTATAAACATTTCATATAACTATAAATCAAGAATGTCACATAAGTATGAGTTTTAAGAACTCGTACTTAACCTTATATTCTCTACTTATAACCTATCTACATTATACACATGACAAAGGAATCACCCTCTTAACATGCATACCCATACAATAGAAAATGCAAAGATTTTATTTTAGTTCATTTACACAAATGATTATCAATGATTATCGAACTAAGTAGTAGTTGTTACACAAGTACACAATTCATCACATCATACAAGGAATCATATACAACTCACAAACATGGCATGAATCCTCAATTGAATCCCCACCTAACACTAACCCCCTTTTCAATCCCCAATACTAACCCCTTTTCAATACTGAATTTCATTTAACTCGTATTCATAATCTTTTCTGAATTTGTACCAATTAAGTAATATAACCGACACACAACAATCTTCTTGTTAATCTTAATGTAAACTTTCCAATCATTAGATTGATTCTTTTCCTGCTATCACTTTATCGGATCACGGTGATCTCATCGTATATGTTACGATTTATTTCTATATCTTGATCGTTTTGTTTTACGATCTCCTATCCCTGTTCTTTTAGTCTTTTAGACTCTATCTATTCACCACTACTGTTCAACGTTATTATCAGAGTTAGGGAACTCTGTATCTTTATAACTCGTCGAGATTCGTCTTTGAATCTTACCGACCAACTAACTCTATTTGAGTTAGTACTTATCCTAATCACTGCGGTTATTAGTCTCAGGTATTCCTACCTAAGCTTCATAACCAACAGCTTTGATACCAACTGTGAGGGCCCCGAATCGAGGTCCTAAATCACCTCGGATCCGGTTCGATCATTCTATAACTATTCAACTATATTTGAGGAAGATATAAACATAAATTGTTTATACAATACATTACACACTATTTCCCAAGGTCGAGTATCCTTAACTTAATACACAATTCATAACTATATAACACATAACTTTATTATCAAACTACACTATTACATTTCTAATCGCATACATAAACTAAAGTTGGAACTTTATTTAATCTTTTCCTGTCTCCGACGCGTTCGTCTTAATCTGCAATGTTTATCATGATATAGCAAGGGTGAGCATAAAATTGCCCAGCAAGTTTAAGTTCAATAATATAACGATATATTATGATTGAAATGATTTGAATAATTGGCTGGCTATAATTCAACAATATAATTGTGAACTAGCAGGAACAAATTTATGACTGAACAAGTATTATACATGAACAAATATATCTGAAACCAACTGGTAATGAAGGTGATCGACCTTTTCATACGACTTATACATGCAATATGTACAGTACAATTATACATGGCAATCGAAATGATTAACCATAAGCTTATCAAGAATGAAACACTCTTAGTAGAGTTAAGTAAAACAAACTTATGCGAAACCGTTGATTACCGCTACATAATTTATAATGCTTTATCGAAGACCTAATATTAATAATATAGATCTCCAATATTAGAATAATATCATCACAATATAATACTATATATATATATATATATATATATATATATATATATATATACATATACATGGAATAACCTAAACACATTAACACATAATCCTATCAGTCTATTCAGCACATAAAACTTAGCATCAAGTCAAACTATTTCAGTCTGACTTGAGCCCGACACAAAACTGACATCCCAACGGTCTAGTCGGACAATTCTTCGAGTTTAAGTTCAATTAAACTCTGCCTAACGCTTAACAATCAACTTAAATAATTTTAGTATCAGTCGAAATATTTTTCAAAGTCTCATAATAATTTTTAAGTAATTATTACTATTTATCATGAATTTTCAATCATTAAACACGTATTTAAATAAATTAAATACCACATAATTACTTTATCATTAATATTTATTCATTATCAAATATTAATGAAATACATATCATAATATTATAATATATTTTATAATATATCAAAGTAATTTTAAAACCTTAAAATCATTTAAATATGATTTTTAAACACTTAAATTCATTATCCGATAATTTCTATTAATATTAAAATATTAATATTTTCATGACAAAATATCAAAAGTTATATTTTATAACTTAAAATATTTTTATAACACTTAAATCATTTTTATATGATTTATAAAGCATTAATTCCATTTTTCCTTAATTTATTTAATATAGTTATTAAATAAATTAAATATCATTAATATTAATTAATTAATGAAATTCATCCTAAAATATTAAAAGTCACTTAAAATAACTTAAAATATTTTCTTATACCATAATATTATTTTTCATGATTTTTCATGAATTAAAATCATTTTAAATCATTTATTTAATATTATAATTAAATAAATAAATACATTTATATTCCAAAAATATTAAATATTTATGAAATATACTCTAAATAATTAAAAACTATTTTTGAGAATTTAAAATAAATTTTTTGAATTTATTATGTATTTTAATAATTAAAAACCATTTTTATCTATTTTAATTAATTTCTAGAGAAAATCGGAAAATAGATAATAATAAAGTCAAGTATATCTAAAAGGGCCTATAGCAGACGTAACCCGCCAAAATCATATAGTGTGTTCTTGAAATTTCTTGAGTGCCGAGATCTTCATGTCAGAAGACAAAAGAGGTGGGTCGTTCAAAGGAGTTCTAATCCTATGTACTAGTTAAATTCTGGACTGGTAATGGTGTTATAGGTATAGTATAAGTGTTATACTACAACTATCAGTTGAGTTCATGGCCAAAACGTTACTTAATCGAAAGATCTACGCTGCAGAAAAGCATGTCAGAGTTGTTCTTCATTTCTAAGTTTTCCAGAAATGAAGAACAGTTGTTAGGTCTTACTTTGAGCCTCCAGATCTAGGCCTTCCAAGTAGGAGTAATGTAATATTAAGGTTCCATTGTGTAGTTCTCATGTCCCTGTACAACTACATAACCTCAGATCATCTTAACAACAACAGATCTAAGCTATCAAGGTCGGTCAAACTAGTGGTCAGTAAACGGGTCTTGAAGATTCTGGGTTACCCAAAATCTCCTTCCGGCATGTAGGTCAACGGTGGTTTGACCACGTATACATTTGATTCTGAGTATGATCTAAGTGATCTAATGGTTTGAGAATGTAGATAACATGTCAGACTACAATACCAAAACAACAACATGGCCAAAAAAAAATAAAACGACTGCAAGATCAGAGGATTGCAAATTCTTGTCAGACTTTCGGGGTTTGTGGGTTGCCCAGAAACTCAGTTAGTCATGCTCGGTTAACGCACTTTGACCGATCATATCTTGCAATATGTACATGATCTGAGTTTGATTCAAGTTTCAGATTCACGTCCTAACAACAGAGAACAAATCTACAACATAAAACACACATAAAACTTAATACACATAGATCTACGAGCCCTGACATAAGGCTGTCAGACAACATTTTTAAGGTTTAAAGTCAGTTTCAAAAATTTTTGATTTCGTGTATCTAGATGGTATAGATCCCTGATATATCAACCCAGCTCACTAATTGACATCTTAATACACCACTTTGAACAATAAACCATAACTTTTAACACAAAATACATAGATCTACAAGTTTGAGTTTTATACCTTTTGAATGCCCAAATCTTGAATCTGATACTTCATGATCTGATGTTGGTAAGCTAGAATATGATCATAACCTATCTTATCACTCTCTTTCTCTTTCCATTTTTGAAATCTTAGAGAGAGAAAGGTTTGGTTCAAATGAAACATAAAGTTAGCATTTTCTCTCTCTTTAATCTATATAAATGGCTTGGTTCAATGCATCAAGTTACTAGGTGGCACTCCTATCTAATATAAAATAGATATAAAGCACATGGGATAAACATTATAGGGATGACTCACAAGATTTGCAAAATATTTTACTCAAGTTTAAGAAAGGGCATTTTGGTCATTTCGCACTTAATTTAATGGCATACATGTAAATTAGCCAAACCCTTAGGGTTTAGGGTTTGGAAAACCTTAGAGTTTTGGGTTTGAAACCCTTAGGGTTTGCATTAATTTTCTAAAATTTCCAATTTAGGTTTTAAAAATTAACATTTCTAAATTATAATTAGGATTTTCTAATTATATTAAAATTTCTTAATCATAACTTTAATCTTGCTAATTAGGATTAACAATTCCTAATTAAAATCGCCCATTTAGCAATTAGGGTCGTAATTGGTCATTAGGGTTTTAAACCCAGAATTAGGGTTTCTAATAAAAAAATTAATTTTTCTAAAATAGAAATTAGATTTCGTAATTAGATTAGGGTTTTCTAATTACTTAAGCTTTACCCTAATTAATCTTATAATTATTTACACTTACGCCATTAAGTTCCCGATTTAGGATTTTATACACCGAATTAGGGTTTCGGATTTCCGGAACTGAATTTAGGGTTTCCAGAACCGGTTTCTAGGATTTCTTATTAATCACTAGGGTTTTCTAACCGAACGTTGACGTTCTTAATATATAATTAGGGTTTGTTACAGATAACATTTATCTGGTCAACCCTTGACCCTTAACCACATATCATACACATATACAATCATATTCACAGAATATTTTCACGTATTTCCTTAATCCTGAATAATTCACTTAAATCCTTTACAAAATTTTGAAATCCTTAAAATTCTATCTTAAAAATATCAAACGCATACATTTATTTTCTATCTAGGTTCTAATTTTGAACCTTAAATCAATTAATAAAAATTTTTAAAATATTCAAAATTCTCGGGTTATCACACTTTCTATCACAAATGGAATCCAAGAAAATAGAAGATGATATGGAAGACTCAAGTTGGATAAAAGTCATGCAAGAGGAACTAAATCAGTTTGAAAGAAGCAAAGTATGGAGATTAGTTCCAAGACCAAGGAGCCATCTAGTCATTGGCACCAAGTGGGTCTTCAAAAATAAGATGGATGAAGATGGAGTAATAACAAGGAATAAAGCAAGACTAGTGGCCAAAGGTTATTATTGTAACGCCCCCATTTCTATACTCACATGGTATCTGATATGATGCTTAATACGAATCAATATAATGCATTTAAATCTATATACTCATGGTATCTGATTATAAACTTATATTAAATTAAGGGACTATCAGATATAATTCCCATAGATCCATGATTCACAGTATCCCATAATAGATGATAATTCTCAAGAGAACTATTACTGTGTTTGGATACCCTCACTTGGATATCTGAATTGTATCCGTGAATAGAATCTATCTATCTGAAATCCATAATATCAATAATAACATGAACAGTCCATATTACTAATATCCTCACCCAGATATATAGTCTATGCCATGTGAATCTATACTATCTTATCGATAGTAACTATCTATCCGAAATCTAGAATATCAGTAATAACATGAATAGTCCATATTACTAATATCCTCACTTAGATAAATAGTTCCCAAGGATCTCAACTAGATTCAAAGAATTCTAAATTTACATTTTTATATGTAAGAAAACACGGTTGCGGAAATAAAAGATGCTATATATATAAATATTAAGGTTCGATTACATGATTCTCATAATGAGTTTCTTAATACAAAGTATTCAACTAGACATGAATATAACCTAATCTAAGTAGGGACGCTTCCCTTTATCTACTCCAGATGTTCCAGGATTACCATCTAAAACTGCAAAGGGAATAATTTGCAAGGGTGAACTATGACATACTCAGCAAGTTTTGTATTTATAACAATATATAATTTGAAGAAATACAACAATTCAAATTTCAACTTATAGTTGATACCATTTTCTTGATTTTTTTATTTCTGTCAGTCACACGGACTTAGAAATTTTATTTAGATATGAGATAGGGGATCAGCCTATTAAATATCCTAGGAGTATGCATCTCATCCTACCAGTGCTCAAATGCACCCAAATTAATGTCAATATATTATCGATCGAATTATGATCCCTTACGGGATACCCAACTTCAGAATAGGATGTCTTACCAAACAATTTGGTTTGACACAATAATTTATGTTTAACAATTAATATGAACAAATAATTCATTTCTTAGTTATGCTGAAGCTATAGCAATAACCTTACAATAAAAGGTAATTCAAATGTAGGTGTAGTATATTATATCAACAACATATCAATATAAAAAAATCTTGTTCAACGAATAAACAGGGTTGAGAAATTTGCATAAGTAGTTTAACGTTTAAGAAGAACTTGCCTGAGCGTAGATAAATAAAGTTATGCTACTAAATTCGTTTAACAAATAACTACGATGTTCATATATATAAATCTAACACGTTAGTATTGATAACAATACTCAAATATAGCATTTATATAAGATCGGGTTAGATTCGATAAAGTTTTGATTGTTCGGTGTCTTTCTAGAATACTAAATAAGTTGATATATGAACTAAATTTTATTTATAAAATTTATTATATTTTTAGATAATTTATATATCCATTATAATAATTTTTAGAAATTTTAAAATATTTTTAAAACATTTATTTATCCTTTAAATGATTTTTAAATCATTTATTTCTATTTTAGGTAATTAATATTTACTTAAAATTTTACAAAAACATTGTTTATTATTTTAAAATAATTTATAACCATTTATTATGATTTTATATTATTAATATTATTTTTCAATAATTATTTAGTATTTATAAATAATTATTCTAATTACTTTATTATTGAGTTAATTATTAATAATGTCTAAATAAAATAATATATTTATTGAATTTATGTAAAAATATCAAAAATTAATCATAATTATCTAATATAATTTTTAAAACTGTTTTTGTATTTATTTATATTTATTTATTAATTATTTTTAATTTTTATAAATTAATTTTTAGAAAAACAATTTTTGTCTGTCGCTAAAGCACTACAGTGACCGGAAATGTCGCTATAGGTGTTCTTGAGCTTCTGGACAAACAGTTGGTCCTGGTCGAGGGACTAGTTTGACCACGATTTATCTAGCTATGGTTTATGATTCTAGGTTTGGACAATTATTGGTGTTATAGTACTCTTACAGTAGTACAACATCAAGCAAACTTCATGCTTTAGCCTACATATAACAAGAAATTATAGAGGCTCAAAGTCACTGTCAGAGCTGTTCTTAAGTTTCTGGGCAACCCAGAACAATGGTCATGGCCGGTCAATGGTTTTATGGCTTTAATATCTCTGATTCTGTGTAATAGATGAGTGTTGTGTTTGTTATAACATGTAGTATTTATGTCAGGGTACAAATATATAACACTAACTTGAACAAAGCATAAATCTAAGGTCTCTATTTATGCTGGTCAAAGTACAGCCAAAAGCTGTTCTTCGTGTTCATCAATTTTCTATGTAACCTAGAAAACTTGGTCAAGCTCGGTCAACGACTTTTGACCATTAATTCCAGTAATCCTATGAGTTGTTTAAGAAATTTAAGATCATAGATATGTAGTATTTATGTCAAGGTGTTAATCTAAAACAAGAAGTTACAAAAACAATAAATAGAAAGCGATCAAAAGGCTGGTCAAAGTAGCCGGTTCAAACTGTTCTTGAGTTTTCTGGGTAACCCAGAAAGCAGAACTCAGTGAACGGTCAACTCACTTTGACCACCTATAACTTGCTATATATGGTTCTAATGAACCTGTTTTCTTTTCCAGATTAAAGACCTACTATCAGGCTAAAAATATCATACAAATAACAGACCTAAACATAAACACATACGAATTTACAAGCTCTGACATTCGGCTGTCAAACTTGATTTTCAAAACTTCCAGATTTCTAAAAATACTTAATTAAGGCATGTAGATGTTATGAAAATGTGTTCTATCAATCTAACATATTTTCTAACATACTAATACATAATTCTAAACATCTAAACAATAAAATTAACAAAGGATCAAAGAGCTAGCTACGAATTAGGGTTTGCACCTTACTTGCTTTGATTTTTTATTCTAGCTTCTGCATTCGTTGTTGCTATCACCCAAACTTGATTTGGTATGTATATAAGTGTATAATGGCTTAAAGATTTTGTGAGTTTGCTCTGATCTAGGGTTCCTATTTATAGATATCTTCAACTTGGCTTTTGGACATTTTTAAGATACTTGCCTCCACAAATATCAGATCTGATGACTCTACTCATGCTTGGGAGTTACAAACATGTCATGTGCAGCCTGGGAACTTACATTGGTGACTCCTAACCTACTTGTGACCTAGTTAGGTTAGTTTAGTAGCCTAATTATGCCCTAATCTTCATTAATCTTGATTGGGGTTTTGTTTTTAATGATTAAGATTGTTAAATGACGTTTATTAGTACCTAATTGAAGTTTAGTAATAATGATTAGGTGTTAAGATAATCCAAATAGGGTTAAATTAGCTAATTAGGGTTAGGTTTACAAATTAAGATTAGGGTTTGTTAATCTAGGGTTACTAACCTAAATTTCCCACTAATCCTAACAAGTACGACAAAGCGTTTTGTCAGTGTAAGTACGACAAAGCAGCTTGTCCAAAAAAATATACCGAAAAGTCCGATTTTGGAAGAAAATTTTTAAGCACGAGGTGTCAAGCACGACGTTTTTCGGACAAAATTTTATTTGACCAAATTTGTTAAACGGGGTATATATAAACACATAACACATTTAGAATGGAGAAGTTTTATTGACATAACTGAATTTTACATAACCGAGTCTTATTAGGGTTTTGGGTTTTTACATTCACCCCCACTAATAAGAATTTCATCCTCGAATTTACAGTACAGGTTAAGTAAATAATTGAGGATAATTCTCTCGCATTTTATCTTCGAGCTCCCATGTAGCCTCTTCAATGTTTTGATTCCTCCAAATCACTTTGACCGATGCTATCACTTTATTTCTCAAGACTTGCTCTTTACGGTCGACGATCTGCACAGTTTCTTATACATAAAAAAGATCTTCTTTGATTTGGATTGGCTCATAATTTATAACTTATTTATAATCAGGTTTGTATGGTCGTAATACGGACACATGAAACACATTATAAATATGGTTCAACTCAGGACGTAATGCTATTTCATAAGCAACTTCACCAATCCTTCTCAAAATTTCAAAAGGTCCAATGAATCTCGGACTTAGTTTTCCTTTCTTTCCAAAACGTATCTTGCCCTTCAAGGAGATACCTTCAAGAATACATGACTTCCTACGTTAAAGTTTCGTTGTTGACGATGTGGGTCAGCGTATTTCCTTTGTCGATCTTGAGATGCTTGTAATCGTTCACGTATAAATCTGATGGTTTCAGTTGTTTGTTGAATTATTTCAGGTCCTAACATTTGTCTTTCCCCGACTTCATCCCAACACAAAGGTGTTCTACACTTTCTCCCATATAAGGCTTCATAGGGTGGCATACATATGTTAGCATGATAACTATTGTTATAGGCAAATTCTACTAAAGGTAATTGATCTTCCCAACTTCCTTTGAAGTCTATGATACATGTTCTCAACATATCCTCTAATGTTTGTATGGTTCTCTCACTCTGTCCATCAATCTGAGGATGATAAGCTATACTCAATCTTAATTGTGTTCCTAAGTGTTTCTAAAGACTTTTCCAAAAATTTGAAGTAAAACGTGGATCTCGATCTGATACTATGGAAACAGGCACACCATGTCTAGAGATAATTTCATTAATGTACAGCTTGTCAAGGTGATCTAAGTTATGAATAATTTTAATAGGAAAAAAGTGAGATGATTTGGTTAAACGGTCAACAATTATCCAAATGGCATTATGGCCCTTTTGTGTAGCTGGAAGGCCTACAACAAAGTCCATGGTTATATGTTCCCACTTCCACTCAGGAATTGATAAGGGTTGAAGTAAACCACTCGATTTTTGATGCTCAGCCTTAACCCTTTGACACGTGAGACATTTGGTTACTTATTCAGCTATTTCTCTTTTCATATTCGACCACCAAAAGTGTCGACTTAAATCCTTGTACATTTTAGTACTGCCAGGATGTATGGCAAATTTAGAATTATGAGCTTCGTTTAAGATTTCGTAAGACCCCAACTTTTATGAATAAAGATTACTTTTTCTCGAAATATATTTTTGAATATTATGGTGTGGATTTGATATAATATTATAGTTGTGGGTATTATTTACAAATTTTTTAAAGTAATCAAGTGGTTATATAATATTTGATTAGTCGAGGAATATTCGTTTTAATAGGGAATATTCGTACGATGGCACAATCATTGATGGACCCCACAACAGAAGTATTGTCGTGGTTAGAAAATGACAGAATTATCTTTTTATAAAAATAACGACGAAAGTTTTACCGTTAAACTGTTGAACTACCTGGTGGTAAAAGTACAGCAGTACACGTGGTTGTATAGTAGCACACGGTATTCATTATTGATGCTTACGTGAGAAGTCACTTAGTTATACTCAATTATTGCTACGGTAATTGCTGCATAATATCTCTCATATTATTGATCCAATTATTGTCACATTATCATCTGCATAATATTTTATATTATTAAATCAATAATTGAGATGACAAAGTTATTCATATTATTATTTGCAATATTGACAATGTCTAAAAAGTTCTGTCAATGAGAGGTTTGGTCACCTAATTGCACGCCAATAGGGAGAAATCCTTACCGTAAAGCCCCCTCTTTCCTGGGAATGATTTGGTTGTTAAATATTGTGAGTTATAATATTAATGATGAATAAGTTCGTGTTGATTAAAGATAAAATTTATATTTCCATTGTGTTGTGATTATTAGTGTTAGTGGAAATCGACATCTATTCCGATAATAATTGATGTCTTGAGGTTATATTGACCAATCGGGTAATTAATCGGATAAATGAGCAATTAATTGCTATTAATTCACATGAGACTTTGTAGAAAGAGAAGAGCAATTATAGAAAGAGAAGCTATAGAGAGAGAAGCTTTAGAGAGAAAGTAGAAGAGAAGTCTGCTACCTCACGATTCCAGTATCCAGTCTTCTTCTGAGGTAAGGGATATTATTTTGTTCAGTATTCATAGGAATAATATTTTCTTCCATACTCTGTAGTATGTGAGTAATATTATTTCGTCTCGTATTCCTGATTATACCCTCATTTTGTTAAAGTATTGCTTCTATACTCCGTGAAATTAATGGAATATCTTTGAAATTTGCACTTCATCTAATATCGTTTCACAAGGATATTTTCTGCACATTGTTGTTAAATTTTAAGCTTTTCATGCTGGAGTACTGTCCATAAGTACTATTCATTTATACGATACTATTCACAAAGTACTATTCACGGGGTACTATTCACAAAGTACTATTCACGGGGTACTATTCACAAAGTACTATTCACGGGTACTATTCATAAAGTACTATTCACGAGTACTATTCACAGAGTACTATTCATAGGGTACTATTCCCGAAGTACTATTCATGAGGTATTATTCACTTGGGTACTATTCATCCGGGGAATTAATCATGACAAAAATTGATTTCTTTGTTGTCCAAATCATTTTTGATATAATATTATTCTTGAATTTTACTCCATAAAGCAGTATCATGTTGACAATTTGAACATTATTGAATTCTGGATAAATTAAATTATAAATCTTTAAAAATTTATCTTTTGCTTTCTCTTAATTGAATTCTTATATCATTGTCATCATCATCATGCTTATATTGTGATAAAAGTCATATGTGGCTTACGTGCATAGATGTACTATTGATTGGTATGATTATGACCAAGGATTATTCGGTATAATCATCACCGTAATGTTACAAATGATGTGGTAAAAATCCTCATTGGCATGTAGTGCATTGATGGACAGTTGTAGGTATGATTATGACCAGGGATTATTCGGTATAATCATGACCATTGATGATTACATGAATATCTTTGGCCCGTAGTGCAGTGATGATTCGATGATGTAGTTTATTTATTAAGCTGAGTCTCAGTGATAAAATTGATGATAAACTTTTTAAATCATAGAAGATAGTAGATATCATGCTCTACTTGACTCTTCGAATGGAATGCTTGTTCCGCTGCAGTTAAACTTGAGGTTTATTATATTTTATCAGTTTAACACTGTTGAAGGCTGACGATAATTTATTCTGCATTATCTTAGTCATAATATTTCTTACTGGGCTAGTTGAGCTCACCCTTTGTTTTCATTGTTCTCTTCAGGAAATGAGAATATAGATGGGACTAGTCGGGGAACGGAGTGACGGTCCAGATGTTTGCATTAGTAGTCCTCAATGTTCAGTGAAATAGTGTGATAATAAATGTATTGAGGACTCCATTTGAGTTTGAATACTGTCTAGAAGATAATATTCGCACTAAAACTCTCAGCTTATGTTTTGTTGTATTTGGCGACTCAGAATGGGTGATGTATACCTATTTTGGGTGCATCACAGTTGGTATCAAAGCTTAGGGATATGATCCCTGGCTAAGATATGAGAAAAGAACTAGGAGGGGAGAGACGGGGAATTCCTTCGCTAGTATGACCTGCCTAAGTTTATTTGGTATTTATTTGGTCGGTTAGAGTATAGGGATAATATGTGACATGTCAATTAACCCTTGTTTTGTGGCAGTATTTGCAAATGCCATCCGAAAATGTTAAGATAATCAATAAAGCACATGAGACCATTGAGTCACAAACGATCAATACCCAGGATAATGTGCAACAAGAAGACAATAATCCTCAGGTAAACAATAACACCGATCAAATGATGAACGATGGGATGTTCAGAGGCTTTATGCAATTCATGCAACATCAGGCGAGAGCAGCTCCTGTTCAAAATGCAGGTGGAATCATTGGCAACTCTCGGTCGGTCACCGCTAAACATTTCAAGGAGCTGGTACCACCGGAGTTTATTGGAGAGCTAAAACCACTTAAGGTAGAGACGTGGATAAAGTAGATCACCAAGATATTTGATGTCTTGGGATGCTCTGAGGAGTAAAAGGTTCCCTTTGCCACCTTCATGTTGCGAGGAGAGGCAGATTACTGGTAGGAATCTATAAAGCGTACTCAACCTGCCTCACTGAAGATGTCTTGGGAGAAATTCCAAGAATTGTTCAACGACAAGTACTTTCCCGAAAGTATTCGTCACATGAAGGAGGTAGAGTTTATCAAGCTGGAGCAAAACAATATGACCGTGTCACAGTACGAATCTAAGTTTGCCGAGTTGTCCCGGCTTGCATCCCACTTGGTTGATAATGAGGAGAGAATGACGCGGATGTTTCTAAGAGGTTTGAAACCTGAGATACGTCAATACTTAATTTCTCACAAACTGTGTTTGTATTCAAATGTTGTAAATAGGGCTCAGTTATTGGAGCGCGATAATGAGTTAACCCAACCAAGAGAGAGCTTCCGGCAAATCGATAATACCAGTGGTAGCAGTCATCGAGGCGGTGACAACAAATGTGGACGGAATCAACATACCAGAAATGGTAACCACTTCGATGGTAATCATGGCCAAGATAATAGAAGTGGAAATTTTAAGAAGATGAAATTCAATAATGATGGAAAGATGTCAGCACCAGCCGTAACGCCCCCAAAATAGGTCCACACGACCCATTCTGAGTCGCCAGATATCACACTACAGAAATCAAATACAAACTTCATTTATATAAGCTGTTGAGCGTAAATAAGAGTACAACACAACACATAAGCTATGAGTTTTAATACAAATATATGTAACTCTCATGGTGCCTCAACCACAACACCTTACAATGGTACTTTACATAAAAGTACAGTCAATAACTGTTTTAGAAATTAAAATCTTTGGAAAATGCTCAAGGAAACCTTCGTACATGGGAGGTCATGCATCTAAGTTATGATACATATCATATGACTTGAGAATTATCCTTGGTTGACCCAATAGACCCCAAAGGAAAACGATAAGATTACTATCATGTTCTTTTCAATGGTGAGTCTTCTCTTGACATATAATTATCTCCATTGTCTCCAATTGAGAATTATATTTCAACCAAACTCCAAGATTATATAGGTAGTGCTCATAGATATAATCAGCAAGTGCATGTGCACAACTCTGTCTTATGATAACACAAATTCGTCTATCATTAGGCATCTTGTATGATAGTGGCAAAACACATTTCCAAAGTTGGGTTCACCTCACCCTATTCAGTTCACCAAAATCAACGGTTAAAATGACGTATAAAATACGACACACTTATCTAAAATTCTCAATAAAATTATTTCCCATACTGTTTGGGAAACCTCAACAGCTATAGAACATCGTTCTATTCCCCTGTTACCCCCGCTCGACCCAGCTACACTTTTATTACCTAAAAAAATTGTAAAGTAAAAGGGTGAGCACAACTAGCCCAGTTAAGAATATCATACTAAAGATAATTAAATTATCAATAGCCTTCGTCAGTAATAAATCTGAGATTTAGAACATATGGTAGATGATAAAAAATTTCAACCATAGTGGCAGCGGAACGAACAATCCATTAGAAGAGTCAAATAGACCATAAAGTCTATTATCTTCTCCATGTTAAAAGTCCACCAACAATTTTTTATCTCTGCAACATCAATTAACAATACATTTCCACAATCATGTGAATAACTCAAAATCATAATTGTGATTCTAAATTCCTCTTCGCACCCAGGACGAAGATAATTTTTATCACATGTCTTTACCTGAAACATCAAATATCATGGTTATAACAAATCATAGTTCATGATCATAATCATACTAATAAATTCATCTTTTCACTACAGGCCAAAGATATTCATTAACAGTTCATCTTTGCACTACAGGCCAAAGACATGCAACTATATTTTAGAAGAGTCAAGTAAAGCATGATATCTACTGTCTTCTATGATTTAAAAGGTTGCCATTAATTTTATCGCTTAGACTCGGCTTAATAAATAATTCACATCACCGAATTATCCATGCACTACGGGCCAAGGATATTCGTGTTTTCACCAATGGTCATGAACACGCTAAACAATAATTCATCTTTGCTCCCTTGGCCAAAGAGAATGCATGGTTATGATCATACCAATAACTATCGCTGATACTCAGCTTAATAATTAGTATCACAACCACGAATTATCCATGTCATACGGGCCAAGGATATTCATGTAATCATTAATAGTCATGATTATACCGAATAATCCCTAGTTATAATCATACCAACAACTGTCCATCAATGCACTACATGTGACGCCCCCAAAATAGGTATAAATCACCTATTCTGAGTCGCCAAATACATGGTACAGAATACAAATACAATCTTAAATATACAACATGAGCAGTGAGTTTTAATACAAATATTGTCTTCTAGACAGTATTCAAACTCAAAATAAGTCCTCAATACATTTATTAACACACTATTTTATAGAATAGTGAGGACTACTAATGCTATCATCTGGATCGTCACTTCATTCCCCGACTAGTCCCTGCTACGTTCTCATTTCCTGAAGAGAACAATGAAAGTAAAAGGGTGAGCTCAACTAGCCCAGTAAGAAATATTATGACTAAGATAATGCAGAATAAATTATCGTTAGCCTTCAACAGTGTTAAACTGATACAGTATAACCAACATCAAGTTTAACTGCAGTGGAACAAGCAATCCATTAAAAGAGTCAAGTAGAGAATAAAATCTACTATCTTCTATGATTTAAAATATTTTTCATCACTTTTATCGCTGGTACTCAGCTTAATAAATAATCCACATCATCCCTGCACTACGGCCAAGGATATTCATTAGAATCACAACCACAAATTATCCATGCACTACGGGCCAAGGATATTCGTGTATTCATCAATGGTCATGATCATGACAACAACTGTCCATCAATGTACTACGGGCCAATGAGGACTTTTTCCACATCATTTGTAACATTACGGTCATGATTACACCGAATAATCCCTGGTCATAATCATACCAAGTCCATCTATGCACTATAGGCCACAGACGACTTTCAACATAATATAAACATGAGGATGATGACTGTGACGCCTCCAAAATAGGTATACATCACCTATTCTGAGTCGTCAAATACATGGTACAGAATAAAAATACAACTTAATTATACAACTGTCGTGTAAAGTACGACAAAACATAAGTTGTGAGTTTTAATACAAATATTGTCGTCTAGACAATATACAAACTCAAATTCAATATTATTACATTTATTTTTCACTATTTCACTGAATAGTGAGGACTACTAATGCTATCATCTGGTCCGTCACTCCGTTCCCCGACTAGTCCCTGCTACGTTCTCATTTCTGAACAGAACAATGAAAGTAAAAGGGTGAGCTCAACTAGCCCAAGAGGGAAATATTATGACTAAGATAATGCAAAATAAATTATCATTAGCCTTAAGCAATTGTTAAACCGATACAATATAACAAACATCAAGTTTAGCTGCAGGTGAACAAGCAATCCATTAAAAGAGTCAAGTAGAGAATAAAATCTACTATCTTTTATGATTTAAAAGGTTTTCATCACTTTTATATTTGGGACTCATCTTAATAAATAATCCACATCATCGAATCACCCCTGCACTACGGCCAAGGATATTCTTTAGTATCACGACCACAATTATCCATGCACTACGGGCCAAGAATATTTTTGTATTCATTAATGGTCGTGATCATGCCAACAACTATCCATCAATGCACTGCGGGCCAATGAGGACTTTTTTCACATCATTTGTAACATTACGGTCATGATTACACCGAATAATCTTTGGTCATAATCATACCAAATCCATCTATGCACTATAGGCCACAGATGACTTTCAACAAAATATAAACATTAGGATGATGACAATGATATAAGAATTCAATAAAAACAAGTTCAAGAATTAATTTATCCAAGAACTAATAACGTCCAAATTGTCAACATGATACTACTTTGTAGAGTAAAATTCTAGAATGCTCAGAAGAATATTTCAATGAAAATATACTGGATGAAGCGCAAATATCAAGGATATTCCACTAATTTCATGGAGTATAGAAGTCAAAACTTTAACCAACTAAGTATAATAAAGAATGGAATACCAAAAGAAATCACCAGGCATGCGATAGACCGCACAGGCAGGTTATTCCAACAGAATAATAAATAATGGAATCAGGTCCTGCGTAAAACGCACAGACAGGATATTCCAACAAAATAATAAAGACGGAACCAGGTCCGCGTGAAACACTGAGCGAGGATGTTCCAGCAGAATGATAAATAATGGAACTGTGTCCGGCAGAAAGCGCATTGCAGACGAGTGATGTTCAATGAGAATAATAAAGAATGGAATAACAGAAGAATTTTACCCAGTATAGGGTAGCCCGCGTATACCGGTTATTCCAATAGAATAATAAAGAATGGAATAATAGAAGTTCTCTTCATGGATTAGAAAGAAATAATACTCCCTACCTTAGAAAAACTGGATACTGGAATAGTGAGGTAGCAGACTTCTCTTCTTCTTTCTATAATTTCTTTCTATAATAATCGCTCTAAAGCTTTTTTGAATTGGTGAGAAATGAAGGGAGAATGAGCTTCTATTTATAGAAAAATATAGTTTCGATAATTGCACGTTTTGGGGCTCGAAAAATTACAGTACAATACCTCCAACTTTTCCTTTATTTTTAATTTAGTCATGGAAGTATTATCAAACTTGCACCACCTCCCCTAATAGTAAATAATGTGATTCAATAGTAAATTATGTGAATCAATAGTTCTAGACATGTGAAAATACGAATTACAGTATAGTACCTCCATCTATACCTCCATTTTTAACTTAGTCATGCAAGTATTATCAATCTTGCACCAACTCCCCTAATAGTAATAAAAATGTGAAATAATAGTATACACATGTGAACAAATAGTTATAATCATGTGAAATAATAGCAATCAATTACTCATTTATCCGGTTAAATATCTGATTGGTCAATCTAACCTCCAGACATCGATTATTATCGAAATAATTGTCGATTTTCACTAACACAAATAATTTCAACACAATGAAACCATTTTTATCAAAAATATAAATTTTAAAATTTTGAAGTTTGACTTTTCCCAAAAAAGTCAACTATTAACTTTTTGACCAAATAGTGAATTCCGAAAAATTTTGTGTTTATAGACTATTTTTACTAATTTCATCGTTCCGGACTCAAATATCACGTCCGCGTATCCAAATTCAACTCCGAACACAACTTCAATTTTAATAACATTTATCATTAATATTATAACTCATAATATTTATCAACCAGGTCGTTCCCAGGAAAGAGGGGGCTTTCCAATAAGGATTTCTCCCTATTAGCGCGTAATTAGGTGACCAACCCTCTCCTTGACAGAACTTCTAGACATTGTAAATATTGCAATTTAATAATATGAATAATTTTGTCGTCTCAATTATTGATTTAATAAAATAACATATTATGCAGATGATACTGTGACAATAATCGAATCAATAATATGAGAGATATGATGCAACAACCATCGTAGCGATAATTGAGTATAATCGAGTGACTTCTCACGTAAGCATCAATAATCAATACCGGTGTGCTCTTATGCAACCATGCGATATCTTGTACTTTTTTACTAGGGTAGTTCAACAGTTAACAGTAAAACTTCCGCCGTTATTTTCATAAAGTATTTTTGTCGTTTTCTCAATCCGGCATAATAATTCCGTTGTGGGTCCACCAATGATTGTCTTGGTTATACGAATATTCCCTGTTAAAACGAATATTCCCCGACCAATCGAATATTATATAACAACTTGCGTACTTTGCAAAATTTGTAAATATTACCCACAACTATAACATTATATCAAATCCACACCATAATATTCAAAAATATATTTCGAGAAAATTTAATCTTTATTCAAAAAGTTGGGGTCTTACATAACCTGTCTGTGCGATCTATCGCATGCATGGTGAATTCTGTTGTTATTTCATTCTTATTTATTCTGTTGGAATATCTTGTCTGTACGATTACGCATTTCCTGGTTCCATTATTTATTATTCTGTTTGAATAACCTGTCTGTGCGGATTACGCACGCATGGTGAAATTCTTCTGTTATTCTATTCTTTATTATTATGTTGGAATAACCTGTCTATGCGAAGTACTGCATACATGGTGAAATTCTTTTATTATTCCATTCTTTATTATACCGTTGGTTATTGGTTTTATGGGATTGTATGTCTTTTTTGGCCTGTAGTGCAAAGATGATATGTTGTTGAATATCTTTGGCCTGTAGTGCAAAGATGATCTGTTGTTTGATATCTTTGACCCGTAGTGTGAAGATGGATAGGTGTATGACATGATCATGACCACTAGTGATACTAACGAATATCCTTGGTCGTAGTGCATGGATAATTCAATGATGTGATTGGCAGGATCATGATCATTAGTTAAAAGTTGAATGTCTTTGGCCGTAGTGCACTGACAGGCAATTGATTGGTGTGATCATGATTGGTTTTATAGTTGAATATCTTTGGCCCGTAGTGCAAAGATAGACAACTGATTGGTATGATCATTGTTATTACATTTGAATATCTTCAGCCTTTGGGGTAAAGATATTGAGTAAACGTTCTATTAAGCCTTTGTGGCAAGAAGGAACTGTTAATTCACATTATTATAAATATGAATTGTGAATTTAATTAACATCTTTGGTGGTTCAGGTGAAGACAAGTGATGAAAGTTCTATTTGTCTTGAGTATAACAAAAAACTGTTGATGAGTAGTACAGGAATAAAATATCAACGATGGACTTTTAATCTAGAAGAGATAGTAGATATTATGTTCTGCTTGACTCTTCTAATGGATTGCTTGTTTCGCTGCAGTTAAACTTGATGTCTGTTATATTTTATCAGTTTAACACTGTTGAAGGCTAACGATAAATTATTCTACATTATCTTAGTCATAATATTTCTTACTGGGCTAGTTGAGCTCACCCTTTCTTTCACTATTCTCTTTAGGAAATAAGAACGTAGCAGGGACTAGTCGGGGAACAAAGTGATGGTCCTAGATGGTGCATTAGTAGTCCTCACTATTCTGTGAAATAGTGTGACAATAAATGTAATGAGGACCCCATTGAGTTTGTATATTGTCTAGATGACAATATTTGTATTAAAACTTATAGCATATGTTTAGTCGTATTTTTACATGACGTTTGTATAATTAAGTTTGTATTTGTATTTTGTACCATGTATCTGGCAACCCAAGATGGGTGATGTATACCTATTTTGGGGGCGTCACAACTAAGGTCACTTTGGTGACTGCATACGGCTAAATGAGTTAGAGTCGAGTCGCGCATGACGGACTGTGTCACGTCAAAACTTTGGATGATTTTTCAAAAGTTGAGATTCTCGGACTCGTAACTTCTTCGTTATAAGTCCGAATTGACTCGTTCAAGAGCCTACGGGTTAAAAATTACGTACTCTATGCGTTTACGTAAGAATTTTATCTATTTTATTTTGTTTGCTAAAATTTCACCTATTAGTCCAATTTAACAAAAACGATAAACGTTCGAGAACGTTCAATGCTCGTTTCTTCGTTCTAAGTCGGAATCTGGCCATTTTCGAATCCGCGACTCTATAATGCCAAATATGACTTGTCTCCATCAAAAACCAACATTTACGACTTCAAACACAAAATACGACTTCCATTCCGAGAATTTCATTTAATTCGACGATTGTATCGTCAATCAATCGTAAATTAAAAGAAAACCTCATTACTAATCGGCCTAGGTGGATTTTAATCAACATATAGACATTTCAAGTTACTTATTACACCAACTTATTATCAAAGTAGGTTTTGACTTATTCTCATAAGTCAATGACTTATTCATCTTATTAACTACAAATTCTCATGCTTATAACTTACTATGAACTTAAGTCCATCAATCAACGTTTTCAAACTATTTTGAACATACTAACATCATATGACAACATATGGCAAGTTCTTCCCAAGTTCATCAACTTATTTAGGTTCAAGTTGCTTATTCAACTTATTCGGCTTAAGTTCATTCATCAATAACTTATGACATGTTCTTAGTATCTAACTTCATTAGATTACACTTCTCTTATCATCCTAGTATGATAGAGATAGAAGAGATAATATTAATTACCTTTGAAGACTACTTGTACTTCTCTTCTCTTGAAAATCTAGCAAAGGAAAATTAAACTTCAAAGTTCTTATTGGCTCTAACAAATAAGTTGTTTGAGAGAGTTTGTTGGATGAAATAACAAACCTCGAATGAATTAAAGGGCTTGCTATTTATAGAACTTTCAAGGTTAGGGCAATTAGGTCATTAGGTAACCCACCTCCTTAATTAACCTCCTTACTATTCCTAACTTAAGCCCTAAGTAATCTTGTTTATCACTCATTTTCCTTGCTCACCACATAAAGGTCTTGCTCTCCAAGTTCACCCATGGGTTACACCATGGATCATTGATTTACCCATTGGATCATCCTTTGGGCTTAGGTTTGACTAATTAATCTAGCTAATTCCTTGTTATGCTTGTATTAAATCACTTGGGCTTAGTATAAATCCCACATAGGTTCACACCTTTAAGCTTATGGACTTTTATTTTATACCAAGTTACATTAATTCATTTCATTAGGTTTTAATACATACATTTACAATTTAAGGCCGCATGCGAATTATTGCATTTTCCATACTTAGATTATTATTACATAATCCATCTCGCTTCGATATCCTAACGTTACGTATTTCTCGAAAGTTCAAAAATAATTCCCTAGCGATAAATGGTGAATAGTGTTTTTCGTAAACTTACTCGAAAAACATTTATTTTCGTCTTAGAAATTCAAACACTTTAATTCATTCACGTGGTTCAAATACTACGATATTCTGGCGTTTCTAGGTTATAGAACGACATACATCTTCTTAACACATATAATAACAAATAATATTATTTAATTCATTATTTAATTCTTTCAAGTATTTTACAAAGGATCCGAGTTTCTCGGTCGTTACAGTTGTTACCATTTTCTGGATTTTTTTTTTTATTTTTGTCAGTCACACAGACTTAGAAATTTTGTTTAGATATGAGATAGGGGATCAGCCTATTCAATATCCTAGGAGTATTCATCTCATCCTACCAGTGCTCAAATGCACCCAAATTAATGTCAATATATTATCGACCGAATTATGATCCCTTACGGGATACCTAACTTCAGAATAGGATGTCTTACCAAACAATTTGGTTTGACACAATAATTTATGCTTTACAATTAATATGAATAAATAATTCATTTCTTAGTTATGCTGAAGCTATAGCAATAACCTTACAATAAAAGGTAATTCAAATGTAGGTGTAGTATATTATATCAACAGCATATCAATATAAAAAAATCATGTTCAACGAATAAACAGGGTTGAAAAATTTGCATAAGTAGTTTAAGGTTTAAGAAGAAGATGCCTGAGCGTAGATCAGTCAAGTTTTGTTACTCAGTTCGTTTAATAAATACCTACGATGTTCATATATATAAATCCAACACGTTAGTATTGATAACAATACTCAAATATAGCATTTATATAAGATCGGGTTAGATTCGATAAGGTTTCGGTGTTCAGTGTATTTACCCAATACTAAATAAATTGATACATGAACTAAATTTTATTTATAAAATTTATTTTATTTTTAGATAATTTATATATACATTATAATAATATTTAGAAATTTTAAAATATTTTTAAAACATTTATTTATCCTTAAATGATTTTTAAATCTTTTATTTCTATTTTAGGTAATTAATATTTACTTAAAATTTAAAAAACATTGTTTATTATTTTTATATAATTTATGACCATTTATTATGATTGTTATATTATTAATATTATTTTTCAATAATTATTTAGTATTTGTAAATAATTATTCTAATTACTTTATTATTGAGTTAATTATTAATAATATTTAAATAAAATAATATATTTATTGAATTTATGTAAAAATATCGTAAATTAATTATAATTATTTAATATAATTTTTAAAAATATTTTTATATTTATTTATATTTATTTATTAATTATTTCTAATTTTTATAAATTAATTTTTAGAAAAACAATTTATGTCCGTCGCTAAATCACTACAGTGACCGGAAGTGTCGCTATAGATGTTCTTGAGCTTCTAGGCAAACAGTTGGTCATGGTCGAGGGACCAGTTTGACCACGATTTATTTAGCTATGGTTTATGATTCTAAGTTTGGACAATTGTTGGTGTTATAGTACTCTTACAGTAGTACAACATCAAGCAAACTTCATGCTTTAACCTACATATAACAAGAAGTTATAGAGGCTCAAAGTCACTGTCAGAGTTGTTCTTGAGTTTATGGGCAACCCAGAACAATGGTCATGGTCGGTCAACGGTTTTGTGGCTTTAATATCTCTGATTATGTGTAATAGATGTGTGTTGTGTTTGTTATAACATGTAGTATATATGTCAGGGTACAAATATATAACTCTAACTTGAACAAGCATAAATCTAAGGTCTCTATTTATGCTGGTCAAAGTACAGCCAAAAGATGTTCTTCGTATTCATCAGTTTTCTGGGTAACCTAGAAAACTTGGTCAAGCTCGGTCAACGACTTTTGACCATTAATTCCAATAATCCTATGAGTTGCTTAAGCAATTTAAGATCATAGATATGTAGTATGTATATCAAGGTGTTAATCTAAAACAAAAAGTTACTAAAACAACAAATAGAAAGCGATCAAAAGGCTAGTTAAAGTAGCCGGTTCAAATTGTTCTTGAATTTTCTGGGTAACCCAGAAAACAGAACTCCGTGAACGGTCAACCCACTTTGACCACCTATTACTTGCAATATATGGTTCTAATGAACCTATTTTCTTTTCCAGATTAAAGACCTACTACCAAGCTACAAATATCATACAAATAACAGACCTAAACATAAACACATACGAATCTACAAGCTCGACATTCTACCATGGGACTTGATTTTCAAAATTTCCAGATTTCTAAAAACACTTAATTAAGACATCTAGATGTTATGAAAACGTGTTCTATCAATCTAACATACTTTCTAACATACTATTACATAATTCTAAACATCTAAACAACAAAATTAACAAAGGATCAAAGCGCTAGCTACGAATTAGGGTTTGCACCTTACTTGCTTTGATTTTTGATTCATGCTTCTGAATTGGTTGCTGCTATCACACAAGCTTGATTTGGTATGTATATAAGTGTATAATGGCTTAAAGATTTCATGAGTTTGCTCTGATCTAGGGTTCCTATTTATAGAATTCTTCAACTTGGCTTTTTGGACATTTTTAAGCTACTTGCCTCCACAAATATCAGATCTGATGACTCTACTCATGCTTGGGAATTACAAGCATGTCATGTGCAGCCTAAGAACTTGCATTGGTGACTCTTAACCTATTTGTGAGCTAGTTAGGTTTGTTTAGTAGCCTAATTATGCCCTAATCTTCTTTAATCTTGATTAGAGTTTTGTTTTTAATGATTAGAATTGTTAAATGATGTTTATTAGTACCTAATTGAATTTTAGTAATCATGATTAGGTGTTAAGATAATCCAAGGAGGGTTAAATTAGCTAATTAGGGTTAGGTTTACAGATTAGGGTTAGGGTTTTGCTGATTAAGGTTAGGGTTTGTTAATCTAGGGTTACTAACCAAAATTTCCCACTAATCCTAACAAGCACGACAAAGCGTTTTTCAGTGTAAGCACGACAAAGCATATTGTCCAAACAAATATACCGAAAAGTCCGATTTTGGAAGAAAATATTTAAGCACGAGGGGTCAAGCACGACATTTTTCGGACAAAATTTTATTTGACCAAATTTGTTAAACATAGTATATATTAACACATAACACATTCAGAACGGAGAAATTTTATTGATATAACTGAATTTTACATAACCGAGTCTTATTAGGGTTTTGGGTTTTTATAACTATCAAGGAGAAGGAATTGACTACGATGAGACCTTTGCACATGTTTCCAGATTAGAAGCTATCAGAATATTCCTTGCCTTTGCTGCTCACATGAAATTCAAAGTATTTCATATGAATGTCAAAACTGCATTCCTGAATGGTGAACTTTAAGAAGAAGTATATGTGGAACAACCTCCAGGTTTCATCAATCCAACTCTCTCTAATTATGTCTATAGATTAGACAAAGCCTTATATGGTCTTAAACAAGCACCTAGAGCATGGTATGAAACACTAACTAACTTTCTTATTGAAAATGGGTTCACTAGAGTTAGAGTAGATACCACATTATTTCTTAAAAAGCATAATGATAGTCTTATTTGTTCAAATATATGTTGATGACATTATCTTTGGCTCTACTAATGAAAAATTATATAAGATATTTGCCAAGCTTATGCAGAGCAAGTTTGAAATGAGCATGATGGGTGAGCTGGACTTCTTCCTTGGACTACTAGTAAGCAGACTGATGAAGGAATCTTCATAAACCAAGCTAAGTACATTAAAGACTTACTTAAAAAGTATGGCATGGAATCAGCCTCTGCCCTGAAAACACCAATCGCTCCAGCAACCAAGCTTGACAAAGATGAAAAAGGTAAAGTATTGATATAACTCAATACAGAGGTATCATTGGCTCTCTTCTATATCTAACTGCCTGTAGACCAGACATAATGTTTGCAACATGCATATGTGCTAGATTTCAAGCTAATCCTAAGGAATCACACTTAATTGCAGTAAAAAGGATTTCCAGGTATTCAAGAGTACACCTCACTTGGGACTTTGGTATCCCAAGGAGTTCTCATTTGAACTAACAGGATATACAGATGCTGACTTTGTAGGTTGCAAAATAGATAGAAAGAGTACCAGTGGCACCTGTCAGTTGCTAGGAAATAGACTTGTGTCATGGTTCAGCAAGAAGCAAAACTCAGTATCTACTTCAACTACAGAAGCTGAATATATTACTGCTGGCAGCTGTTGTGCTCAAATCCTATGGATGAAAAATTAGCTAGCAGATTATGGGTTTGTTTTCAAATCTATACATGTTCATTGTGATAACACAAGTGCCATAGCAATAACACACAATCCTATCATGCACTCTAGGACTAAACATATAGAAATAAGATATCATTTTATTAGGGATCATGTGCAAAATGGAACCATATCTTTAAAATATATCCCTACTGAAAATAAACTTGTTGATGTCTTTACAAAGATTCTAGATGAATCTAGATATAATAAATTGATAAATGAGTTAGGCATGTTAAATTTACAACTATAAAATCTATGCTCTAGTTTATGCTAACCATGCAGATAAAAAGGCTATGTTCAAAATCGTAGAGATGACTAAAGAAAGCCCACGATCATAGAGCTACCTTAGCATGAAAGACCACGATCGTAGAGTTGTCTCAACACGACAAAGAAGCATTCTATGATGACAGCATCTTCAACATAGTCAAGCAATCTCTCTGTCAAGCGCCTCAGGGACAAACATGATCCTTAGATCCTTCTAAGAGATTGGCCCTTCCTGAGCTACCTTGATTCATAAGGAATGCTCAGTCAGAATTCATCACAAAGACCAGGGCAGACAACGTTCATAGAGCAGACTCTACAGTGGACTCAACGATCGCAGTGTAGACTCAATGATTGTAAAAGACTACCTCAACGACCATAGTGCTACCTCGACGATCGTAGTCCTCCCAAAGAATACATAAGCTCAAGATGAGCTAAGGGCAAACTAGTATTTTCCACGCTAGTTAAAATCGTGGAGCCAAGAAGAACATGACACATGCCCTACTAAGCAGATCGAGAGGAGGAAAGTTACAAGTATAGTTTGAAAATATCTTTTCGAAAGCAGAAGTTCAAAAAGCTCATTCCTCTTTCTCCCTCTCTCTCTCTCTACAAGCAGAAACCCTAGCTTTCCAAAAAGTTCAATCAACCTCTGTACAAAAAAATCAATGGCGGCCTCAAATGTTATCACTGGTTACAGACTCTACTTCGATGAGTTCAAGACAGTAGACCATCAGTTTCACAAGATTATGTCACTTTAAAAGAAGACTGGTCTTGAAGAAGCCCTGGGTACAAGCACATGGATCTACCCTAAGCTAGTAAAAGAGTTCTATAGAAATAGAGTGTTTGAGAACGATATTATCATCACAAGGGTCATGGGCGTAGAAATTAAGCTCAAAGTTGAAGATATAAACCTAGCCCTATGAAGGGCATCGATTTTCATGAAGGACTGAAGAAGATGCATCATAAGAAGTTTTTGACTGTCAAAGGGTATAAAAAGAAAGAGTTTCCTCAAAGGTATGAGTTTTTGGCTGACATTATTGGGAGATGCATATGTTGCAAGAGCTCTGGCCATGACTCTGTGAATGAAGTGCAACTTAAGCTCATGACATCAATCAGTTGTGGGATTCAACTCATCTATGGAGCCTTACTCATCGACTAGATTAGGAAATGGATACTCAGTTCAAAGAAATCAAAGAGCTCTGTAAAGATACTCTACGGGCGGTTTATAAGCATCATCCTACAGTCAGCATTGGGTGATAAGATTGGGGATAATGAAGGAGAATCCATCAATCCAAACAGAAGGATAACCCAGCAGCTATTTGAGAACTGGAAAAGAAATCCAGTAAAAATTGTAAGGATGATGTCTGAATCCAGTGAAAGAACTAGTGAAGCGAAGGAGTCTGGGATACCAGGGAATATGTCAGTTCTAAAGGAAACTGAAGAAGAAGAAGAAATCAATAAGGAGGAACCCATTGCTTTGGTCAGAAAAAGCAAGGGTAAGAGAAAAATGAAGGTTCAAATGACAGAGGAACCTCAAGGTTCAACTACTGATGCACCTCAAGAGTGTTCTGGCACTGAAACTATGAGGAATTTGAGGAGGAAAGAACAGCAATCTGAGGAAGATGAAGACAGAGCTACCATCTCTCAGCTGCTTAAGAAGGGAAAACGCAGTCACAAGTCAAAGAAGCCATCTTTCTCTTCGATCGTAGAGTCTCTACCGATCGTAAAGCCGAGACTTGATACCAATCCTGAAGAGGATGCTGCAACAGCTTCTCAGCCTGATCAACATTTTGGACCTAAAGCTGAAGAAAGTGTTGAGGTTGTGGTTCAACCTAAAAAGTCAAAGAGAAAACTAGTCAAAAATTACATCCTTGTCAATGAAGGAGTGCTAAAGGAAGAAGAAAAGAGGACAGCTGCTGAGAAAGGGTTATCCAAAGCTAAGAAAGGGCTACCAGAAGCTAATGAGGATAATACAGCTCAAGTTGAGGGGGAGCTCCCAAGCACCATAAGTTCTGAGCTCACAAAGAGGTTTAGGGAGATCATAAAGGAGATTATTCAAAGTATCAATGAAAGGGATCAAATCCACTTTCTAGCTGCCAAGAAACACGAGGATGTTGTTCTTGTTTTACATAATACTCAGAAATCCCAGAATAATCTGATAATGGAAAGTCTCACGAGTCTACGAACTTCTATGAAAGAATTCCAAACTTTCTCCATAGGCCAAATGCAAAAAACAGAAATTGTCTTGAACATTCTACAAAAGAGAGAAGCTCAAACTGATTCTCTAATTCAAGAAAATTGTGAAGACCTTGTTCAATCCAAGAATCAGCTCAACGAACTTGTGCAAGGCATGACTCGCCTATCTGAAGATATTCGAACCCTTGATTCTGACATAAAGAGGGAGAATAAAGGGAAATGAGAGAAAGGCAAGGGTAGAGGCAGAAGCACATTCATCGCTCAATCGTCAAGGAGCCCTCTTACAAGACAGTCTCACCATCAAACTCCACGACCGGAACAGCAGAAAATTCTCATGGCTCAACCAATAAGAAGTCAAGAGCCCAGCTCACAAGGTGCAACCACTACACACCTACACTTGCCTATTGGAGATCCTAAGTTCATGAACAAACACGAGAATAATGAACTGCTAAGTCAAAGCGAGCTGGAAGATATAGCATGGATAAACGAAGTCAGCATGAGAAGGAGAGCCTATGAATATGCCAATCCTCCAAAGAACAAAAGGCAAAAGAAATAGAGATAAGTTGAACTCAATTCCTATTGATGTAACTAAGCTTAATTGTAATATTTGTCTTTACAAACATCAATATATTCATGTTTATTCTCTAGAAATTTTAGTTGCTCACTAAAACACTAAGTCATATTTACTTTCTAGCAATTGCATCTAAAAATTGATAATCATGACACAAATCTCCTTGGTTATGTCAACATCAAATAGGGGGAGATTGTTGGGAGATTTCACATTTAAATTTGATATTGAAAGCAATTAGTCATGCTTATATGTAAAGTCCTTAAAGGAATATATGTACAAGGACTTAGTGATAGATCAAAATTGTTAGGTTGATCTGAGCTATTAATGTTTATCATTCTTTAAATGGATATATGAAAAGATCAAAGCTATTAGGTTGATCTATATTTTGAAATGTAATAGATGGGCTTCAACTGAATCGTAGTCTATCAAGCTAATCAAGTGATTGCAGAAGTTAAGGCAAGATCGTAGATCATCGAGGATCGTAGTGTATCTGCCTTGAAGGGACTCTCCTAAAATCGTAGAGTGGTCTAAACGTTTGTCGAGCCAACTCAGAGATCGTAGTGTGCTCTCGGAAGCGTAGAGTCTGCAAGATAAGCAAGTGAAGATCATAGTGTGCCAGTACTTAAGAAAAATCATAGTGTTCTCGTTTGCTAGTATCGGATCAAGCACCAAGGTGGCAAGACACCACGATCAGAATCGTAGAGCTTCATCTGTATGTGTCAGAAGCATCGAGCCCTGTCCATTTGTTTAAATAATAAGTTACAACAAATATGGAATGGGTTATAAACGTTGAAGTCCTCGGGAGTCCCAATGACACAACAGTCATCCTTAGTATGTAACAAATAAACATATTGAAAAAGCTAAGCAAAGTACTATGGGTAAGCAGAAAACACATTTTCACGTGTTAGGTGAGACAACAGTGTGCTGTGTCAGTGGGCCATACTATAAATCAAAAGTTGTGCAAAAAGTCTCCATCAAAGCTCAGAAATGTCAAACGCGTTTAATGCTTCAACGGATGTCTTCAACGGATACATTTCAAAGACCTCATATATGCAAAACATCAGCATATGATAGAAACAAGCAAGCATTGAACAAAAACACTGAAAAACATTCAACGCTCAACTCTACGATCTAAAAGAGAAAGCTTGCTCAGCTACTCAGTTCTTTCGAACACGAGCTTAACGGCAACTGAGTAGCAACATTGAAGAACTCATCAACTACTATCAAGTGAAGTAAGAAGTTCCAAGTCAGAAGGACTTGAAGAGTTCTAAGTGAACTAAGAAGTACCAAGTCTGCTGGACTTGAAGAGTTCAAAAGTGAACTAAGAAGTTCCAAGACTGTTGGATTTGAAGGAATCAGTGAGATTCAAAAAATATAAAGATATCCTTAGTAGATTTCCTACTCGAGGAGTAGAAGAGTTGACTAGGAGCTTAAAGTGCTCCGAACCACTTAAAATTGTTGTGTCTCTTACATTCTTTCTATAACTACTATAACTGTCATAATTGCTTCACTCTTATTAACTAACTATATCTTAAAGGGAGAACAAATAAATCTTAATTTTGATGTGTTTAAATCATTATCAAAACTAACAAAGTATTTCGAAAAGAATTTAAAATATCTATTCAACCCCCCATCTAGATAACTAGTGTGCCTCTGGGAACTAACACAAGTTATATATCAAGTTGAAGAATTATAAGTTCTGGCTTGAGGAAGTTGCATTTTTTGGGCACGTGATATCAAATCACAGAATATATGTTAACCCGACGAAGATTGAAGCAATTCAAAGCTGGGAGGAACCTAAATCAGTGACCAAAGTATGTAGCTTCCTGGGCTTAACTGGTTATTATCGGAGATTCGTGTTAGGATTTTCTCGAACATCTACTCCATTAACTCAGATGACTCAAAAAGATACAAAATTCGATTGGAGCAAAGAATGTGAGAAGAGTTTTCAAGAACTCAAGAGGAGACTCATTTCAGCACCTGTTCTGACAATACCATCTGGTTCGGAGGGATTTTTCATCTATAGCGATGCTTCAGACAGAGGGTTAGGATGTGTTCTCATGCAACATGGGAAAGCCATAGCCTATGCCTCACGACAACTCAAAGAATATAAGAGGAATTATCCTGCTCATGATCTAGAGTTGGCAGTAGTCATTTTCGCACTAAAGATCTAGAGATATTACTTGTATGGGGAGAAAGTGGAGATCTATACGGATCATAAAAGTCTAAAATATTTCTTCACCCAAAAGGAACTCAACATGCGACAACGACATTGGCTCGAGCTGTTGAAAGATTACGATCATACCATTCAATACCATCTTGGAAAAGCGAATGTAGTAGCTGATGCATTGAGTAGAAGATCATATGCGGGTACAAGTGCAATATTGTCAATGCAAAGGCCCATTTTATATGACTTACAAAGGATGGAGATAAAGTTAAAAACTCCAGGGACTCACATGATGATGGTAACTATACGAGTAAAACTGACTTTAATCGATTAAGTTAAAGTTGCTCAAGCTACGGACCTAGAGCTGATGCGTATGAAGAAGAAAGTACAAGAAGGTGCTATTTCGGAAGCAAGAATTGATGAAGAAGGAATACTTCAAGTCAACTCCAGACTTTGTATTCCTAACGACTCTGATTTGAAGTAAAAAATCATGATGGAGGCACAAAACACACCGTTTGCAATCCATCTTGGGAGTACCAAAATGTATCGTGATCTTCGACATACATTTTGGTGGAGCAATATGAAGAGAGAGATAGCAGAGTTTATCTCAAGGTGTCTAACTTGTCAATGAGTCAAGGCGAAGCATCAAGTGCCAAAAGGTCCATTGCAACCACTTGAAATTCCAGAATGGAAGTGGGAGCACATTACCATGGATTTTGTTATTGGTCTTCCCACGGTTTCTCAAGGCATAGATGCAATTTGGGTCATTGTCGATAGATTAACCAAGTCTGCGCTCATTTCTTACCTATACGAGAAACTTATTCACTTGAACGTCTTGCTCGTATTTACATAAATGAGATTAAGACTGCATGGTATGCCAGTATCCATAGTTTCTGATCGAGGCCCAAGATTCACTTCACGATTTTGGGTTAGTTTGCAAAAAAGCTATGGGAACAGATTTACGATTCAGTTCGGCATATCATCCTCAAACGGACGGGCAATCGGAGAGGACTATTCAAACTCTTGAAGATCTATTAAGAATCTATGTCCTAGACTTCAAAGGAAGTTGGGACAAGTTCTTGCCATTAGTGGAATTCTCCTATAACAACAGTCATCAAGCAAGTATAGGCATGGCTCCATTCGAGGCGTTGTATGGACGCAAGTGTCATTCTCCAGTATGCTGGGACGAGGTGGGTGAAGCAACATTGTTGGGACCGAAATTGGTACGCAAGACTATGGAAAAGATTCAAATGATCTGGTAACGTATAAAAACTTCACAACATCAACAAAAGATTTATGTTAATCTTCATCGAAGGGACGTGGAATTCAATGTTGGAGATTATGTGTTATTACGTGTTGCTCCATGGAAAAGAGTTACAAGATTTGGAAAGAGAGGAAAGCTCAATCCTAGATTCATTGGGCCCATCAAAATTCTCGATCGAGTAGGAACTGTGGTCTATAGACTCGCCTTACCGTCAAGTATGTCTCGTGTTCATAATATTTTTCATATATCTATGTTATGTAAATATGTGGAAGACCTAAACCACATTATTGAATTAGAACCAGACAAGATTGCGGAAGATTTAACGTATGAAAAGGTACCTATTAAAATCTTGGATAAGAAGGAACATATTCTACGCTCCAAGGTTATACCTCAAGTCAAAGTTTTGTGGAGAAACCACGATGTTGAGGAAATGACCTCGAAGTAAGAATCTGAAATGAAATCAAGGTATCATCACCTCTTCGTTATACTAGGTACGTACACCAATTTTGAGGACAAAATTTCATAAGAATGGGAGGTTGTAAGACGCCAACTTTTATTAATAAATATTAAGGTGTGAATTTGTTATAATGTTATAGTTGTGGATTATATTTAAAAATTTTACAAAGAAAGCAAGTTGTTATAAAATATTCGATTGGTCGAGCCATATTCATTTTAACTGGGAATATTCGTACGACGACACAATCATTGGTGGACCCCACAACGAAATTATTGTCAGAGTTAAAAAATGACATAAATATATTTTTATAAAAATAACGACGAAAGTTTTACCGTTAACTGTTGAAATACCCGGTGATAAAAGTACAGTAATACGCGTGGTTGCATAGTAGCACACGGTATTGATTATTGATGCTTACGTGAGAAGTCACTCAGTTTTATTTAATTATTGCCACAGTAATTGTTGCATAGTATCTCATGTTATTGATTCAATTATTGTCACAATATTTTATATTATTAAATCAATAATTGAAACGACAAATTTATTCATATTATTATTTGTATTATTGACAATGTCTAGAAAGTTCTGTCGAGGAAAGGAGTTTGGTCACCTAATTGCGCGCCAATAGGGAGAAATCCTTATCGGAAAGTCTTCTCTTTCCTGAAAATGATCTGGTTGTTAATATTACAAATTATATTATTGATGAATAAATGTTGTTAAAAATATTGAGGGAATTTTTATAAAATATTTGTTGTAAATTTGGCTTATTATATAGACCACCACCTACTCATTTTTCAAAATAGTGTATGTTATGAGTGTTATAATATATATATATATATATATATAGGGGAATGATCCATAACATGTATTTGCTATAGAATAAAAAATGGCATATAGCATCTACACCTTTTGTTTAACAAATGAATGGTTGAGATTTAAATTGGGAAAACATCGTCCGCTAGTAGTACGTGGTTAATGAAAATATTTTCCACTTTTACCCCCCATTTAGCCCGGAAGACCAATTTGAAATAATAGTATCCATATCATCCGCTAGACTAACGGACGACAAATTCCTATTTACAGCAACATCAATTCAATTACAAAAACACTGCAACACGAATTCCTCTCCAATAACACCCAGTACAGCCAATAATACAATTCATTACAACAGAAGCTTGAGGATTAACACAGACACTACTAGTACTACCTGATGAAGTACCTGATGAAGCAGCGATATTATTACCTCTATTACCATTACCAGTAGTGGAGAAAGGAAAAAGCACAGATCTAGGGAGCATGTAAGAATGCTTCGCCATAACGAGTTGACCATTATTCTTCATCCGTTTCAGCTGCTGAGTCAACAAGGTTGAGTGAACCAGTGACAAATTCTTAGACTCGTTCTCTATACACCTAGCTATGGCTTGTCTGTTCGACCCATCCTTCTCCTTCATAGCTACAATAGCAGCTATAATCATCTACAAAACAAAAACAAAAACAAAATAAACCCAAATACATCTGACTTTTAGAGGGAGAAAGTGTATATATATTACAGATATATATACAGAGAGAAAAAGGGGGCATTTCAAGCTTTGTACCTCGGCATAAGGTGGATGGTTGAAATTGGGAGCATAATTTGGTGTGGGGTTAGCCGTATAAGCCATGTGAGCCGACGATTCGATCGCCGGCGGAAGATCTGTAGATAACGGTACGTCGGACTGAGGAGCAAGGACAAAGAGGAGAGAAAAAGGGAAATGGGTCTATTTTTTAGAGAGAATAAATAAAAGTTTTGGACTGTAGTGCTTATAATGGGTGAATTGATGTTGCCCATCCGCTAGTATGCCTAGCGGATATTATATAATACTTGAATGGGCAAACTTGACAAAATATTACATAATATTTCAAATAGCACGTCCACTAGAATTACTAGCGAACGGCGTGTTTTTAATTTTAATCTCAGCCTTTCATTTGTTAAACGGAAGGTATAGATGTTATATGCCACTTTTTATTTTATAACAAATATAATCCATACTCCATATATATACATATGATGAGTTGGTGGGGGGGGGGGGGGGGGGGGGGGAGATCACGGGAGGGAAAAGAAATGGGATGGCATTGCATGAAATGGAGGAATATATATATATATATATATATATATATATATATATATATATATATATATATTATAAGTTTGGTTTTTTATGAAAAATAAAATATATTATATTTTATTATGCATAGTATCTGTTTAGTGTTTGCATAGTGAAATCAGAAAATTTCAGCCGAATCCGTGATTGTCCACTATGCAGTCCGTGATTTTTTAAATTCAAATAGTATCCTTCCATTCTCTTATAAATAGGATGCTTATTTTAGAATTGAAAATCACACTAGAATCAGAGAATTCTTCTTCTATAATATTGAACGTATTTCTTTAGAGTTTAAGGAAGCTTTGAGTTTAGAAAACAGTGAAAGTTTTTTTCAAGAATATCACCGCCCTACCAGTCAGAAATACTCTCCTTTTAAGGTAAGTGATATTATTTTTGTTCAATATTCGTAAGAAATAATATTTTCTTCCACACTCTGTAGTATGTAAGTAATATTATTTCGTTTCAGATTCTGAATTCTACACTTATTTTGTTAAAATATTACTTCTATACTCCGTGAAATTAGTAGAATATCCTTAAAATTTGCACTTCATCTAGTATCTTTTCACAGAAATATTATTCTGAACATTCTTGATAATTTTTAATCTTTTCATGTCGGGGTACTATTCACGGGGTACTATTCTTGAAGTACTATTCATGGGGTACTATTTGTGACGCCCCTAAAATAGGTATACATCACTCATTCTGAGTCGCCAAATACATGGTACAGAAACAAATACAACTTCATTAATACAATTATCGTGCAAAATACGACAACACATATATAAATACAAATATTGTCTAATAGACAGTATTCAAACTCAAAAGGAGTCATCATTACAATTATTATCACACTATTTTATAAACTAGTGAGAACTACTAAAACAACTATCTTGAATCATCACTCTATACCCCGGCTAGTTCCTGCTAAATTCTCACCTCCTGAGAAGAAAAATGGAACAAAAAGGAAAAGGGTGAGCTCAACTAGCCCAGTAAATAATATTATGACTAAGATAATGAACAACAAATTATCGTTAGCCTTCAAGAAATCAGATAAAATATAATGGACAACCAGTTTTAGATCAATATTCGCAGCGGAAATAATAATTCATTAGAAAAATTAAGTAGATAATGAAATCTACTATCATCTATGAATTTAAAAGTCCATCATCAATATTTTATCCCTGTAACATCAATCAATATACATTTTGCATCAAATATTCATCTTTGCACTACGGGCCAAAGATATTCATTTGTATCACCAGTAGGTCATGTTCATCTCAACACCTGTTCATCTTCACACTACGGGCCAAAGATATTCATCAGGCAATCATTCATCTTTGCACTACAGGCCAAAGATATACAGTTATATCATCATTTAGGACTGAGGATGATGAAAAATATTTTAAAGAAATGAATCCAGTGAGATAAAAGGACAAAGATTAGGGATTCGTACTTTAGATAATCCAAGTTTAAAAACGCTCCATAATAAACCATAGTGGAGTAAAATTCAAGAATGGAGATCAAAACATGGATACAATCAAAGATAATAACCATAGTAGACATCTTGAACAAAGAAAAGAAAATTTTATTTTTTTGTGAATAGTATCGTATTTGTGAATAGTGACGTATACGTGAATAGTAACTCCGACACAAAAAGGTAGAAATTCCACAAGAAAAATTATATTGCGTGAATAGTACCATATTCATGAATAGTGCCTGTAGACACTTAAAATTTTCTGTACACTTGTCACTAACATTGCAGGAGGACAGATTCGTCTTTCACGAGGGAACCCTGGAAGACAATCTATATCCATTTCGGATACTACCGGAAGTTCAGCATCAACCCCAGAACACACACTGGGAGTAACAACTCTAACCTCGGAGATAACCTCAAGGCGTGCGGACACAATACCGAAACACACACCAGAGGAGACCGATTAATCTTGGAGATAACCCTGAGGTATCCAGTCTCAGTCCCAATCATGGGAATAGCTACTAACCTTGGTGATCACCCCCATAGAATGCAGTTCCGGCGATAACCCCAGAAATGCTTGTTTCAAATGCAACCAGCTTCAATCTCGGCGCTCACAACGAGACACCCAGTACTAACCCAGAGATAACACCGGGAAGACAGGCACACCTCAGAGTTGACATTGAGGACTTTCAACACATGCAGCAGTCTAATCTCAGCGAAGCCCTGAGCAACGTCTGCTTTATCAACCCAAACCGGCGATAACACCGGTGAGGGGCAACATCGTCATCATGCCAACATGATGCCATGCCACGTCGTCTCAACATTTCATACACATCTCTACGCAACAATGTCCCACAAGAATCAAGGAAAACCAATCCCGAGTGACTATTGTTCGGGGTAACGGATGGAATTTAAAGCTTGAAGACCAGAGGGCGTCGTCCCATCTTCAATGACTTCGTACAAACTCTAATCCCATGCCATTGTACAACTATCAATAACGGCGGTCCGAAATAGGTCCTATATTCCTCTGTCGGATGCCCGGATTGCAATTCTAAAAGTTCGAGCGGACATTACAGTGTCCGACTGCACGTACTATGAGACGACCCGACCCGAGAAACCCAGGGCAACCCGAACAGCCTCAGGTACACCTGCGGCTCCCCCCTCTATAAATAAAGGGCTTGGGGTGGCCATTTTGAGAGGGAAAAGAGCGAGGAAGCCTTGTCAAATTTGCTTCGTACTTGCAATATACTGAGTGCTTTCCCATTTTAAACACCTGTGAGCTCATATATAGCTACTTTTGTACTTACAAAAGCCAGTGTTTACCCACTTTAAAGATATAGAAGTCTTCTTTTGGCGTAGTAAGCCTTCTCACACACTTTAAAGTCCTTCTCTTCATCTTTGCACACACCCTTCTTCACGTTGAGAGTCGTGTTGCGTGTGTTTGCCCGGACTTCGGTCCGTGGTTTTATTTTAGTTTGTCTATACATATATATATATATATATATATATATATATACACTCATATATATGAATTATTATCATTTAACTCGTTTCGATGAGCACGGATTTTACATCCGGTCGTTTTTATGCTTATATATATATATATATATATATATATTGTCCCACCTGGAGTTTACTTCTTGGTGGTTGATCGCTTTTACAGCTTTCTTTATTTTTCGTCCTGTCTGGAGTTCACTTCATGGCAGTTGATTGCTTTATACAGCTTTATTTACATTTTGTCCTACCTGGAGTTTCCTCCGTGGTGGTTGATAGTTTTTACAGCTTTATTTACATTTTTGATCCCCCATGGAGGTGCTTCGTAGTTGGTGATCATGTTTGTATATATATACCTGCTTACTGCTTTCATACAAATTGCGGTATCATGTGCGCCTAGTAATCATGTGATCACAGATTCAGCCTATTCGAACTAGATTCCGTTCCCGTGATGGACATTTTCAGTTGTAAGCAGCTTGTAAATTATTCTGCGGTGTCTGAATTTCCTCAGATGGTTTTCATACCCACGAGAAAGTCGGCATAATTTTATGCATTATTTTCTTGTAGATGCTTCGCATCTTGAAAATAAAATCAATCAAGCCGAACACTTAATAAAATGGGAGTGTAAAAGGTCTCAATTACAATTGAGCATCAGGGTTTGAAAAACCTCTTTTATAAAACATCACTGCCATATCTTGCTAAAAATTGAATTTTTTACATTAATTCAAACTCTGTGTATATTGGTGCGAACGAGGCCTCACAGTACTTCCAAATAATAGCATATTGACCCACACACACACACACATTCAAATAATAGTTTCTTGAAAAGAGGCGGTCACCGTGGTAACACGGATGTCGGGGGGTGCCTAACACCTTCCCTCCGCATAACCAAGTCCTCGGACCCTAATGAATCTCGGTTTCACTGACCCGTTTAGCAGTGTCACATCACTAGGTCAATGTGCAAACCTTTTCTCGGTTGTGTTGGTACAACCATTTAAAAAACTAATTGGCGACCCTTAACAGTCCATCGTCGACATTATACATGTCGAACTTTTTTCAAGTATTTTTTCAAACAAATTTCACCTAAAATGAGAACAACAAAGAACAAGTAACGGAAAGGGACATCTAAAAATCCCGACGTGGACAGGTGGCGACTCTGCTGGGGACCCCAGTAAGAGGACTTAAGCTGCTTTATAATCTTTTCTAAATTGTTATCTGCTTGTGTGTGGATGTTGCATTTACATTTATGATGAATGTGTACGAATGCATTTACTTATTGCACTTAGTGCCTCGCACCATAACTACTTGTGATATTAGTGCTTCGCACATGTCATCATTTTTATACAGTGAGACGCGATGTATGTGAATGTATGTTGTGTGGTCCCTCCACCAGGAGGCTATCCCGTCGGTGTTTGATTACTGGACTTGTGGAAAGACTGCTTCCCCGAGACTCAGGAAAGGCACCACCCAAATTCGTTCCAGTTGAAAGACCAGATTAATTTCCCGTTGAGTAAATTGCGATGATTTGGGAACCTTCATGCCAAAAAGTCGCGAGAGTAACCTAAGATAGGTCAGGCTCTTATAAACCCAAAACGGAGGAAAGTCTCTTCATACTCTTTCATTTCAATTACTTGTAAACACAATTACTTGTAATTATATTCCATATCTATCTCCATATAATGAGAAATATGAAGAAATGTGTACACATACATGCTACAAGCAGCTGACATCGGTGTTGTAGGATAAAATTCCTAAAATGGACGCATCACATAGCATGTTAATTTACGTTCCCTAAAGACTAAACTATGAAAGTCTTTCGCAGGGAACCAATCGGACCTACTACCCGGTCAAAATCCAAAAAGGCTACTGAGCCTCTGATCAATCATGTCGTTCGACCTGACCGACCTTAGTCCGATTTCTCGCAAAGAATTTGTGGATTAAGCAAACAAATTCTGATTTGGTCGTTTCTACTCAAAGAACTACACCGGTCTACTCGTGGTCCAAAAATACCCGTACATGCTGAATCCTCCACACAAGGGGTAACCCAGGTCATTACAATACCTGAACTGCAGTTGGATACGACCAACAAAACTCATGATGCTGCCCATCCCACTAGAGATCTAGACACCGGTGACATCAAAAAGAAAGTCCCCCAAATGGAAGAGACCATTCGTGCTATCAAAGGAATTAGAACACACGGGAGTGTTTCATATGTTGATCTTTGCATTTTCCCTGGTGTTCATTATCCAGAAAAGTTTAAAACTCCTGACTTCAAAAAATATGACGGGTTAGGAGATCCTTATACACATTTGAAGGTGTTTATTGGAGAACTTGGATCTTATGCAGAGGAAGAAAAGCTCAGAATGCAATTGTTCCAGAAAAGTCTAACTGGAGAAGCCCGTTCGTGGTACACAAGATTAGACAACTTAAAGATCCATAGTTGGGAAGAGCTAGCACATGATTTCCTCACTCAATACAGCTTTCAGTCTCAGATGGCCCCTTATTGGTATCAAATTACCAAGATCAAGAAGCAGTCTAACGAGTCTTTCAGAGAGTAAGCTCAAAGGTGGAGACGTCTGGCTGCCTAAGTTATTCCTTCCATGACAGAATCAGAGATGGTCATGACTTTCATAGACATACAAGAAGCTCCTTTCTATGAAAGAGTTTTAGCCGACATCGGCAAACCATTTTTGAAATGGTCAAACACGGGGAGATGGCTGAGATGGATTTGAAGTCCGGAAAGATTCAAGACCTAGCTACCCTTAAAGCTGTTGCTGATTACATCCAATCTGGAAATTATGGAAACAACCCCCGGAGGGTCCATAAAAAGAAAGAGGAAGATGTTTCCCTGATACTACAGGGTCAAAAAGGCAATCAGAACATGCCTATTCAAAGGAGAAACTACAATCCCTTTCAAGCACAGTCTGCGAACCCTCCAATACCAAAAGGTGGAGAAGTCAAACGCCCTCGAGTGTTCACACCCTTAGGGGACACCCTCGAGAATATTCTCACTCTTCTGACAACACAGAAGAAAATTACGCATCTTCTTCCACCAGCCAGCCCTAATGGACGGGGGTTTCAATGCTGCTCAGAAATGTGCTTATCATGCCGGAGCACCTGGACATGATACTCAAGATTGTTGGGCCTTGAAACACAAGATCCAAGACCTGATAGACAATGGTGAGATCGTGGTTACCAGACCAGATCAGCCTCACGTTCAAGACAACCCTCTTCCTCAACACAAAGAAGAAGAGGTCGATATGATCAATTGGAGCAATGGACAAAATTCCAATTTCAACTGTGAAACCTCCCAGACCCTCAAAGACGGTGTTGACAAATGGGATTATGCCAAGTTCCAGTTCATAATGGAACGAAAGATGAAAGCTCTATGCAAGCAAATTAAGCAATTGGCAGAATTGGTGACTTATCAGCATCAAGTGACTCGTCAATTAATCAGCCAGGAGCATGCTAGTCTCCTACCTCTTGTCATGAATATTCCCTCGTCACTTTCATAAAATGAAATGCTAGAAGACAAAGTGACAAAGAGAGCAAATGCTAAAGCCCGTCGGGATTTTGTCAACAAAAGCGAAATCACCTATTTAGGACAACCTATGGAGGAAATCCTTCAGATGTTAATCAATGAAGGAAGGATCAGTTCCCTTCTACCTCCAATCAACCCCCATTCAGGACAGTACAACTCTGATGGAGTATGTCAATATCACTCCCATTCTCGAGGTCACAGCACAGAAGAATGCAGGGCACTCTGCCACCTCATCCAAAATCTAATTGACAGTGGTGTCCTTCACCTAGCGGACGATGATACTGTGTTACGTGCAAGTGAGAATACGGGTCCTACTAAGTGGAAGAGTTTGGTAGCAGTCATATCCACTGAAACTGATGGGGCTAACAGATCACTCACAATGCCAACAATTCAACTCAAGGGAGGCAACAATCCTTTGAAAGTGATCGCTCCCGAGCCAATCAACTTACCATACAGAGCACAATATCCTATTGTTAGCTTACGCAAGGTTCCATGGAATTATGGAGAAGGAAAAGGATCCACCTCATATACAACTGCTACAGTGGAGAAGGAAAATCCATTGTATCTTCCCCAACGGGTGATGAAGCCTACCATAAAATCAAAGGGGAAAATACCCATGGAGAAGATTGAAGAATTCCTCTGCACTATGGGTCATCACGAAGCCAAGGTGGTTTTAAGCTTGAGAGAAGCTCCACATCATATTTCAATTTTGGACTTAGTCCTAACTTCTGAGGATCATCGAAATATCTTGCTAAAGGTTTTGGAAGAAGCCTATCTACCAAAATCAGTTGATACGGAAAAATTTCAACATCTGGTTGATCACATTTTCAAAAACAATGTGATATCCTCCACTGATGACGATATATCGCCCGAAGAGACCGGTCATTGCAAGCCATTACAAATTGCGGTCTTGTCCTCCAGATATATGTTGGCTGGAGTCTTGATAGATGGAGGCTCATCTCTAAATATTTGTCCATACGCCACTTTGTTGAAGATGAATGTTAATCTCAACCGAATCCGGAGCAGCCATACGATTATCAAAGCTTTTGACGGAGCCCGCTGGAATTCGGTCGGAGTAATTGAACTGCAAATCAAAATTGGTCCCCATACATTATGCGTATCTTTCCACGTACTCAAGATAGATTTGGGATACAACCTGCTCTTGGGACGACCATGGATTCATATGGCTGGGGCAGTCCCCTCCACCCTTCATCAGCAACTGAAGTACATTATCAACAATAGCCTGGGCACGGTCAATGCTGAACCAGAGTATCCTCAACACGGGGACATGCCATTCATTATTGCCAATGCAGATATTGAACCGGTCAGTTTTCATGCCTTGGAAGTAAGCAATACACAATACCATACTATTGGAAAGCCATTTCCCGAACCCAAAATTTCTGCCGAGGTAATGTCGGCTACTCAAGAAATGATGTCATTGGGTCATAAGGGACAAAATTTGGGTAAAGATCGCTGAGGTATCAAATACCCAATTCAATTAACCAAGCAAACTGGAACAGCTGGACTAGGCTATTCTGTCAGTTCTAGTCATAGGCATCCTCATAAGCATCAGCAAATTCCTTCAGCTTCTTTTAAAATTGGAGTTTGGTTAATGAATTTGTGGGTTACGATGTTATATATGTTATTAGATATTTATAATTTGATAGTGGTCATCTAGAAACAAATTTTCAAAAATCAAATTCATGAATTTATACTAAAGAAGAGGAATTTGGGTTTTGATTGTAATGTGTGTTTTGTTGTACTTTGGGACTAAAGTTGATGATGAATTCATGATGGAACTTTAAATTGATGGATGATTGTTATTCTCCTCTATAAAACGAAAATAACGCAACTTGAACGGATCGAATTAAATATACTAATTCTAATTTGTTTATACTAATTTTTCCTATTTTTATTATGGTGAGTGTATTCATTCATCACGAATTCGTTTCTTAACCAAGTCCCACATCAACTAAATTGAGAACTTTACCCTTTGCTAAACCTATAAATAGAAGGGCTTGATCCTTTGTTTCATTCACCAACAATAAGGGCTCCAATTTTGAGAAATGCTTTGTTGTGGGAGGACTTTTTATAAAGATCTTCTTAGGTAAATTTTGGTCGAGTACGTATTTAGTTTGTAGAATTTGTATTTTCAGGTATGTTTCTTATTTAAATTTTGGTAATGTTATTATTTTAAATATTGTATTTAGTTTGTTAGTTAAAGTTTGTATTTTGGAAGTTTAGTTAGTTTTGTTAGTAAACTAGTTAGTTTACTATGTTTATTTTGGCTTGTAATTGATTATGTAAATGAATTCTAATGATTGTAATTAGAGATATGAAGTCTTAACATCATCCAAGTGTAACCAAAACTCACAAAATAAAAGATTTACAAAGAACCTTGTTGGGCAGTTTTTGGGACTGAGCTTGAGGACCATTTGTGCTTTTGATTTATGTCTAAAAGCTTAATTTGATGATTGTATGTTATATCCCTCTAAGTTCTGAAGATTTCCTAATTTGAATGAACCAAAACGGAGTTAAAATGAATCCGTGGTGAAGATTTTAGTAAACCGTGTCTAGAAATAAAAACAGAATGAACAGTGACTATAGTGTCAAATTCTAGAATAGCCATGTTTCCTGAAAAATTCTGCGTTTCTGGGTAGTTGTAGTGTACTGAGTTAGGAAGCCATAGGCTTTGGAATGACCTCATTCCGACCTCGGATGAGGGAGTTACGGTGATTGGAAAGAAATGTGTCGAATTTGTCAAACTGAAAATCAGCAACGGGACGTGCTATTTGGGACATTGTTTCGATCAGTTAATGCTTCCAAAAACATCTGGGCTTTTGGTATGTTATATTACACTGAATTAGCTTTCCATAGACTCCGGAATGGACTAATTCCGACTTGAACAAAGAGTTATGACCATTCAAAGTAGTCGCGTCAAACCGCATCTAACCAACTCAGGGGAGATCACCTTGAACGAATTTTCCGGAATTCGTGTTTTGAATTTGGAAATGGTCAAAGAATGAAATTTGTAGCCTCGAAGTTAGCTTCACAGTGGGCTCAAGAATCGCTCAAAAATGTTTTGAAACGAATTAGTTATGACTGTTTTAACGAGAGAGGGTAAAACTGGAAAAAAAATGAAGATTGCTATGAACATCAATTTTTGGCACGCTTTTTAGACTGCTTAACAAACCCGAAATGAGAGGTTAGTATTTCTTAAAAATAGTCTTGTATGTGATGAAAAACATACTAAAAATGCCTTATGATTGGATAAGTAGATTGCAAGTTATTAACCATGCCAAGTGGGTGTCAAGTGAGGGTCATTGCCTTGTGGCAAAAAGCAGAGAGATAGCAAGACAATAGGTTGTTTCAACCGTATGCATTTTTTTCTATAACTCTTTTGGGTGGTTTTGTGGTTGTTTAACATGTAAAAAAACACCGAGAGAGATGTATAGATATTATATAATGCTTATATATCGCGAAAACTCACTTTAAATGTAAAGAAAACGATAGAAATGTAATGTAAATGTAAGTTTTCATAACTATGCGAGCGTAATTCGGAAAATGATATGTAAAACGTATATGTAACATAATGAAATGCGCAAATCCATTTGAAATTATATTGAACCTAGTAATGTAAAACGAAGGGGATATAAAAGGTTTATGTTTTGATACGTAAAGTATTTACATACTAAATTCATGAGAGAACCTTTTTGGGCGTAAAAAGGTTATAACGGACAAAAGTTTCTAAAGAAACATGGAATGGTTTTAAGACAAGAACAACATATTATAGTTAAATAAAATTAGTTTACATTGAGTACGTGAATTTTGTATGTGAAACTAATATTTATATGTATGTATCCTCAATTAGTGTAGGATCATCACAGCGCAAATAAGTTATAAACATTAAACAACATCTGAGGCAAGTTTTTCAGTTCTATTATGTTTGTGGACTAAATATGATTATGTGGTGTGTTACATACCATGCTTTATGAATTGTTAAAGTCAAAATATGACCAAGTTAATTGGGTTATGGAACTCAATTTATATGTGATATGTGATAGCACATGCATGTTGTATAATGTAACTCGATAAATTAGAAATGTATAATACATGAATTGTGTGCTATGTGAAACATGATAGATTGTTAAATTTGCTGGGCAGTTAAGCTCAACCTTGCAAATAACCACTTTTACAGGTTCAAGATTCAAGGTAAAGTTATGTGTTACTTCAAAGACATGAATCAGATGTGATACTTGAAGATTTATATACTTTGGTTGTGTTATTATTATTTGAACCATGTTTAAGGTTTCGAATAATGTATTAATGTTGAATTGTAATATTGTTTTGCGAATGTAAACTATTGTAGTATTAAAATGATTCTGAGATATTTAGATGTAAAGGTTGAAGGTTTTGGGAACGAGGATAGTTTGTAATAGAAAATTTTAATTATTCCGCAAATTTCAATGGTTGTATTATCGTTTAATGATGTAAAATTAGAGGTTGAATGTATTATTAATGACCGAAGTTGAGAATTAAATTGTATGAATTTTGGGGTCGTTACAGTTTATCCTCAACCTAGGATTAAACTCTCTCCTCCCCGCAATCTGACCTGCACATGGAATTACGCTTTTCCACTCGCCCTGAGGGGTAAACTACGTCGACCTAATCTCCACTTCAATAGGAGTACGTAGGCAACCATTTCATATGGCCAGTCGCAATAAAACAAAAAAAAACATTTCTACCCTCTTCTCCTTACCAAAACAAAAAAAACAAATTCCTACACCATTTCTGCCATATACAGCGTTGAACCGCTTACACCAAGTTCGAACTACGCAGACCTGATCTCCTTTTCAATAGGAGTACATAGGCAGCCATTCATGGTGCGGTCTCACCCCCTACCAAAACGCAAACCATTGTCAGCTGGTACTGGGATCACCTTTGAATCCACTACATTTCATTGGCTTCAGACCAAAGGGATGGAATTACCTGAACTCCTCCCAAATAAGAGATTCGGCGACCATCTAAGTTGCAGTCGTACCTTGAAGAGCAATACCAATCCATAAAAGATGGAATTAACTAGGCTTCTCCTAAATAGAAGTACTGGAGACCATCTGTGGTGCGGTCAATCTCAAAGAGGAAAGCCACACTCCTCTCCACATTTTCCATACAGAAACCAGTCCCAAGACACCAAAGATTGTAGGGATACATACAGATTGATGATCCATTCTGAACTATCTAGAGACATCTCAATGTCCATCCTTCAAGGAGGAATTCAGAATACATCAAGATCGCAAGCCCTAAAGCAGCAGGCAAAAGATCAAGCAAGTATCAAAGCATATCTAAAAGGGAAGTAATCAAAAATATGTTTCCCTGCCATATATATAATGTTGTTTGATATATACAATGTAAACTATACATGACAAAATGGCTAAGCTAGTCTGTGCAGGAAAATACAAGCTCATTTATAAGTCAGGGTATATGCGAGCTAACAAGCCCAACATGGCGTCCCTCTCAGAAGAAGGAGGCGAAGCTGTGGTCTCCTGTACGAGAATATCCACATGACCCAACAGATCTGCAGCCATCTTCATGGTGACCATATGCTCATCGATGTAAGTGCTCATCTCTGCGATCATGTCAGTGGTAAAGGACCTCAGTGCAGTACTATCTGTGACGGCAACATCCTGGGAAGATATGGCACTATCCCGCTCAACTATCACTGCATCTCTGGCTGATCTGGCCTCATCCCGCTCAACAACAGCAACATCTCTGTGAGCTAATGCCTCATCTCTCTCTAACAGAGTTGCGCCTCTCCCATCAAGGGCAGTCAATATCATAGATCGAGCCTAATATCTCTCGAAGTCCATCAGATGAAGACTCTGCTCAAAGTACTATATTGAGTGCTGAATCACAATAGTACTGGTACTAGGAGAATCTAAAAGAGATGCTGGAAACCCAGCACCTGGCTCCTCCTCGATGTGGGAATCAATGTCCTCCATGGGCTCTCCCTCATCTGTCTCACTATCTGGTACTGTGGATATTATCGCAGCCGATAAAATCTCTGTCTCCATCCATGCGGAATACTCTGCAGAACAACCTGGATGACTAATAGAAAAATTAGCTATCTCACACTGATCCCAACATGCATACACACGGGATCGGTCCTCTGCTGAAAGATAGCGAGAAGCTGAACGCTAACCTATTGCCCCCTCGAAAGGATGAAAGTCCTGAAACTAGTCAAACTGCGACATCACGGCCAGCGGGTGATAAGTAGTCATGCCCCTCAAACCAGCCAGAGGGAGGTAGTCCATGCCCGGAGCATGAGTAATGAAGCTGTATGGTGAGCTGAGCCCTGAGCACGGCAATATGACAAATGAATCTCTGATATCCGCCAAGAATATGGACCAAGACATAGCATCTATACACTTCGATGGCTGAAAGGAGTATGACATGGCTATATCGTGGGTGAACCAATACCCATGTCGTCTAAGAGTGCCAATCGGTCTCAAATGTGACATAAACCACACATATATCATGACCGAGCCGCCCGTGAACACTCCTGTCAGATAAGTGCAGCAATAGGTGGCTGACCGCAGGGTCTCTGCTATGATCATCGGTATAATGGTACGACCCTCCCTAAGAGATCTCACCGCCATGATAACTCTGATGTCTATCTCATCCATGTATCGTGACATATAGACATACGTCAGTACGCACAACAACAGTACATCAACCCTGGCTAGACGCCAATGATCCTCTGGTGCGGTGAAATCCCCGAAATGTCGTAAATAACTATCCTCAAAGCCAAATCTGTCAAACAGAAAATGCTGGAATATAGCGTGGTTCGATGTAAGCTCATCCTGCACCACTCTGCGCCTCAATCCAGTGAGGGTTATGAACCGTCGACTCATGTCCCCCAAAGCCATATGCACGCAAGGTCTGTCCAGCGGCAGCATCGTCAATCGTGCATACTCCTCCAGAGTAGGAGTCAACTCCTGGGTCCCAAATCAGAAAACCTGCCTATCCAATACCCAATGCTCTAGCATGCCATCCACAAATCCTATAGGAACCTGAAACATCAACAAGGTCATGCTATGCTGCATTAAATGATCTATGGTCACCCTGTCTGATGGTGACATGCTATCATACCACGATCGAATACTTGATGCCACCAATGATGGTGGGGTATGATCAATACGGTTAACGATCGAAGAAGACGTCTATACAGACCGTGTCTTAAGACCATCCAGGGGTCAATGCTAAATATCTCTGGACATGCATACATATGCATAACATGATACATGCATCGTAGATAATAGATGGCAATATGATATAGGGAATGAAAAACTGGGCATAAATTCCTAAGAATATCAACATCTAATACATCATCTCTATACAGCTATAAATAAAAGGAAATAGGGAACAGACGCCCTACTACTAACAGAGGCCTATCAAAAGATATAGCGAGAATGGGGCACAGCCACCCAATAGCTAACAGAGGCCTATCAAAAGATATAACGAGAATACACATCAGAAGAAGACAATGGTGTCAATATCTACATCATCAATCCTGTCCACCTGATGTAACTCCTCGTGAGTCACTGGATCTCTATCAACAGGGATGTCAGGCCTATATAGACGGGGATCTGCGCCGGAAAAACTGAATGGGTCGTTCGAGGGGGGCCGCTACTAAGCTGGAAGGATCAAACGAATCTGCCTCTGCCGAATCTCTGCCCAAATGCAGGATAAATATATGTGCCTGATCCAACTGCCGGGTCAAACTATCAATCTGTGGCACATGAGTCGGTCTCAGACACAGGCTATCTAATCCGTCATCATCACGGATCCTGGAACCATATCCCCCATGAACTGAGTGGCGCGGGACTGGGCTCCAATGGTATGAGGGAGCCACCAACGCTGGAACATCTCCTGTATACAAGCACCCTCTGATAATGTAAAGCCATCAAACCCCAACAATGGGATGTCAGTGACGGGTGACTGCGATACAGGCCAATGACGCCTGGCAGGAGGCAAGATCGGTATACGAATCTCCCATGTGGTGCTCCTAATAGCCCGCTCTCCTAAATAGAGCTCCCAACCTCCATCTATGAAGAGAGGAACTCTCCTGGTGGAAATCACGTACTCGACTCCAGTCGGGTATCCATCCTCAAAACTGATGGCCAAATGTTCCCCGGAATAGGGAATCCATGTAATGATATCAGCTGTCAACAACTCCAGCTGCATACGGCAATGAGTGAAACCCTCAGTTATAGGGACTTCCGTTAAAATGGAATGATGCCATCGTCGTCCTCGTGGGTAGGTATCTGAACCTAATACACTCGCAGGACGCAAGCATGAGAGCCTCTCATAGGCCCAAAACTGCCAACACAATGGCAAAACATCTGCGATCAGTAAACCCTCTTAACCTATAAATAGGAAATGACAAGAGAAATACTCACCAGTAGAAATGGATAGAATCCTAGCCAAGCCTCAGTCAAACCCTGTGAGCGCATACGCATGCCCCGCAGGAAATAGGCAAAGGTATAGGAACCCCAATCATACTCTCCAATACGTCCACATGACGCGTGGCGCTGATCAGAGCGAACGACACTGTAGAAGAGTTATCTGCTATGAAGCATCCTCTAATGATCATCAGGAACAATCGACGACGAATGAGATCCCTAACTCTGACATCATCAGGCATGGGCTCACTCAAAAGCCCATTCATAGCATCTATGCTCAAAGGACTTGTACGGACAGTCCTGCCTTTGAGAGCCTCCGCTGGAACTCCTAACAAGGATCTGACGGCAGTAGGGGTAATATTCGCCATGCAAGGCACTGGCTCCCCTCCAAACTCCATACCTGTGATAAATCGCCAATCCATCGGCGTCATCATCACTTCACAGTCCAACAGATGGAGTGACTGAGTCTGATGAAAAGATCGCTCAGACAATGCCCTGAGGTAACCCCAGGACAACGACGGGGAAGGATGGAGAAGAATGCCCAGAATCCCCAATCATGCACTACCGCTCTATAATCAGGATGAAGATCCTAATACAGGGAATGTATACTAAACCAATTCCCTCGAGGCTGTGTAAAGCCTGGAACCTGCGTGAAATGCAAATCAACATCAAAACCCTTTAATCCTCATCAATAGGAAAGAAGGAAGATCAAGATCTAACGTCATACCTCATTAGCATGCAAGTACATCGAGGGATGTCTGCTCAAGTCACCCAGAAGCTCTGGGTTTGCCACCTGAATACAAGGGAGCTCCCTACGGGGAACATGTGTAGCAGGAGCGGGATCCTCGATCGGAATATCCTCATCCTCGTCCTCAACGTCGCACGCCGCGCCGGACCGAGTTAATCATGGCCTCCACCAATCGACGAGGTCATTCGATGTAAGGGGTCGAGGCACTTCAGAAGCCCTCCGCCGTATACCAGAAGTGATCCTACGGGAACTACTCGGTTGATCCGGATCCATAATATCTGGACAACAAGTCTCCAAATCACCTCAGAAAGGGTGTGGTATTTCTTTACCTGGAGCTTTTTAAAATGCATTTTATGACTACATGCATGCATGCATTACTTTAACATACATCTATAGTGGAGTTAAAATTGCATGACTAATTAAATGCCTACATTTTGAAAAATTTTGCCATAGTCCCCTTTGAAAATAGGACTATCCACATGCACATAGGCATGACTAGGTGGCCATTCAGTAGCACACCTGCCCCAAAAACATATACATAATATATGCATTAAAAATTGAAATCATCCATACATAAGGTTAACCTCAATATCAGGAGTAATTTGACTTTCTACCTTTTGCTCATTGGACCTCAAATAGGACAAAAATAGCAGAAAAAGGTGCCAATTTGACTGTCTCAAAAGTCAAATTTTTTCACATCATAATGTTTAGCATGGTTTAATACTATGTTGAATATTTTTTATCAAGTCATTTGTGCATACATAATCACTACTATGTGTTTAGATGCATTTCATGCGATAACTCAAATTCCAACGGATAAAAACTGAAAAAAATACATGCATACGTTACCAGGATATTGCAGAACACTTATACGGTGACAGAATTTGCAGAAAGTAGCCCGAACTCAGCAGATCTGACGGAGGCTCTCAGATTTTTCTTTGCGAGACAAGTTGAAAATGACTTGTGTGACCAACCTGCTGGATTATAACATCCACGGTTGGCCGCAGGTCCATCTGTGGCTGAAGCAGGTGTACCTGCGACACCCCTATATGGGCCCCATCTCTACGGCTCGTTTAATTCAAGTTGCAAAGGAGTTCTTGCGGGCTGAAAAGGTCAAATCGGGAATAAAAATGCTACGCGATTGAGCAAAACAGCACACAATCCTGGTCTTCTCAGATGGAACTTTGAGTCTGTACATCACTCATTGGTAGTCACCCAAACACGAGGTATACCCTGCCAATGATCTCATTTTGTTACAAATCACATCCGCCAATACCGTGTACAGGTCCAATGCCGCCAACTCCGGGTCATTACCCTAAAGATCAACGTGATCCCCGACGGGGGTTACAACGTGGATCCCTGACGAGGGTTAAAACGTGGATCCCCGACGGGGGTTACAATGTGAAGCCCCGACAGGGGGTTACAACGCACATTCAGCCGTTGACACACATATCAACGAAGGTCAAGCAGCCTTGACATTATCTCAGCCGATGGAGATTAAACCAATCGAAGCTCGAGAGCTATTCAAGGATCTCATGCTTGATTACTCATATTCCCCAGCGAATCCCTGATGGGGGTTACAGCACGTTCTGCCTTTGATTCACACGTCAACGCAAGTCAAGCAACCTTGATAAATTTTCCCCACATAGTTCTTTTTCAGCCGTTGATTCACATGCCGGTGAAGTACATGTCAACGAAGGTCAGGCATCCCTTATAGCATTTGTTGTTGGCAGTAAATCCAACAGAATCTTGACATGTCCTGGCGACACCAACCAGGAAAGGTCAACGTCATCAAGGAGGATCGATGATGGAATATGTTATACACGTCCTCAAATAGACCAAGCTTTATCCCCACAGATCTCTTATACATAAGAGGTACATCTTCAGGATCAAGTCATTATCAAGGATCCAGGAATTTTGTGATAACTCCAACATCAAAATCCTAACAGATTTGGATTACACATCAAATCTGGTCATCATTTCCAATCCCTAGTTGAAGCAATAGGGAGCCAGCAATCATCTCCAGCATGTTGGGCAACAACCCCACACACATGCATCATACATTTGCATCATGTTACATTTTAAGCGTCTAGGATTCTTTATCCCACCCATGCATTGCATTGCATGAGTATGATAAAGAGGGGCATCTGTAGACACTCAAAATTTTCTGTACACCTGTCACTAACATTGCAGGAGGACAAATTCATCTTTCAAGAGGGAACCCTAGAAGATGATCCATATCCATTCTGGATACTACCGAAAGTTCAGCATCAACCCCAGAACACACACTGGGAGTAACAACTCCACCCTCAGAGATAACCCCGAGGCGTATAGACACAATACCGGAACACACACCGGAGGAGACCGATTAATCTCGGAGATAACCCCGAGGTATACAGTCTCAGTCCCAATCATGGGAATAGCTACCAACCTTGGTGATCACCCCAAGGAATGCGCTCCCAGCGATAACCCGAAATGTTTGTTTCAAATGCAACCGACTTCAATCTCAAGCGCCATGCTTGAGACACCCAGTACTAAATCGGAGATAACACCGGGAAGACAGGCACACCTCAGAGTTAACACTGAGTACTTTCAACACTTACAGCAGTCCAATCTCAGCGAAGCCCTGAGCAACGTCTATTTTATCAGCCCAAACCAGCGATAACACCGGTGAGGGGTAGCCTCGTCATCTTGCCAACGCGATGCCACATCACATCATCTCAACATTTTATACACACATCTCTACACAACGATATCCCAGAAGAATCAAGGAAAACCAATCCCGAGTGACTATTGTACGGGGTAACGGATGAAATTTGAAGTAATGGATGAAATTTGAAGCTTGAAGACCGGAGGGCATCATCTCATCTTCAATGCCTTCATACAAACTCTAATCCCATGCCATTGTACAACTCTCAACAACGGTTGTCCGAAATAGGTCCTATATACCTCAGTCGGATGCCTGGATTGCAATTCTAAAAGTTCGAAAGAGACATTACAAAGGTGCTGAGTGCACGTCTACTACGAGACGACCCGAGATTCTGAGAAAGGGGCAATTTCAGTACACTGCGCCCACCACAGAAGTACACACTCATGGCCAAGCCGCAAGTACACCTGCGGCTCCCCCCTCTATAAATAGAGGGCTTGGGGTGGCCATTTTGAGAGGGGAAAGAGTGAGAAAGCCTTGTCAAATTTGCTCCGTACTTGCAATATACTGAGTGCTTTCCCATTTTAAACACATGTGAGCTCATATATAGCTACTTTTGTACTTATAAAAGCCAATGTTTATCCACTTTAAAGATATAAAAGTCTTCTTTGGCAGCCCAATGTAAGCCTTCTCACACACTTTAAAGTCCTTCTCTTCATCTTTGCACACACCCTTCTTCACATTGAGAGTCGTGTTGCGTGTGTTTGCCCGGATTTCGGTCCGTGGTTTTATTTCAGTTTGTATATATATATATATATATATATATATATTTATATATATGGACTAACATTATCGAGTTATGCCTCGATTGAGCCTAGACTTCGGTCTGGAGCGTTTATTTGCTTTTTTATATATATATATATATATATATATATATGAACTGTGTGTCGAACTTTGTTCGATGAGCCTAGACTACGGTCTGGAGCATTTATTGCTTTAATATATATATTTATATATATTAACTGTGTGTAGAACTCTGTTCGATAAGCCTGGATTTTACATCTGGTGCGTTTACTAGCTTTTATATATATATATATATATATATATATATATATATATATATACTCATATATATGAATTGTTGTCGAACTCATTCGATGAGCCCGGATTTTACATCCCATGCGTTTTATTATATATATATATATATATATATATATATATATATATATATATATATATATATATATATATATGTCCCACCTAGAGTTTACTTCATGGTGGTTGATCGTCATTATGACTTTCTTTATGCTTCGTCCTGTCTGGAGTTCACTTCATGGCAGTTGATTGCTTTATACAGCTTTATTTACATTTTGTCCTACCTGGAGTTTCCTCTGTGGTGGTTGATAGCTTTTACAACTTTATTTATATTTCTGATCCCCTATGGAGGTGCTTCGTGGTTGATGATCATGTATGTATATATATATTTACAACTTTTATATATATATATCTACTTACTGCTTTCATACAAATTGCGGTATCATGTGCGCCTAGGAATCATGTGATCACAGTTTCAGCCTATTGGATCTATATTCGGTTCCCGTGATGGACATTTTCAGCTGTAAGTAGCTTGTAAATTATTTTGCGGTGTCTGAATTTCCTCAGTTGGTTTTCATACCCACGAGGAAGTCGGCATTATTTTGTATATTATTTTCTTATAGATGCTTCGCATCTCGAAAATAAAATCAATCATGCCAAACAGTTAATAAAATGGGAGTGTAAAAGGTCTCAATTACTATTGAGCATCAGGGTTTGAAAAACCTCTTTTATAAAATATCACTGTCATATCTTTCTAAAAACTGAATTTTTTACATAAATTCAAACGTGTGTATATAAAGTAACGAGGCCCCATGACTACTTCCAAATAACAAAGACATCGACCCACACACACACATTCAGATAATAGTTTCTTGAAAAGAGACGTCCACCGTGGCAACACGGATGTCTGGGGTGCCTAACACCTTCCCTTCAAGATAACCAAGTCCCCTGACCCTAATGAATCTTGGTTTCATCGAATTGATTTAGCAGTTGTCACATCACTGGGTCAATGTGCAAATCTTTTCTCGGTTGTGTTGGTACAACCATTTAAAAAACCAACTGACGACTCTTAATAGTCCATCGTCGACATTATACATGTCGGACCTTTTTCACTTGTTTTTTTAAACAAATCTCACCTAAAATGAGAACATCAAAGAACAAGTAACGGAAAGGGACATCTAAAAATCCCGACGTCAAGAGTGTCATATTCATGAATAGTGCCGTATACGTGAATAGTAACCTCAACATGAAATATAAAATGCAAAATTCTGCCACCACCAGTGGGGCCCACCAATTCAGCATTATTCCATAAAATACAAAAGTGGGGCCCACCCATGTTTTAATTAAAAAACATTTATTTCTGAAACTTCAATAATTCATAATAAATAACCCTTTATCAGAAAAATACAAATTTTATGTCCTTTCCATAGGAAATTAAATTCTCTACAACTTTGTAGATTTAAGTTTTTCTAAATTCCAAATGAAAATTGACCGAAATTGACATACGGACGATTTTCAACACCTATATTCCGACAAAATACTGATAAAATACCTCAACATTTATTCCTTCATTTATATCCACATAAAATAAATATTTCTATATCCCTCCACATAAAATAAATATTTCCTTATCATATAAATTAATAATTAATTATTCACAAATAATATTATAGAATCACAATTATGACAACCAGGTCGTTCCCAGGAAAGAGGGGGCTTTCCGATAAGGATTTCTCCTTATTGGCGCGCAATTAGGTGACCAAACCCCTTTCCTAGACAGAACTTCCTTAAATATTGCCAATAATGCTAACTAATAATATTATTCAAATAATATAAATTATTGATCTGATAATGGAAAATACTATGCAGTGACAATTATTGAAATAACAATAATATAAAATATCAACGTAGCAATTATTGAATCAATAAAATAAAATATTGAACAGTAATTACTGTAACAATTATCGAGTAGTGCCTTCTTACGTAAGAATCAATAATTCAAAAATACTATGTAATATCATGTGCTACTGTGCAACCACGCGTATTACTGTATTTTGACCACCGGGTATTCCAACAGTGTTAACGGTAACCATTACGCCGTTATTTATAAAAACACAAACTTGTCATTTTTTTTATCCGATCATTTCCTATTATGGGGCCCACAAATGGCTGCGCCATCGTACGAATATTCCCTGACAGCAAGAATATTCCACGACCAAACGAATATTCCCCGACAATAATGAATATTTATAACCACTTGCTTATTTTACAAAATTTTCATATTTCACCCATAACCAAAATATTATATCAAATTAACACCTTATTATTCACAATAATAATTAGAGGAAATTCGATTTTATTTATAAAACGTTGGGGTTTTACACTATTCACTCAGATACTATTCACCCGGGGTACTATTCATGACAAAAATTGATTTCTTTTCTTCCCAAATCATTTTTGATATAATATTATTCTTGAATTTTACTCTACAAAGTAGTATCATGTTGACAATTTGGACATTATTGAATTCTGGATAAATTGAATTATAAATCTTTTAAATTAATCCTTTGCTTTTATTTAATTGAATTCTTATATCATTGTCATCATCCTCATGCTTATATTGTGATGAAAGTCATTTTTGGCCCGTAGTGCATAGATGGACTGTTGATTGGTATGATTATGACAAGGCATTATTCGGTATAATCATGACCCGTAATGTTACAAATAATGTGGTAAAAGTCATCATTGGCCTGTAGTGCATTGAGGGACAGTTGTTGGCATGATCATGACCATTGGTGACACGAATATCCTTGGTCTGTAGTGCATGGATAATTTATGGATGTGATACTAATAAATATCCTTAGCCAGTAGTGCATGGATAATTCAGTGATATAGATTATTTATTGAGCTGAGTCTCGGCGATAAAATTGATGATAAACTTTTAAATCATAGAAGATAGTAGATATCATGCTCTACTTGACTCTTCTAATGGATTATTTATTCCACTGTAGTTAAACTTGTTATTTATTATATTCTATCAGTTTAACACTGTTGAAGGCTAACGATAATTTATTTTGCATTATCTTAGTCATAATATTTCTTACTGGGCTAGTTAAGCTCACCATTTTGCTTTCATTGTTCACTTCAGGAAATGAGAACGTAGTCAGGACTAGTCAGGGAATGGAGTACTGACGGTCAGAGATGGTGGTTGTAGTAGTCCTCGCTATTTTATAAAATAATGTGATAATATATGTAATGAGGATTCTATTTGAGTTTGGATATTGTCTAGAAGACAATATTCGTGTTAAAACTCTTAGCTCATGTTGTATAATTAAGTTTATATTTGTATTATGTATCATGTATTTGGCGACTCAGAATGAGTTATGTATACCTATTTTGGGGGCGTCACTGCCGACACTCCGGTCTGATTTGAACTAATAAACCATTTTTGGTTAAAAATCGATTGAACCGATTGAATTAACGGTCGAACTAGTGGTTCAATCGATTGACCTAGTGAACCAATTTTTTTTTGTATCAAAAAAATATTTATATTAAAATTAACCACTTTTAATAATATTATAACTCAACTTATTTTTAGTTCATAAAAAACAAGATTTTTAAAATTTTATTAAATACTAATAATATATATTTTTATATAGGCAAAATTAAGTTTTTCACCACTATACTTGGCAAGTTTTACATAATACACCATTGAACTTTTAATTTTTTTAATTACATCATAAAACTAATTATAATAATAAAATTGGGTCATTTTGTTAAATTAATTGAACGGTTGTTAAATATTTTCTGTAAGACCCCAACTTTTATGAATAAAGATTAATTTTTCTCAAAATATATTTTTGAATATTATGGTGTGGATTTGATATAATGTTATAGTTGTGAGTATTATTTACAAATTATGCAAAGTAAGCAAGTGGTTATATAATATTCGATTGGTCGGGGAATATTCGTTTTAACAGGGAATATTCGTACAACGGCACAATCATTGGTGGACCCCACAACGGAAGTATTGTCGTAGTTAGAAAACGATAGAATTATATTTTTATAAAATAACGGCGAAAGTTTTACCGTTAAACTGTTGAACTACCCGATGATAAAAGTACAGTAATACGTGTTGTTACATAGTAGCACACGGTATTGATTATTGATATTTACGTAAGAAGTCACTCAGTTATACTCAATTATTTCTACAGTAATTGTTGCATAATATCTCTCATATTATTCATTCAATTATTGTCACAGTATCATCTGCATAATATTTACAATGTCGACAACAATATCATCTGCATAATATTTACAATGTCGACAACAATGTCGATTCATAATAATTGAGACGACAAAGTTATTCATATTTTTATTTGCAATATTGACAATGTCTAAAAAATTCTGTCGAGGAGAGGTTTGGTCACTTAATTACGCGCCAATAGGGAGAAATCCTTATCGGAAAGCCCCATCTTTCCTGGGAATGATCTGGTTGTTAAATATTATGAGTTATAATATTAATGATGAATAAGTTCGTGTTGATTAAAGATGAAATTGATATTTACATTGTGTTGGGATTATTAGTGTTAGTGGAAATCGACATCTATTTCGATAATAATGGATGTCTGGAGGTTATATTGACCAATCGGATAATTAATCGAATAAATGAGCAACTAATTACTATTAATTCACATACTTATAACAATTTGTTCACATGCATGTACTATTAGGGGAGGTGGTGCAAGATTGATAATACTTGCATGACTAAATTAAAAATAGAGGTATAGATGAAGGTACTATACTGTAATTATTTTTTTCACATGATTCTACTATTGATTCACATGATTGTACTATTGATTCACAATATGTACTATCAGGGGAGGTGGTGCAAGTTTTTAATACTTGCAGGACTAAATTAAAAATGAAGAAAAAGATGAAGGTATTATACTATAATATTTCAAGCCCCAAAATGTGCAATTATCGAAACTATAGTTTCCTATAAATAGAAGCTCATTCTTCTTTCATTCTCATCAATTCACTAAGACTCACAAGAGCATTTATAGAGAGAGAAGCTTTAGAGAGAAAGAAGAAAAGAAGTCTGCAACCTCACTATTCCAGTATCCAGTCTTCTTCTGAGGTAAGGGATATTATTTTGTTCAGTATTCATAGGAATAATATTTTCTTCCATACTTTGTAGTATGTGAGTAATATTATTTCATCTTATATTGCTGATTATACCCTCATTTTGTTAAAGTATTTCTTCTATACTCTGTGAAATTAGTAGAATATCCTTGAAATTTGCGCTTCATCTAGTATCGTTTCACAAGGATATTTTCTACACATTCTTGTTAAATTTTAAGCTTTTCATGCCTAGAGTAATCATCATCCATGAGTAGTATTCATTTTTACTAAGTACTATTCACAAAGTACTATTCACTTGGGTACTTGTAAGACCCCAACTTTTTAATAAAGATGATTTTTATAAATATCATTTTAAATATTATGGAATGAATTTAATATAATGTTATGGTTTATTTTAATATTTATAAATTTTGCAAAGTACGCAAGTTGTTATATAATATTCGATTGGTTGGGGAATATTCGTTTTAATAGGAATATTAAATGACGACGGCAAGACAATCATTAGTGGACCCCATTAACGGAATTATTGTCGGATTGAGAAAACGACAAAAATATTTCTATGAAAATAACTGGCGGAAGTTTTACGCTTAAAACTGTTGAACTCCCCAGTAGTAAAGTACAATAATACGCTGTGGTTACATAGTAGTAGTACGGTATTGATTATTGATGCTTACGTGAGAAGTCACTCGATTTTGTTCAATTATTGCTATAGTAATTCTTTGATAGTATCTCACGTTATTTGATTAAATTATTGTCGATATTTTATATATTATTAAATCAATAATTGAGATAATGAGTTATTAATATTATTATTTGCAATATTAACGATGTCTAGAAGTTCTCACAAGGAGTGGTTTGGTCACCTAATCAAGGCGCTACAATCAGGAGAAATTTTATTGGAAAGCCCCTCTTCCCGGGAACGACCGGTCAATTAATATTATGAATTATAATAATGATGATCAATGTTGTTAAAAATATTGAGGTGATTTTTATGAAGTATTTATTGGACCCCCGGTTACCCATTTTTCAAAATAATTGATATATATATATATATATATATATATATATATATATATTAAAGGGACTGGTGTGGGTAGATTTTGAAATCGTGTGTGTGTACTGTGAATATGGGTGAGTGGGTGGTAGTGGTGAATAAAGTTGGCAGGATGTGTGATGTTTTCAAAACTTGTACATTATTGGTTGAAAAATTCTATAATGCTATCAAACCTACGAATAAGGCCAATTCCTCTTTGGTTAAAATCCTTAACTTGTCATGTGTTAGTTTATTTTTTTTTTCTTTTTCTCTTCTAAATTGGCCTGCACCAAACCTGTGAACTTCGTTCGAATTTATATACTATGCGTCCGTGATTTTTCCTAAATAGTATCCTTCCATTTTCCTATAAATAGGATGCTTAGTTAGAATTGAAATCACACCAGAAATTCAGAGAATTCTCTTATATAATCTTGAGCATATTTTTTTAGAGTTTTAAGAAGTTTTGAGCATAGTGCAAGTTTTCTTTAAGAATATCCTCGCCCTACCAGTCGGAATACTCTTCTTTTAAGGTAAGGGGTATTATTTCTTTCTTATTCATGAAGAGAACTTCTATTATTCTATTCTTAATTATTCTGTTGAAATAACCTGTATACGCGGGCTACCCTATACTTGGTAAAATTCTTCTGTTATTCCATTATTTATTATTCTGTTGGAACATCATGTCTGTGCGTTTTGCATGACCGGTTCCGTTATTTATTATTCGTTGGAACATCCCGTCTGCATGCGCCTGCATAACCTCGGTTCCGTTATTTATCATTCTATTGGAACATCCCGTGCGTGCATTTTCGCATGAATTCGGTTCATTATTTATTATTCGTTGGAATAAACTCAGATGTGCGGTCTATCACATGCCTGGTGATTTCTTTTGTTATTCCATTCATTATTATACTTAGTTGGTTAAAGTTTTGACATCTATACTCAATGAAATTAGTGGAATATCCTTGATATTTGCGCTTCATCCAAAGATCTTTTTCATGGAAATATTCTTCTGAGCATTCTTGAGTTTTACTCTACAAAGAAGTAGTATATTGACAATTTGGACGTTATTAGTTCCTCGGATAAATTAATTCTTGAACTTGTTTTATTGAATTCTTATATCATTGTCATCATCCTCATGTTTATATTATGTTGAAAGTCGCTCGTGGCCTCTGTAGTGCATAGATGGACTTGGTATGATTATGACTGAGGATTATTCGGTGTAATCATGACCGTAATGTTACAAATAATGTGGAAAAAGTCCTCATTGGCCCGTAGTGCATTAATGGACAATTGTTGGCATGATCATAACCATTGATAAATACACGAATATCCTTGGCCCGAGTGCATGGATAATTTGTGGTTGTGATACTAATGAATATCCTCGTCAGAAAAGTGAGAGATGATGTGGATTATTTATTGTCGAGTACCAAATGATAAAAGTGATGAAAAACCTTTAAATCATAGAAGATAGTAGATTTTATTCTCTACTTGACCCTTTTAATGGATTGCTTGTTCCATCGCAGCTTAAACTTGATGTTGGTTATATTGTATCGGTTTAACAATCATTGAAGGCTAACGATAATTTAGTCTCGCATCATCTTAGTCATAATATTTTCATCGGGCTAGTTGAGCTCACCTTTTACTTTCATTGTTCTCTTTAGGAAATGAGAACGTAGCAGGGACTAGTCGGGGAACGGAGTGACGGTCCAGATGATAGCATTAGTAGTCCTCACTATTCTATGAAATAGTGTGTTAATAAATGTATTGAGGACTTATTTTGAGTTTGAATATCGCCTAGAAGACAATATTTGTATTAAAACTTATGTACTCATGTCAGATATTTAAGATTGTATTTGTATTATGTACCATGTATTTGGCGACTCAGAATAGGTGATGTATACCTATTTTGGGGGCGTCACAGTACTATTCATAAAGTATTATTCATGGGTACTATTCACAAAGTACTATTCAAGAGTACTATTCACAAAGTACTATTCACGGGTACTATTCAAAAAGTACTATTCACGGGTACTATTCACAAAGTACTATTCACGAGTATTATTCACAAAGTACTATTCACGAGGTACTATTCTCGAAGTACTATTCACAAGGTACTATTCACTCGGGTACTATTTATCCGAGAAATTATTCATGACAAAAATGGATTTCTTTGCTGTCCAAATCATTTTTGATACAATATTATTTTTGAATTTTACTCCACAAAGCAGTATCATGTTGACAATTTGGACATTATTAAATTCTGGATAAATTAAGTTATAAATCTTTAAAAATTTATCCTTCGCTTTCTTTTAATTGAATTCTTATATCATTGTCATCATTATCATGCTTATATTATGGTAAAAGTCATCTATGGCTTACGTGTATAGATGTACTATTGATTGATATGATTATAACCCGGGATTATTCGGTATAATCATGACCGTAATGTTACAAATGATGTGGTAAAAATCCTCATTGGCTTCGTAAGTGCATTGATGGACGGTTGTTGGTATGATTATGACTAGGATTATTCGGTAAGATAATCATGACCATTGATAATTACATGAATATCCTTGGCCCCTAGTGCGGTGGATGATTCGATGATGTGGTTTATTTATTGTCGAGTCTCGTGATAAAATTGATGATAAACTTTTTAAATCATAGAAGATAGTAGATATCATGCTCTACTTGACTCTTCTAATGGATTGCTTGTTCCGCTACAGTTAAACTTGATGTTTATTATATTTTATCAATTTAACACTGTTGAAAGCTAACGATAATTTATTCTGCATTATCTTAGTCATAATATTTCTTACTGGGCTAGTTGAGCTCACCCTTTGTTTTCATTGTTCTCTTCAGGAAATAAAAATATAGTTGGGACTAGTCGGGGAACGGAGTGATGGTCCAGATGTTTGCATTAGTAGTCATCACTATTCAGTGAAAAAGTGTGATAATAATTGTAATGAGGACTTTATTTGAGTTTGGATACTCTCTATGAGACATTATCCGAGTTGAAACTCTCAGCTACGTTTGTATTTAAATTTTGTACCATGTATTTGGTGACTCAAGATGGGTGATATATACCTATTTTGGGGGCGACACAGTTGGTATAAAAGCTTAGGGATATGATCCCTGGCTGAGATGTGATACTAGAACTAGGAGGGGAGAGACGGGAAATTCCTTCTCTAGTATGACCTACCTAAGTTTATTTGGTATTTATTTGGTCGGTCATAGTATAGGGATAATATGTGACATGTCAATTAACCCTTGTTTTGTGGTAGTATTTGAAAATGGCATCCGAAAATGTTGAGATAAGCAATGAAGCACATGAGACCGTTGAGTCACCAACGATCAATACCTAGGATAATGTGCATCAGGATGGCAATAATCCTCGAGAAAACAACAATGCTGACCAAATGATGAACGATGGGATGTTTAGAGTGTCGACGTCGGGATTTTTAGATGTCCCTTTCCATTACTTGTTCTTTGTTGTTCTCGTTTTAGGTGAGATTTGTTTGAAAAAATAAGTGAAAAAGGTCCGACATGTATAATGTCGACGATGGACTGTTAAGAGTCGCCAGTTGGTTTTTTAAATGGTTGTACCAACACAACCGAGAAAAGGTTTGCACATTAACCCTTGATGATGTGAAATCGCTAAACGGGTTAAGTGAAACCGAGATTCACTAGGGTCCAGGGACTTGGTTATGAGGAGGGAAGGTGTTAGGCACCCCGACATCCGTGTTACCACTACTGTGACCGCCTCTTTTCAAGAAACTATTATCCTCGAATGTGTGTGTGTGTGGGTCAATGTGTGTTATTTGGAAGTAGTGCGAGGCCTCGTTCGCACTCAGATACATAGGGTTTGAATTTATGTAAAATTCAATTTTAAGCAAGATATGGCAAATGATGTTTTATAAAAGAGGTTTTTCAAACCCCGATGCTCAATAGTAATTGAGACCTTTACACTCCCATTTTATTAAGTGTTCTATTGATTGATTTTATTTTACAGATGCGAGGCATCCGTACGAAAATAATGTACAAAATATTGTACAAAATAATGTCGACTTCCTCATGGGTATGGAAACCATCTGAGGAAATTCAGACACCGCAGAATAATTTACAAGCTGCTTACAACTAAAAATGTCCATCACGGAAACTGAATCTAGATCCAATGGGCTGAATCTGTGATCACATGATTCCTAGGCGCACATGATACTGCAATTTGTATGAAAGAAGTAAGCAGGTATATATATAAAAGTTGTAAATATATATATACAGACATGATCACCAACCACGAAGCACCTCCAAGGGGGATCAGGAATGTAAATAAAGCTGTAAAAGCTATCAACCGCCAAGGAGGAAACTCCAGGCAGGACAAAACATAAATAAAGCTATAAAGCTATCAACCGCCACAAAGGAAACTCAAAAGGGCAAAATATAAAAAAGTCATGTACAAAATAATCAATCGCCACGTAAGTAAACTCCAGGCGCAGATTTAAACGTAAAGAAAGTCGTAAAGCGATCAACCACCACGTAAGTGAACTCCGTGTGGGACGAAAATATATATATATATATATATATATATATATATATATATATATATATATATATATCTGGTGCGTTTATTGCTTATATATATATATATATATATATATAAGTTTAATAAACGATCGGATGTAAAATCCGAGCTCATCGTAATGTAGTCGACACACGCTTAATATATATATATATATATATATATATATATATATATATATATATATATTAAAGCAAATAAAGCGCTCTGCATCAAGTTCAGGCTCAATCGAGGCATAACTCGATAATGTTAGTCAGATATATATATATATATATATATATATATATATATAAATACAACCTGAAATGAAAACCACGGACCAAAGTCCGCAAATGTGTAAACACGACTCTCAACGTGAAGAAGGGTGTGTGAGAGATTAAGAGAAAGGCTTTTAAAGTGTGTGAGAAGGCTTACAGTTGACTGCCAAAGAAGACTTCTATATCTTTAAAGTGGGTAAACACTGGCTTTTGTAGGTACAAAAGAAGCTATATGTGAGCTCACTGTGTGTTTAAAATGAGAAAGTACATCAGTATGGGGTGAGTGCAGAGCAAATTGGACAGGGCTTCCTCGTCGTTTTCTCTTGCAAAATGGCCACCCCAAGCCCTCTATTTATAGAGGATGGAGCCGCAGGTACCTGCGGCTGAGCCGCAGGTGTACCAGAGGCAACCCGGGTGGGCCCGGGTTTCTCGGGTCGGGTCATCTCGTAGTACATGCACTCGGGCACTGTAATGTCCACTCGAACTTTCAGAAGTGCAATTCGGGCATCCGATTGAGGTATACAGGACCTATTTTGGACCGCCATTATCGAGAGTTATACGATGGCATGGGATTAGAGTTTGTACGAAGTCATTGAAGATGGGACAATGCCCTCCGGTCTTCAGGCTTCAAATTCTATCTGTTACCCCGCACAATAGTCACTCGGGATTGATTATCCTTGATTCTTATGGGACATTTTTGCGTAGAGATGTGTATGAAATGTTGAGATGACGTGGCGTGGAATCGTGTTGGCGTGATGACGATGTTGCCCCTCACTGGTGTTATCGCCAGTTTGGGCTGATAAAGCAGACGTTGCTGAGAGCTTCGCTGATTTTGGAATGCTGCATTTGTTGAAGGTCCTCATTGTCATCTTTGAGGTGTGCCTGTCCTCCCGGTATTATCTCCGGGTTGGTACAGAGTATCTCGTTGTGAGCATCGAGATTGAAGCTGTTCGCATTTGAAAAAAGCATTTCTGGGGTTATCGCCGAAACTGCATTCCTTGGGGTTATCACCAAGGTTGGTGGCTATTCCCATGATTGGGACTGAGACTGGATACCTCGGGGTTATCTCTGAGATTAATCGGTCTTCTCCGGTGTGTGTTCCGGTATTGGATCTGCACTCCTCGGGGTTATCTCTGAGGTTGGAATTGTTACTCCCAGTGTGTGTTCTGGGGTTGACGCTGAACTTCCGGTAGTATCCGGTATGGATATGGATTGTCTTTCAGGGTTCCCTCTTAAAAGACGAATCTGTCCTCCTGCAATGTTAGTGATAGGTGTACAAAAAATTTCGAGTGACTACAGATGCCCCTCTTTATCATACTCATGCGTGGCGATGCATGGGTAGGATAAAGAATCCTAGACACTTGAAATGCAAAAAGACAAACATGGTACTATATGTAGCAACATGATGCAAATGTATGATGCATGTGTACGGGGTTGTAGCCCAACATGTTGGGGATAATTGTTGGCTCCCTATTGCTTCAACTGGGGATTGGCAATGACGACCAGATTTGATGTGTAATCCAAATCTGTTAGGATGTTGATGTTGGAGTTATCACCAAATTCCTATGTCCTTGATAACGACTTGATCCTGAAGATGTACCTCTTATGTGTAAGAGATCTGTGGGGATAAAGCTTGGTCTGTTTGAGGATATGTATAACATATTCCATCATCTATCCTCTTTGATAATGTTGACCTTTCCTGGTTGGTATCGCTAGGATATGTCAAGATTCTATTGGATTTAATGCCAACAACAAATGCTGTCAGGGATGCCTGACCTTCATTGACGTGTACTTCACTGACATGTGAATCAACGGCTGAGAAATCCAGTGGGATATACTGTCAAGGTTGCTAGACCTTCGCTGACGTGTGAACCAACGGCTAATATTCTGTGGGTAGAATATCAAGGTTGCTTGACCTTCGCTGATGTGTGAATCATCGGAACACTGCGTTGTGACCCCCACCGGGGATCCGCTGGGGAATATGAGTAATCGAGCATGAAATCCTCGAATTCCTCTAGAGCTCCGATAGGATTAATCGCTATCGGCTGAGATAACGTCAAGGCTTCTTGACCTTCCTTGATATGTGTGTCAACGGCTTGAATATACATTGTAATCCCCTACCAAGGCTTCACGTTGTAACCCCCGTCGGGGACTCACGTTGTAACCCCCGTCGGGGACTCATGTTGTAACCCCCGTCGGGGACTCACGTTGTAACCCTCGTCGGGGACTCACGTCGTAACCCCTGTCGGGGACTCACGTTGTAACCCTCGTCAAGGACTCACGTTGTAACCCCTATCGAGGACTCACGTTGTAACCCCTGTCGGGGATCTACATTGTAACCCCCGTCGGGGACTCACGTTGTAACCCCCGTTAGGGACTCATGTTGTAACCCCCGTCGGGGACTCACGTTGATCTTTAAGAGTAATGACCCGGAGTTGGCGGCATCGGACCTATACAAGGTATTGCCGAATGTGATTTGTGACAAATGAAAACATTGGCAGGGTATACCTCGTGTTCGAGTGACTACCAATGAGCGATGTACAAAATCAAAGTTTCATCTGAGAAGACCAAGATTGTATGCTATTTTGTGTACTGTCATATGTCTATATGCCACGATATATGGATGAGATAGACATAGGTGTCATCATGGCCGTGAGAGCTCTCAGGGAGGGTCGTACCATTATACCGATGATTATAGCAGAGACCTTGCGGTTAGCATCTTACTGTTGTACTTATCCGACAGGAGTGTTCACGGGTAGCTCGGTCATGCTATATGTGTGGTTTATGTCACACTTGAGACCGATTGGCACTCTTAGACGGCATGGGTATTGGTTCTCCCATGATGTAGCCATGTCATACTCCTTTCAGCCATCAGAGTGTATAGATGCTCTGTCTTGGTCCACATTTTTGGCAGATATCGAGATCTGTTTCAAAGATATTGCCGCAGTGTTGGGGCTTAGCTCACCATACAGCTTCATTACTCATGCTCCGGGCATGGACTACCTCCCTCTGGCTGGTTTGAGGGGCGTGACTATTTACCACCCACTGGCCGTGATGTCGCAGTTTGACCAGTTTCAGGATTTTCATCCTTTCGAGGGGGCGATAGTCGCCGCTCACTTCTCGATATCTCTCGGCAGAGGATCGATCCGTGTGTATGCTTGTTGGGATCGGCCGTGAGATAGTCGCTTTTCGTGAGCCATCCGAAGTTGTCTCGTGAGAGTATTCCGCATGGATGAAGACAGAGATTTTATCTACCGCAGCAAAGATCTACAAAGACTCGGAGCAAGCGAGTCAGATGATGTAAAGCCCATGGAGGATATCGATTCCTACATTGAGGAGGAGCCCATTCATTGGGTTGCCAAGATTTCTCCGGATTCTCCTAGTACCAAGATTATTGTGATTCAAAGACTCAAAGACAAGATTTTGAGCAAAGTCTTCATCTGATGACCTTTGAGAGAGATCAGGCTCGATCTATGATGTTGACTTCCCTTGATGGGAGAGACGCAGCTCTATTAAAGAGAGACGATGCATTAGTTCGCAGAGATATCGCTGTTGTTGAGCAGGATGAGGCTAGATCAGCCAGACGCAGTGATAGTTGAGCGAGATAGTGCCATATCTGCCCGGGATGTAGCCGTCAGAGATAGTACTGCAGTGAGGTCCCTTACCACTGGCATGATTGCAGAGATGAGCGCATATATTGATGATCATATGGTCACCATGCAGATGGCTGTATATCTATTGGGTCGTGTGGATATTCTCGTACAGGAGATCCACAGCTTCGCCTCCTTCTTTTGAGAGGGACGCCATGTTGGGCTTGTTAGCTCGCATATACCCTGACTTGTAGATGAGCTTGTATTTTCCTGCACAGACTAGCTTAGCCATTTTTTCATGTACAGTTTACATTGTATATATCAAATAGCATTATATATATGACAGGGAAATATATTTTTTGGATCAAATCCCTCTTAGATATGCTTTGCTACTTGCTTGATATTTTGCCTGCTGCTTTAGGTATTGTGATCTTGATGTATTCTGAATTCCTCCTGGGTGGATGGACATTGAGGTGTCTCTGGATATTTCAGAATGGATCATCGATCTCTGTGTATCCCTACCATCTTTGGTATCTTGGGACTGGTTTCTGTATGGAAATGTGGAGAGGAGTGTGGCTTTCCTCTCTGAGATTGACCGCACCACAGATGGTTGTCAGTACTTCTATTTAGGAGAAGCCTAGTTGATTCCATCCCTTATGGATTGGTGTTGCTCTTCAAGGTATGATCGCAACTTAGATGGTCGTCGAATCTCCTATTTGGGAGGAGTTCAGGTAATTCCATCCCTTTGGTCTGAAGCCGAATGAAATGTAGTGGATTGAAATATGATCCCAGTACCAACTGACAATGGTTTGTGTTTTGGTAGGGGGTGAGACCGAACCATGAATGGCTGCCTACATACTCCTATTGAATAGGAGATCAGGTCTGTGTAGTTCGAACCTGGTGTAAGAGGTTCAACGCTGTATATGGCAGAAATGGTGTAGGAATGTTTTTGTTGTTTTTGTAAGGGTAGAAATGTTTTTGTTGTTTTTGTTTTATCATGACACCGCCATATGAAATGGTTGCCTACGCATTCTATTAAGAGGAGATCGTCGACGTAGTTCGCCCCTCAAGGCGAGAAGAAAAGTGTGATCCCATGTGCAGGTCAGAGTGCGCGGAGGAGAAAGTTTAATTCTAGGTTGAGGATAAACTACAGGTACGAGAAGTTTGATCCCATGTATGGGTAGCCAAACTGCAAACGCAACAGGTTCAATCCGTAGTGGGATGACCTAAGTTGTAGGAACGTAAAGGAACCAGGCTGCTGGCTTGAAAAGTATGTTTCCCTGAGGGGCAGAGTATAGAAAAGTTGTATGCGGTAAAGGGTTAAAGAACCAGAATGACTGGTGATCTGATGGTCCAACACCAGGGTGTTTGCTTGATGGCAACTTCAGACATAGTACCGTTTCACGTTGTCTGAGTTGATGAGTTGTGGAAATTCATCGTCGTCCATTTCTTGTAATCTAAAAGCGCCTCCTGTCAATATTTCCTTGACAATAAATGGGCCTTCCCAATTAGGAGCGAATTTTCCCTTAGATTGATCTTGGTTGTCAAGGATCTTCTTTAAAACCAAGTCATGTTGTTTAAACTGCCGTAGCCAGACTTTTATGTTGTAGGATCTAGCGATCCTTTGTTGATATAACTGACCATGGAAGATAGTCGCGGTTCGCCTTTCATCTATTAGAGACAATTGGTTACCCCAGTGGAAGTACACATTGAGGTTCTGTAGGCTAACAGAGTGAGAGGCAATAGGTCAGGCCAATCTTTGTGGTTGGCGGACATCTTTTGCATAATCTTCTTGATGTTTTTGTTAGCTGCTTCAACAGCACCGTTCATCTTCGGATGATAGATGACAGAGCTAAGATGTTTGATGTGGAATTTATTGCAGAATTCCTCAATCATTTTGTTGTTGAGGTTCTTAGCATTGTCTAACACAATCACCTCTGGTTGTCCATATCGACAAATGACATTGTTTCTGATGAAAGCAATGATGACTTCTTTGGTAACCCTAGGGAAGGAGGCTGCTTCTACCCACTTGGTGAAGTAGTCGATCATGGTGAAGATAAATTGATGTCCATTACTGGCTTTAGGCTCAATGGGCCCGATAACGTCCATTCCCCACATTGAGAAGGGCCAAGGTGAACTCATATTATGGAGTTCCCGTGGAGGGCGGTATAGCATTCCCATAATCGCAATCGATAGCATCTCCTGACGTGGTCATTGCAATCAGCTTTGAGAGATAGCCAATAATGTCTTGTCCTGAGGATTTTCTTGATAAGGAGGGGGCCACTCATGTGGGGGCCACAGACTCCGCCATGGATTTCATCCATAAGCCTTTGGGCTTGATCTTTGTCTAAACATCTGAGGAGACCTAGTCCTGCATCTCTTTTGTAGAGCGCATCTTCACTCAGGTAGAATTTCATAGCAAGTCGATGGATCCGCCTTTTCTCAGTTGGGCTCGCCTTAGCGGGTGTAGATCCATCTCGTAGATATTCCTTGATATGCTGATACCAAGGATGTTGGATGGGAGGTAGCTCATCCGATACTTCTCCAACGTAGTTCCCATAGGCTGGGGCTTTGTGTAGGGAAATTGTGACGCTTGCCAAGTGTTCCTTGTCTGATATACGAATCAAGGAGGCCAAAGTAGCTAATGCATCCGTAAAGTCATTCCTATTATGAGGAACGTGTAAAAAGAAGATTTCTTCGAACTCCAAAGCCATCTTCAAAACCTGCCGATGGTAAGGCAGCAAATGTAGTTCCTTGGTTTGATAGATTCCGGTGGATTGTCTGATTACCAACTCTAAATCTCCAAAGACAGTTAACCGCATGATGCCCATTGAACGGGTAAGTTTTAGCCCGTGAGACTGCCTTCATACTCAGCTGTGTTGTTGGTGCTGACAAACTGCAATTTGGCAAATGACGGATATCGTTCCCCGCATCAGATACTAGAATCGCTCCACCTCCGTAACCTTCCATATTAATACTCCATCAAAATACATCTTCCATGATTGGCGCCAGATCGCATTAATGGTGTTGCTTGCAGACCGTCATTACTCCTTCATCGGGAAATATGTTTCAAGGGTTTGAAGTCCCTCGAATAAAGGCAAGACCCGATTGATCCGCAATTCCTTGACCTTTGATGGACTTTTTGAGTCACATATACGATGTCAAATTGTTGTAGGATCAATCGCCATCCGGATGGTAGGTAATTTAACATGGGTTTATTGAACACGATTTGAGAGGATCCACGCGGGATATGAGATGGGTGTGTGACCATGAAGGTAATGTTGTAACCTCATGGAAGCCCATGCTAAAGCACAACACGCCTTTTCGATCGAGTGTACTTATGTTCACCGTTATCGAACCTTTGCCGAGGTAATAGAGATAGCTCGTGCTTCGCCTCTATCGCCTTTTCTGTCTCCAAAGATGCGACCCATGGCATTGTCACTTATGGACAGGTACATAAATAGGGGAACATAATCCCTGGGTGGTACCAACACAGGAGCTTTGACTAGCTGTTCTTTAATTGTAAGGAAGGCATTCTGGCACTCATCATTCCATTTCATGGAGGAGTTCTTCCTTAATATCTTGAAAATTGGCTCATAGGTTGCTGTGAGTTAAGAGATAAACCTGCTAATGAAGTTGATTCTTCCCAAAAATCCCCGTATTTCTTTTTCTGTCTGAGGAATGGGCATTTCCGTGATGGCTTGGATTTTGGCAGGATCCAGTTCAATCCCTTTGTGGCTGACTAGAAATCCTAGCAACTTACCTGATTTAACGCCAAAGGCGCATTTAGTTGGATTCAACTTCAAGTTGTACTTACGCAACCTGTTGAACAACTTTCTGAGATGGTCTATATGGTCATCCTCCTTCTGGGATTTGACAATGATGTTATCCACGTAGATCTCAATCTCTTTGTGCATTAAGTCGTGGAAAAGAACCATCATAGCTCGTTGATAGGTGGCTCCGGCATTGATGAGGCCGAATGACAACCGTCAATAGCAAAAGGTTCCCCAAGGCGTGATGAAAGCAATTTTCTCACGATCTTCCTCAGCAACCATGATCTGATGATACCCCGCAAAGCAATCAGCAAAGGAGTACATGTCGATTCAAGTTAAAGATATTATCAATAAGAATGTGGATAAATGGCACAGGAAATCTATCTTTTAAGCAAGCTTTGTTCAAGTCCCGGTAATTCATGCAAACTCGTACCTTCCCTTCGGGTTTAGGCACGGGAGCAATGTTGGATATCCACTCAGGATATGTAGACACCATGATGATGCCAGCTTGAAATTGTTTCACAATTTCTTCTTTCACCTTTAAACTCCACTCAGGTTTCAATCGCATGAGCTTTTGCTTGACTGGCTTAAATCCCTCTTTTATTGGAAGGCGATGAAGAACAATTTCAGTGGACAAACCCACCATGTCTTTATGAGACCATGCAAACACGTCCTGGAATTGGGTTAGTAGCGTAACCATGTCATTCCTTTGGTTTGGGGTAAGGTCTGAACCAATCTGGATTAACTTAGAGCTTTCTAAGGTTCCGAGATTGAAAGAAATGGTTTGATCAAGGTTGGGTTTAGGTTTGTCTTTGACCCATTCTTGAATTTCTGGAGGCACCTCAATGTCATCTTGTATTTCCATCAAGGCTGAATTCATCTCTACATCAAAGGTACAATCCTTGTGGAGAAGAGGCACTGTATCAGCAAGTACAGGCACATCTAAATCCAGAGTACTAAAACAAAATATGCTTTCACTTAGTATATATGAAATGTGTTGATCATACACAGTGTTAGCATATTCTGCCCGTTTTACCCTTGTCGACCAATGCAAGGAATGTTGTTCCAATTGGCAAGGGTAAAGTCTGGGTGGACCGCAGCGATGGAGGGATTGTCATCATCCTCCCTATCCCGAATGATGACCATTACGTCTGGGCAATCATCGTCTGGGGTGTATCTGTTGGTATGTTCATCATGAACGATGATGTGTATGCTTGACATCATTCGGATGACGTCTTGTTTGATTCTTCGTTCCTCCTCTTCAACTGTGGGATTTGGAACAAAGACTTCTTTCTCCTTTACCGGTACCGGCTTGGGGAATAACATAGCCATTACATTGGCCGGCACCTTTACAGGAGGTGTTGCGGACTCAAAGTTTGAAGGCGAAGGTGAACGCCGCATGGTTGAAACTGAAGGAATCTGTTGATGCTTATGAGGATTCCTGTGACTAGAACTGGAAGAATAGCCTAGCCCAGCTGTTCCAGTTTGCTTGGTTAATTGAATTGGGTACTTGATACCCTGGCAATTTTTACCCAGCCCTTGTCCCGGTTTATGACCCAATGACATCATTTCTTGAGTAAATTTACATTAGCTCTCTACAAATCTTGGGTTCGGGTAATGGCATTCCAATAGCATGGTATTGGGTATTACTTATTTCCAAGGCATAAAAACTGATCGGTTCAACATCTGCATTGGCATTGATGAATGGCATGTCCCCGTGTTGAGGGCACTCTGGCTCAGCATTGATCGTGATCAGCCTATTGTTGATAATGTATTTCAACTGTTGGTGAAGAGTGGAGGGGACTGCCCCAGCCATATGAATCCATGTTCGTCCCAAGAGCAGGTTGTAACCCGAATCTATCTTGAGTAAATGGAAAGATACGCAGAATGTATGAGGACCAATTTCGATTGGAAGTTCAATTCCTCCGACCGAATTCCGACGGGCTCCATCAAAAGCTTTAATGACGGTATGGCTACTCCGAAGTCGGTTGAGATTAATATTCATCTTTATCAAGGTAGCATATGGACAGGTATTTAGAGACGAGCCTCCATCTATCAAGACTCCAGCTAGCATGCATCCGGAGGACAAGACCGCAATGTGCAAAGGCTTGCAATGACCGGTCCCCTCGGGCGGTATGTCATCATCAGTGAAGGATATCACATTGTTGTTGAAAATGTGATCAACCAGATGTTTAAATTTTTTTGTATCAACTGATGTCGGTAGATAGGCTTCTTCTAAAACCTTCAACAAGATCTTCCGATGTTCCTCGGAAGTTAGGACCAAGTCCAAAATTGATATTTGTTGTGGAGCTTCTTTTAGGATTAAAACCACCTTAGCTTCGTGATGACCTATAGTGCGGAGGAATTTTTCAATCTTCTCCATGGGTATTTTCCCCTTTGATTTGATGGTGGACTTCATCACCCGTTGGGGAAGATATAGTGGATTTCCCTTCGACACTATAGCAGTTGTATGTGAGGTGGATCCTTCACCTTCTCCATAATTCCATGGAACTTTGCGCAAGCTAACAATAGGATATTGTGCTCTACACGGCAAGTTGATTGGCTTGGGAGCGGCCACTTTCAAAGGATTGTTGTTTCCCTTGAGTTGAATTGTTAGCATTGTGAGTGATTGATTAATCCCATCAGCTTCAGTGGATAGGACTGCTACCACACTCTTCCACTTAGTAGGACCTGTATTCTCACTTGCACGTAACACAGTATCGTCATCTGCTAAGTGCAGGACACCACCGTCAATTAGATTTTGGATAAGGTATGAGTGCCCAAAGATTATTACGTGTTGTGACCGCGAGACTGGAGTGATAATCGACATACTCCATCGAGTTGTACACATACGCCTCGAACGGGGTTGATTGGAGGTAGAAGGAACCGATCTTTCCTTTATTGATTAACATCTGAAGGATTTCCTCCATAGGTTGGCCCAAATAGGTGAATTCCCTTTTGTTGGCAAAATCCCGATGGGCTTTGGCATTTGCTCTCTTTGTCACTTTGTCTTCCAGCATTTCATTTTCTAAAAGTGACGAGGTAACATTCATGACAAGAGGTAGGAGACTGGCATGCTCCTGACTGATTAATTGACGAGTCACTTGATGCTGATAAGTCACCAATTCTGCCAATTGTTCAATTTGTTTGCCTAAAGCTTTTATCTTTCGTTCCATTGTGAACTGAAACTTGGCATAATCCCATTTGTCATAACCGTCTTTGAGGGTCTAGGAGGATTCACAATTGAAATTGGAATTCTGTCCGTTACTCCAATTTATCATGTTGACCTCTTCTTCTTTGTGTTGAGGAAGAGGGTTGTCTTGAATGTGAGGTTGATCTGGTTTGGTGACCACGATCTCACCGTTGTCTATCAGGTCTTGGATCTTGTGTTTCAAGGCCCAACAATCCTGAGTATCATGTCCAGGTGCCCCGGCATGATAAGCATATTTTCGAGCAGCATTGAAACCCCGTCCATTAGGGCTGGCTGGTGGAAGAAGTTGTGTAATTTTCTTATGTGTTGTCAGAAGATTGAGAATGTTCTCGAGTGTATCCCCTAAGGGTGTGAACACTTGAGGGCATTTGACTTCTCCACCTTTTGGTATTGGAGGGTTCGCAGACTGTGCTTGAAAGGGAGTGTAGTTTCTCCTTTGAATAAGCATGTTCTGATTGCCTTTTTGACCATGTAGTATCAGGGAAACATCTTCCTCTTTCTTTTTATGGACCCTCCGGGGGTTGTTTCCATAATTTCCAGATTGGATGTGATCAACAACAGCTTTGAGTGCAGCTAGGTCTTGAATCTTTCCGGACTTCAATCCCATCTCAGCCATCTCCCCATGTTTGACCATTTTAGAAAATGGTTTGCCGATTCCGGCTAAAACTCTCTCATAGAACGGAGCTTCTTGTATGTCTATGAAAGTCATGAACATCTTTGATTCTGTCATGGAAGGACTAACTTGGGAAGCCATGCAACTCTACCTTTGAGCATACTCTCTGAAAGACTCGTTAGACTGTTTCTTGATCTTGGTAATTTGATACCGATCAGGAGCCATCTGAGATTGAAAGCTATATTGAGTGAGGAAAGCATGAGCTAGCTCTTCCCAGCTATGGATCTTTGAGTTGTCTAATCTTGTGTACCACTTAACCAAGCTTCTCCAGTTAGACTCTTTTGGAACAATTGCATTCTCGAAGTTTTTCGTCCTCCGTGATAAGATCCAAGTTCTCCAATAAACACCTTTAAATGTGTGTAAGGATCTCCTAACCCATCATATTTTTCAAAGTTAGGAGTTTTAAATTTTTCTGGATAATGAACACCAGGGAAAATGCAAAGATCAGCATATAAAACACTCATGTGTGTTCCAATTCTTTTGATAGCACGAAGGGTCTCTTCCATTTGGAGGACCTTTTTGATGTCACCAGTGTCTGGGTCTCTAGTGGGATGGGCAGCATCATGAGTTTTGTTGGTCGTATCCAATTGCAGTTCAGGTATTGTAATGACCTGGGTTCCCCCTTGTGTGGAGGATTCAGCATGTACGGGTATTTTTGGACCCTGATTGGACTGGTGTAGTTCTTTGAGTAGAACAGCCAAATCTGTAATTTGTTTACTTAATCCGTCGAATTATTTACAAGAAACTGGATTAAGGTCAGTCTAGTCAGATGATGACATGATTGACTGTAGGCCTGTAGCCTTTTTGGACTTTGATCAGGTAGTAGGTCCGATTAGTTCCCTGCGAAAGACTTGCATAGTTTAGTCTTTAGGGAATGTGTATAATAACATGCTATGTGATGTGTCCATTTTAGGAATTTTATCCTGCAAAAACGGATGTCAGCTGTTTGTAGCATGTTAATTAAAATATGTATGTGTACACATTTCTTCATATTTCTCATTACATGGAGATAGATATGGAATGAAATTACAAGTAATTGTGTTTACAAGTAATTGAAATGAGAGCATGAAGAGACTTTCCTCCGTTTTGGGTTTATCAGAGGCTGGCCTATCTTAGGTTACTCTCACGGATTTTTGGCATGAAGGTTCCCAAATCATCGCAATCTACTTGACGGAAAATTAATCCGGCCTTTCAACCTGGAGCGAATTTGGTGGTGCCTTTTCCGAGCCTCTGAGAATTAGTCTTCTCATGAGTCCAAAGAATCAAACACCGACGGATAGCCTCCCGTGGAGGGACCACACAACATACATTCACATACATCGCGTCTCACCATATGAAAATGATGACATGTGTGAAGCACTAATATCACAAGTAGATATGGTGCGAAGCACTAATATCACAAGCAATTATGGTGCGAAGCACTAAGTGCAATCAGAAATGCATTCTTACACATTCATCAAATGTAAATGCAACATCCACACAAGCGCGATAAATAGCTTTTGAAAAGATTGTAATAGCGGCTTAAGTCCTCTTACTGGAGTCCCCAGCAGAGTTGCCACCTATCGATGTCGGGATTTTTAGATGTCCCTTTCCATTACTTGTTCTTTGGTGTTCTCATTTTAGGTGAGATTTGTTTGAAAAAACAAGTGAAAAAGGTACGACATGTATAATGTCGACGATGGACTGTTAAGAGTCGCCAGTTGGTTTTTTAAATGGTTGTACCAACACAACCGAGAAAAGGTTTGCACATTGACCTAGTAATGTGACACTGCTAAACGGGTCTGTGAAACCGAGATTCATTAGGGTCGGGGGGCTTGGTTATGCGGAGGGAAGGTGTTAGGCACCCCCCGACATCCGTGTTACCACGGTGATTGCCTCTTTTCAAGAAACTATTATCTGAATATGTGTGTGTGTGTGGGTCAATGTGCTGTTATTTGGAAGTAGTGTGAGGCCTCGTTCGCACCTATATACACAGGGTTTGAATTTATGTAAAAATTCAATTTTAAGCAAGATATGGCAGTGATGTTATATAAAAGAGGTTTTTCAAACCCTGATGCTCAATAGTAATTGAGACCTTTTACACTCCCATTTTATTAAGTGTTCAGCTTGATTGATTTTATTTTACAGATGCGACGCATCCGTATGAAAATAATGTAAAAAATAATGTCGACTTCCTCATGGGTAGACACCGCAGAATAATTTACAAACTGCTTACAGCTGAAAATGTCCATCACGGGAACCGAATCTAGATCCAATGGGCTGAATCTGTGATCACATGATTCCTAGGCGCACATGATACCGCATAATTTGTATGAAAGCAAAAGTAGCGGTGTATATATATAAAAGTCAGAATATATATATATATATATATATATATATATATATATATATCTGATACGATCACCAATCACGTAAGCACCTCCATGGGGGATCGAAATGTAAATAAAGTCGTAAAAGCTATCAACCGCCACGGAGGAAACTTCAAAGTGACAAAACGTAAATAAAGTCAGAAGTTATCAACCACCACGGAGGAAACTCAAAGCGGGACAAAATGTAAAGAAAGTCAGTATAAAGCGATCAACCGCCAATTAAGTAAACTCTAGCGGTGATTTAAACGAAAGAAAGTCAGAAGTTTATCAACCACCACTTAAGTGAACTCTGTGGGATTTAATATATATATATATATATATATATATATATAAGCAATAAATGCACTAGGATGTAAAATTGTGCTCATCAATGCGAGTTCGACAACAGTTCATATATATATATATATATATATATATATATATATATATATATATATATATATATATAAAAGTTAATAAATGCAAGGATGTAAAATCTGTGCTCATCGAGCAGTCCACACACAGTTAATATATATAAAAATATATATATATATATATTAAAGCGAAGAACGCTCGTAATGAAGTTCTAGGCTCATCGAACAAAGTTCGACACACATTTCATATATATATATATATATATTAAAGCAAATAAATGCTCCAGACCGAAGTCTAGGCTCAATCGAGGCATAACTAGATAATGTTAGTCCAGATATATAAATATATATATATATATATACAAACTGAAATGAAAACCACGGACCAAAGTCCGGGCAAATGCGCGCAACATGACTCTCAACGTGAAGAAGGGTGTGTGCAGAGATGAAGAGAAAGGCTTTAAAGTGTGTGAGAAGGCATACAGTTGACTAACAAAAAAGACTTCTATATCTTTAAAGTGGGAAAACATTGGCTTTTGTAGGTACAAAAGAAGCTATATGTGAGCTCACAGGTGTTTAAAATGAGAAAGTACATTGTATGGGGTGAGTGCAGATCAAATTCGGCAGGGCTTCCTTGCCATTTTCTCTTGCAAAATGGCCACCCCAAGCCCTCTATTTACAGAGGATGGAGCCGCAGGTCTACCAGAGGTAACCCGGGTGGGTCTGGGTTTCTCGGGTTGGGTTATCTCGTAGTACGTGCACTCGGGCACTGTAATGTCCACTCGAACTTTCAGAAGTGCAATCCGGGCATCCGATTAAGGTATACAGGACCTATTTCGGACCGCCGTTGTCGAGAGTTGTACGATGGTATGGGATTAGAGTTTGTACGAAGTCATTGAAAATGGGACAATGCCCTCCGGTCTTCAAGCTTCAAAATATATCCGTTACCCCGCACAATAGTCACTCGGGATTGATTATCCTTGATTCTTGTGGGACATTGTTGCGTAGAGATGTGTATGAAATGTTGAGATGACATGGCGTGGCATCGTGTTGGCGTGATGACGATGTTGCACCTCACCGGTGTTATTGCCGGTTTGGGCTGATAAAGCAGACGTTGCTTAGAGCTTCGCTGAGATTGGACTGCTGCATTTGTTGAAGGTCCTCATTGTCATCTTTGAGGTGTGTCTGTCCTCCCGGTATTATCTCCGGGTTGGTACAGAGTATCTCATTGTGAGCATCGAGATTGAAGCTGGTCGCATTTGAAACAAGCATTTCCGGGGTTATCGTCGAAACTGCATTCCATGGGGTTATCACCAAGGTTGGTGGCTATTCCCATGATTGGGACTGAGACTGGATACCTCAGGGTTATCTCCGAGATTAATCGGTCTTCTCCGGTGTGTGTTCCGGTATTGGATCTAAATGCCTCGGGGTTATCTCCGAGGTTGGAATTGTTACTCTCAGTGTGTGTTCTGGGGTTGACGCTGAACTTCCGGTAGTATCCGGTATAGATATGGATTATCTTTCAAGGTTCCCTCTTAAAAAACGAATCTGTCCTCCTGCAATGTTAGTGACAGGTGTACAGAAAATTTTGAGTGTCTACACAGAGTCTTTATGCAATTCATGCAACATCAGGTGAGAGCGGCTCCTGTTCAAAATGTAGGTGGAAACACTGGCAACACTCGGACGGTCACCGCTAAATAGTTCAAGGAGCTGGGACAACCAGAGTTTATTGGAGAGCCAAAACCACTTAAGGCGGAGACATGGATAAAGCAGATCACCGAGATATTTGATGTCTTGGGATGCTCCGAGAAGCAAAAGGTTCCCTTTGCCACCTTTATGTTACGAGGAGAGGCAGATTACTGGTGGGAATCGGTAAAGCGTACTCAACCTGCCGCACTGAAGATGTCTTGGGAGAAATTCAAAGAACTGTTCAACGACAAGTACTTTCCCGAACTATTCGTCACATGAAGGAGGTAGAGTTCATCAAGCTGGAGCAGAACAATATGACCGTGGCACAGTAAGAAGCTAAGTTTGCCGAGTTGTCCCGGTTTGCATCCCACTTGGTTGATAATGAGGAGAGAATGACACGGATGTTTCTAAGAGGTTTGAAACCCGAGATACATCAATACTTAATTTCTCACAAAATGTGTTAGTATTCAGATGTTGTAAATAGGGCTCAGTTATTGGAGCGCAATAACGAGTCAACCCAACCAATAGAGAGGAGCCGACAAAATGATAATACTAGTGGTAGCAGTCATCAAAGCGGTGACAACAAATGTGGAGGGAATCAACATGCCATAAATGGTAACCACTTCGGTGGTAATCATGGCCAAGATAATAGAAGTGGAAATTTCAAGAAGAGGAGATTCAACAATGATGGAAAGACATCACCACCAGCACATGTTGTTAAGGAAGGGGAACGACAACCAATCGTATGTTACAAATATGGAGGAGAGGGACAAATCAGTCCGAACTATACACAGCAATCCAAAGCGTGTTATAATTGCGGAAGAGAAGGTCATCTTGCCCGATTTTGTCATGAACCGAAGTCAAGTCTAGCTGGGATGGAGGCATCAAAGGCCGTCCCAGACAAGACAAAACCGGTAGTTCAAGGGAGAGCGTTTGTCGTAACCTCCCAAAAAGCGAGGAATCCGAACGAGGTGATCACGGGTAAGCTAATCATAAACTCTAGTAAAGTCTATACCTTATTTGATACCGGTTCTACACATTCTTTTATTTCTCCTACTTGCGCTCAACGTTTAAATTTGACTCCAAAGAAATTAGACTTTGACTTATCTGTTGAAACTCCGTTGGGAGAAACCTTCATTACATCCACTGTTTATAAGTCTTGTTTGATTCAAATCGATAACCGCACGTTACCTGTCGATCTTATCTCCTTAAAAATACTTGCATTTGAAGTTATTCTAGGGATTGATTGGTTAACTACTCATCATGCTAAAATTGATTATTTTCATAAGGTTGTTAGCTTTCATATTCCTAATCAACCTATTATGCGAATTCAAGCGACCAAACCATTAAAATCAATCACGGTCATCGTAAGCCATAAAGTTATTTGTTTATTAAAAAACGGATGTCAAGCTTTCTTAGCTCATGTCACAGATTTAAACAAAAAATACGTAAGATTTGAATGATATTTATATTGTTAATAAATTTCCTGACATATTCCCCGAAGAACTTCCTGGCCTACCCCCGGAGCGTGAAATCGAGTTTGGTATCGACCTTGAACCCGGTACAAAACCCATTTCCAAACCCCATATCGAATGGCTTCTATTGAACTTCAGGAGTTAAAAACCCAACTGCAGGAATTGTTAGACATCGGTTTCATTCGACCTAGCACATCTCCTTGGGGTGATCCTATTCTATTCGTGAAGAAACAAAATGGAAGTATGCGACTTTGTATTGATTATCGGGAGTTGAATCATGTCACCATTAAAAATAGGTACCCATTGCCTCGCATTGATAACCTGTTTGACCAGTTGCAAGGCGCCAAATTCTTTTCAAAGATCGATCTTCGATTCGGATATCATCATTGAAGATTAAAACCGATGACATTCCAAAGACCGCTTTCGTAACTCCTGCAGACGGCATTCTGAATTCCTAATCATATCTTTTGGATCGACTAATGCTCCGCCGCCTTTCATGGATATGATGAACTGAGTATTCAAGGAATATTTGGATCACTTTGTGGTTGTCTTTATTGATGACATCCTTATTTACTCCAAAAGTCATGAAGATCATGAGCAACACTTAAGGCTGATACTCCAAAAGCTTCGTGAAAACAAGTTATATGCCAAGTTGAAGAAATATGAGTTCTGGCTTGAGGAAGTAGCATTCCTTGGGCACATGATATCAAATCATGGAATATCTTTTGACCTGGCAAAGATTGAAGCAATTCAAAGCTGGGAGCAACCTAAGTTAGTGATCGAAGTACGTAGCTTTCTCGGCTTAGCTGGTTATTATAAGAGATTTGTAAAAGGGTTTTCTCGAATCACTACTCCAATAACTCAACTGACTCGAAAAGATACAAAATTCGGTTGGAGCGAGGAATGTGAGAAGAGTTTTCAAGAACTCAAGAGGAGGCTCATTCCAGCACCTATTTTGACAATACTAGCTGGTTCGAAGGGATTTGTCATATACAACGATGCTTCAGGCAAAGGTTTAGGGTGTGTTCTCATGCAACATGGGAAGGTCATAGCCTATGCCTCACGACAACTCAAAGAAAATGAGAGGAATTATCCTACTCATGATCTAGAGTTGGCAGTTGTTGTTTTTGTGCTTAAGATTTGGAGGCATTACCTGTATGGAGAGAAGGTGGAGATCTATATAGATCATAAAAGCCTCAAATATTTCTTCACTCAAAAGGAACTCAACATGCGGTAATGACGATGGCTTGAGCTATTGAAAGATTACGATCATACCACTCAATCACATCCTGGAAAAGCGAACGTAGTAGCTAACGCATTGAGTAGAAAATCATATACGGGTACAAGTGCGATATTGTCAACGCAAAGGCCCATTTTGTATGACTTACAAAGGATGGAGATAAAGTTAAAGATTCTAGGGACCCATGTGATAATGGCGAATATACGAGTAGAACCGACTTTAATCGATAAAGTTAAAGCTGCTCAAGCTACAGACCTGGAGCTGATGCGTATGAGGAAGAAAGTGCAAGAATGTGCTATTCCAGAAGCAAGAATCGATGAAGAAGGAATACTTTGAGTCAACTCCAGACTTTGTGTTCCTAACGATTCTGACTTGAAGTATAAAATCATGATGGAGGCGCACAACACACCGTTTGCAATCCATCCTGGGAGTACAAAAATGTATCGTGATCTTCGACAAACATTTTGGTGGAGCAATATGAAGAGAGAGATAGCGGGGTTTATCTCAAGGTGTCTAACTTATCAACGAGTCAAGGCGGAGCATTAAGTGCCAAAAGGTCCGTTGCAACCACTTGAAATTCCAGAATGGAAGTGAGAGCACATTACCATGGATTTCGTTACTGGTCTACCCAAGGTTTCTCAAGGCATTGATGTGATTTGGGTCATTGTTGATAGATTGACCAAGTCTGCTCATTTCTTACCGATACGAGAAACTTATACACTTGAACGTCTTGCTCGTATGTACATAAACGAGATTGTAAGATTGCATGGTATGCCAATATCCATAGTTTCTGATCAAGACCTAAGATTCACTTCACGATTTTGGGTTAGTTTGCAAAAAACTATGGGCACGGATTTACGATTTAGTTCGGCATATCATCCTCAAACGGACGGGCAGTCGGAGAGGACTATTCAAACTCTTGAAGATTTATTAAGAGTCTGTGTCCTTGAATTCAAAGGAAGTTGGGATAAGTTCTTACCATTGGTGGAGTTTTCCTACAACAACAGTTATCAAGCAAGTATTGGCATAGCTCCATTTGAGGCGTTGTGTGGAAGAAAGTGTCGTTCTCCAGTATGCTGGGATGAGGTGGGTGAAGCAATTTTTTTGGGACCGGAGTTGGTACGTATGACTACGGAAAAGATTCAAACGATCCGACAACGTATAAAAATCTCACAAGATCGACAAAAGAGTTATGCTGATCTTCATCGAAAGGATGTGGAATTCAATATTGGAGATCATGTATTGTTACGTGTTGCTCCATGGAAAGGAGTTACGAGATTTGGAAAGAGAGGAAAGCTCAATCCTCGATTCATTGGCCCATTTTTAACCCTCGATCGAGTAGGAACTGTGGCCTATAGACTCACCTTACCGCCAAGTATGTCTTGTGTTCATAATGTTTTTCACATATCTATGTTACGTAAATATGTGAAAGACCCGAACCACATTATTAAATTAGAATCGAACAAGAGAGAAGAAGATTTAACGTATGAGGAGGTACCTGTTAAAATCTTGGATAAGAAGGATCATATTCTACGCTCTAAGGTTATACCTCAAGTCAAAGTTTTGTGGAGAAACCATGATGTTGAGGAAATGACCTGGGAGTTATAATCTGAAATGAAGTCAAGGTATCCTCACCTCTTCGACATACCAGGTACGCACCCTAATTTCGAGGACGAAATTTCATAAGAAGAGGAGGTTGTAAGACCCCAACTTTTATGAATAAAGATTAATTTTTCTCGAAATATATTTTTGAATATTATGGTGTGGATTTGATATAATGTTATAGGTGTGGGTATTATTTACAAATTTTGCAAAATAAGCAAGTGGTTATATAATATTCGATTGGTCGGGGAATATTCGTTTTAATAGGGAATATTCGTACAAAGGCATAATCATTGGTGGACCCCACAACGGAAGTATTGTCGTAGTTAGAAAACAACAGAATTATCTTTTTATAAAATAACGGCGAAAGTTTTACCGTTAAACTGTTGAACTACCCGGTGGTAAAAGTACAGTAATACGTGTGGTTGCATAGTAGCACACGGTATTGATTATTGATGCTTACGTGAGAAGTCACTCAGTTATACTCAATTATTGTTACAGTAATTGCTGCATAATATCTCTCATATTATTGATTCAATTATTGTCACAGTATCATCTGCATAATATTTATTATTATTAAATCAACAATTGAGATGACAAAGTTATTCATATTATTATTTGCAATATTGACAATGTCTAGAAAGTTCTATTGAGGAGAGGTTTGGTCACCTAATTGCACGCCAATAGGGAGAAATCCTTATCGGAAAGCCCCCTCTTTCCTAGGAATGATCTGGTTGTTAAATATTGTGAGTTATAATATTAATGATGAATAAGTTTGTGTTGATTAAAGATGAAATTGATATTTCCATTGTGTTGAGATTATTAGTGTTAGTGGAAATCGACATCTATTTCGATAATAATGGATGTCTGGAGGTTATATTGACCAATCGGGTAATTAATCGGATAAATGAGCAATTAATTGCTATTAATTCACATGCTTATAACTATTTGTTCACATGCATGTACTATTAGGGGAGGTGGTGTGTAAGACCCCAACTTATTATAAATAAAATCGAATTTCCTCTAATTATTATTGTGAATAATAAGGTATTAATTTGATATAATTCTCTGGTTATGGGGGAAATGTGCAAATTTTGCAAAATAAGCAAGTGGTTATAAAATAATCATTGTTGTTGGGGAAAATTCGTACGACGGCGCAGTCATTTGTGGGCCCCATAACAGAATAACTGTCGGATGAAGAAAACGACAAGTTTAAGTTTTTATAAATAACGGCGTAGTTGTTACCGTTAACACTATTGGAATACCCGGTGGTTAAAATACAGTAATACACGTGGATGCACAGTATTGATGAATTATTGATCCTTACGTAAGAAGGCACTACTCAATAATTGTTACAGTAGTTATTGTTCAATATTTTATTTTATTGATTCAATAATTGCTGCGTTGATATTTTATATTATTTTTGTTTCAATAATTGTCACTGCAAAGTATTTCCCATTATCAGATCAATAATTCATATTATTTGAATAATATTATTAGATAGCATTATTGGCAATGTCTAGAAAGTTCTGTCAAGGAGAGGTTTGGTCACCTAATTCAATGCCAAGAAGGAGAAATTCTTATTGAAAGCCCCTCTTCCTGGAACTACCTGGTTGTCATAAATGTGATTCGTAATATTATTTGTGAATAATTAATTATTGATTCATATGATAAGGAAATATTTATTTTATATGGATATAAATGATGGATATATTTATTTTTATGTGGATAAAAATGAAGGAATTAATGTTGAGGTGTTTTATCAAGATTTTGTGCCGATTGTGGAGGTATTAAAATCATCTGCTTGTGGATTTCGGATATTTTTGTTTGGAATTTGGAAAACTCAAAGCTACAAAGTTGTAGAGAATTCAATTTCAAAAGTAGAATGGATATAAAATTCGTATTTTTCTGATAAACGGGCTATTTTCTATGAATTGTTGAAGTTTTGGAAAATAAAATAATTTTTATTAAATTTATGGGTGGGACCCACTCTTATTTTACAACATGTGGGCTGAAAATTTTCTTCAAAGATGGCTAGCTTGAATTGTCAACAAAGCATGCGTAGGAAGTTTGAATTGAAATAATATATTTTATTATTTTAGTCTCCTGTATGTTTCTAAAGCATTTTCCTATAAATGACGACGCTTAGGTTAGAATTGAAAATCACACCAGAAAGAAGTTTTCTTTCTCTCTATATTGTCGAGCTTATTTTAGTGAGTATTTATATATTTTGAGAGTTGTTGTTCGGTACAAGTTTTCTTCGGCTTTCTATCCGATATTCCGATCAAAAGTACCGTTATTTTGAGGTAAGGGGTGTTATATTCTTCTTAAAATGATATTTTCTTCAATATCATTATACCGAAATATTGGTATGAACTTTTATCAAATTTGGAACTTTTTGTGTCTGAGTTATTATTCACGATATAAAGACTTATTCACGAATACTAAGACTATTCACCAAAAAATGAAATTTTCTCCTTTTTATCCAAGATGTCTATTATGGTTACTATCTTTGATTGTATCCATGTTTTGATCTTTATTTTTGAATTCTGCTTCAAAATTGGTATTTATGAAGTATTATTGATCTTGAATAAACTGTTATACGAATCCCTACTATTTATCCTTCCGTCTCACTAGATTCGTTTTCTTTAAAATATTTTTCATCATCCTCAGTCCTAAATGATGATATTACTAAATATCTTTGGCCTATAGTGCAAAGATAAATGATTAATTGATGAATATCTTTGGCCCGTAGTGCAAAGATGAACAGGTGTTGAGATGAACACGATTAATTGGTGATCTAAATGAATATCTTTGGCCTGTAGTGCAAAGATGAATATTTGATTAAAGATGTATATTGATTGTTGGTACAGGAATAAAATATTGATGATGGACTTTTAAATCTTAGAAGATAGTAGAACCCATTCTCTACTTGACTCTTCTAATGGATTGCTATTTTCGCTGCAGTTGTTGGTCTAAAACTTGTTGTCTATTATATTTTATCAGATTTTTCCATGTTGAAGACTAATGATAATTTGTTGTATATTATCTTAGTCATAATATTCTTTACTGGGCTAGTTGAGCTCACTCTTTTCCTTTTTGTTCCATTTTTCTTCTCAGGAGGTGAGAACATAGCAGGATCGAGTCGAGGTATGGAGTAATGGTTCTAGAAAGATGTTTTAGCAGTCCTCACTATTTCTGTAAAATAGTGTTTGAATAATTGTAATGAGGACTTATTTGAGTGTGGATATTGTCTAGAAGACAATATTTGTATTTAAACTCACAGTATGTATTGTCATATTTCACACGACATTTGTATTATTGAAGTTGTAGTTTGCTTTATGTACCATGTATTTGGCGACTCAGAATGGGTGTTGTATACCTATTTTGGGGGCGTCACATGATGCAAGATTGATAATACTTGCATGACTAAATTAAAAATGGAGGTATAGATGAAGGTACTATACTGTAATTATTTTTTTCACATGATTGTACTATTGATTCACATGATTGCTCTATTGATTCACAAGATGTACTATTAGGGGAGGTGGTGCAAGTTTGATAATACTTGCAGGACTAAATTAAAATTGAAGAAAAAGATGAAGGTATTATACTGTAATATTTCGAGCCCCAAAACGTGCAATTATCGAAACTATATTTTCCTATAAATAGAAGCCCATTCTTCTTTCATTCTCACCAATTCACTAAGACTCACAAGAGCATTTATAGAGAGAGAAGCTTTAGAGAGAAAGAAGAAGAGAAGTTTGCTACCTCACTATTCCAGTATCTAGTCTTCTTTTGAGGTAAGGGATATTATTTTTTTCAGTATTCATAGGAATAATATTGTCTTCCATACTATGTAGTATGTGAGTAATATTATTTTGTCTCGTATTCCTGATTATACCCTCATTTTGTTAAAATATTGCTTCTATACTCCGTGAAATTAATAGAATATCCTTGAAATTTGCGTTTCATCTAGTATCGTTTCACAAGGATATTTTCTACACATTCTTATTAAATTTTGAGCTTTTCATGCAAGAGTACTGTCCATGAGTAATATTCATTTTTACGGTACTATTCACAAAGTACTATTCACGGGGTACTATTCACAAAGTACTATTCACGAGTACTATTCACAAAGTACTATTCACATAGTACTATTCATGGGTACTATTCACAAAATACTATTCATGGGTACTATTCACAAAGTACTATTCACGAATATTATTCACGGAGTACTATTCACGAGGCACTATTCACTCGGGTACTATTCACCCGGGGAATTATTCATGACAAAAATTAATTTCTTTGTTGTCCAAATCATTTTTGATATAATATTATTCTTGAATTTTACTCCATGGAGCAGTATCATGTTGACAATTTGGACAATATTGAATTCTGGATAAATTAAGTTATAAATCTTTAAAATTTATCATTTCCTTTCTTTTAATTGAATTCTTATATCATTATCATCATCCTCATGCTTATATTGTGATAAAAGTCATCTGTAGCTTACGTGCATAGATGTACTATTGATTGATATGATTATGACCAGGGATTATTCGGTATAATCATGACCGTAATATTACAAATGATGTGGTAAAAATCCTCATTGGCCTGTAGTGCATTGATGGATAGTTGTTGGTATGATTATGACCAGGGATTATTCGGTATAATCATGACCATTGATGATTACATGAATATCCTTAGCCCGTAGTGCAGGGATGATTCGAAGATGTGGCTTATTTATTAAGCTAAGTCTCAGCGAAAAAATTGATGATAAACTTTTTAAATCATAGAAGATAGTAGATATCATGTTCTACTTGACTCTTCTAATGGATTGCTTGTTCCGCTGCAGTTAAACTTGATGTTTATTATATTTTATGAGTTTAACACTGTTGAAGGCTAACGATAATTTATTCTGCATTATCTTAGTCATAATATTTCTTACTAGGCTAGTTAAGCTCACCCTTTGTTTTCAGTGTTATCTTCAGAAAATGAGAATATAGCTGGGACTAGTCGGGAAACGGAGTGACGGGCCAGATGTTTGCATTAATATTCCTCACTATTCAGTGAAATAGTGTGATAATAATTGTAATGAGGACTTTATTTGAGTTTGGATACTCTCTACGAGACATTATTCGTGTTGAAACTCTCAGCTACGTTTTGTCGTACTGTATAAAAAAAGTTTGTATTTAAATTTTGTACCATGTATTTGGCGACTCAAGATGGGTGATGTATACCTATTTTGGGGGCGTCACATTTTCCTACGTGGATTTGTAAAAGAAAAGGGAAAAAAATATAGCTAAGAGGGGGTCTATCATACATGAATTTGTTTGTGCATATCGCTCTAATTTTTATCCGCTTCATCCTCCCTCCCTCCCTTCTCCTCGTCTGGCCTCCCTCCCTCCCTCCATTCTCCACTCTTCGACCCACCATTCTTCCTCTCTACCAGTAGTGAAAGCTATGATCTGAAGTGGTGGCTATGTTTGGGTTTCATGGGTTGGGGTTTTGAATCTTGTTGATTTTTGCAGGTGATGATTTTTGGAAGATGGATCTCAAATCTGTTCTTGGATCTGGCATCGGCTGTTGGATGTGGCTTTTTGTGTTTGTCCGGATCTGGGTGCATGAGTATTTATTATATAATGCTATTTGTCCATGCTCAAATATGGTGTATCCTCGTTTGTTCCAATTTTTCTTTTCCGGTAACTTTCGCGGATGATTTCTATTTGTGTGTTTCTAATCTGGATCATGGTTTTTGATGCTTATCTTTTTTTGTTCTGTTTGGATGTTTATGGATGGTATCCGTTCCGATTTGGTCAGATATGATTTTCCCTTTTTGAGTTTGGGGTGTTTAATTTATCGAAAAATCTAGTTCCTTCATAGGTTGATTTGAATTATTATCCGGTGATTTTACCGGTTGAATGGGAAGCTTGCCGAATTTTGTTGCTGGGAATTGGGCCAGCAGCCATTGATGCATGATGCCAGTCTGGTGGCTATTGTCAGATTTCATGGAGGTTGCTGCTGGGTGCCAATCGGTGATATTGGGGCGGAGTGTTTCTTGTCAACTGTGACCCACGTAGGAAAATATTCTTGCCAACTGTGACCCACGTAGGAAAATATTTTACTGCCGTTGAATCAATTTAAGAGAATGATCCAATTTTACTATTTTAATTAATTTAATGATATAATTAAAAAATTAAAAATTCAATGGTGTATTATGTAAAATTTGTCTAATATAGTGGTAAAAAACTTAGTTTTGCATTTAATATATTAATGACGGGTCAATAACCACTAATTGATTACATCAGTGAATCATCCATCAGTAATTTTTTCGGATTCAACGACCGATCCTATATGACTTTGCTCCAAACATGCTCATAGTGCAAAATGGAGTAGATTGGATCTGATTATTATGAGGGTACCGATACATAGATTTCTGTACAATCTACTGAATTACATCTAGTCAATTATACTCCGGCCTCCAGGAAGGACAAACAAACAAACAAACCACCAAATTTGTGCCATTCTAGGGCACGGACAAGCAAGAGAATAGGAGAGAAGAAGTCACCTATGGTTCTTTTGTGACAATTTTTCAGTATTTGATTTTCATATATGCTTGATATATGCTTGTAACTAACTAATTACTTAATTGTACGCAGATGTCGACGACCATTGCCGACGAGCTCTACTCAGAAACTTTGAAGCAATCAAATGTTGAGGTGGATCAATTGTCTAACGCCGAAACGAAGAATTTTGATTCAATTGGTATGAATTCCAATTTAGAGTACTTCAGCTTTGTGATTGCCCTTTTGGTAACAATTGCATTAATTGATTTATAGTGGGTTTTGTAAGTGATGTGTAGAACATGTTGAAATGGATTTTTTCTAAGCTGATGTCACTTGCATATTCCGCTACTTGATTGAGAAAACTGAATTAAACAGAACACCAAAGCATTTTTCTTATTTATTTTTTCTTTTTATTTTTTGGTACTTTTTGAATAAATAGGAAGGATACTGGAAGACTGCTTAAATGCCGGTTTATTTTTCCCACCCATAGAAACATTTTTTGGCTTATTCCCAAGATGATTAAAGTTCTGTTTTTATTATCCATTTAGGAGTACATTTTGTTATAGAAACTAAATATGAAAGAAAGAAACATATTATGACTGTATTTTTAAACGAACATTATGTTGCCAATCTCCTATAGATGTAGGACAATTTTTGAAGAAGAACAGCTGAAAAACAATAGAAATAACTCGGGTGAGGCTCCGCACCTCAGTACCCCAAGGATTGTTTACTTGGGCGATGCTCCGCACATCACTACCCCAAGTGTTTCTCAGTCGCATAAGAGAGAAAAATAGCTCATAGATTTCTTGATAACAGTAATTTGTAGTGTTATTAACTTGTGGGGATTACATTAATATTTATAGACTCAAAACACTAATGTTACTTGGCAAAGAATAAATTAACTATACGACTAAAATACCCTTATTAGTTTTAAAATTCTATCACTATTAAATGTCCTAAATCACCACTATTAAATAATTATATCATTCACTCCTACATTAAACATAATAAAAAGTTCAAATAATAAATATAAAAAAATATTTGATTTACTTTTGACTTGTGGTCCTCATCATTCTCCCGTTGTTGGAGAAAATTCGACCTTGAGTTTTGTAACATGTTAGAATCATTCATGAAGTTATATGCATCGAGAGAAAACATGTTGACGTCGTGGAGAGTTTCATACAAAATGTCTCAAAAAATTTTGGGAAGAGTACTGACCAAATGATTACTTTTTTATCCAATTGTGCTGTAAATATACCATCTATAATGATAATTAACAATGTTGGAATTAATAAAAGTATCACCTTGTTGAATTCTTCCCTTGTTGAAGTCTTCCATTGTTGACTTGTAAGGGTTTCTTCCCATAATTACACTCTTTTCGATTGCGTTATATACTGTCATAGTGTCACGGTTCTCAATTAAATGCCAGTTAATGTAAACTAAAAAGACACACCCTTATACTGTGTTTGTGACTTTAGAGAGAGAAGAAAAGAAAGGAATTTAAAATTTGTGGGAGAATGGAGAGTGAAAGAAAAGAAATTAAGTTTCTTTCTTTGTGTTTGTGAGTTTCGGAAGGAAATTTTAACTTAAAAGAAAAGATTATTATGTTACCCTTATGAGATTACATTTAAGAACTATTATAGAAATATTTTTTGGTATTTTAGTATGTCATCTAAGTCTTTAATAAAAGACTTAATAAATTTCCTTCCAAATATTCCCAAGTTTGGGAGGAAAATTTTAAAACATCTCTCTCCTTCTCTTTTCTTTTCTTTTCTCTCAAAAAACTCACAAACAATGGGCTTTTGATCTCTTTCTGAAATTTCTCTCCTTTCTTTTATCTCTTTTTTAAAACTCACAAACACAGTTTAGGCACTCATTATTTATTGCATTTGAAATAGCAACTGTTTACCTTCTTTCATTGTATTTAGGCAAGAACCTTGAATTAAAGTGTGCTTTTAAGTAGTTGTAGCAGTGTAGGTCTTTAATATATCCCGTGTTTCCTCCTTAATGTATGTTAAAGCACACACTAATTTTACTCCAGATTGTGATGGGGATGAATTGTGGCATGATGATGGATTGTCATGGAATGGTTCTAACGAGGAATTGGATAAAGCATCTGAATTGGACAGGGAGTGGCAGAGGAGGCGAGAGCAGTTTCACACGGTAACTTGACAAGTTGATATTGATTGCTTGTACTATCAATTTTTATTTTTATTTTTATTTTGGGGTGGGGGATTATGTTATATTCCCCTTGTGTGATATCATACTAGATTTGATCAGTACTTTCCATTCTTCATCAATAATTAGATTGGATACCGTGATGGTCTCATGGCGGGTAAAGAAGCTTCTGCACAAGAGGGGTTCAATATTGGCTTTGGTGAATCTGTGTTTGTTGGATACAAATGGGGTCTCGTTAGAGGTGTTACTAGGTAAGCAGTTAAATTTCTGTTGCGATAATTTAAACTCAATTTCCACTTTTCTCCAATATTAGCATTTTGTTTTAACTTTTCTATTTTGGCTTTTTCCGTTTGTCACCTTGATGAAGCGCCCTGGCTTGCCTTCCTGATGCAGTGAGAAAAAGGTTGGTTGAGTACGAGGAAAAAAGAGCTAAATTCCTTAACATCCATGAATCTGTCTATGCTCTTTCAACAACTGATGCACTAAAGTTATTCCATGATGATATGTCCAAAAAATTGGTAAATCAGAGGGATACTGCTGAGTCCAGTTCTCACAAGGAAGAAGGGAGTAATCAAGGTTCAAATGACAATACTCTAGAAACCTTTTATGTCGATATTCAGTCACTTGTTCTTGAATCTCCTGCGTTAGAAGTACATTTAGAGATAGATTAAATGTTTTCTACTGTGTAATCCAAGAATTTTTATATGATGGAAATTGATTCATTTACTTCTACCGTGGAGAAAAGGTGTAGTTCATTATCTCAATATATTGTATCAACTCTGTTGAATTTAATTATTTTTACCTGTTCAAATGTTTACTAATTCATCTCGGCCGATAACAATTGAGATTGGACTATTAATCTTAAGTTCTTTGTTCGTTTTAAAAATTGGACTTGGGGCTTTTAATTGAGGGATAACAAAATAATTTGGAATGGGGGATTGTTTATGACCATGTTCAACTAGATATTATAATCTCTATCATTTAGAATTAAAAATTTATAGACAAAATTAACTTTTACTTTTTCTTAAAATGATCGATATATCTCAGAATTATAATACATGAGATTATAATTCCAAGACTATAATCTCTTTGTTATTATAGTCTGATAAGTTTGTATTTAATCTTTTAAATAATTCTAGACAAAACAAACATAATATGATATTAATTTAAATTATCCATGAATAATCATTCTAAACAAACATGTTATTATAAGTAATTAATTGTAGGATTAGCAGCCTTGAGATTGTAGTCATGACCTTGGTGTACTTACCGCAGAACTTTATTATCCTGTTTTATCATGATCTCTGTTTAGTCTAGTGCAATATGATGCGAGTGGGAGTTAATTGGGATGATGCCATGTCCATTTAATAAGGTATATTGTGGTCATTTGATGAGAGATTATATTATCTTCCTTTTAAGGTATCAATGATCATAGAAATAATAACGTACGGACTAATCATGATTAATTACCAAAGGTATACAATTAATTATACATAGTAATTAAGTCGATGATAAATGCACCTCACATTCGTTTTTTATCAGTTTTCTTTCACTTTAAGGGTTAAAATGAAGCACAATTTGTTTTTGGACTGTGAATACAACTATCAAAAGCAGAGTACATTCAACCTTTGAAGATATTTGAAAAATAATAAACCCTCCAAATGTTTTTTGCCCATTTTTCAGCTAAGTATACCCAATAAAGAAATTTCTCTAAAGGTTCAAATATTTACAGTAATTGTATCTAGTCACAACATTATAACTCCAATATATAGTCTAAAAAAATATGAAATGTTGTCTTTTTGTAAGAACTTTAATAATGTAAGACCCTCTTATTTAAAACTTAAAATAAATATACTAAAATGTTAATACATAGATTAATGAGTAGAATTACATAAAAACTATTAGACTCCTTAGTTGTTTTTTTCATCATTTATACATTTGGATTGAAAAATAACGTTAAAATTTTTGTTTGTAAAGTGATTTGTAGATAAGTTTGGTTAAAACATGTTTTATATTCACTTTTTCCTATTTTAATATCATTAGATATGTTCGGGAGCGTTTTACCGACCCTCCTTTGGGTCGAAGATTCAACACCAGAAGGGCTGGAGAGACCGATGGGCCGAAGCCCATAAAAGTGTTGGAGGTGTTCGGGTCGGCATTTGAGCCCTCCGGGACCATAGCTGAACCCGGTCTTGTGATGTTCGGGGTCGGGTCTTTGAGTTCTTTTGGTAGAAGCCAGATTAGATTATAGGACCGTTTGGGCTGCAAGACAAGGCTCTCTCTGCGTGCAGAGTCCAAGGCACCTATTCAGATGCATATAAGGTAACTCCAAAGGTGGTAATGAGATTGGACTCTACTTGCACCGCTTAAGGAGATTGTGTTGGACCCAAGTTATGGTAACTACCATACACTAGGAGTCCTAATCCGAACCGGGAGAAGGATTCTAAGGTGGTGAGTACTATAAATATGAGGCCTAGGTTATCATTATGAGGTAATACCTATTTTAAGCACTAAATACTTATCCTCCATTGTTAAACCTTGTAATGACTCAGACTCATTCTCACACCGGAGTTATCCCCGACCGGCATAAGCCGTCAAGCTTTCGTGTGTGATCCGTTATCGCGAGTTGTTCTAGCGTGGGATTCGTGATCGACGCGGCCGAAAACTTAGCGTTAACATTGGCGCTAGAAAGAGGGTCGCTTAAATAACAATCACAATCGAACACTTTTCGTGGAAGAAACTATGCGCGAGTGTGGAGTATGCGATTTAAACCGTGAAAAGGTTAAACACACCGCACCACTCGGTGAGAGGGTTTCGGTGAAAGATGATCTGGCTCCGAACCGGTGACGATCGATGGAGTCGGGTTGGCTCCCGACGCGCAGACTCTTCCACGAGAGCCAAAGATACTCGCAACTGTGCCGGTCCGGTGGACGGTTAATTCATGAGCTACCGGAGGCGCGGAAAAGAGTCGAGCTGTGCTAGTCGAGATCAGAGAGAATTCATCCTGCAGAAAAAGATGCAGCAAAACAAAGATGCCATAATGACCTTACGTCTGCAGCAGGAAGAGCTCGAACTGCAGATGGCCAACGCGCTCGGTGAGGAAGAGGCATCCTCTAAAAGGCGCCGGCGCCATAGCCGGTCTCGGTCACCCCGAAGGGAAGGGGCTGAAAGGGAGAGAAGTAGGTATCGAAGTCGTTCGAGGATTCACGGATAGGAGAAGAAGCTTGGCCACAGACGACGACGCCCGCGCACCTGTGTCTGGCCTCTGGGCAGAGGAGGAAAGACGAGATTCCCGAACGTGAGAAGGACAGACCCCATTCGTCCCCTCACGAACTAGAATCCACCCCTCGCTCAAGAGTTCTTTGAATTGGAGAAGCTATTGTTGGTCGGGGGCTCGATCGGAGCGCTTATCGACCTATATAGGTCACCCTTCTCTCCGAATATTAATCGGGGAGATAGCGGACCCCAAAAGGAAGATGCCCCGATGGAGACTTATGACGGGTCGGGGACCCTTACGACCATTCGATGGGTATGACAGTTGATGACGATTATGGCCACTCCGATGCGACCCAAGTGCCACATGTTTGCTACTACCTCAAGAAAAGTGCCCGGAATGGATGGGAACCTTGGCGATGGGATCGATAAATTCATGGAAAGACCTTGGGAAAAATTTCATGCACCGCAGTTTGGGAGTAATAAGAGACGGGAAAGATCACAAAGATCCCTCATGCAGTCGTGCAGAGATCGATGAGAGCTCAGGCAAAGATGTTAAGAGATTTCGGGAGGCTGTGGGATCGGTGGTGGAGCTGAATTCCCCACAAGCTCTGGGATTCTTCACAACGGGGCTTGACATCGAAAAATCAAAGAAGCTGATGAAGGACCTGGTGATCAATCCCCCGACCGACCTGACAGAGGCCTTCCATAGGGCCGAAGATCACATAGCAATCGAGGAAGCGATGGTGAATTTCAAACCTCAATCCCACGAGAAGTATCGAGATCGGGACAAACAGAGCTATCAGAAGTCTGACAATCAGGGGAGGTCGGATAGCTACAAGAAAAACTACAACCGGGGGGGGCGGTGGAAGGCCACCCTTCCCAAATAAAGGGGTCAACAAGGTGTATACCGCACTCAATATAGATCGAGCCAAGATACTGGAAGAGATGCGAAGCAAGCCCTTTTTCGAACCATGTCAAACGATCCCGAAGCCAGGGAAGAGGGGTCGCAACAAGTATTGTGCGTACCACCAGAGTCGGGGTCACACGACAGAAGATTGCACCAACTTGAAAGACTTAATAGAAAAGAATGTCCAGAACGGGAAGTTGGTACAGTACGTAGTTGGCCGAGAAGGGTCGGAAGCCCCAGGGGAGGACAACACCGAGCCCACCGACAAACACAAACCGCAACCGAACCCACAAGCTCGAGGAGTTATTGATGTGATATCAAAGTGTCTCGTAGGGCGGGTGACCGACAGAAAAGGAATGGACATCTCGGCCGTCATTATCATTGGTCGGGTCCTCGCGCTTGAAAAAAAGGCCATATTCAGTACACGACCATCTCCTTCTCGGATTTACGACTACCCTACGTATCGCAGATCGAACCGCATGACGGGGCATTGGTAATAACGGCCTGAGTCGGGCGGTGGACATGAAGCGGATGATGATCGACAACGGGTCTTGGTTGATATACTCTACACACATGCATACCAACGGATGAATGGGAGGAAAGAAGATAGAATTAGGAGGAGAGGGCCCGTTATACTGGCCGATGGCGACACGGTTCATGTGTGACGGCACAATCACGTTACCGATCAAGTTGATGATTTACCCCACACAGCAGATGAAATCATGGTAAAAAATTTCGTCGTACAAGTGGATTCGGCTTACAACGCCATCTTGGGAAGGCCCACCTTATCGGCACTGCAAGCGGTAACATCTATACCCCACTTCAAAATCAAGTTTCCGACACCGAACGGGATAGGGGAAGTAAACGGAGATCTCGACATCGCCCAAAGATGTTATCGGAATACCCTGATTTTCTCAGGAGTCGGGGTTAGCAAGCAGAAACAGACGATGACCATTGAGATCGAGCCGTTCACGGAAGGCAGTACTGAACCCATGGCTCTACCAGCAGAAGAGACAGAGGATGTTGAGTTGGTACCGGGCAATCCAGACAAATTGGTCAAGATCGGGGCGGGATTACTCCGGGTGTATGCCGACATCTTCGCCTGGGAACCTAGTGACATGCCCGATGTAAGTGAATCAATCGCATTACACAAACTTCATACCGACCCGAAAAGGAAGCCAGTGATACAGAAAAGAAGGATCTTTGCCGGAAAGACGGAAGATCATAATTTAAGAGGTTACCAAATTGTTAGAGGCGTGGGTTCATCTTGAAATTGACTATCCCGAATGGTGGCGAATGTGGTATTGGTACGTAGCAAAATGGGAAGTGGAGGATGTGCATTGACTACTACAGACTGAACAAGGCTCGCTAAAAAGACTTCTACCCCTTACCCAACATAGACCAGCTAATTGATGCCACTTCGGGGTACGGAATGCTGAGTTTCATGGACGCTTTCTCAGGATATCACCAAATCTCGATGCACAAGGAGGATACCCCAAAGACTAGCTTCATCACTCATCGGGCTATATATGCATATCGGAAGATGACCTTCGGACTACTAAATGCAGGAGCAACCTACCAACGAATGATGAACTTCGTGTTCCGAAAGCAGCTGGGGCGAAGTATGGAAGTGTATGTGGACGACATGATCGTCAAGAGCATGTCAGTCCGGGATCATCTGGAGGACTTAGAAGACTGCTTCGAAACGGTGAGGCAGCACAAACTTAGGCTAAACCCAACCAAATGCACCTTCGGATTGGGTTCAGGAAAATTCCTAGGATATCCGGGTCAAGAACGGGAATCGAGGCCAATCCGAAAAAATCTCGGCGATCTTAGACATGAAATCTCCAAAGACATATAAAGATGTCCAACGGATGACGGGCCGAATTGCTGCCCTTCGGAGATTCATGTCAAGGTCAGCTAAGAGATGTCTACCCTTTTTTGACACCCTCAAAGGCCCGAAAAACGACAAGAGTTTCCAGTGGACTTCAGAATGTGAAGACGTTGTTCCAGAGATCAAAAGATATTTGGGTTCGGCACCATTATTAATGAAACCGATCCCCACGTAACCTTTATACTTATACTTGGTCATGAGCCCAATGGCGATGGGGCGGCACTAGTAAGGGATGAGGGAGATAAGCAATTCCGTTGTACTATGTCGACCCATGTTCTCCGAGACGCAGTAAACGAGATACCGAACTCGAAAAATTCGCCACGCCTCATAATTGCTAGCAGGAAACTCAGCACTATTTCCGTGGTTCGGTTGATAGTGGTCTACAAACCAACCTTTGAAGAAGATTTTGCACAAGCTCAAGTATCAGTTGACTAGCCATTGGGCAATGGAATTGACACAATTTGTTATAGAGTATCGTCCCCGAACGGCAATCAAAAGGGCGGATATCGGGTCGACTTTCGTGGTTGAGTGTTCTTTCACCGAACCGAGGAGGCGAATATAATAGCCAAAACACAACCAATCCGCACTCGTGGACTCTATACGTGGACGGATCAGCAACTGTGGATGTCAGTGGAGCAGGGGTCATCCTAACAAGTCCCGAAGGGTTCAAGGTGCAGCAAGCTATTCGGTTTGGGTTCAAGGCCACAAACAACGAAGCAGAGTATGAGGCCATCTTATCAGGGATACAACTGGCCCGAAGCCTAGAGGTCCAGCGGTTGATCATCTACAGTGATTCACAGCTGGTGGTCAAGCAGTTATCGGGCGAATACGAAGCCCGGGGGCCAAGGATGACCAGATATTTGGCTGAGCTAAAGGATAAGCTTATGTACTTTTACTTCACATCGTTGTCGGGGGTGGACGGTCGAAAATACGATAGCAGACGCCTTGGCAAGGTCGCGGCAACAATCAAGCAAGCTCTTTCGGTGGATCGATTGTACCTAGAAGTTTTGAAAACCGAGTGTCCCCAAAAATGTAAATCTTGGCTTTGACCGACTCAATTGCTGGCTCACACCTTATATCTCCTACTTGGCCGATGGGACCCTCCCTTCGGACCGAATCCTAGCCAGGCAAGTCAAACACCAAAGTTCTAACTTCACCCTCATAGATGGAGATCTATCTTAGAAGGGCCTTTAGCTCTCCATCGCTCAAATGCTTGACTCCTTGAGAGGCGGACTACACGCCGGGAGATGCATGAGGGCATCTGTGAGATCACATGGGAGCAAAGTCACTGGCGCATAAGATTTTGAGGAAGGGGTATTACTGGCCAACTATCTACGCTGAAGCAAAGGAATTCGTTATGAGGTGTCCCAAGTGCCACCGAATGCCTATATCCCGTACTCAACCCCCGAGGAACTATATTCCGCTCTTGTCCCCAATCCCTTTCTTTGTGTGGGGAATCGACATTCGGGGCCTCGCCAAAGGCTAAGGGATAAGTTAGCTTTGTGATCGTGGCTATTGATTTACATGATTGAAGTGGGTCGAGGCCAAACCAATCGCAAAAGATCACCGAACAGAGTGTTTGAAGTTTTTAAAGAATGGGTAGTCTACTGGGTTCAGATCCCGATGGCAAAGTGGTCTCGGACAATGGCAAAGGCGATTTGTGGGATCTAAGTTTGAAGGCTTTTTGAAAGAATTGGGGATCCAAAGATCGCAAGACTTCGGTTGCCCATCCTCAGTCAAACGGCCAAGTGGAAGTGACTAATCGAACCCTACTCAATGGGATTAAATGCAGATTAGATGCATTAAAGGGTTTGCGGGTTCAAGAATCGCTATCTGCTTTTGTGGGCGATCGAACTACCCCAAGGACTACAAACTGAGACTCCCATTCAGGTTGGCATACGGACCGATGCACTCATTCCTGTTGAGATCGGATCTCCAACTCTTGAATCACCCAATACAAAGAGCTATATAATGACGAGGGTTTGAGAGCAAATTTAGATTTGTTAGATGAAGTTCGGATTCCGCCGTGATGAGGTTAGCGATCTATCAAACAATGAACGACGACACTATAATCGGAAAGTGAAGACAAGGAGGTTTGCAGTGGGAGATCCGGTCCTCGAGAGTCTCGAGGCATCAACCCCCAAAACAAGCAAGTTAATGCCCGGTGGGAGGGGCCTTATGAGGTGGTAGGAGTGTCGAAGCCCTGAACCACCGGGCGGCCGAGCAATGGATTTGGTTGGAGGTAAAGAATACATGGCATCTTTGGAAGACTTAGAAAATTTTACCGTAATAGTTATGTCGTTCTTGTTTTTATCCATGTAATCATTTCAATTCAAATGATATAAATGAAAATTCCATTCTGTCAATGTTTAACTTCATCTATATTCATATATTTCGTTATTACTTGAAGCAGACATACTTGGGCACTATCCGATCAAGAGCTTGGAAAAACTCCATGATCGAGATAAGTCCCGAAAGCATAATCGACCAAGAGTTTAATAAATGCTTAAAAGCATGATCTCGAGCACCATCCGATCAAGAGGTTGAGGCGGACACCATCGATCGAGATAAGTCTCGGGTATAACTATTGACCCTCTACAATCTAGATAAACCCTAAAGACGATCCGACCGGAAGGTTCGGTGGACATAACTGATCGAGATCAGTCATAAGTGAAACTGACAATAAACATTCATGGGCAAAGAGTATATCTTATTTATACTTAGAAAATTTCTACTTTACAAACCCGATGGCCGCTACGATTCTAAGCAAGACAAAAGAAAAAAAGAAGAAAGAAAATTTTCTTTATTACAAAATCCTACATATCTACTCGGCGGGGAGGGTCATCTTGAAGATCGGACTCGTCATAGAAGAGTCAAGGATGGAGACATCAAGCCCAGCAGCCATCAACTTTGCCTTAGCCTTTTCCCGATGCGTCTCATACCCTTCACCAAATTGGGCTATGACCTTATCGTTCAAGGCTTCCGATTCCTCATACTCGGCGATGGCTTGCTGACTGGCTTCGATTACCTTCTCGGGAAAGGCGTTGACAGTAGCAGTCAAGTTGTTGTTCTCCTTGATCAAAAACATCATCTTGTCATGCATCTCGGAGAACTTGAGTGTAATACTGTCAATAGCGTTCTCCCGATCCTTGACATCTTGGAGCAGACGACCCCTCTCTGCCAGAAGAGCACTCTGCTCATGCCCCAGCTCTTCGACCCGGCCCTCCGCTCGGGCCGCCTGGCGTCGGGTCTCAGCATGAGAATCCCGTTCCTTCTTCAGGTCCGACTGCAGACCCCGTACTTCAGCCTCCAGCAACTCCACCTCCGTCCCAAGCTGAACTTCTTTCTTTGTGGATCGGGCGAGGGGAGGGATGGCTCGGGCAAGTATAGCGTTGGCCTGCAGTAAACACACACATCAGTACAAGAAAGAAAGGTCAAAGTTAAGAGCAAAGAATCGATTGACAAAGGGAATTACAGGTCTCGAGCTCGAACATAGGCCACCAAGAATCGATCGGAGAGTACCCTTTAAACCGGCCATCGCGTCACCGGTGTAGTTTGAAGTGATCGAAGAGGGTAAAGGGGAAGACCTCCGACGGGCTCTTGGGCCAACAGGTGGTCGGTGATCCCCGAGAAGAGCTGGGACCGGAAGAAGGAGTGGCGGAACGGTCCAGACCGGGGACCACCATCTCACCTGTCGGCTGATCGGAACCTTCCGACAACCGAGGTCTCTTTGATCGAGGTTCAGGAAGAACCTCTTCGGTGTCCTCCGAGTCCTCGATTGCCTCGGTTGACGGAGGGGGCGACGGGAGAGTCGGCTTCGGCAGCGAAGGCGGAGCGACTTTTGTAGGCGCTTTAATGGTCGGCTTGGAAAGCTTCTTGGACTTTTTTAGTAAAGCCGCCTTCTCCGCGCGGCTCATCTTCAGCGCCCCCCTTTGTGTGGTTGGGGGCTCGGGCCCCGAAGTGGACCCCAGCGACAGTTCGCTGATCCGGACCGTATCCTCCTCAGGAGCATCGTTGGTCACCGGGGGTTGGATGAACCCGGGGGTGACGGTGGCAGGGATGAAGGCGTCGACAACGCCCTCGGGCTTGAAAATAGTCACTGCACAGGGACAAATGGGTTAAGGCGTGGAAAGCTTCAGAAAATAGGAGGAAAAATAATGAAAAACAAAAAGATACTCACAGCCATGTTTGTACAACCAGGCTTCGTTCATCAGAAGCCCCAGATTCCATTGGGTCCTTTGCCATTGCTGCTTAGAAGCGTTTTGAAGGCATCGGCCGGCTTTTTTCGGGAACTTCGAAATCTTAGCCACCGATCAATTTGGATGGGCCCAGGGGGGAAGGAGTTGGAGGTCGGTCCCCTTGGCAAAAAACCACTGTTCATGCCACCCCTTGTTGCTTGAAGGGGTCTTGATCGGGACGGTGCGGTTGGGGCGTTTGTTGAGTTGCCGAAGACCGGGCTCTTTCGAACCACTAACGGTGAACAGGGCAAAGAATAGATCGAGCCCGGATTGAGGCCCACCTCTGGCGGAGACGGCTATGAAGAGATTAAGATGGATGTCTGGCGTTAAAGCGCAGCTGCTGTGAACCCGACTCCCACAAAGCTCAAGAAAGAGGAAATGAAATCGTGAAGGGGGAACCGAACCCCGTACTTTAGAACGTACAGGGGGACGGCCACCCACTCGCCCTCGGGACGCCAAAACATCTTCTCATCGGGCATAGGCACCCGAAGTTGGTATTCTTCAGGGATCTTAAAAAGGGACCGGATGTCAGAAATCTGTGAGGGGGTGATGGTGGAAGGAGTATGAAGGTGAGAAAACTCCTCCGAGGAACAGTATGCATTTCGAATCCTAGCCTCGGCGTCTACCGGACTAGGCAGGATCGAAGGAGTGTCGTCGGCAGGGGCATCCTGCAGTACGACCTCTAGAAGGTCGCCGGTGGTGACGGCGGAGGTAGTGGTGATAGGCTCAGTGGCCGGAATAGTACTGGATTTGGCCATTTAGAAAGAATGTGATGCAAATAAGAAGTTTTGGAAGGGAGATAAGCAAAAATAGCACTCAAGTGACAGTACAGGGGAGGAAAATGGTGCAGATTGGGTAAGAGATAAGCTTATAGGAAATCGCCGCTCAGGAGAATTTGAAAGCAAAGAGTCAAGAAAAGTGATAATGAGGGGGAAGGGAGTTTTTATAAAGAGTGCGACACGGAACCCCAAGGCGGCTATTAAATACTGGAGGGGGGCCCAGGCGTGAAAAGGCGGCAACGTTTCAAATACCAAGAAGTGATTGTCTCGGCTCCCAAGACAGTTCATCATGCCATTTGTCATGGACTGATTCAAGTCTCGATTTTTCAAGTCTCCAATCATAAATATGTTATGATTAGAGACCTGGGGGCAATGTTCGGAGGCGTTTTACCGACCCTCCTTTTGGGTCAAGATTCAACACGGAAGAATTTGAGAGACCAGATGGGCCAAGCCCATGAAAGTGTTGGAGGTGTTGAATTCGGCATTTGAAACCCTCGGGACCATAATGAACCCCGGTCTTGTGATGTTCGGTCTGGTCTTTCTTTTTTTTGGCCGAAGCCCAGATTAGATTATAGGACCGTTTGGGCCTGCACAGTGGGCTCTCCTGCGTGCAGAGTCCGGGTACCTATTCGTATGCATATAAGGTAACTCCAAAGGTGGTAATGAGATTGGACTCTACTTGCACCTTTTAAGGAGATTGTGTTGGACCCAAGTTATGGTAACTACCATACACTAGGAGTCCTAATCCGACTGGGAGAAGGATTCTAAGGTGGTGAGTACTATAAATATGAGGCCTAGGTTATCATTATGAGGTAATACCTATTTTAAGCACTAAATACTTATCCTCCATTGTTAAACCTTGTGCAACAGTTTCATTCTCACACCGGAGTTATCCCCGTGGCATAAATAAGCCGTCAAGCTTCTGTGTGATCCGTTCATCGCATGGTGTTCTAGCGCGTGGATTCTGTGATTGGACGCGCCGGCGAAACTTGGCGTTAACAAGATACTTGATTAGTACTTTATTTAATCTCATAAATTATGTTTTGTCATTTTTAAAATTATTTGTTGATGAATTATAAAACCAAAAAAGTTGTACCATATAAATAATCTTAAAAATGAACAAACAAATAATGAGACTTACAGAACTAATTATGTAATAAAATAATCCCTAATGATATTAAATTAAGATAAATAATCATATTTATATTTACCATTTTTGCAAAGGAACATATTTCAGTATTTGATTAGACAAAGGGGTTTCTAGTTGAACAATTTTGTCAAACCATTGAAATTGAACAATTACAAAACACTTAGGAATCTGTCGTCACCTCTAGGTCCTTTACTGATTTAAAAGTTCACAGATTAGTAAATGTTACCAGGGTGTAGGGCAAGAGATTATCAAGGCAAATGAAAGTATATACTCTTATGAGTTTCAAAATTAAAGATATATTTTTAAAAAGATGACTTTTAAAGTAAATTTGCCTTTACCAGTATATTTCTAACATTTACTAGAAATATATAAATGGAAGCATAGTAATACTCAATCTACTTACTTTACATATAATGGCATGTTAGGAAACTTTATAATCCAAATATAGAAGTGTATAATTTGGAACTTTATACTTGGAACTGACTAAGAGGATATTTAGGATCGCTTATAAGCACTCAAATATGTTTATAATCTGTTTTAAGAAGCAAAATGTATTTGATAAATTAATTTTAAAACTGCTTAATCATTTTTTGTGGAAATAATCAAAAGCTCCAATTTAGAATTTCTGATTATTTATCTGATAATTCCATAATATTCAATGATGTCGTAGCCGGATAAACGTCGTCTGCACATGGTAACAAACTGGTGAGCCGCATAGATGTAGCCGCCGGAAAAACCCTCCATTGTAAGAATCAATACAAACATTTAGAGGCATTAACATTATTTGAGAGACATTGTATTCAAAAGAATGAGTGAGCTCAAGAGAGTCTTACCTTTGTTTCATATATATATATAGTTCGCTTCTCCAATAATTGAGTGAAAGAACCATTTATAGCGATGCTTTTAAAATCATTATAGAGATAAATCCTGATTTTTTATGTTATAATGACGAAAAAAAAATCGTCGTTATAAATTTTGATTCATTTCTTGGTTATTTCCTCCCATTCATTTGAGAAAGTAGTATATATAGAGAGAGAAAAACTTGGGCCAGCCCAAATGGTGATATTTCATATCATATCATTGCCAAATTTAATAATCAAGTTTGATCAAGTATATTACTAATATATTCATATTTATTTTTATAATTTCATCAATTACCCATATTTAATTCTCAAAATATTTATTTTTAGTAATTTAAACTTGAAATAAGTAATTAACATTTTTTATACCAAATATCTTTTTATTTTTTACTAATTTAAGTATTTTATCTACCAAAGCAAACTACTTTTTAAAAACAGTTAATCACTAATCACATTTTCTAAGTAATATACCAAATAACCCCCTTTTTAAAAAATAAAACCATCCGCAAAGTGCGGATGGAAGATTAAAGCCAACTTGTTAATACCCTCGACCTTTAATTGGTATATAGCGTTTATGATGGTGACTCATCTTTCCCCGGAACTATTTTGTGATGTCACTCCCCAAATGGTTCACCATCACAGTAATCCAACCAATTCGCAAGATCAGAAGCCCAATCCACACGGGAAAGAAAAGAATAGTGTTGCTGCCTTTGATTTTCGTTTTGATTTTGACATGCATATTTCGTCCAAAACAAGAATAATTCATACAACTAAATCGGGACACAGCTCTATTAGAGCGAAGCAATGGTGCCCCGTTTATCTCTTTTTTCATTTCCTCTCTTTTTTAAATTTCTACCTATATTATTATTATTATTATTATTATTATTATTATTATTATTATTATTATTATTATTATTATTATTATATGTAGATAATATGTTTAAACATGAAATAATAATAATGCTAAATATAATAATAATAACATATTTTTGGATGCAAATGTTCAAATGTTCTAACCCTTGCCGCCACAAGCTCATGTGACAAGGAGGTGAAATATTGGCAGGGGCATGGAGGTAATTTAACATGATTTTTGACATTAAATGAATGCCGCTACATCCTGTTGTAGCAACATGACCTTTTTTACATTAATCCCAGCCTTTCATTATGTAGATCAACGGTGATTATATTTACAAAAATGTCACCGCGTCCCTCTAAAACGACGTAGTTTTAATAAAAGAATGCTATTTAAGACGGAATGTTATTTAAGGAGAATGCTCTTGATCCTTACCGTGTGTATATATATATATATATATATATATAAGGCATTTCTAGCCAAACTTGGCTACAAAGCACTCGAAAAATGACTTTTTTTTCAAATTCAACCACATAGATGATGGAAACATGAAAAAAGTAAAAAAATGTCTATCAATGTTATGTAATTCTACGAAGTGAAACTCTTTTATCCATGTATTGAAATTTCAATATAACTTGAACGGTATACATTTATAATTTTTTTTACCCAAGAAAATGACAATGTCTCTTGTTTCCTCATGCTTTCATCATCTATTCGATTGGATTTGGGAAAGAAAAAAAAACATTATAACATATCGTTATTAAAGTGTATTATTGCAGCTACGCTTGACTAGGGCATACCTTCGATTCTCTTTCCCCATATGTATATATCCATTTTCTTTTGACAAGTAATTATGTTTAATAATACACTAGCTAGGTCTACTTCAAATATGTAAGCATTGCCTTGAATTATAAAATTCACTAGTAGCAAAATAAAATTCATTCCAGAAATTAACCAGCATTCTGGGGACCTATGCTTTCCATAATTCTACACAAGTCAATAATTAGAAACACCAAACCACCACCCACGCAACCTCACTAGTCACTTGGTACTGATGTACTTGGGTTAGATAATCAATTCAACTTTCATGGTAATTCAAATCCAAATTTAGAAGCAAGAAAGCTTTAACTAACCAATTCTATTTCAAAAAAGTGTGTTAAAATTTATAAATAAATAAAAACGTTGCATACCTCTTTATTCCGAGTAATATTACACCAAATAAATGCTGCCCCAAAAATTCTCTAGTCAAAGACATTTCCTTCACCAGAAGACCCTGAGTGAGTGATTAACGCATGTGAAGCCTCCATCAACCATAAGATTGGTCCCACTTATATACTTTGCTTCATCACTGGCTAAGAACATAACAGAATTCGCCACATCATCAGAGGTCAACTCCACACCCTGCAAGTTAGCATTTTTCCCAACAAAAGCAAGGAAACTTGCCCTCGTGTCCTCAGTCCGTTCCTCCTCAGGTAAGTGAGCAAATGCCAGAGGCGTCGCGACTGCATAAGGAGAAACACAGTTCACTCGTATTCCATGTACTCCAAGCTCTGCTGCAACACTTTTGGTGAGTCCCAAAACAGCATGCTTGGAACCTGTATATGCATGTGGGCCCAAACCACCTATGGCGCTTGCGACACTACTTATTGAGACAATCGAACCCTTCTTCAATGGGATCATTATACGAGCTGCATGCTTCATTCCTAGAAAGGAGCCCTTCACATTCACATCAAACACCTTTTCGAATGCTGACATGTCCACATTGCGGATATCTGGACAGGGTGGGCCTGTTAGCCCAGCATTGTTAACCATGATATCGAGCACGCCAAATTTCTCAACTGCGAAATCCACTGCGGCACGAACATCATTTTCTATAGTCACATCACAATGGTAAAAACATGTGTCCCCACCTATAGTTTCACAGAGACGCTGGCCAAGGTCATCTTGAATGTCAACAACACAAACTTTTGCACCATGCCTGTGGAATAAACGCACAATGCTCTCTCCAATGCCAGAAGCACCACCAGTGACCAATGCAACTTTTCCTGATAATCTGAAGAAAAAAAAAATACAACATAAATAAATAAAGGCTGTCCAAGTTGCCACCCACTTTTAAAGTCGTCCTTAAATTTTATTTTTCGTTAATTAGGTCCTTAAAGTGATATTTTTTGTCGATTATGTTCCTTTTACCCGATTCGACTTTAACCCGACCCATTTTGACCCAATTTAACTCGACCCCAATTTCATCAATTCAATTTTTTTAAAAAACACTAAAAAGTTTTAAAATTATTTTAAAAATATTTATTATTTTAAAATATTAAAAATTATTATATTTAAAAATTATTTTAAAAATAATATTTTACTTTAAAATATTTAAAATAATTATTATTTTAAAAAGTTTTAAAAATAATTATTATTTTCAAGAAAAATATTAGAAACTTTTATTTTTTCATAAAATGAGGATCCGACAGAACTAGGGATGATAATTTATTATTTTAAACAGTATTCTAATAAAACTAGTAAAAAAAGGAAATGGGTCCGCTTAAGTAGAGTTCAGTATGCATCAGCTGACATCTTATTGCTGAACCCAAAAGTGGAAACACACTAATAAAAATTCTCAATAAAACGATATCAGTAATAGGATTACCAACAGGCTTTCCAATGCCTTCTGAAAGATCAAGTGGAGCATAAGGTTATTAGTTACAGAAAAAAGGGGGATAACAAGTTAGTAACTCAAAGACCTAATTCCTGTCGATGACTTCAAATTATGCAGGATAACAAATAAGGCTCTAGGCTATTGGTAACTTTACAATTGTCTCATTATTTTGGCTACCTAAGCATTAATATTGCATACATATTTATTGTATACATGTCCCTAGATGGTCACCCGATTCTTTATTTTGTCACAAGAGGACAACAAGTTTGGTGTCTTACCTCCCTATTAGGTTCTTGAAAACCCAAGATAAACGTGATTCGAAAGCTGCTTTTCCAACCTCTACCTTTCACAACCAAATGAAGCACAGAATGACGGTAGTACAATATAATAGAAGGAAAACTACAGGTTGTTAAACTTTGTCAACAAAATGGGCAAGAGTTCAGCCTATTGAATGTGTTTTTATTATTTTCTCTCTGTGATTTTTTTTATTTTGTAAATGGATTTATAGGAGTGGACAGAGAGGTAGGAAGGTTATGAAAAATATCAATCAATTTTGTGCTCTCATTGAGAGCAACCATGGCCCAAAGATCTCACCTCAGCAAGCTCAAAGATACCTTCTTAAAACTCGAAGATACCGTCTCAAACCTCAACGAAGCTCAAAAATAATTACAACAGGATATGTGAACTGTATTGATCCAACCCAACTCGAATTTATTGTGCCAAGATTACCATTGGGTCATCTTGATCCATCACAAAGTTGGTACTCCTGGTAGTAACATTAAGTTTTATGACCAAGACAACACATTTGTTTCGATGAGTGAATGGCGTAACACTATCTCCCTCCCTTAAAATCCTTGGCGTTCATCAGGGTCGATCAAATCACAGTCCACAGGATTACAATACTCAGGAGATGTATACACTCTAGACCCACCACACCACGAGGGGCCACAATTTTGATATTATTTGTAACGACTTGACCCAACTCGAGCCCGAATCAAGTTTCAAATTTATTAGTCCCAATAGTACGTTGGGTACCCCAGTCCTACATCGACACATGGGGAATATCTTTTTCTATACATAAGACTTAAGGTTACTACCAAGAGCACCAACTTCATGATCTTTTAGGTGGGAGTGAGGGTTAAGATGACCTAATGGTACTCTTGGAACAATAAATTTGAGCCATGATGCGAGCTCGAGTTGGGCCTGGTCGTTTAGATGGTATCAAAATGGTAGCACCTCGTGGTGCGATGGGTTTGGAGCCCATTCATCTCCTAAGAATTGTGATTTTGTGGATTGTGATTTGATTAATTGTGATTTTGTACATTATGAACTATGATTCGATTGTTCGTGACAAGGAAGTCAGAGATTTAAGTGGGAGAGATTGTGATGTCCCAGTCCCCAATCGAAACATGTGGTATATGTTATCCTTTATATAAGACTTAGGGTTACTAACATTGTACCAAAGTCACCTTTTGGGCGGGCTTGTGGTGGGTCAAGATGACCCAATAGTACTCTTGTGATAATTAATTTGAGACTTGATCCGAGATTGAGTTTGATCAGGTTGATACATACACCATATATTTAAAGTGACTGCACACGAGGGTAAGTTGGATCAATTTCTACTCAACTCCACCATCGCAACTTGCGTGTCCATTCCACGACAACTGCCTCAAACTCGTAACCAACGATGACCGAAACAACTAATCAGAAAGTGAGCTCATCAATTACCACTCACATCATCTTCAAGCTAGATTTACCCCAATTCAATGACTGAGACCCATTAGAATGGATATTCAAAGCTAGTAAATTCTTCATTTATCACTAAATTATGAATACACAACGCATTACCATGGCCTCCTTCTATATGGATGGACCAGCTCTAATCTAGTATAAGGGATGCACAAATATCACTAGATTGGGTCATGGGCTGATCTTCTCCTATCAAAAGAACTCCACCTTGCACGAGGACCTCAACATGCTCTGTGTACACTCTCTCAAACTTCTTCAATAGAAAATTTCCAAACTAAATTTGAAGCTCTAAAATTTGAAATGAAGTGAGAGTTGAGTATTTTCCAACCCTTTACCTTCTCTCAAGCCATTGGCCTGGATAAATTGAAGAAGATAAAACTAAATGATCCAAAACCCTCTTTTAGAAATTGCGGAACTCGCTCCTCATACAGGAATTCCTTCCCCAAAACCCCCATTACTACCTGACACAAACTATGTACCATCCCCACCAAACCTCACGCTGCCTCAAAATTGTAGAGAAAATGGGGTCGTGCTTGTATTGTATCAAGAAATACCAATCAGGTCATTTAGTTATAGGGAATACAATTATGAAAATAGTAAACTATCTAAGAAGTACTACTAATAATAAAAAGATTTATTATTTTCAAAAATTTAAATCACATCAATTTTGAATTTAAAATTGTTACTTTAAAAATGATCTTATATTTCAGAACAGAGGGAATATATAAAAAAATATCAATTAAAGATCTCTTCTTCTTCCCCAAATTCTTCTAGGAGGTCTTTGCCTCGAACAAGAACAAAAATTACATGTCAGTCAGTCCCACAATCCCATGATAAACTTATTACCCCAAAAAATATTAAATTGCTCAAACCTAAAACGATCAACTCTAAATCAACCAGAGTAGTTAAATCAAATATCAAATTATTCACAAACCCATGTTAACAAATAATGCATAATATTTATCATATAGAAAGAAAATTCATCAAAATATCCATCACATTAAAAGATTAAACACACTTTAATCATAAACCATTTTACAGACTTAAAACCCATATATCAATTTGATGTGGGAACAGTTCCTTACTGAAACTATATATATATATATATATATATATATATATATATATATATAATACTGTTACCTTTGAGCGGAGAGAGAATGGTCAACTGAGCTGGTCGTTTCCATGTCTGAAACTTCTTTTCCTTAGATCCACACTCACTGCACGTGGTTGCCTGGTTGGTGTTTGATGGAATAAAAAAAATGTAACACTGTACCGGTTAATGACCGGTACAGCACCTCCCTCCCAATCTTTAAGTTATTCCAAAATTAAAGCATAATTAATAACTTTTTCTTCCAAATTTATCATTATCCCTCTTTTCCAATAAGTGTGTAATTAATGCACACAATAATTAATTTTTTTAATTTTTAATTGCATTAAATTAGTTTTAGGCTACCTTTTCATTTTTCTTTCCTTCCCAATACATATTCATAATAGTGGTAATAATTTTTTTGCAAAAGAAAGATGTGGAATAGTGTGAGAGAGGAGAGAGAGAATATTTATTAAATAAGGGTATTTTAGTCTTGTACAATAATTTTTTACTCATATTAATAATTTCCTTAATTCATGTGCAAAAACCTTAAACGACACTTATTTAAGAATGGAGGGAGTTATAGTATAGGTCATTTTAGAGTTGTGCACAAAATAAGTATTAAGAAAATAATTGTATAGCATTAAATATACTCCATCCGTCCCATGATAAAAGTCTTTATTATTATTTTGGGTAGTCCCATGTTAAATGTATATTTTCTTTTAATAACCAAACTTTTACACATATTTTTCTATTATATCCGTAGTGTGACGACCCCAAAATAGGTCCATTCCACCCAACCCATTCTGAGTCGCCAAATACATGGTACAGAAATAGCTACAACTTCAATAATACAAATGTCGTGTGAAATACGACAATACATCTGTGAGTTTAAATACGAGATATTGTCGCTCAGACAATATCCACACGCAAATAAATCCCCATCATAATTATTGATACATTATTTTATAAAAATGGTGAGGACTACTAAACAACTCTCTCTGTAACCTTCATTCCATACCCAGGACTCGATCCTCGCTATATTCTCACCTCCCGAGAAGAAAATGGAACAACAAGGAAAAGGGTGAGCTCAACTAGCCCAAAGAAAGAATATTATGACTAAGACAATATACAACAAATTATCGTTAGTCTTCAACAGAAAAATCTAATAGAATACAATGAGCAATAAGTTTTAGATCAACAAATGCAATGAAGCAAGAATCCATTAGAAGAGTCACGTAGAGAAAGAATTCTACTTGTCTTCTAAGGTTTAAAAGTCCATCATCAATATTTTATCCTGTAACAACAATCAATATTCATCTTTGTACTACAGCCAAAGATATTCATTTAAATCACCAGGTTGGTCATGTTCATCTCAACACTGCTCATCTTTGCACTACAAAGCCAAAGATATTCATCGATTAATCGCTCATCTTTACACTACTGAAGCCAAAGATATTCATCAAGTATCACCATTAAGGACCGAGGATGATGAAAAACATTTTAAGAACGAATCTAGTGAGATAGAAGGACAAATATTAGGGATTAGCATAACAGTTTATCCAAGATCGATAATACTTCATAATAAACGATTTTGAAGCAGAACTCAAAAATAACGATCAAAACATGGATCCAATCAAAGATAGTAGCCGAAATAGACATCTTGGACAAAAAGAAAAATTTTCATTTTTCTATTGAATAGTCTTGCCGTATTTGTGAATAAGTGTCGTATCGTGAATAGTGCCAGTATACGTGAATAAGTAACCGACACAAAAGATAGAAATTTCACAAAAAATATCTTCACGCTTCGTGAATAGTAACTCGTGAATAAGTAACTCATGAATAGTAACTCGTGAATAGTAACTCGTGAATAAGAACTCATGAATAAGTAACCCAGACATGAAAAAGTTCTAAATTTGATAAAAAGTTCAACAAAGATTTTGGCATAATGATATTGAAGAAAATAATATCATTTTTATGAAAGAAATAACATCCCTTACCTCAAAATAACCGTACTTACATTTGAATTTGGTATAGTCTTGTGAAACTCGCATCAGTATAAAGCAACACTCAAAGTATACTCACAAGAATACGCTCGATAATATAGAGAGAGAAGAGAGAAAACTTAGTTTACGGTGTGATTTTCAATTCTAACTTAGCCTCTATTTATAGGAAAATGTTAGAACGCATAAAGGAGACTAAATTAATAAAATATATTATTATTTATTCCAAATTCCTACCCACATGTTTTGAAAATTCTAGCATGCCTTCTTTGGTCAAAAACATCAGCCACCCATGTGCCAACAACCACAAAAACGTTTTTCTTATATAAAATAATTAAAACTTCCAAAAATCAATTATTTGAACTCGGAACTTCAATAATTCATGATAAATATCCCTTTGTCGGAAAATTGAATCTCGCGATTTTTATAGGAAATTCAATTCTCTACAACTTTGCGGAAGGAAGTTTTTCTAAATTCCAAATGAAATTATCCAAAATCCATAAATGAGCGATTTTACGCCTATAATAAATTTTCTATCAAGAATTGTGTCCACCGACACACAAAATATATATTAAACATTTAATGTCACAAAATACTATTCCTCCTCATATACTCATATATCCCACATTCATTGTAAAAATATCACCAATTATTATATTATTAAAATAATATATTTAAATGAATTATTTTATCGAAAAAGATAAAATATTAATTTTCAACAATTGTCACATTAAAAATTTTCTCCATCTATATCCACATAAAATAAATATTTTCTTTATCATAATAATCAATAATTAATTATTTTAAAATAATATTCTGTAATCACAAAGATCTTGACAACCGGCCGCTTCTCAGGAAAGAGGGGCTTTCAATAAGGATTTCTCTCTTCTTGGCCTAGCAATTAGGTGACCAAACCTCTCCTTGACAAAATTTTCTAGACATTGCCAATAATGTTATCTAATAATATTATTCAAATAATATGAATTATTGATCTGATAATGGGAAATACTTTGCAGTGACAATTATTGAAACAAAAATAATATAAAATATCAACGCAACAATTATTGAATCAATAAAATATTGAACAGTAACTACTGTAATAATTATTGAGTAGTGCCTTCTTACGTAAGAATCAATAATTCAACAATCTTTGTGCAATACTGAGTAATGCTCTTGCACAACCACGCCAGACATCGTATTTTAACCACCGTGTAATCCAACGTTGTTAACTGGTAATAACTACTGTAGATTATTTATAAAACTCAATCTTTTGTCGTTTTCCTTCATCTAACATTTTTTTCGTTATGGGGCCCACAAATGATGCTGCGCTACGTCGCATGACGGAGATTTCGAAAAAAAGAATATTTCACGACCAAACGAATATTCTCCGACAATAATGAATATTTTATAACCACTTGCTTATTTTGCAAAAATTGCACATTTCACCCATAACCAAAGCATTATATCAAATTACCACCTTATTAATCAAGAATAATAATTATAAGAAATTCGATTTTTATTTATAAAAATTTGGGGTCTTACACGTAGCATTAAATATCTCATACTTTTCTTATTCTAATTCTCTCTCCATATTTAATGATATTATTATGGACAATTTTGTCATTTTATTCATCTTCTTAATATGCGTGAAAAGTCTACCAGGATTTTTATCCTGGGACGGAGGGAGTAATATTAATTGTCTATTTTGTCCTTATATTGAAAGAAGATGGTGTTATTTATTGGATAGAAAATAGTGAGAGAATCAAAGTTATATTTAATACTTGAGGTAGTATTGAAAACTAATTACAATTAATGTTTAACTTGAAATTCTTAAACGACTTATATTAAGAAATAAAAATATTTTTTTAAAACGATTTATATTAAAAAACATGAAGAGTAAACTTTATCTTATATTTTTATTATTATTATCAGGTTCATGCCGTTATTATTATATTTTTAACAAATGTTAGGGACATGTTTGAAAAGTAAAAATGTTGTTAAAAGTCCGTCATTCTATATTTGAAGAATATGGCATACACCAATTATTAAGAACCAAATGCGGATTAATATCACTTTAGATTATAAAATAATATTTGAAGTTTCTAACATGTCATTTATTAATATTATAGGTAGATTGAATACATTATGTAATTACTATTACATTTTTAAAAATTCATCATTTTATAAATGTATCTTTAAAACAGAGTTTATGGCTAAATACATATATTGATTTTATAATCATATATTAGAATCAAATGTCGATGAATATAAAACAGGAACAACTAGCTAGGCTAGAAAAGAACTTCCATTCTTCTCTTTGTAGTTTGAACAATTCAAAAGATTGGGAAGAAAAGACAAGTTAAAGACTTCATCAAACTTTATTTTCATTCTTTCAATAAACAAAAGAAAAAAAAAAGGGTTCATTTGTGTACTTCTCATCACGTTGTGATCACTGATCTAAACATTTGGCTCATAATTTCAGTTTATTGTTTTAAATACACACATTTGACATGGAAATAAATTATCTTCGAACTCCCCACAATCACGCACAAATTGACATGTGTTTCAATAGTTTGAAACAGAGATAGTAGGAAGAAACTCCTTCCGTGCCGACTTTTTTGATGAAATTAATTATTTTTAAATTAATAATTAAACATATATAAATACATTTTTGAAATTATAAAAACTGGGGAAAGTAGTAAATTGTATGTAGATTTTGTTGGAGATATTTTAATAAAATTATTTATCTTAATTATTTTAATATAATATTATTAATTATGATTATTAAATAATTTTTTTTTATCATTAATGTGGTCAGTTTCATAAGATATTAATTCGCCTTTACTCATTATGTAGTATTATAATATGCATCAGTTTCATGGTAATAAACGTTACCGTTAGCTTAATAAGCTTATAGTCAGACATGGTTGCTTGCATGCATCAACGAGTGAGTATTCGGTAAATTTTCTATTCGGTTATAACCAAATATCAAATTTAATACAATTTTACTATTTGGACAAATATTTAAAATATCTACTAATCGAATAATCAAAATTCAAATAAAATTATACTATTCGATTATTCGGTTAATAACCGAAATATGAACTTAATTTTACAAAATAAAAAATTTCACAAATTTCACATTAAAATTTTCAAACAATATTTTACCACAATCCGCAATCATAATAATTCATAAACTAGTTTAATGATTTCAAATTAATAATAAATGAGTACATAATCTATATGACAAAGTCTATCAATTTTTTAAAAAAATACTATTTTTTTTTAAATTTCTAATTCGATTAATCGGTTATCCGAACAGTCTAATTTTTATATCTAAAATCAAAATATAAAAAGGTTATAATCGAATATACCCAAATAATTAAAATAATTCGGTTCAATTATTCAATTTTATTTATTTTTTGTTGAGCCTTACCTACATGCATATATACGCTTATTCCATATATATTGGTGCCGTATGTGTGTTATATAATGGAATGTTTGACTGGCTAATAAGGAGACTAGGAGAGTAAGAGCATTATGTTTATATATTATACGAGTATTGGTGTGTTATTGTACGTAACTTGGGCAAATATCGGTGTGCTGTTCATCGGGTTTCAGACTTTCTGAGTTGTGTAGATTAAGTTGAGAGTAACAGTGTGGAGGCTGGGTTAGCTGTTGTATTTTGGAAGTGACCTGACAGTGACTCGCTGCACTGAATCAAGCGCGATCTCTTCGTGATGTCGTGAATCACTTTAAAAAAAGCTTTTTCCTGTATCTCGTTCAGCGCCATACTATTTTGCCTATTTTAGTTGTACCATTCTTTACTAATTTTATTTGTGTAATTTAATTTATTTATTTGTTCACCTATATTTTGTCAAAAGTTGTACAAAATTTAATTTAAAAAATGGTAAATTTGACTAGAAATAAGTTAAAATTGGGCATTGTTTTGGGACGGAAATTAAGTTATGGTCCAGTGTAATAAAATTTGAGTAAATTTAGCTGGAAGGTCTTTAAAAGCTTCTTAATGATCAAATCCAATATGGATTGTTAGACTTTATGCAGTTATGGAGAGTGGCGAAGCCAGAATTTGTATTCAATGAGATTAAAATATTGTGATGCTATAAATAATTTAGCGGAAGTTCGAGGACAGTGCTCTCGAGCAATTTTTTTTTATATAGTTTTGTGCTTTTTGGCCAATTGCATATGTAAAACATGTATTTGGTTACAATATTATTAATATAACAAGTAATAACATTATATATATATATAGGGGATCAATTCATAACAAACGTTGTAAAAAAGAGTCTAGCCTTACAACACATCGCGACCCTCCGTTCGAAGCTTGAGCGGTTTTATAGAATTTCCCCCCGTAATTTAGTTTCCAGTATTCCGCACTTTAATACTGCGGACGGGTCAGATGACCAAAATACCCCTCCTTTACAATTCCCCTTCTGCACTTTAATGCGGCGGACGTTTGGATATTGAAGCGACAGTCGAACGACGTCGTTTTCAATAATGGAACTTAAAGGTCTCGTTCACAGTTTAATACTGCGGACGTTAGGTCCCTTATATATAAGACGAGATAGAACTGTGAGAAGACATCCTAGATACGCACAAAGACTTCAACCTAAAGCTCAAGAATTTTTTGTTTCTTCTAACATATTCTTGTTGTTACCGATTCATGTGATCTGAGATGAAGAGACATGCGTGGCACAATATTTGGAAGGCACGACATCTGGAAGCCGTTAATTTGTTCTAAATCCGAAACTTCATTCGACCGGCTTTTTTTATCCAACCTTCCAATTTTGTTTTCCATGTGTGTTTCTCATCATCCCAAATCACTTGAATATGTAACTACTAGCAAGAATATGCAGCAGAAACAGATGATTTTTAACTTTATAAACTTAATTTGAACGCCTAGATGTCTCAAAAATGTACTGCCAAGATGTGTTAATTGTTTAGTTCTTCTATGCAAATCCTGGAGTGTCCATCACAACATCTTGAGATCATATATCAATAAACCTCAATTTATTGTGCTGACACTTCCAAAATTAGAATAACTAAATAATTGACCCATTCTGGCATTACATTGTTGGCATACGATACACAATTTAATACTGCGGACGCTAGTTAAAGGATTTAAATGACGTCGTAAAGTATCAACACTTCTGAAAAGCAGTTTAATACTGTGGACGCTAATTGTTTGGAGTTTAACGATTTCGCTTATCGTGGCATTTACAGGATAGAGACATGCAGTTATCGAGAATTACATACATACAGAGACATCTGATTAGAAAATAATAACACTTTATTTGTATTAAAATGTCATAATAAATCGAAAAAAAGGAAATTATGTTGATTCCGGCCTTTTCAACCTTGAAGCTTTATAATGGTTCCGCTTATCGTGGTTTGCAAAGATTCCACATATTGCACACTTTCGAAGTGGTTTCTGACCTGACAATTGTTTGACAACACTTTTCAGCCGTGTTGCTTTTTTCGACCTTTTTTCTGCTATCATATTGGATCAAACACAGGATCATTGGAAGCAGTTGCATCATCATACTCATCATCATCAGGCAATTCCATATTGACCCCATTATTGATAAGAGGTTGCACATTCTCGTCCGGTCTTGCTTTCACACCTTTTGCAGGGAAGGTACAAACAATTTTATGCTCACGGTCTAGCAATTGGAGAGCAAAATATTTGTCTTCTTTAGAAGATGAAGCATTCAACATAAACAGATCGAATCAATTGTGTATGTGATTGAACCGACCGATTTGTGTCTCAACATAATCTATTGCAGATGGGAGAACGTACGAGGCCACACCGCTCATTTTATTAGCATCTTGAGTCCATCGCTTGTGTATCAATTCTTCAGGTATCTGAACCAAGTTCTTTAAACTTAGAAGCCTAAGAATGTGACGACATATTGTACCAGAATGTTCAAACTATTTACAATTACATTTCGACATCTCGATTTTGATATTTTGCACAACTGTGAAATACCTACGACTAGATTCATGATCCATCACTTTGAACATCGAGTAGGTTTTTGAATCAGGAGTTGACAACTCATGCACCTTCTTTGAAGTTAACTTATGTGACTTTATCAGTTCAATCTGGAAACGCCGGAACATCTCATTGGTATATATCTTAGTTGCATGCATCTCTAATGGATCTCCAAAAAGGAATTTTCTTACACGACTGTCAGATAATCATCTTATTTCTCTCATATGTACTGCTTCTTAATGGCTTTTTGGGACTTGAAAATAAAATCTCTAATCCCCGTGGAAGTGTTTACAAATTCGTCAAAAAAACTGTTCATACTTTCACTCCTAGACATCGTCTTCATTCCTGTTGCGAAGAAATTCTTTGAATACACCCCAATCCATTTCTCTTTTACTTCATACAGAGATTTCAACCATTTTTGATCCTGTAGACAGTAATCCTCAAGCAACAAGTTCCATCTGTCCTCAAATTGTTGAATAGTCAAAGACTTAAACACACAGTAGTTAAAGTCTGACTTAAAAGTCGGATACGAGGAATAGATATGCCCAAGTTTTTTCAAATTTTTTTGCTAATGTGCCAAGTACACAATGCATGATATGTATTAGGAAAAACCCTAGTAATCACATTTGACATAGCACGATCTTGATCAGTGACAATGGTTATTGGATGTTTGTCATTCATTGCTTCAAGAAACTGCTCAAATAACCATACAAATGTATCCTCAGTATCATCGCTCAATAGTGCACACTCAAGCAATATAGAATGATAATGATGATTTATACCCGTGAAAGGAGCAAATGACATGGAATACTTGTTTGTTTGGTATGTGGTATCAAACGTAACAACACCGCAAAAATTTGCATATGCAACTATTAACCGATAAGCTACCCATATAATACATCCTATACGATTATTCACGCCTGATTTTACACTAAAATAAAATCTGCTCGGGCTCTCTAGCTGCAACTTTCTCAAGTAATCTATTGCAAACTGTGCATCATTCACAACGATATTATCACGTCTAATATCTCTAACTATATTTTTCACATCCGTTTCAGAGAACCCAACATTGCTCATACCTCCTCCCAATAATCTAAGCACATTCATCATTCTACTTGGACCAATCCAATCATTATTAAGGGTTTCAATCAGATCCTTGGCAACTCCTGAAATATTTTTGTGTGTTTGAATCTGTGAAACTTTTCTTGGGGACACAAATTCATGATTGTGATTCAGTTCAAAAGTGGAGACAAACCATTTATCTTTACTCCTATCATGCATAACATAAAATTTTGCTCTACATTCTATTCTATCAATCGAGTACCTTCTCCGCTTGCCCTTAACCACATTATTATCTTCGTCATAAATGACAATCTCTTTTTTCTTAACAACCATACTCCTAGCTTTACGACACTGATACAATCTAGAATAAAATTCTTCAGATCTAACATGTTTTCTGCTAGTTTTTATTCTTACTTCAAAACCTACACGTTCTCATATTTTTTGTAAAAAATTTCAGTATCTTCCAACGTATCAAATATTTGACCAACATATGGAATGGTATCATCACATAAACTTGTTACATCATTCAAATCATACAATTTTTCTGAAGTGTTTGAAAGTGAATGAAATGATTCTTCAGCAAACAAATCAATGACAAAACAAATGAATCAGTAATTAGCAGCCAAATTAGAGCTTACCGATGACAAGGTTGTGTGCAGGTATGGTTACTTGATAGTAGGATATGAACTTTCAATCTGATTGACCCCTTGAATGATGAAAGAGAGTATTACAGCGCCGTACAAGTTAACGAACGCCTAGCTTTAAGCCACGTTACAATACAAGGCCCACCATCATAATACCGGTGCCGTTGATAAGTAGATTTTATATACACGAATCGACATTCATTTCAAGTTTAAATTTGTAGTTATTTTCATGTTTTGTGTTCGTTTTTACTCGTTTCATGTTATTTTATGTGTAGGGTGATCATGGATGCTATTGGTGAGGAAAGATGGTCTTTTTGGAGCAAAAGTGGAAAAAAGTTGGAGTAAGAAAAACTTGAAGTCAGTAGCCTAGCCATGGGAAAAATGGCTTTATCAGAAAGCTTATACCCCCCCGGAAAAGGCTGGGTCCCGTTCTGAATCATCTCTGTTTAGTTTCAACTTCTACTAGAGCTCGATTTGTTGGACTTGAATGATGCGTTTGGACTCTAATAAAAAAGGATTTTTTGCCAGAACAGAGGGAGAGCTTGCGATTACATAGAAAAACAACAATCTTACAACACACAAAGACATAATTCAAGAGCGATTTCAAGGATTGAAGAGCTTAAGCGTTGGAGGAGTAATTTTGAGAGATTGTCACGACAGCTTGCAAATCGAGGCTACGTGAAGGGTTTTCCATAATTCTTCTTCTCTTTCATCTATTTGTAATTGGAAGGATGTTTTCAACAAATTATTGATTTTTAATTCATTCGTTATGAACTAATTTACTTATTAGACTTGTGATGGATCTTTAGGTGAAACGATGATTCTATAACTTTGATTTCCAATTCAATAAGATATTTTCAGTTTATCTATGTTAATTTGAGCGTGAATTTATGAATTGCCTGATCAACAGTTCTTTGTGGATTTGAAAGGAATCGAGAGAGGAGATTCGAATCTAGACCTAGTTAATATAACATGTGTCATGAATTTTGTCGATACCAGATTTGTGATTATTGTTAAGGTAGAGATACGCTTGACATCGCATGTAATCGTATAGAGAGCTTAAACTTCAACCTTCTTTGATTGCAGTTCACATAGAGATATAGTGAGTTGGTTAATTTAGGTGTTTAACGGATTTCTATCTTAACTGTGGATTGATGTTAATATGGTATTAGTGCATCGAGAGATGGCTCTTACTACGTTCATGTTCTTGATTAATAAACTGGGATATTAAATTGAGTTGGAATAAAGGTTTAAAAATCAGAGTGAAGCTCAGGGTGAAATCATAAGTCTAATTCTCCATTAATTATTTGAAATTCCGGATTTCATTATTGATGACTGTTTTGTGATAGTTTATTTCTTTATTAATTTAGTTTTTTTTTATAATTTAAAACTATTGAATTGATTAGTTTAATAAAATTAGGGTTAATACAAAATTGATAATTGTGAAGTTAAAACTCTTGATATTTTGTCCTCGTGGGAATGATACTTTATTCACTACTATATTACTTGTTGACCACGTACACTTGCGTGTTTTGCGCGTATTGATTTCAGCAGCCGTATATGGGGAAACGTGCGTAAGATAAAAGTTTTTGACATCATATATATCATTATCGCCCAAAAAACAACCGCCTACTCTTTATTTTCATATTTTGAAACTACTCCCCTTCCCTGATCATACCAACACAGCTCCTACTAACTCCAGATCTATCATAAATGGCTAATTTTGGCTACTTACAACCTTAAAAGCTACTAGCGACACTGTTACGAAACCTTTCACCAAGCTAAAAATTGTCAGCGCCCCTCGACACACCCCTTTACCCGAAAAAACTGACATCGAAAAAGCCGAAATGAATATGTTAAACCAATATTCGTCTGGAAAAATATACACCCATAGCAACACAGAGTTTACAATCACCAGTCTGAAACTTTCTCAAATGCGCGAACTATATCAAATCCCGATCGACTATAACCTTTGCGTACCGGAGCTAAACGAAAGAATGTATTAACATCCAGATGGATGGGTGGCCGTTACACACATAATTTCAAATACGGGGTCTATTTTCCCCTGTATGATTTCATTTCCACTTTCCTCAGTTTCGTAGGAATAAGGTTTGCACAACTAGTGTTGAACTCATATATTCACCTCATATGCTTCATTGTCTTTTGCCACGATTGTTGTGACACCCCCAAAATAGGTCAACACAACCTATTCTGAGTATACATGGTACATAATTCAAATACAAACTTCAAATACGCGATGAGTTTTTATACAAATATTGTCTCGTAGATAATATCCAAACTCAAATAAAGTTCTTATTACAATTATTGTCACACTATTTTACAAAATAGTGAGAACTACTATAATAACTATCTCGGACCATTACTCTACTCCCCGACTAGTCCCAGCTACATTCTCGCTTCCTGAAAAGAACAATGGAATCAAAAGGAAAATTGTGAACTCAACTAGCCCAGTAAAGAATATTATGACTAAGATAATGAGGAACAAATTATCCTTAGTCCTCAACAGTGAAAAAATTGATAGAATACAATAGACAACAAGTTTTAGATCAACAACTACAGCGGAAATAGTAATCCATTAGAAGAGTCAAGTAGAGCATGATATCTACTATCTTCTATGATTTTAAAATTCCATCATCAATATTTTATTCCTGTAACAACAATCAATAAATGTTTCAAATCAAAAAATTACCCATGCACTACGGGTCAAGGATATTCTTTTCTATCACCAGTGGTCATGATCATGCCAACTAACTGTTCATCTATGCACTACGGGCCAAAGAGGACTTTCACTACATCATGTGTTTGTAACATTATAGGTCATGATTATACCAATACACAATTCCTGGTCATAATTGTGATGCCCCCAAAATAGGTATGTTAGTTCCCAGTAGGCACAATAGATCTAGAAGGGGGGTTGAATAGATCCTTTTTAGTTTCAAATACTTTTTTGGTTTATTTTGTATTGCTAATAATTTAGCATATGACAAACATAAGAATCTTTTCAAGCACATCGGAATAAGTAAAAGATCCCCTTCATTGATATATTCATAATCATATATACATTGTTCGTAGAGTTAATTCAATGGTAAGCAGTTAAAACATACATACATGATTATAGCAAGTTAATGTACATAATGTAAATGACATAAAGTAAAAGACACAAGGGTTTTAAGTGGTTTAGAGACTCAAGCTCCTAATCCACTCTTACGCTTTCAACTAGCGGTGATTTCCACTAAGGAAGGGCAACACCTCGAATCACTAAGATTCCTTCAAGGCCGGTGACCTTGGGAGTTGATTCACTAATAACTCTTCAAGGCCGTGACCTTGGAACTTCTCTAGTTCCCTAAGAACTCTTCAAGCCCAAAGAGAGCTTGGAACTTCATTTAGTCCCTCAGGACAAGGGACCCTCAGCCTCGCTTCTTGTTGTTGAGTTGTTTGTTTGTTTGTTGGAGTTGGTCTTTGAGTTGCTAAGATGTCTTTTTATGCTCGAGCATCTTCGTACTTAGCGACTTGGCGTAATCATACTTGAAGTGCGGTTGAGTGTTGCATGATGCTCAAACTTCTTGATTACTCAACCTCCTCGATGATCCTTGATGAACTGCCTTGAAGATCATTCTTCTTGATACGTGATGGCTGCACATGATGGGTTTCTAAGATGACTGTTGTAAGACCCCGAATTTTATGAAATAAAATTATTCAATTTTTCTTATAATTATTATTCAGTAAATGTTAAAATTGATAAAAGTTTAAAGTTATGGGTGAAATATGCAAATTTTACAAAACACACAAGTGGCTATAAAATATTCATTGTTGTCGGAGAATATTCGTTTGGTCGTGGAATATTCTTTTTGTCGGGAATATCCGTACGACGGCGCAGTCATTTGTGGGCCCCATAACAGAATAACTGTCGGATGAAGAAAATGACAAAATTAAGTTTTTATAAATAACGGCGTAATCGTTACCGTTAACACTATTGGAATACCCGGTTGGTAAAATAAAGTAATACGCGTTGTTGCACAGTAGCACACGGTATTACACAGTATTTTTGAATTATTGATTCTTACGTAAGAAGGCACTACTCAATAATTGTTACAGTAATTACTGTTCAATATTTTATTTTATTGATTCAATAATTGCTGCGTTGATATTATATATTATTATTGTTTCAATAATTGTCCTTTGCCGACAATATTTTCTATTATCGGATCAATAATTCAAATTATTTGAATAATATTATCGATAACATTATTGGCAATGTCTAGAAAGTTACATCAAGGAGAGGTTTGGTCACCTAATTCATGGCGCCAAGAAGGAGAAATCCTTATTGAAAGCCCCCCTATATCTGAGGACTACGTTGTCGATCTTGTGGGTCCTGTAATATTATTTGTGAATAATTAATTATTGATTATTATGATAAAGAAAATATTTATTGTGGATATAGATGGAGAAAATTTTTAATGTGACAACTATTGAAAATTAATATTTTATCTTTTTCTGATAAAATAATTCATTTAAATATATTATTTTAATAATATATTAACAGTAATATTTTTACAATGAATGTAGGATATATGAGTATATGAGGAGGAAGAGTATTTTGTGGCATTAAATATTTAACATATGTTTTGGGTGTCAGGTGGACACAATTCTTAACCGAAAATTGATTATAATATTGTAAAATCGCTTTCGTTTGTTGATTTCTTGGCCAATTTCGCATTTGGAATTTGGAAAAATTTTCTTTCGCAAAGTTGTAGAGAATGGAATTTCTCATGGAAATTCGTGAGTTTAATTTTTACGATAAACGGACTATTTTCTATGAATTATTGAAGTTTGAGAAAATAAAATGATTTTTATTAAATTATATGGTGGGACCCACTTTGGTTGGTGTTAATAACATGTGGGAACATTATATTTTTTCGAATTGGCATGCTTGGATGGCTGGTCTTGGATGGTTGGTGTGTAGAAAAGAAAAATAATATTTTATTATTTTAGTCTCCTTTCATGCGTTCTAGCATTTTCCTATAAATAGTAGCTTAAGTTAGAATTGAAAATCACACGTAAACCCTGAAGTTTTCTCTATTTCTCTCTATATTATCAAGTGTATTCTTGTATCTTGAGTGTTGCTATACGGTGCAAGTTCGAGTCAAATTATTCCAATGTAAATCTTGCTTCTTTTGAGGTAAGGGATTTTAAGGGTTGTGATGTTTTTCATGTTTCAGTAACTTTTCGGACCTTTAAAAATTCGGAAAATTTGAAATGATAATTTGATGAGTTTTATTGATTGTGTCCAAAATGGCGATTTTTGGATGTATAGATTATGAGTTATGAATTTTATGGGAAAAGACTATTTTAAAAGAAAACCCTTATAACTCCTTGTGGTTAACTCCAAAATTGATGAAATTTTTATTGAGAGTAAATCTATATAATATTAGTGTGCTCTGTGAATTTCGGAAATTTTGGACAAGAATACAATTTATGATAAATGTCTAAATATTCGACGGTTTTGGCCATATGAAAAATAGTAAATGAAATTTAAAAATTCTGAGAAAAATATATGTTCAATATGAGACTATATTCTGCTAAATCCCAGAAAAGAAATATTTTTGGAACTGATTTGGTATTTTTCATGAAAATAGACTAGTTATGAGTAAATGAATTAAATATGTTATGTGAAGTAAGAAAATTGAAAAATAGGATTTTATGACTTGAGAATCCTATATGAGGTATATCTGATTTTGATGAGGTTTTGGTTATTGGTGATGAAATCTTATGAGTTTGAAATTTTAGGATGATTAAATGCATTATTTAGTAAAGTGTAAACAATTAAAATAAATTGTTTTAAGAAATGTTATTTCAATATCATTATACCAAAATATTGGTATAGATTTTATTGTGGAATTTTTACCTTTTTGAGTCGGGTTTACTATTCATGAGTTATTATTCATGAGTTACTATTCACGAGTTACTATTCATGAGTTACTATTCACGGATACTATTCACGACAAAATTGGTTTTTTTTTCCTGACCAAATTATAGTTGAGTTATGAATATTACTCTTGAGATTAAATCTATATGTTGATTATATTATTTTTATTATCATATATAACATTTTTATAACCCTAATGATGATATTAATTTCTCTTTGACTTGAGTGTAAAGATGAGTAGATTATTGGTATGATCATGACTATGAGTTCTCTTTGGCCAGTAGTGCAAAGTTGAATTGTTGACTGGTATGATCGTGACCATTGAATTTATAATTGAATATCTTTAGCTTAAGTGCAAAGGTGAAATGATCAACATGATTATAATTATTGTTTATATAAATTTCGAAATGATTATATATTTCTTTGAGATAATAATATATTTGGCCTATAAGTGCAAATATGAAGCTGTTGAGGATATCTTTGGCCCGTAGTGCAAAAAGATGAATTATTGATGAATATCTTTGGCTGTGTAGTGCAAAGATGAATTATTGATGAATATCTTTGGTAGTAGTCTGCAAAGATGACATGTTGTTGAATATCTTTGGCCATGAGTGCAAAGATGAATATGTGTTGAGATGAACATGACCATTTGGTGATACAAATGAATATCTTTGGTAGTAGTGCAAAGATGAAATTATTAGTATGATTATGAACAAGAAATGTGATTTGGTGTAACCATGATCTTTGATGTTTCGGGTAAAGATAGGTGATGAAAATTATCTTTGTCCTGGATGAGAAGAGGAATTTAGAACTACAATTATGATTATGAGTTATTCATATGATTGTGGACCGTAATTGTTGATTGATGTTACGAGGATAAAACATTGTTGGTGGATTTTTAACATGGAGAAGATAATAGACTTTATAGTCTATTTGACTCTTCTAATGGATTGCTTCGTTCAATTGCAACTATGGTTGAAATTTTTATCATCTACCATATGTTCTAAATCTCGATTTATTATTGATGGAGGCTATTGATAATTTAATTATCTTTAGTCATGATATTCTTTCTTGAGCTAGTTGTGCTCACCCTTTTGTCTTACAATTCCTTTCGTGTAATAAAGAGTGTATTGGGTTGGCGGGGTAGTGTGAGGGGAATAGAGCGGTGGTCATCGTTTAGTAGTTATATTTGGTGAATCTAATAGGGTGAAGGCGAACCCAGCGTTGGAAGGGTGTTTTGTCACTATCATACAAGATGTCTAATGACATACAACCACGTATCATCATAAGACAGGGATGTGCTCATCCACTTTCACGAGTATATATCGAGCACTACCTATATAATCTTGGTGTTTGTTTGAAGTATAATTCTCAATTTGAGATAGTGGAGATAATGATAAATCAAGAGAAGACTCACCATTGGGAAGAATATGATAGTAATCTTCTCGTTTTTTCTTTGGGGTCTATTAGGTCAACCAAGGATAATTCTCCGAACATATTATATCTATCATAACCTAGACGCATGGCCTCCCATATGCGAAGGTTTTCTTGAGCACTTCCCAAAGATTTTAGTTTCTAAAACAGTCTTTGACTATACCTTTATGTAAGGTGTCACTGTGAGGTGTTGTTCACGGTTGGGACATGTGTCACATTTGGTATATATTTGTATCCAAACTCACAATATATGTGTTATTGTATTTTGCACGACAATTGTTGTAATAAAGTTGTAGTTGTATTCTGTACCATGTATTTGGCGACTCAGAATGGGTTGGATTGAATGGACCTATTTTGGGGTCGTTACAACTGTAAGCTCTTCTGCTAGGTACTTAGAAACTTTCTCATGCTTGCCACCATGATGACGTTTGTGATCTCCCTTCTTGATACTTGATGCCTTCTCATGATGGACTTGCTAAGATGACTGTGAGCTCTTCTCTATGGTACTTAGAGTCTTCCCATGATGGATATCAAGATGTCATTGATGCTCTTCTTTCTCTCGGCAGTTCAGAACACTCTTCATGTAGTAGAACTCTCACTTCTACATTGTAGAACTCTCACTTCTACTTCTTTCTTTGTATGTCTCTGAGTGTTCTTGGTGGATCGTAGAGTGAGTCTTCAGACCTTTATTGGTCACTCACTATTTACGTTGGTTAGATCAGTCCACCATCTCTCCAAACTCGGCAACTCAAGCAACCCTCGATCTTTGAAGCTCTTGCTGATTTATACTCCTTCCCAATCCTTCCGTTGGAAAGTAGCCGTTGAAAGCTATTCAAATATCTTCACAGATCTCGAGTTGACTGAGGTAGATTACTGATGTGACATGTTATATTTTTCTGACACTGCAGTCTACTGTTTCACCTACCCCATCAAAGATGTCACTTTAATGTCTTGGGTAGGTCGAAGACTTTATTTCCTCCTTCTGATTTCTCGATCAGTGGTTGTCCTTTTGCATCGATGCTCTCAATAAGCTCTTGTCCGAATATTACCCTTCAGATTGAACCGTTGCCAATGCTTCAGTCTTCAGCTATTCAAACTCTATGATTCTGATGCATGTCTTCATGGACCTGATCGTAGTGTCTTGTTGACTGGTAGAGATAACACTACGATCTTGAAGAGTGTTGATTGGATCTTTAATGTAGAACACATCTTCCTTTTCTTGTGCAGTGCTTCAACACTACATTTGCCTCAGCGGCTCTCGAGAATCTTGATGGCTTGACTTCTTTGTTCGCCCCTTCGAATAACAAGACACTTGATTTATCTGAGTGTCCATTTCGCTTTCTCCTTGTGATCTCCCGTTCACTTATCATCAATGGACTGACCCAATGCTTAATCACTTTAGCCTTGTTCTTCAGAAGCTGTCCAGTATCTCTGTATGCACTCCATCAGTTCTTTCTTTGTTTGGCAAACACTACGATCCTGGTAGCTTCCAAGATCGTTATCTTCTGTCTGCTTGATAGCTACTGCACTTGCTGACTTTCCTTAGTCAGTTACTGAAGTCTTCTTCTGATCTCTTTGTGGAAGACTTCATCTCGAATGGCTTCACAACTCAATCTTGATGCTGATTGGGTTGGTGCTTAGATCTTCTGTTAGCTTGCATGCCATTCGTTGAGTGCTCTCTGATTTTCGTCAGGATGGGATGTATCTTTGCAGTGCTAACAAGAGGCTTCATTCCTTTGGATATTCTGGGAGTGCTCATTCGTTGAGAATCGTATTTGCTCTACGATTCTGCCTTGGCATTGTGAGTACATCTGTTGAGGTCTTAGTTCTGCACTCTACGATTCAGCTTTGGCTGTGCAGACACTACAACTCCGAGATCAGATCTTGACACACTACGATTTCTGTCGTTGTGCTTGTTGTCTTTATTTGATCTTTCTCGACTACAATCTCTGCCTCTGGTATGATCAGTAGACTCTACGACTCTGAGTGCAGTCTACGATTCTTAACTTGACTTCGGAAAATACCCGGTCGGCTCGTAGGCAGGCTGTCTCTAAGATTCTAAACATGATTTCCTCAGCAGACTACGACCCTGAGGAAGTTCTTCTTGACACACTATGATCCTCTCCTCGTCTCTCCTGGCAGTCTACGAAGTTCAAGACTACTATCTTGCAGACTACGATTTCTGGTGCAGTGCTCAACGATCAGACAAGCCTATCTATTACATCATAAGAACAACCTAATATACTTGATCTTTCTATTATTTATAGTCCTTGTACATCATTTCTTTTTAAGGACTTTACAAAGCTGTTTTGCTTATGTAGGATCAACCTAACACATTTGATCAATTCATTCTAAGTCTTTGTACACATATTTTTTTATCTATCAAATGACTTTACAACTTTTCTTAATGCAAGCATGTTGGGTAAAATCAATACGCACAAAACACGCAAGCGTACGTGGTCAATAAGTAATATAGTAGTGAATAAATTATCGTTCCCACGAGGATAAATTATCAAGAATTTTAACTTAACAATTATCAATTTTCTATTAATCCTAATTCTATTAAACTATTCAATTCAATGGTTTTAAAACTATAAAAACTAAATTAATAAATAAGTAAATTATCACAAAACAATAACTAATGTCAAAATCCCGAATTTCAAACAATTAATGGAAAATTAGACTTATGATTTCACCCTGAGCTTCACTCTGATTTGCAAACCTTTATTCCAACTCAATTTAATATCCCAGTTTATTAATCAAGAACACGAAAGTAATACTAGCCACCTCTCGATGCACTAATACCGTATTAACGTCAATCCACAATTAAGATAGAAACTGTTAAACACCTAAATCAACCAACTCACTATATCTCTATGTGAAGCGCAATTAAAGAAGGTTTAAGCTTAAGTTCTCTATTCGATTACATATGATGTTAAGCATATCTCTACCTTAACAATAATCAAAAATCGCTATTGACAAAATTCAGCGACACATGCTATATTAACTAGGTCAGAATTGAATCTCTCTCTCGATTCCATTCAAATCCACAAGGAATTGTTGATCGGGCAATTCATAAATTCACTTTCAATTAACATAGATAAACCGAGAATATATTTTTGAATTGGAAATCAAAGTTATATAATCATCGTTTCGCCCAAAGATCCATCACAAGTCTAATAAGCGAATTAGTTCATAACGAATGAATTAAAAACTGAATAATATACTGAAAACATCCTTTCGATTACAAATAAAGAACTCAATACAAGAAGAATAATGAAAACCCCTTCACGTAGCCTCGATTTGCAACCGTTACGATACTCTCTAAAAATTACTCCTCCAAAACTTGCCTTGAATCCTGGAATTTTTCTTGTTTTATGCTCCTTGTGTTGTGTGATTAGTTGTTTTCTACGTAATATTCAGCTCTCTTCTTATGTTCCAGCCGAAACCTGCTATTATAGAGTCCAGGCGCCTAACAAAGTCCTAAAAACCATGCACCAGCAGACATCAAAATCAAACAGGAGACTGTAGGAAACGGGACCCCCGCCCCGGCGGGGGGTACTGGCTTAAAAAGGCCCGCTACGGCGGGCTAGGTTACTGACTTTGGATTTTTCCGTTTTCATGAGTTTTTCCACTTTTGCTCCAAAACTCCGCCATTCTTCACCTCTTTCATCCATGACCACCCTATACATAAAACAACACGAAACGAGTGAAAACGAACACAAAACACGAAGATAACTATGAATTTAAACTTGAAATGAATATTGATTCGTGTATATAAAATCCACTTATCAAAGCATACTTGCATATTCATTCATATATATATATATCATAATCAAATCATATGTAAATAGGAATAACATTCACATGCTTACTCCTGACAATCTCCCCCTATTTGATTATGACAAAAATAATAAGTGTATATGCATGTTATGAATGAATCTTATATACAATGAGCAGCTGTATTTCTAAAAAAGATAATCATGAATGTCATTTATAATGATGTGGAATTTAATACACTGACATTTTACATCCTGGATCCAGAACATACCTAACTAGTTAGAGATATACCTCTTTTGGCTCCATGTATGTTTCCAGGATGTCTGTTGATCAGCTATTTATCTGTTTGACCTTCTTGCTCCTGCTCCACTTGGGATGATGACTTTCCTACTTTGCTTTGCTCCCCCTCAGATGTATGCTTCTCTTCTCCTTCTGGCTCCCCATCAGCTTCGGCATACATAGGCTCATCATTCTTTAGCTCCCCCTCAGATGATGACTCTGCCTCTTCTTCTTCTGTCTGCTTCTTTGACTTCTTCTCTTGTTTGATCTTCTTGCTCTTCCTTGAATGCCTCTTGCTATGCCTCTTTTTCTCCACCCTTTTGTTAAATCACTCGGGAGAGCTGCTCCATGTTGGACATAAGCTGCTCCATCAGGTAGGAGGAGTTAGCAACTTCAAACTTGAGTTCTTGTTGTCCTAGCTCAAGTTGCACTGAGAAAGACTGATTCATGTTGTCAATCTTGTCAGAGAGGACTTGGATTTGTTCTTCATTTGCCTTCCTCGCTTGTAGTGCATTTTCCTTCTGATCATTCATGGCCCTTAGATAGATATGATCTCTTTATCTGATTTTGAGAGATACATCAGCCATCATTGCTTGGAGTCTCTCTTGAACTGAGTTATCTTCTGTTGTTGTCAGCTTCTTTGACTCTTCAGTGAATAGAGACATCTTCTCAATCAGTTCATCAAAATTTTTCATCAGCTCCTTCTCCATAGGTAATTGATCATCTGCTTGGGCAGCTTCTTGTTGAGCATCAGATTGAACTTTATAATTTGCATCCTTGGATATATTTTTGAAGGTGTTGAAAATCTGAAAGATCGTTGAGTACCAATCTCTGGTTGAGGATGAAGGGAGGTCAGATAGCTGTGCTTGGGCCGATGGAGGCTTCTGGTATTGAACTTGAACACCATAAGCAGTAGAGTGAACAGACTCTACGATCATCTCCTTGATCATGATCCTTCTTCCTTGAGAGTCCACTCTACGATCGTAGGGGATATAGTGGTTGCCAGCATGTCTGTAGACCTTGTAGTGAGGCTGGTTTGTGATCATCATTGTAGCAAAACTCTTCACCCTTGGGAAGTTTTGTGCCACCAGCTCCATGCTTGGAAAGTGAGAGTAGCACCAGCTGAAGTAACTTCCATCTCTTTCAGTGTGGGCCTTTAGAAATGGCATCCATTGGAAAAACCATCTCATCAACAAATCATCAGGATTATAGAGGATGGTCGTGCAGTCTAGCTCCATGTTGTTCCAATTTTTAACTACATCAAAGGTAGTCATCCTTACCACCTTGAGCTGTTCATCTCCATAGTTCACCCATCTTTCTGGTTGTGTTTCTGGTGGTTCATTCGAGACTTCTACCACTATTCTCCTGGTGATTTTTGCTGGAGAGAGGGTAGGATAGAATTCTGGTTCCTCTGATTCCTGATTTACAGAATTGGAATCATTCTCCATTTCTTCTCTTTCAGAGCCTAAACCATTTTAATCATTTCCAACAATGAATCCTTCTTGCTGCATTTCATTTTCAGAACTTTCTTCAGCAAGATCTTCCTCTAATTCATCTTCTTCACCACTGGTTCCATCTCAGCACTTTCTTCCTGTGATACCGACTCATCATCACTTACTTTAATGACAGCATTAGAGTGATCACTTCTCTTTTTGGAGGCAAATTTGGCTTGTAGTCTGTAGCTTTTCCTTCTCCTTGGAGGTTCAGCTATGGGAGAGTCAGACTCTTCTTCCTCTTCAGACTCTGAAGCCTTTGGATCATCAGACAAACTTCCTTGATGTGACGCCCCCAAAATTAGGTATACATCACCCATCTTGAGTCGCCGGATACATGGTATGTAATTCAAATATAACTTATAATAATACTGCTGCTGTGTATACAATACGACAAAACATAAACCGTGAGTTTGAATACAAATATTGTCTACTAGAGATTATACAAACTCAAAAGGAGTCCTCATTACAATTATTATCACACTATTTCACGAGAATAGTGAGGACTACTAATGCACCATCTAGGACCATCACTCTCTGTCCTCGACTAGTCCCCATTTCGTTCTCATTTCAAGAGAAGAAAGTGAAAGAAAAAGGTGAGCTCAACTAGCCTAGTAAGAAATATTATGACTAAGATAATTCGAGAATAATTTATCATTAGCCTTCAACAATGTTAAATTGATAAAATATAATAAATATCAAGTTTAAGCTGCAATGAACAAGCAATCCATTAAAAGAGTCAAGAGAGAATGAAATCTACTATCTTTTATGATTTAAAAAGTTTTTCATCACTTTTATCGCTGAGACTCAGCTCAATAAATAATCCACATCATTAAATCATCCCTGCACTACAGGCCAAGGATATTCTTTAGTATCACGACCACGAATTATCCATAAACTACGGGCCAAAGATAATCGTGTTTTCATCAACGGTCCTGATCATGCCATAAAACAATTCATCTTTGCTCCATTGGTCGAAGAGAATCCATAGCCATAATCATACCAAAAACTGTCCATCAATGCACTACGGGCCAATGAGGACTTTTAATTTTCACATCATTTGTAACACTACGGTCATGATTACACCGCATAATCCCTGGTCATAATCATACCAAGTCCATCTATGCACTTCTGAAGCATGCAGATGACTTTCAACATAATATAAACATGAGGATGATGACAATGATATAAGAATTCAATAAAACAAGTTCAAGAATTAATTTATCCATGAACCAATAACGTCCAAATTGTCAACATAATACTGCTTTGTAGAGTAAAATTTAAGAATGCTCAGAAGAATATTTCCATGGAAAGATACTGGATGAAGCGCAAATATCAAGGATATTCCACTAATTTCATGGAGTATAGAAGTCAAATTTTAATCAACTGAGTATAATATCGAATGGAATAACAAAAGATATCACCATGCATGCGGTATGCCAGCATGTAGCGGTTATTCCAACAGAATAATAATAACGGAACTAGGTCAGGTGAAATTCACACCGACAAGATGTTCCAACAAAATAATAAATGCGGAATAATAAATGATGGAACTGTGTCCCACAAGATAAGCCGCAGATGAGGATATTAAAACGAGAATAATAAAGAGAATAATAATAAAAATGGAACCAGGTACAGATATATACAGAAAGGATATTAAGCGAATAATAAAGACAGAATAATAGAAGAATGTCACCAAGTATAGGGTAGTCTGCGTATACTAGTTATTCCAGCAGAATAATAAAGAATGGAATAACAGAAGTTCTCTTCATGAATACAAAAGAAATAATATTCCTTACCGTAAAATAATACTTGATATAAGAGTAGTGAAGTAGCGAGAAAACTTTTCTTCTATCTCTATAGTCTCTCTCTATAGTTTTCTCTCTAGAGTTCAAATTGAATTCGTAAAGAAAATAATGAAGGAATGAGCTTTTATTTATAGGAAAATGGAATGCATAGTAACTATTCCATGAGCGGTCCAGATTGATTTACTTTAATCGGACGGTCCATATTTAAGAAAAATCTTTTAAATAAAATATAATATATTCTATTTATATAAAAAGATTTTTACTATGCAAAAACACTATGCAGGCACTATGCAAACACTATGCATAATAAAATATAATATATTCTATTTATAGAATAACTTTAATAAAGTATTCTGTTTTATATAAAAAGATTTTACTATGCAAAACACTATACATAATAAAATATTTATAGAATAACTTTAATAAAGTATTACATTTTATATAAAAGATGTTTCTATTTTATTACGTTAATAATCTGAATAAAACAAAACTTCTAAATCAACAATAATTGAATCAAATAATGTGAGATACTATGCATCAACTATTATAGCAATAATTGAATAAAACTGAGTGACTTCTCACATAAATATCAATAATCAATACCATGTGCTACTATACAACAACGCGTATTACTGTACTTTTAACACCGGGTGTTTCAACAGTTAACGATAAAACTTCCGCCGTTATTTTCATAAAGTATTTTTGTCGTTTTCTCAATCCGAAAATAATTCTGTTGTGGGGTCCACCAATGATTGTGCCGTCGTACGAATATTTTCTATTTAAAACGAATATTCCCCGACCAATCGAATATAATATGACAACTTGCATACTTTGCAAAATTTATAAATATTACCCACAACTATAACATTATCTCAAATTCACACTATAATATAAAAAAAATTTATTTCGAGAAAATTAATTCTTTTTTCATAAAATCTGGGGTTTCACAATCTTCCCTCCTTATGGAATTTCGCCCTCGAAATTTACGTGCGATACTGGTATCTTAGAACAAGTGAGGATACCTTGACTTCATTTCCGATTCTAACTCTTGAGGTATAACCCTTGTGTGTTGGATACGATTCTTCTTATCCAAGATTTTAACACGAGATCTCATACGTTAAATCATCCGCTATCTCGTCCGATTCTAAATTAATAATGTGGTTCGGGTCATTCACATATTTACGTAACAATGATACGTTAAAAAATGTTATGAGCACGCCGACATACTTAGCGGTAAAAGCGAAGTCTATAAGCCACAGTTCCTACTCAATCGAGGATTTCAAATGGGCCAATTAAATCGAGGGTTGAGATTTCCTCTCTTTAGCAACTCTTGCTTCTAGAATAACGCCCTCTTGAACCTTCTTCTTCACATTCATCAGATTCGGGTGTGTAGCTTGAATGGCTTTAACTTTATCGATTAAAGTCGATTAATTCTACTCGTATATTCGTTATCTTCACGTGGGTTCATAGAGTCTTTAACTCTATCTTCATCATTTGCAAGTTATACGAAATGAGTCTTTGTGTTAACAACATCGCACTTGTAAACGCATACGATCTTCTACTCAACATGTCAGCTACCACGTTTGCTCTTCCACGATGATATTGAATAGTACAATCGTAATCTTCAACAGCTCGAGTCAACGTCTTTGGCGCATGTTACGTTCATTTTAGTTGAAGAAATATTTGAGGGTTTTAGAAATGGGTTTTGTACTGGGGTCAATACAAAATTCGATTTCACGCTCTAGGGGTAGGATAAGAAGTCTTCAAGAATACGTAAGGAAATTTATTAACAATAGAAATATCATTCAAAACTATGACTCTCATCCAAGACTTGGGTAGTACGTCACATTGATACCAACTGTGACTTCTATACCTTAACCTAGATAACACCTCACAATGATATCTATCAACTTGTCATCGTCATTCACGACGTCGCCTACAGAAAGTCTGGCTTCGGTGCATTCCACACCAGGAAGTCATCAACAAAAGGATCGGGGCTCTTTACTTATGGCTTGATATGACAATGATTGAATTTAGTGGTTTGGTTTCTTGGATTCGCATAATAGGTTGGTTAGGAATATGAAAGCTAACAACCTTATGAAAAACATGATGAGTAGTTAACCAATCATTTCAAAAAAAACCACATCAAAGGCAAGTATTTTCAAAGTGATAAGATCGACAGGTAACGTGAAAGTGTCGATTTGAATCAAACAAGATTTTATAAACAGTGGAGGTAACGAAGGTTTCTCCCAATGGAGTTTTAATAGATAAATCAAAGTTTAACTTCTCCAGAGTTAAGTACAAACATTGAACACAACTAGGTGAAATAAAAGAGTGAGTAGAACCGGTATCTAACACGGTATAGACTTCGTAAGAGCTTATGATTAACTTACCCGTGATAATTTTATTTAGGTTCCTCGTCACGAGAAAAAAAACGCTCTCTCTTAAACTACCGGCTTTGGCTTGTCTGGGACATCCTTTGGCATCACTATCCCAGTTGGACTTGACTTCACCATACGACAAAATCGAGCTAGGTGACCTTCTCTTCCGCAATTAAAACACGCTTTGGATTGTTAAATGCAGAGTTTGGACGGATGTGTGTCCTCTTGTCGCATTTGAAACATCTGACCGATGGGCGTTCTTCTTCCTTTGAAATGGGTCTTTGGTCTTGAAGCGTCTTCACGTTATTGTTGAACCTTATCTTCTTAAAATGTCCATTATTATTATCTTGGCCATGATTACCATAGAAATGGTTACCATTCTTGGCATGATAATATCCCCCATGATGGTTATCGTTGTTAGATGACCGCTTTGCCACGATAGATGATTATTATCGTGTTGTTGGTCATTGCCTTTTGGTTGTCTTGACTCATTATCGCGCTCCAATAAATCGAGCCCTATTCACAACATCCGAATATAAACAAAGTTTATGAGAAATGAGGTATTGACATATATCGGGTTTCAAGCCTCGCAAAAACATTCGCGTCATTCGCTCCTCATTATCGACCAAATGGGATTCAAACCGGGATAACTCCACAAACTTAGCCTTGTACTGCGACACGGTCATATTGTTTTGCTCCAGCTTGATGAATTCTACCTCCTTCATGTGACGAATACTTTCAGGAAAGTATTTGTCATTGAATAATTCTTGGAACTTCTCCCAAGACATCTTGAAAGGCCAGTCGGGTGATGCTTTTTCTGATTCCCACCAATGATCTCCTTCACGCAACAACATAAAGGTGGCGAATGGAACCTTTTGCTCCTCTGAACATTCCAAGACATCAAATATCTTGGTAATCTACTTTATCCATGTCTCGCCTTAAGTGGTTCTGGCTTTCCCAAAATCTCCGATGGTCCCAGCTCCTTGAACTGCTTAGCGGTGACCAACCGTGAGTTACCATTGTTTCCACCTGCATTATGGATGTGGAGCGCCTTCGCCGTTGTTGCATGAATCTCTCCTTAAAAGCGCTTAGCGGTGGTGTCCGAGAAGTTATCGGTATTTCTACGCATTTTGGACAGGAGCTGCCTTCGCCTGTTTTTGCATGAATTGCATAAAGCCTCTGACCATCCCATCATTCACCATTTCATTGGTGTTATTGTTTTCATGAGGAGTATTGTCCTCTGGTTGTACATTATCCTGATTATTGATCTGTGGAGACTCAACGGTCTCCTGTGCTCCATTGATAATCTCAACATTCTCGGATGCCATTTTCAAACACTGCCACAAAACAAGGGTTAATTAACATATCACATATTATCCCTATACTTTGACCTACCAATTAAATACCAAATAAACTTAGGTAGGTCATACTAGCGAAGGAATTCCCCATCTCTCCCCTCCTAGTTCTTGTCTCACATCTCAACCAGTGATCATATCCCTAAGCTTTGATACCAACTGTGACGCCCCCAAAATTAGGTATACATCACCCATCTTGAGTCTCCAGATACATGGTATAGAATTCAAATAAAACTTAATAATACTACTGTCGTGTACAATACAAGAAAACATAAACTGTGAGTTTGAATACAAATATTGTCTACTAGAGATTATACAAACTCAAAAGGAGTCCTCATTACAATTATTATCACACTATTTTACAGAATAGTGAGGACTACTAATGCACCATCTAGGACCATCACTCTGTTCCCCGACTAGTCCCAGCTACGTTCTCATTTCCTGAAGAGAACAGTGAAAGAAAGGGTGAGCTCAACTAGCCTAGTAAGAAATATTGTGACTAAGATAATGCAGAATAATTTATCGTTAGCCTTCAACAATGTTAAATTGATAAAATATAATAAATATCAAGTTTAACTGCAGCGGAACAAGCAATCCATTAAAAGAGTCAAGTAGAGAATGAAATCTACTATCTTTTATGATTTAAAAAGTTTTTCATCACTTTTATCATTTGAGACTCAAATTTCAATAAATAATCCACATCATTAAATCATCCCTGCACTACAGGCCAAGGATATTCTTTAGTATCACGACCACGAATTATCCACGCACTACGTGCCAAAGATAATCGTGTTTTCATCAACGGTCCTGATCATGCCATAAAACAATTCATCTTTGCTCCCTTGGCCGAAGAGAATCTATAGCCATAATCATACAAAAAACTGTCCATCAATGCACTACGGGCCAATGAGGACTTTTAATTTTCACATCATTTGTAACACTACGGTCATGATTACACCGCATAATCCCTGGTCATAATCATACCAAGTCCATCTATGCACTACAGGCCACAGATGACTTTCAACATAATATAAACATGAGGATGATGACAATGATATAGGAATTCAATAAAACAAGTTCAAGAATTAATTTATCCATGAACCAATAAAGTCCAAATTGTCAACATGATACTGCTTTGTAGAGTAAAATTCAAGAATGCTCAGAAGAATATTTCCATGGAAAGATACTGGATGAAGCGCAAATATCAAGGATATTCCACTAATTTCATGGAGTATAGAAGTCAAAATTTTAATCAATCGAGTATAATACCGAATGGAATAACAAAGATATCACCATGCATGCGGTACAGATGCATAGGCGGTTATTCAATGAATAATATTAACGAGAACTAGGTCGGTTGAAATTCACGCAAGCGAGGATGTTCAAATGAATAATAAATGCGAATAATAAATGATGGAAACCAGTCCGTATAGAGCAGATGTATGCTGGATATTAAGGCGAATAATAAAATGGAACCAGAATTAAAGATATAGCAGACATGATATTCAGAATAATAAAGATGAGAATAATAGAAGAATGTCACCAAGTATAGGGTAGTCAACAGATATCTTTGGTTATTCCAAAGAGAATAATAAAGAATGGAATAATGAAGTTCTCTTCATGAATACAAAAGAAATAATATTCCTACTAGTAAAATAATACTTGATATAAGAGTAGTGAAGAGAGTAAAACTTTTCTCTCTCTCTATAGTATCTCTCTATAGTTTCTCTCTCTAGAGTTCAAATTGAATTCGTGTAAGAAAATAATGAAGGAATGAGCTTCTATTTATAGGAAAATGGAATGCATAGTAACTAATCCATGAGCGGTCAGATTGATTTACTTTAATCGACGGTCCATATTTAAAGAAAAATCTTTTAAATAAAATATAAAATATTCTATTTATATAAAAAGATTTTACTATGCAAACACTATCTGAGCACTATGCAAACACTATGCATAATAAAATATAATATATTCTATTTATAAAATAACTTTAATAAAGTATTACATTTTTTATATAAAAAGATTTTACTATGCAAAACACTATGCATAATAAAATATTTATAGAATAACTTTAATAAAGTATTCTGTTTTATATAAAAAGATGTTTCTATTTTATTACGTTAATAATACGAATAAAACAAAACTTCTAAATCAACAATAATTGAATCAAATAATGTGAGATACTATGCAACAACTATTGTAGCAATAATTGAACAAAACTGAGTGACTTCTCACATAAATATCAATAATCAATACCGTGTGCTACTATGCAACAACGCGTATTACTGTACTTTTAACACCGGGTGTTTCAACAGTTAACGGTAAAACTTCCGCCGTTATTTTCATAAAGTATTTTTGTCGTTTTCTCGATTCGACAATAATTCCGTTGTGGGGTCCACCAATGATTGTGCCGTCGTACGAATATTTTTTGTTTAAAACGAATATTCCCCGACCAATCGAATATAATATGACAACTTGCATACTTTGCAAAATTTATAAATATTACCCACAACTATAACATTATCTCAAATTCACACCATAATATAAAAAAAAATTATTTCGAGAAAATTAATTCTTTATTCATAAAATCTGGGGTTTCACACTTGAGGTTCAGCATTGATAGGGGCAGACCCTTCTTCTTTGGACTCATCACCTTTTGAGCAGTCATAGGGGCTTTCAGGGTTGGAAGGGGCATGTTCTTCTTCTTTAGAAATAGCATCATTTGACCCATCATCTGGGCTTGTTGGGGCATTTTCATTTAGGGATGAAGTTGGGTCTTCTTGAATCTTTTCTTCATCATCAGCAGATGCTGCATTTTCTTCCATTAATCCAGCTTCACCTTCAACGCTGGATTTGGTCTATGGGGACTCGATCTTGAGATCGTCGGTTCCCTTTGCTTCTTCTGACTCTGCGTTCTCCTCTTCATCAGATGTACTATCTTAGGAAGCTGAGGCTGGCCTATTTTCCACCTTAGCTCTCTTTCTTAATGGCTCTTGAAGCAACCTGTTGCTTCTTCGCTTTGTGGTTTCAGTAGTCAGGACTTTTTCTTCTTCATCCTTATTTTTGGTGGAGAGACTTCTTGGAGGGGCCTTGGTTTTCTTCACACTTCTAGATTTCTTTTTGGCTGGTGTGGTTACTGCTGGTACAGAGTCATCAGACTCAGAGCTTTCTACCTCTCATGCCTTCCTCTTCTTTAAAGAGGCCTTGCTGCTGCTCCCTGTTGTCAGTCTTCTGTTTTCCTTGGGGTTTATCTTCCAATTCACAAATATTTGTGGAGACACTTTGTGAACATTAAGAGATTCTCCCCCATCATCCTTGATTCTTCCTCCTAGCTTCTTCTTCATCACAATGCTCAGTAGTCTTCCATGAAACACTTTTGTAAGTGGTTTTTCTGTAGAACTTTTTAACTCAGTCTTTTCCAGCCATTTGGATATTTGATCAAATAGGATAACTCCAAAGTTAATTCGTTTCTTCAGAACTATCGCATATATGATCTTTAACTATTGATCAAGCATTGTGTTATGTGCAGTGTCCTTGCATAGTATGCATTTTCTTACTATTTCCGCAAGGAACTCGTATTCCTCTAGAAACTCCTTCTTCTTCATATTCTTTAGATTAGGGTTCCTCTGGTACCGCATTAGCCTCTTGCCTTCTTCAATGTCTACTTCATCCAAGTTTATCAGACCTTGGTTAGGAAACCCTAGGCATTGATTGTTGTTTGAGGCTCTTATCTTCAGACTTGATCCTTTCACCTTTGTGGTCAGAAGCCCAGAATTTATTGAAGCATTTGAGTAGAATTACTTCACTAGCTCTGTGTAGACTGGAGTGTCTGCCTCCAAGCACTCAGAGAACCCAGCCTTCTTTACGAGCTCAAGTATATCCTTAAACTTCATTTCTGATTCTTCAAACTTTTTGAAGCCGAGTTGGATTCCTATTATAACTCGCCATTCTGCCATTTGAAGAGTTCAAAATATATGGGTATTTGATTCAGAGGAGTTATGAGAGATGGCTGTGATTTGGGTAGGGCTCTAGAGAGTTAACTGATTTTGGCTTTTGAGAGGATTCTAGGGTTTAAAAATGGGAGGGAGAAAGGTTTGATGGTTTCTGATAACTGGTTATAGGTTTTGAATTTGTCTTAATGGCAGTTCTTTCTAACTCTGCAAAATCAGTGATGTGTCAACCAACCATTGGTTGCACGATGTCCAGTAATGAGCTGTAACTCCCCATAAATTTTTAGTTAGATATTTTTTTTAGAAGAGTAGACGTTTAATTGACGTGGATTGACCGTTGACCTCTTTGGTTCGTAGAGTAGCATGGTAAGGCAGCTATGGACTCTACGTTTTCCTTTGTTGACTCAACAATCAACTTTTGAGAGATGTTGTAGTGGATGGTTTTGACATTAGTCCTCATTTTGAAATTGCATAGCTTTACCACTGATATACCCCAAGCCAGTTTGGGCACTTAAGACCTGATGTGCGTTTGCACAATATCTTTCCAACCTGTATTTGAACATCTCTACTCTTTATCTGAAAGGTTGAGCAATTGTTCAGTTCTTCAGAGCTCCTCATGAGCTGGATTATCCTCTGGTAGGACTGCGATCATCTAGTCTACTTCTACGATCACTGAGGTTGCACTACGATCGTGGAGTTCTCTTCAACTTTGACTCTACGATCGTTGATTGACTTGGTCCTTGAGATGAACTTTACTTAGCATTCCTTCTGGGTCAAGGTAGCTCAGGAAAGGCCAACCTCTTAGAGTGAGCTAAGGGTCAGGTTTGTCCCTGAGGCGTTTTCTAGATGAAATACTTTAGAAGTGATTTGCAATGATATCTCATTTGACCTTTTCTGGTGGGGAGGTCCTCTACCAACTTTGGGTAATTGCATTTGCTGTAATCGTGGTGTCCTCATGCTCTTACACTACGATCAGATGTTTGATCGTGAGCACTCCATGATTTTGAGTTGGGTGGCTGATAGGTTATCAGTAGTACGTTTTGAGACGTTCCTACTGACTATGGATCTTTATTTGGTTCATCAGCCATAAAGTTTTGAGACTCTATAGCTGGTACATTACTTCATAGTATATCTCAGTGTTTTTATTTCTCAACAGATCACTGCTCCCCCATAGTTGGTGCTGTCTTCTCAGATAGATGTGATTCCCTTTTCTTTAGGTTCATTTGAAGGCAGCCTTGCATATCTCTTTCTATTGTAGGCATGGATATTTTCAGGACTGATCACTCTACAATTATTTTACAGCACTATGAACGTAGTCTTCTTTGACAGTCTTGTGAGTGTGAAGTTCTGTTCTCGTAATAAGTTCCTCTTGACTGATGCTCGATGATCCTCTGATGTGAGCTTCCTTGAGGATTCTTTTCATATAGCATTCTTTGCCTGATTTGAGCATATAAGACCCTTTTCATCTTTGGTTGCATGGTCTGCTTCCATATACAGATTAACAGCCATATGAGCTTCATTCAGGTTAGCTCAGCGGGTCTTTGAGAACAGGCTTTGACATATAGGAGTTTTATCAGAATCATTTTTCGAGCAGGTCTTAAGCCTCTCTTTGGTTGAATCTTCTTCGATCAAGTCTTACGCTTTAGCATTCCTTAGTGTGGCCGGATTGACCAGGTACCTGCAGGTTAGATGCATTTCTATTTTTGGTACCCATAATTAAATGGGTCCTGCTAGGTTAGTTTTCTAAACCCCTGTTCCTCATTCATTTGGATAATCATCACATTTATCATCAACAGTCATATTCATGCATGCAACTAGTTTTAGATAATACATTTTGAGATGCATGAAGGTGAATGTGTGTAAGATTCGTCATTTTAATAACACATTCTTTTTCTTTGATGGTTTTATCATTTGCTGGGTTATGTTCACAAGGTTTAAGTGTTCACAGAGTGAGAATCAACTCTACGATTTATGTGTATCTAGTTGATTCATGGAGGTGATCAGTTTCTACAAATCATCTAGATACTCTAGTAGAATTGATCATACTTTGTGGGTTATCAAACACTTAGAACATAGGTTTGTACATACATACTAACCTATCAGCAAAGATTACTTAACATAAGATTAATTTAACCTGTGATGTTCTTATGGCCTATTTCAGATTTTTTTCAAGATGTCATCTTCAACCTAAAACTTAGATGGAGAGAAAGTTTGTAAGCATTTGGGTTTCCAACCTCAGTGTACTTTCTCTCTTCACTTTTTTAGGTAGATTATGATTTCTTGACAGGATACTATTATAGTGCATAAGGAGGTTAGAACAATTGTAAGACCCCAACTTATTATAAATAAAATCGAATTTTCTCTATTTATTATTGATAATAATAAGGTGATAATTTGATATAATACTTTGGTTATGGGTGAAATGTGTAAATTTTGCAAAATAAACAAGTGGTTATAAAATATTCATTGTGTCGAGGAATATTCATTTGGTCGTGGAATATTCTTTTTTGTGGAGAATATTAAATGCGACAGGGCGCAACCATTTGTGGGCCCCATAACGGATAGCTATCGGATGAAGAAAAAGACAAAGTTTGAGTTTTATAAATATGGCGTAATTATTACTGAATTAACTTTGTTGGAATAATTGGTGGTTAAAATACGATGTCTGGCGTGGTTTTGCGATAGCATACGCGGTTTTGCGCAGATATTATTGAATTATTGATTCTTACGTAAGAAGGCACTACTCAATAATTATTATAGTAATTCTTTGTTCAATATTTTATTTTATTGGTTCAATAATTCTTTGCGTTGATATTTTATATTATTGTTGTTTCAATAATTGTCTTTTGCCTTTGATATTTCCCATTATCGGATCAATAATTCATATTATTTGAATAATATTATTAGATAACATTATTAGCAATGTCTAGAAAGTTACATCGAGGAGAGGTTTGGTCACCTAATTGCTTGCGCTTGATGAGGAGAAATCCTTATCGGAAAGCCCCTCTTTCTTGGGAGCGACTGGTTGTCATAAATGTGATTACGTAATATTATTTGTGAATAATTAATTATTGATTCATATGATAAGGAAATATTTATTTTATGTGGATATAAATGTTGGATATATTTATTGTGGTTAAAAATGAAGGAGTTAATGTTGAGATGTTTTATTAGTATTTTTGTCGGAATGGAGGTATTAAAAATCAAATCAGTGTTTTTGAGATATATTGCGTGAGTTATAATTTTAATTAAATGGTTGGTTGGATTATTGTGATTTTGGATATGTTATACATATATAAGTTGAGTATATGTCCACAAAATTTTGAGCCAGTTAAAAATGAGCGTATGATTTGTTATGAATTTTAAGAGATGATTGGTTCGAAATTATTGTTTTTAAATTATCATTTTGGTGGAAAATTCTAGAATTGGTGGGCCCCACTTTTTGGTTGGTGAGAAATGTCTTTGGAATTTTTTTATTCAAATGTGGTGGGTGGGAATAGTAGCGAGGTAAAGCCAGCCGGGTTGCGAGTCAAATGCCTTGGCGTCTTAACATTTTCCTATAAATAGAGGGTTAAGTTAGAATTGAAAATCACACGAAACAAGTTTTCTCTCTTCTCTCTCTCTATATTATCGAGCGTATTTTGTGAGTATTTTGATACTTTGAGAGTTCTTATTATTGCAAGTTTCATTGAGCCTCATATATCAGATATTCGATCGAAAAATTGTTTATTTTGAGGTAAGGGATGTTATTTTCTTCTTAAATGATATTATTTTCTTCAATATCATTATCTTAGAAATATTGGTGTGTGATTTTTTTATCAAATTTGGAACTTTTTGTGTGGAGTTACTATTCACGTATCGTATCCGACCTTTATTCACGAATATGACCTTATTCATAGAAAAATAAAATTTTCTTCTTTTTTTGTCCAAGATGTCTATTATGGTTACTATCTTTGATTGTATCCATGTTTTGATCATTATTTTTGAATTACGCTTCAAAATTTGTTATTATGGAGTATTATTGAACTTGGATAAAGCTAATCTGAATCCCTAATATTTGTTCTTTTATTTCTTTGGATTCGTTTTCTTTAAGATATTTTTCATCATCCTCGGTCCTAAATGATGATATTCTTGAATATCTTTGGCACTGTAGTGCAAAGATGAATGATTAAGCGATGAATATCTTTGGCCGTAGTGCAAAGATGAGCAGTGTTGAGATGAACATGACAATTTGGTGATACAAATGAATATCTTTGGCTTGTAGTGCAAAGATGAATATTTGATTCAAGATGTATATTGATTGATGTTCTGAGGATAAAATATTGATGATGGACTTTTAAATCTTAGAAGATAGTAGAATTCTTTCTCTCTTGACTCTTTAATGGATTGTTGTTTCCATTGCGAGTTGTTGATCTAAAACTTGTTGTCTATTATATTTTATCAGATTTTTCCTGTTGAAGACTAATGATAATTTGTTGTATATTATCTTAGTCATAATATTATTTTCTTGGGCTAGTTGAGCTCACCCTTTTCCTTTTTGTTCCATTTTCTTCTCGAGAGGAGAATTTAGCGAGGAACTAGTAGGGGTATGGAGTGATGATTCAAGATAGTTGTTTTAGTAGTCCTCACTATTTTGTAAAATAGTGTATCAATAATTGTAATGAGGACTCCTTTTGAGTTTGTATACTCTCTATTAGACAATATTTGTATTCAAACTCACGATATATGTGTTGTCGTCGTTTTGCACGACAATTGTATTCTTGAAGTTGTATTTGTTTTTATACCATGTATTTGGCGACTCGAATGGGTGATGTATACCTATTTTGGGGGCGTCACGGTTAGTATCAAAGCTTAGGGATATGATCCTGGTGAGATGTGAGACAAGAGAACTAGGAGGGAGATGGGAATTCCTTACGCTAGTATGACTGACTTTGTTATTTGGTTGGTTGGTCGGAGATATAGGTTAATATGTGATATGTTAATTTGTTAATTAACCCTTGTTTTATGGAAGTATTTAAGAATGGCATTTGAGAGCGTTAATAATGGAGTGAATGAGGCCAGTGGAGACACCTTTAATCACCACCCAGAGGCGTGCAGCGGGAAGGCAATATTCCTCCTATAAACAACAACTTCTAGAACAAATGATGAATGATGGGATGTTTAGAAGCTTTTTGCAGTTCATGCAAAATCGAGGCGAGGAGACTCGTGTACAAAATACTGGTGGAAATGATAGCAATCTTGCGGCTTATCACAAGCCAAGCAGTTCAAGGAGTTGGGACCACGAATTTATTGGAAAAGCGGATCCGATCAAAGGCGAAAGCGTGGGTTAAACAAATTACCAAGATATTCGATGTCTTGGGATGCGCGGAGAGAACGAAGGTTCCATTCGCCACCTTTATGTTCCGTGGTGAGGCGAGACTCTTGGTGGGAATGCGTGAGGCGTACCCGACTGCTGACACTCAACATGTCTTGGGAAACATTTCAAAAGCTATTTAATGACAAGTACTTTCACGAAAGTATTAAATCATATGAAGGAGGTAGAGTTTATCGGACTTGGAACAAAACAACATGATGGTGTCCCGATGCGAGGCGAAGTTTGCGAGTTATCGAGGTTTGCACCTCATTTGGTAGAGAATGAGGAGCGAATGAGCGAGGATGTTTACGAGAGGTCTAAAAACGAGATTGGCAATATCTTATCTCTCATAAATTTTCTTTATATTCGGATGTTGTAAACATGAGGCTCAATTATTAGGCGAGATAATGAGTATGTTCAACCAGGGAACACAACGAGGGTCATACCGGGTGGCGGCGGTCATCGAACAATGAAAACCGGCGGGGAGGAAAACATTCGGACACAAAGCGGTAACCACTCTGGTGGAAATCGTGGCCGTGATAATAGAAGAAGCGAGTCGGGAGGAGATTTCAAAAAAGAAAAGGTACAACAATGATAACGTGAAGGCGTCGGCCACAAACATCAACTATTTTAGGGGAGGGAGAGAGCGAGCCGCCGGTCGTTTGTTGTTATAAATGGAAAAGGGACACATCATTAAGCGCCCACAACAATCCAAGGTGTGTTATAAGCTGTGGAAAGGAAGGTCATATAGCTAGAGATTGTCTAGTTGCGAAAACCAAGTTCAATGGGGATGGTGACTCAAAGTACATCCCGGACAAGTCAAAAATCGGTGGTTCTGGAAGGCGTTTTGTCGTGGCCCAAAAAACGAGGAAACGAAGCGAGGTGATCACGGGTAAGCTAATCATAAACTCTTGCGAAGTTTATACCTTATTGAATCTGGGTTCTACCCATTCTTTTTATCTCTCCTGCTTGCTCAAGCGTTTGAACTTGACTCAGGAGAAATTAGACCTTGACTTATCTACATTGAGACTCCATTTAGGAGAAACTTTCATTACATCTCTTGTTTATAAATCTTGCTTGATTCAAGTTGGTACCATCACATTACTGCCGATCTTATTTCGTTGAAAATTCTTGCATTTGATGTGATTTTAGGGATTGATTGGTTAACCACTCATCATGCTAAAATTGATTGTTTTTCGTAAGGTTGTTAGTTTTCATATTCTAACCAACCTATTATGCGAATTCAAACAAACAAACCACTAAAAGTCAATCCTTTGTCATATCAAGCCATAAAGCTATTCGTTTATTAAAAATGGATGTCAAGCTTTCTTAGCCCATATCACGGACTTGAACAAAAAACACGTCGATTTGAATAATATTTACATTGTTAGTGAATTTCTGGCGTATTTCTGAAGAACTTCGGTCTACCCCGAGCGTGAAGTTGAATTCTTTATTGACCTTGAACTTTGTACAAAGCCCATTTCTAAAACCCCATATCGAATGGCTCTATTGAACTTGAGGAGTTAAAGGTTCAACTTCGAGGAGTTGTTGGACATCGGTTTCATTCATCTAGTACATCTCCTTGGGGTGCTCTATTTTATTCGTAAAGAAGAAAGATGGGAGTATCGACTTTTGTATTGACTATAGGGAATTGAACCATGTCACCATCAAGAATAGGTATCCACTACCTCGCATTGATGACTTGTTTGACCGATTTGCAAAGGAGCACAATTCTTTTCAAAGATCGATCTTAGATTACGGATATCATCATTTGAAGATTAAAAGCGAGGATATTCAAAGGCGCCTTGAGAACTCGATGCGGGCATTATGAATTCTTAGTCATGTCTTTTGGATTGACTAATGCTCCTGCTTTGCTTTCATGGATATGATGAACCAGTGTATTCAAGGAATATTTGGATCGATTCGTTTGTTGTCTTTATTGATGACATCCTCATCTATTCAAAAGCCGTGAAGATCATGAGCACCATTTGAAATTTGATCTTGCAAAGGCTTCGTGATAACAAGCTATATGCCAAAAAGTGAAGAAATCACGAGTTACGGCTTGAGGAAGTAGCATTCCTTGGGCGCGTGGTGTCAAAACATGGAGTATCTGTCGACCGGCGAAGATTGAAGCCATACAAAGTTGGGAACAAGCCAAAGTCGGGTGGCCGAAATCACGTAGCTTTACGGGCTTAGTGGTTATTATCGGAGATTCGTGGAAGGATTTTCTCGAATCGCTACTCAGATTAACTTCGGTGACTCGTAAAGATACAAAATTCGGTTGGGGCGAGGATTGTGAGAAGAGTTTTCAAGAACTCGAGAGGAGACTCATTTGGCATTTTTGTTACGACAATACCATCTGGTTCGGATGGATTTGTTATCTCTGATGATGCTTGGGCAAAGGGTTAGGATGTGTTCTCATGCAACATGGGAAAGTCATAGCCTATGCCTCGCGACAACTCAAAAGAATATGAGAGGAATTATCCTACTCATGATTTGGAGTTAGCGGTGATCATTTTCGCGTTGAAGATCTGGAGACACTACGTATGGGGAGAAAGTGGAGATCTATATCGGATCATAAAAGCCTCAAATATTTCTTCACCCAAAAGGAACTCAACATGCGGCAGCGACGTTGGCTCGAGCATTTGTTGAAAGATTACGATCATACCATCAATATCATCTTGGAAAAGCAAGCGTGGTAGGTGGCGCATTGAGTAGAAGATCATATGCTTGCGAATGCGAGTGCAATGTTGTTAACACAAAGGCCCATTTTGTATGACTTGCAAAGGATGGAGATAGAGATGAAGGCTCAAGTACCCGCGTGATGATATCAAACATCTGAGTAGAATCGACTTTAATCGATAAAGTTAAAATTTGCTCTCAAGCTACGGACATGGGGCGATGCGTATGAAGAAGAAAGTGCAAGAAGGTGTTATTCGAAGCAAGAATCGATGAAGAAGGAATACTTGAGTCGACTCGGACTTTGTGTTCTAGCGATTACGACTTGAAGCATAGAATCATGATGGAGGCACACAACACACGTTTGCAATCCATCACAGGAGTACCAAAATGTATCATGATCTTGACATACATTTTGGTGGAGCAATATGAAAAGAGAGATCGCGGAGTTTATCTCGAGGTGTTTAACTTGTCAGCGTGTAAAGGCGAGCATCAAGTGCCAAAGGGTCCATTGCAACCACTTGAGATTTCGAAATGGAAGTGGGAACACATTACTATGGATTTCGTTCTGGGTCTTTCCAAGGTTTCTCAAGGCATAGATGCGATTTGGGTTATTGTTGATAGATTAACCAAGTCGCCCATTTCTTGCCTATCATGGGAGACTTATTCCTTGAGCGTCTTGCTAGTATATGCGTAAATGAGATTGTGAGATTGCATGGCATGCCAGTATCCATAGTTTGGATCGTGACCCAAGATTCACTTCACGATTTTGGGTTAGCTTGCGAGAAAGCTATGGGCGCGGATTCTGATTGATTCGGCATACCATCTCTCAAATGGACGGGCAATCGAGAGAGGACTATTCAAACTCTTGAAGATCTATTAAGACTCTGTGTCCTAGATTTCAAAGGGAGTTGGGATAAGTACTTACCATTGGTGGAATTCTCTCTGACAACAATGATTATCGAAGCAAGTATAGGTGTGGCTCCATTTGAAGCATTGTATGGAAGAAAGTGTCGCTCTCTCGGTATCTTTGGGGCGAGGTGGGTGAAGCAACATTGTTGGGACCAGAATTGGTACGCATAACTACTGAGAGAGAAGATCCAAATGATCCGACAAGCGTATATAAAAAGCGGCACAGGATCGACAAAAGAGTTTATGCGGATCTTCATCGAAAGGGCGTGGAATTTAATATTGGGGATCATGTATTATTACGTGTTGCACCATGGAAGGGAGTTACAAGATTTGGGAAGAGAGAAAGCTCAATCCACGATTTGTTGGTCCATTTGAGATTCTTGACCGAATAGGAAATGTGGCCTATAGACTCGCATTACCTCAAAGCATGTCTCGTGTTCATAATGTTTTTCACATATCTATGCTTCGTAAATATGTGAAAGACCGAACCACATTATTGAGTTAGAACCGAGATGAGATAGCAGAAGATTTAACGTCACGAGGAGGTACTGTTAAGATCTTGGATAGGAAAGAGCATATCCTACATACGAAGGTTATACCACAAGTTAAGGTTTTGTGGAGGAACCATGCTATTGAAGAAATGACACAGGAGTTGGAATCGAAATGAAAGCGAGGTATCCTCACCTTTTGAAAACACGAGTACGTCGTCAATTTCGAGGATGAAATTTCATAAGGAGGGGTGGTTGTAAGACCCCAACTTATTATAAATAAAATTGAATTTTCTCAATTTATTATTGTGAATAATAAGGTGATAATTTGATATAATACTTTGGTTATGGGTGAAATGTGCAAATTTTGCAAAATAAGCAAGTGGTTATAAAATATTCATTGTTTGTGGGGAATATTAGTTTGGTCGTGGAATATTCTTTTTACGTCGGGGAATATTAAATGCAACAGTATGACCATTTGTGGGCCCCATAATGGATAAGCGGTCGGATGAAGAAAATGACAAAGTTTGAGTTTTTATAAATAACGGCGTAATTATTCTGAATTAACCTTTGTTGGAATACGGTGGTTAAAATACGATGTCTGGCGTGGTTGCGCGATAGCATACGGTTTTGCAGTATTGTTGAATTATTGATTCTTACGTGAAGAAGGCCTTCTACTCAATAATTATTACGATAATTCTTATTCAATATTTTATTTTATTGATTCAATAATTCTTTGCGTTGATATTTTATATTATTGTTGTTTCAATAATTGTTCTTTATAGATATTTCCCATTATCGGATCAATAATTCATATTATTTGAATAATATTATTAGATAGCATTATTGGCAATGTCTAGAAAGTTACATCAAGGAGAGGTTTGGTCACCTAATTGCTTGCGCGAAGGAGAAATCCTTATTGGAAAGCCCCCTCTTTCACAGGAGCGACTGGTTGTCATAAATGTGATTACGTAATATTATTTGTGAATAATTAATTATTGATTTATATGATAAGAAAATATTTATTTTATGTGGATATAAATGTTGGATATATTTATTGTGGTTAAAAATGAAGGAGTTAATGTTGAGATGTTTTATTAGTATTTTTTGTCGGAATGGAGGTATTTAAAAATTAAACCCAATGTTTTTGAGATATATTGCGTGAGTTATAATTTTAAAAACTTTGGATTATTGTGATTTTGGATATATTATACATATATAAGTTGAGTATATGTCCACAAATTTTGAACCGATTTAAAATGAGCGTATGATTTGTTATGAATTTTAGAGAGATATTTGGAAAGAAATTGTTGAATTTTTTGAAATTTATCATTTTGGTGGAAAATTCTAGAATTGGTGGGCCCCACTTTTGGTTGGTGAGAAATGTCTTTAGAATTTTTATTCAAATGTGGTGGGTGGGAATAGTAGTAGGTAAAAGCCATCATATTTTGAGTAGTAAAGTCTGCTTTGGCGTGCTAACATTTTCCTATAAATAGAGGACTAAGTTAGAATTGAAAATCACACCAGAAACAAGTTTTCTCTCTTTCTCTCTCTATATTATTGAGCGTATTTTGTGAGTATTTTGATACTTTGAGAGTTGTTATTCAGCACAAGTTTCATTCAGCCTCATATCCGATATTCCGATCAGAAGTAATGTTCGTTTGAGGTAAGGGATGTTATTTTATTCTTAAATGATATTATTTTCTTCAATATCATTATGCCGAAATACTGGTGTGAATTTTTTATCAAATTTGGAAATTATTGTGTCAGGGTTACTATTCACGTATACTCCACTATTCATGTATACGACACTATTCACGAATACGACACTATTCACCGAAAAATGAAATTTTCTTCTTTTTGTCCAAGATGTCTATTATGGTTACTATCTTTGATTGTATCCATATTTTGATCATTATTTTTGAATTCTGCTTCAAAATTTGTTATTAAGGAGTATTATTAAACTTGGATAAACTATGTCTGAATCCCTAATATTTGTTCTTTTATCTCTTTGGATTCGTTTTTCTTTAAGATATTTTTCATCATCCTCGGTCCTAAATGATGATATTCTTGAATATCTTTGTTTTTGTAGTGCAAAGATGAATGATTAGCGATGAATATCTTTGGCGCGTAGTGCAAAGATGAGCAAGTGTTGAGATGAACATGACCATTTGGTGATACAAATGAATATCTTTGGCTGTAGTGCAAAGATGAATATTTGATTCAAAGATGTATATTGATTGATGTTACAAGGATAAAATATTGATGATGGACTTTTAAATCTTAGAAGATAGTAGAATTCTTTCTCTCTTGACTCTTCTAATGGATTGTTGTTTCCATTGCGATTGTTGATCTAAAACTTGTTGTCTATTATATTTTATCGATTTTTTTCCTGTTGAAGACTAATGATAAATTGTTGTATATTATCTTAGTCATAATATTCTTTCTTGGGCTAGTTGAGCTCACCCTTTTCCTTTTTGTTCCATTTTCTTCTCGGGAGGAGAGAATTTAGCGAGGAACTAGTCGGGGGTATGGAGTGATGATTCAAGATAGTTGTTTTAGTAGTCCTCACTATTTTGTAAAATAGTGTATCAATAATTGTAATGAGGACTCCTTTTGAGTTTGTATCTCTCTCATTAGACAATAGTTGTATTCAAACTCACGGTATATGTTGTTGTCGTATATTTTGCACGACAATTGTATTCTTGAAGTTGTATTTGTTTTATACCATGTATTTGGCGACTCAGAATGGGTGATGTATACCTATTTTGGGGGCGTCAAATTTGTTAATTAACCCTTGTTTTATGGCAGTATTTAAGAATGGCAGCTGAGAACGTTAATAATGGAGTGAATGAGACCGGGAGACACCTTTAATCACCACCCAGGGGAATGTGCAACAGGAAGGCAATAATTTTCCTGTAAATACACTACCGAACAAATGATGAATGATGGGATGTTTAGAAGATTTTTTTAGTTCATGCAAAACCAGACGAGGGAGACTTGTGCACAAAATACGGTTGGAAATGATAGAAATGCACGGCTTGTCACAGCCAAACAGTTCAAGGAGTTGGGACCACCAGAATTTATTAGAAAGACGGATCCAATCAAGGCAGAAATGTGGGTCAAGCAAATTACCAAGATATTCGATGTCTTGGGATGCACAGAGGAACAGAAGGTTCCATTTGCCACCTTTATGTTCCGTGGTGAGGCAGACTACTGGTGGGAGTCTGTGAAGCGTACCCAGCCAGCGGTACTCAACATGTCATGGGAAATGTTTCAAAAACTGTTTAATGACAAGTACTTTCCTGAAAGTATTCGTCATATGAAGGAGGTAGAGTTTATCGATCGAACAAAACAACATACGCGGTGTCCCGAAGACGAGGCGAAGTTTGCTCAGTTATCCAGGTTTGCACCTCCTTTGGTAGAGAATGAGGAACGAATGACGGAGATGTTTCTGAGAGGTCTAAAGCCCGAGATTCGGCAATATCTTATCTCCCATAAATTTTCTTTATATTCAGATGTTGTAAACTAGGCTCAATTATTAGAGCGAGATAATGAGTATGTTCAACCGACGGAACACAACCAGGGTCATACCGGTGGCATCGGTCATCGGAGCAATGAAAACCAGCAGGGAAGAAAACATTCAGACAAAAGCGATAACCACTCTGGTGGAAATCGTGGCCGTGATAATAGAAGTAGCGAGTCGGGAGTAGATGTCAAAAAGAGAAGGTACAACAATGATAACGTGAAGACATCAGCACAAACATCAACTATTTCTAGGGGAGGAGAACGAGCATCGATGCGTTTGTTATAAAATGGGAAGAGGGACACATCATTTCAAACCGCCCACAACAATCCAAGGTGTGTTATAACTGTGGAAAAGAAGGTCATATAGCTAGAGATTGTCTAGTTGCGAAACCAAGTTCAACAGGGATGGTGACTCCAAAGGCTGTCCCGAACAAGTCAAAGTCGGTGGTTCCTGGAAGGGCATTTGTCGTGATTGCCCAAAACGCGTGGAACCCAAATGAATTTATCACGGGTAAGCTAATCATAAACTCTTGCGAAGTTTATACCTTATTAGATACCGGTTCTACCCATTCTTTTATCTCTCCTGCTTGTGCTCAACGTTTGAACTTGACTCCGGAGAAATTAGACCTTGACTTATCTGTTGAGACTCCGTTAGGAGAAACTTTCATTACATCTACTATTTATAAATCTTGTTTGATTCAAGTTGGTACCATCACATTACCTGTCGATCTTATTTTGTTTAAAATTCTTGCATTTGATGTGATTTTAGGGATTGATTGGTTAACCACGCATCATGCTAAAATTGATTGTTTTCGTAAGATTGTTAGTTTTCATATTCCTAACCAACCTATTATGCGAATTCAAACAACCAAACCACTAAAGTCAATCACTGTCATATCAAGCCATAAAACTATTCGTTTATTAAAAAATGGATGTCAAGCTTTCTTAGCCCATGTCATGAACTTGAACAAAAACACGTCAGATTTGAATAATATTTCTGTTGTTAGTGAATTTCCTGACGTATTTCCTGAAGAACTTCTCGGTCTACCCCCAGAATGTGAAGTTGAGTTCTTTATTGACCTTGAACCTGGTACAAAGCCCATTTCTAAAACCCCATATCGAATGGCTCCTATTGAACTTCAGGAGTTATAGGTTCAACTTCAGGAGTTGTTGGACATCAGTTTTATTCGTCCTAGTACATCTCCTTGGGGTGCTCCTATTTTATTCGTTAAGAAGAAAGATGGTAGTATGCGACTTTGTATCGACTATCGGGAATTGAACCATGTCACTATCAAGAATATGTATCCACTACCTCGCATTGATGACTTGTTCGACCAGTTGCAAGGAGCACAATTCTTTTCAAAGATCAATCTTCGTTCTGGATATTATCAGCTAAAGATTAAAACTGATGATATTCCAAAGACTGCCTTCAGAACTCTGTACGAATATTATGAATTCTTGGTCATGTCTTTTGGATTGAATAATGCTCCTGCTGCTTTCATGGATATGATGAACCATGTATTCAAGGAATATTTGGATCAGTTCGTTGTTGTCTTTATTGATGACATCCTCATCTATTCCAAAAGCTGTGAAGATCATGAGCACCATTTGAAGCTGGTACTGCAAAGGCTTCGTGATAACAAGCTATATGCCAAGCTGAAGAAATGCGAGTTCTAGCTTGAGGAAGTAGCAGGATTTCCACTAAGGAAGGGCAGCACCCTGAATCACTAAGATTCCTTCAAGGCCAGTAGCCTTGGGACTTCAGTTCACTAAGAACTCTTCAAGGCCAGCAGTCTTGGAACTTCTTTAGTTCTCTAGGAACTCTTCAAGCCCAGCAGGCTTGGAACTTCATTTAGTCCCTCCAGATAAGGACCCCTCAGGCCCTGACTTCTTGTTGTTGAGTTGTTTGTTTATTTATTGGAGTTGGTACTGAGCTGCTAAGATATCTTTATGCTTTGAACATCTTCTGTACTTAGTAGCTTGGCGTGATCATCCTTGAAGTGCAGTTGAGTGTTACATGATGCTCAGCTTCTTCAGTTACTCAACCTCCTCTGATGATCCCTTGATGAACTGCCTTGAAGATCATTCCTCTTGATACGTGATGGCTACAAATGATGGGTTTCTAAGATGACTGTAAGCTCTTCTTCTAGGTACTTAGAAACTTTCTCATGCTTGCCACCATGATGACATTTGTGATCTCCCTTCTTGATACTTGATGCCTTCTTGTGATGGACTTGCTAAGATGACTGTGAGCTCTTCTCTATGGTACTTAGAGTCTTCCCATGATGGACATCAAGATGTCATTGATGCTCTTCTTTCTCTCGGCAGTTCAGAGCACTCTTCATGTAGTAGAACTCTCACTTCTACATTGTAGAACTCTCACTTCTACTTCTTTCTTTGTATGTCTTTGAGTGTTCTTGGTGGATCGTAGAGTGAGTCTTCAGACCTTCATTGGTCACTCACTATTTACGTTTGTTAGATCAGTCCACCATCTCTCCAAACTCGGCAACTCAAGCAATCCTCGATCTTTGAAGCTCTTGCTGATTTATACTCCTACCCAATCTTTCCGTTGGAAAGTATCCGTTGAAAGCTATTCAAATATCTTCACAGATCTCGAGTTGACTGAGGTAGACTGCTGATGTGACATGTCATACTTTTCTGACACTATAGTCTACTGTTTCACCTACCCCATCAGAGATGTCACTTTAATGTCTTGGGCAAGTCGAAGACTTTATTTCCTCCTTCTGATTTCTCGATCAGAGGTTGTCCTTTTGCATCGATGCTCTCAATAAGCTCTTGTCAAGAATATTCCCTTCGATTGAACCGCTGCCAATGCTTGGTCTTTTAGCTATTCGAACTCTACGATTCTGATGCATGTCTTCATGGACCTGATCGTAGTGTCTTGTTGACTGGTAGAGACAACACTACGATCTTGAAGAGTGTTGATTGAATCTTCAATGTAGAACACCTCTTCCTTTTCTTGTGCAGTGCTTCAACACTTTTGTTTGCCTCAACAGCTCTCAGATACTGATGGCTTGACTTCTTTGTTCTGGCCCCTTCTAAATAACAAGACACTTCAAATTTGTGGCGTGTCTAGCTCACTTTCTCCTTGTGATCTCCCGTTCATTTATCATCAATGGACTGACCCAATGCTTAATCACTTTAGCCTTGTTCTTCAGAAGCTGTCCAGTATCTCTGTATGCACTCCATCAGTTTTTTTTTTGTTTGAAAACACTACGATCCCGGTAGCTTCCAAGATCGTTGTCTTCTGTCTTCCTTGCTTGGATATCATCGCACTTGTTGATTTTTCTTAGTCGGCCATCAAGTCTTCTTCGATCTCCTTGTGGAAGACTTCATCTCGAATGGCTTCACAACTCAATCTTGATCTTCGATTGGGTTGGTGCTTAGATATCTCGTTAGCTTGCATGCCATTCGTTGAGTGCTCTCTCGATTTCTTCTTCGGATGGGATGTATCTTTGCAAGGCTTAACCGGAGGCTTCATTCCTTTGGATATTCTGGGAGTGCTCATTCGTTGAGAATCATATTTGCTCTACGATTCTACCTTGGCATTGTGAGCACATCTGTTAAGGTCTTAGTTCTACACTCTACGATTCAGCTTTGGCTGTGCAGACACTACAACTCCGAGATCAGATCTTGACACACTACGATTTCTATCGTTGTGCTTGTTGTCTTTATCTGATCTTGCTCGACTACGATCTATGCCTCTGGTATGATAAGTAGACTCTATGACTCTGAGTGTAGTCTACGATTCTTGACTTGGCTTCGGCAGATACTAGGTCGGCTCGTAGGCAGACTGTCTCTACGATTCTGAACATGACTTCCTCAGCAGACTACAGCCCTAAGGAAGTTCTCCTCGACACACTACGATCCTCTCCTCGTCTCTCCTGGCAGTCTACGAACTCCAAGACTACTATCTTGCAGACTACGATTCGGCTTTGATAGCTCTCGAGTTTGCTTGACTCTCCAGGCAGACTACGATTACTGGTGCAGTGCTTGACGATCAGACAAGCCTATCTATTACATCTTAAGATCAACCTAATATGCTTGATCTTTCTATTATTTATAGTCCTTGTACATCATTTCTTTTTAAGGACTTTACAAAGATGTTTTGGTTATGTAGGATTAACCTCACACATTTGATCAATTCATTCTAAGTCCTTGTACACATGTTTCTATTATCTATCAAAGTACTTTATAGCTTTTCTTAATACAAGCATACTTGTATATTCATTCATATATATATATATATATATATATATATCATAATCAAATCATATGTAAATAGGAATAACATTCACATGCTTACTCCTGACAAGGTATACATCACCCATTCTGAGTCGCCAAATACATGGTACAAAAACAAATACAACTTCATTAATACAATTGTAGTGCAAAATACGACAACACATATACTATGAGTTTAAATACAAATACTGTCTAATAGACAATATACAAACTCAAAAGGAGTCCTCATTACAATTATTGATATACTATTTTACAAAATAGTGAGGACTACTAAAACAACTATCCTGAACCATCACTCTATACCCTGACTAGTTCCTGCTATGTTCTCACCTCCTGAGAAGAAAAATGGAACAAAAAGGAAAAGGGTGAGCTCAACTATCCCAGTAAAGAATATTATGACTAAGAAAATATACAACAAATTATCATTAGTCTTCAACAGGTAAAAATCTGATAGAATATAATAGACAACAAGTTTTAGATCAACAACTACAGTGGAAACAACAATCCATTAGAAGAGTCAAGTAGAGAATGAATTCTACTATCTTTTAAGATTTAAAAGTCCATCATCAATATTTTATCCCTGTAACATCAATCAATATACATCTTGAATCAAATATTCATCTTTACACTACAGGCCAAAGATATTCATTTGTATCACCAGTTGGTCATGTTCATCTCAACACATGTTCATCTTTGCACTACGGCCCAAGATATTCATCAGTTAATCATTCATCTTTACACTACAGGCCAAAGATATTCAGTAATATCATCATTTAGGACTGAGAATGATGGAAAATATCTTAAAGAAACGAATCCAGTGTGACAAAAGGACAAATATTAGAGATTCATACTATAGTTTATCCAAGTTCAAAAATACTCCATAATATTCAATTGTGGAGCAGAATTCAAAAATAAAGATCAAAACATGGATACAATCAAAGATAGTAACCATAATAGACAACTTGAACAAAGAAAGAAAAAAAAATTATTTTTCTGTGAATAGTACCGTATTCGTGAATAGTGTCATATACATGAATAGTGTCGTATACGTGAATAGTAATCCCGACATTAAAAAGGTAGAAATTCCACAATAAAATCCATACCAATATTTTGGCATAATGATATTGAAAGAATAACATCATTTACGAAGAAAATAACATCCCTTACCTCAAAATAATAGTACTTCTGACTGGAATATCAGATGTAATACTGAAGGAAACTTGCAGTAAATAGCAACTCTCAAAGTATCTAAATACTCACAAAATACGCTTGATAATATATATATAGAGAGAAAAAACTTGTTTCTGGTGTGATTTTCAATTCTAACTAAGCACCCTATTTATAGGAAAATGCTAGAATGCCAAAGCAGACTAAATTAATAAAATAATATTATTATTTTTTTTTCTTTTCTACGCACACCTTTGAACACAAGCTATCAAGCCATCTTTGAAAAAATCTCAGCACAAGTTTTCACAAAAAACAAAAATGGGTCCCACGCATAATTTTAATAAAAACATTTATTTTTGTAACTTCAATAATTCATAATAAATAGCCATTTTAATAGAAAAATATGAATTTTATGTCCATTCCATAGGAAATTAAATTCTCTACAACTTTGTAGATTAAAAATTTTCCAAATTCCAAACAAAAAATGACCGAAATCCACATACAGACGATTTTCAACACCTCTAATCCGCCAAAAATACTGATAAAATACCTTAGCATTAATTCCTTAATTTATATCCACATAAAATAAATATATCCCTCATCATATAAATCAATAATTAATTATTCCCAAATAATATTACAGAATCACAATTATGATAACCAGGTCGTTCCCAAGAAAGAAGGGGATTTCCAATAAGGATTTCTCCTAACTGGCGCGCAATTAGGTGACCAAACTCCTTTCCTAGACAGAACTTTCTTAGACATTGCCAATAATGTTATCTAATAATATTATTAAAATAATATGAATTATTGATATGATAATGAGAAATACTGTGCATTGACAATTATTGAAACAACAATAATATAAAATATCAACGTAGCAATTATTGAATCAATAAAATAAAATATTGAATAGTAATTACTGTAAGAATTATTGAGTAGTGCCTTTTTACATAAGAATCAATAATTCAAAAATACTGTGTAATACAGTGTGTTACTGTGCAACCACGCGTATTACTATATTTTAACCACAGGGTATTCCAACAGTGTTAATGGTAATAATTACGCTGTTATTTATAAAAACTCAAACTTGTCATTTTCTTCATCCGGCTTTTTTCTGTTATGGGCCCACAAATGGCTGCGCCATCGTACGAATATTCCCCGACATCAAGAATATTCCACGACTAAACGAATATTCCCCGACAACAATGAATATTTTATAACCACTTGCTTATTTTGCAAACTTTGCACATTTCACCCATAACCAAGGTATTATATCAAATTAACACCTTATTATTCAAAATAATAATTATAGGAAATTCGATTTTATTTATAAAAAGTTGGGGTCTTACAATAATCATACCAATCAACAGTCCATCTTTGCACTACGGGCCAAAGATGACTCACAACATAATATAAGCATGAGGATGATAAAAATGATATAAAGAATCAATCAAGTGAGATCATAACATGGATTCAATTTCAAGAATAAGATTCATAAAAGATTACTTAATTGGACAAAGAAAAGAAATTAAATTCTGTTGTGAACAGTACTCATGAATAGTATCGTATGAATAGTATCCATGAATAGTACTCCGACATAAAAATATTAAAATTTAATAAGAAAGTTCAGACCAATATTCCAGTGAAATGATATGAAATGAAGCGCAAACCTTAAGGAATTTCTAATTATTTCAGAAATTATAAAAGCAATACTTACCGTAGTAAGTTTAAATTTAGGAATATAAAATAAAATAATATCATTTACATAATATGGAGTATGAAAGAAAATGATATCCCTTACGAGTATGGAAGGAAATAATATCATTTATGAGTATTGAAAGAAAATAACATTCTTTATGAGAAAAATAATATCCTTTACCTTAGTAGGAAAGTAGTTCTGACTGGAATAATGAAGATTATGTTGATGAAATCTTGCACTGTTATCAACACTCACAATATCCTTATACTCACAAGAAATACGCTCAATATTTTATCTGACATTTATCCAAACAAAATAATAATATAATGTAAAACAATCTATAATAAAGATAATAAAGGCATTTTCTTAAAGTTCAAACACAAATCCATATTGTTAATGTCAAATTTCAAACACAAACATACAATTGTTCAAAGTTTAAACATATTTTTAACGTATTAGTTTCATTTATAAACAAGATTGCTATTAAATAATAAAATTTAAAATTTCAAGAATTTAATTCAATATTAAAACTTAAGAAGCTAAACATAAATTTAAGAATTAGAAAATTGAATTAAACTAAATATTACAAATGTATCATCATTTATATAATTTGAAGTTGGTACAAGTTCAAAAAATTACAACTGTAATAAAATTATTCATTTTGACTTGATATTGTTCACTTCTTGTTGTGATTTGATATGTTACAACATGTATTATGAATATGGTAAATCATTAGAAAAATAAATATATCAAGATTTGGTTTGGGTAGTTATTTAAATTTAAAAAAATCTCTCCGCCTAGAATTCGCCTAATTTCTTAGAGGGATTTTTTTGCCGCCTTGGGCCTAGGTGAGGCGCCTGGGGGCCTAGAGGCGCCAAGGGGGGCCTAGCGCCTAGGCGGGGCCTAGGCGGATCTAGGTGGGGATTTTTAGAATAGTGACGAGTATGGAAAGAAAAAAAAAATACTATTTACGAGTATTGAAAGAAAATAACATTCTTTACAAGAAAAATAATATCTTTTACCTTAGTAGGAAAATAGTTCTGACTGGAATAACGGAGATTATGTTGATGAAATCTTGCACTGTTATCAACACTCACAATATCCTTATACTCACAAGAAATACGTTCAATATTATAATGAGAGAATTTTCAGATTCTGGTGTGAGTTTCATTGTTTAACTAAGCAACGTATTTATAGGAAAATACAAGCACACCTGGATTGACAAAACATACACACACGGTTGTTTTGCAGCACACGCCTTTTGAAAACAAAGAATTCCAAACCAAAATGAGAACTCCCACTTTATTTCACATGTTTTAAAAGATGTAAAAATTATTAAAAAGAAATCCAAATTCATTTTGCTCTCTTCCACCTCATTTTATTCTTATACCATAAATTTATTATAATAATATTGCCATTTAAATTTTAAAAATTATACTATTATATTATCACATTATACTATTACAATGTAATATTATAATAATATATTTAAATAAATATTTTATCAGAGAATATAACTATGGTTTCATAGAAAAATATAATAAACTTTCGACAAATGTCTCATTCTAAAATTCCTCTATTTATATCAAAATTGAATAAATATTTACTTACCATATTTATCAATTATTTATAATTCTTCGATAATTATTTCTAATTAATATTATAGATTCACAATACTGACAACCAGATCGTTCCTAGGAAAAAGGTGTCTTTTTGATAATGATTTCTCCTTACTGGCGCGCAATTATATAACCTAACCCATTTCCTCGACAGAACTTTCTAGACATTATCAATAATGCTATCTAATAATATCATTTCACTAATATGAGTTACTGTGTCATGACAATTATTAAATCAATAATGTAAAATACTATTCAATTATCACTATAGCAAGTATTGCATCAATAATATGAAAGACTGTGCAATTTTTACTGTATCAATTATTGAGTGAATTCTTACGTAAGAATCAATAATCAAAGATACTATGCAATACTTTGTGCTAGTGTACAATCACGCGTATTAATGTACTTTTATCACCGGGTATTTCAACAGTTTAACGGTAAAAGTTTTGCCATTATTTTTTTTATAAAAATGTTATTTCTGTCACTGTCTATATTCGACAGTTATTCCATTATGTGGTCCACCAATGATTGCACTGTCGTATAGATATTCCCCGACAAAAAAAATTATTTTATGTCAACTTGTTTACTTTGCAAAATTTGCACATATCACCTATAACAACCTAGAATTTTGGATTATCCAGAATTTAGGTTTAAATAATTAGTTATTAATAAAATGAATTTTTATTAATACTATTATGTACTATGTGTTTATTAATCGTTTTATAACCTAGGATGATTATAAGTCGGGAGGATTCTGGCTACGAGCTAGATTGAACGAGTAAGAATTTTCAAGACGAAAATGAAAGTTTTTTGGGAACAAAATATTTTTCGGGAAAAAAGACGAAATAGGCACTATTCATCCATTTCTGCTCGGAGATTTATTTTTAAATTCCGAGAAGTTAATGATTACGTAAAATTTTGAGACGTGATGAAATATTCAATAATATTTCAGTTATGGCAAAAACGAAGTTTTCGCCTGCGGAGTTAAAACCTATGGGTTAGGAAAAGTGAGTTCCGAGAATGTTATGATCACGTATAATAATTAGGGTTATTATGCGTGAGAAATAAGAGTATAATACTAGTTATTATACGAGTATAGTAAGAAGATTAGTACGACGTATAATACGAATATCGTACGAACGATATACGAAGAGAATATGAGAATAAGAGAATGGAATGCGTGGAATACGATTCGTCTTAAAGGACTTTGAGTTCATGGATTGTAAAATCCAATTGGACTTGGATTATGTCAAGCCCAATGCTTGGTGAAATCAAGCCTAAGATAGGCAAAATAAGAATTAGGGTTAAGGCCCAAACCAAGAAAAGAAACCGCGGATCGAACCGATGGGTAAACGGATGGGTAATAACCCATGGGGCAACCCATTGGGTGACCCATGGGCATGTGGGCCGGCCACTTGGCCACCAAATAAGGGTGGAGGCCAAATTTACTTGGTGGCTAAGTGTTGGAAGAGGTGGGAATAGTAAGGAGGTAGGGGCAAAATGACCAAATTGCCCTAAGCTTTGGTTTTCTAGAAATAGGAAGCTAGATTTCATTTTTTTAGGATTTTGAAAATCCTATAACTTGAGAGAGAGAGAGAGAGAGAGAGAGAGCTCGGATGAAGAGGGAGAAGGAAGAGTTTGAGCATGAATGCTTGGATCAAAAGTGACCGTGAAATAGAAAAGCTTGCAAATCGTTGGCTTTGTATAACGGAAGAGGATTAAAGAAGAACGGTAATCCAAACCCTAGTTTCTTCTAATATTTTCTTTAAGTTTCTATGCTTAAAACATAGCTTAATGAAGATAAGGAGTAGATGATGTTAGAAATGATTTCATATGGTTGAAATCATGAGAAAATAAAGAATAAAGAATTAGAAATTTAGTTTATAAATTTCTTAAGGAAGTATAAGATTCGTAAGGATTTTGAGCGATTCGAATGAATCTTATAAACGAGTAGGTGAAATAAGTAAGGAACGACGTTCTATAACATCAAATTCCAATAAAAAAGTAGAATCGTAATCCAAAATATCGATTAAAATGAAGAACGAACGAAGAACGCGAAGAACACGAAGAATGTTGTTGATGGACAAATTTAAAACCATCGTAGGATAATTGTTGTTGATGGATAAATTTAAAACCATCGTAGGATAATTGTTGTTGATGGACAAGCTTAAAACCATCGCGTATAAGTTAGTTTCTTATTGCTTGGTTAGGAACGGTAGAAACGTTCATGAAGAACGGATTAAAACTTAGCTATAACGAAGTTATGGCGAAATTTTCGTAAAAGACGAATGAGAATTAAAAAGTTAGTAAATGAACCCGAACGTGTAGGGTTTCATAAGAATGTAAGAGAACATAGAAAATGTGAGTTGTGGACTCAAGAACGAACGAGTTCCGAGTTTGGATGACCGAATTACGGACGAACGAGTGAAGAACGTTAAAAGCGAAAAATGAACGAAGGGTTAAGATTAAGCCAATCGAAGGAACATTAACGGATTCAGAACGAAGTTCTGTCTGAGGGGTATGGAAGTACGTAAGATAAGGAAGAGAATGGCTTGAGAATGACCTTGTTTTGAGTTATAACGAAGAAGTTATGAGATCGGGAAGTACGTATCTCAAACTTAATGCAACACTTAGAAAATTTTCTAGGTTTGAGCTCGGCGCCGCATGATCTTTGGTGAGCTTTGAGGAGTGGTCTTCAGAGCGTGAGATCGGCCTCGAGTCCCATTAATTGGCACCCATGACATGAGAGATAACAAAGGGTTTGTGGCAATGCAGCTGCTGCACCAAGGGAAAGAAGGTGTTATAGGTCGCTTGTGCCGCGAGAAAGGAAAGAAAGGCACGGCCCCGCTTGGCCGGTCAGTCTTGAGGCAAGGCCCGAGAATGAGCTTTTAAGTGCTCAATTGCTGGGGGATGTGCAAGAAAGAAATATGAACATGTAGTTCACGTAATGTAACACTTAATCAAGTAATTTAAACCTTTAGTGAAGGTTGAACGGAAAGATTAAACGAGATTAAAAGATAGAGAATGTAAGCACTAGATTACGTAACTGATATCCGGGGACCGTTGTCATAATGAACGAACGTGAGGGATTGCTATGATTATGATTCCTTGGACATTGAGTGATGAAGGTAATGAATAACATTCCGATGTTATGTCATGGTAATGAGATATAAGTGTAAAGCGTATAGACGCTGTGAATGCAACGTTGTTGCGATGAACGATCGGTCTTAGCATACAACAAACGGTATGGCTTCGACACTAAGAACGAATAATGAACATGGGGTTTATGTGGTGGATAACGATTGAAAGCAATCGAAACCTTGAGTAAAGGTTGAGTGAGAGGTTAAGAGACGAGCAACGTGAACGTCGAATACGTAAATGATTCTCGTGAATTGTATTTGCGTTGGGCGAACGTTCTAAGTGTACAATGGTTGTATAACTTGAACGTTAACGAAAGTAGTAAGAAAGATATGAATTATCATAAAAAGCCGTAGAGAACGGTAATAAGAGTAATGAAAGTTCGATGTGAGTCGGATAGAGAATGTTAGAATGAAAGGTAAGTGTTAAACACTTTAACCAACGTAAGAGTTGAGTGTACGTGAATATTAAATGGGAAGAACCTACACTCCATGTATGGTTGTCCGTAAAGTAATGAAGACTAAGATTTAACCGTGAACGGTGGAGAAACTGAGTTGAAGATAATAATGTATAACGTTAAGAAGATGAGTTAATAAGTATAACTTGGACAACGTTCCGAATTGAATGAACAGGACGTTGTAAGGTATGAATAAGTTATTATGAAATGTTTAACGTTATGTCCTCATAGTATTGACTTTGAACGATCGTTCCGAGTATACAAAAGATTGTATGACTTAGACGATAAAGAATGAATCCTAAGGAATGGCATTTAGTTGCCAGAAAGCCGTAAGGAATAAGAAATTGACTTAACGAACGTTGTAGTTAGTAGTTTGTATAAGTTAAGATAAGTGAGGTTGTAGTACAATTGTAACCTTTGATAGTTTACATATGGGAGCTGGGCTAAACAATTCCTTCAGAGAGCGAAGGTATATACGAAACTGGCAACCGATCTAACTCACTGTGTGGCAATGTAGATGAGACGGGAACTTGTTTGTTAGTTGTTTGTGGGAAACTACTCAGAGTACCATATGGACTACTAACAGAGAAGCGATGGGTGCTGAGTCCTATAGACGTTATAAGAAGAAGATAAGATTGTAAATCATCAAAGATTATGAACGTTTTAAGTAAGACATCTCCGTAGGTCATTAAGCCGTAAACCGGTAATGAAAGTTAGTCGCGTAAGCTTAAATTGCAAGAACGCGAACCCTAAGAAGTAAAGTTAAGTAAACCAATGTGTAAGTCAAGTATATGACTAATTGGTGTACATGTTATTTCATTATGTGTTATATAGGGATTTAGAATGAGCAGTTCAGCGTAAACTATAAGCTGTAGCTGTGCGTAAGGCAAGTTTCCTAACTTCATTCATACTATATGAATGCTAGTTTCTTAAACTTCTCAAATGTTGAACTTGAGAAGTTCAATCTATGTGCAAATGTGTGATATTTGTACAAGGTGGTAGTATGTATGAGGCCTTGTGCCACAATTTGAAGACTTCGGTGTTCCTATGAGATGAACTGTTCTATGATTGAGCTCTTCAATACAAGTATGTTCGGTTTATACATGAACCGTTATTGTTAAGTCTGTGGTAATGATTCTAGCCAGACAGGATGTGTATGAAAAAGGTAGAGGAATGAAAGTATTTTAATGTGAAATTGACTGATGTTTTAAGATGATAGGAATCGAGACTATTCCTATTATTCAAGCTGCTTCATAACCTTTGTTCGGTTATTGAAGTTCTGAAGAATGTTTAAACTCTTGAAGTTGTTTGTTCAACTGTTATGATTTGCTGGGCAATTGAATGCTCACACTTGCTTTAAATGAAAAACATTTTCAGCGTACGATGTTAGAAAGAACTTAAGGATCTCGTAAAGATCAAGTCGATGTAAAGTATCTAGACAAGAAGTGCCATCCAAAGATGTGAATGTGCGTGAAGAGCAAGTGAAGACTTGTAATATAGAATGATAGAATTAAACTATAGACTAGTTTAATGAACAGTTATGAATCCTTAGTGGAGGATGAAAGTCACTCGTGTAAGATGTAAAGAATAATGTAATTAACATTATTTGTAATGAAAGAGGTTCTAAGGTTTCGAGAGCCTGAGATTTGAGAAAATATGTTATTATATTTAACTATATAATGACGTATGTTTGGTAAGAAGTGGGACCGTGACGTACGGAATCCGGGTGTGATGATAGATCGGATTTCGTGGCATTACAAGTTGGTATCAAAGCTAATAGGTTATAACTCTTAGGTATGTGTACCTAAGACTATAATCGTAGAGAGAATGATAAGAAAATCGTTGAGTTAAACGATTAAGGAAGAAGATCACCACGTGATCATAGTAAATCGTAGTAACAGATGAGTTGTTAAACGATGAATGATTTATAGCTAATTCTATAAATGAATGGTACTACGAAGTAGTACAGGAAGAAGAACATAGATTGAGTTATGAAGGATAGTATACGAATTAAAGAAAATTCGTATTAAGTAAAGAGAAATTTAGATGTTTTAAGATTTTAATTAAGGACTCATGTGATGGCTGAGTTGTATAAACCTTTGTTATGGGCAGAGGTTTGTGCTTTGGTGTAACAACTGCTCAGTTTATTACAGTGATAATCATTGGAATTGGTCGCGCTATTAAGATGTATATGATGAGAAGGTGAATCTTTTCTCATGTATATACTTGATAGGTAGAGAACGATAAAGTAGGTGCGAGTTCTCGAAACTCATACTTATGGTAAGTTCGTGACTCATAATAATATGGTATGTTTTCGAACGTCTCAGCGAATGGACGCCTAAGGTCTGTCTGGATGTTCTTAAACTCATACTATTGTGGAAAGTTCCTGAACTCATAATGTGTGGTAAGTTGATGGACTGTACTAAGGTATAGGAATTTTTAGACTGAAAACGAAGTATTTTCAGTAGAGTTAGCATTGAAGGTGCTAGAGAAGATTAAGTATTGTCGCAGTAAGACAATGAAGGAAGATGGAGAATAGGATATTCCAAGTCTTCTAGCTATGCTAGATTTCAAAGTTTATTGAAATCGTGCTTATGTGTACATTTCAAAAAGAAAAGAATTGGTTCAACTTTTGGAACTAATGGATTTTAAAAGAGCTGTTCTTTGTATGTCTATGCCATTTGTTTCGGCTAGACAGAAATTGATTTAAAATATCAAAATAAATTCTATATCATCCGTGCATTTGATGCAAGGATGGTAAAAAGATGGAGTTGTTAATGCAATTGGATCTGGTGGGATGTGATCTTGGGATCAACAAACCGCTATGGTATGATGTATAATGACGAAGTCATAAACTGACGAAGTCCTCAACATACTATGAAGAGTACGGTATCATGATGTTTATTGGTATTAAGTATGAGGTGAACATATTCTGAAATGGGGTTATACGATGGGTTGATCACCTACGTATAGAAAGAGGTAGTTTACCTTCTCTATGATTGTAAACTTACCGTGGAAAGAAAGGTTTACGGCGAAAAGCTGTTTAACCTATTAAGAGTTCATGGTCAATTTGACCCCTCAGCAAAAGTATGAAATGTTTTAAAGGATAATTTATATTCCTCGCTATTCCTTCTAGTTCATGATTTTTGATAGGTTATGGAGGTTAGGAATGATGGGAAGATAAGAACTTCTTTGAAGAGAAGTTGAGAAGAAGAGTAAGCTAAAAATTTTGAGAACGAAATTCTATGAAGAAGGGGAGAATGTTATGACCCGGGTAAGGGGTTTGGTTTTAAGAAATTCCGAGGTTGGAATTTTTATAAGGAGGGAAGAATATAACAACTCGGAATTTTGGATTATCCAGAATTAAGGTTTAAAGAATTAGTTATTTATTGAATGAATTTTTATTAATACTATTATGTACTATGTGTTTATTAATCGTTCTATAACCTAGGATGATTATAAGTCTGGAGGATTCTGGCTACGAGCTAGATTGAACGAGTAAGAATTTTCAAGACGAAAATGAAAGTTTTCCGGGAACAAAATATTTTTTGGGAAAAAAGACGAAATAGACACTATTCATCTATTTCTGTTTGGAGATTTATTTTGAAATTCTGAGAAGTTAATGATTACGTAAAATTTTGAGACGTGATGGAATATTCAATAATATTTCAGTTATGGTAAAAACGAAGTTTTTGCCTGCGGACTTAAAACCTAAGGGTTAGGAAAAGTGAGTTCCGAGAATGTTATGATCACGTATAATAATTAGGGTTATTATGCGTGAGAAATACGAGTATAATACTAGTTATTATACGAGTATAGTAAGAAGATTAGTATGACGTATAATACGAATATCGTACGAACGATATACGAAGAGAATACGAGAATACGAGAATGAAATGCGTAGAATACGATTAGTCTTAATGCACTTTGAGTTCATGGACTTTGTAGAATCCAATTGGACTTGGATTATGTCAAGCCCAATGCTTGGGGAAATCAAGCCCAAGATAGGCCCAATAAGAATTAGGGTTAAGGCCCAAACCAAGAAAAGAAACCGCGGATCGAACCGATGGGTAAACGGATGGATAATAACTCATGGGGCAACCCATGGGGTGACCCATGGGCATGTGGGCCGGCCACTTGGCCACCAAGTAAGGGTGGAGGCCAAGTTTACTTGGTGGCTAAGTGTTGGAGGAGGTGGGAATAGTATGGAGGTGGGGGCAAAATGACCAAATTGCCCTAAGCTTTGGTTTTCTATAAATAGGAAGCTAGATTTCATTTTTTTAGGATTTTGAAAATCCTATAACTTGAGAGAAAGAGAGAGAGAGAGAGCTCGAATGAAGAGGGAGAAGGAAGAGTTTGAGCATGAATGGTCGGATCAAAAGTGATCGTGAAATAGAAAAGCTTGCAAATCGCCGACTTTGTATAACGGAAGAGGATTAAAGAAGAACGATAATCCGAACCCTAGTTTCTTCTAATATTTTCTTTAAGTTTCTATGCTTAAAACATAGCTTAATGAAGATAAGGAGTAGATGATGTTAGAAATGATTTTATATGGTTGAAATCATGAGAAAATAAAGAAATAAGAATTAGAAATTTAGTTTATAAATTTCTAAAGGAAGTATAAGATTCGTAAGAATTTTGAGCGATCCGAATGAATCTTATGAACGAGTAGGTGAAATAAGTAAGGAATGATGTTCTATAACATCAAATTCCAATAAAAAAGTAGAATCGTAATCCAAAATATCAATTAAAATGAAGAACGAACGAAGAACGCGAAGAACACATGAAGAACACGAAGAATGTTGTTGATGGACAAATTTAAAACCATCGTAGGATAATTGTTGTTGATGGATAAATTTAAAACCATCGTAGAATAATTGTTGTTGATGGACAAGCTTAAAACCATTGCGTATAAGTTAGTTGCTTATTGCTTGGTTAGGAACGGTAGAAACGTTCATGAAGAATGGATTAAAACTTAGCTATAACGAAGTTATGACGAAATTTTTGTAGAAGATGAACGAGAATTAGAAAGTTAGTAAATGAACTTGAACGTGTAGGGTTTCATAAGAATGTAAGAGAACATAGAAAACGTGAGTAGTGGACTCAAGAACGAATGTGTTCTGAGTTCGGATGACCGAATTACGGACGAACGAGCGAAGAACGTTAAAAGCATAAAAATGAACGAAGGGTTAAGATTAAGCTAATCGAATGACACATTAACGAATTCAAAACAAAGTTCTGTCTGAGGGGTATGGAAGTACGTAAGATAAGGAAGAGAATGGCTTTGGAATGACCCTGTTCCGAGTTATAACAAAGAAGTTATGAGATCGGGAAGTACATATCTCAAACTTAATGCAACACTTAGAAAATTTTCTAGGTTTGAGCTTCGTGGCCAGAATGGCAATGAGCTTGAGAAGTGGCGCCAGAAGTAGCACGAGATCGGGGCCTCGTGCATCGTTAATCAGGCGCCGCAATGCGTGAGAGATAACAAAGGGTTTAGCGTCTGCTGCTGCTGCACAGAGGAAGAGGGTGTTGTAGGGCCACAGCAAATGCGAGGGAAAGGAAGGCACGCGGCAACTGCGGTCCGATGCAGAGGCAAGGCCCGAAGAATGAGCTTTAAGTGCTCAATTGCTGGGGGATGTGCAAGAAAGAAATATGAACATGTAGTTCACGTAATGTAACACTTAATCAAGTGTTTTAAACTTTTAGTGAAGGTTGAACGGAAAGATTAAACGAGATTAAAAGATAGAAAATGTAAGCGCTAGATTACGTAATCGATATCCGGGGACTGTAGTCATAATGAACGAATGTGAGGGATTGCTATGATTTTGATTCCTTAGACATTGAGTGATGAAGGTAATGAATAACATTCCGATGTTATGTCATGGTAATGAGAGATAAGTATGAAGCGTATAGACGATGTTATGTCATGGTAATAACAAGTATGTTCGGTTTATACATGAACCGTTATTGTTAAGTCTGTGCTAATGATTCTAGCCAGACAGGATGTGTATAAAAAAGGTAGAGGAATGAAAGTATTTCAAAGTGAAATTGACTGATGTTTTAAGATGATAGGAATTGAGACTATTCCTATTATTCAAGCTGCTTCATAACCTTTGTTCGGTTATTGAAGTTCTGAAGAATGTTTAAACTCTTGAAGTTGTTTGTTCAACTGTTATGACTTGCTGGGTAATTGAATGCTCACACTTGCTTTAAATGAAAAACATTTTCAGCGTACGATGTTAGAAAGAACTTAAGGATCCCGTAAAGATCAAGCTGATCGGTATCCAGACGAAGTTCCATCCAGTATGTGAATGTGCGTGAAGAGCAAGTGAAGACTTGTAATATAGAATGATAGAATTAAACTATAGACTAGTTCAATGAATAGTTATGAATCCTTAGTGGTGGATGAAAGTCACTCGTGTAAGATGTAAAGAATAATGTAATTAACATTATTTGTAATGAAAGAGGTTCTAAGGTTTCGAGAGCCTGGGATTTGAGAAAATATGTTATTATATTTAACTATATAATGACGTATGTTTGGTAAGAAGTGGGACCCTGACGTACGAAATTTGGGTGTGAAGATAGACTGGATTTCGGGGCGTTACATCGCCCATAACTATAACATTATATCAAATAAACACCTTATTATTCAAAATAATATTTAAAGAAAATTAAACCTTTATTCATAAAAAGTTGGGGTCTTACAACCTCCCCTCCTTATGAAATTTCGTCCTCAAAATTGATGTACGTACCTGGTATGTAGAAGAGGTGAGGATACCTTGTTTTCATTTCAGATTCTAACTCCTAGGTCATTTTCTCAATATTCGTGATTTCTCCATAAAACTTTGACTTGAGGTATAATCTTTGAGCATAAATTATGTTCTTCCTTATCTAAGATTTTAACAGGTAATTCTTCATAAGTTAAATCTTCGGCTATCTCATCTGGTTTTAATTCAATAATATTTACGTAACTTAGATATGTGAAAAACATTATGAATACGAGACATACTTGGCGGTAAGGCGAGTCTATAGGCCACATTTCCTACTCGATCGATGATTTCAAATGGACCAATAAATCGAGGGTTAAGATTTCCTCTCTTCATCGATTCTTGCTTCTGAAATAATACCTTCTTGTACTTTCTTCTTCATATTCATCAGCTCTGGGTCTGTAGCTTGAGCAGCTTTAACTTTATTGATTAAAGTTGGTTCTACGCGTATATTTGACATCATCACGTGGGTCCATAGAGTCTTTAACTCTATCTCCATCATTTATAGGTCATACAAAATGGGTCTTTGTGTTTGACAATATCGCACTCATACCCGCATATGATCCTCTGCTCAACACGTCAGCTACTACGTTCACTTTTTTAGATTGGTATTGTCAGAACAGGTGCTGAAATGAGTTTTCTCTTGATTTCTTGGAAGCTCTTCTCACATTCCTCGCTCCATCCGAATTTTGTATATTTTCAAGTCTGTTGAGTTAATGAAGTGGCGATTCGAGAAAATCCTTCCACGAATCTCTGATAATAACCAACTAGGCCTAGAAAGCTACGTATTTTGATTACTGACTTAGGTTACTCTCAACTATGACTCATATCCCAACCTTGGATAGCACCTCACAATGGCACCTATCAGTTTACAACCGCATAAATATGGCGTCTCCTACGGAGAGTCTGGCTTAAGTGCATTCCACAAAGGAAGTCATCAGATAAAGGCTCGGGTACCAACTTCTGTAGTTGGGTTTTTAACTCCAGAAGTTCAATAGGAGCCATTCGATATGGGGTTTTGGAAATGGGTTTTGTACCAGGTTCAAGGTCAATACAAAATTAGATTTCACGCTCTGGGGGTAGGCCAATAAGTTCTTCGGGGAATACGTCAGGAAATTTATTAACAATAAAAATATCATTCAAATCTGACGTATTTTTGTTTAAATCTGTGGCATTTCTAAGAAAGCTTGACATCTGTTTTTCAATAAACGAATGGCTTTATGGCTTGATATGACAGTGATTGACTTTAGTGGTTTGGTTGCTTGAATTCGCATAATAGGTTGGTTACGAATATGAAAACTAACAACCTTACGAAAATAATTAATTTAGCATGATGAGTAGTTAACCAATCCATCCCTAAAATCACATCAAATGCAAGTATTTTCAATGAGATGAGATCAACAAGTAATGTGAGGGTGCCGATTTGAATCAATCAAGTTTTATAACTAGTGGATGTAATAAAGGTTTCTCCTAACGGAGTTTCAACAGATAAGTCAAAGTCTAATTTCTCAGGAGTCAATTTCAAATGTTGAGCACAATTAGGTGAAATAAAAGAGTGGGTAGAACCGATATCGAATAAGGTATAGACTTCGTAAGAGTTTATGATTAGCTTACCCGTGATAACTTCATTCGGGTTCCTCGTTTTTTGGGAAGTCATGAAAAACTCTCTCCCTTGAACAACCGACTTTGACTTTTCTGGGATAGCCTTTGGTGTCACCATCCCAGATGGACTTAACTTTGCTGCATGACAAAATTGAGCTAAATAACCTTCCTTTCTGTAATTAAAACACACTTTGGGTTCTTTGCGTCTGATTTGGACCGATGTGTCCCTCATGTCGCATTTGTGTAAAGTATCTGACCCGGTGGTTGTTCTCCTACCTTAGAAACGGGTGTTGGTGCTACTGCCGATGTCTTTCCGTCATTATTAAATCTTCTCTTCTTTAAGTTGTTCCCACTTAGTTAACATCTCCTATTATCTTGGCCATGATTACCACCGAAGTGGTTACATTTCTGGCATGATAATTTCCTCCACAATGGTTATCATTGTTCCGATGGCCGTTGCCACTGGTACGATTATTATCGTGTTGGTGGTCGTTATCTTTTGGTTGAGCTAACTCATTATCACGCTCAAATAACTAAGCCCTATTCATAACATATGAATAAAAACAAAGTTTGTGAGAAATGAGGCATTGACGAATTTCGGGGTTCAAACCTCTCAGAAACATTCGCGTCATTCGCTCCTCATTATCCACCAAATGGGATGCAAATCGGGATAACTCCGCAAACTTAGCCTCGTATTGTGATACAATCATATTTTTCTGTTCCATCTTGATGAATTCCACCTCCTTCATGTAACGAATACTTTCGAGTAAATTCTTGTCGTTGAACAATTCCTGGAACTTCTCCGAAGATATCTTTAGTGTGGAAAGATGAGTCGTTTTACAGATTTCCACCAGTAATCTTCCTCTCCTCACAACATAAATGTGGCGAAGGGAACCTTTTGCTCCTCTGAGCATCCCAAGACATCAAATATCTTGGTGATGTGCTTAATCCATGCCTCTACCTTAAGTGGCTCTAGCTTTCCCAAAAACTCCGGCGGTCCCAACTCTTTGAATTGCTTAGCAGTGACCAGCCATGAGTTACCATTGTTTCTACCTGTATTTTGGACACGAGTCTCTCTCGTTTGGTGTTGTATGAACTGTAGAAAGCTCCTAAACATCCCATCGTTCATCATTTGGTCGGTGTTGTTGTTTACATGAGGATTATTGCCTTCCTGATGCACATTATCCTGGTTATTGATTGGCGGTGTCTCAACGATCTCATGTGCTCCATTGCTTATCTCAAAAATTTCAGATGTCATTCTCAAACACTGCCACAAAACAAGGGTTAATTAACATGCCACATACTATCCCTTTATTCCGACCGACCAATTAAATAACAAATAAGCTTAGGTAGGTGTGACGCCCCCAAAATAGGTATACACCACCCATTCTGAGTCGCCAAATACATGGTACAAAAATCAAATACTAGCTTCTTTTATACAATACGACAATAGTGTAGTTCAGAGTTTTTACATGAATATTGTCTCATAGACAGTATTCAAACTCAAATGAAGTCCTCATTACATTTATTATCACACTATTTCATAAAATAGTGAGGACTACTATAGCCACCATCTCAGACCGTCACTCTATTCCCTGACTAGTCCCAGCTACGTTCTCATTTCCTGAAGAGAACAATGAAAGCAAAAGGGTGAGCTCAACTAGCCCAGTAAGAAATATTATGACTAAGATAATGTAGTATAAATTATCGTTAGCCTTCAACAGTGTTAAACTAATAAAATACAATAAACATCAAGTTTAATTGCAGCGGAACAATCAATCCATTAGAAGAGTTAAGTAGAGCATGATATCTACTATCTTCTATGATTTAAAAAGTTTATCATCAATTTTATCGCTGAGACTCAGCTTAATAAATAAACCACATCAACGAATCATCCCTACACTACGGGCCAAGGATATTCATGTAATCATCAATGGTCATAATTATACCGAATAATCTCTGGTCATAATCGTATCAAAATCATCCATCAATGCACCTAATGTGCCAATGAGGATTTTTACCACATCATTTGTAACATTACGGTCATGATTATACCGAATAATTCCTGGTCGTAATCATACCAATCAATAGTACATCTATGCACGTAAGCCACAGATGACTTTTATCACAATATAAGCATGAGGATGATGACAATGATATAAGAATTCAATTCAAAGAAAGCAAAGGATAATTTTTTAAAGATTTATAACTTAATTTATCCAGAATTCAATAATGTCCAAATTGTCAACATGATACTGCTTTATGGAGTAAAATTCAAGATCAAATAATATTGTATCAAAAATGATTTGGACAGCAAAGAAATCAATTTTTGTCATTAATAATTCCCCGGGTGAATAGTGCCCGAGTGAATAGTACCCCGTGAATAGTACTTCGAGAATAGTACCCAATGAATAGTACTTTGTAAATAGTACCTGTGAATAGTACTTTGTAAATAGTACCCTATGAATAGTACTTTTTGAATAGTACCCTGTGAATAGTACTTTGTGAATAGTACCGTAAAAATGAATACTACTCATGGTTAGTACTCCGGCATGAAAAGCTTAAAATTTAACAAGAATGTGTAGAAAAAATCTTTGTGAAACGATACTAGATGAAGCGCAAATTTCAAGGATATTCTACTAATTTCACGCAGTATAGAAGCAATACTTTAACAAAATGAGGGTATAATCAGGAATACGAGACGAAATAATATAACTCACATACTATAGAGTATGGAAGAAAATATTATTCCTATGAATACTGAACAAAATAATATCCCTTACCTTAGAAGAAGACTGGATACTGGAATAGTGAAGTAGCAGGACTTCTCTTCTTCTCTCTCTATAGCTTCTCTCTCTATAATTGCTCTTGTGAGTCTTAGTGAATTGGTGAGAATGAAAAAAGAATGAGTTTCTATTTATAGGAAAATATAGTTTCGATAATTGCACGTTTTGGGGCTCGAAATATTACAGTATAATACCTTCATCTTTTCCTTCATTTTAAATTTAGTCCTGCAAGTATTATCAAACTTGCACCACCTCCCCTAATAGTACATCTTGTGAATCAATAGTACAATCATGTGAATAAATAGTACAATCATGTGAAAAAAATAATTACAGTATAGTACCTTCATCTATACCTCCATTTTTAATTTAGTCATGCAAGTATTATCAATCTTGCACCACCTCCCCTAATAGTACATGCATGTGAATCAATAGTACACATGAACATATAGTTATAAGCATGTGAATTAATAGCAATTAATTGCTCATTTATCCGATTAATTACCCGATTGGTCAATATAACCTCCAGACATCCATTATTATTGAAATAGATGTCGATTTCCACTAACACTAATAATCTCAACATAATGAAAATATCAATTTCATCTTTAATTAACACAAACTTATTCATCATTAATATTATAACTCACACTATTTAACAACCAGATTATTCTCAGGAAAGTGGGGGCTTTCCGATAAGGATTTCTCCTTATTGGTGAGCAATTAGGTGACCAAACCTCTCCTTGACAGAATTTTCTAGACATTGTCAATATTATAAATAATAATATGAATAACTTTGTCGTCTCAATTATTGATTTAATAATAATAAATATTATGCAGATGATACTATGACAATAATTGAATCAATAATATGAGAGATATTATGTAGCAATTACTATAGCAATAATTGATTATAACTGAGTGACTTCTCACATAAGCATTAATAATCAATACTGTGTGCTACTATGCAACCACGCGTATTACTGTACTTTTACCACCCGGTAGTTCAACAGTTTAACGGTAAAACTTTCGCCATTATTTTTATAAAAAGATAATTATGTCGTTTTCTAAATATGACAATACTTCCGTTATGGGGTCCACCAATGATTGTGCCGTCGTACGAATATTCCCCGACCAATCGAATATTATATAACCACTTGTTTACTTTGTAAATATTGTAAATAATACCCACAACTATAACATTATATCAAATCCACACCATAATATTTAAAAATATATTTCGAGAAAAATTAATCTTTATTCATAAAAGTTGGGGTCTTACAACTTCCTTTTCTTATGAAATTTCGTCCTCGAAATTAGGGTGCGTACCTGGTATGTTAAAGAGGTGAGGATACCTTGACTTCATTTCAGATTCTAACTCCCAGGTCATTTCCTCAACATCGTGATTTCTCCACAAAACTTTGACTTGAGGTATAACCTTGGAGCGTAGAATATGATCCTTCTCATCCAAGATTTTAACAGGTACCTCTTCATACGTTAAATCTTCCGCTATCTCATCCGGTTCTAATTTAATAATGTGGTTCGGGTCTTTCACATATTTATGTAATATAGATATGTGAAAAACGTTATGAACACGAGACATACTTAGCGGTAAAAGTAGTCTATAGGCCACGCTCCTACTCGATCGAGGATTAAAAATGGGCCAATGAATCGAGGTTTGAGCTTTCCTCTCTTTCCAAATCTCGTAACTCCTTTCCATGGAGTAACACGTAACAACACATGATTTCCAATATTGAATTCCACGTCCTTTCGATGAAGATCAACATAACTCTTTTGTCGATCTTGTGAGATTTTTATACGTTGTCGGATCGTTTGAATCTTTTCAGTAGTCATACGTACCAACTTCGGTCTCAAAAATGTTGCTTCACCCACCTCATTCCAGCATACTGGAGAACGACACTTTCTTCTATACAGCGCTTCAAATGGAGCCATGTCAATACTTGCTTGATAACTGTTGTTGTAGGAAAACTCCACCAATGGTAAGAACTTGTCCCAACTTCCTTTGAATTCAAGGACACATAGTCTTAAAAAATCTTCAAGAGTTTGAATAGTCCTCTTCGACTGCCCGTCCGTTTGAGGATGTTATGCTGAACTAAATCATAAATTCGTGCCCATAACATTTTGCAAACTAACCCAAAATTGTGAAGTGAATCTTGGGTCTCGATCAGAAACTATGGATACTGGAATACCATGCAATCTTACAATCTCGTTTAAGTACATACGAGCAAGACGTTCAAGTGTATAAGTTTCTCGTATCGGTAAGAAATGAGCAGACTTGGTCAATCTATCAACAATGACAACATTGGGAAGACCAGTAATAAAATCCATGGTAATGTGTTCCCACTTCCATTTTGGAATTTCAAGTGGTTGCAATGGACCTTTTAGCACTTGCTGCTCCGCCTTGACAAGTTAGACACCTTGAGATAAACCCCGATATCTCTCTCTTTATATTGCTCCACCAAAATATATGTCGAAGATCACGATACATTTTGGTACTCCCGGGATGGATTGCAAACGGTGTGTTGTGCGTCTCCATCATGATTTTATACTTTAAGTCAGAATCGTTAGGAACACAAAGTCTGGAGTTGACTCGAAGTATTCCTTCTTCATCAATTCTTGCTTTCGGAATAGCACCTTCTTGCACTTTCTTCCTCATACGCATCAGCTCCAGGTTTGTTGCTTGAGCAGCTTTAACTTTATCGATTAAAGTCGGTTCTACTCGTATATTCGCCATCATCACATGGGTCCCTAGAGTCTTTAACTCTATCTCCATCCTTTGTAAGTCATACAAAATGGGCCTTTGTGTTGACAATATCGCACTCGTACCCGCATATGATCTTCTACTCAATGCGTCAGCTACTACGTTCTCTTTTTCAGGATGTGATTGAATGGTATGATCGTAATCTTTCAATAGCTCAAGCCATCATCGTTACCGCATGTTGAGTTCCTTTTGAGTGAAGAAACATTTGAGGCTTTTATGATCCGTATAGATCTCCACCTTCTCTCCATACAGGTAATGTCTCTAAATCTTAAGCGCAAAAACGACAGTTGCCAACTCTAGATCATGAGTAGGATAATTCCTCTCATATTCTTTGAGTTGTCGTGAGGCATAGGCTATGACCTTCACATGTTGCATAAGAACACACCCTAAACATTTTCCTAAAGCATCGCTATATATGACAAATCCCTCCGAACCAGCTGGTATTGTCAAAACAGGTGCTGAAATGAGCCTCCTCTTGAGTTCTTAAAAACTCTTCTCACATTCCTCGCTCCAACCGAATTTTGTATCTTTTTGAGTCAGCTGAGTTAATGGAGTAGTGATTCGAGAAAACCCTTCTACGAATCTCCGATAATAACCAGCTAAGCCGAGAAATCTAAGTACTTCGATCACTGACTTAGGTTGCTCCCAGCTTTGAATTGCTTCAATCTTTGCCGGGTCAACAGATATTCCGTGATTTGATATTACGTGCCCAAGGAATGCTACTTCCTCAAGCCAAAACTCGTATTTCTTCAACTTGGCATATAACTTATTTTCACGAAGCTTTTGGAGTATCAGCCTCAAGTGTTGCTCATGATCTTCACGGCTTTTGGAGTAAATGAGGATGTCATCAATAGAAACGACCACAAAGTGATCCAAATATTCCTTGAATACTCAGTTCATCATATCCATGAAGGAGCATTAGTCAATCCAAAAGACATGACTAGGAATTCGTAATGCCCGTTCCGAGTTCTGAAAGCAGTCTTTGGAATGTCATAAGTTTTAATCTTCAACTGATGATATCAGAACGAAGATCGATCTTTGAAAAGAATTTGGCGCCTTGCAACTGGTCAAACAGATCATCAATACGAGGTAACGGGTACCTATTTTTGATGGTGACATGATTCAACTCCCGATAATCAATACAAAGTCGCATACTTCCATATTTCTTCTTCACGAATAGAACAGGAGCACCCCAAGGAGATGTACTAGGACGAATGAAACCAATGTCTAACAATTCCTGTAGTTGGGTTTTTAACTCCTGAAGTTCAATAGGAGTCATTCGATATGGGGCTTTGGAAATGGGTTTTGTATCGGATTCAAGGTCGATACAAAATTCAATTTCACGCTCTAGGGGTAGGCTAAGAAGTTCTTCAGGTAATACATCAGGAAATTTATTAACAATAGAAATATCATTCAAATTTGATGTATTTCGGTTTAAATCCGTGACATATGCTAAGAAAGCTTGACATCCGTTTTTCAATAAACGAATAACTTTATGGCTTGATATGACAGTGGTTGAATTTAGTGGTTTGGTTGATTGAATTCGCATAATAGGTTAGTTAGGAATATGAAAGCTAACAACCTTACGAAAACAATCAATTTTAGCATGATGAGTAGTTAACCAATCAATTCCTAAAATCACATCAAATGCAAGTATTTTCAAAGAGATAAGATCGACAGGTAACATGCGGTTACCGATTTGAATCAAACAAGACTTATAAACAGTGGATGTAATGAAGGTTTCTCCCAACGGAGTTTCAACAGATAAATAAAAGTCTAATTTCTCTGGAGTTAAATTTAAACGTTGAGCACAAGTAGGAGAAATAAAAGAATGGGTATAACGGTCATGTGACGAATACTTTTGGGAAAGTACTTGTCATTGAACAGTTCTTGGAACTTCTCCCAAGACATCTTCAGTGCGGCACGTTGAGTACGATTTACCAATTCTCACCAGTAATCTGCCTCTCTTCGCAACATGAAGGTTGCAAAGGGAACCTTTTGCTCCTCGGAGCATCCCAAGACATCAAATATCTTGGTGATCTACTTTATCCACGTCTCTGCCTTAAGTGATTTTGGCTCTCTAGTAAACTCTGGTGGTCCCAGCTCCTTGAAATGTTTAGTAGTGACCGTCCAAGAGTTTTCAGTGTTTCCACCTGCATTTTGAACAGGAGTTGTTCTCGCTTGATGTTGCATGAATTGTATAAAGCCTCTGAATATCCCATCGTTCACCACTTGGTCAGCGTTGTTGTTTTCCTGATGATTATTGCCATCCTGATCCACATTATCCTGGGTATTGATCGTTGGTGACTCAACGGTATCATGTGCTTCATTGCTTATCTCAACATTTTCGGATGCCACTATCAAATACTACCACAAAACAAGAGTTAATTGACATGTCACATATTATCCCTATACTCTGACCGACCAATTAAATACCAAATAAACTTAGGTAGGTCATACTAGCGAAAGAATTCTCCGTCTCTCCCCTCCTAGTTCTTATCTCACATCTCAGCCAGGGATCATATCCCTAAGCTTTGATACCAACTGTGACGCCCCCAAAAATATAGGTATACATCACCCATTCTGAGTCGCCAAATACATGGCACAAAAATCAAATACAAACTTCTTTTATACAATACGACAACAGCGTAGCTCAGAGTTTTTACACGAATATTGTCTCATAGACAATATTCAAACTCAAATGAATTCCTCATTACATTTATTATCACACTATTTCATAAAATAGTGAGGACTACTATAGCCACCATCTCAGACCGTCACTCTGTTCCCCGACTAGTCCTAGCTACGTTTTCATTTCCTAAAGAGAACAATGAAAACAAAAGGGTGAGCTCAACTAGCCCAGTAAGAAATATTATGACTAAGATAATGTATGTAAGACCCCAACTTATTATAAATGAAATCGAATTTCCTCTAATTATTATTGTGAATAATAAGGTGTTAATTTGATATAATGCTTTGGTTATGGGTGAAATGTGCAAATTTTGAAAAATAAGCAAGTGATTATAAAATATTCATTTTGTCGGGGAATATTCGTTTGGTCGTGGAATATTCTTTTACGTCGGGAATATTCGCATTTACTGACCAAGTGACCATTTATGGGCCCCATAACAAAATAACTGTCGAATGAAGAAAACGACAAAGTTTGAGTTTTATAAATAATGGCGTAATTGTTACCATATTAACATCGTTGGAATACTCGGTGGTTAAAATACGATGTCTGGCGTGGTTGCATGCAGTAGCACACGGTTTTGTACAGTATTTTTGAATTATTGATTCTTACGTAAGAAGGCACTACGTAATAATTGTTACAACAATTATTTTTTAATATTTTATTTTATTGATTCAATAATTGCTGCGTTGATAGTTTATATTATTGTTGTTTAATAATTTTCACTGCACGGTATCTCCATTATAGATCAATAATTCATATTATTTGAATAATATTATTAGATAGTATTATTGGCAATGTCTAAGTAAGTTCTGTCTAGGAAAGGGTTGGTCATGTAATTGCGCGCCAATAAGGAGAAATCCTTATCGGAAAGCCCCCTCTTTCCTGGGAACGACCTGGTTGTCATAATTGTGATTCTGTAATATTATTTGTGAATAATTAATTATTGATTTATATGATAAGGAAATATTTATTTTATGTGGATATAAATGATGGATATATTTATTGTGGTTATAAATGAAAGAATTAATGCTGAGGTGTTTTATCAGTATTTTGTCGAAATGGAGGTATTAAAAATCATCCGTTTGTGGATTTCGGATATTTTATGTTTGGAATTTGGAAAAACTTAAAGCTACAAAGTTGTAGAGAATTCGATTTCGTGTGGAATGGACATAAAATTTGTATTTTTTCAGATAAACAAACTATTTTCTGTGAATTACTGAAGTTTCGGAAAATAAAATAATTTTTATTAAAATTGGGTGGGACCCACTTTTGTTTTAAAACTTGCGGGCTGCTAATTTTTTAGAATTGGCTGGTCTTGGTTGGCAACTTGGTTGGTGCGTAAGAAGAAAGGAAATTAATAATAATATTTTATTATTTCGTCTGCTATGGTGTTCTAAGCATTTTCCTATAAATAGGCGCTTAGGTTAGAATTGAAAATCACATCAGAAATAAGTTTTCTTTCTCTCTATATTGTCGAGCGTATTTTTGTGAGTATTTAGATACTTTGAGAGTTGATATTCGGTACAAGTTTCATTCAGCTTTATATCCGATATTCCGATCAGAAGTACCGTTATTTTGAGGTAAGGGATGGTATTTTCTTCTTAAATGATATTATTTTCTTCAATATCATTATGCCGAAATATTGGTTTGAACTTTTTATTAAATTTGGAATTTTTTGTATTGGGGTTACTATTCACGTATACGGCACTATTTACATATACGACACTATTCACGAATACGACACTATTCACCGAAAAATGAAATTTTCTTCTTTTTGTCCAAGATGTCTGTTATGGTTACTATATTTGATTGTATCCATGTTTTGATCTTTATTTTTGAATTCTGCTTCAAAATTGGTTATTATGGAGTATTATTGAACTTGGATAAACTGTAATACGAATCCCTAATATTTGTTCTTTTAACTTACTTGATTCGTTCTCTAAAATGTTTTTCATCATCCTCAGTCCTTAATGGTGATACTTGATGATATATCTTTGGCCTGTAGTGCAAACATGAATGATTACCTGATGAATATCTTTGGCCCGTAGTGCAAAGATGAATAGTTGTTGAGATGAACATGACCAACTAGTGATACAAATGAATATCTTTGGCTTGTAGTGCAAAGATGAATATTTGATTCAAGATATATATTGATTGATGTTACAGGGATAAAATATTGATGATGGACTTTTAAATCTTAGAATATAGTAGAATTCTTTCTCTACTCGACTCTTCTAATGGATTGATGTTTTCGCTGCAGTTGTTGATCTAAAACTTGTTGTCTATTATATTTTATCAGATTATTCCCTGTTGAAGACTAATGATAATTTGTTGTATATTATCTTAGTCATAATATTCTTTACTGGGCAAGTTGAGCTCACCCTTTTCCTTTTTGTTCCATTGTTCTTCTCAGGAGGAGAGAATTTAGCAGGAACTAGCCGGGGTATGAAGTGATGATTCAAGATAGTTGTTTTAGTAGTCGTCACTATTTTGTAAAATAGTGTATCAATAATTGTAATGAGGACTCCTTTTGAGTTTGTATAGTGTCTATTAGACAATATTTGTATATAAACTCACAGTATGTGTTGTCGTATTTTGCACGACAATTGTATTACTGAAGTTGTATTTGTTTCTATATCATGTATTTAGCGACTCAGAATAGGTGATGCATACCTATTTTGGGGCGCGCCACTGATTGGTATCGAGCTTAGGATATGGTCTCAAGTGAGATCGGGGAATAGAACTAGAGGGGAGAGATGAGTAAATCTTTTGCTAGTATGTCCTACCTAAGCTTATTTGTTGGTCGATCATAATATAGGGATATTATGTGATATGATAATTTGTTTAAATTAACCCTTGTTTTATGGTAGTTTTTAAGAATGGCTGCAAGTAAATGAGACCGTGGAGACACCTTTAATCACCACCCAAGGGAACGTATAACAGGAAGGCAATATTCCTCCTATAAACAACACTACCGAACAAATGATGAATGATGTGATGTTTAGAAGCTTTTTGCAGTTCATGCAAAATCAGACGAGGGAGACTCGTGTACAAAATATGGGTGGAAGTGATAGCAACGCGCGATCTGTCACAGCTAAGGAATTCAAGGAGTTGGGACCACCAGAATTTATTGGAAAGCTGGATCTGATCAAGGCGGAAATGTGGGTCAAGCAAATTACCAAGATATTCGATGTCTTGGGATGCACGGAGGAACAGAAGGTTCCATTCGCCACATTTATGTTCCGTGGTGAGGCAGACTACTGGTGGAAGTCTGTGCAGCGTACCCAGCCTACCGAACTCAACATGTCTTGGGAAACATTTCAAAAACTATTCAATGACAAGTACTTTCCTGAAAGTATTCGTCATATGAAGGAGGTGGATTTTATCAGACTGGAACAAAACAACATGACGGTGTCCTAGTATGAGGCGAAGTTCGCTGAGTTATCCAGGTTTGCACCTCATTTGGTCGAAAATGAGGAACGAATGACGAGGATGTTTATGAAAGGTCTAAAGCCCGAGATTCGGCAATATCTTATATCTCATAAATTTTCTTTATATTCAGATGTTGTAAACAGGGCTCAATTATTAGAGCGAGATAATGAGTATGTTCAACCAAGGGACCACAACCAGGGTCATACCGGTGGCGGAAGTCATCGGAGCAATGAAAACCAGCAGGGAGGAAAACATTCGGACAAAAGCGGTAACCACTCTAGTGGTAATCGTGGCCGTGAAAATAGAAGAAGTGAGTTGGGAGGAGATTTCAAGAAGAGAAGGTACAACAATGATAACATGAAGACGTCGACACAAACATCAACCATTTTTAGGGGAGGAGAACGAGCACCGGTCGTTTGTTACAAATGAGGGAAAGAGGGACACATCAGCCCAAACTGCCCACAACAATCCAAGGTGTGTTATAACTGTGGAAAGGAAGGTCATATAGCTAGAGATTGTCTAGTTACGAAACCAAGTTCAACGGGGATGATGACTCCAAAGGCTGTCCCGGATAAGTCAAAATCAGCGTTTCCTGGAAGAGCGTTTGTCGTGACTGGCCAAAACGCAAGGAACCCGAACGAGGTGATCACGGGTAAACTTATCATAAACTCTTGCGAAATTTATACCTTACTAGATACCGGTTCTACACATTCTTTTATCTCTCCTGCTTGTGCCCAACGTTTAAACTTGACTCCGGAGAAATTGGACCTTGACTTATCTGTTGAGACTCCGTTAGGAGAAACTTTCATTACATCTACTATTTATAAATCTTGCTTGTTTCAAGTCGGTACCATCACATTACCTGCCGACCTTATTTCGTTGAAACTTCTTGCATTTGATGTGATTTTAGGGATTGATTGGTTAACCACACATCATGCTAAAATTGATTATTTTTCGTAAGGTTGTTAGTTTTCATATTCCTAACTAACCTATTATGCGAATTCAAACAACCAAACCATTAAAGTAAATCACTGTCATATCAAGCCATAAAGCTATTCGTTTATTGAAAAATGGATGTCAAGCTTTCTTAGCCCATGTCACAGACTTAAACAAAAACACGTCAGATATGAATAATATTTTTGTTGTTAGTGAATTTCCTGACGTATTTCCTGAAGAACTTCCCGGTCTACCCCGAAAACGTGAAGTTGAATTCTTTATTGACCTTGAACCTGATACAAAGCCCATTTTTAAACCCCATATCGAATGGCTCCTATTGAACTTCGTGGAGTTAAAGGTCCAACTACGAGGAGTTGTTGGACATCGGTTTCATTCGCCCCAAGTACATCTCCTTGGGGTGCTCTGTTTTATTTGTAAAGAAGAAAGACGGGGAGTATGCGACTTTGTATTGACTATCGAGAATTGAACCATGTCACCATCAAGAATAGGTATCCAATACCTCGCATTGATGACCTATTTGACCAGTTTCAAGGAGCACAATTCTTTTCAAAAATCGATCTTCGTTCTGGATATCATCAGCTGAAGGTTAAAACTGAGGATATTCCAAAGACTGCCTTCAGAACTCGGTACGGGCATTATGAATTCTTAGTCATGTCTTTTTGATTGACTAATGCTCCTGCTGCTTTCATGGATATGATGAACCGTGTGTTCAAAGAATATTTGGATAAGTTCGTTGTTGTCTTTTGATGAGTGAGTTTTATACACATGAATTGGATACATTTGGGCTTAATTTATTGTTATTCTCAAGTCTTTTAGAATAGTTTTTAAGTGTTTGTGTCCATTCATGCATGTTTTATATTGTTTTGTAGGATTTGGGACAAAAGTTACTTGGATCAACATTTGGGGTGGCTAGATGCGCGTTTTCGGCTTGCCATTTACATAGCAGTCACTTCAGAGCCAATTGGAGTATTTCTTGGGACCTTATTTCGAAACACTTAAAGACTGTAAGTTGTAGATCTACTTCTCCTCTTTTCGGATCATCTTGAATCATCTAAATCGTAGTTCGGACGAAGAAGTTATGGCCATTTTTCGAAAGGATGTCGGAGCAGAAAATGTCACAAAGTGTAAGCGGCCTTGGGGCGCCCATTTTAGGCTATGCCTTGGCAAGGGGGTTTGAGGAGCAGAGTTTGAGTCTTAGTGCCAGTCTTTCAAACCTTTGGCTACTGGGAAGGACTGGGAAGGCTTAGACGCGTTATTGGGCAAATTTGACACCTTTTTGACTCTAAATAGGATTGGGTTTGTTCCTAAGCTAAAATTTAGACTTGTAACCTATAAATACATGATGTAAGTCATAAAATAAAGGGGGATTATATAGCTTAGCTTAGAGAAAACACTCCATTAGATTAGAATATAAACCCTAGTTCTTAATTAGCCATTGGAGATGGAAGCAAATTAAAGAACACTGAAGATTAAGAGCAAAAGCAAGAGGGGAGCATCAGATTTGCTGACAACAGATTCTATTATCTTCTCTTATCATACTTTTATCTTTTAATATCTATTCAATTGTGGATTCTTGGTTTCAATTCATTAATATGAACTAACTCTTTTATTAAGATTTCAATTGAACCTTTTATGTCTATGAATTAATTATTTGATTTATTCAAATTATTTATGTCAAAGTGAATTGTTTATCTTGTCTTGAGCTTATTGATTAATTATCTGATCAGTAATTACTTTGTTACTCTAGAAGGAATTGAAAGAGGAATTCTAGGGTTAAAACTGGGCATGATATCATGTGACTTAGTTATTTGCAAAGTGAATAATTAGGTTTGTGAATTGAATGGAAATATCTGTTCACCGCATGTAACACATAAGGAATTGGGATTAGAAGGAGTTTAATTCAATTATTTTGCATAGGAATATAGCAAGATTAATCTGGATTAAATAGAAGGCAATTGATCGCTTGGAAAAGGACTTTTGGCATTTGAAAATTCCTATTAACAATTCAGTAGACATAATAATTGGGATAATTGGATAATTGATTTATAGTTCATAATTGGGGATATTGAAGTCTTAACCTTTATTTATTTGAATTCAGTCATAAAGCAATTCAGTTTAATTAGTTAATTTAGTTTTCTTAATTAGAAAAATCACGATTTGAGATTGTTTAAATAAAATTGATTTGGTTAAGAGTTAGTACTTGGTAATTTTTATTAAATAATTCCTCGTGGGAACGATACTCTACTTTCACTTTATTACTTGTTGACCGTGTATACTTGCACGTATTCATTGATTTAAATCGATCAACAAGTTTTTTGGCGCATTCAATGGGAATTAATTTAATAATTAGTTAGGAATATTAATTTTAATCAAATTAGTCTTAATTTAAACATTTTTATTTTTATTTTTAATTCTCTTCCTATATTTCTCTCTTTTCAAGTACCATGGATGAGTTTGAGTATCAATGGCCATACACGTTCTTGGCTCAACCAAGGGAAATAGGGATTGATGGACTTAATACAACTTCTATAGAGGCAACTTCGAAGACGTTGGAGGTTTGCGCAGCCATACAGAGTCGAAGGATGGCAAGAACGACTCAGCTAAGGGGAGAGGAGATTGACAGAGATCTAACTTTGAGTACCAACGAAGATGAGCCAATTTTGATAGTGTCCCATGTACATTCTCCACCAAAGTTCAAGAATCCGGGCAGTTTTGCAAAACCATGCCCAATTGGCGATCATATAAATTGCAGAAAGCTCTTTGTGACATAAGAGCTAAATACGGTTTGTGGAGTCATGGTGGGATGAAAAGGAGAAGATAGAGGAAGACTCCATTATGTTTATTAAGCTTCAATGCCCCAATCTAATCATAGACATAATGGAGAAAACACCTAGTTGTTGGACGTTCTTAATAGGGAACCTATCTACAAAGAGCATGCTAGGTGACTTCAATTCAAGGGTTTTTGAGAATGGAAACCTCCCAAAAGAGACATTGCTTCGATGGATGGAGGGTTCCTCAATTTTAAAGAGGGGAATTGGATAGAGAATTGAAGAAGTCATTTGAGACTATAAAACAAGCGCTTATTGGGAGGCAACCCAAGTTTAATTTTTATTTTAGTTTTATTAGGTTTTATATTAGTAGTTTTGAATTTGCATTTATTTAGGATTTAATAAAAGTGCTTCTATCATGGTTTTACAGGTTATTCAAGTCAAATTCAAGTGTGGTGCCCAATTTGTTCCATGTTCTTAGCCTATTCTCCAAACTTAGTGGACAAGGAGGAAGATTGTTATATTTTCAGGGAAGTCCCCTGCTTTACTTTTTTATATTTCATCCATTGAGGACAATGTCTAGTTTAAGTTTGGGGGCATTTTAGTGTCGTATTTCATATAGTTAGTTATCTGCATAGTAGTCGTTTTTTTATTTGTTAGCATTATGTTTTTTAGGTTGCATATAATACATGGTAGTTATTTGCATATTCATATATTTGTTGCATTACTATGTGTTCATGTAGTATAATTGCATTTTTTATCTTTTTTATTTATTTTGCATGAATCTGTGTGATAGGTTGGTGTGGTCTTAGCTCGGCCTATGATAAGATTGGTATTAAATGTTAACTTGAATAGTGTTGATAATTGATGATGAGTTCTAATTTTAATCATGATGATAATCTGAGCCTGTCTGAAACTTATGTAACCTAAGTAGTACGTAAAGTTTAAACTGTTTTAATCCACTTGGTTCAAGGGTTTCATAATTTGTTTCGAGGAAAATCTTTGTTAAAATTTAAGGAAATTAGTGAACTGGCGGTAAAGGTTGGAATGACGTAAAAGCTTGAGTTTGGGGGAATCTATGGGGTATATATATACAAAAAGAAAAAAAAAGAAATTATGAAAAAAAGAGAAAAAAAATAGAAATAAAAAGAAAGAAAAGTAGAAATAACACGGCTAGTCTTATTTCGGGGCCCTGGCTACTTGAGTAAGTACGCCCGAGGGGATTGTCTCTACACCTAGCGCCCTAAGGTCTTTCATGGTCTGGGAGTCGTTGGTCGAAAGCTCGCTAAGGGTTAGTAGTACGCCTAATGGAGTAAGACATTGCACAGTCATGAAGAAAAAGAAAAGAAAAGAAAAAAAACACGAGAAAGAGCAAAAATGCCCTCGTGGTTGAATAAAAGTATAAATAAATCCTGTATTTACTCTTAGACTTGGTAATTGCTTAGTTTTAACTGGAGTTGTCATGTTCACAAAAGTAATTGAATTGGAACTGAAATTGTGGTTGGTTAGAATGGTTAATAAGCACACACACACAACATGGGTGATGACAGGTTTGGATTGACTAATTGGTTAAAGTTATGGATTTTGACTTGATTGGATAGATTGTTTGAGTACCAATGGTATCTTTGAGGCCTGTTGCTATATATCATACTGATATATTACTGGGTTCATAGGTATATTATAAAGTAGATCATGCATATGCATTCATGTAGTTGAGTTAGTTTGTTTATTTTTAGTTCTTTTGTGTTTTTGCTTGAGGACAAGCAAAGGTTTAAGTTTGGGGGTATTTGATGAGTGAGTTTTATACACATGAATTGGATACATTCGGGCTTAATTTATTGTTTCTCTCAAGTCTTTTAGAATAGTTTTTAAGTGTTTGTGTCCATTCATGCATGTTTTACATTGTTTTGTAGGATTTGGGACAAAAGTTACTTGGATCAACATTTGGGGTGGCTAGATGCGCATTTTCGGCTTGCCATTTTCACAGCAGTCACTTCAGAGCCAATTTGAGTATTTTGTGGAACCTTATTTCGAAACACTTAAAGAATAAAAGTTGTAGATCTACTTCTCCTCTTTCCGGATCATCTTGAATCATCGAAATCGTAGTTCGGACGAAGAAGTTATGGCCATTTTCCCAAAGGACGTCGGAGCAGAAAATGTCACAAAAAGTGGCAAAAGGTAGGGGCGCCCATGTTGGTTTGCCTATGCCCCGTTGGCAACTTTGGGAAGCAGAGTTTGAAGGTGCCCAATATTTGGGCGCCTGGGAAGAGACTAGGAAGGCTTGGACGCGTTATTGGGCGAATTTTGACACCTTTTTAACTCCAAATAGGATTGGGTTTGTTCCTAAGCTAAAATTTGGACTTGTAACCTATAAATACATGATGTAAGACATAAAATAAAGGGGGATTACATAGCTTAGCTTAGAGAAAACACTCCATTAGATTAGAATATAAACCCTAGTTCTTAATTAGCCATTGGAGATGGAAGCAAATTGAAGAACACTGAAGATTAAGAGCAAGAACAAGAGGGGAGCATCAGATTTACTGTCAACAGATTCTATTATCTTCTCTTATCATACTTTTATCTTTTAATTTCTATTCTATTGTGGATTCTTGGTTTCAATTCATTAATATGAACTAACTTTTTTTATTAAGATTTCAATTGAACCTTTTATGTTTATGAATTAATTATTTGATTTATTCAAATTATTTATGTCAAAGTGAATTGTTTATCTTGTCTTGAGATTATTGATTAATTATCTGATCGGTAATTACTTTGTTACTCTAGAAGGAATTGAAAGAGGAATTCTAGGGTTAGAACTGGGCATGATATCATGTGACTTAGTTATTTGCAAAGTGAATAATTAAGTTTGTGAATTGAATGGAAATATCTGTTCACTGCATGTAACACACAAGGAATTGGGATTAGAAGGAGTTTAATTCAATTGTTTTGCATAGGAATATAGCAAGATTAATCTGGATTAAATAGAAGGCAATTGATCGCTTGGAAAAGGACTTTTGGCATTTGAGAATTCCTATTAACAATTTAGTAGGCATAATAATTGGGATAATTGGATAATTGATTTATAGTTCATAATTGGGGATATTGGAGTCTTAACCTTTATTTATTTGAATTCAGTCATAAAGCAATTCAGTTTAATTAGTTAATTTCGTTTTCTTAATTAGAAAAATCACGATTTGAGATTGTTTAAATAAAATTGATTTGGTTAAGAGTTAGTACTTGGTAATTTTTATTAAATAATTCCTCGTGGGAACGATACTCTACTTTCACTTTATTACTTGTTGACCGTGTATACTTGCACGTATTCATTGATTGCGAAATCGATCAACATCTTTATTGATGACATCCTCATCTATTCCAAAAGCCGTGAAGATCATGAGCACCATTTGAAGCTGGTACTGCAAAGGCTTCGTGATAACAAGTTATATGCCAAGCTGAAGAAATGCGAGTTCTGGATTGAGGAAGTAGCATTCCTTGGGCATGTGGTGTCAAAACATGGAGTATCTGTCGACCCGGCGAAGATTGAAGCCATACAAAGTTGGGAGCAACCGAAGTCGGTGACCGAGGTACGTAGCTTTCTGGGCTTAGCTGGTTACTATCGGAGATTCGTGGAAGGATTTTCTCGAATTGCTATTATGTTAACTCAGCTGACTCGTAAAGATATAAAATTCAGTTGGAGCGAGGATTGTGAGAAGAGTTTTAAAGAACTCAAGAGGAGACTCATTTCGGCACATGTTCTGACAATACCATCTGGTTCGGATGGATTTGTTATCTACAACGATGCTTTAGGCAAAGGGTTAGGATGTGTTCTCATGCAACATGGGAAAGTGTTGGTTGATTTCGCAATTAAAGAATACGTGCAAGTATAGACGGTTAACAAGTAATAAAGTGATAAAATAGAGTATCGTTCCCACAGAGAATTCTAATTAATAAATTCCAATTACTAGCATTGTATCAATCCAATTTTATTCAAACAATGATAAATTATGATTTTCTGAAATATTAAAACTAAATTAAACAATTAAAGATATTATTCTAAAATAAGCAAATAAATAAACTAAGATTTGAGTGAATGACTTCCGATAGATAAGGATTAAGACTTCAATATCCCCAATTATGAACTATAAATCAATTATCCAATTATCCCAACTATTATGTCTACTAAATTGTTAACTGGAATTCTCCAATGCCAAAAGTCCTTTTCCAAGTGATCAACTGACTTCTATTTAATCCAGATTAATCTTGCTATATTCCTATGCAAAATAAGTGAATTAAACTCCTTTACTCCCAATTCCTTATGTGTTACATGCGGTGAAAAGATATTTCCATTCAATTCAAAAACCTAATTATTCACTGTGCAAATAAATAAGTCACACGTTATCAAACCCAGTTCTAACCCTAGAATTCCTCTTCCAATTTCTTCTAGAATAACAAGGTAATTATTGGCCAAATAATTAAGCAATAGATGCAAGGCATGATAAATAATTCACTTCAACATAAATAATAGGAATAACTGAATAACTAATTTATAGCCATAAAAGGTTCAATTGAAATCTTAATTAAAGAATTAGTTCATAACGGAAATAAAAACCAATAATTGTTTGCAAATCATCCTTAAAGAATTACAAATTGAAAATAAGGAGAAGAAGAAGAAAACTCTTTAGCCAATTCTTAGTATTCAAGTAATCCTCGTGTAGCCTCCAATGAATGAATGAATAGATGAATCCAATCCCCTAATTTCAGCACTTTAATCCCTTTTTATAGCATGCCACAATCCCAATCCACTTAGGCTTTAAACAACAATCAATTTAGTGGGTAAACGAAAAAGTTAACACCTTAAGTCCTCGGTCAACGCGACACGATCCAGCTCCAAAGACACCGGTGCTCTCTCAGATTCAATTCAGTAGCCCATTACTGGCTTCAAAAAATTACAATTATGCCCTTTTCAGCTTAAATTTCCCGCGTTTGCTCTCGCTGACTCCTAAATCGCAAAATAACACCTAAACACAGTAAAAATATTCTTAAACGACTCGAAGATACAACAATTTAAACCCAAGTATATCCGATTTATGGGTATATTACCCAATCATCAAATATCCCCAAACTTAAATCGTTGCATGTCCTCCAGCAACAAACACAAAACAATACTAACAATATGAAAACGACAACTCTTGCAAATGCAACTAACTAAATGAACGTAATTCCAGCAATCCAATAGCTCCCGTATATCCATAGGCCTCAGAAAAATCACAAAAACATGCTGATACATCATGCGACATAGATCAATGATATCCCAACAATCAACGAATCTGAATCTGTTATTACTGAAATTGTGTGTGTTCAACAACCATGCTAACCCATGAAAGGCAAAAATATGAAAGATAATAAATTTCTTAGTAAGCATCATACAGTGTAAATCGAGAACTCATCAAATATACTTGCTTTAACTGAAATCAAACAATCACCCGAATTCAAGAGTCAAAATGGAATACTTATGCTTTTCTTTTCTTTATTTTATTTTTTTTATAACGGGGGCTTTTTGCACTTTTCTCGCTTTATTTGCATTTTTTTTTAAATATACATAAATGACTGTGCAATGTCTCATCCCATTAGGCTAACAGTGTTACCCCTTAGCGAGCTTTCGACCAACGACTCCCAGACCATGAAAGACCTTAGGGCGCTAGGTGTAAAGACAATCCCCTCGGGCGTACTTGCTCAAGTAACAAAGGCCTCGAAACAAGACTACTCACCCTGTATATATTTATTTTTTATTTTTTTTTTAGCTTATATATTCCAAATATTTTTCCCCCAAACTCGAGTTTATGCATAAATTCAGTCTTCTCTAGCTATTCAAATTGTCCCGTCATTTCACTAGCAATCGTCTTTTAGAACTCTATTATCTAACCATTTAAACTATCATAGCCAACATGGTCATTTTTTCAAAGTGTTTTCCTATAATATCAGTGTCAAATAGATAAAGATTCAAATTTATGTCAAGAAAATCATATCACTGGCTCAACAATCCTTACTAGACTTGTTCATGCAATTCTACTTTCATCATTGACCCCCAAATATACGTACTATCAAAAACTGGAATTAACATGCAATCTTAAATGCAGCAATAAACTAACAATCACAAACCAAATCCACAAACTAATAAAAAAAACTACAACTTAGACATAAAACTTAACTACCCCCAAACTAATCTAGAGCAATGTCCTCATGCAAAAAATAAGGCAAAATAAAACAGAGGACTTCCCTGACGAGCTTATTCCTCAGGTGGAGCATCATCGTCCTTGCTCATCTCTTGATCGGAAGGGGGAAAGACTGGCAGAACTGGAGCAGTTGGGAAATGGCTAAGTTGAACGCCCGGATGTGATTGGACGATCAGTGTATTCTGTTCAGCAAATTGGTTAACTAAAAATTTGAAAATCACATCTTGACGTTCAGATAAACATACATTCTGGGACTCCATGTTGTAGAACCAACCATCTATCTCCCGCTGGACTGCTTCAGGGACCACACCGCGATGAGCTGCTGTAGATGGGCCATAAGTAGGTGGAGCCTGAGGTGGTGGGGCTTGTGTAGGTGTAACTTGGGGAATTATGAAACCCAATCCCCTAGGGTGATTTTCCCCACCTGTCCACACTTTATAACGGCGGATCAACTTGTGATCCAACACGGGCATAGGCATTTGAATCATATCATCCGATTTCCATTTTACCCCAAACTTAGCACATAAAACGCAGATCAGTGACGGATGTGGTAACCCTCCTGTGGTCCCTCCGCGAGATACTCGGAGAATAGATTGCTGAATAAGATGGCCGACATCAATCTTTAGGCCTTGTATGATTGAGTATAAGACCACAGCCCTTTCTCTGGTTACGTGGCTCACATGTGTGCAGGGCATCAATTTGGCACAAATGAAGGCATACCATACCTTTCCATAAAGACTGAGGTGTGACAACGGGAAAGTCATGCTGCCACACTCATGCACGGTCCATGTGGTGCCCGATTGACACAGCTCCTGAATAATCTTTTTGTAGTCCGGTCCATCACTCACGAGTCTAGCATATTCATCATTCAGGCCCTCGAATGGTAGTTGATAACACCCATTTATATCCTCCTCGCCGATTTCCACTGTTTTTCCTCTGACAAATACCCCATAATGATCATGCTCGGGCAAGTTGGCATAAAATTCTTTCACGACCGCAATCACTACCGGTTCAGGTTGTTCGGTGAGGGAGAACCAGTTTCTTTCAACAATCATCACTGCTATTTCTCCATCCTTAGTTTGATCGGGCCTTAAACTACTTTCGAGGACTAATGAGCGGGTGGCCATCTTATTGTAGCGTTCCTGTGCGTCGGCGGAGACAAACCAGCGGCTATCAAATCTTGGTGGAGCCGAGGCGGAACCAGAACCGTCGCCACGTTGTCGTTTGGAAGCCATGTAGAAAAATTCTGCACAAATTTACAGGTACATATAGTAATAATTATCCTCCAATTAATAAATATGATCATTATATGTTATAGAGGAAGGACTTTATTCTAGTAGAGCAAATTTGACCCAAGACCAAAACTTGATACTTGCCGAATGATATAGAAACCGTTGATGCAAATTATCAAAGAAAGTTCACATGTGCATTTAATCAAACACATTGTAAGCGTACTAGAATATTGTCTGGGCATAACTAGTTGCAAAGTAATGCACCACCCATATCATAGGGTTCATCATGGTTTACAATCTCTATTGCAAGTGAGACACACACGATTTACACTTACCCATAAATACTGAAGATATGTGGTGCAACAAAAATTGACATTGAAAGTTAAAACATAACTTGGGGAGGGTATAGTAATCATAATTTTATGAGATGATGGTTGGAACGAGCGTGTAAGGGTTGAAGGCTCCATAGATTATGCAATTTATAATAAATAGAAGGGACCATTACCATATTAGAGCAAGAGACGTGTAATGGACATCGTGGGACACAAGTTGAGGAGACACAAGATGGAACCGAATGAAATTGAAAAGGGAATAGGAATCGTGAACCTGACCCCAGCGTCGGGGAGCTGGGTTATAGTATTGGCATAGCGGCCGGGCGCCTGGCGATAAGTCTTTGTGACCCTATAGCGCCGGGAAGTATTGAATATTCTGTTGGAGGCGGTGGCAAAGGCGCTGGCATGGGTTGTCGAGTCTGGACCTCGGTGGCCGAAGTATTGAGTCCTTTCATTATATCTTGCTGGGTGCTAGGCACGACTTGAGTTTTCGTCCCTTAGCGGCAGGGCGCCGCGAATCGCTTATATTGGAGGCGTCGGTATTTGAAGCAGTCATCTGCAAACTTGGCTTGCATTTGGAATTTTGGCTCATCTGTCAATCAATAAAAGTGCATGAAGGCAAATAAAATAAACTAGAATAAGAATTAAAAATAAAATACGATATAAATATAAAAATAAAAATAAAAATAAAAATAAAAATAAAATAAAAACGAAAAACTCTTGGGGTTGCCTCCCTATAGCGCTTGGGTTATTGTCGTCAGCCCGACTTTGCGGTGTTGCTCAGTTGTCCACTGGTTCGGAGATGTACTGGACCGTAGCTTGACGTTCGATGGGTCCACTCCAATAATGTTTCAAACGTTGACCGTTGACCTTGAATGTACGCTTTGAGTTCGGTTCCTCAACCTCAATGTGTCCGTGTGGAGCGACAGATATAATCACGAATGGCCCAGACCACCGGGATTTCAATTTCCCAGGAAATAACCGCAAGGGTGAGTTGAAAAGTAGTACTTGTTGGCCCGGTTCAAATGTCCGATCGAGAATTTTCTTATCATGCCAGGCTTTGACTTTCTCTTTGTAAAGCTTTGTGTTCTCGTAGGCATTGAACCAAAATTCATCCCCCTCGTTTAACTGCAGTAACCTTTTCTTACCCGCCATTTCTAGATCAAAGTTCAGTTTTCGCATGGCCCAGTGTGCACTGTGTTCTAGCTTGACCGGAAGGTGACACGCCTTTCCAAATACCATTCTGTAAGGTGACATACCGATTGGATTTATGTACGCTGTTCGATATGCCCATAAGGCATCGTCAAGAAGCAATGACCAATCTTTTCGTGATGAATTGACCACTTTTTCCAGAATTCGCTTGACCTCCCTATTCGATACTTCTTCTTGACCATTGGTTTAGGGATGATACACGGCTGCTATTCTATGACGAACCCCATACTTTACAAGCAATTTTGTGAACTGCTTATTACAGAAGTGAGTTCCCTCATCACTTATTATTGCTCTCGGCGTCCCAAATCGGGTGAAGATATTTTTCTTTAAGAATCGAAGAACAACGTTGGCGTCATTTGTGGGTAAAGCTGCGGCTTCTACCCATTTGGAAACATAATCGACCGCCAACAAGATGTACTGATTATTAAAGGATGATGGAAACGGTCCCATAAAATCGATTCCCCACATGTCGAATAGTTCAACCTCCAGAATTGTGTTGAGTGGCATTTCATTGCTCTTGGAGATATTACCTACGTGTTGGCATCGATCGCATTTCAGCACAAAGAGGTAAGCATCTTTGAATAAAGAAGGCCAGAAAAATCCTGATTGTAGTACTTTTGCTGCTGTTCGATCACCGGAATAATGACCTCCGTAATCTGAGGAGTTACAATGGCCTAATATACTATCCATTTCTTCATGAGGCACACAACGTCTTATCATTTGATCTGCACAGGCCTTAAACAGAAATGGTTCATCCCAATAGTATTGCTTCACATCGTGGAGAAACTTCTTTCGTTGTTGTGAGGTCAAATCCGGTGGTAACACTTTGGCAACCACGTAATTCACATAGTCAAGATACCAAGGTAATATTGTGGTTACCGGAGCAGTTGTTCATCCGGAAATTTTCATTGATCAAGATATGTTGTCTTCCTACGTACCTCTTCGTTTTCCAACCGAGAAAGATGATCCGCCACCGATTTTACGTCCCTTCTCGTCCGGGATCTCGGATCGAATTCTTGTAACAACAGTACCCACCGTATCAAATGCGGTTTTGCATCCTTCTTCTCAATCAAATATTTAATGGCAGAATGATCAGTGTACACAATTACCTTGGTGCTAATAAGATACGCTCTGAATTTGTCGAAGGCAAACACCACTGCAAGTAACTCTTTTTCGGTGGTTGTGTAGTTTAATTGGGCATCCATCAACGTCTTACTAGAGTAGTAGATAGTGTGAAAAATCTTGTCATGACGTTGACCCAACACTGCTCTCACTGCGTAGTCATTGGCGTCGCACATCAATTCAAACAGTAAAGACCAATCGGGTGCCACAATAATTGGAGCAGAGACCAATTTCTTCTTTAATACCTCAAATGCCTCGATACATGACTGCTCCATTTTGAACGTGACATCTTTCTCCAAGAGGGAACATAGGGGTTTCGAAATCTTTGAAAAAACTTTAATGAAACATCTATAGAAACCCGCATGTCCCAAGAAGCTTCGTATTCCCTTCACAGATGATGGAGGAGGCAGTTTCTCAATCGTCTCAATTTTTGCTCTGTCCACCTCTAATCCTGATGCAGAAACCATATGCCCCAGAATAATCCCTTCTTGTACCATGAAATGGCATTTTTCCCAGTTAAGCACTAGGTTAGTCTCCACAAATCTTTTTAACACCAAGATCAGATTCTTCAAGCATAAGTCGAAACTATCACCGAACATGGAGAAATCATCCATAAATACCTCTAAATTCTGTTCGACCATATCGGAGAAGATTGCCATCATACATCGTTGGAAGGTTGCAGGCGCATTACATAAACCAAAAGACATACGCCGGAATGCAAACGTACCGTATGGACATGTGAACGTGGTCTTTTCTTGATCTTCTGGAGCTATAGCAATTTGATTGTACCCAAAATATCCATCCAGCAGACAGTAGAATAGATGTCCCACTAACCTGTCCAACATCTGATCAATGAACGGCAAGGGAAAGTGATCCTTGCGTGTGGCTTTATTCAACTTGCGGTAATCCATACATACTCTCCAAATTTATAATGATTCTAGTCGGGATGAGCTCATTAGCTTCATTCTTCACCACCGTCATACCCCTTTCTTGATGCACCGCACTTGCAGGACTTACCTATTAATCGTTCGAGATTGGGTAAATAATACCGGCATCCAACCATTTTATAATTTCCTTTTTCACCACATCTTTCATAATGGGATTTAACCTTCTTTGCATCTTAATGGTTGGTTTTGACCCCTCTTCCATTAAAATCTTATGCATAATAGAAAGATGGGCTAATACCTCGAATATCCGCTATAGTCCACCCAATCGCTGTTTTGAACTCGCGTAGAACCCGTAGCAATTTTTCCTTTTGGGTGTCAGTTAACTCTATCGAAACAATAACTAGTAGAGTCGAATCTTTCCCCAGATAAGCATACTCAAGATGAGAGGGGAGTGGCTTTAATTCCAACACCGGTGGCTCTTCTATCGAGGGTTTGCACTTTTTACCTTCTGTTTCAGGCCTATCAAGGGTGTCGAATGGTTTATTGTTTTTTCTGGAAAAAGATGTTGTATTTAGCCATTTGATCTGCTCAATGTCCTCATCAATACCATAGTCGTCTGTTCTGAACAACATAGATTCTATCAGGTCCTCGGAGTATTTACCGTAAAACTTGTGATTAACTAACTCATCCATTAAATCCACCCGCAAACACTCACCTTTTTCCTTCAGATAAGACATTGATTTAAACACATTAAAAGTGACCTACTGATCTTCAACTCGCATTGTCAATTCTCCTTTTTGTACGTCGATTAATGTTCTCCCCGTTGCTAAAAATGGTCGCCCGAGAATGATGGGAATTTCTTATTCGCTTCACAATCCAAGATAACGAAATCTTTGGGAAGATGAATTTATCCACTCTTACTAATACGTCTTCAACGATACCTCATGGATATGTAACTGATCGGTCTGCCAACAATAAACTGATATTTGTTGGTTTTGGTGCCTTGAGCCCAAACTGATTATAGACTGATAATGACATCAAATTAATACTGGCCCCCAAATCACATAATGCTCTTCCCAAAAACTGGTTACCAATGTCGCACGGAATAGTAAAACTACTTGGATCTTTCAACTTCGGAGGCAACTTGTTCTGGATAATTGCGCTGCATTCTTCGGTTAGTGCTACTGTTTCAAAATCACCCAGTTTCCTTTTCTTTGACAACACATCATTCATGAACATAGCGTAGCTCGGCATATGTTCTAAAGCTTCGGCAAATGGGATGTTGATATGCAACTTCTTGAAAAGATCCAGAAATCTTAAAAACTGCTTATCTAACTTGGATTTTTGAAACCTCTACGGATACGGTATGGGCGGCATTGTGACAGTTGGTTTTGGTGCATTCTGCTCTACGATTTCCTCTTTATCTTTCCCGGTTTCCACAACTTCTTCTATTTCAGCTGTTGCGTTGTCCCCCTTTTCCTATCCTTAACCGTTTCTTGCAAATCCTTCCCACTGCGTAAAGTTACAGCCTTGCAATGCTCGTTTCTGCCCGGATTTATTTCTATGTCACTCGGGAGCGTTCCTGGTGGACGGTTATTCAATGCATGTGCTATTTTTCCCACTTGATTTTCCAGATTCTTTAACGATGCCACATGGCTTTGCAAAGTAAGCTCTACTTGATTCAATTTCTTATCTTGTTCCTTGTTCTTTTTGTCAAAAGCACTAATGAATTTTTCCAAGGCTTCTTCCAAACTTGATTTCCTCTCTGGTTTTTGAGTCTGATTTTGAAATCTGGAGGTGTTTTGTTGTCTAGGTGGTTGAGCTGCAACTTGATTGTTACTCCATGAAAACCCCGGATGATTTTTCCAACCTGGATTATAAGCATTTTGAGTCGGATACGGTTAAGTTGAGCGATTATAGTTTCCTATGAACTGTGCTGATTCAGAATTTATGGCACATTGATCCGTATCATGACCCCCAGCACACAACTCACAAATCATCGCTATCTGCTGTGTGGCTTGTGGATGCCATGTTTCCATATGCTTAGCTATTGCGGTCACTTGTGCTGTTAATGATGTCATCACGTCCACTTCATACTTTCCCGATGCTTTCGGATGATTAGACCTCGTCATGGGCCACTGATAGTTGTTGGTGGCCATTGTCTCTAATAATTGATACGCCTCATCAAAATTCTTGGACATGATCGTTCCTCCTGCTGCTGCATCAATACTAGACCTCGTGGACGCGTGCAAACCATCACAAAATATCCCTAATTGCATCCACTGCTGAATTCCATGATGAAGGCACTTACAGAGCATATCCTTGAACCTTTACCACGCCTCATATAACGACTCTGAATCAAATTGTGCGAAAGTATGAATATCATTCCGTTGTTTTGCCGATTTTGCTGGTGGTAAGAACTTAGCTAAAAATTTCTGAGCTAAGTCATCCCAAGTGGTGATTGAGCCAGGAGGCAAAGAGTGTAACCAGCTTTGTGCTTTATCTTTTAAAGTAAATGGGAACATCCTCAACCTTGTAGCATCTTCCGATACATTGTTAAATTTAAAGGTATCGCAAACTTCCAAGAAACTCAAGATATGCTCATTAGGATCATCTATCGAATTATCCCCAAACTGACATGTATTATTTACCATCTGAATTGTTCCCGGTTTTATTTTGAAACTGTTGGCATTGATTGTCGGCCTCTTAATACTCGACTGTAAATCCGTGACATTCGGCATGGCGTAATCCCTAAGTGATTTCTGTTCGTTCTCTGCCATGTTCACGAGTATTTCCTGGTTTGCCAGTTCTTCTTCCAAATGTATAACCTCACTATTCAAACACACTTTTCGGAACTTCCTCTCGATGTCTTCTGTATACGGAAAAAGTTCCTTTTTAGCTTTCGATCTAGTGTGCATAGCCTTCCAATCCAAGAAGAAAAATAAGTAACGTTCAAATTAAGACCGAATTGATTATAACTAATATGAAATTAATATTAATAAAAATTTCAAGCAATAAGCGTAAAAACTTGTTGGTTGATTTCGCAATTAAAGAATACGTGCAAGTATAGACGGTCAACAAGTAATAAAGTGATAAAATAGAGTATCGTTCCCACAGAGAATTCTAATTAATAAATTCTAACTACTAGCATTGTATCAATCCATTTTTATTCAAACAATGATAAATTATGATTTTCTGAAATATTAAAACTAAATTAAACAATTAAAGATATTATTCTAAAATAAGAAAATAAATAAACTAAGATTTGAGTGAATGACTTCCGATAGATAAGGATTAAGACTTCAATATCCCCAATTATGAACTATAAATCAATTATCCAATTATCCCAACTATTATGTCTACTGAATTGTTAACTGGAATTCTCCAATGCCAAAAGTCCTTTTCCAAGTGATCAACTGACTTCTATTTAATCCAGATTAATCTTGCTATATTCTTATGCAAAATAAGTGAATTAAACTCCTTTAATCCCAATTCCTTATGTGTTACATGCGGTGAAAAGATATTTCCATTCAATTCACAAACCTAATTATTCACTGTGCAAATAAATAAGTCACACTTTATCAAACCCAGTTCTAACCCTAGAATTCCTCTTCCAATTTCTTCTAGAATAACAAGGTAATTATTGGCCAAATAATTAAGCAATAGATGCAAGGCATAGTAAACAATTCACTTCAACATAAATAATTGGAATAACTGAATAACTAATTTATAGCCATAAAAGGTTCAATTGAAATCTTAATTAAAGAATTAGTTTATAACGGAAATAAAAACCAATAATTGTTTGCAAATCATCCTTAAAGAATTACAAATTGAAAATAAGGAGAAGAAGAAGAAAACTCTTTAGCCAATTCTTAGTCTTCAAGTAATCCTCGTGTAGCCTCCAATAAATGAATGAATAGATGAATCCAATCCCCTAATTTCAGCACTTTAATCCCTTTTTATATCATGCCACAATCCCAATCCACTTAGGCTTTAAACAACAATCAATTTAGTGGGTAAACGAAAAAGTCAACACACAAGTCCCTGGTCAACGCCTGACACGGCCCAGCTCCAGCGCCTCGGCGCTCTCTGTAGTTCAATTCCTAGCGCCCCGGCGCTGGGCTTCCAAAAATTACAATTATGCCCTTTTTAGCTTAAATTCCCCTGTTTGCTCCTGCAGCTCCCAAATCTGCAAAATAACACCTAAACACATCAAAAATATTCTTAAACGACTCGAAGATACAACAATTTAAACCCAAGTACATCCGATTTATGGGTATATTTCCCAATCATCAGAAAGTCATAGCCTATTCCTCGCGACAACTCAAAGAATATGAGAGGAATTATCCTACTCATGATTTGGAGTTGGCAGCAGTCGTTTTTACGTTAAAAATCTGGAGACACTGCCTGTATGGGGAAAAAGTGGAGATCTATACAGATCATAAAAGCCTCAAATATTTCTTTACCCAAAAGGAACTCAATATGCGGCAACGATGTTTGCTAGAGCTGTTGAAAGATTACGACCATACCATCCAATATCATCCTGGAAAAGCAAACATGGTAGCTGATGCATTGACTAGAAGATCATACGCGGGTACGAGTGCAATGTTGTTAACACAAAGGCATATTTTGTATGACTTGCAAAGGATGGAGATAGAGGTAAAGGCTCCAATTACCCACGTGATGATATTAAAAATACGAGTAGAATCGACTTTAATCGATAAAGTTAAAGCTGCTCAAGCTACGGACATGGAGCTGATGCGTATGAAGAAGAAAGTGCAAGAAGGTGTTATTCCAGAAGCAAGAATCGATGAAGAAGGAATACTTCGAGTCAACTCCAGACTTTGTGTTCCTAACGATTCTGACTTGAAGCATAGAATCATGATGGAGGCACATAACACACCGTTTGCAATCCATCATGGGAGTACCAAAATGTATCATGATCTTCGACATACATTTTGGTGGAATAATATGAAGAAAGAGATCGCGGAGTTTATCTCGAGGTGTTTAACTTGTCAATGTGTAAAGGCAGAGCATCAAGTGCCAAAGGGTCCATTACAACCACTTGCGATTCCAAAATGAAAGTGGGAACACATTACTATGGATTTTGTTACGGGTCTTCCCAAGGAATCTCAAGGCATAGATGCGATTTGGGTCATTGTTGATAGATTAACCAAGTCTGCCCCTTTCTTGCCTATACGGGATACTTATTCCCTTGAACGTCTTGCTAGTATGTATGTGAATGAGATTGTGAGATTAAATGGCATGCCAATATCCATAGTTTTTGATCGTGACCCAAGATTCACTTCACGATTTTGGGTTAGCTTGCAGAAAGCTATGGGCACGGATTTACGATTCAGTTCAGCATACCATCCTCAAACAGACGAACAATCAGAGAGGACTATTCAAATTCTTGAAAATCTATTAAGACTTTGTGTCCTAGATTTCAAAGGGAGTTGGGATAAGTTCCTACCATTGGTGGAATTCTCCTACAACAACAGTTATCAAGCAAGTATAGGCATGGCTCCATTTGAAGCATTATATGGACGAAAATGTCATTCTCTAGTATGCTGAGACGAGGTGGGTGAATCAATATTGTTGGGACCAAAATTGGTACGCAGGACTACAGAAAATATTCAAATGATTCGACAACGTATAAAGACCTCACAAGATCGACAAAAGAGTTATGATGATCTTCATCGAAAGGACGTGGAATTTAATATTGGAGATCATGTACTGTTACGTATTGCTCCATGGAAGGGAGTTACAAGATTCGGGAAGAGAGGAAAGTTCAATCCACGATTTGTTGGTCCATTTGAGATTCTTGACCGAATAAGAAATGTGGCCTATAGACTCGCATTACCTCCAAGCATGTCTCGTGTTCATAATGTTTTTCATATATCTATGCTTCATAAATATATGAAAGACCCGAACCACATTATTGAGTTAGACCCAGACGAGATAGCTGAAGATTTAATGTACGAGGAGGTTGTGACAACTCAAAAATTTATAAAATCTTGAATGATTAGAATAAAGGTTAAAGAATAAAACCTAGATGAGAATTTGAGGAATTATTTAAAATTTTCAAGTAAAACCTATATGGTTTACAATTCGAATGAGAATAGAGAAAATATGGGTTACAAAAATTTCAAAACCCTAGAAATGAATTTATATATACTTGAAGGAATATCAAGAATAAGGTATTACGATACCTGTAAATTCGATGTGAACTAAATAGTCTAAGAAATGTTATATATGTACATGTGGAAATTTTATTAAGGAGATAAGATTTCACATGAAGAGGTGTTATGAAGTTAAACGAAGATGAGTATATGTATAGAAATATATATACTTAGTAAGGTGCTATATATATTTTAGCAAGAGGAGTAATGAATTAAGTTAATGATATAAGGATCAAGATAAAACTATGTTAGTAATTAACATAGCTTGAATGTGGGACTTGATTGACAAATAAGAAGATAAATAAGTTTCAAGTTATTAGCTAATATGATTAGCAATAAAAATGGAGTAATTTAAAACTCAAATTTTGAGTTAGAGATAGAATTTTGAAGCACGGACTGCTCGGTTGCGTCCGAAACATCAAGTTTAGTCAGAAAGGACAATTAACACAAAATGTGTCAAGGTTGACTTTTATAGAAAAAGGTCAAAATTGGAGTTAGAAGTGAAGCATGTTATGATTATGTGAATTATGTATATGATTAAATAAATATACATTATATAATGTGAATACCTTTATTTTGTATATAAAAGTGAAATAAAAATTAAGTTATGTAACCTAATATATATATTGGGTGTGTTAATTAAATAACCTAAGAAGTTATAATATGGTAGAATATTAGTATTTATAATATATACTAATTTTAAGAGATTTATTTTATACATCTCAGTTAATTAATTTTATAACCTAATTAATGTAAGTCTAATTGGGTTAAGAAATTAAATGTACTTGGGTAAGAATTTGTATTTAAATTGAGTACATTGAAACCCTAATGAAATGAGTAGGGTAAGATGTAATTTAATGTAATGGATCATATTAATATTATGACCCAAACATTTTAGTTAGGAAGTTATGACCATTTCAATTTCTGTGATTTTCTGACGAAAACGGCTATAACCGGAGTTCTATAACTCCGATGGCCACGAAATTTAAACTGGAGTGTCACGTTAACACGTATAAGATTGTGTCAAAAGATGGGAATTTCTGGAGTTAAGCGTGATGGGGCTAATTTCTTAAGGAATTGACTAAAAATAATTTTTGAAAAATACCAAAGGAAGTTGGAAAATTATGAAAAAATACTTTTTGTGTATTAAATATATGTATATGTGTTTGGACAAAAGATAGAAAAATAATAAACTGATTTAGTATTTTCGTGAAAAAGGATATGGAATCCAGCTTGCTGGATTGAAAAATCTGTTTATTCAGCTTGCTGAATTGAAAAGAAGTTTACTGAATTGAAAATATGTTGAATCCAGTTTGTTGGATTGCAGTTTGGTTGGTTGATTAGCCATCTAGATGCTGGATTTAGAATCCAAGTTACTGGATTTGGAATCTAGTCTGCTGGATTGGCAATTTGGTTACTAGATTTAGAATCCAGGTTGCTGGATTAGTATTTGACTTATTAGATGTTAAAGAATAACTTATGAAATGAAAAAGCGAGTCTTAAATCATAATGGATATGATATAGTGATTAAGGAATTTTCAAAGAATGATACTAATACTGATGTGTTAAGATGTTATCTATTATTTGATTAAGTGTTAGATAATCTATTAATAAAGTAATTGTATTATGATACAAAGTAGAATATGCTGATTGAAAGACCAATCTTATTAATGATAGGTCTTACCAAAAGAAGTTAACTTAAATTGTGTAGCAATAGTCAACGAATCAGGCAAGTTTCCTTAACTCAAACTTGAGTTGTATGTTCAAAGCATGTTAGTGAATAATTGTTGTTAATTATTCACGTCTATACTGATTATTGATGCACATGTTGTGCATGTTATAAATGTTCTTTAGGTATGAAAGGCTGATCACCTTCATTACCATTTGGTTTAGTTAATCTGTTCATGTTCATGCTTGACCATTCATTTTGCTTGACTTGGTCGTTCAGCTAAGAAAATTTGTTCATGCTCTTTCACAATGTTTATATTGTTGAAAGTTAGCTAGCTTATTGTTCAATTCTTTCAATCATGATATATCCTCAAATAAATTTAAACTTGCTAGGCAAATTTGTTGCTCACCCTTGCTATATCATGATAAAATTTTTAGATTTAGATGAAAGCTCGAATAAAGACAGAAGCAAAGTCAAAGTGCAAGATTAAATTATGTTGTAGTTAGATCTATTAAATTTTTTGACAAAAATAGTATTGTAAACCTTTAAGATATTGAAGGTATGTAATAAGTTAAGGTTGTAGACCTTGGGATTTATGTTGTAAAAGTTTAATGTATAAACAATTTATGTTTATATCTTCCGCAATAGTTATAGAAATGATGTACCAGAACTGAGGTAAAAAGTACCTAGATTTGGGGATGCTACAGGTGGTATCAAAGCCGTAGGTTATAAACCTTAGGTAGGGGTACCTTAGTCTATAACCGCGGAGATGAATAGGAATAAACTCGGATCGAGTTTAAGTGATATGAGATGAATTTTTGGAAATTCATTATTTAGTAAAGATGAAGATAAATAAGATTCAAAGAAGAATCTTGAAGAGATATAAGGATAAGAATCCGGAGTTACTTGACTCCTGTAATAAAGATGAAAAGTGATAATAAATAGACTATGTCTATAAGATTAAAAGTGTAAATAAAATCATAATATAATATGATTAAAGAGAAGAATAAGAAGATCGTAAAATAAAACGATCGTAAGTATAAGGAGAAATGATTACGAAATAAGATCACGACGTGATCAGATTAAATTATTGAATAACATATGATATGTTAAGTGATTCATATGATATAGCTTGACGCTATAAAGAGAAGGTAATATGAAATGGTACTATGTAAACTCAGAAAAGAGTGGAAAATGTTAAGATACAGATTAAAGAAAATTCGTATTAAGAAAAGAGAAAGTAAGAATGATGAGGGATTTCAATTGAGGACTCATGTCAGCAGCTGAGTTGTATGATTCCTTGTATGGGCAGGGAATTTGTACTTGGTTTTAGAATCACTTAGCTTCCTGGTCGATATAGTGGTTAGGTTGACCAATTCTTTGTATGGGCGGTGAATTGTATGCTTAGCTTCCTATATTGATTAGTGGCCGAGTTTGGTTTGGCAACCACTTAGTTTCTTACATTGATAATCATTGGAACCTGATGTCGCACTATTTACTATATGCATGTTGATAAGGTGATTCTTTTCTCATGTGTATAACGAATAGGTAGAGAATATAAGGATTAGTTACGAGTTCTTAAAACTTATATTTATGGTAAGTTCATGACTCATAATCATATGGTATGTTTTGAACCCCTCAGCGAATGGACGCCTAAGGTCTGTCTAGGATAAGTTCTTAAACCCATATGATTGTGGCAAGTTACTGAACTCATAATGTGTGGTAAGTTTGATGAACTGGATATGGGAAAGTTGTGAATGGATAATTGAGGATGATAGAAATAGATAAAATTATTAAAAAATGGATCAGTAGAGAAAGTGAAGTTGATGATGGAAGCATAGGTATTCCAAATCTTCTAGCTATGCTAGACTTCGATGTTTTTGACATCAAGCTAAATTCGCACTGATGTGCTTTTAAAAATGAATTTGTTATCCTCAACACATAGTGACAAGTGTGTAGGTGTGGACTTCAGGCCACTAACACATCGTTACCTGTTGTGGCATGATGACACCAAAGATGATTTTTAAAGTTTTTTTGAACGATTTAAAGAAGAGTCTATGCTAATTGATTCGGCTAGACGAAAATAATTTGAATTATCAAAATGTATTTTTATATCATTAATGCATCATGCAACCTGGTGTAAAGATGATAGAAAAATGATGGAGTTATCAATGCAGAATTACTTAGTGTCGGATGTGATCTAAAGATCATTAGCCCACTATAGTATGATGTAGTATGACAAAGTCACAAAATGACAGAATCCTCAAATGGACTGTATATACAATGCGGTATCATGACGTCAAAATGATTTTAAGAATCTTAAAGGTAAATTATTGCCACTAAATTTGGCCAGAAAAGTTTCGATTGAAATTTGAATTATTGATATGCGTCTAAGCTATTTGATTCAGCTAGATAAATGTTTACAAAATTCAAAGTATTCTTTGAAAGGTTATGACCGAACCAAATTATTTTGGTATGGAATCTTATGATAAGTCTGAGGTGAACAACCCTGAAAATGGGTATATACTAATTGGATAAAATACTCCAATCTAAGAACGCATATAGTCGTTCCGATTACTAAGGTACAATAGACTGATCATCTAAAGTACCTGCATCGGTAGTTTACCTTCTTTGTGATTGTAAACATACCAAATATAAAATATTTCAGAGGTAGAGTACCTTTCTTTCTTAATTGAAAGAGGTAGCAGGTAAAAATACCCTAAACCTCACAGTTCATGATTTTATGATCCCTCAGACAGATATGAAAATTTTTAAACTCTTTAGAGTAATGTTGTGGTAGTATGTGATGATGGATATAAAATCGTGTGAACTCGTTGCATACGAGTAGAATATGAGATGATTGAATAAAGGCTATTATGAAAACCTAGTTATGGTGAATGTTTAGAAGAAGGAAACTCCTAGTGAGTAGTTATGGTGAAATGTGATAATAGATGAGAAATCCTCAAAGGAGGAAATTATAAAGGTTAAGTTAAAAACGTAGTTTTGATCAATAGAATAGATCCTCATGGAAGGAGAGAGCATGTTCTCATAAATTGAGGATGAAATCTTTTGTGATTAAGTAAAGGTTAGTAAGACAACTTAGTTTTGATGAATAAAAGGAGTGGTGATTAGTAGACTAAAATTTTGAGGACGAAATTCTTAGAAGAATGGGTGAATGTGACAATCTGAAAATTTATAAAATCGTAAATGATTAGAATAAAGGTTAAAGAATAAAACCTAGATGAGAATTTGAGGATTTATTTAAAATTTTCAAGTAAAACCTATATGGTTTACTATTCGAATGAGAATAGAGAAAATATGGGTTACAAAAATTTTAAAACCCTAGAAATGAATTTATATATACTTCACTATAATAAAAAAGGCTTATCAATGACGTTTATCAACGATCGCGATGATCGTCAGAGATGATATATCGGCGACCAAATGTGGTCGCTGATATTAGTCGCAGGTAATCTAGTCGCTGGATGGACACTAGTGACCAGTAATAGCGACCGATGTATTAGCGACCGTGTCCTTCGCTATTTTGACTCATGCTGAGTCAGTTATCAGGTGTGACGTGGCACACATGGAAGCGACCGGTAATAACGACCGCAACGGTCGCTAGATTCCAAGAAGGTGACGCGGTCGTTGATACAGTGTTAGCAACCGCATGCGGTCACTGATGGTTTTTTTTTTTTTTAAATTTTGCCTGTTTTCTTGATTTCCCAAAAATAACCTGCTTTGCTTTGTACCTGCTTTCAATCCCAACACAGCAGTATATACAAGCATCCATATTAACATCCATCCATGATATAACTACTATATAATAAACATTGATCATCCATGAATAAACATTCATCCAACAAAATATAAGTGCAAACATTCATCCAACACAATACAATCAATATCGTAAACATCCATATAAACCAATTTAATTGTCCAAAGAATGAATCTAAACGAGTATAAGGCTTTAAATATCTAAAAAAACAAGTCCAGGCGCTCTTCATAGATCATCCAAATTATGATCCTGTAATTAACAAAGTAATAAAACATATATGTTACATGTGTTGATACTGCTACGACTTAGGGAAAGCTAAACATAGACAATGTAGTGAAACATATAAGTAAGACAGTGACTTAGAGACTATAAACATATAAGATAATGTAGCTAAACAATAAACGATATATATATATATACCTGGTCGTCATTACTGCTGGTTTGTCTTCGCCGCTACGCCGCCACCACCGCCTCCCGCCAACTCATCGGGACAGAGACTACAGATGCACTTGAAGATATCGAAGAAGATCACGATCCTGACAGATCTCTCTCACATAGTCAGCAGGAATATGATAGGCTGGATAACCTGATGACTGTGTAGACTGGGTGGCAGAGCTGCCAGTGCCACTGATGGTCGGGCGCCATTTTTGTCCTTGGCCTTTGACATAATTTTTCTTCACGATGGACGCCCTCTCCCATAATTCTTGATCAATCGATGGGCGCGGGGTGCCTTCAGGATAGCGCTCGTTCATTAAGCCCTTATAAGGGTCCTGTCAGAAGATGAACAATTAAATAGTTAAAAATAAATAAAAAAAATTACTAAAAAAGTTCATCACAATTTATAAACAACATATTAGGATAAAGTGATCTTATTACCGCTATCTGAACAGCCTCAGGCAGACCATCGCTGGTGGCCACATACACATCCAACCAATTGATAGGTTGACCTTGAGACTGAGACTCCTACAGTTCATTTTCTCATATTATTATGTAAACATATGATATTTTAGCTACAAAAGATGGTTGTAAACATAAAAACAAATAACTAAGCCAATAAGCTTACTATACATACGCATTCTAGCAAAGAATATGTTTGCGGTGTGATATACTGCCACCCTTGTACGTGCCTTTTACCTTTTCTCCTTCAGATACACCTGAGGATTTGTTCGAGGTGGCAGTCTTGCGTCTCTTGACCCAGCTCTCAGCTCTCCACTGGTAACACATTTGTACCCATATGGGATGTGCGCACCACCAGGGACTATGCTCATACATATACTGCTCACCCTATCCTGGATGGTCAATCTCAACATTGTGCAGGGCTTTTTGTCGTTCCTTGTTCAGATTATCTTTAGTTCAGACGGCGCACTTCTGCCAGAACAATGTCTGAATAACTGATACATGTGCGTCGTCCCATTTATACCGCTTCTGCAAATAAAACAATAATAATAATATTAAAACTGTTATATTATATTACCATAATCCAATATTATTAAACAATATTATTTGATTAACTATGTATTATCTATCAGAGTGATAAAAAAATATACCTGAAATTCAGTCCAAACTGCATCCTTATGGGCGAGAGGTGTGTGCATTTCATATATAATCACCAAGCGAGGCGATTACAGCTTTATAATTATGAAATGCACTTCACAATTTTACTATCTTGAAAATCATTACAATATACAATAATTTACAATCATATATATTTATAATAATGGAAATATTAAACCCTTATATATACACAATGTTTAACTTAAGTGCTTTCTGGAGGAGGACAGATCTGTATAAGAATGCGATCATCCAGATTACCCGGGGCCTTCGGCACATGATTAGGTCCTCACCTAACCCAAGGCTGCTTCGTCTTTGCAGAGTTCGAAGACATCTATAAATAAAAAATTTAGGATGTTAGTATGAGTTATAAATGAAAGGTACATAAACATACATTTTATATAAAAGGACAATAATGACAATTAATTGTATGAAATAGTTAACTATGGCAATTATAAATGAAAGGTACATAAACATGTTAAGGATATAAAGAACATTCCTATATGTAATTCATTGTAATACAATTAGAACTAAACATACATTTTAATGAAAATCATTGTCTGAGTCAGAATCATTTTGTACAAGTGTCGGAGATTCATAACCATCTTCTTCTTCAGATTTTATGTCAGTGTCAGTCAATAACTCTGTGTCAGACTTTGTATGCTCCATACAATACGGACAAGCCAACTTCCCGTGTGTACTCCATCCAGCTAACATACCATAAGCTGGGAAGTCACTTATAGTCCATATAATGCTGTTTCTAAGGTTGAAATTTGTTTTCGTTGCAACATCCCAAGTCTCAGTACTCCATCCTCCCACAATACCTTCAACTCGTCTATAAGAGGTCTCAAGTAAACATCTAAGTTCTTTCCAGGACTCTTAGGACCAAGAACCACGAGTGAAAGAAACAAGTATGGTTTTTTTCATACACATCCAAGGAGGCAAGTTATGCGGAGTAACAATCACGAGCCAACATGAGTATGGAACAGCTGAGTGGCCAAACGGATTGAAACCATCGGTGGACAATCCAAGCCTCACATTTCTAGGCTCCAATGCAAACCAAGGATGTGCTAAGTTGAAATCTTTCCAAGCTTGCCCATCTGCGAGATGACTTAGTTCTCCATCTTTAGCTGGAGATTTCGAATGCCAACTCATATGTTCAGCTGTTCTTGAAGACATGTACAATCTTTTAAGTCGATGTGTTATTGGAAAATACCTTAGAATCTTAAATGGTATACTTGAATTTTTTGTAGTCACACCCTCTTTATTAGGCCTAAACTGATCATGACTACAAAACGTGCACCTTGTCATCTGTTCATTTTTCTTATAAAACAACATGCAATCGTTGGGACATGCATCGATCTTTAGGTATCCAAGACCCAACTTCTTCACCATTTTCTTACAAAAGTAATAGTTACTAGGTAATTTCTCACCGTCAGCAACATACTCTTAATGGCCTTCAAGAGCGACTCAAAACACTCATGGCTCATGTTGTGGTCACTTTAATGTGTTAAGTAATGTCGCCACTACCATGCATAATGTAGTGTGTTTGGTGCAACTATGCCACAATGGCTCGCTACCCTCGCCTAACAACTTAAAGAAGTCTTTGGCATCGAATTTATAGGTTGCTTCTCACCTTGTTCCCAATCAAAATCGGGCCTGCAATATCATGAACCATTTCATTCATACGATGAGTACTCTCGCCTCGAATTGTGTACTTACGTGATGCCATCATCACTTCTCTGCCCATGTGCCCACCAACATTCTTCGTAATTTTTCATGAACCCGGAAATAAGTAAATGATAGTTTATCATGTCTCTGTCCATATGATTTACATTCTTACACTTCAAATATAGACATCGTATCTACGACTGACCATTCATACATTTCGGGTGACTATACGCATACTCCAAAAACACTTGGCAACCAAATTTCTAATTCAATTGAAGATCTATCTGGGCACTTGACTTTCGTCGTGCCATCCAACTACGGTCTGAATAGAGGTCCATTATTCCACGGTACCTATGTTGACATGAATTATTGTATTCCCTTGTTAGAGATTTACAATTCAGCTCAATCCCATTTATGATGCTTATAAATACATATAGATGTATATGTACATATATAACATGAGTGTGCATCATATATGATTATTCGGGAATTGAACAAGGATACATGCCAAAACAAATTTACACCGCTTGAGATCGACTACCCAAAGGTATGGTATATTGTTATGGATCTTAAATTAGAGTATGGTCTTATGTCATCCTACATATTTTAACTAACACCAACCTAAAGCCAATAGATTCCTAGGGGTAGAATATGAATCATTACATCATGCATGGTCTGCATATGTTGCGTATATCAAGATTGCGGAAGAAGGCATACTATTAGTCCCTTAATATGGGATATATCTTGCGAAGGGAGGATCAGTCATTTATTACTTATAGTTTTACAAAGGCCGATCAGCTAGCTGTGGGTCTCCCAGATCTCAACTCAACAGCGCTATTGGAGTGAGAAGGAGGAAGTAGTGAAGAAATAGTAGGTGTGGATCAGATGTTGTTTTTTACTTTCTTTGTGTTTTTGTTGCTCAAATTGCTTTAAGTTGGGTTCTAACGTATGTTTCAGTTTCCAAGTGAATGAGATGTTGGACCACCACCTGTGAGTTATTTAAATAAAAAAGTTTCAAGCGCTGCGTGTACATTTCTTCATAATTGAAGATGGCTCTAGTAAGGTTTATATTCTTGAATAATTGCTTGTGATGGGTGGGTTGACTGATACGTCTGTCATCTACAATTTTTAAGTTTTTTCAATATATCTGATCTCCTACAATTGCAAGAAACATAGAAGTTGCATAATAGTGGTCAATGCACTTGCAATACAAGTAATCATCCATGAAGATTGTTTTGCCAAAGAAAAGTGGCAATCCAGCCCTTTTGTCAACAAGTATTTTCTCCACATTGTTTTCTTTTTTGTTATTCAATCCAGCCCTTTTGTCACTTCAAATTCCATTGCACCCAACGAACATAGTTCCTTTAAGGAGAAGGAGTTGAATTCCTCTTATGCCTTACTAAATTTATACTCTCTCTTTGCCTCAAAATGATAATCCACCATCAAAAGTCAAATATTTAGAAAGTTAATGTTTTTAACTTTAACATAACCAATTGTCAACATCAAAATCAAACAATGATGAATAAAGCACATTAATTTTAACAGTAGCCTCATTTTTGGACATCAGAAAGGAGAAATTGAAGTCCAATTTTCAGACAGAGAAAGTATAACTTCTGTTCATCTTTCAATTTAATCAGTAACTAGTATGCAATTATTTCCACCCACAAGTAATGATTTTTAAATACAGTAATATTACACAGGAAACATCAATTTCAAGAAAGACTAGTAATTTAGAAAGCTAAAAATGAAACATTAAGCTCACACAAACTATCAATTAGGGGTTCCAATCCAATCATTTTTATTTGCAGTTACTGCATCAACCTCATAGACTCTTGCCATTCAATCAGCAATAACAGACAGTTTAATTTAGGGATTAATTGGGGGTTACCGGTGGTGATGCAGCGGTGGTGCGGTGGTGGTTGGCAGTGGTTGGCAGTCTCCCTCCCTTTTCTTTTCCCCCCTTACTCCCTCTTCTCCCTCGTCTGTATCTCACACTTTTTCTTTTCTTTTCTTCCCCCCTACTCCCTCTTCTCCCTCGTCTGTATTCCCTCTTTTCTTTCTTTTCTGTACTGATCGAGCGAACCTGAATCTGATTAAGTTTATGAGCATCAGCGACCGCTAGCAGCGACCGCATGCGGTCACTGATTTTTAATGATGTGGACATATCAGCGACGGCTAACGATTGTTGATATAGGTTGGTCGTTGCGCCAACTTTTCGCAGCAATTTTTGGGAGGGAAAATCATACCAGCGACCGCATGCGGTCGCTGATATTAACTAGAGACTAGAATCCTTTGCGGTCGTATATGGCGGTCGTTATTACTATTATCAGCGACCGAATAGTGCGTCGCTGATATCATTGGTCGCAGATGGCTCTTTTTCTTGTAGTACTTGAAGGAATATCAAAAATAAGGTATTACAATACCTATAAATTCGATGTGAACTAAATAGTCTAAGAAATGTTATATAAGTACATGTGGAAATTTTATTAAGGAGATAAGATTTCACATGAAGAGGTGTTATCAAGTTAAACGAAGATGAGTATATGTATAGAAATATATATACTTAGTAAGGTGCTACATATATTTTAGCAAGAGGAGTGATGAATTAAGTTAATGATATAAGGATCAAGATAAAACTATGTTAGTAATTAACATAGCTTGAATGTGGGCCTTGATTGGCAAATAAGAAGATAAATAAGTTTAAAGTTATTAGCTAATATGATTAGCAATAAAAATGGAGTAATTGAAAACTCAAATTTTGAGTTAGAGATAGAATTTTGAAGCACGGACTGCTCGGTTGCGTCCAGAACGTCAAGTTTAGTCAGAAAGGACAATTAACACAAAATGTGTCAAGGTTGACTTTTGGTCAAAGTCAACAGTTGACTTTTATAGAAAAAGGTCAAAATTGGAGTTAGAAGTGAAGCATGTTATGATTATGTGAATTATGTATATGATTAAATAAATATACATTATATAATGTGAATACCTTTATTTTGTATATAAAAGTGAAATAAGAATTAAGTTATGTAACCTAATATATATATTGGGTGTGTTAATTAAATAACCTAAGAGGTTATAATATGGTAAAATATTATTATTTATAATATATACTAATTTTAAGAGATTAATTTTATACATCTCAGTTAATTAATTTTATAACCTAATTAATGTAAGTCTAATTGGGTTAAGAAATTAAATGTACTTGGGTAAGAATTTGTATTTAAATTGAGTACATGGAAACCCTAATGAAATGAGTAGGGTAAGATGTAATTTAATGTAATGGATCATATTAATATTATGACCCAATCATATTAATATTATGACCCAAACATTTTAGTTAGGAAGTCCAAACATTTTATTTGGAAAGCCAAAGGAAATTAAATGTTAAGCCCTAGTGAGCCAATTGTTAAGGAACATGTGGGAGAATAATAATAATAAATATTATATTAAGTCAAGAGATATATCTTTATTATCTCAAGTTTATTAATTTTAGAACTTAATTAAAGTAAGTTTAATTTGGTTATAAAATTTAGTGTACTAGAGTAATGACTTAAATTCTAAATGTTTGGAATGGATACCCTAATTAAATATTTAGGGTGAGATAAGATAAAAAGGATTGGACTATGTTAATTCTACATGGCCCAAAGAATTAAATTAAAAGTCCAAAGAGATTAAATATGGTGGCCCAAGTGTTGGCCCAATCAAATTATTTAGAGGCCTAATCAATAAATTTAAGAAGCCCAAAACTTGATCCAAATATGGAAGGACACAATGGTCATTTGGTAAGTAAAATAAAAACTATAAAAATCTAACCAAATTGGGCTAAGAGAATGCCACATGGCCGGCCCAAACAAGAGAGGAGAGAAGGGGAGACGAATGTGATGATGGTTTACTTTAGTGGGTGACCAACTCTTTCATGTGTCACTCCTTTATTTAACCAACATTCTTAACCAAAGTTACAAGCAACCTTATAATGATGAAGAAAGAGAAAGAAAGAGTGAATGGGGGGAATGAATATTAGATATACAATTATATCTATACATTTGTTTTTACTAAATCACAAAAGCAATTTCATTTCTCTCTCATCCTATTACTTCTTATTAGCTAACAAAAACAAAACTAGAGAGAGGGAGGAGCTAGTATTTCGGCAGCCACAAGAGGAAAGGGAGATGAGGCTTTGATCTTCAAGCTATCCAAGATCATCATCTACTTTGAAGGATTAAGAAAAACTAGCAAGATATCAAGGTATAAATCACCTTTTTTCTAAGTTATTCTTGGTTGTTTAAATGAAAACTTGGATTGATGATTTCAAACTTCAAAACTCTAGATCTACATGATCTAGAGTGTGTTATGTGTGGATCTATACATCTTGTGTGTTAAAAGTTAAATCTAAAGTATGAAATGGAAACTAGGTTTTTCAAATGTAGAAAATTCTAATTTTTCTTAGCCCCGATTGTGTTAATCTTGTTTTTAATGATTGTTTGATGAAATAGATCATGTATTTGGTAGAATCATGAGTATATGAGGTATTAGTAAATGTTTATGATGAGTTATGTTGGTTATTATGTGAAAACATGAAAGTTTTCTTAGAAGACATCAAGAGTTAAAAATCATTTTTTGGTGAAAACGAAACATGCAATTCAAATGACCATATCTCCTATTGTATTTCGATTTTTTGAGTGTTGTCAAGTCCTAGAGTTAGATCTATAAGTTTTCTAACATCTCCAAGTGGAATCACTGAAAAAGGAGTTGTAGATTTTCGTATGGAATATTTTTAACAAAGCACGAAAAACTGCAAAACGACAATATGCTATTACGAAGAACTTTCCAGAGGTTGTTTCGGCCACTTAAATTGTAAAATAAATTCCGGCCTTTTGGGACATGAAACTATATGGTGTGAAGTACATCCTGTCCAAAAATGAGATCATTCCGACTTAAAATGACCAAGTTATGACCATTTCAATTTCTGTGATTTTTCGACGAAAACGGCTATAACCGGAGTTCTATAACTCCGATGGCCACGAAATTTAAAATGGAGTGTCACGTTAACACGTATAAGATTGTGTCAAAAGATGGGAATTTCTAGAGTTAAGCGTGATGGGGCTAATTTCTTAAGGAATTGACTAAAAATGATTTTTGAAAAATACCAAAGGAAGTTAGAAAATTATGGAAAAATACTTTTTGTGTATTAAATATATGTATATGTGTTTGGATAAAAGATAGAAAAATAATAAACTGATTTAGTATTTTCGTGAAAAGGATATGGAATCCAGCTTGTTGTTGAAAAATCTATTTATTCAGCTTACTGAATTGAAAAGAAGTTTACTGAATTGAAAATATGTTGAATCAAGTTTGCTGGATTGCAGTTTGGTTGGTTGATTAGCCATCTAGATGCTGGATTTGGAATCCAGGTTGCTGGATTTGGAATCTAATTTGCTGGATTGACAATTTGGTTGCTAGATTTAGAATCCAGGTTGCTGGATTAGTATTTGACTTATTCGATGTTAAAGAATAACTTATAAAATAAAAAAGCGAGTGTTAAATCATAATGGATATGATATAGTGATTAAGGAATTTTCAAAGACTGATAATAATACTGATGTGTTAAGATGTTATCTATTTTTTGATTAAGTGTTAGATAATCTATTAATAAAGTAATTGTATTATGATACAAAGTAGAATATGCTGATTGAAAGACCAATCTTATTAATGATACGTCTTACCAAAAGAAGTTAACTTAAATTGTGTAGCAATAGTCAACGAATCAGGCAAGTTTCCTTAACTCAAACTTGAGTTGTATGTTCAAAGCATGTTAGTGAATAATTGTTGTTAATTATTCACGTCTATACTGATTATTGATGCGCATGTTGTGCATGTTATAAATGTTCTTTAGGTATAAAAGGCTGATCACCTTCATTACCATTTGGTTCAGTTAATCTATTCATGTTCATACTTGACCATTCATTTTGATTGACTTGTTCGTTCAGCTAAGAAAATTTGTTCATGCTCTTTCACAATGTTTATATTGTTGAAAGTTAGCTAGCTTATTGTTCAATTCTTTCAATCATGATATATCCTCAAATAAATTTAAACTTGCTGGGCAAATTTGTTTCTCACCCTTGCTATATCATGATAAAAATTTTAGCTTTAGATGAAAGCTCGAATAAAAACAGAAGCAAAGTCAAAGTGCAAGATTAAATTATGTTGCAGTTAGATCTATTAAACTTTCTGACAAAAATAGTATTGTAAACCTTTAAGATATTGAAGGTATGTAATAAGTTAAGGTTGTAGACCTTGGGGTTTATGTTGTAAAAGTTTAATGTATAAATAATTTATGTTTATATCTTCCGCAATAGTTATAGAAATAATGTACCAGAAATGAGGTAAAAAGAACCCGGATTTGGGGATGCTACATAGTTACCTGTTAAGATCTTGGATAGAAAAGAGCATGTCCTACGCACGAAAGTTATACCACAAGTTAAGGTTTTGTGGAGAAACCATGCTATTAAAGAAATGACCTGAGAGTTGGAATCAAAAATGAAAGCAAGGTATCCTCTCCTTTTCGAAACACCAGGTACGTACGTCAATTTCGAGGATGAAATTTCATAAGGAGGGGAGGTTGTAAGACCCCAACTTATTATAAATAAAATTGAATTTCCTCTAATTATTATTGTGAATAATAAGGTGTTAATTTGATATAATGCTTTGGTTATGGGTGAAATGTGCAAATTTTGCAAAATAAGCAAGTGGTTATAAAATATTCATTTTGTCGGGGAATATTCGTTTGGTCGTGGAATATTCTTTCTGTCGGAAAATATTCGTACGACGGCGCAACCATTTGTGGGCCCCATAATGAAATAACTGTCGGATGAAGAAAACGACAAAGTTTGAGTTTTATAAATAACGACGTAATTGTTACCGTTAACACTGTTGGAATACCTGGTGGTTAAAATATAATAATACGCGTGGTTGCACAGTAGCACACGGTTTTTTATAGTATTTTTGAATTATTGATTCTTACGTAAGAAGGCACTACTCAATAATTGTTACAATAATCAATGTTCAATATTTTATTTTATTGATTCAATAATTGCTGCGCTGATAGTTTATATTATTGTTGTTCAATAATTGTCACTGCACAGTATCTCCATTATCAGATCAATAATTCATATTATTTGAATAATATTATTAGATACCATTATTGGCAATGTCTAAGGAAGTTCTGTCTAGGAAAGGGGTTTGGTCACCTAATTGCGCGCCAATAAGGAGAAATCCTTATTGGAAAGCCCCCTCTTTCATGGGAACGACCTGATTGTCATAATTGTGATTCTGTAATATTATTTGTGAATAATTAATTATTGATTTATATGATAAGGAAATATTTATTTTCTGTGGATATAAATAGTGGATATATTTATTGTGGTTATAAATGAAGGAATTAATGCTGAGGTATTTTATCAGTATTTTATCGGAATGAAGGTATTAAAAATCATCCGTTTATGGATTTTGGATATTTTCTGTTTGGAATTTGGAAAAACTTAAAGCTACAAAGTTGTAGAGAATTCGATTTCATGTGGAATGGACATAAAATTCGTATTTTTCTGATAAACGGGCTATTTTCTATGAATTACTGAAGTTTCGAAAAATAAAATATTTTTTTTTAAAATTGGGTGGGACCCACTTTTGTTTTAAAACATGTGGGCTGCTAATTTTTGAGAATTGGCTGGTCTTGGTTGGCAACTTGGTTGGTGCGTAAGAAGAAAGGAAATTAATAATAATATTTTATTATTTAGTCTCCTATGACGTTCTAAGCATTTTCCTATAAATAGGCGCTTAGGTTAGAATTGAAAATCACACCAGAAATAAGTTTTTTTTTCTCTCTATATTGTCGAGTGTATTTTTGTGAGTATTTAGATACTTTGAGAGTTGTTGTTCGGTACAAGTTTCATTCAGCTTTATATCCGATATTCCGATCAGAAGTATCGTTATTTTGAGGTAAGGGATGTTATTTTCTTCTTAAATGATATTATTTTCTTCAATATCATTATGCCAAAATATTGGTTTGAACTTTTTATCAAATTTAAAACTTTATGTGTCGGGGTTACTATTCACCGTATACGACACTATTCACGTATACGGCACTATTCACGAATATGGCACTATTCACCAAAAACTGAAATTTTCTTCTTTTTGTCCAAGATGTCTATTATGGTTACTATCTTTAATTGTATCCATATTTTGATCTTTATTTTTGAATTCTGCTTCAAAATTGGTTATTATGGAGTATTATTGAACTTGGATAAACTGTAATATGAATCCCTAATATTTGTTCTTTTATCTTACTGGATTCGTTCTCTAAAATATTTTTCATCATCCTCAGTACTTAATGGTGATACTTGATGATATATCTTTGGCCTGTAGTGCAAAGATGAATGATTAACTGATGAATATCTTTGGCTTGTAGTGCAAAGATGAACAGGTGTTGAGATGAACATGACCAACTGGTGATACAAATGAATATCTTTGGCCTGTAATGCAAAGATGAATATTTGATTCAAGATATATATTGATTGATGTTATAGGGATAAAATATTGATGATGGACTTTTAAATCTTAGAAGATAGTAGAATTCTTTCTCTACTTGACTCTTCTAATGGATTGATGTTTCCGCTGCAATTGTTCATCTAAAACTTGTTGTCTATTATATTTTATCAGATTATTCCCTGTTGAAGACTAATGATAATTTGTTGTATATTATCTTAGTCATAATATTCTTTACTGGGCTAGTTGAGCTCACACTTTTCCTTTTTGTTCCATTGTTCTTCTCAGGATGAGAGAATTTAGCAGGAACTAGCCGGGGTATGGAGTGATGATTCAAGATAGTTGTTTTAGTAGTCCTCACTATTTTGTAAAATAGTGTATCAATAATTGTAATGAGGACTCCTTTTGAGTTTGTATACTGTCTATTAGATAATATTTGTATTCAAACTCACAGTATATGTGTTGTCGTAATTTGCACGACAATTGTATTACTGAAGTTGTATTTGTTTCTATACCATGTATTTGGTGACTCAGAATAGGTGATGTATACCTATTTTGGGGGCGTCACAATGTAGTATAAATTTTCGTTAGCCTTCAACAGTGTTAAACTGATAAAATACAATAAACATCAAGTTTAACTGCAGCGGAACAAGCAATCCATTAGAAGCGTCAAGTAGAGCATGATATCTATTATCTTCTATGATTTAAAATGTTTATCATCAATTTTATCGCTGAGACTCAGCTTAATAAATAAACCACATCAACGGTCATGATTATACCAAATAATCCCTGGTCATAATCATACCAACAACTGTCCATCAATGCACTACAGGCCAATGAGGATTTTTACCACATCATTTGTAACATTACGGTTATGATTATACCGAATAATCCCTGGTCATAATCATACCAATCAATAGTACATCTATGCACGTAAGCCACAGATGACTTTTATCACAATATAAGCATGAGGATGATGACAATGATATAAGAATTTAATTAAAAGAAAGCAAAGGATAATTTTTTAAAGATTTATAACTTAATTTATCCATAATTCAATAATGTCCAAATTGTCAACATGATACTGCTTTGTGGAGTAAAATTCAAGATCGAATAATATTGTATCAAAAATGATTTGGACAGCAAAGAAATTAATTTTTGTCATGAATAATTCTCCGGGTGAATAGTGCCTGAGTGAATAGTATCCTGTGAATAGTACTTCGAGAATAGTACCCAGTGAATAGTATTTTGTGAATAGTACTCATGAATAGTACTTTGTGAATAGTACCTGTGAATAGTATTTTGTGAATAGTACCCCCGTGAATAGTACTTTATGAATAGTACCCAGAGAATAGTACTTTGTGAATAGTACCGTAAAAATGAATACTACTCATGGACAGTACTCCGACATGAAAAGCTTAAAATTTAACAAGAATGTGTAGAAAATATCATTGTGGAACGATACTAGATGAAGCGCAAATTTCAAGGATATTCTACTAATTTCACGGAGTATAGAAGCAATACTTTAACAAAATGAGGGTATAATCAGGAATACGAGACGAAATAATATTACTCACATACTACAGAGTATAGAAGAAAATATTATTCCTATGAATACTGAACAAAATAATATCCCTTACCTTAGAAGAAGACTGGATACTGGAATAGTAAAGTAGCAGACTTCTCTTCTTCTTTCTCTCTATAGCTTCTCTCTCTATAATTTCTCTTGTGAGTCTTAGTGAATTGGTGAGAATGAAATAAGAATGAGCTTCTATTTATAGGAAAATATAGTTTTGATAATTGCACGTTTTGGGGCTCAAAATATTACAGTATAATACCTTCATCTTTTCCTTCATTTTTAATTTAGTCCTACAAGTATTATCAAACCTGCACAACCTCCCCTAATAGTACATCTTGTGAATCAATAGTACAATCATGTGAATCAATAGTACAATCATGTGAAAAAAATAATTACAGTATAGTACCTTCATCTATACCTCCATTTTTAATTTAGTCATGCAAGTATTATCAATCTTGCACCACATCCCCTAATAGTACATGCATGTGAATTAATAGTACACATGAACAAATAGTTATAAGCATGTGAAGTAATAGCAATTAATTGCTCATTTATCTGATTAATTACCCGATTGGTCAATATAACCTTCGTACATCCATTATTATCGAAATAGATGTCAATTTTCACTAACACTAATAATCTCAACATAATGCAAATATCAATTTCATCTTTAATCAACACGAACTTATTCATCATTAATATTATAACTCATACTATTTAACAACTAAATCATTCCCAGGAAAGATCGGGCTTTCCGATAAGGATTTCTCCCTATTGGCGCGCAATTAGGTGACCAAACCTCTCCTTGAAAGAATTTTCTAGACATTGTCAATATTGCAAATAATAATATAAATAACTTTATCGTCTCAATTATTGATTTAATAATAATAAATATTATGCAGATGATACTTTGATAATAATTGAATCAATAATATGAGAGATATTATGCAGCAATTACTGTAGCAATAATTGAGTATAAATGTGTGACTTCTCACGTAAGAATTAATAATTAATACCGTGTGCTACTATGCAACCACACGTATCACTGTACTTTTACCACCGGGTAGTTCAACAGTTTAATGATAAAACTTTCGCCGTTATTTTTATAAAAATATAATTCTGTCATTTTCTTAATACGACAATACTTCCGTTGTGGAGTCCACCAATGATTGTGCCGTCGTACAAATATTCCCTGTTAAAATGAATATTTCACGACCAATCGAATATTATATAACCACTTACTTACTTTGCAAAATTTGTAAATAATACCCACAACTATAACATTATATCAAATCCACACCATAATATTTAAAAATATATTTCGAGAAAAATTAATCTTTATTCATTAAAGTTGGGGTCTTACAGTAGGACACACTAGAAAAGGATTTACTCGTCTCTCCCCTCCTAGTTCTAGCCTCAGATCTCCACCAGAGATCATATCCCTAAGCTCTGGTACTAATTGTGACGCCCCCAAAATAGGTCCACACAACCCATTTTGAGTCGCCAAATACATGGTACAGAATTCAAATACAAACTTCATTAATACAACTGTCGTGCAAAATACGACAACATATACGCTGTGAGTTTTAATACAAATATTGTCACGTAGACAATATCCAAACTCAAATAAAGTTTTTATTACAATTATTGTCACACTATTTTACAAAATAGTGAGAACTACTATAATAACTATCTTGGACCATTACTCTACTCCCTGACTAGTCCCAGCTACATTCTCGCTTCCTGAGAAGAACAATGGAATCAAAAGGAAAAGGGTGAACTCAACTAGCCCAGTAAAGAATATTATGACTAAGATAATTAGGAACAAATTATCCTCAGTCCTCAACAGTAAAAATTCTGATAGAATACAATAGACAACAAGTTTTAGATCAACAACTGCAGCGAAAATAATAATTCATTAGAAGAGTCAAGTAGAGCATGATATCTACTATCTTCTATGATTTGAAAAGTCCATCATCAAAATTTTATTCCAGTAACAACAATCAATAAATGTTTCAAATCAAAAAATTATCCATGCACTACGGGCCAATGATATATGTTTGTATCACCAGTGGTCATGATCATGTCAAACAACTGTTCATCTATGCACTATGGGCCAAAGAGGACTTTCACCACATCATTTGTATGTAACATTACAGGTCATGATCATACCAATACACAATTCCTGGTCATAATCATACCAATCAACGGTCCATCTTTGTACTAGGGCCAAAGATGACTTCCAGCACAATATAAGCATAATGATGATGACAATGATATAAAGAATCAATCAAGTGAGATCATAACATGGATTCAATTTCAAGATAAGATTCATAAAAGATAACTTGGACAAAGAAAAGAAATAAAATTCGGTTGTGAATAGTACTTATGAATAGTACCATATGAATAGTACCGTATGAATAGTACTCCGACATGAAATGAATAAAATTTAATAAGAAAGTTCAGACCAATATTCCAGTGAAATGATATTAGATGAAGCACAAACCTTAAGGAATTTTTAATCATTTCAGGAATTATAGAAGCAATACTTACTGTAGTAAGTTTAAATTTAGGAATATGAAATAAAATAATATCACTTACGTAATATGGAGTATGAAAGAAAATGATATCCCTTACGAGTATGGAAGGAAATAATATCATTTACGAGTATTGAAAGAAAATAACATTCTTTACTAGAAAAATAATATTCTTTAACTTAGAAGGAAAGTAGTTCTGACTGGAATAACGAAGATTATATTGATGAAATCTTGCACTGTTATCAACACTCACAATATCCTTATACTCACAAGAAATATGCTAAATATTATAGAGAGAGAATTTTCTGATTCTGGTGTCAGTTTCGTTGTTTAACTAAGCAACTTATTTATAGGAAAATGCTAGCACACCAGGATTGACAAAACATACACACATGGTTGTTTTGCAGCACACACCTTTTGAAAACAAAGAGTTCCAAACCAAAATGAGAACTCCCACTTTATTTCACATGTTTTAAAACATTTAACAATTATTAAAAAGAAATCCAAATTCAATTTGCTCTCTTCCATCTCATTTTATTCTTATACCATAAATTTATTATAATAATATTACCATTTAAATTATAAAAATTATACTATTATATTATCACATTATACTATTACAATGTAATATTATAATAATATATTTAATTAAATATTTTATCGAAGAATATAACTATGGTTTCATAGAAAAATATTATAAACTTTCGACAAATGTCTCATTCTAAAATTCCTCCATTTATATCAAAATTGAATAAATATTTACTTACCATATTCATCAATTATTAATAATTCTTCGATAATTATTTCTAATGAATATTACAGATTCACAATACTAACAACCAGATCGTTCCCAAGAAAGAGGGGGCTTTTCGATAATGATTTCTCCTTACTGGCGCACAATTATATAACCTAACCCCTTTCCTCGACAGAACTTTCTAGATATTATTAATAATGCTATCTAATAATATCATTTCAATAATGTGAGTTATTGTGCCGTGATAATTATTGAATCAATAATGTAAAATACTATTCAATTATCACTGTAGCAATTATTGCATCAATAATATAAAAGACTGTGCAATTTTTACTGTATCAATTATTGAGTGACTTCTTACGTAAGAATCAATAATCAGAGATACTGTGCAATACCGTGTGCTACTGTGCAACAACGCGTATTACTGTACTTTTATTACCGGGTATTTCAACAGTTTATCGGTAAAAGTTTTGTCGTTATTTTTTTTTATATAAAAAGGTTATTTATGTCGCTTTTTATATCCGACTGTTATTCCATTATGTGGTCCACCAATGATTGCACCGTCGTACGGATATTCCCCGATAAAAAGAATATTCTCCGACAAAATGAATATTTTATGTCAACTTGCTTACTTTGCAAAATTTGCACATATCACCCATAACTATAACATTATATCAAATCAACACCTTATTATTCAAAATAATATTTAGAGAAAATTAAACCTTTATTCATAAAAAGTTGGGGTCTTACAATTGTGGCCTCCCACCATGTAATGACCTACGTACTCTTCCAGATATTCGACCTCCAAAAATCCCAAGAAACAGGCTTCATGCAGTTAAAGAAACATCACAACAAGCGTACTTGGATGCAAACCCCTTTCAGCAATAAGGGGTGGCACAAACTCTGGTTTTATATTAAGGGACCCAACATACACTGTGATGCCCCCAAATCCGGGTACCTTTTACCTCGAATTTGGTACGTTATGATACATCATTTCTATAACTCACTACAATAAATCACACATTTTATGACGAATTTTTTGCCACGTACAATTTTGTCACAATTTGTTAATTAATAATTACAAAATTCATAGTCGTCACTAAAACTATTACTTTTGTGACGACCTTTAATTTTGTTACTATTAATCATTTATATCGTCACTAATTTATACATTTGATGACGATTAACAAAATTTCGTTACAAGTTATTTTGGAGGTAGAATTTCGTACCAAAATTTTGGAGGGAAACATTTTAGTGACATTTTGTAATAATTGATGACAGTATTTATTGTCACACAATATTTCTTTCGATGACAACATAATAGTTTGTCATTAATTATTTGTAAAATTTAGTGACAATGTGCTTTTGTCACTAATGTTCACATTTAGTGACGCCAAATACAAATTCATTACAATTTTATTTGGAGGCAAATTTTTTCTGAAAACTTTTGGAGGCAAATTTTTTAAAGACGAAAAAATAATAATTTATGACAATTTATATTGTCATAAATACCAATTTTATATGACTAGATAATAGTTTGTCACTAATTAGATGAGTGGATAAGTTACAAAAATAGTTCGTCAAAAATTCTTATATTTAGTGACAAAGTACGTAATATCGTCATAATTTTATTTGGAGGCAAAAATTTTCTGAAAAATTTTGTAGGGAAATTTTTTAAAGACGAAAAAATAATAATTTATGACAATTTGTATTGTCATAATTACCAATTTTATATGACGAAATAATAGTGCGTTACTAATTTGATGCGTGAATAAGTGACAAAAATGGTTCGACATAAATTATTCTATTTAGTGACAAAGTATGCAATGACGAGGCAAAAAAATTTCCAAACAAACTTGTATCCAAGCGACGTCACCGGTCTATCGTTTATCATTGACAACCTCCATTTAGTCAAGAACCTCCATTATCAATTTTCAATAATCCCAATTTGAAGGCAAAAATTATTTGACATTTTAGGTATGTTTCTAGATTTTGATTTGAATTGATTAGTAGTTGTTCTAATTGAACAACTACGATTTTGAAATGATTTCATGTCATTGTTGTTGATGGTTGCTATTGTTGTTGATGATCTTGTACAATTTTGATAATATAAATCACTATTTGGTTTTAATTTTTAACGAAGTAACTTCATAGATTTGATTAGTAAGTGTAGTGAATCGACATCATAGAATGGTTCTGCTTTTTTGAAGAAAAAAATGAGAGTAGTGATTTCGCGTATCAGGAGACTTAAATTCGTAAGACTGCTCTATTAGTTATGTATGCATTTATAGTGTTGACAAAAGATAATGTAATAGTCCAAATTTTCAGTATATATTAAAATAAGAATTTACTAAAATATTTTTTTATTTTAATATATCTTTATGTATATGTAATGTGATACAGAATAAGTGACTATGTGTGGTATAATGCGTATGTGTGATAAATATAGGAATATATTTTTATTGCATGATTTGTTACGAACTAAATCTTTTGCAAAAGAGACTATCTGTAGCGAATCGAATTTTCTTGAGTAAGTAAAATAAGAATTTATTGGAATAAATTTTTATTTAAGTATGTGTTATTATATTGCATATATTATCATGAGCAGTATAATATGTGATATAGTGATATAATAAGTATAATAATTATTATTTATCATACTTAATAAATTGTGAGAAGCAATTTATGATGAAAAAGAAATCAAGTTATTAAAATATTTGATCTATTGTATCGCTTATATAACATTAATTGCGGTAAATAAAATATGAGAACAAGACGTGATAAATACATCTAATTATATTTGTTACGTGAATATGTGAGAAAGTTAATGAAAAATACATTTGATGTATTTTTGTAAATATTAGAGTAGTTTATGGTAAATAAATTATTTTAATATAATAAAATTAATTTATTAAATAAAATATTTTTATTTGATAAATAGTTTCTGTATTAGCAAAATGGTTTATGAATATTTTGTTCAAATTTTGGAGTGCATTTGGTATTTTATAAATACAGTATATATAATGCGATAAACGAAGAGGAGAAAATAATGGCTTATAACAATCGAATAAACCAAACGGAGCATAAGGATTATAAGACTTCTCAGTTAATTAGAGAAGCAGAAGCTGTAACCTTACACTCTATTTCTGAGTTTTGAACAGAAAAGAAAAGAATAGAAAACTTAACGTTTTCATTTGCGTTGTTTCTGAGTTTTTAATGGAAAAGGATAGAAAATTTAAAATTGAGGACATGAGTTGTAATTTAAAATTTATTATATTAAAAGTTGAGGATAATATGAGAATTATAAAAATATTACTTATTCTAATTTCTTTTAAAAGTCCAAATCATGCCAATTTTGGACGGAAAACTTTAAGTGAAAAGTGGCCAAGTTTTCTATCTATTTCTTTTCTTTTCCGTTTATTAAAAAACTCAGAAACATAAGAATTGAAAAAAAAACTTAAATTTTCCGTCAATTTCTTTTTTTTCTGTCCATTTTAAAAATCAGAAACAGAGCGCGTAAACTTACATGAGAGACCGAGTATTAGGCATGAAGCAGGAGGTGACTCTCAATTGGAAGAGTAGCTTTGATTTACATCAAAGCTATCACGCGTATAAACCAACAAAAACTCCTCTATTAATCCAATCTCAGACCTTCAAACTCCTTTGCTTAGAAAATCAAGTCTCAATTATAACAAAATTCCTCCTCTATAGCAAGGGTCGCGAATTCGGTGATTGGTAGATTGAAGAAGGAGATAGCTAAGTTTCAAGTATTATACCAACGAGATTATCATCTGAAATCAGCAATCAAAAGGTTTTATTATCTTTTTATGCTCTAAAAGATATTAGGGCTGTGTGAAGAAATTAGGGTTGTGCGTTAATTGATGCCTGTGATTGAAAGTTATGTGACTACATGAATATTTAATTTGTGAGAATTGATTGCTATAAAATTTGGGGTTGTAACATACTGAATTTTTGAGTTAAGCCTAGCTGAGTTTGTTCAGAGATAAGCATGTATAAAGTAACTAATATATATGCTATGTAACTAATGATTTGCTTGATTGAGAATTTGTAATGATATGTAGGTATGTAAATAAAGATTTTCAAGACTAACTGCTATACATAGTATACCCGAATTTGAGTCTTTTTCTCTCTCTAAAATTTGACTAACTTCTAAGTCACTGCCGAATAGGCTCTTAACAATTAATTGGAAATACAATACTTGTGATCTTGACTATTATGATTAATAATGTTATATTAAAGTTTTCTTAAAATTTTTGATAGTTGAGAAGGAAGTCCCAAATGTGTGAGGGAAATTACTTCCCATAAAAAGATCCATGTCTTCTTTTTAATACAATAAATACGTTTCCTTTTTCTTTTTTTTATTTTCACATGGAAGATTTGTTATTTTTTCTATTTTTGTGCTACTTATTTGGTTAAACTTCTTTCAAAAATTAAGTTCTGTTTTTAATAGTTCTTCAATTATCAATTTATATGATCAGGATCAGAATTCTGTATTGTTACAAAATGCGTACTTTAAAGGTTCTTTGGTTCTGAGGTGAAAGTTTTAGAATGCGAATCTTTTTAAGAGTTTGATTTTCTTATTTTCTAGACAATGGGGGCAGCCCTCCCCTTAGATTACATCAGTAATAAACTACACAATCTTACCTTTAATGAGAGAGTACGCCCATGTCTAGTGGATAAAAGTACATATATAATGGGAAACCAAAACCACGCATGGTGGAATAACAATCCACATAAAGCGGAAGAAGTGCCTACATGTTGGAACAAATACCGGCACTTGACAGGAACTAAACCAATTACCTCTTGACAGAAGTTGTGATGGCTCGGCCAATTGATCTAGGCTTCTTTGACTAACTAAGTTTGTTTTTTTATCAAAAACAGAAAAACTATAAACATTGTTTAAAATTTTTTGTTATTTTACATGGGCTCTTTTCGGTAAAACAGCGTAAAATTGTTTTAGCTTTGTTTGATGAGAAAATTTAAGATAAGAAAACGAATAGTATGATATTGTAATATTCTGATCTTATGGTCTGTTTTGTTGAAACCCAAGGCCATGCAACTTTAAATAGATTTTATATAAGCTATTACTTTAAGCTTTTTAGAGTACTATTTAAGTCCCTTGAAACTTGAAAGTAACTTGTTGTCTGTGGCCAACTTTAGATACTTCTTGTTTCCATGTTTCTTGGTATATAACTGATAAATCAGTTTTCAGATGGCAATGGATTCAAGACAAGTACTATGCGTTTAGGAGCTGATGTGGTCGTCTTCAGTCGCACATCTCGCAATGGGTAATGTTTCATTTATTCCCTTTTCCATTGTTTGTCAGTAGAACCAATGCTGACCACCCTCCCTCAGTGTTGGGGTTGAATGTCAATTCATTTGAAGTATGATTTTACCCAAGAATATAGCAAGATTTTTGTTTAAGCATGCTGACGCCCAAAAAAGTTGCTGATTGCTTTGTCATAATCCTATTTTCTTAACTTTCAAATGTGAATATTTTGTGCTGGATTAATTGATAGTGCTTGTAATATCACAGCCAAAGCTCTAGATTTAATTTACATAGATAATAGGCAGGGTACGTCAAACAGAGTTTATATGAGGGTAAATATTTATAGGTCATTTGACAACATCTGCTGCTTCAATTCATGTGTAAAAGATTTTTAATTATCGTTATTTAGCTGGTTTGAATTTGGGCTATTATCTTCTCTTTATCTCTCCACTTATATATATGCTATAGTTTTGCTTGAAATTTGGTGTCAACTATACTTTGTTACTGGATTATACTTATTTGTCCTCGGTACATTTTTTTGACATTATTTTCTACTATTCTTTTCAGCCAAGCAACCCAAAGTGTTGGTCTTTTATCCTATACGTTTTTGCGGAAAACTGGGCTGGATGATGTGATCGTTCCAATGGTATGTATGTTTACTGTATCTGTTAATTCTTTCAAATTGAGCTTATCATAATTTTATGGTACCATATGCTTCCTGTCTTACAATATTTTTCAATCATATTGCTGGTTGATTTTGATATCTCTAACCATTGGGCTGAACCTATTATTTATAGCTCTCATGATGATTGGTCTTCTAACTTGAAAACCATCCTAGAATGGTCCCCCTTTGCATCGAAAGAAGACCTTATACAGCAGGTTCACTGTGACGTCCCAAAATTCAGGTCTCTTCCAACCCGACATATGGTGATACACGGTGCTACAGTTCACACAAACATTCAATTGAAATGCCTCAAAAGAACGATTATGTCTTATATATATTCCAAAACAATACTACCATTCCCCAGGTTTTTTATAACCGTTACATTTGTTCTTGTCATAATATCAAATATTATCATTACAAACTTATACTATTACATAGGTAATCTACAAGTTCGCTTTAGCCTCCCTTTATCCTTGACGAATCCTTCGGTCCATTCGGTCTAAGCCGCATTCATATGGTTCAAGCAAGAGTGAGCATAACAAGCTCAGCAAGTACAACAATTTTCTTTAAAAAGTATGCTTGAAACATAGGAATCGTATATCTTCAAACTGGATAATAGTTATGAAGTACTATCCATAATTCAAAATAGCATTTCTTTTTCTTCAAAACGTTTTACAACAACAATATTCAGTAAAACATCAATTCTAGTCCAAGACCATGAGCGTTTCACAATTTCTTTGAAAAGGACAATCCGGCACGAAGTCCGTAAGTCCGGCATATGTTACGAGCACTTTTAGGTGATCAGCCTATAGTACTTTATGTTGATCAACACTATATCCATTAAACGTGTGTACGTTTAAGTTGTGGCAACCTCACGTGTCCATCGAATACTCGATGAAAATACATTTGTTTATTCATATTCAGGCTTACCTTGAATTCGTACCAAACAATTGGCGTAGGATAGCGTTAGCAATTCTATATTGAAAGACTTGTAAATAAATCAATCAATCTATCAAGATTAGTCTAGCCGAGTTAAAACTGGCATCGACTATTTTTTTAAAACTATACATGCATCTCATAACTTGAATCATTTGAAAACTTGACTAACACGAAGGTTAGACAAGCGTTTAAGAAAAACTTGCCTTCAGCGTCTGCTACAGTAAAATTACGTTTCCTTTGAGTCTTTACGGTCTCTACAACACATAATCACATAACATACCACATTAGGTCATGAATGAACATACATAGTTCATAAAGAATCTTACCCTTCTTCTCAATCTAATTACGTATTAGATTTGTTATTTATTGGTTCCGGCTTTCTTTCGTTCTCTTATATCGTTCTTATCAACTTCTTTCCTTTCTATAACATAATTGAAATTATTCCATTATTACAATTCGGTTCGAGTTAATTGTCTTTCATCGCGGCTTACTAACTTTATTATTAATCGAAACTCGATCGTCATTGGTTTAGTAAACTTATTGCACACCGTTCACATTCACATTCAATTGGCTTACCTCCTACCTTTAGTGTTATACTTGAGGTTTATAATGTCCTTAATGAGGTTACATTACATTAATTAAGAAATTAATTCACCTTTCATGCGCTTCTCCTTCACTTTACATTCAAAACTTTTCTTCTCTATCTACTTTAGTAATCAGCCATGCGCCAGATTTTACTCTCAGACTCATCACTGTAAGGTGGGCTCGTTGGTTCCTAGAATTTAGTCACGGTGCTGCGGCGCCATACCTAGTGTAATCGGTGGCGTTCTTGGCCGCCAGCTATCAGGGCTAAGGTCCGATCTCATGCACTGCGCGTACACGGCCATTCTCGCTTGGGTGTCGTGCGCATGCGAAACTCTGTGCATCAGACAATTTTGACAGATTTTTCATTTTGTGAGATTCTCGGGCTCGTAACTTCTTCGTTATAAGTCTGAATTGGCCTTTTCAAGAGCCTACGGTTCACAAATCACGTACTCTACGTGTTCATGCAAGAATTTTATCTATTCGACTTTGTTTGCTAAAAATTCACCTATTAGTCCATTTTTAACGAAAAGCGATAAGCGTTAAGTGAACGCTCAACGCTTCGCTTTCTTCGTTCTAAGTTGGAATTCGGTCATTCTCGAGTCCGCAACTCTATAATGCCAAATAAGACTTGTCTCAATTGAAAACCAATGTTTCCAAGCTCAATATCAAAATTCGACTTCCATTCTGAGAACTTCACGAATTAAGACGATTATCGCCTAATCGTGTGAATTCGCCTAAAACTTCAAGTTACTTAATATTTGTTCATCGTTCTAAATGAATTCAATCCATTATATAGACATCTCCACTTACATATTACAACATCTTATTTTCATGTGAAGTCATTACATGTTCTTCATGAACTTATTTACTTATTAAAGTATAACATACTTGATTTCATTGCTTATGACTTATTAATGAGTTAAGTCCTTTAATTACTATTCTTACATCTCATTAATCATACTATCTTCTTAAGGTAAACATATGACAAGTGCATATAGGTTCCTCATAATTTCATAACTTATTTAGGTTTGAATTACTTATTCGTGACTTATACGGTTTAAGTTCATTGAGTTGTTCATTCTCTTCATTTCTTAGCATACAAATCCTACCACTACCCACTTCTCTAACAATGGAAGAGAAAGAGAATCATGGTTCAAGATTGCTTACCAATGATGATAACTTGGTTAATCTTTGATCTTCTTCTTGCTTCTTGAAATATGAAAGACTAGGTTTCTAGCTTTTCTAGCTTATTCTCTCAAGCCAATAAGCTTGAAGTTATTGGTGGAAAATCTAACAACTAACAAATGAGCTAGCAAGCTTCCTACTTATAGAAATCTCAAAGTTAGGGCAAAAGGGTCATTAATCCAACCCACCTCCTTAATCACCTCCTTACTATTTATTACTTAAGCATTAAGTTAACTTGTTAACCAGAACACTTATCCATTACTTGCTCCTTACTCCCTTTGCTTAATCATTAAGTTAACTTGTTCATCACATTCCTTAGCTTTTAAGTTTGTTTGCTCCCTACTTTGGATCATCCATGGGTTGCCCCATGGGTTTAAACCATCCCATAACCCATTGGTTACTTACTTTGGGCCTTTAACTTAATTAACTTAGCTTAATCATTTGGGCTTGCATTAAATTACTTTGGGCTTCACATTACAAACACTTGGGCTTGCATATTAATTCTATTGAACTTTCATATTAAATCATATTGGACTAGTACATCCACATAATCCACAAGTCTATTCACAAATGGCTTAAAGCCTTATAACATATACTCTACATATAATTCTCGTATTCTAACTCGTATACTTATTCAACATATACGACATACCATCTTTCATACACACTCGTATAATACTTCATATCGTACTCATATTCATTACTTCGTATAATACCTACGTATTATACAATCAACGCTTAATTCATTATACGCATTTAAATTCCTTCTCAGAAGTCACTTTCCCTAAACGTTAGGTTTTTAAGTCCGCAGGCGAAAAACTATGTTTGCCATAACTGAAATATTATTGGATATTCCATCTCACCTCGATATTCTATCGTTACGTATTTCTCGGAAGTTCAAAAATAATTCCCGAGCAGAAATGCGTGAATAGTATTTTTCAGAAAATTTCTCGAAAAGCTTTTATTTTCGTCTTGAAAATTCAAACACTTTAATTCAACCACGTAGCCAAAATAATACGACGTTCTGATATGTTTAGGTCAAGAACGACCTTCAATTAGCTTGCTCCCATAAATAATCAATTAAACTCATTTAATCCACATAATAAAAATAAAAATTTAATTCTCAAAAATCCGATTTTTCTGGGGCGTTACATTCACTTGTTATCTGACATGCAAGCATTTTACATCAGAAATCTTTAGAGACTTTTACGATAAATATTTTACTTGTTATGCTATCTGAATGGGATTTTTGAACCAACTGCAAGAGCCACTTGGTGGTGGACATGCAGATCCCTATTGGACCTAACAATAGATAAAGGCTGCAATTATTGATTCAATGGATGTGAGGACATTCACTTTGTTTCTTTTACAAGAATAATATACTTCAGCTAAAGCCAAGAATGTATCCACAAAGATCAAGGAGACCTTTCAGCTAGAAATTCAAAAGAAATATGAAGAGATCTTGGGACGGCCTGATGTAAAACAGAAAATAGAGGCGCTGAAGGATGAAATCAGAAACTTTGGTGCGTCTGGAGTTCATGTGAAAATAGTCCATGCACATGGTGGTCATTGACTCATTACTTTGCACTTGATTGTGAAAATAGTTCATACACATGATCATGTATTTGAGTATTAATTAACTGCGTTCTTCTGTTGGTAAGGCCGAGTTTGTTGCTCAGTTCTGTTAGTGTTGTTGTAACAACACGATGATTTTATTTAAAGGGTTGGAATTTATTAGTCATCATCTTAGTGTAATCTTTTTTCTTATTTCCAGATCTATAATTTTATATTTAACCACAACAAATAATTTTGTCACTATTAATACCTCTTTTTGTGACGAGATGTATCGTCGCCATAAGTATTCAATTAATGACATTGAAAAATGTGTCCCAAAAAATAGCTCTTTGGTGACAAATTATTTTGTAATATTATTTAAAATATGAAATGACAATGACATAATTGTCATGTTAAATATATTATTAGGTGACAAATTGTTCTGTCGTCATTTATTTTCTTATTTTTGGTGACGATAAACACAATAACATGACGAAAGAATAATCATAAATATGACAATATTGTCGTCATTAAAATTAGATGATTTAAATAGAGTAACATATTTTCGTCACTAAAACAATATCATTTAATGACAAAAAATGTTTTTCGTCATTTAATGCACCAAGTTGTGATGACGAAATATAATATAGAGTGACAAAAGTTTCATTCAAATAGTGACGCTATTAACGTTACTAAAAGTAATTAATTATAGAGACAATGGTGTAGATCGTCACCATAAGTTAAAACATTTAGTGACGACATCAAATTTTGTCAAATAAATCTAATATCACGCTCATATGGTGACGGTCTCTGTGACGATTAACATTCATCACCAAATGTTTTAGTGACAAAAAATGAATTTTATGTGATAAATTTTAGCGTTATTTTTTGTGTAATTTCTTATAGTGACTATTGCGGAAGATATAAACATAAATTGTTTATACAATAAACATTTATACATAATTTCGAAGGTCTGTAACATTAACTTAATACATGCATTCAATATCCTACGCAACATACAATGTCATCTGCCTTCAATACTATTACAATTTTAACTACATCATAATCCAATTATGGAATTTTTCTTTGCCTTTGCATGTATCCAAAATTTCGTCTTTATTTGAAATTTTATCATGATATAGCAAGAGTGAGCAACAATTTTGCTCAGCAAGTTTAAGTCCAAATGAAGATATATCATGATTGAAAAGGAATAAAAAGTTGACAAACTTTCAACAATATAATGATTGTGAAAGAATACGAATCAATTTTCATAAATGAATCACTGAATCAATAATGTTGAATGGCCAACAATGAACATGAACAAATTTAACTGAACCATATGGTAATGAAGGTGATCAGCCTTTCATACTTGATGAACATATACAACATGCACAACGTGCGAATCAATAAATCATAGATGTGGTATAATCAACAATGATTAACCACGAACATGCTTTACAATAACAACTCAAGTTTGAGTTACGAAACTTGCCTGTACCGTCGATTACTTCTACGCAATCTAATTTAGCTTCATTTGAAAGACCTATTATTAATAATATTGATCTCTCAATTATACTAATATCATAACGTACACTCATGTTAATTACAATCATAATACAACTTAAACACATTACCACATATCCCTAACAGTCGTTAGAACACATAAGAACTATTATCAAGTCAAACTATTTCAGTTTAGTTTGATTTCGGTATTGTTTTGACGTCCCGATTACCTTATCGAATAATTATCGAGTTTATTTTCAATAAAACTCTACTTAAATGCTTCAATATTACTTTAGATAATATAATTATCAGTCATAACATTTTTCTAAAGCTCATAATAATTTTCAAATAATTATTATCATTTATAATGATTTTTCAATCATTAATATTATTTTTAAATTATTTAAATACCAAGTAATTCCATCATCATTAATTATTAATTAATTTCAAATATTAATGAAATACATGTCATAAATATTAAAAGTTATTTATTATAACTTAGAATATTTTAATACCTTAATATCACCTTTTAAATGACTTTTTAAAATATTTAAAATTATTCTTAAATAAGCGCCATTAATATTAAAATATTAATGTATTTCATGTCAAAATATTAAAAGTTATATATTATAAATTAAAACATTTTAAGACTTTTATATCATTTTAAAATGATTTTTAAAAACTAAAATCATTTTTACATAATTTATTTAATACAATTATTAAATAAATTTATTATCATTAATATTAAATTATTAATGAAATCCATACCAAAATATTAAAAGTTATTCATTATAACTTAAAATATTTTTAACACTTTAATATAATTTTTAAATGATTTTTAAAATATTAAAATCATTTTTAACTAATTTATTTTACTTAATTATTAAATAATTTAATATCATTAATATTTAAATAAATTAAAATATTAATGAAATTTATCTCAAATTATAAAAAGTTAACTTTTATAACTTCAAATAATTTTTAAAACTTAATTATGAAATTTTCATAATTATTTTCTATTTTTGTTCTAACTATTTCAATTAAATAATTTAATGTTCTATTAAACTGTGTGTAAAGGCCTATCGCGACAAAAACTGTCGCTATAGGTGTTCTTGAGCCTTGACGAACAATCTTGGTCAATGCTTAGATGCCTACTTTGACCATCTTTAATTCCCAGTTAATGATGTTTCTGGGCATGAGGATGTATCAATGATGCAGTACTAGTGTATTACTACAAGTACTAATTAATTTCAAGGTCAAACTACACAATATCATGAAGTTATAAGGGTTCAAAATTGATGTCAGAGCTATTCTTGAGTTTCTGGGTTACCCAGAAACTCAAACAGTGACGAGGGGTAATTTTGGACTCTTAATAACGTGGATTTTGGCCTTAGTTTAAGTGTTATAGTGTCACACTTTTGTAGTATATATGTCAAGGTACAAAAGTATTACACTTATGTAGCTTAACAACATCACAATTGCAAGATCTAGGCTAGTCAAAAAGATGTCAGAAATTATTCTGGGAATTTTCTAGAATTTCCAGAAATCACTTTCTGTGCTTGGTCAACCCAGTTTGGCCATTAATAACTTTTATCCTGTTGATGATTTAGATGTTCTAATGTCATAGTTCTATAGTCCATATATCAGGGTATATCAATGATACACTTATACAAGCTAACAACATAACAGAAGCAAGATCTAAGCCCCTAAAAATCTTGTCAGACAGATCTGGGTAGTTTCTGGGTTTTCCAGATTTTCATTTTCATGATTGGTCAACCATGTTTGACCATTAATAACTTGAGATCTGGACATGGTATGGACATGATTCCACTTCCAGATTACTCTCCTCATGACAAACTTTAACAAAGATACACCTAGCAAGTCTAACATTTAACAGATTAAGATCTATGGCCTCTGACATTTGACTGTCAGGCCATATTTCTAGGTTTCTTGACAGTTTCTTAAATCCTTATTTTAATGCATTTAAAAGTTATGGATCCATGATATATCATCATAGATCACTAAATAACATCACATAACACACATTTAAACAACAAAACACATAATCTACTGAGATCTTAAAGATCTAGCATGAATTAGGGTTTATACCTTCTTGAGCCAACTTTCTTCATCCGAATCTTATATGGTTATGGGGTGATTCTTACTTAACTTAGGATTGAGTTTCTTAAGAAACTTAGTGGTCTAAGAGAGAGAGAGAGTCTTGACTTATGAAAAACTAAAGTAAAGAATTTTTCTTAACTTTAATTTTTTATCTTTGATTCAATGGTTGTAGTTGTTGCTAGGTGTCCAATGTTGGCTGATTTAAGTTGATTTAGAGCACATGTGAGATCTAGATTGATGACTCACCAAGATTTTGTTATATCCTTTACTTAAAAGTTAAGTAAAAGGGTATTTTGATAATTTCCCATTCAAAAGGGTATTTTGGTAATTTCCCCCATAATTTAAGGGTATTTTGGTCATTTCAAATGATTCACATAACTCTTAACCCTTAGGGTTGGATACTTAGCATTAGGGTTTTCAATTTAGGGTTTAGATTTCCCGATTAAGGTTTAGGGTTTCCAAAACTAGAATTAGGCTTTCTAATCTATCGTTAGGGTTTCCTAACCGAACATTAGGGGTCCTAACATAACAACTTAAACCTTAACCACATACTGCACATACACGTAATCACAAAATCCAAAACCATATACCTCGCTATAAGATAATCACTTTCAATTTATAAACCATACAAATTCCTAATCAATACTCTATTTCAAGTCTAGGTTTTTTTATCTAACCCTTATTTAATCATTCAAGATTTTATTAATCTTATAAATTTACGGGTTGTCACATACACATCCTCACTAGGTGGGTCGATCCTTCAACCGTAAAAGTCATGTGCGGTTAGGTTTCCGAAGCTCGATAGGAGGAACTCTATGGCATATTTTCCAAGATGCCAACAGAATATTAGTCCATTAACCTTCTATCCGATCAGACTTGGTTATTCAACCACACTCGTAAGTCCTAAACTTTGTTCTTTCCTTTAAACTACTTCCGAACCCAACGAAACTAACACATTCTTTTTCACAATATCCCTTTTCAGGAATGAACCAACCCCCGTTGTTGGAGAATCATCCCGAACAGTCTTGCCCATCGAGGATGATCTATCTATCAGCGAAGATGAAGTTGAATTTGAATTTAATCCGTCACATGAAAGATCCATGCAACTCGTCATCTCACCTAATCAGCATGAAAAACTCGTTAACCCCTTCCTTTTACAACCGATCCACTCAGTCCCGTTGCCAAGACCACCTTTGGGAAAGAATGCGAAAGAACTAACCGCCACTGAGAAAAGAATAATGTTCAAGAAGAAAACACTCAATAAAAAGAAAGCATATGCCCCAACTATCCCTTCGTACTCACCTAAACAAACCACCAACAGTGATACTGTCCTTCACACCACTCCCCAAAAGACCGCCAAAAGGAAAGAGATAGAAGCACCTACCGTTGATCCTTCCTAGAAGAAACTTTGCATCAAAACAATACATGTGCCCCAACCGACGTCTACATCAATTGCAGATGCTTCTGCACCACAATAAACAAAATCAACGCCACTGACAATGTGGCCTGATGAACCCGAGAACTACCCCTTACACCTTCACGACGTCCTCTCCGTTCCGAGAGACGACCAGAGGTTCGAAGAGGATTCCATCAAACAACTCATGTGCAAGAGTGCCAAATATCAGGGACGGGTAAGTCCATAAACAAGTATTTATTCATAACATATCATTCTCGTTTAAGTCAGTCTATCATTCCTAATCAACATTGAATATTTTAGGCCACAACTACCCTCACCCGAGCTCTTCTTCGTCTACCTACTCTCAGTGCAAAAGAGAAAAAGCTGGAGGCTGAAAATGGACGCCTAAATTCTGAAGTTGAAAAGATGAAGATCATCCTAGAAACATAGAAAAACCGATATGCCAACACCGTTCGCCATTCCCAAGATCTGGAGCGAGTAATGGAAACCATAAAAAATGAAAATGCTCGTCTACTCGGGGAATTAGATGAAGTGAATTCGGAGAACGATGATCTTCAGAAATAAAATTTTGATCTTGAAGAGCACGGGAAGGACACTAAAATGAAATTAATAAACTTGGTCGAAGCCAGAAAACAATTAGAAGAGGACTACGAAAGAATAGTGAAAGAAGGCCTTCTAACTGACGCCTTCCAGGAACAGGTCATCGACGGGTATAAGAAGTCGGAAGAGCTTACCGAAAACATCATTCGCCAGTTCGGGGAGGGATACCTAGAAGATAAAGCTAGGATGGCAGAAAGGATTCGGGTGGCCGGCATCGATCCCAAAATTATAGATTCCTCTGACGACGAGGATGAACCCGATGCATGACATCCACACCTGATAACTTTTATAAATTTCAATTTTATGAACGATATCAAATTCATTTTTATGTAAAGGACTGTTTTAGTGTTAGTTTTTTTAAAACATATAATTGTTAATTTTAAGAATTGTTATGGAGTTAGTTTTTTTTGTTGTTGTAAGTATACAAATTGAAGTTTAGTTAATTCTTAGTAAGGACTGAGTTATTTTAACAAATTATAATTTGCCCGAGTACATCACGCCATCGTCCTGATACCCGACATCTTTTAACAAATTAAAATTTGCTCGAGTACATCACGCCATCGTCCAGAAACCTGACATCTTTTAACAAATTAAAATTTGCCCGAGTGCATTACGCCTTCGTCCTGATATCAGACATCTTTTAACAAATTAACATTTGCTAGAGTGCATTACTCCTTCGTCCCGATACCTGACATCATTTAACAAATTAACATTTCGTCCCGGTACCCAACATCTTTTAATAAATTAAAATTTGCCCAAGTGCATCACGTCATCATTCTGATACCCGACATCTTTTAACAAATTAAAATTTTCTCGAGTGCATTACGCCTTCGACCCGATACCCGAAATCTTTTAACAAATTAACATTTTCCCGAGTGCATTACGCCTTAGTCCTAATACCCGACATCTTTTAGTAAATTAACATTTGCCTGAGTGCATCACGTCATCATTCCGATACCCGACATCTTTTAAAAAATTAAAATTTTCCTGAGTGCATTACTCCTTCGTCTCGATACCCGACATCTTTTAACAAATTAACATTTATCCGAGTACATTACGCCTTCGTCCCGATACCCGACATTCAAAAAACATATTCAATGGGAATGTGATTCGATAAAGGTAAGAAATTAATTTTCATGTGCTATTTAATATTTTGATACCTTCACCTCTTCTCAGATCACAGTTTCTTACATTTTGTCATCTGCCTAAATTAATTTTTTTATTTCAATTAATGCAGAGTTATTTGAGCTTCACATAAAATCTTATTACATATTCAATGAAGATATTAAATTTTACAATGTACAAGGTAAATATATTCCAAGTCCCTAGCCCTATGTTTACGTAATTCATGGACAATTCTATACCTAAACAATGACACATCTTCTACAGACCAGTCGAGCTGCCCTAAAGTCATTCCTCGGCCAAGGTAGTCTACATACTTCATTACGTAGACTCCACAATCCACAAGATTTTTTTGTTTAGGTCGGACTAACTTGAATGCCCAAGACATCCTTTTATTCGGGAATTTTTTTTTTCACGTTTGAGTATCCGCATAGCGTTTGCAATAAAGTCATAATGTAAAAAACAAAAAACAAAAAACAAATTAGTTAGTTCAACAATATAATATACATGTACTTGGAAAATGACATCGGCATCAGTAAGGACGTACCACGTATTCTAGCTCTAATTGATAACGATATGAAAAAATTTTAGTAGATACGTCATCGTACAAACGATCTATAAGCATAACTCGCCATCTGTTAATATCTACAACGAATAAAAAATAATGGGAGTTTTTATGGTTCACTAGAAGGAGGACAAAATCATAGTCTGCCATTTGCGGTTGGGCTCCTTGGTTGAAAAAATAGGGCACCACCTCGGCGATGTCATATTCCTTCTTATTTGCTAGACTGAGTTTGCGATATGATGGCCACCATTGTTTTAGTAATTGGAAAACATAGCAAGGCATGAAATAAAAAAAATTATGTCGGGTAAGCACTGTCGTAGACGATCTTCGCATAACTTTAACAAACTCATATACGCGTCGATTATCTGATCCCATAGTTTTCTCCCTGGCAAAAGACTTATGAGGTCCTTATGGACCAATCGGTACTCGTCATCAGGACCGACATGAGGAAGCTGTGTTGAATCTACTACATCAGAAAACTAATTCCAGTTTAGCCAGTCTACCTTTTCTAATTTCAGTGGTTTGAGAGGATTCTTCTTACAGTATCCTGACTGATCCCTTTCTCGCCATGAAGGATAAAATGTAGACACGCCCTCCTCCCTACCTCGAATAGACTTTGAATATGATTGCATAGCCATGAGTTTCTTCTAATATTGAGGTCAACTGCATTGGCTAAAAGTGATCCGCAGTGTTAATGCCAACAGTCGAACTTCATTGATGCATGTAAGATGGGGGGACGTTATATATATGATTGGTGTTCCTCTTCAGCGTCTAATTGGGGTACATAAGGGGATCCTTGACTATTTTGACTAATTGGATTAAAAGCGAAAAATGGTGTTTCTTGCGTCAACTAATCTTCTGGAACGTTGGGGATGGTTTTTTTGGGATCTTCAAAAACTCCCCGATACTTTTAATTAAACAGTACCGACCTTGCATACCAATCTTCGTACACATGGCGAGGGTTGTGTACATATTATTTTGACAGAAGGTTTCGAACAAAATCTCGCTCGACCTCGATCTGTATATTTCAGGATACATTTCATTAGCAAAGCATATGTAGTATGTTATAGATGTATAATGTACGAAATATTATAAAGAAACTTACGAGGCCGACAGGTTCTTACTGACTAAATAAGGCACGCGGTGTATATGTATCGTCTGGTTGACTTTGTGGGTGGCTTATTCTCAGACGAGTCATCTACCTATACCAGCTGAGGTAGTTGACCAGAAGAATCTCCTACCTTGTGGAAACCACACAATCTAATATAATATCTTGTCATGCATACCATGTGACGATGTATTCGCTCCATAACTCGATATAATTAGCTGAGCAGATCCCTTCCCGCTCTCGGCACAATTCAATCATATATATCGGGTCGGGCGGAATATCCTGCACTTCCCCAAATTATCTTAATACACGATCTGGCATTTGGAATTCAACCACGTCGAGCCAAATGAGGGGAATACATGAGGCCCCACTATACTGTGCTACCTGATACTCTTGTGCCACAAGATGATCGAAATGTTAATACGGCATCCAACATACCATAATATCTGTCATCCCATCAAATTCCCCCGGTAAAAGATTTGGTTGTGATAGGGATATGATCTTCTTGCCTCTTTTAGAGTATGAAATTTTTTTCTGTAGGCCCATGCTCTTGCGCGGGGCAACAAATGATCAACTCGTTTTGCATAATTAGACCTACCGATTGACAAAAGTTTGTAGGCCCACACCTGTGTCATAAGATTTGAAGTTAAAACATTTTCATATTGTATGTCATCAAATATAAATTTAAATAAACATGAAGGTATAAAGACAATATAATACCTGAAGAAGGGTTAAACACCCGAAAAAGCTTTTAGAATCAAAGCTGGTTACTTTATGTAAGCTGCGGAACAAGCAAGCCAACACCGCAGCTCCCCATGCTTATTCACTTAATTTATTAATATCCTCTAAAAATAAAAGATAAGGATTGTCGATTGATAAGTAGGTTTTATGCCTACTTATTGGATATCAATTCACGAGAACAATGCCCATCTCAAGTACATTTTAGTATGTTTTTAGTTGCATTTCATGTTATTTTGCATTGCATATACTGAGAACTCCTATGGTGTGATAGTGCAGGAAAGGAAATAACTCGGCGTTGGAAGGTGGCAATGAGGCTAATGGAGGCATGGCACGAGGAACAAGTGGAGATAAGGAATTGAAAAGTGATGAAGGAACAAGCAACAAGCAGTGGAGCATCAGGAAACAGCAGCAGAAAACAAGACTGAAGAACACAGGTTGCCAGCAATTTGAACAAGTTGAATTACGCTGCTACCGCGCACACACACGCCGCAGAGTCGAAAATGTTACCAGTAGCGCGCCACTGCATGGTGGTGCATAAGGGCCTCATGGCCGCATGGCGGCGTGCCATCAAGTCACCGACTTTATTTTAATTTTTAAATTTGAAGAGTTTGAGTTGGTTAAAACTATTCTGGTTGGTACCAGACGCGATCATCTATTGTTTTTACATGTTTTTCATAATGGAGACTAGGGTTTTACGCTTTGAGCAAATTCCATTGATGAACCAAGCATAGACTTAATATTTTCTACTTCTTCTTTGGGATTCAATCATTATTACTGAATTACGTTTATGTTGCTGGAGATTACTGAGGATTTGAATATCACGTTTGGATTATAATCAACAATTGGGTTTGATCAATTCTATCTTATCTCTCAATTGTTTTCAGTTATTTTTCATGTGTTACTCTAATCCCATAATGGCTTTTGGTTCAGACATGAACTAAACTCCATTATGGGATTCTAACGGATTTTAATATGTAGTCTAATTGATGGCTTGATTGCTGGACTGTTCGTGTATCAAAAGGAATTTCTATTATGGTTGATTTGAATGCATGAATGATTGATCACCATTCATTTTATGTGCTTGTATGGAGTTGACAAATAACATGTGAGTATGGTTAATCATGATAGCATGCGTATATGGGGCTGATTTGCTTAGGTTTATATTTCGTGAACCAGATAGACATATACTGTTTCACCGTGTGAGTTATATAAGGGCTTGTGCTTAAATTCAATATGGTTGCAATTTCACATAGAAATATAGTGTTCTTGGTTGTATTGAAGATTACATGATGTCTATTGTATGTGGATGTTATGTAAGTAGGTCATAATACATTGAAAAATGGTTATGTCTATATTCGTGCTCTTGGCTAATTTTCTGTGATACGTGAATAGTCTTGCATGACGGTGGTAATTAGATGAACTATTAAATGAAGTTAGGATCCAATTATTTCCAGATTTGATTTACTACATTGATATTCTTCTTTTATTTGTTATTTGATTTTAGATTAATTCAAAATCATAAGCGTTTCGTTTAAGCATATAAAAATAGTGATATAGTTGATGCATAATAGTTTAATTTTGAAACCTTTCTCCGTGGATCGATACTCTACTTACTCTCAGACATTTTGTTGACCCATGTATGCTTGCATGAGTTAGAGTCCTATTGTTAGAACTAAAAGGAGGCAACATCGATGCAAATAATACCTTCCCAATATAAACAAGACGTATGCTTTTGGTGTAAGTCACCACCGCTTTCCTAATCAAGATCTCTAGGAACTTGGCAAAATCTAGTGCCCAACCACGACAACATAATGCCCCTCGAGTATACACGTTCTCATCCCCCACAATATATTGACTAAATTCGCTATCAATAAAGTAATTGTTTAGGGTTATGGAGTAATGTACATGTAATAGGATGCCCTATAATCGATAATCCTAAAATGAAATGTACATCTTCAAGGGTGACTATCATTTCACCAGTCGGGAAGTGAAATGTATTGGTCTCACTATATCAACGCTCCACTAATACTTCTATCAACGAAGCATCTAATTGGTTCTGAGACATTAGTATTTGTAAATACCCCAAAACTCCAGTCGCGTAATAATTCTTTTTGGGTGTCACTTAAAAACCCACACTTCCAACGAACGTCCACTCTCATCAATTCTTAATGACCTAATGTAATGGGGATTGTCCCATACGACTGTTGAAATGTGGTTTGGTTTATCCCACAACAAAGTGTTGATAGTGGATCCAGGATTGAATTTCATTTCTGTAAGTAACACAACCAAAATAAAGCTTTATCAACAAAACAAACATCATAAAAACAACATAGATAAAACACCATTAACTCTTAAAGTAAACAACATAGATATTTTTGGAGAAGTGGACAAAAACAAAATAAAAATCCATCAACTCTGAAAGTGTACAACATAGATTTTTTTTTAAAAAAATAAACCTCAAATTTCACTAATAAACAACCATATATATATATATATATATATATATATATATATATATATGTTGGAGTGTATCAACCATATATGTTGGAGGAAACAAGTTTTTGGCGCCGTTGCCGGGGAAAGGCGTTTAAATTTTTATTATTATCATCAGTTTTAAGCTATTTTGTATGACTTAGACAAATCTAATATTATCTCATTTCTATTTTTGTTTTTGTTTTTGTTTCAGGTACTTGTATAAATTTTTATGCGCACGCGGTCATCCACTCCCGAATTAACACCTGCTCAGGACAACATAAATGGGAGAGGTGGGAAAGTGAGAGTGCATAGAAATTTACAAGCAGAGTTAGAGGTAACTACATCTAATAAGGCAGCCGAGGGACAAGGAGAAGAGCAAAGAGAGGAGTATAGAGCTTTAAGGGACTATTCGATGTCGAACATTAATGGACTACAGTCAAGCATCGTCAGGCCAACAATAGCAGCCAACACATTTGAAATAAAACCGGGCACTATTCAGATGGTGCAGAATTCAGTACAGTTTGGGGGTACTGCTACAGATGATCCTAATGAGCACCTATTGAGCTTTATTGAGATATGTGATACTTTCAGATACAACGGGGTAACGGAAGATGCTATCAGACTTAGACTGTTTCCGTTTTCATTGAGGGATAAAGCGAGAAGTAGGCTTCACTCTTTGTCTGCAAGATCAATTACTACATGGGAGGACTTAGCACAGAAGTTCTTAGCCAAGTTTTTCCCATGGCTAAGACTGCGAAAATGAGGACAGCAATCTCTCAGTTTGAGCAGCAACAGGGTGAATCTTTATATGAGGCATGAGAGAGATACAAAGAGATGCTAAGTAAGTGTCCGCACCATGGTATGCCAGATTGGATGGTGATCAACACATTTTACAATGGATTGGGATGGCAGTCGAGACCGATTGTAGATGCAGCTGCAGGAGGAACGTTATGGGCAAAGAGTTATGAGGAAGCTTATAACCTCATCGAGACAATGTTAGCGAATGACTTTCAAAACCCTACATCCAGGATACCACAGCCCAAAGTTGCAGGTTTGTTGGAAGTGGACGTTATCACTGAGTTGTCAGCACTGATGGTAGCGATGGCGAAGAAAATAGATTCATTGACAGAGAGCAAGGCGAAGACAATCACTTTTGTGTGTGAAATTCGTGCGGGGTCACACTCGACAGATCAATGTGCTATTAACTCGGAGTTGGTTCAGTATGTGAGCAATTACAGGAAGGATCAAGGATAATTTCAGAACAACCTCAACCATCCAAACTTCAGTTGGTCAAATAATCAAGGAAATCAGCAGAATCAGTTTTAGCCGAATAATCAATTTCAATCACAGCAAGCGCATCAACAGTTTACTCCAAGACCACCTTTTCCGTCGGGATTTTCTCAACAACAACATCATACTCCATCTGAACCTCAGCAAGAAAAGAAATCAAAAATGGAGGAGATGATGATGAAGTACATGGCAAACACAGAGGTAATGATCAAAAGCCAAGTAGTGGCTATTAAAAATTTGGAAACTCAAATGGGTCAAATGGCGAGCATGCTTAACAACAGGCCCCAGGGTTCATTGTCGAGTACTAAGGAGGCAAATCCACGAAGAGAAGGGAAGGAACAAAGGTCGCTATAACACTGTGTCCGGGAAATAGTGTGCGAGAAAATCCACCAGTATGGCTAGTGTTCGGTTTACAGAGAGATGACGCTACTGCTGATGATGTGAAGAGAAGTTGTCTAATGAGAAAGAAAACAAGGAAGGTTCTAAGTTACAGCAGGAAGAGGATAACAAAGCAGGTTCAGTGGATAAGCCCATGATTAAAACACCACTAGTTCACCCTCCAGTTCCGTATCCACAGAGATTGAACAAGCAGAGGGAAGATAAACAATTCAACAAGTTCTTGGAGGTTTTTAAGAAGCTACAGATTAACATACCTTTCGCTGAGGCATTGGAACAAATGCCGAGTTATGTAAAGTTCATGAAGGGTATATTGTCAAGGAAGAGGAGATTAGAAGAGTTTGAGACAGTGACCTTGACAGAGGAATGCAGTGCAGTGCTTCAGCGCAAATTACCTCCAAAGCTGAAGGATCCGGGCAGTTTCACAATTCCATGGATGATCGAAAAGATGAACTTTAGTAAATGTATGTGTGATCTTGGGGCAACTATCAATTTGATGCCCTTGTCAGTATTCAATTAGTTGGGATTACCGGCTTCAAGGCCGACAAATATTTCTTTACAGTTAGCTGACAGATCCATCACTTATCCACGGGGAATCGTTGAAGATGTATTGGTGAAAGTGGATAAATTCATCTTTCCGGCTGACTTCATCATTTTGGATTATGAGGAAGATAAAAGTATACCAATCATACTGGGGAGACCATTCCTAGCTACAGGAAGGACCTTGATAAACGTTCAGAAAGGGGAATTCACTATGCATGTTCATGATCAGGAGGTTACCTTTAACGTATTCAAGGCAATGAAGTTCCTAGCAGATGAAGAGGAATGCTTCAGAGTTAATTTGGTGGACCATGTATTAAATGATGAAGTTGAGAGTCTGGTGGATTATGAACCATTGAGAAGTGTCATTGCTAAAAATTCAGAATTGGAGGATGAGGAACTTGAAGAACTTATGAAATTTCTGGATACGACTACACAATTTAGAAAATTCAAAACACCTGTGGAGCCATTGAAGAAAGCTGGAGAAATGTCAGTAAAATTGAAGCCATCTCTTGAGACACCTCCAGAACTTGAATTAAAACCACTTCCAGACCATCTAAGGTATGCATTTTTAAATAAAGATTCAAGGCTACCTATGATTATTTCTTCTGCACTAACATCTTTTCAGGAAGAAAAATTGCTAAGAGACCTTCTTTTTGCATGCATAAGATCCTATTGGAAGATGATAGTAAGCCGTCGGTGGAGCATCAAAGAAGACTTAATCCGATAATGAAAGAAGTGGTCAAGAAAGAAGTATTGAAATGGCTGGATGCAGGCATAATCTATCCAATTTCAGACAGTTCATGGGTGAGCCCAGTGCAATGTGTACCGAAAAAGGGTGGTATGACCGTGGTTTCAAATGAGAATAATGAGTTGATTCCAACACGAACGGTGATGGGGTGGAGAGTCTGCATGGACTACTGCAGGCTTAACAAAGCTACGAGGAAAGATCACTTCCCATTGTCATTCATCGATCAAATGTTGGATAGACTAGCAGGTCGTGAGTATTATTGCCTTCTGGATGGTTATTCAGGTTACAATCAGATTGTGATAGCTCCAGGGGATCAAGAAAAGACGACCTTCACATGTCCATACGACACTTTTGCTTTCAGAAGAATGTCTTTCGGGTTGTGCAATGCTCCAGCCACCTTTCAGAGATGCATGATGGTTATTTTTTCGGATATGGCAGAACAGAATGTGGAGGTGTTTATGGACGATTTCTCAGTCTTCGGGGACTCATTTGATTTATGCCTTGAGAATTTGGTGATGGTTTTGAAGAGGTGTGTTGAAACGAATTTAGTACAGAACTGGAAAAAGTGCCATTTTATGGTACAAGAAGGAATTATTCTGGGACACAAGGTTTCGAAGAGGGGACTTGAGGTGGACAGGGCTAAGCTAAAAACTATTGAGAACTTGCCACCACCTACTTTAGTAAAAGGTGTTCGCAGTTTTCTTGGACATGCAGGCTTCTACAGCAGATTCATCAAGGACTTCTCCAAAATAACTAAACCACTATGTAGTTTATTGGAGAAGGATGCCCCGTTCAAATTTGATGAGTCCTACGTGTCGGCATTTGAGCACTTAAAGAGGAAACTAACTTCAGCACCAGTTATTACTGCTCCAGATTGGGATTTGCCATTTGAGTTGATGTGTAATGCCAGTGATTACGCGGTGGGGGCTATTTTGGGTCAAAGAAAGGAGAAAATTTTTCATGTGATCTATTATGCCAACAAGACCCTTACAGATCCGCAGTTGAACTACACTACCATAGAGAAAGAGTTATTGGCAGTGGTGTATGCCTTTGATAAATTCCTAGCATATCTGATTGGTACAAAGGTGATAGTGTACACAGATCACGCGGTAATTCGACACTTAGTGGCAAAGAAGGATGTAAAGCCCCGATTGATCAGATGGATATTATTGCTGCAGGAATTTGATTTGGAAATCAAGGACAGAAAGGGCACTGAAAACTAAGTGGCGGACCACTTATCTCAACTAGAGAATCCGGAAAGGGAGGCAGACGACAAAGTTGTAATTAACGAATCCTTTCCAGATGAGCAATTGTTTGTGGTGAAAGGGGAAGTGCCATAGTTTGCAGACTACGCGAACTATTTGGTGAGTAAGATGGTACCTTCTGACTTGGTGGGGTATCAAAAGAAAAAATTTATACATGATGTCAAATGGTATATATGGGATGAACCATACTTGTTTAAATAGTGTGCTGATCAAATGATAAGAAGGTGTATCCCATATAGCGAGACCGAGGGGATTTTGCAGGATTGTCACGCTTCTTTGTATGGGGGTCACTATGGTGGAGAGCTGAACAATGGCCAGAGAGTGCTACAAGCGTGATTCTCTCGGGCAGAAAATTTTCAAGGATGCGTACAGTTTCATCCAGAGATGTGATAGATGTCAGAGAGTTGGGAACATTTCGAAAAGAAATGAAATGCCATTGAATACGATCCTCGAAGTAGAAATTTTTGATGTGTGGGGGATTGATTTCATGGGTCCTTTCGTTTCTTCATGTGGAAATCTGTACATCTTGTTTGCAGTGGATTATGTGTCGAAATGGGTAGAAGTGGCAGCTCTTCCAACAAATGATGACAAAGTAGTCCTCAGGTTTTTACAAAGAAGTATCTTCATGAGGTTTGGGACTCCTAGGGCCATCATTAGTGATGAAGGCAGTCATTTCTGCAACAGGCAGTTTACAGCTTTATTGGCTAAGTATGGGGTGAACCATCGCATTTCTACAGCTTATCACACACAAACGAATGGCCAAGCAGAAGTGTCAAATCGCGAAGTTAAAAGAATTCTGGAAAAAGTTTTGAATCCCACTAGGAAGGATTGGTCTTTAAAGCTTGATGATGCTGTGTGGGCCTGTAGCACTGCATACAAGACTCTGTTGGGCATGTCACCTTTCCAGCTAGTCTACGGCAAAGCATGTCACCTTCCTATGGAGTTAGAGCATAAAGCATATTGGGTGATTCGGAAGCTGAATTTTGATTTGAAAGTTGCAGGGGAGAAACGCCTACTCCAACTCAACGAGTTGGATGAATTTCGATTACAGGCGTATGAGAATTCTAAGCTGTACAAGGAGAAGGTGAAGAAATGGCATGATCGCAAGATCATAGAAAGAACATTTGAGCCGGGACAAAGATTTTTGTTTTTCAACTCCAGACTTAAAATTTTTCCCGGGAAGCTAAAATCAAGATGGTCAGGGCCATTTACAGTGAATATTGTCTTCCCGCATAGTGCGATAGAAGTATTTCATAAGTTTTCGGATAAGCCTTTTAAAGTGAATGGACAGCGATTGAAGCATTACTTTGGTGGCGAGATGGACAGACAGAGAGTCACTTCAATTCTCTCTTCAACATGAGATTCAGAGACAGTCAAGCTAATTGACTATAACTTAGCGCTTGATGGGAGGCAACCCATTATTTCTATATCTACTTTTTATTTATTCAGTTTCGGTTGTTTTTGTTAGTTCATCTTCATTTTTAATTGTGATAGATTGTTGTGTCTTACATAAGTGAGTGTGTAGTTGAATTTGTATTGGACGGTGTTTGAGTGTAGTATAGAGTTTATTTGGTCATTTATGCTTATTCCGTAGTTCACACTTTGACATGAGTAATTGGTGTTATGCAGGTAAATTGAAAAGAAGACATCATTGTGTTGAAGTATTGTAAAGGAAAACTAGAAGTGCAGGAAACAGGGTCGCGCGGCCGTGCTATGTTAGTAGTATAATACCACGAGCCCGCGCTGCATTCTTGCCAGAGAAAAAATTTTCACTTATACGCCGCCACATATATCTCCATGAAGAACCATGTGCGGCCATGCATGACAACGGCAAGTAGATTGAAAATTTTTAAGTTTAAAACATGTGTTGTGTCTTATATCTTATATCACTCGATATAACATAGAGCCATCTCAGTCTTCACAATGCACACGATTCCCTTTCTCCGAATATTACAAATTGAGAAATCAGAGAGTCCTAATCTTTTCTCCATCCGTTCATCTCATCCCAAGTCGTGCGCATCAGTTACTTTACCCACGATCAATAAATACACTGATATAAATCTAGGGTTTCAGAGAGGGTTGTGCAAAAATAAGTTTGGGGGTAATCAGTCATCGGCTATCACTCACTGTCAAGCAAGTCTTCTTCTTCGACATTCAATCTCAGATGGGTCCTAAGCGTGCACGATCTCGCACCCCTGAATCATCATCATCAAGCAGTCAAGATGAAGACATTGGGGATCATACTAAGTTTCTCAGTCTGGTGGCACAAACAGAGTACTATCACATAGTGACAAAGACGTTCGTAAAGGAACGAGGTTTCAAGTCGGAGAAGCAAGATGGGCAACTTTGGAATATGATTAGAGAAAGAGGATGGGGAGGATTTTGTGCAACTCCTATGCCTGCTCCTATGGGAATTGTGAGAGAATTTTATGCCAATGCTGAAGATACTATGAATGGAGCATCAATGGTTCGAGGAATTGAAGTTGAGTATACACCTCAGGCAATCAGGGTAGCGTTCAGAATACTTGACAATCCACCGACTAGGAATGAGAATTGGGTCGAGTCTGCCCGTTTTGAGATGGATTTGACAGAGGTGATCTCTGACTTATGCGTTCCAGGAACGCAATGGACTTGTCGGGCAGGAACTAATGAGCCTCGCACTTTCCCAGCCTCAACCCTGAATCGATATGCAAAGACGTGGAATTTGTTCGTATGTGCGAAGCTTGTACCTTCAACGCATCAGCATGAAATCACCACTGAAAGGGCTGTCATTTTGTGGGGAATAATCACAGGACAATACATCGATGTAGGCTATCTCATTAATCGAAACATATTACGTTACATGAGGGGAAGCACTACAGGGAGTATCCCACATGCGTCTGTGATTGCGGGTCTGTGTGCACAGCAAGGAGTCCGGTGGGATGATGAACAAATGCAAATGCCTAGTCAAGATATCACACATGCGCCGATTACTAAATTCGAGGACTGGGCAAGAGGCGAACCACATCCACGGGGAAAAGCTTTCATCATTAAATCGGCATCCTCTCTGTCGCCACTACAACCTACACATGAAACTGAAGCGGGAACGTCGGCTCAAGCAACTGCTGCTACTGGGGATCGACAGCTCCGAAGGTTGGAGTGAAAGGTAGACGCGATGTACGATAACTTTTTAGCATTTGCTACGGGTCTGACGAGGTCGCTCGCTGAGGTGTTTGCACGGCAGTGGACTACACTTGAGTGGCCACAATTCGGGACAGCCATGCCATATCCACCACCGAATTCATCACCCGACGAGGGCGGTGAAGCTGATGATTAGGGGATTTTCTCGAACCCATTACCTTCATTCACTGATACAATGAATATTTTAAGTTTGGGGGTATTAGGTAGTAGATAGTTGCATATAGTGTTTGCATGTTTAGTTTAAAATTTTGCATGTTTTATGTGTTAGATAATAGTTGCATATGATTTTTCTATTTTTTAGTTATTATTATGTGTGTTAGTTTATGTTTAGTTGCATTTGATGTTGAGTGCATGTCTCACAAATTCTAGCTTTATGAAAATCATGTCTAGCCTATTATGAAAATGAATTTTGAAGGATTGTTGAATTTAATGGATAGCTTAAGCTTAGCTATAATGTTTGACATGATATGATCCATGCTACTGTTTAGATGCTTTCGGTTTGCACTGTCGTGTTCATAATTGCTTGTAGGCATAAGAATGATGTGTTGCATTGCTTAATAGGAAATGTGGTTTTAAAAAGAGAAATATGTGGAAAATGGACTTAGACTGTACAAAACATTGATAATCAAACTTTGGGAACACATGGGTATGCTATATAAAAAAAAACAATAACGTGGCTAGTCTTATTTCGGGGCCCTTGTTACTTAAGTAAGTACGCCCGTAGGGGTGTCTTAACACCTAGCGCCCTAAGGTCTTTTATGGTCTGAGAGTCGTTAGTTGAAAGCTCGCTAAGGGGTAGCATTGTTAGCCTAATGGAATGAGGCATTGCACAGTCATGTGAAAAAAGAAAGAAAAGAAAAAAAATAAATAAAAAGAAAAATAGCAATAAACACCGCGAAAAAGTGCGAAAATCGCCCTCGTGAGTAGTAATAAAGCAGTTAAGCCCATTGTTGAACCTTAGTTTGTTTGGATATGTTGGAACAGTCTTTGTTGCATAAGTATACATAAATCTTGATTTAGATTGTAATTTTCTATGTTGAGCAGTTTAGTATATGTATTCTTGCCTTAGCCAAGTTTTGATGAACACAACACACACACACAACATTTCTATAGCATGTATGGATTACTTGAGTGTATTATATTATGTCTATGGCTTAGTTTGAAGTTTCATTCTTGAATCCGGATAATTCATTAAGGCATGTTGGACTGAAATTCTGTTATAACTGGAAGAATGTGAGACTTGTTTGCATCATGATATAGTTGCATAGCATGTAGTTGCATTTTTAGTATTTTTGTCATATGCATTACTTGAGGGCAAACAATAGTTCAAGTTTGGGGGTATTTGATAAATAGGTTTTATGCCTACTTATTGGATATCAATTCATGAGAACAATGCCCATCTCAAGTACATTTTAGTGTGTTTTTAGTTGCATTTCGTGTTATTTTGCATTGCATATACTGAGAACTCCTATGGTGTGATAGTGCAGGAAAGGAAATAGGTCAGCGTTGGAAGGTGGCAATGAGGCTATTGGAGGCATGGCACGAGGAACAAGTGGAGATAAGGAATTGAAAAGTGATGAAGGAACAAGCAACAAGCAGTGGAGCATCGTGAAACAAAGCAGCATAAAAACAAGATGAAGAACACGAAGCCGCCTAGCAAATTGAACAAAGTTGAATTACGGCGCGCGCCACCACACACACCGCAGCAGAGTCGAGGAAAATGTTAGCGGTACCGCACTGCAGTGCAATAAGGCCTCATTGGCACATGGCGTCGCTGCGTCGTTCATCAAGTCACCGATTTTATTTTAATTTTTAAATTTAAAGAGTTTGAGTTGGTTAAAACTATTCTGGTTGGTACCAGACGCGATCATCTATTAGTTTTACGTGTTTTTCATAATGGAGACTAGGGTTTTACGCTTTGAGCGAATTCCATTGATGAACCAAGCATAGACTTAATATTTTCTACTTCTTCTTTGGGATTCAATCATTGTTACTGAATTACGTTTTTGTTACTGGAGATTACTGAGGATTTGAATATCACGTTTGGATTATAATCAGCAATTGGGGTTGATCAATTCTATCTTATCTCTCAATTGTTTTCAGTTATTTTTCATGTGTTACTCTAATCCCATAATGGCTTTTGGTTCAGACATGAACTAAACTCCATTATGGGATTCTATGATTTTAATATGTAGTCTAATTGATGGCTTGATTCTTTGGACTATTCGTGTATCATCGTGAATTTCTATTATGGTTGATTTGAATGCATGAATGATTGATCACCATTCATTTTATGTGCTTGTATGGAGTTGACAAATAACATGTGAGTATGGTTAATCATGATAGCATGCGTATATAAATGATTTGCTTAGGTTTATATTTCGTGAACCGGATAGACATATCTTGTTTCACCGTGTGAGTTATATAAGGGCTTGTGCTTAAATTCAATATGGTTGCAATTTCACATAGAAATATAGTGTTCTTGGTTGTATTGAAGATTACATGATGTCTATTGTATGTGGATGTTATGTAAGTAGGTCATAATACATTGAAAAATGGTTATGTCTATATTCGTGCTCTTGGCTAATTTTCTGTGATACGTGAATAGTCTTGCATGACGGTGGTAATTAGATGAACTATTAAATGAAGTTAGGATCCAATTATTTCCAGATTTGATTTACTACATTGATATTCTTCTTTTATTTGTTATTTGATTTTAGATTAATTCAAAATCATAAGCGTTTCGTTTAAGCATATAAAAATAGTGATATAGTTGATGCATAATAGTTTAATTTTGAAACCTTTCTCCGTGGATCGATACTCTACTTACTCTGTATTACTTGTTGACCCATGTATGCTTGCATGAGTTAGAGTCCTATTGTTAGAACTAAAAAGGAGGCAACATCGATGCAAATAATACCTTCCCCAATATAAACAGTACGTATGCTTTGGTGTAAGTCACCACCGTTTCCTAATCAGCATCTACCGGAACTTGGCAAAATCTAGTGCCCAACCACGACAACATAATGCCCCCTCGAGTATACACGTTCTCATCCCCCACAATATATTGACTAAATTCGCTATCAATAAATTACTGTTTAGGGTTATGGAGTAATGTACATGTAATAGGATGCCCTATAATCGATAATCCTAAAATGAAATGTACATCTTCAAGGGTGACTATCATTTCACCAGTCGGGAAGTGAAATGTATTGGTCTCACTATATCAACGCTCCACTAATACTTCTATCAACGAAGCATCTAATTGGTTACAGACATTAGTATTTGTAAATACCCCAAAACTCCAGTCGCGTAATAATTCTTTTTGGGTGTCACTTAAAAACCCACACTTCCAACGAACGTCCACTCTCATCAATTCTTAATGACCTAATGTAATGGGGATTGTCCCATACGACTGTTGAAATGTGGTTTGGTTTATCCCACAACAAAGTGTTGATAGTGGATCCAGGATTGAATTTCATTTCTGTAAGTAACACAACCAAAATAAAGCTTTATCAACAAAACAAACATCATAAAAACAACATAGATAAAACACCATTAACTCTTAAAGTAAACAACATAGATATTTTTGGAGAAGTGGACAAAAACAAAATAAAAATCCATCAACTCTGAAAGTGTACAACATAGATTTTTTTTTAAAAAAATAAACCTCAAATTTCACTAATAAACAACCATATATATATATATATATATATATATATATATGTTGGAGTGTATCAATGTCGTAAGGTTGGTTGTAAGGATTTACCGAACTCCTTTTGATTTGTTGATTTTGTCTCAAATTCGTAGCAATGATTGTCACATAAGTTGTTTGATTACTTTGAACAATATCAGATGGACAAGATGGAACAACTTAAAGTTTTGTTTTGATGCAAGATGGAACAACTTAAAATTTTGTTTGGATGCAAGGCGTCATTTTGTATACCTAGCGTCCGCATTATTAAACTGCGGATGATTAATACCTTCAGCGGCGTCGTTTTGTATAGCATATATCCAATTATGTTTGAATTAAAAGTTGCATCGTATCCAATTATATTTGAACTAAAAATGGCACCGTATCCCATTATTGAAAACGACGTCGTCTGACTGTCTCTTCAATATTCTAGCGTCCGCAATATTAAATTGCGGACGTGACCTTTCACTGTTAATAATATACGTTGTCGTTTTAACCCTTGAATTAACGTCTACAATATTAAATCATGGACGCCGCAAGATTACTTCAAGATCGTTGAATGAGTTAATTATTTAATTATTCGATGCAAACCCTGGAAGTGTCAGCACAACAAATTGAGGCATATTGATGTATGACCTCAAGATGTTGTGATGGACACTCCAGGGTTTGCATAAAAGAACTAAACAATTAACCCATCTTGACAGTACATTTTTTGAGACATCTAAGCGTTAAAATTAAGTTTATAAAGCTAAAAATAATCTGTTTCTGTTGCATATTCTTGCTAGTAGTTACATATTCAAGTAATTTGGGATAATAAGAAACACATATGGCAACCAAAATTGGAAGGCTTGATAAAAAGAGTCGGTTGGATGAACCTTCGGATTCAGATAAATTAAGGGCTTCTAGATGTTGTGCCTTTCAAAAATGGTGCCACACATGTCTCTTCATCCCAGATCACATGAATCGATAACAACAAGAATATGCAAGAAGAAATAGAAAATTCTTGAGCTTTAGGTCGAACTCTTTGTGTGTATCAAGATGTCATCTGACAGTTCTATCTCGTCTTATATATAGGAGAAATAGTGTCCGCATTATTAAACAACGGCTAAGACCTTTAACTTCCATTATTTGAATACGACGTCATCTGACCGTTGCTTCATAATCCTAACGCCCGCAATATTAAAGTGTGGACGAGACCTTTAAGTTTCATTATTGAAAATGACGTCGTCCGACTGTCGCTTCAATATCCAAATGTCTGCTGCATTGAAGTGCGGAAGGGGAATTATAAAGGAGGGTGTTAGTTCCCAGAGGGCACAATAGATCTAGAAGGGGGGGGGGGTTGAATAGATCCTTTTTATTTCAAATACTTTTCTTGTTTATATTATATTGTTCATAATTAACTTATGACAAATATAAGAATCTTTTCAAGCACAGCGGAATAAGTAAAAGATCCCCTTCATTGATATATTCATAATCATACATACATTGTTCGTAGAGTAAGTTTAGTTGTAAGCAGTTCAAACATACATAGCAAGTTATATAGGCTTATAGTACATAATGTAAATGACGTAATGTAAAAGACACAAGGGGTTTTAAGTGGTTCAGAGACTCAAGCTCCTAATCCACTCTTCTACTTTCAACTAGCAGGATTTCCACTAAGGAAGAGCAGCACCCTGAATCACTAAGATTCCTTCAAGGCCAGAAGCCTTGGGACTTTAGTTCACTAAGAACTCTTCAAGGCCAATAGCCTTGGAACTTCATTTAGTCTCTCTGTACAAGGACCCTTCTGGCCCTGCTTTGTTTAGTCCCTCTGGACAAGGACCCCTCAGGCCCTGGCTTTGTTGAGTTGTTTGTTTGTTGTTGTTGGAGTCGGTGCTGAGCTGCTAAGATGTCTTCATGCTCTGAACATCTTCTATACTTAGCAGCTTGGCTTGATCATCCTTGAAGTCCAGCTGAGTATTGCATGATGCTCAGCTTCTTTGATTACTCAACCACTTCGGATGACCCCTTGTTGAACTGCCTTGAAGATTATTCTCCTTGGTACTTGATGTCTGCACATGAGAGGCTTCAAGTCGATCAGAGGCTCTTCTATTAGGTACTTCGAAGCTTTCTCATGCTTGACACCAAGATGGCTTTTGTGATCTTCCTTCTGCTACTTGATGCCTTCTCATGATGGACTTGCTAAGATGACTATAGGCTCTTCTCTATTGTACTTAGAGTCTTCCCATGATGGACATCAAGATGTCATGATGCTCTTCTTTCTCTTGGCAGTTCTGTACACTCTTCATGTAGTAGAAATCTCACTTCTATATAGTAGAACTCATACTTCTACTTCTTTCTTTTTCTGACTTCTGAGTGTTCTTGGTGGATCGTAGAGTGAGCCTTCTGACTCATTATTTCACATGGTTTATATTAGTCCACCTTCTCTCCAAACTCGACAACTCCAGCAACCTTTGATCTTTGAAGCTCTTCCTCATTTATACTCCTTCCCAATCCTTCCGTTGGAAAGTAGCCGTTGAAGGCTATTCAAATCTCTTCACAAATCTCGAGTTGCTTGAGGTAGACTGCTTGATGTGACTTGTCATACTTTTTCCGATTGCGATCTCTTTGTTTCACCTACTACCGTCGGATGTATCACTTTAATTTCTTGGGGTGTCGAAGACTTTATTACCTCTCTTCGATTTCTCGATCGAGGTTGTCCTATTGCATCGATGCTCTCAATAAGCACTTGTCCGAATATTATCCTTCAAATTGAACCTTTGCCAATGCTTCAGTCTTCAGCTATTCGAACTCTACGATTCTGATGCACGTCTTCAAGGACTTGATCGTAGTGTCTTGTTGAGTGTTGCTCATTGACTGGTAGGGTTAACACTACGATCTTGAAGAGTGTTGATTGGATCTTCAATGTAGAACACCTCTTCCTTGTATTGTGCAGTGCTTCAACACTTCTGTTTGCTTCAACTGTTCTCAAAGACTGATGGCCTAATTCCTTGCTCTGGTCCCCTTCTGAATATCAAGACACCTCAGATTTGTGGCGCGTCCAGCTTGATTTCTCCTTGTGATCTCCCGTTCACTTATCATCAATGAACCGACTTCAGACTTAATCACTTTAGCCTTGCTAATCGGTGACCAAGATCTCGATTCACCTTCCATCAGTTCCTTCTTTGTTTTGCAAACACTACGATCTTGGTTACTTCCAAGATCGTTGTCTGCTGTTCACTTGATAGCTACTGCACTTGCTGACTTTCCTTAGTCAGCTTCTGAAGTCTTCTTTGGATCTCATTGTGGAAGACTTCAACACGAGTGGCTTTACAACTCAATCTTAATACTGATTGGGTTGGTACTTAGATCTTCTTTTAGCCTGCATGCCATTCGTTGAGTGCTCTCTGGTTTCCTTGGATGTAGCTTGCAGCTTGGACCAGAGGCTTCATTCCTTTGGATATTCTAGGAGTGCTCATTTGTTGAGAACCGTATATGCTCTACGATTCTGCCTTGGCACTGTGAGCACTTCTGTTGAGATCATAGTTCTGCACTCTATGATTCAGCTTTGGCTTGTACAGACACTACGATCCCGAGATCAGATATTGACACTCTACGATTTCTGCCTTGTGCTTGTTGTCTTCATCTGATATTGCTTGACTACGATCTCTGCATATAATCAATAGACTCTACGAACTCAGAGTGTGATCTACGATCCTTGACTTGGCTTTGGCATCCGTTAGACTCTAACGACTTGGAGTGTAGTCTATGTTTCGTCTTGGCTTCGGCAGATGACCTGAACGGTCACTCATAGGCAAATTTGTCTCTCACGATTCTGAACATGACTTCCTCAGCTCACTATGATCCTGAGGAAGCTCTACTCGATATACTACGATCCTTCTTCGTTTCCCCTGGAAGTCTACGAACTCCGAGATCTACTATCTTGCATACTCCTATTCTGCCTCGATAGCTCTCGAGTTAACCTTGACTCACCGCAAACGGCGATTTACAGTGCAAAAGCTTTTAACGATCGACTAGCCTATCTATTACATCATAAGATCAACCTAACAAGCTTGATCTTTCTATCTTTATAGTCCTTGTACATCTTTTCTTTTTAAGGACTTTACAAAGCTGTCTTTCTTATGTAGGATCAACCTAACATATTTGATCAATTCATTCTAAGTCCTTGTACACATATTTCTATTATCTATCAAAGGACTTTACAGCTTTTCTTAATGCAAGCATACTTGCATATTATTCATATAAATATATATATATATATATATATATCATAATCAAATCATATATAAATAGGAATAGCATTCACATGCTTATTTCTGACAGAGGGGCATTTTGGCCATCTGACCCGTCCGTAATATTAAAATGCTGAATACTGAAAACTAAACTGCGGAGGGAGATTCTATAAAACCGCTCGATCTTCGGACGGAGGGTCGCGATGTGTTGTAAGACTAGACTCTTTTTACAACGTTTACTATGGATGGTCACTATATATATATATATATATATATATATATATATATATATATATATATATATATATATATATATATATATATATATATATATATATATATATACACCTTTATTGACTACTAATACGCCTTTCTAATCACAAATTTGTTAATAAATATTTAAATTTATTATATTATAAAAATAATATAAATTAGATTATTATTTATTTTAAAAATATTAGAGGAAAATAGATACATCAAGGAATAGAAGTAAAATGGAATTGAAAAGTTATAAAAAATTCAATTTGACCCCGTATATTAAAAAAAATTATAAAATTTCAGTGGGGTCAATTTATTCATTACACTTAAATTTCTTCTAAATTTATTATATATTATAAAATAATATTTTTTTTCGATGAGTTCAATTGACCACAAACCCTTTGGAGTGGCCTTGCCTATGGATGTTGGCAGTTTAAAGATATTAGAGACAAGTATACTAACAGCTTAGAAAGTACTCCCTCCGTCCCTATAGTTATAGGCTGATTTCTTTTGGCACATAGTTTAAGAAAATCAGTTTAAGTGGTAATTTTTAACATAAATTTTCCACATATACCCCTTAATATTGAATTAATGAATAAGTTAATTACTCCTTACTTATCACACTAGAACTCTCAACTTCATTGATTGACGTGTATTGACCATTAAAGTTCATAACCATAAAACTTTAACCAAAGAGAATACAACAACATTAGATGCGGTGATAAAAATAATGACATTAATTGTTGTTTCTTCAAAAAAAGAGTAATGATGGAATATTTATTATAAGGGCATAAAAGTAAAATAATGAACCAATTAAATTTTATAAATAGTAAGTAGCCTATATATTGGGACATCTCAAAATGAAAAATCAGCTTATAACTATGGGACGGAGGGAGTATAAAAATTTACAAGGTGTATATATAGTTTGTAAGACCCCAACTTATTATACATAAAATTGAATTTCCCTATTTATTATTTTGAAATAGTAAGGTGATAATTTGATATAATACTTTGGTTACGTGTTGCACCATGGAAGGGAGTTACAAGATTTGGGAAGAGAGGAAAGCTCAATCCACGATTTGTTGGTCCATTTGAGATTCTTGACCGAATAGAAAATGTTGCCTATAGACTCGCTTTACCTCCAAGCATGTCTCGTGTTCATAATGTTTTTCATATATCTATGCTTCGTAAATATGTGAAAGACCCGAACCACATTATTGAGTTAGAACCAGACGAGATAGCCGAAGATTTAACGTACGAGGAGGTACCTGTTAAGTTCTTGGATAGGAAAGACCATGTCCTACGCACGAAGGTTATACCACAAGTTAAGGTTTTATGGATAAACCATGCTATTGAAGAAATGACTTGGGAGTTTGAATCAGAAATAAAAGCGAGGTATCCTCACCTTTTCGAAACACCAGGTACGTACGTCAATTTCGAGGATGAAATTTCATAAGGAGGGGAGGTTATAAGACCCCAACTTATTATAAATAAATTTGAATTTCCCTATTTATTATTTTGAATTAGTAAGGTGATAATTTGATATAATACTTTGGTTATGGGTGAAATGTGCAAATTTTGCAAAATAAGTAAGTGGTTATAAAAATAATCATTGTTGTCAGGGAATATTCGTTTGGTCGTGGAATATTCTTTTTGTAAAGGAATATCCGCATTTATGCGGCAGTGCGACCATTTGTGGGCCCCATAATGTAATAAGCTGCTCGGATGAAGAAAATGACAAGTTTGAGTTTTTATAAATAATGGCGTAATTGTTACCATTAACACTGTTGGATTACCTGGTGGTTATAATCTGAAGAATACGCGTGGTTGCGCAAGAATATACCAGTATTGCATAAAGATTGTTGAATTATTGATTCTTACGTAAGAAGGCACTACTCAATAATTGTTACTGTAATTACTGTTCAATATTTTATTTTATTGATTCAATAATTGTTGCGTTGATATTTTATATTATTGTTGTTTCAATAATTGTCACTGCACAGTATTTCCCATTATCAGATCAATAATTCATATTATTTAAATAATATTATTAGATAACATTATTGACAATGTCTAGAAAGTTCTCATCGAGGAGAGTTTTGGTCACCTAATTACGCTTGATGAGAGAAATCCTTATTAGAAATCCCTCTTTTCGGGAAAGCATTCGGTTGTCATAATTGTGATTCTGTAATATTACTTATGAATAATTAATTATTGATTTATATGATAAGGAAATATTTATTTGATGTGGATATAAATGAGGGATTTATTTATTTATGTGGTTATTAATGAAGGAATTTTAGTATGAATTATTTGTTAAAAGTTTGGCAATTATTTCTCCGATAGAATATTCATTCAAATATATTATTATAATATTTTATAATGTTTAAATAATATTATTATTATATATATAAGCATGTGGTTAATTAGAAACGGAAGTAAACAAGATGTTTTTGCATACTTTGTTTGTAACATTGAGATGGTTGGTGGAAATGGTGGGTGAGCTAGAAAGTTTCCTGCAATCCTTGATTTTCAAATATAATACAGGAGCCTTGTCCTTTTTCTTCAAAGATAGTGTGTAATTTTTCTTCCTGCAAAGTGGCTTTCTAAGTTGATAGGAAATTCTTTCCTGCAATCCTTGTTTCAAGTGGTGGGCCTCACCAATTGAAATTGATACCTTAGGCATTGAAAATGAAAATTTTGGCAGATAAGAAAGGTTAGGCAGAATGAGAAATTAGGCAGATTACTTTGTTGTTTCTCCCTCCGTTTAAAAAGATAAATAGGGGTAACCCCTCCTTCCTCAATACACCATTTCATAAATCAGAAATTCTTATTCTAAAGTATTGTGAGTATTTTTCTTGAGTATAAGAATACTTTGAGCATAGTTTTTCTGCAAGATTTTCTCAGAATAATATCCGATACTCCAGTCAAATCCAGTTTCTACTAAGGTAAAGGATATTATTTTATTTCAATACTCATAAGAAATATTATTTTCTTTCATACTCCATAGTATGGAAGGGATATTATTTCATTTCATATTCCTAAAATTGAACTTACTATGGTAAGTATTGCTTCTATAATTCCTGAAATGATTAGAAATTTTGTTTCATCTAATATCATTTCATAGGAATATTGGTCTGAACTTTTTATCAAATTTGGAAATTTTCATGACTTGCATCATCGTTCACGATTCTTCATTCAGCAATCGTTTCACTGCATCATTTCACGAAAGCATCATTCACGGATCTTTGTTCACGAGCAATCATTCTTCGGTATCGCATTCACACTGCATTTTCATTGCCATCGCTCTTGTTGTGTAATCGCTTTTTTCTTCCAAGTTATCGGTTGTGACCCTTATTCTTGAAATTTAATCCCTGTTTTGATCTTCATTCTTGAATTTTACTCCACTATAGTTTGTTATGGGGTATTATTGAACTTGGATAAACTGAAATATGAATCCCTAATATTTTCCCTTCTGTCTCACTGGATTCGTTCTTTAAAATATTTTTCATCATCCTCTCAGTCCTAAATGATGATATTACTAAATATCTTTGGCCCGTAATTCAAAGATGAATGATTAACTGATGAATATCTTTGGCCCATAGTGCAAAGATGAACAGGTGTTAAGATGAACATGACCAACTGGTGATACAAATGAATATCTTTATCCTGTAGTGCAAAGATGAATATTTGATTCAAGATGTATATTGATTGATGTTACAGGGATAAATTATTGATGATGGACTTTTAAATCTTAGAAGATAGTAGAATTCTTTCTCTACTTGACTCTTCTAATGGATTGTTGTTTCCGCTGCATCTGTTGATCTAAAACTTGTTGTCTATTATATTTTATCAGACTTTTCCCTGTTGAAGACTAATGATAAATTGTTGTATATTATCTTAGTTATAGTATTCTTTACTGGGCTAGTTGAGCTCACCCTTTTCCTTTTTGTTTCATTTTTCTTCTCAGGAGGTGAGAACATAGCAGGAACTAACCGGGGTATGGAGTGATGGTTTAGGATAGATGTATTAGTAGTCCTCACTATTTTGTAAAATAGTGTATCAATAATTGTAATGAGGACTCCTTTTGAGTTTGTATACTCTCTATTAGACTATATTTGTATTCAAACTCACAGTATATGTGTTGTCGTATTTTTCACGATAATTGTATTACTGAAGTTGTATTTGTTTTTGTACCATGTATTTGGCGACTCAAAATGGGTGATGTATACCTATTTTGGGGGCGTCACAGTTTGTATCAGAGCTTAGGGATATGGTCTCTGGCGGATATCGGGGAATAGAACTAGGAGGGGAGAGATGAGTAAATCATTCGCTAGTGTGTCCTATCTAAGCTTATTTGTTGGTCGGTCATAATATAGGGATATTATGTGATATGTTAATTTGTTTAATTAACCCTTGTTTTATGGCAGTATTTAAGAATGGCTGCTGAAAACATTAACAATAGAGTGTATGAGACTGTGGAACAACCTTTAGTCACAAACCAGGAGAACGTACAACAGGAAGGCAATATTCCTCCTATAAACAACACTACCGAGCAAACGATGAATGATGGAATGTTTAGGAGCTTTTTTCAGTTCATGCAAAATCAGACGAGGGAGACTCGTGTACAAAATATGGGTGGAAGTGATAGCAACGCTATGGCCTATCATCACAACCAAGCGATTCAAGGAGTTGGGACCACCAGAATTTATTGAAAAGCCGGATCCGATCAAGGCGGAAACATGGGTCAAGCAAATTACCATGATATTCGATGTCTTGGGATGCACGGAGGAACTGAAGGTTCCACTCGCCACCTTTATGTTCCGCGGTGAGGAGGCAGATCATTTGGTGGGAGTGCGTCAGGAAGCGCACTCCACCGCCGACTCAACATGTCTTGGGAAACGTTTCAGAACTATTCAATGACAAGTACTTTCCGAAAGTATTAAATCTATATGAAGGAGGTAGAGTTTATCAGACTGGAACAAAATAACATGACGGTGTCCTAGTACGAGGCGAGGTTCGCTGAGTTATCCAGGTTTTCACCTCATTTGGTAGAGAATGAGGAACGAATGACAAGGATGTTTCTGAGAGGTCTAAAACCTGAGATTCGTCAATATCTTATCTCTCATAAATTTTCTTTATATTTAGATGTTGTAAACAGGGCTCAATTATTAGAGCGAGATAATGCGTATGTACAACCAAGGGAACACAACCAGGGTCATACCGGTGGCAGCATTCATCGGAACAATGAAAACTAGCAGGGAGGAAAACATTCGGACAAAAGCGGTAACCACTCTGGTGGTAATCGTGGTCGTGATAATAGAAGGAGCGAGTCAGAAGGAGATTTCAAGAAGAGGAGGTACAACAATGATAACGTGAAGACATCAGCACAAACATCAACTGTTTCTAGGGGAGGAGAACGAGCACCGATCGTTTGTTACAAATGCGGGAAAGAGGGACACATCAGCCCAAACTACCCACAACAATCCAAGGTGTGTTATAACTATGGAAAGGAAGGTCATATAGCTAGAGATTGTCTAGTTGTGAAACCAAGTTCAACAGGGATGGTGACTCCAAAGGTTGTCCCGGACAAGTCAAAGTCGGTGGTTCCTGGAAGGGCATTTGTCGTGACTGCACAAAACACGAAGAACCCAAACGAAGTGATCACGGGTAAGCTAATCTTGAACTCTTGCGAAGTTTATACCTTACTAGATACCGGTTCTACCCATTCTTTTATCTCTCATGCTTGTACTCAATGTTTAAACTTGACTCCGGAGAAATTAGACTTTGATTTATCAGTGGAGACTCCGTTAGGAGAAACTTTCATTACATCCACTGTTTATAAATCTTGCTTAATCCAAGTTGGCACCATCACATTACCTGTGGATCTTATCTCTTTAAAGATACTTGCTTTTGATGTGATTTTAGGGATTGATTGGTTAACCACTCATCATGCCAAAATTGATTGTTTTCGTAAGGTTGTTAGTTTTCATATCCCTAACCAACCTATTATGCGAATTCAAACAACTAAACCACTAAAATCAGTCACTGTCATATAAAGCCATAAAGCTATTCATTTATTGAAAAACGGATGTCAAGATTTCTCAGTCCATGTTATGGATTTGAACAAAGACAAGTCAGATTTGAATAATATTTCTGTTGTTAGAGAATTTCCTTATGTATTTCTTGAAGACCTTCCCGGTCTACCCCCAGAACGTGATGTTGAATTCTTTATTGACCTGGAACCGGGTACAAAACCCATTTCTAAAACCCCATATCGAATGGCTCCTATTGAACTTCAGGAGTTAAAAGTCCAACTACAGGAATTGTTAGACATCGATTTCATTCGTCCTAGTACATCTCCTTGGGGTGCTCCTATTCTATTTATAAAGAAGAAAGACGGGAGTATGCGACTTTGTATTGACTACCGAGAATTGAACCATGTCACCATCAAGAATAGGTATCCGCTACCTCGCATTGATGACTTGTTTGACCCGTTGCAAGGAGCACAATTCTTTTCAAAGATCGACCTTCGTTCTGGATATCATCAGCTGGAGATTAAAACTGAGGATATTCCAAAGACTGCCTTCAGAACTCGGTACGGACATTATGAATTCTTAGTCATGTCTTTTGGATTGACTAATGCTCCTACTGCTTTCATGGATATGATAAACCGAGTATTCAAGAAATATTTGGATCAGTTTGTTGTTGTCTTTATTGATGACATCCTCATCTATTCCAAAAGCCGTGAAGATCATGAGCACCATTTGAAGCTGATACTTGAAAGGCTTCGTGAAAACAAACTTTATGCCAAGCTGAAGAAATGCGAGTTCTGGCTTCAGGATATAGCATTCCTTGGGCACGTGGTGTCAAAACATGGAGTATCTCATTGACCGGCGAAGATTGAAGCAAGACAAAGTTGGGAGCAATCAAGTCGGTGGACCAAGTGCGTAGCTTTTTGGGCTTAATTTGGTTATTACTTGGAGATTCGTGGAAGGATTTTCTCGAATCGCTACTCCGCTAACTCACCGACTCGGAAAGATACAAAATTGTATGGAGCGAGGAATGCGAGAAGAGTTTCCAAGAGCTCAAGAGGAGACTCATTTCGCACCTATTCGCAATACCATCCGTACGGATGGATTTGTTATCTCAAATGATGCTTGTGCAAAGGGTTAGGATGTGTTCTCATGCAACATGAGAAAGTCATAGCCTATGCCTCACGACGACTCAAAGAATATTAGAGGAATTATCCTACTCATGATCTAGAGTTGGCAGCAGTCGTATTCGCGTTGAAAATTTGGAGACACTACTTGTATGGGGAGAAAGTGGAGATTTATACGGACCATAAAAGCCTCAAATATTTCTTCACCCAAAAAGAACTCAACATGCGGCAACGACGTTGGCTTGAACTATTGAAAGATTACGATCACACTATTCAATATCATCCGGAAAAGCAAACGTAGTAGCTAACCGCATTGAGTAGAAGATCATATGCGAGTACGAGTGCGATATTGTCAATGCAAAGGCCCATTCTGTATGACTTGCAAAGGATGGAGGTAGAATTAAAGACTCTAGGGACCCACATGATGATGACGAATATACGAGTAGAACCGACTTTAATCGATAAAGTTAAAGCTTCTCAAGCTACGGACCTGGGGCTGATACGTATGAAGAAGAAAGTGCAAGAAGGAGATATTCCAGAAGCAAGAATCGATAAAGAAGGAATACTTCGAGTCAACTCCAGACTTTGCGTTCCTAACGATTCTGACTTGAAGCATAGAATCATGATGGAGGCACACAACACACCATTTGCAATCCATCTTGGGAGTACCAAAATGTATCATGATATTCGACACATATTTTGGTGGAACAATATGAAGAGAGAGATCGCGGAGTTTATCTCGAGGTGTTTAACCTGTCAACATGTAAAGGCGGAGCATCAAGTGCCAAAAGGTCCATTGCAACCACTTTAGATTCTGGAATGGAAGTGGGAACACATTACTATGGATTTCGTTACGGGTCTTCCCAAAGTTTCTCAAAGCATAGATGCGATTTGGGTCATTGTTGATAGATTGACCAAGTCGGCTCATTTCTTGCCTATACGTGAGACTTATTCCCTTGAACGTCTTGCTCGTATGTACATAAATGAAATTATAAGACTGCATGGTATGCCAGTATCCATAGTTTCTGATCGAGACCCAAGATTCACTTCACGATTTTGGGTTAGCTTGCAGAAAGCTATGGGCACGGATTTACAATTCAGTTCAGCATACCATCCTCAAACGGATGGGCAATTAGAAAGGACTATTCAAATCCTTGAAGATCTATTAAGACTCTGTGTCCTAGATTTTAAAGGAAGTTGGGATAAGTACCTGCCACTGGTGGAATTCTCCTACAACAACAGTTATCAAGCAAGTATAGGCATGGCTCCATTCGAGGCGTTGTATGGACGAAAGTGTCGTTCTCTAGTATGCTGGGACGAGGTGGGAGAAGCAACGTTGTTGGGATCAGAATTAGTACGCATGACTACAGAAAAGATCCAAACGATTCGACAACGTATACAAATGGCACAGGATCGACAAAAGAGTTATGCGGATCTTCATCGAAAAGACGTGGAATTTAATATTGGGAATCATGTATTGTTACGTGTTGCACCATGGAAGGGAGTTACAAGATTTGGGAAGAGAGGAAAGCTCAATCCACGATTTGTTGGTCCATTTGAGATTCTTGACCGAATAGGAAATGTGGCCTATAGACTCGCTTTACCTCCAAGCATGTCTCGTGTTCATAATGTTTTTCATATATCTATGCTTCGTAAATATGTGAAAGACCCGAACCACATTATTGAGTTAGAACCAGACGAGATAGCCGAAGATTTAACGTACGAGGAGGTACCTGTTAAGTTCTTGGATAGGAAAGACCATGTCCTACGCACGAAGGTTATACCACAAGTTAAGGTTTTATGGAGAAACCATGCTATTGAAGAAATGACCTAGGAGTTTGAATCAGAAATAAAAGCGAGATATCCTCACCTTTTCGAAACACCAGGTACGTACGTCAATTTCGAGGACGAAATTTCATAAGGAGGGGAGGTTATAAGACCCCAACTTATTATAAATAAATTTGAATTTCCCTATTTATTATTTTGAATTAGTAAGGTGATAATTTGATATAATACTTTGGTTATGGGTGAAATGTGCAAATTTTGCAAAATAAGTAAGTGATTATAAAAATAATCATTGTTGTCAGGGAATATTCGTTTGGTCGTGGAATATTCTTTTTGTCGGGAATATCCGTACGAGGGCGCAACCATTTGTGGGCCCCATAACAGAATAACTGTCGGATGAAGAAAACGACAAGTTTGAGTTTTTATAAATAACGGCGTAATTGTTACAATTAACCTTTGTTGGATTACCCGGTGCTTAAAATAAAGAATACTGGCGTGGTTGCACAAAGAGATACCACGGTATTGCATGCATGATTGTTGAATTATTGATTCTTACGTGAAGGCACTACTCAATAATTGTTACAGTAATTACTGTTCAATATTTTATTTTATTGATTCAATAATTGTTGCGTTGATATTTTATATTATTGTTGTTTCAATAATTGTCACGGCACAGTATTTCCCATTATCGGATCAATAATTCATATTATTTGAATAATATTATTAGATAACATTATTGACAATGTCTAGAAAGTTCTGTCAAGGAGAGTTTTGGTCACCTAATTGCATGCCAGTAAGGAGAAATTCTTATTGGAAATCCCCTCTTTCACAGGAACTATTCTGGTTGTCATAATTGTGATTCTGTAATATTATTTATGAATAATTAATTATTGATTTATATAATAAGGAAATATTTATTTGATGTGGATATAAATGAGGGATTTATTTATTTATATGGTTATTAATGAAGGAATTTTAGTATGAATTATTTGTTAAAATTTTGGCAATTATTTCTCCGATAGAATATTCATTCAAATATATTATTATAATATTTTATAATGTTTAAATAATATTATTATTATATATATAAGCATGTGGTTAATTAGAAACGGAAGTAAACAAGATGTTTTTGCATACTTTGTTTGTAACATTGAGATGGTTGGTGGAAATGGTGGGTGAGCTAGAAAGTTTCCTGCAATCCTTGATTTTCAAATATAATACAGGAGCCTTGTCCTTTTTCTTCAAAGATAGTGTGTAATTTTTCTTCCTGCAAAGTGGCTTTCTAAGTTGATAGGAAATTCTTTCCTGCAATCCTTGTTTCAAGTGGTGGGCCTCACCAATTGAAATTGATACCTTAGGCATTGAAAATGAAAATTTTGGCAGATAAGAAAGGTTAGGCAGAATGAGAAATTAGACAGATTACTTTGTTGTTTCTCCCTCCGTTTCAGTATAAATAGGGGGTAACCCCTCCTTCCTCAACACACCATTTCATAAATCAGAAATTCTTATTCTAAAGTATTGTGAGTATTTTTCTTGAGTATAAGAATACTTTGAGCGTAGTTTTTCTCGAAGATTTTTCTTTAATAATATCCGATACTCAACCAAATCCGGTTTCTACTAAGGTAAAGGATATTATTTTATTTCAATACTCATAAGAAATATTATTTTCTTTCATACTCCATAGTATGGAAGGGATATTATTTCATTTCATATTCCTAAAATTGAACTTACTATGGTAAGTATTGCTTCTATAATTCCTGAAATGATTAGAAATTTTGTTTCATCTAATATCATTTCATAGGAATATTGGTATGAACTTTTTATCAAATTTGGAACTTTTCATGGCGGCATCGTTTCTTGTTATCCATCGTTCACGAGTAATCGTTTCATTTGCATCGCTCACTTAGTAATCGTTTCACGGATATTGTTCATTTAGCATCATTCACCGGCATCGTTTACATTCTGCATCTTTTCACTGCCATCATTCACAGTCATTATTCATGTAAGAAAAAAAAATAAGTGACCCTTATTCTTGAAATTTAATCCATGTTTTGATCTTCATTCTTGAATTTTACTCCACTATAGTTTGTTATGGGGTATTATTGAACTTGGATAAACCGAAATATGAATCCCTAATATTTGTCCTTCGTCGTCTCCACCGATTCGTTCTTTAAAATATTTTTTCATCATCCTCTCAACCCTAAATGATGATATTACTAAATATTTTTGGCAAGACCTCAAATTTTTTAAATAAAAAGGAATTTCCTTTATTTATTATTTTGAAATAGTAAGGGTGGATTTGATTAATGTGGTTAGTTATGGGTAAAATGCTAAATATTTTAAATAAAGCAAGTGGTGATATAATATTCATTATTGTTTGAGAATATTCGTTTGGTCGTGGAATATTCGCATCGCTTCTGGGGAATTATTCGTACGATTTAAGCAAGCAGCCCATGTGTGGCCCCATAACGGAAAGCGATTGGAGGAAGAAAACGACAAAAATAAGTTGTTTAAAAATAATGACGTAGTTGTTACCGCTATTAATCGTTGGAATAATTTATGGTTAAAACACAAGAATACGCTGCTATCGCACAAGAAGAGATTACTCAGATTGCACCCATTATTGATTCTTACGTAAGAAGGCACTACTCAATAATGGTTGGTTAAAGAATTACTATTCAAGATTTTATTTTATTGATTTAATAATTCACGCATTGATATTTTATATTGTTGTTGTTTCAATAATTGTCATTACACAAGATTTTTCATTATCGAAGCAATAATTCATATTATCCGAATAATATTATTAGAAAACATTATTGGCAATGTCTAGAAAGTTCTGGCTCTAAGGAGAGGTTTGGTCACCTAATCGCCGCCAAGAAGGAGAAATCTTTATCGAAAGCCCCTCTTTCCTGAACCCGCCTCGTTGTCAATATTGTGATTCTCGTAATATTATTTGTGAATAATTAATTATTGATTCATATGATGAGGAAAATATTGATTTTATGTGGATATAGATGGAGAAAATTTTATAGTGACAATTGTTGAAAATTAATATTTTATCTTTTTCTCGATAAAATAATTCATTTAAATATATTATTTTAATAATATATTAACGATGATATTTTTACGATGAATGTGGGATATATGAGTATATGTGGAGGAGGAGTATTTTTGTTACCAAAAATGTTTAAAACATGTTAAACATGTCATGGACCCCATTTATCGATCAAATTTGATTATAACCGTAAAATCGCCCATTTGTGGATTTCTTGGCCAATTTTTGTTTGGAATTTGGAAAAACTTTCTTCTGTAAAGTTGTAGAGAATTGAATTTCCTATAAAAACTCGCAAGATTTGAATTTTCCGCAAAAGGGCTATTTATTGTGAATTATTGAAGTTCAAGTTCAAATAATTGATTTTAGAAGTTTTAATTATTTTATAATAGAAAAACGTTTTTTTGATGTGTGAGCCTCATTTTACATGTGTTAGTTGGCTGGAAATCAGATTCAAAGGTTATGAGAAAACTTAATATATATATTAATATTATAATAAATTTTCGCTTTTGGTGTTCTAAGCAATTTCCTATAAATAAAGTGCTTAGGTTAGAATTGAAAATCACATTTAAACCCAAGTTTTTCTCTCTATATTATCGAGTTTATTCTTGTGAGTATTTTGAGTATACTTTGAGTATTGCTATATATGGCAAGTTTAAGTCATAGCCTATATCCTGTTTCAACTAAGTACCGCTCTTTCGAGGTAAGTGGATGTTATTTTCTTCTCAAATGATATTATTTCTTCAATATCATTATGTCAAATATTGGTTGGAACTTTTATCAAATTTGGAACTTTTTCATGTCGGGGTTACTATTCATAAGTTACTATTCATAAGTTACTATTCATGAGTTACTATTCACGAGTTACTATTCATTTAGTACTATTCATTTAAGCGTTGAAGATGTTTTTTTTGTGAAATTTCTATCTTTTGGTGTCTGAGTTACTATTCACGATATACAAGACTATTCACACGATACAAGACTATTCATGAATACTTACACTATTCAATCGAAAAATGAAATTTCTTCTTTTGTCCAAAATATCTATTATGGATATTAGCTTTGATTGTATCCATGTTTTGATCATTCTTGAATTTTACACCACTATGATTATTTTTGAGGTATTTTTGGACGTGGATAAAACAAAGTACTAATCCTTAATCCTTAATCCTTGTCATTTTGTTTCATCGGATTCGCTTTTAAAAATATTTTCATCATCCTCGCCTTAAATGATGATATTATGGAATATCTTTGGCTCAGAAGTAAAGAGATGATGATGATTGAATATCTTTTCGATGAATATCTTTGGAATATCTTAGCCCAGAAAAGATGATTGATTTTCGATGAATATCTTCGCCCAGAGTAAAAGATGAACAGTGTTTAGATGAACATGACTAATCGGGTGAATGTCCTCGGCCTCAGAGTGCAAGGATGAATATTTGATCTCGTATATATATTGATTGATGTTACAGGATAAAAATAGACGATGAACTTTAAAATTCATACATGTAAGATAGTAGTTTGCATTCTCTACTTAACTCTTCTAATGAATTATTATTTCCATCATAATATTGATTTAAAACTTGTTGTCTATTGTATTCTATTATATTTTTCCCTCGTTGGAGACTAACGATAATTTGTTGTATATTATCTTAGTCATAATATTCTTTATCGGGCTAGTTGAGCTCACCCTTTTCCTTGTTGATCCATTTTTCTTCTCGTGAGAGGTAGAATGTAGCGTAGTACTAGCTCTGGGGTATGGAATGAAGGTTCTAGAGAGGTTGTTTAGTAGTCCTCACCATTTTTTGTAAAATAATGTATCAATAATTATGATGGGGATTTATTTGCGTGTGGATATTGTCTAGATGGCAATATCTCGTATTTAAACTCACATATATGTTTATATGTTGTAAAAATAAAGTTGTAGTTATTTTCGCACTATCATGTATTTGGCGCACTCGTAATGGGTTGGATGGAATGGACCTATTTTGGGGGCGCCACAGCTTGGTATCGTAGCTTAGGATATGATATCATGAGATCGGGAATAGAACTCAGAGGGAGAGACGAGTAAATCCTTCGCTAGTGTGTCCTACCTAAGCTTATTTGTTAGTTGGTTAAGTATATAGGATATTATGTGATATATTGATTTCCTTAATTAACCCTTGTTTTATGACAAGATTTGAGAATGTCGAATCGAGAATATTAACAAAGTGGAGTGAATGAGACCGTGGAGATGCCTCAGATTTTACCAACGAGGAGAACGTGCAACAGTCGGGCAATGTACCTCCGTAAACAATACCACCGAAAGCAGACGATAAACGACGGATGTTTAGAAGCTTTTTGCGCTCATGCAAAATCGCACGAGGAGACTCGTGTTCAAAACATAGGAGGAAATGATATAATTCACGGGTTGTCACAAACCAAGCGCTTCAAAGAGTTGGGACCACCGAATTTAAGGGAAAGCCGATCCGATCATGGCGTAAAACATGGGTCAAGCAAATTACCAAGATATTCGATGTTTTGGGATGCACGGAGGAACAGAAGGTTCCATTCGCCACCTTTATGTTCCGTATGGAGGCGATCATCGGTGGGAGTCCGTGGAAGCGATGCATCCATCCACCAAGGCCAAAGATGTCTTGGGAGACGCTTTCAGAACTATTTAATGACAAATACTTTCCCGAAAGTGTTCGGCTATATGAAGGAAGTGGAGTTTATTAGATCGAGCAGTAACAACATGACGTTGTCTCAAAGATGAGGCTAAGTTTCATGAGTTGTCTGTGTTTGCACCTCATTTGGTGGAAAATGAGGAACGAATGACGCGCGATGTTTCGAGGGTCTAAAACCCAGATTCGACAATATCTTATCTCTCATAAATTTTCTTTATATTCGAGATGTTGTAAACAGGCTCAATTATTAGAGCGTGATAACTTAGTATGTTCAACCGAGGGACCACAACTGTGGTCATATTTTGATGATAGCTAGCCATCAAAACGATGATAACCAATGGGGAGGAAAGAATACGGACAAAGGCAGAACCACGGGTGGTAATCGTGGCCATGATAATAGGAGAGGTGACTCAAGTGGACATTTCAAGAAGAGAAGGTTCAACAATAACCATGTGAAGACGCTGCGCCAAAGAAGAATCGGTTCCAAGAGGAGGAGAACGACCACCCATTATATGCTATAAATGCGGAAAGAGGGACATATCACCAAACCGCCCACAACAGCCTGTGTATGCTATAATTGTGGAAAGGAAGGACATATAGCTCGAGAGTGTACTTGAGAATTTAAACCAAGTCCAATGGGATGGTGACTCAAAAGGATGTCCTGATAAGTCGAAATCACGGTTCTTTGGAAGAGCGTTGTGACTTCTCAAAATGCGAGGAACCCGAACGGTTAGCACGGTTAGTTAATTATAAATTTCATAAGTTTATACCTTACTAGATACCTGGTTCTACCCATTCTTTTATCTCTTTGCTTGCGCCAACGCTTGAATTTGACTACGGAGAAATTAGACTTTGACCTATCTCGTGGAGACTCCGCTAAGAGAAACTTTTATTACATCCGTTGTTTAGAAATCTTGCTTGATTCAGTTGGCACTATCACATTACCGTTAACCTTATTTCTATAGAGATATTTGTTTTGATGTGATTTTAAGGTTAACTACTCATCATGCCAAAATTTATTGCTTTCGTAAGGTGTTAGTTTTCATATTCTCAAGCAAACTCGTTATTCAATTCAAGCAACCAAACCATTGAAGTCAAACTCTTTCATATTAAATTATAAAGCCATTTGTTTATTGAAAAACTAATGTCAAGCTTTCTTAGTCCATGTTATGGATTTGAATAAAGACACGCCGATTTGAATAATATTCCCGTTGTTATTGATTTTTCCCGACGATTTCAAGAATTTTTTCGCCTACTCCCGAGAGCGTGATATTTAATTTGTATCGACTTTAAATCCTAAGACAAAACCCATTTCTAAAATCTCATATCGAATGGCTCCTATTGAACTTCGTGAGTTAAAAACCCAATGTAGAAGTTGATACCGAGCCTCTATCCGGTGACTTTGTGGAATGCACCGCCGCATCTCGTAGGGGACACCATATTCGCAAGCGATAGTAAACCGATAGGTTTCATTGTAACGCATATCCAAGATTGGTATATGAGTCACAGCTTGAGAACAACCTAAGTTTCAGTAATCAAAATACGTAGCTTTTAGGCTTAGTTGGTTATTATCTGAGATTCGTTGAAGGATATTCTCTAATCGCTATTCCATTAACGCAATTTAACTCGTAGAGATACAAAATTCGAATGGAGCAAAGAATGTGGGAAGAGCTTCAAGAACTCAAGAGGAGACTCATTTCAAAGCACATGTTTCGACCATACCCATCTTGGAAAAGCTTAACGTGGTAGCCGACGTGTTGAGTAGAAGATCGTGATACAAGTACGAGTACGATATTGTCAAAGACTCATTTCAGATAATTTACAAATAATAGAGATGGAGATGAAAACTCTAGGTACCCACGTGATGATATACGAGTATAATCGATTTTAATCGATAAAGTTAAAGTCGTTTCAAGCTACACAACCGAGTCGATGAATTTGAAGAAGGAGGTGCAAGAAGTTGTTATTTCAAAAGTAGTAGAATCGGTGAGGTGAGGAAAACTCAAACCTTCGATTTATTAATCCATTTGAAATTCTCGATCGAATAGAACTCGTGGCCTATAGACTCGCTTTTACCGCCAAGTATGACGCGTGTTCATAACGCTTTTCACACGATCGATGTTACGACGAACCAACCACGCTATTGAAGTTAGAACCGACAAGATAGTCAAGACTTAACGCACGAGGAGGTACCTACCACAAGATCTTGGATAGAAAGAACATGTCCTATGTACCGAGGTTATACCACAAGTTAAAGTTTTGTGGAGAAACCATGCTATTGAGGAAATAACTGGGAGTTGGAAACGAAAATGAAAGCGAGGTATTTTCATCTTTTCAAACACCAGTATCGTGACGCCAATTTCGAGGGACTAAATTTCATAAGGAGGGAGGTCAGTAAGACCCAAATTTTTTAAATAAAAAGGAATTTCCTTTATTTATTATTTTGAAATAGTAAGGGTGGATTTGATTAATGTGGTTAGTTATGGGTAAAATGCTAAATATTTTAAATAAGCAAGTGGTGATATAATATTCATTATTGTTTGAGAATATTCGTTTGGTCGTGGAATATTCGCATCGCTTTGGGAATATTCACGACGATTTGCCAAAGCCCATGTGTGGGCCCCATAACGGAAAGTTTATTGGAGGAAGAAAACGACAAAAATAAGTTGTTTAAAAATAATGACGTAGTTGTTACCGCTTATAATCGTTGGAATACCCGGTGGTTAAAACACAAGAATACGCTGCTATCGCGACAAGAAGACACTCAGATTGCACCCATTATTGATTCTTACGTAAGAAGGCACTACTCAATAATGGTTATGTGAATTACTATTCAAAGATTTTATTTTATTGATTTAATAATCACGCATTGATATTTTATATTGTTGTTGTTTCAATAATTGTCATTACACAAAGATTTTTCATTATCAAGCAATAATTCATATTATCCGAATAATATTATTAGAAAACATTATTGGCAATGTCTAGAAAGTTCTCGCCTAAGGAGAGGTTTGGTCACCTAATCGCGCGCCAAGAAGGAGAAATCTTTATCGAAAGCCCCCTCTTCCCTGAACCGCCTCGTCATTCAATATTGTGATTCTCGTAATATTATTTGTGAATAATTAATTATTGATTCATATGATGAGGAAAATATTGATTTTATGTGGATATAGATGGAGAAATTTTTATAGTGACAATTGTTGAAAATTAATATTTTATCTTTTTCTCGATAAAATAATTCATTTAAATATATTATTTTAATAATAATATATTAACGATGATATTTTTACGATGAATGTGGGATATATGAGTATATGTGGAGGAGGAGTATTTTTGTTACCAAAATGTTTAAAACATGTTAAACATGCTCATGGACCCCATTTATCGATCGAAATTTGATTATAACTGTAAAATCGCCCATTTGTGGATTTCGGTCAATTTCTGTTTGGAATTTGGAAAAACTTTCTTCGTAAAGTTGTAGAGAATTGAATTTCCTATAAAAACTCGCGAGATTTGAATTTTCCGCAAAAAGGGCTATTTATTGTGAATTATTGAAGTTCAAGTTCAAATAATTGATTTTTAGAAGTTTTAATTATTTTATAATAGAAAAACGTTTTTTGATGTGTGAGCCTCATTTTACATGTGTTAGTTGGCTGGAAATCAGATTCAAAGGTTGCGAGAAAACTTAATATATATATTAATATTATAATAATTTTTCGCTTTGGTGTTCTAAGCAATTTCCTATAAATAAAGTGCTTAGGTTAGAATTGAAAATCACACCGTAAATCAAGTTTTCTCTCTATATTATCGAGCGTTTATTCTTGTGAGTATTTTGAGTATACTTTGAGTATGCTATATACGGTGCAAGTTTAAGTCATAGCCTATATCCTGTTTCAACTGTAAGACTGCCTTTTCGAGGTAAGTGGATGTTATTTTCTTCTCAAATGATATTATTTCTTCAATATCATTATGTCAAATATTGGTTGGAACTTTTTATCAAATTTGGAACTTTTCATGCTCGGGGTTACTATTCATAAGTTACTATTCATGAGTTACTATTCACGAGTTACTATTCATTTAGTACTATTCATTAAGCGTGAAGATGTTTTTTGTGAAATTTCTATCTTTTGGTGTCTGAGTTACTATTCACGTACTCAAGACTATTCACGATACTCAAGACTATTCATGAATACCATACACTATTCAATCTAAAAATGAAATTTCTTCTTTTTGTCCAAAATATCTATTATGGATATTAGCTTTGATGTATCCATGTTTTGATCATTCTGAATTTTACACCACTATGATTATTTTTGAGGTATTTTTGGACGTGGATAAAACAAAGTACTAATCCTTAATCCTTAATCCTTGTCATTTTGTTTCACCGGATTCGCTTTTTTAAAAATATTTTCATCATCCTCGCCTTAAATGATGATGAATATTGGGCCCAGAAAGGAATATCTTTGATGAATATCTTTGGTAGTAGCAAAGATGATTGATTTCGATGAATATCTTTGGCCCAGTAGTGCAAAAAGATGATTGATTTTGATGAATATCTTTGGCCCGTAAAGCAAAAGATGAACAGTGTTTAGATGAACATGAATTAATCGGGTGAATGTCCTGGCCTCAGTAAAAAAGGATGAATATTTGATCTCGAGATATATATTGATTGATGTTACAGGATATAAAATAGACGATGAACTTTAAAATTCATACATGTAAGATAGTAGTTTGCATTCTCTACTTAACTCTTCTAATGAATTATTATTTCACCGTAATATTGATTTAAAACTTGTTGTCTATTGTATTCTATTATATTTTTCCTCGTTGGAGACTAACGATAATTTGTTGTATATTATCTTAGTCATAATATTCTTTATCGGGCTAGTTGAGCTCACCCTTTTCCCTTGTTGATCCATTTTTCTTCTCGGGAGGCGAGAATGTAATGAAAGTACTAGCTCTGGGGTATGGAATGAAGGTTCTAGAGAGGGTTGTTTAGTAGTCCTCACCATTTTTGTAAAATAATGTATCAATAATTATGATGGGGATTTATTTATGTGTGGATATTGTCTAGATGGAAATATATGTATTTAAACTCACAATTTATATGTTGTAAAAATAAAGTTGTAGTTATTTCGCATCATGTATTTGGCGACTCAGAATGGGTTGGATGGAATGGACCTATTTTGGGGGCGCCACATTGAGCTAGTTGAGCTCACCTTTTCTTTTGTTCCATTTTTTTTTCTCGGGAGGTGAGAACATACTTGAGAACTATAGGGTATGGAGTGATGGTTGAGATAGATATATTAGTAGTCCTCACTATTTTGTAAAATAGTGTATCAATAATTGTAATGAGGACTCCTTTTGAGTTTGTATACTCTCTATTAGACTATATTTGTATTCAAACTCACAGTATATGTGTTGTCGTATTTTGCACGACAATTGTATTACTGAAGTTGTATTTATTTTTGTACCATGTATTTGACGACTCAGAATGGGTGATGTATACCTATTTTGGGGGCGTCACATAATTAATATCCATAGGTATATAAAAATTTACGGAGTTCCATTTGTATAACATTGTGTATTAATATATAACAAAGATTATTATTTAACTAGTTCTCCTCTGTTCCAAAATTAAATATACTAGTATTAGAGATACATCATAAATTTTTATTTTAAAATTATAAAGTGACATGATATTCCTAATTTACATTACTTTTTTATTATCATTTTCAATATCAAATCACTTCAGTTAAATTTGTAGTTAACACTAAAGCTATATTTGAGAATATAAAATTATCCTTAAAATTGTCGGTTTTGGAACGAATGAAGTATCTAACTCTTTGGTATACCAATGCAACTCGTTACTGATTCCGTTTAAATTATTACATCTGATTTCAATAGTTCACTAAATCAACACAATAGTACAAAAGTTTCAAAATACTACCGAGAAGAATGTTTGAATCACTATGCGGAAAAAAACATATAGATTAGGCAAGCATTATGAACTTTTCTTTATCCCTTCTTGCTTCAATTACAAGAGGGAACATCTCTAAAGATCATGTTTATCCTTTTGTACAAAGAGGTGTCTCAAAACATTCAAAAGATGTAAACAAAAAATATCTAACAAAACAATTAAAGGAAATGAAAAGAGAAAACTATCCATCATCTTGCTTTCTTGATGCAAAAATGTCTTAAAAATAACTAGATTGAGGTTGCAAGAGCTCAAGTTGTGCCAATAGCTTAGCAACCATCGGTTTCAATTTCTGATCACCCTTCTGTGCTAGGTCAATCAGTACCACCTGCGCGGATCCACCGTACTCTATTCTGTGAGCCTCGGTTCTGAATATTCTGTCCAACATCCAGAGTCCTTTTTCTTGAGCCTTTACGGTTCCAAATTCCAAAACTTTTATGATAGCTTGAACACCGGACATTTTTGCTATATAATTGCTTCCCGGTTCCCACATTTCATGTTGCAGAAGCGTTGCAAGTGCACCAAGAACCGCTTCATCAGCTTCCCTTTCGTTTCCTTCCAATATTTTGATCAATGGAGGAACAGCACTGGCCTTTACCAAGCAGAAAGTACTCTTGACAAAGCAATTGCCATTATGAACTTCACAAAAAGCAACTCCAGTGTGTGGAGCACATAACCAACTTGATTTTCTCGTCTTTCTCAAGGAAACTGAATTCTGCGATAGCTGAGCTAGAGAGGTTGCAGCATTACATTTAGCAATCGACGATCCATTTGAGAGTAACTTCACAAGCACCGGAATTATCCCATTCTCAGCAGAAAAAAGTTGCATCTTTTTATCTGAAGGAACTGTAAATCGAATCATTATACCTGAAACGCTCTCAAGCAACCACACCATTGTCGGTGTTAAAATCCCCTGGCTTGAATCCACTATTGATACCAGAATTGGTAGTAAATTTGCTCTTTTAAGTATTTCTGTCGCTTTCTTGTCGCTAACAGGTATGTTAAATAGTATGCCAATAGCAGCAGCCTTTTCGTTCTCGGATTCTGATGATGAGATAATATTTACAATAGTATTGAGATGGGTTTCTCCCAGCTGCTCTGTAAACTCGCCTGGTGAATCTTCAGATAAAGTGTAAACAAACTCTAAGGCAGCAGTTCTGATTTTAGTGTTGGTTTCAACAAGAAAGGGCAAAAGGAGTTGAATTGCACCATTTTCCTTCATTTTCCTTCTAACTTTTGATGCACTAGAATGACCAGAAATGCTGTTTAGTGCTTGTAAGAGATGATACTGAATAACCGGGCTAGACAGATTTAGAAGCGAGAGCATCTGGAGCGCGATATCCTTGTTGATAAGGATCGAATCTGACTTGGAAATTCTTGCGAGAATGGCTGATGCTGGCTCGCGAAGGGTCATAAGGACGGATGTTACTGAGAAAAGGAGCTGAAGGAGTGATACAACGATGCCTGAAGTGATCAACCGGCAAGTGTTTTCTTTCAAGCTGGACAAATTTTGCAGTGCACTTAAAGCAGATAATTTAGCTTCAAGTTTCCCCTCTTTGAACATTTTGACAAGGGGTTCGATTGCCCCATCTTCTCCTATGGAAGCTCTGGTTTGATCTCTGAGTTCCATTCTTGAAATCGCAGTTGCCATGAGGATCTTACTCATGTCTGAACCTGCGTAGAATCTATGAGTTCAGTCAATCTGCTATAAAAGTAAACAATCTAAGCCACAAGGGATGTACTATCGGATTGTTTCACTAAAAGAGTCCTCTGTTTATCTATCGATAATTGACACAATGTTGTCAAGATGTCATCTTAATCTCATTATTATGACACGTGATATTGAGGACCAGAATGAGGCTGTGGCGCGAAAATGAAATCAAAATACATTCCTAGCATTTGCACATTATCAAAATGCCCTAAACTAGTGGCTTGAAGTAACCAACACAAGTATAAACGGACACAGTGTTCTCAAGTTGTCATTATCATGTTATTTATCATGACACGTGATATTCAGGACCAGAGTGAGGCTCTATGGAAAACGTGAACAAAAATACATTCGTAACACTTGCAAATTATTAAAAACAGCCTTTTTTTGTGGGACAGAGGAGTAACTAGTACTAGAAGAAATGCATTTTTTATTACTTACCTTCCTTTAGGTACTGAACTAGTGGCTTGAAGTAACCAGCCTCTGCCATATGAAGAGCATTCTGGGTATTGCTTGACAAAGCGTTTAACAGCTTCCCTGCATCACGCGAAGCCACTTGATCGTCTCCATTAAAAATGGCCACCAGCATGACAATGCAGCCCTGGATTCTTCCAATCCTTCTTCTTACCACGGAAACATCAGACAGAGTTGCCAATAACCCTACAGCCTCTTTCTGCTCCTCCATATCACGTGTCAAAGATTTCACCACCGTGGACAAGTATGTAATTTCTGCCATCTTCTCCTAAGATTACTAAAAATTTAGAACAAACAATCATACTAATAAAAGATAAGGAAGAACACAACGGAGATACTCCCTCTATTCCACAAGAAAGTCTCATTTGCCAATTTATTTTGTTTCTGTTGGAAATGGGTTTGACAAAATAAATATTAAAATTTTTTGAGGCTTAATTTAATGTGGGACCCCCACACTCCGGAAATGTCGGGTGCATGCACTAATGTGTTCTCCTCCGCGAGGAGTATAACGGGGTATACTTATTTGTTCAAATCCATTAAGAATTGAATGAGAAAATTGACTCCAAAGTCACCTACTTGAACAGTTGTAAATTGCAAAAGTCCCACATAGGGTATTAGAAGAAAAAAATGAACAATTTATATATGAGATGTTTGCTCAATGAGAAGGGCCCCAAGAGACACCCCCACTTTTGTGGAAGGGAGAGGACTTATCCAAAGCTTGGTTCAAACCCTTTTGTGGAAGGGAGATGACTGAGGGAATAAATTTGCTTTAAGAAAACTTTGTGAATTTAAAGGACTCGGATTTATCTGTTTTATTTTTTCCAGAATCTGATTTCTTATTCAAGTAAGTATAATTCATTTTGTTTTCTAATTCTGCTTTGATTAACTTTGTTATTATATATTTATATTAAATATTACTATATGTAGAGAACTACAGTTTCATGTAAAGAGTTCTCTTTTTAATATTGATAGTAGTTCAACTTCTTAGTTTAAGGGGTCAACATGGAACAAAAATATTTTCTGATGTTTCTAAATTTTGCAAATGAGATTTTTTTTGTGAAATATAGAGAGTAATACAAAAATATACAACACTACAACATTAGTAATCCATTCACAGGACATCATATTGTTGCAAATTTTTGCATTTAGGCCTAAAAAAAATCTGTGTTTATATTCTCTATCAACAAGTATATTTAGTACTCTCTGTCCGTAAAAAAGAGCATCATTTCCAAAGGAAATCACGAAGAATGTAGGACTCGTATTTGCGGACATGAGGAAAACGTAAGATGTTTTCATGCACCATTAAGTGTTTGTTCAGTTAGAGAGTGTTTACTGTGTTTGGTATGTTGGAAATTCAAAAGCATTTTAAAATTTTGTTTTCTTAAAAATAGTTATTTCAAAAGCAATTTATTTAATTAAGCAAAGTTTGTGATTCCAACTCACCCCACCAAAAATAGTGTAACGCGTTTGAAAGTTGAAGCAAACGCAACTACTACAAAAACTATAAATGCTAATAACCAAACAAATCCTAAACACCATGTACACACACAGAAAACTACTTGGCTCTTAAAATTACCAAAAAACCAAATTAAAATAAAGAAAAGTAGTATTCAATACATACCTTATTTTGATCATTGTAAGCAACAAGTGTTCTTAATATCCGAATTATGGTCAACCGATTGTAAGGCTTACTCGAACCCAACCGATTAAACAAAACTGGGATTACCCCTTCATCATTAATCCACTCATCTGTAACCTTATTTTCACTTATCAATGAATACAACCCTAAAATTGCATACTTAAACTCATCATCATTACCATACTTAAGTTGCACCACAATATCCTCAACATTTATTCTCTTATCCTCCTGTACTATTTCCTCCTCAGTATCGTCCTCTGTCCCAAATTCATCGACAAATTCCTCCGATTTCGAGTCATATGAACTAACTGCATCACTATTAAACCTCAAATTCATCATTTCCTTCCGCAGAGCCTCGATTTTCTCTTTCTCATCAATCAAAATATCATGACCAGCAAACAAAACAAGGCCTAAAGACCTTCCCAAATTCTGTGTCACTGATTCGATTTGCTTCACGTGTATCGATTGGTAATTCGGGCTTCTAATCAAGGCCTTGGCCCGTTTGAGCTCTTTTTCTAGAGATTCCAGGGCTTTTAGAATTGGGGGTATGTCCATGAGCTTGTTTGCCTTCAACCCCATGAGAATTGAAGCTAGTTTTTCTATTAAGATTGAGAAATCATTGAAAATCTCAGAGTCTTTTGCTAAAGAGGAAACCTCATCAGCTGATTGTTGTAGCTCTGAAACAAGCTCTGACAAAGTTTTATAATCTGATTCAGCTACCATATTGGGATTTATTTTTGTTGCTAAAAGCTATCAAACAAGATAAATATATATCATAGGGAGTACTTAGCTAAAACAGAGGAGACAAAAGGAGAAGAATGGGATTGAGAGGAAATTGAGGGTTGGGTATTTTTGTTTGGGAGATAAATATAGTTTCAGAGTGAGAATTTAGATAAAAGAGGGATAATTGGAAAGTTGAAGCTGTTCAAGCAAGTAGACTAGAAGAAGAAGAAGAAGAAGAAGACCGGTTAATGAAAATGATTTCTTTGTATCTACTTTATTGTTCTCTTCTTATTCCTTCTTCTTAACGTGAAATACAAGGAATATATATATATATATATATATATATATATATATATATATATATATATATAATATTTGGATAGGGTGTCTTATTATTTTAAAAATATTATTAATAACAGTTGTGCTATTTAATGATTTTTATTAATGATAATTTTAATATTTTATTAATAAATTTTTTTGTTATGATACTATTTAGACAAACTCAATTTTGACCATTCATATGAGAAATAGACTATCCAATTTTTTTTTTAAAAATAAAATACTATCAATTGTTAATAACAGTAAAAAGTTTAATGGTGTATCGTCCGTTTCTTATTTAAACAACGTCCAAATAATATCATAATTTATTTTGCATAAAAGTCTGTTTGATATATAATGAGATAAATGAGGGGGAAATTGGAGCGTAGTTAATACAAGGTAGCAAGGAAAGTATCGAAAGCTGTCACTTTCAGTCTTTCTTTATTTCTCTCTCTCGCCTTTTTCTTTTATATTCTCTCTCTAGAATTTTAACTTGTTAAAGTGATAGACATATTCTTCATCTTCTAAGTTTTCCATTGATTATTTGAGGTTGTCATTATATTAATAATAATAATAATAATAATAATTATTATTATTATTATTATTATTGTTTATTAGAATACGGGTCTAAAATATACATCTTGAATACTTGAATAACATATCTCCCTTAAATAACATATCTTTATTAAAATTAATTATATGGTTTTGAAGTTTTCTGTTAAAAAATAAGTGGGGTTGCGGGTGACATTTTTATAAATAAAAAATAAAGAAAGTGGAATTACTCTCTTTAATATTATTTTATTTTTTAAAAGAATTTTTAAAATGACATAATATTAATAAAAATATGTTATTTAAAAGAGAAATGATATTTGAGAATTATGTTTTAAATTCGTCCACTTGTTTATTATTATTATTATTTTTATAGTTGTTTTATTATTATTGTATTTTACTAGTATTATTATTGTTATTATTATGAGAAATACGAAGTCAACTCTGTCTCTCTTCTTTAACGTGTTTTCAGCTGGACCATTTGAATTCAGTTTTGACGGGCGAAGGACGGCTTTTTTAGTGGGGTAGCCTAATTTTGGACCATTCGGTTCAACATGATTTTGGGTTTTAGGTGGGTTAAATGATTTTTCAGTCATCATACTATATGTCAACTTACAGATAGATAATTGAACTCTTTTTTTTTTACAGTCAACTCACTGAACTTGATTTTATTAACAAAAAGTTAAAAAAAACCGTTAAGTCACTTGACTTAATCGAAGTACTACACTTAAGCGAGTTAAGTGATTTCGTAGGTAAACCACAGTATTTGAGAGCCTAAAAGCGAAAAAAAATTTGGGCGCTTTTTATGAATTGCTATTAAGATAGGAATAAAAAAAAATTAAGAACTTTCTCTGAACAAAAGAGCATAAATATAAAAGAATACCAAATATAATAACCGATTTTTTCAATATTTTCAAAGCATCATTCAGATATCACATTATCACTAATTCAAAAAAGTAATCAGTTCAAAGACATAATATCATCAACAGCTCCTCTTGAATAACACTCACTTATAATGGGCAAATTATAAATAAAGAAGCATAAAATTTTATAGTTCAGGTAATGGAATGTAAGCTTACTGTATTTCAAATAGTTTCACAGAGATCAATCAGGGGGTGACATATCCAAGCTATGACAAGAGTTAACCTGTTTGGTTATTCTTCAAATAGTACTCATGGTAGATAGTGTAAAACTCAAAATCTTCCCAACAAGAGTTTACCTATTTTCTTTTGTATTATATTGGCTATATTATGACCTCAGTCTTTAACTGTCAAATTTTAATACCAATAAGTAAAGTACGCATAACCCATAGTCTATTAATAGAGATAATCGTAAAGTCTGCACTAGCCAGATTAAGAGAAAAAATGGGATTATACATATTTGCAAAGAAACACAAGAATGAGTAAAGACATAATTATGATGGACAAATGCATAGACTAACAAAGATTTAAATTAATTGAGACATATTGAAGTAATTGTTTTTTAATTTATGTGAACTGGTTGGTATTTTTTTTAAATGTACATATTAGAATTTTTAATAGTGTTGGATCTAATTTTACTTATGTAATAATTTTATTTGTCAAAATTTTAAATATTTTAAAGAATGATTCTACATAATCAATTATACTCATCCATTGGAATAAAATTAGCCATGCACTGATTGTATGATATAAGAAAAAAGGGCCCTAAAAAAATTTGGGCCTAAAGCTTCTGAGCACCATGGGCTTTAGCCGGTAAATCTTGAATGATTTTTCAAAGAATTGTCTTTATAGGTCGACTTACGGATGGATAAGCGATTTTTTTTCTTACAATCAACTCATTACTTTCGACTTTCTTAACAAAAGTTAAAAACCCGTTAGGTACTTTAACTTTCAACGGGCAGTACACATCATTGGTGACTTGTCAGATTATAAATCTGACGTGGCGCCTTTGTGTGACGTGACAGTGATTATGTGGATTTGTAGGGAAATTTTTATGAAGAAAATGAAAAAATTATTTAAAGTATAATATAAATTATAAAAATTATAAAATTAAAAATATTTTAAAATTAAAATCTTTTCAAATTCGGACATTAAATTTATAATTGAGTCAATTTGGTGATAATTTTTTTTCTTTTCTAAATAGGATAAATAAATTTGTACTTTCACATGCAAATAATTTTTGTCAAATAATTTTAATTTTATCAAATAAGTTTTATTGTAATTTTAATTTTTTTTAATAAAAAAAAAAAATGCATTTTTTAAAAAATAAAAAAAGCAACTTTTGAAATAAAATTTATTTTATTTTTATTAAAAAAGCATAATTTTTTTATAAGAATAAAAAAAAAGCATGACTTTTTATTTAAAAAAATATAAAACACATCTTTTTAAATAAAATAAAACACAATTTTTTTAATAAAAAAATTTAAAAGCGTTAATTTTAAAAGCTGCGTTTTTTTTGTTTAATAATAAAAAAGTTTTATTAAAAAATTCGTTTTTTATTTTTATTAAAAAAGTTCGCTTTTTATATATTTTTTAATAAAAATGAGTTTTTTTGTTTAAAATATTTTTTCATTTTCTTCATAAAAATTTATATTCTATTTTTCTATAATTTATTTAATATATTTATTAAATAAACTAATTACCATTAATATTAATTAATTAATGAAATTCATCATAAAATATCAAAAGTCATTGAAAATAACTTCAAATATTTTTTTACCATAATATTATTTTTCATGATTTTTCATGAATTAAAACCATTTTTAAATAATTTATTTAATATTATAATTAAATAAATAAATACCATTTATATTCTAAAAATATTAAATATTTATGAAATATACTCAAAATAATTAAAAAACTATTTTTCAGGCTTTAAAATAATTTTTTTCATAATTTATTATGTATTTTTAATAACTAAAAACAATTTTTATCTATTTATTTATTAAAATAAATAATTTTCTAAATAAATTATCGCTAAAAGAGGCTTAGGCGACAAATCTGTCGCTAAAAGTGTTCTTGGTGTTCTTGAGTAAGAACCCAGAAAACCATGTCAGTGTCCGAGTTGGTAGGTTTGACTAGTGATAGATTCTTGATCTTCCTGTTTTTAGGCAATCTAATGTATTGATGTTGTAGTATAAGTGTAATACTACTATCATTAATCAATTTCATGTCCATAACATAACATATATAAGAGATCTAGGTTATGGAATATCATGTCAGAGCTATTCTTCATTTCTGGGTTTTCCAGAAATGAAGAACAGTTGCTAGGCCCTAATTTAAAGCCTTATAACTTGAGATATGGGTCAGGTTTGTCTGATCTAATGGTCCCTTCTCGTAGGGGAGATGTCAGGCTATAATAATATATCAACAGAACAACATTAAAACATCCAAAGCATAAGATCCAAAGCGATCTAATCCGGGGTTGAACTCGGTTCTTGAAGATCTGGGTTTCCCAGAAATCTTCATCCGGTTAGTTGGTCAATGGTAGTTTGACCATAAATTGCTACGTTCCTGTTACAGATCTGGGTGATCTAAGGACATATATATGTACTCCTCATGACAGACTACAATAATCAAACAAACAAATGGCTATAACATTTAACAGAAGCAAGATCTGGAGCCCAGAAAATGGTTGTCAGAGTTTCTGGACAATCTGGGTTACCCAGAAACCAGACTTTGTGTTCGGTCAATGCTGTTTGACCGATCATAACATTCGATCTACACATGATCTGGACTTGATTCAAGTTCCAGATCCGAGTCCTTACAACATACTTCAAGTACAAACTCTTAAAATGTGACGTCCCCAAAATAGGTATACATCACCCATCTTGAGTCGCCAGATTCATGGTACAGAATACAAATACAACATAATAATACAACTGTCGTGTACAATACGACAAAACATAAGCTGTGAGTTTGAATACAAATATTGTCTACTAGAGATTATACAAACTCAAAAGGAGTCCTCATTACAATTATTATCACACTATTTCACAGAATAGTGAGGACTACTAATGCTATCATCTGGCCCATCACTCCGTTCCCCGACTAGTCCCTGTTACGTTCTCATTTCCTGAAGAGAACAATGAAAGTAAAAGGTGAGCTCAACTAGCCCAAAGATGGGATATATTATGATTAAGATAATGCGAGAATATATTATCGTTAGCCTTCAATGATGTTAAACCGATACAATATAACAACCATCAAGTTTAAGCTGCGGTGAACAAGAAATCCATTAAAAGAGTCAAGTATAGAATAAAATCTACTATCTTTTATGATTTAAAAGGTTTTTCATCACTTTTATCATTTGGGACTCGACAATGAATAATCCACATCATCGTAATCACCCCGCACTACTGGCCAAGGATATTCGTTAGTATCACAACCACAATTATCCACGCACTACGGCCAAGAATATTTGTGTATTCAATAATGGTCATGATCATGCCAAAGAATCGTCCATCAATGCACTACGGGCCAATGAGGACTTTTACCACATTATTTGTAACATTATGGTCATGATTACCCCGAATAATCCCTGGTCATAATCATACCAAGTCCATCTATGCACTATAGGCCTCAGATGACTTTCAACAAAATATAAACATGAGGATGATGACAATGATATAAGAATTCAATAAAACAAGTTCAAGAATTTATTTTATCCAGAAACTAATAACATCCAAATTGTCAACATGATACTGCTTTGTAGAGTAAAATTTAAGAATACTCAGAATAATATTTCCATGAAAAGATACTGGATGAAGAGCAAATATCAAGGATATTCCACTAATTTCATGGAGAATAGAAGTCAAAACTTTAACAAACTGAGTATAATAAGGAATGGAATAACAAAAAAAATCACCAGGCATGTGATAGACCGCACAGGCAGGTTATTCCAACAGAATAATAAATAACGGAATCAGGTCCGGCGTAAAATGCACATACATGATATTCCAACAGAATAATAAAGAGCGGAATCGGTCCCGCCAGAAACGCATGTGAGATGAGGATATTCAGCGAGAATAATAAAGGCGGAATCAGTCCGTAGAACGCATGCATGGGATATTCAACGAGAATAATAAAGACGAAATCAAGTCAAGGGTAAAACGCATTGCAGACAAGATATTCTAATGAGAATAATAAAGAGCGGAACCAGTTAAAGCTTAGAACGCATGAACAAGATGTTCCAACAGAATGATAAAGAATGGAACAATGAAGAATTTCACCAAGTATAGGGTAGCGGCAGCGATATCTGAGTTATTCCAACAGAATAATAAAGAATGGAATAATGAAGTTCTCTTCATAGATAAGAAAGAAATAATACTCCCTACCTTTAGAAAAACTGGATACTGGAATAGTGAGGTGACAGACTTCTCTTCTTCTTTCTATAATTTCTCTCTACAATAATCGCTCTAAAGCTTTTGTGAATTGGTGAGAAATGAAGGAAGAATGAGCTTCTATTTATAGAAAAATATAGTTTCGATAATTACACGTTTTGGGGCTTGAAAAATTACAGTACAATACCTCCAACTTTTCCTTTATTTTTAATTTAGTCATGAAGTATTATCAAACTTGCACCACCTCCCCTAATAGTAAATAATGTGATTCAATAATAATTATGTGAATCAATAGTTCTAGACATGTGAAAATACGAATTATAGTATAGTACCTCCATCTATACCTCCACTTTTAACTTAGTCATGCAAGTATTATCAATCTTGCACCAACTCCCCTAATAGTAACAAGAATGTGAAACAATAGTATACACATGTGAACAAATAGTTATAATCATGTGAAATAATAGCAATTAATTGCTCATTTATCCGGTTAAATACCCGATTGGTCAATATAACTTCCAGACATCAATTATTATCGAAATAATTTTCGATTTTCACTAACACAAATAATTCCAACACAATGAAACTATTTTTATCAAAAATATAAATTTTGAAAATTTGAAGTTTGACTTTTCCCGAAAAAGTCAACTGTTGACTTTTTGACCAAATAGTGAATTTTGGAAAATTTTGTGTTTATAGACTATTTTTACTAATTTCATCGTTCCGGACTCAAATATCACATCCGCGTCTCCAAATTCAACTCTGAACACAACTTCAATTTTAATAACATTCATCATTAATATTATAACTCACAATATTTATCAACCAGGTCGTTCCCAGGAAAGAGGGGCTTTCAATAAGGATTTCTCCTATTGGGCGCAATTAGGTGACCAAACCTCTCCTCGGCGTAACTTCTAGACATTGTAAATATTGCAATTTAATAATATGAATAACTTTGTCGTCTCAATTATTGATGTAATAAAATAACATATTATGCAGATGATACTATGACAATAATTGAATCAATAATATGAGAGATATGATGCAACAATTATTGTAGCAATAATTGATTATAACCGAGTGACTTCTCACGTAAGCATCAATAATCAATACCGTGTGCTACTATGCAACCACGCGTATTACTGTACTTTTACTACCGAGTAGTTCAATAGTTAACGGTAAAACTTCCGCCGTTATTTTCATAAAGTATTTTTGTCATTTTCTCAATCCGACAATAATTCCGTTGTGGGGGTCCACCAATGATTGTGCCGTTGTACGAATATTCCCTGTTAAAACGAATATTTTCCGAGCAATCGAATATTATATAACAACTTGCGTACTTTGCAAAATTTGTAAATATTACCCACAACTATAATATTATATCAAATCCACACCATAATATTCAAAAATATATTTCGAGAAAATTTAATCTTTATTCAAAAAGTTGGGGTCTTACAACCTCCCCTTCTTATGAAATTTCGTCCTTGAAATTAGGGTGCGTACCTGGTATGTCGAAGAGGTAAGGATATCTTGATTTTATCTCAGATTCTAACTCCCAGATCATTTCTTCCACATCGTGGTTTCTCCACAAAACTTTGACTTGAGGTATAACCTTGGAGCGTAAAATATGATCCTTTTTATCCAAGATTTTAACAGGTAACTCTTCATACGTTAAATCTTCCTCTATCTCGTCTGGTTCTAATTCAATAATGTGGTTCGGGTCTTTCACATATTTACATAACATAGATATGTGAAAAATGTTATGAGCACGAGACATACTTGGCGGTAAAGCGAGTCTATAGGCCACAGTTCCTACTCGATCGAGAATTAAAAATGGGCCGATAAATCGAGGATTGAGCTTTTCTCTCTTTCCAAATCTTGTAACTCCTTTCCATGGAGCAACACGTAACAACACATGATCTCCAATATCAAATTCTACATCCTTTCGATGAAGATCAACATAACTCTTTTGTCGATCTTGTGAGGTTTTTATACGTTGTCGGATCATTTGAATCTTTTCCTTAGTCATACGTACCAACTCTGGTCCCAACAACGTTGCTTCACCCACCTCATCCCAAAGATCTTTGGAGAATGACACTTTCTTCCGTACAACGCCTCGAATGGAGCCATGCCAATACTTGCTTGATAACTGTTGTTGTAGGAAAATTCCACCAATGGTAAGAACTTGTCCCAACTTCCCTTGAAGTCAAGGACACGAGTCTTAATAGATCTTCAAGAGTTTGAATCGTCCTCTCCGATCGCCCGTCAAATTCGAGGATGATATGCCGAAGCTAAATCAGAATCCGTGCTTCTATAGCTTTTTGCAAACTAACCCAAAATCTTGAAGTGAATCTTGGGTCTCGATCGGAAACTATGGATACTGGCATACCATGCAATCTTACAACCTCGTTTATGTACATATGAGCAAGACGTTCAAGTATATAAGTTTCTCGTATCGGTAAGAAATGAGCGGACTTGGTCAATCTATCAACAATGACCCAAATCGCATCTATGCCTTGAGAAACTTTGGGAAGACCGAAGAACTTGAAATCCATGGTAATGTGCTCTCACTTCCATTACGGAATTTCAAGTGGTTGCAATGGACCTTTTGGTACTTGATGCTCCGCTTTAACTCATTGAAAAATTAGACACCTTGAGATAAATAGCGCTATCTCTCTCTTCATATTGCTCCACCAAAATGTATGATGAAGATCACGATACATTTTGGTACTCCCAGGATGGATTGCAAACGGTGTGTTGTGCGCCTCCATCATGATTTTATGCTTTAAATCAGGGTTGTTAGGAACACAAAGTCTGGAGTTGACTTGAAGTATTCCTTCTTCATCGATTCTTGCTTCCGGCATAACACCTTCTTGTACTTTCTTCCTCATACGCATCAGCTCCGGATCTGTAACTTGAGCAACTTTAGCTTTATCAATTAAAGTCGGTTCTACTCGTATATTCGCCATCATCACATGGGTCCCTGGAGTCTTTAACTCTATCTCCATCCTTTGCAAGTCACACAAAATGGGCTTTTGTGTTATGAATATTGCACTCGTACCCGCATATGATCTTCTACTCAATGCGTCAGCTACCACGTTCACTTTCCAGTATGGTATTGGATGGTATGATCATAATATTTCAACAGTTCAAGCCAACGTCGTTGTCGCATGTTGAGTTCCTTTGAGTGAAGAAATATTTGAGGCTTTTATGATCCGTAAAGATCTCCACTTTCTCTCCATACAGGTAATGCCTCCAAATCTTAAGCGCAAAAATGATAGCTGCCAACTCTAGATCATGAGTAGGATAATTCCTCTCATATTCTTTGAGTTGTCGTGAGGCATAAAGGCTATGACTTTCCCATGTTGCATGAGAACACATCCTAACCCTTTGCAGAAGCATCATTGTAGATGACAAATCCCTCGAACCGGATGGTATTGTCGAGCAAAGGTGCTAAAATGAGTCTCCCTCTTGAGTTCTTGAAAACTCTTCTCACATTCCTCGCTTCTAGCCGAACTTTGTATCTTTTCGAGTCAAATTTGAGTTAGTGGAGTAGAGATTCGAGAAAACCCTTCTACGAATCTCCGATAATAACCAACTAAAGCGAGAAAGCTAAATCTTCGATTCGTGATTTGAGGTTGCTCGACTTTGAATAGCTTCAATCTTTTAAAAAGGGTCAACGGATATTCCATGACTTGATACTACGTGCCCAAGGAATGCTACTTCCTCAAGCCGAACTCGCATTTCTTTAACTTGGCATAAAGCTTATATTCACGAAGCTTTTGGAGTATCGACCTCAAGTGTTGCTTTCATGATCTTCACGGCTTTTGGAATAAATAAGGATGTCATCAATAAAGGCGACCACAAAGTGATCCAAATATTCTTTGAATACTCGGTTCATCATATCCATGAAGGAAAGTAGGAGCATTAGTCAATCCAAAAGACATGACTAAGAATTCATAATGCCCGTCTGGAGTTACAAGGTCTTTGGAATATCCTCGGTTTTAACCTTTCGGTGATGATATCGAGCGAAGATCGATCTTTGAAAAAATTGTGCTCCTTATGGCGATCAAATAGGTCATCAATACGTGGCAATGGGTACCTATTTTTGATGGTGACATGATTTAACTCCGATAATCAATACAAAGTCGCATACTCCCATCTTTCTTCTTCACGAATAGTAACAAAGAGCACCCCAAGGAGACGTCTTTAGGGACGAATGAAACCAATGTCTAACAATTCCTCGCAATTGGGTCTTTAACTCACGAAGTTCAATAGGAGCCATTCGATATGGGGCTTTGGAAATGGGTTTTGTATGGGTTCAAGGTCGATACAAAATTCAATTTCACGCTCTGAGGGGTAGGGGAAGTTCTTCGGGGAATACGTCGGAAATTTATTAACAATAGAAATATCCTTCAAATCTGACGTATTTTTGTTTAAATCCGTGACATGAGCTAAGAAATCTTGACATCCATTTTTCAATAAACGAATAGCTTTATGGCTTGAGATGATCGTGATTGATTTTAATGGTTTGGTCGCCTGAATTCGCATAATAGGTTTATTAGGAATATGAAAGCTAACAACCTTACAAAAACAATCAATTTTAGCATGATGAGTAGTTAACCAATTAATCCCTAGAATCACGTCAAATGCAAGTATTTTTAAGGAAATAAGATCGACAGGTAACATGTGGTTACTGATTTGAATCAAACAAGACTTATAAACAGTGAATGTAATGAAGGTTTCTCCTAATGGAGTTTCAACAGATAAGTCAAATTCTAATTTCTCCAGAGTCAAATTTAAACGTTGAGCGCAAGTAGGAGAAATAAAAGAATGGGTAGAACCGGTATCAAATAAGGTATAGACTTCACTAGAGTTTATGATAAGCTTACCCGTGATAACCTCGTTCGGGTTCCTTGCTTTCTGGGAGGTCATAACAAATGCTTTCCCTTGCACTACCGGTTTTGAATTTTCTGGGACGACCTTTGGTGTCTCCATCCTAGCTGAACTTATCTTCGGTGAACGACAAAATTGAGCTAAGTGACCTTCCCTTCCACAATTATAACATGCTTTGGATGGAATCATGAGTTTGGTGATGTGTCCTCCCCTCGCATTTGAAGCATATGATAGGTGGTCGTTCTCCTTCCTTAAGAGCGGTCTTTGGTGTTGACGATCTTTCCATCATTGTTGAATCTCCTTTTCTTGAAATGTCCATTTTTATTGTCTTGGCTATGATTACCACCAAAGTGGTTACCATTTCTGGCATGTTGATTCCCTCCACGCTTGTTGTCACCATTTCGATGACTGTTACCACTGGTATTTTCATTCTACCGGCTGCTTTCTCTTGGTTGCGTTGACTCATTATCGCGCTCCAACAACTGAGCCCTATTTACAACATCTGAATACAAACACAGTTTATGAGAAATAAGATATTGTCGTATCTCCGGTTTCAAACCTCTTAAAAACATTCGGGTCATTCGCTCCTCATTATCAACCAAATGGGATGCAAACCGGGATAACTCCACAAATTTAGCCTCGTATTGCGACACGGTCATATTGTTTTGTTCCAACTTGATAAACTCCACCTCCTTCATGTGACGAATACTTTCGGGAAAGTACTTGTCGTTGAACAGCTCTTGGAACTTCTCCCAAGACATCTTGAGTGCTCAAGGCGGGTACGTTTTACAGATTCCCACCAGTAATTTGCCTCTTCACGCAACATAAAGGTGGCGAAGGGAACCTTTTGTTCCTCAGAGCATCCCAAGACATCAAATATCTTGGTTATCTGCTTTATCCATGCTTCCGCCTTAAGTGGTTTTGGCTCTCCAATAAACTCCGGTGGTCCCAACTCCTTAAACTGTTTGGCGGTGACCATCCGAGAGTTGCCAGTGTTTCCACCTGCATTTTGGACAGGAGCCGCTCTCGCTTGATGTTGCATGAATTGCATGAAGCCTCGGAACATTCCATCATTCATCATTTGGTCAGTGTTGTTGTTTGCATGGGGATTGTCACCTTCCTGATGCACATTATCCTGGTTATTTATCTGTGGAGACTCAACGGTCTCCTGTGCTCCATTGATGTACTCAACATTCTCGGATGCCATTTTCAAATACTGTCACAAAACAAGGGTTAATTGACATGAAACATATTATCCCTACACTCTGACTGACCAATTAAATACCAAATAAACTTAGGTAGGTTATAGTAGCGAAGGAATTCCCCGTCTCTCCCCTCCTAGTTCTAGTCTCACATCTTAGCCAGAGATCATATCCCTAAGCTTTGATACCAACTGTGACTCCCCCAAAATAGGTATACATCACCCATCTTGAGTCGCCAGATACATGGTACAGAATACAAATACAACTTAATAATACAACTGTCGTGTACAATACGACAAAACATAAGTCGTGAGTTTGAATACAAATATTGTCTACTAGAGATTATACAAACTCAAAAGGAGTCCTCATTACAATTATTATCACACTATTTCACGAATAGTGAGGGACTACTAATGCTATCATCCGCCCGTCACTCCGGTTCCCGACTAGTCCCTCGCTACGTTCTCATTTCCTGAAGAGAACAATGAAAGTAAAAAGGTGAGCTCAACTAGCCCAGTAGGATATATTATGATTAAGATAATGCAGAATATATTATCATAAGCCTTCAACAGTGTTAAACTGATACAATATAACAACCATCAAGTTTAACTGGAGCGGAACAAACAATCCATTAAAAGAGTTAAGTAGAGAATAAAATCTACTATCTTTTATGATTTAAAAGGTTTTTCATCACTTTTATCATTTGGGACTCGAATTTTAATAAATAATCCACATCATCGAATCACTTACCTTTCTACGGCCAAGGATATTCTTTAGTATCACGACCACAATTATCCATGCACTATGGGCCACAAATATTTGTGTATTCAATAATGGTCATGATCATGCCAACAACTGTCCATCAATGCACTATGGGCCAATGAGGACTTTTACCACATCATTTGTAACATTACGGTCATGATTACACCGAATAATCCCTGGTCATAATCATACCAAGTCCATCTATGCACTATAGGCCTCAGATGACTTTCTACAAAATATAAACATGAGGATGATGACAATGATATAAGAATTCAATAAAACAAGTTCAAGAATTTATTTTATCTAGGAACTAATAACGTCCAAATTGTCAACATGATACTGCTTTGTAGAGTAAAATTCAAGAATGCTCAGAAGAATATTTCTATGACAAGATACTGGATGAAGCGCAAATATCAAAGATATTCCACTAATTTCATGGAGTATAGAAGTCAAAACTTTAACCAACTGAGTATAATAAGGAATAGAATAACAAAAGAAATCACTAGGCATGCGATAGACCGCACAGACAGGTTATTCCAACAGAATAATAAATAACGGAATCAGGTCCGGCGTAAAACGCACAGACAGGATATTCCAACAGAATAATAAAGACGGAATCGGTCCCGGCGTAAACGCATGATGAGGATATTCCATGAGAATAATAAAGACGGAATCAGTCCGGCGTAGAACGCATGTGACGAGGATATTTCGAGAATAATATAAAGACGGAATCGGTCCGGCGTAAAATGCAAAGACAGGATATTCCAACGAGAATAATAAAAAGCGGAACAGTCAGAAGTGAAACCATGCATGACAGGATGTTCCAACAGAATGATAAAGAATGGAACAATGAAGAATTTCACCAAGTATAGGGTAGCTTGGCGTATATAGGTTATTCAACGAATAATAAAGAATAGAATAATGAAGTTCCCTTTATAGATAAGAAAGAAATAATACTCCCTACCTTTAGAAAAAGCTGGATCTTTGGAATAGTGAGGTGGTGAGACTTCTCTTCTTCTTTTTATAATTTCTCTCTATAATAATCGCTCTAAAGCTTTTGTGAATTGGTGAGAAATGAAGGAAGAATGAGCTTCTATTTATAGAAAATATAGTTTCGATAATCAGACGTTTTGGGCTCGAAAAATTACGAGACAATACCTCCAACTTTTCCTTTATTTTTAATTTAGTCATGGAAGTATTATCAAACTTGCACCACCTCCTCTAATAGTAAATAATGTGATTCAATAGTAAATTATGTGAATCAATAGTTCTAGAACATGTGAAAATACTGAATTACGGTATAGTACCTCCATCTATACCTCCATTTTTAACTTAGTCATGCAAGTATTATCAATCTTGCACCAACTCCCCTAATAGTAACAAGAATGTGAAACAATAGTATACACATGTGAACAAATAGTTATAATCATGTGAAATAATTACAATCAATTGCTCATTTATCTGGTTAAATACCCGATTGGTCAATATAACCTCCAGACATCAATTATTATCGAAATAATTATCGATTTTCACTAACACAAATAATTCCAACACAATGAAACCATTTTTATCAAAAATATAAATTTTTAAATTTTGAAGTTTGACTTTTCCCAAAAAAGTCAACTGTTGACTTTTTGACCAAATAGTGAATTCTGGAAAATTTTGTGTTTATAGACTATTTTTACTAATTTCATCGTTCCGGACTCAAATATCACGTCAGCGTTTCCAAATTCAACTCCGAACACAACTTTAATTTTAATAACATTCATCAATAATATTATAACTCACAATATTTATCAACCAGTCGTTCCACGGAAGAGGGGCTTTCAATAAGGATTTCTCCCTATGGCCGCAATTAGGTGACCAAACCTCTCCTTGTGAACTTCTAAACATTATAAATATTGCAATTTAATAATATGAATAACTTTGATGTCTCAATTATTGATTTAATAAAATAACATATTATGCGGATGATCTTATGACAATAATCGAATCAATAATATGAGAGATATGATGCAACAATTCTTGTAGTAATAATTGAGTATAAGCTGAGTGACTTCTCACGTAAGCATCAATAATCAATCTACCGTGTGCTACTATGCAACCACAGCGTATTCAGTACTTTACTACTACCAAGAGTAGTTCAACGATTAACGATAAAACTTCCGCCGTTATTTTCATAAAAAGTATTTTTGTCGTTTTTTCTCAATCGACAATAATTCCGTTGTGGGGTCCACCAATGATTGTCTTGGTTATCTGAATATTCCTGTTAAAAGCGAATATTCCCCGATCAATCGAATATTATATAACAACTTGCGTACTTTGCAAAATTTATAAATATTACCCATAACTATAACATTATATCAAATCCACACCATAATATTCAAAAATATATTTTGAGAAAATTTAATCTTTATTCAAAAAGTTGGGGTCTTACATAAAACACATAAACAATTAACAAGAAAGGATCTAGAGGCCCTGACATTAGGTTGTGATTAGGCCTTATTTTCAATTTTTTTCCAGATTTCTTAAAATGTTAGATCCGAGCACTTTGATGTTATGGATCTATGATCCAACAAACCAGATCTCTAATTGACACCTTATAACACATATTTAACCAACAACTAACATTAAACAACATAAGATCAAAGGATTTTGAAATTTTAGGGTTTATACCTTTTGAGCTTTGATCCATGAATCTGACTTTGATGATTTGTTATACGCAAGCTAAAGTATGATCTTAGCTTAATTTATCTCACTTTCTCACTCTATATTTCGAATTTTAGAGAGAGAGGGTCCTTACTATTTTTTTAAAAACTAAAGTGAGTATTATCTCTCTTTCTAATCTTTATAATATTTTGATTCATTGTATTGGCTGACACTAGATGGCTGGAAATTAAATATAGAGCACATGCTAGGCTAGGTTTTGGTCACCAACTCACGCTAGAGCAAGTCTTGCAAGTTAAGTCACAATAATGCTAAAAAGGGCAAAATGGACATTTAGCATTTAATTTTAATGGCATTTTGACATTTGACCAAACCCTTAGGGTTTAGGGTTTGGAAAAATTTAGGGTTTGTAATTTAATTTCTAAAATTTCCAATTTAAGTTTTAAAAAAATAGAAAATTAATATTTCTAAATTATAATTAGAATTTTCTAATTATATTAAAATTTCTTAATCATACTTTAAATATTGCTAATTAGGATTAGCATTTCCTAATTAAAATTATTAATCAAGCAATTAGGGTCAAAATGGTCATTAGGGTTTATAACCCACGAATTAGGATTTTAATTATAACAATAATATTTCTAATTTATAAATTAGATTTCGTAATTAGGGTTTTCTAATTACTCATAAATTAAAAATTAGGAATAATATTTCCTAATTAACATAAAAATTATTTAATTAACACTTAGGTTTTCCCTAATTATAAATTAGGGTTTCAAATCCCGAAGTTAGGGTTTTCTAAATTTGAAATTAGGACTTGCTAATTAATTAAGTTTTACCCTAATTAATATTATAATTAATAGCACTTAAGCAATATAATAATCATTTAAGCTCCCATATTAGGGTTTTCAATATTCGAATTAGGGTTTCGAATACCCGGAACTGAAATTAGGGTTTCCAGAACCGATTTCTAGGGTTTCTTATAATTCGCTAGAGTTTTCTAACCGAACGTTGACGTTCTTAATATATAATTAGGGTTTGTTACAGATATCGTTTATCTGGTCAACCCTGGACCCTTAACCACATACTGTACACATATACATAGAACATATTCACGTATTTCCTTAATCCTAAATAATTCACCTAAATCCTTCACAGAATTTTGAAATCCTCAAAATTCTATCTTAAAAATATTAAATGCATACACTTATTTTCTGTCTAGGTTCTAATTTTGAACCTTAAATCAATTAATTAAAATTTAAAAAAATTTCAAAATTCTCGGGTTGTCACATTCACCCCTTCTTCTAAAAATTTCATCCCCGAAATTTACCTTACACCTTACACCATACACCATACACCATACACCATACACCATATATACACAGCATCACATGCTACCCAATACACCACTCACAAGAGTAAAAATTTTCAAATTGTGCTGAGGAGTCATATAGACTATTTGTCTATCATTTTCGCAAAGGTTTATGGAAATTCATCCGCAAACCGTCATTACTTATAGACACAAAAGGTGATTAGCCCGATATATCCTGTACTGGCCAAGTACTGATTTTATCTGTTTCTCTTCACTGCCATAGGCACAGAATTCTACCTTTGTCTTATTGGATTCCGCACCAAAACAATTTGATTCGGAAAATTTCTTTCAATGAACACTTAGAGTTTTCATAACATTAGTCTAGCTGAATCGAATAGCATAGACTCATATCAATAATTCAATTCAATCGAATTATTTAGGTGTAGCCAAACCACATTGACAAATTAAAATTTATTGAAAATATTTTTTGAGAATGACGCCGTGATCTTTGTATTGTATTAACGAATTCAGTTTGAGGATGCCGTCATTGTATGACTTTTTGTCATAACACATCATACAATAGTGGAATAACAATTTTAGATCAAATTCACACTAAGTATTCTGTATTTATAACTCCATCAAATTTTATCATCTACTTTTTGAGTTACATGGTACATGAGTGATAAATAAAATATATTTTGATATTTTAAATCATTTGCGTCTAATTTGAAATAAGTAGCATAGACTATACTTTAAACCGTTTCAAAAATGATTACGAGTCTACATATTTTTTTTTCAAAAGCACATAGTGCGTATTTAGCTTGATGTCAACATTTCGAAGTCTAGCATAGCTAGGAGTTTCGGAAAACTTATGTCTCCACTAATAATCATTTTCTTAATAATCTATCTGTTCCTATAATCTTTAATACTCCATTTACACACAACTATACCCAGTTCGTCAACCACACTTTTGAGTCCATAAATTACCACAATCATATGAGTTTAAGAACTTGTCCTAGTCAGACCTTTGACGTCCATTCGCTGAGGGGTTCATAAAAATTTCATATAACTATGAATCAAGTATGTCACATAAGTATGAGTTTTAAGAACTCGTACTTAACCTTATATCCTCTACCTATGACCTATCTATCTGTTATACACATAAGAAAGGAATCACCCTCTTAACACGCATATAGCAAATAGCGCGACACAAACATTTCAATGATTATCATTGCTAGAAACTAAGTGGTTTTTACACCATGTACAATTTAGCTCCCATATCAAGAATCATACAACTCAGCTGCTGACACGAGTCCTCAATTGAATCCCCCACCTATCACTAACACCCTTCTCAATACGAATTTCATCTAATCCGTATTCATAATCCATAACTCTTTCATGAGTTTTTATAGTACAATTTCATAGTACAACTGCCACACAACAATCTTGCTGTAAACTTTTCAATCATCAGATTGATTCTTATTCCATACTATAACCTTATCAGATCACGAGGTGATCTCATCGTATATATTACGATTCATTTCTATGTCTTGATCATTTTGTTTTATGATCTTCTATCACTGGACCTTTAGTCTTTTAGACTCTATATATTCACCATTTACTGTTCAACTTTATTATTAGAGTTAGGGAACTCTTTATCTTATAACTCTCTGAGATTCGTCTTTAAATCTTACCAACCGACTAACTCTATTTGAGTTAGTACTTATCCTAATCACTGCGTTTATTAGTCTCAGGTATTCCTACCTAAGGTTCATAACCTACAGCTCTGATACTAACTGTGAGGGCCCCGAATCTGAGGTCCCAAATCACCGCAGATCCGGTTCGATCATTCTATACAACTATTACTATTTGCAGAAGATATAAACATAAATTATTTATACATTACATTACACACTATTCCCCAAGGTCGAGTAACCTTAACTTAATACACATTACATAACCTATTTAACTTACAATCACATTAATATACAATACTATTACAATTCTAACTGCACACGTAAACTAAAGCTGGAACTGTCTGTAACCTTTCCTTGTATCCGACGCGTTCATCTTAATCTGCAATATTTATCATGATATAGCAAGGGTGAGCATGAAAGTTGCCCAGCAAGTTTAAATTCAATAATATAACGATATATCATGATTGAAATGATTTGAATAATTGGCTGGCTATAATTCAACAATATAATTGTGAACTAGCAGGAACAAAATTTTGACTGAACAAGTATTATACATGAACAAATATATCTGAACCAACTGGTAATGAATGTTATCAGCCTTTCATACCTGACTTATACATGCAATATGTACAGAGTACAATTCATGGCAACCATCAATGATTAACCATAAGCTTATCCGAATGAAACACTCTTAGTATAGTTAAGTAAAAATAAACTTGCCTGAACCGTTGATTACCGCTACGCAATTTATAATGCTTTATCCGAAGACCTAATATTAGTAATATAGATCTCCAATATTAGAATAATATCATCACAATATAATACTATAATATTTATATATACATAGAATAACCTAAACACATAACCCTATCAGTCTATTCAGCACATAAAACTTAGCATCAAGTCAGACTATTTAAGTCTGAGTTGAATCCGACCAAATTTTAACATCCCGACGGTCTAGTCGGACAAAATTTTGAGTTTAAGTTCAATTAAACTCTGGCTAAACGCTAAACCATTATTGTAAATAATGTTATTAACAGTTAAAACATTTATCGAAGTCTAGTAATAATTTTTAAATAATTATTACTATTTATCAAGAATTTTCAATCATTAAAATATATTTAAATGAATTAAATACCACATAATTCTTTTATCATTAATATTTATTTATTATCAAATATTAATGAAATACATATCATAATATTATAATATATTTATAATATATCAAAGTATTTTTAATACCTTAAAATCATTTAAATATGATTTTTAAACACTTAAATTCATTATCCAAGTAATTACTATTAATATTAAAATATTAATATTTTCATGACAAAATATCAAAAGTTATAGTTTATAACTTAAAATATTTTTATAACCCTTAAATCATTTTTATATGATTTTTAAATCATTAATTCTATTTTTCTATAATTTATTTAATATATTTATTAAATAAACTAATTACCATTAATATTGATTAATTAATAAAATTCATCACAAAATATCAAAAGTCATTGAAAATAACTTAAAATATATTTCTTTTACCATAATATTATTTTTCATGATTTTTCATGAATTAAAACCATTTTAAATAATTTATTTAATATTATAATTAAATAAATAAATACCATTTATATTCCAAAAATATTAAATATTTATGAAATATACTCAAAATAATTAAAAACTATTTTAGAGACTTTAAAATAATTTTTTCATAATTTATTATATATTTTTAATAATTAAAAATAATTTTTATCTATTTATTTATTAAAATAAATAATTTTCTAATTAAACTGTCGCTAAAAGAGGCTTAGGCGACAAATCTGTCGCTAAAAGTGTTCTTGAGCAAGAACCCAGAAAACCATGTCAGTGTCCGAGTTGGTAGGTTTGAACAGTGATAGATTCTTGATCTTCTTGTTTCTAGGCAATCTAATGTATTGATGTTGTAGTGTAACAACCCGATATTTTCTATATAAATAAATCATAAATTTTGCGTATAATTTTTTTTTTTTTTTTTTTATTTATTAAAAATAAATATGAATGATATGTGCCAAGGTAATGTGTAATTATAATTATATGTTTGATAAATAAAATTTAAGTATTACATTATTAATTGTAAATAATTTTATTTTAGAAATATTGGTTATTATAAGTGATATTTTTATAGTAATTAATTCTATATTAGAAATTTTTTATTAATTATTTTTCCATGAAATTATATGTTTATATTATTCAAATAATATATGAAATGATTTTAGAATAATTATAATAATTATTTCATTATATAAATTTGTTCGAGGATATTAAGTTAATTATTTTAACTTAATGATATGAGATAAATCGAGATATGGAATCCAAACCCTAATTTTGGGTTTTGATCAAGGAATGATAATAATATTATAATATTATAATATTTTGATTTTCGATTGCTATAATAATGTCTTCGTAAAATTGTATCTTTGTTGATGGTTGGTCGATTATGGTATATTGAATTAAACCACAGCGATTAATTGATTTAACTCTGTTTATCAATTTAAATGGGAAACTTTCTGAATTGTTAAATATTTGGGTTATATGATATATGTTATGTGTTACTTGAGGATATGCTAATTAGAAAACCCTACTTATTAAATTAAAACCCTAATTATATCTCGAATTTTTTTTATAAACCTAATCAGGAAATTTAAAGGAGGTATGATTTGTCAAGAATTGTATTCTTTCGTGATTAAAGGTCATGTATAATATGTTTTATACCACTTAATAAATAAACCTAATTAGTGATTTAAAACCATAATGATTAAAACCCTAATTTTGTCGCGAAACCCTAATTGCTATAATTAGTAACCCTAATTTGAAATTAGAGTTTGAGATTGTTGGTGGGTATCGATAATGTGATCAATTAACAAATATTGTGGTTATAATTATTAAATTTAGAAACCCTAAATTGTTAAACCCTAATTACTAAACTAAAACCCTAATTTAGTAATTAAAAACCCTAATAGTAATTTGGTAACCCTAATTACCAAAAGAATAAACCCTAATTGCTAAATTAGCAAAGTCAATGATAAGTATATGATCTAAACCCTAATGTTACTGTATAAAGTAATTAGAAAATTAATCTAATTAACAAACCTAAATTGTCTAATTTTAGAAACAAAAATTTAGTTATTTTATATTATTATTTTTGTAATAAACCATAAATGTTAAATCCTAAATTTGGAATCCTAGACTTTTGCTAAAATTGGCTCAAACCCTAAACCCTAAACCAAACCCTAACCCTAAGGGTTTGGCAATTACCCAAAATGCCATTAATTTGTCATGCCAAATGACCTTTTTGCCCCTAATTGGATTATTAAGTACTAGACTAGGTTTTGACAATTGTTATGAGTTGTTGGCTAACCCTAACAACAACTCTACACGCTTAAAATTGGCAAAAGAACTTGACAACATATCTCAGCAATTCATGCATCTATGATGTCTATTTAAGGATTGAGAGAGAGAAAATGTTATTTTGTTGCCCAAATCTTCACTAAGCTCATACTTGACCCTCTCTCTCTAAAGCCAACGAAAATCTCTAGCATTTCAGTCCCCAATCCAAGCCCCACGATCAGCCATACCAAATCAGCAACACAAAATCAGATTTTGGACATCAAAGGTACAAAAACCTTAGCTTGAATCTGTCCGAATTTTTGTTGTTTGATGTTAGAATTTATTGTTAAAACATGTTGTTTATAAGTTATTATGACGATCTGGGTTGGTTTTAGATAGATCCATATCATCAAAATCTTCAGAATTGGGTTTTTGAAAAATCTGGAAAATTTTGTTGTCGACCGACAAGCAAATGTCAGCCTCTGTAATCTTTGTATGTTAACTATTTTTGTTGTTTAAAGCTTTGAACTTGTAGTGCGGTATGTCCTCTTTAATCTAGATCAAGAATCATGCATAAATCAGTAGTATTATATTGCAAGTTATTCACGATCCAAATCTGGTTGACGGCATTTGATTGGAACTTTTCAGGCGATCGAGAACTTGCCATTCGTCGACGGGGAAGTTTGATGGCTCGAGATCACGCTTGTTGTTAATTGTTTTGATTAATTTGTTGGATCTATGTTGTAGTCTGGTATATAGAGTACATTTTTATGCCTTAAAATCTCCTTTTAATCAGGCAGGGAATTAGTAATCTATGGTCAAACCGGACCAGACGAACATGAAAAGCTATTTTCTGGGTAACCCAGAAAACACTTGAAATAATAAATGCGACATGGTTTGACCGAGTTGAATCTGGCTATTTTATTGTTGTTTTAGTGATGTTTTGTGATGAAACTATAGTGTTACATGTGGTTTATATTCTGCAGCTTTGAAATCACTAAAGAATATCATATCTTGCAAGTTGTGGAAGCCCAAAACGAGCCAGTCGAACTGTTTTTCATTTCTGGGTAACCCAGAAAATGAAGAACAGCTCTGACAGCTTGTTCGTGGCTCCAGATCTACTTTGTTATAGGTTGTTTGGTCATTTTAGTTGTTGTAACTTGTAGTCGTGCATTAGTACTTCAATATGTGAATGATAGCATGCTCAGTAACATCAGGATATGACCAGAAATCTTGGTCAAACTCGATACCTTGTTCACTGCTATGAAAATCTGGGTTTCATCAAGAACATGAAGAACACCTATAGCGGCAGTTTTGCCTCGTCGTATAAGCGATCTTCAATGACGTTTTATTTATAATTTAGAAAATTAATAAAAAATTGATAAAAAGGTTTTTAATTATTAAAAATACAAAATAAATTATTAAAATTATTTTAAATTCGAAAATTATATTTTAATTATTTTAAATATATTTCATAAATATTTAATATTTTGGAATATTAAAAGTATTTAATTTATTTAATTATAATATTAAATAAATTATTTAAAAATGATTTAAATACATGAAAATCATTAAAAATTATATTATGATATATGAAAATATTTTAAGTTATCTACAATGACTTTTAATATTTTATGATAATTTTCATTAATAAATTAATATTAATGATAGTTAAGTTATTTAGTAAATGAATTAAATAAATAAATTAAAAGGATTTTATTATATTAAAAATCATTTTAATTTAAGAATATTTTAAGTTATAAAATATAACTTTTAATATGTAATGGTTAATTTCATTAATTAATAATGATATTAAAAATTATTTAATTATATTAAATAAATTAGTTTAAAAATGATTTTATTATTTTAAAATTATTTTAAATAAAAATAAAGTGTTTAAAAATATTTGAAGTTATAAAATATAACTTTTAATATTTAAAGAATAATTTCATTAATAATTTAATATTAATGATATTTATTTAATGATTAATGATATTAAATTTATTTAATAATTATATTAAATAAATAGTTTTAAAATGGTTTTATTAATTATTTAAAAGGGATAAAAATGAATTAAAAGTATTTTAAGTTATAATTAATGACTTTTAATATTTAGATAGTTCATTAATATTTAAAAAAAAAATTAATGGTAATTATTTAATAATGATTTTAAATATTTTAAAAATCATTTAAAGGTAATATAAATGTTTTAAAAATAGTTTAAGTTATAACTTAATATTTTGGCAATGGTTTCATTAATAATTTATTATTAATTAAATATTAATGATAATAGAATTGTTTATTATTTAAATCATTTAATAATGATTACGATATTTCAAAATTATGATAAATGGTAATAATTGTTTAAAAATTATTATAAAGGCAATGAAAAAAATAAGTGCTATTTGGTGTTTAAAATATCCAAATGAATATTGAACAACTTTTTAGAGTCTTAGACTCGATACTTGCCGATAAGGTTGTCGGTGAGTAGATATATTTCGAGAAATTGATCCGGATTTAGATAGATTGACTTGATAAGTGAATTATTTGTGATTCAATGGTGTTAAAATTATGTGACAATGTGATTAGGAATATCTTTGATTGCAATAAGCGATATTATATGATATATTATTCTAATCAGAATAATGATCTATTTAATGATAGGACTTGATAGAAAAGATATATCTAAGTTGTGTGTAGTAGCAGACAAATGAAAAGATATCTAAACCTTTGCATTTACTTTATGCTAAGGACATGCGTAAGATAATATCTAAACTATTCATTTCAATTGTTCAAATATTTCAACCTTTGTATATACTTATGCAATGATTACGTATAAGTAAGCTATTAAACAATAATTGTTGTACAATTTCCTTTATTACATTAATAGTGATCAAGTTATTTATTACATGCTCGTTAATTTCTATAACATGGTTAGGCAAGTGTCCTCACTTGGATAATCATTATATTTTATCACATGTTGATACATACTTATAGTTGCTTAGTATGTATACCTTGAAATAAAGGTAAATACAAGCTATTTGATCCAAATTAGACATATATTTAAAGTTGTTGTTGAATAAGATAAAACTTATCCAACCAAATTGTTTTGGTATGGATTCAAGGTATTATGAACATCCCAATCATGGGAAATATTTATGCGCTTACTTACGGACAAAGGATGAACGATAATATCGTTTCTAGCAATGTAGTATTGATCAATCTGAGGCATAGCAAGGTCGATCACCCCCGTGTCCGTAAGAAATGACGGTTTATAGATGAAGTTCGTTCTTAAACCTTTTAAAAATATAAAACAATGTTCACACGATCGTCAAATGATCATCATTTATATTCATACGTAGTTTCAAAAATTTAAAATTTAAAATGACATGTTATTGATTATCGGTCCGATTTACTTCACAACTATTGATCCGTTGTAGAAGTTTAGATTCAAAGAAAATATTTAATCTTTTCACTTTAGCGATATTGTTGATATTACTTCTTTGGGCACTCAAATGCTCATTCTTGCTTAATTTAAATGTTTTTCGACTAAGTGTGAGCAAACAGAAGGATCACTTGCCGAGAACAAGGGGAAAGGGAAAGTTCTTTGAATGAATGTTTAAGCTATTCTATGTAATAGTCTAACTTTATGATAAGGATGATAAGTACTACTATTATTATCATGTAACGAATGTTTAAAGGTTTCGTACTTGGGAATTAAACTCTGATAATATGTAAATAAAATTTGAAAATCTATATTATTGTTAATATTATTAGTATTATTCCGCTCGTAGAAATGGTATCGTGAAGTCCGAGTTCGGGTTTCAAGTATCCCGGATTCGAGGGACTTTCTGAGAATGGTATCGAGCTATAGGGTTAGAAACCTTAGGTGGGATAGACTTTAGGCTATAACCTTAGAACATAGGAAATGTTGAAAATATAAATAACTCATATAGAGTTTAAAAGTAGATGAATCAAGATAAATTCATCGTCAAACAAACTAAAAGATAACTTATATAAAACCCTTATGTGTTATGTGTATATAATTTATGCTAATCGGGATAATTTATATGTGTAGATGTCAGGTGAAAAAGGATTAGGATACCCTTGGATCATAAAGAAGAAGCCGATATCAAAGCCGATATTTGAAATAGAGGCTCAAAGTGAAAGCAACCTCGATGAGGTGGTTATAGTGGAGAATATCGTACGGATCCGGAAATGGTGGAACTAAGCAAGCGATGATTCAGACCTTTGAAGATGGAGTGATCAAGCATCAATAGAAGTCGAGAATCTGCGGGACGAGTTTCCTCTTTGGAGCAGTTGTGGGAAATAGAAAATTATTAAATAGTCAAGCTGCAGAAGCATTAATTGAAACCATGGAAGAAACAAGATAAGCTTAAAATCCAAATTGACCAACTAGAGCTAAAAGCAACAAGTCGTATGCGACTCTAAACCAAAAGGGAAAAGAAAAATAAATGATCGTGATCCCGATAACAACCAAAGGAACTTTAAACACATAGAAAAGTGTACAAATTGTGACAAGAAGCATGAAGGCGTGTGCGTGAAAGAAGGGAAAATGTTTGCTACAATTGCGGTCATGGGGACATTTTCTCTTCAATTGTCCCAATCCAAAGCAAATTGTGTACATTTTATTTGTGGAATAGAAGGTCATCGTGCAAAGGGATGTCCACAATCAAGAAAAAGGCGAGTGAATAGGTAGTATAGGTTACGTGGTGTAGGTTTGTTTAATATTATATGTGTGCTTAGTATGTTTGTGTAATATAATATTCTCCCTTTTGTGTTAATCAAAGTTGTAAATCCCGACTCTTGTGGTCACAAAGGGATAGTATTGTGGGCTATATTATGTAAATTACTTTGAATTAATGAAAATGAACTCATGTTTGGGTAATGAAACAAGTTTAATATATTAAACTTATATGATAAGGTTTAGAATGTAAGTTAAATTATGTTTTATTTAACTGAGATAATGCCGCCTCGACGACAAACTCGAAATCAAAGGCGTAAGAATCATCAACAACGTTGAAGGACAACCACAACCGGATCAATGCGCAATTATTGCAAACATGGTAGCTCAAGCCATGCAACAAGGAACGACAGCCGTTGGGAACCAACAGGACAATCGCTTAGCAAACTTCAAGGACTTTAAAGCTATAGGACCTCCCCGAATTTAGAGGTACTGTTGACCTGTAGAAGCCCAAACTTGGGTTAAAGAAATAGAAAAGGCGTTTGTAATAGCTAGGGTGGTGAGGGCAAAGACCTCTTTTGCCACCTACATGATGAAGGGAGAGGCAAATTTTTTGGTGGGAAGCGAATCGAGCAAGGGTGGGAAGGTGTAGTTGCTTGGGAAAGGTTTAAAACACTCTTTTTTTGAAAACTACTTTTCATCTAGCATGCAAGGCTAGGATGGAAGTAAAATTTCTTGAATTAAAACAAGAGAATATGACTGTTGCGGAATATGCCACAAAATTTAATGAATTGGCTAGGTTCGCCCCGCATCAAGTCGATACGGAGGCTAGAAAGGTGCGAAGGTTTGAGTTGGGATTAAAACCCTGGCTCTACAACAAGGTGGCAGTGTTGCAAATCCCTACATTTGCAGCACTCATGGAGAAAGCACTTATCGCTGAGGAGGGAAGTGAGGCCATGAGCCTTTACAACAAAGAAAGGAGGAACAAGGGAAAAGTTGAGGAACTGGGAAGGTGGAAGCAAATCATCGGGAATAGGAGGGATAAGAGGAAGGTGAACAACTTTGGAAGGTGCGGAAGTAAAACAAGAAGGTGTAAATAAGAAGTTGGTTGGTGCAATGTGGGAATTGTGGGAAAAATCATTTAGGGAATGTTTAAAGGGAAAATTGAATGTTTCAAGTGTGGGCGGGAGGGCCATATCTCTCCCAACCCGCCCCAATTCTAAGACAATTGGTGGGTGTTTTTTCATGCGGATCAAAGGATCATAGGGTGAAAGACCGTCCAAAAGGAAAGCGGAGGTAGCAAGTGTGAACATGGGGAAAAAGCATGAACTTTGGCAATCACAGGACCAACTTCATCTAGCAAGCCGACGAAATCTACTGCAAGGGTCTTCAACATGACAGTCCAAGACACGGTGGCAGCTGGCAGTGGGACTCCAGGTACTTTTCGTATAACTTTTATTTTCATATATATGATTTTTCTAGTTATAGTAAATAATTTTATAATAAAATTTGAAGGAAGAATTTGAGTTCTTTTAGAAATCAAATTTCCGTATAATCAGAAAGACAAGCTTTACGTAAATAGTTAAAGAACAGTCTGATTAAAGTGATAAAAATCTACTTGCAATGATTGAGAATGTCATGTACCCTCGTAGGTATAGGTTTTAAAGTGGTGATTCCGGGGACGGAATCTTTATAAGGGAGGGTGAATGTAACAACCCGATATTTTCTATATAAATAAATCATAAATTTTGCGTATAATTTTTTTTTTTTTTATTATTTATTAAAAATAAATATGAATGATATGTGCCAAGGTAATGTGTAATTATAATTATATGTTTGATAAATAAAATTTAAGTATTACATTATTAATTGTAAATAATTTTATTTTAGAAATATTGGTTATTATAAGTGATATTTTTATAGTAATTAATTCTATATTAGAAATGTTTTATTAATTATTTTTCCATGAAATTATATGTTTATATTATTCAAATAATATATGAAATGATTTTAGAATAATTATAATAATTATTTCATTATATAAATTTGTTCAGGATATTAAGTTAATTATTTTAACTTAATGATAACAGATAAATCAGATATGGAATCAAAACCTAATTTTGGGTTTTGATCAAGGAATGATAATAATATTATAATATTATAATATTTTGATTTTTCAGTGCTATAATAATGTACTGTAAAAATTGTACTGTTGATGGTTGGTCAATTATGGTATATTGACCAAACCCTAACATTAATTGATTTAACTCTGTTTATCAATTTAAATGGGAAACTTACGACTGTTAAATATTTGGGTTATATGATATATGTTATGTGTTACTTCAGGATATGCTAATTAGAAAACCCTACTTATTAAATTAAAACCCTAATTATATCTGAATTTTTTTTATAAACCCTAATCAGGAAATTTAAATAGGAGGTTTGATTTGTCAAGAATTGTATTCTTTGTGATTAAAGGTCATGTATAATATGTTTTATACCACTTAATAAATAAACCTAATTAGTGATTTAAAACCATAATGATTAAAACCCTAATTTTGTCGCGAAACCCTAATTGCTATAATTAGTAACCCTAATTTGAAATTAGAGTTTGAGATTGTTGGTGGGTATCGATAATGTGATCAATTAACAAATATTGTGGTTATAATTATTAAATTTAGAAACCCTAAATTGTTAAACCCTAATTACTAAACTAAAACCCTAATTTAGTAATTAAAACCCTAATAGTAATTTGGTAACCCTAATTACCAAAAGAATAAACCCTAATTGCTAAATTAGCAAAGTCAATGATAAGTATATGATCTAAACCCTAATGTTTCTTTGTATAAAGTAATTAGAAAATTAATCTAATTAACAAACCTAAATTGTCTAATTTTAGAAACAAAAATTTAGTTATTTTATATTATTATTTTTGTAATAAACCATAAATGTTAAATCCTAAATTTGGAATCCTAGACTTTTTGCTAAAATTGGCTCAAACCTAAACCCTAAACCAAACCCTAACCCTAAGGGTTTGGCAATTACCAAAATGCCATTAATTTGTCATGCCAAATGACCTTTTTGCCCTAATTGGATTATTAAGTACTAGACTAGGTTTTGACAATTGTTATGAGTTGTTGGCTAACCCTAACAACTCTACACGCCCAAAATTGACAAAAGAACCAAAGAACATATCTCAAACAATTCATGCATCTATGATGTCTATTTAAGGATTGAGAGAGAGAAAATGTTATTTTGTTGCCCAAATCTTCACTAAGCTCATACTTGACCTCTCTCTCTCTAAAGCCAACGAAAATCTCTAGCATTTGGGTTCCCAATCCAAGCCCCACGATCGGCCATACCAAATCAAAGACAACAAAATCAGATTTTGGACATCAAAGGTACAAAAACCTTAGCTTGAATCTGTCAAGAATTTTTGTTGTTTGATGTTAGAATTTATTGTTAAAACATGTTGTTTATAAGTTATTATGACGATCCGGGTTGGTTTTAGATAGATCCATATCATGAAAATCTTGTAATTGGGTTTTGAAAAATCACGGAAAATTTTTGTTGTCGAATCGACAAGCAAAATGTCGTGCCTCCTGTAATCTTTGTATGTTAACTATTTTTGTTGTTTAAAGCTTTGAACTTGTAGTCCGGTATGTCCTCTTTAATCTAGATCAAGAATCATGCATAAATCCGTATTATATTGCAAGTTATTCACGGTCAAATACCGTTGGACCTAAGCATTGATTTGGAACTTTCTCGGGCGTCAAGAACTTGCCCAGATTAAATCGACAGGGAAGTTCAATGGCTCGAGATCCTCGCTTGTTGTTAATTGTTTTGATTAATTTGTTGGATCTATGTTGTGATCCGGTATATAGAGTACATTTTTATGCCTTAAAATCTCCTTTTAATCAAAGTGTGAATTAGTAATCTATGGTCAAACCGGACTGCACGAACATGAAAAGCTATTTTTCGGGTAACCCGAAGAAAACACTTGAACACGTAAATCGTCGACATGGTTTAACCGAGTTGAATCTGGCTATTTTATTGTTGTTTTAGCGATGTTTTGTGATGAAACTATAGTGTTACATGTGGTTTATATTCTCGCGACTTTGAAATCACTAAAGAATATCATATCTTGCAAGTTGTGGAAGCCAAAGCAGGCCAATGAACTATTTTTCATTTACGGGTAACCCAGAAAATGAAGAAACGACTCGACAACTTGTTCGTGGCTCGAGATCTACTTTGTTATAGGTTGTTTGGTCATTTTAGTTGTTGTAACTTGTAGTCGTGCATTAGTACTTCAATATGTGAATGATAGATGCTCAAGTAACATCGAGGATATGACCCGTAAATCTTGTCAAACTTCGATACCTTGTTCACTTCGCTATAAAATCGGGTTTCATCAAGAACATGAAGAACACCTATAATGACAGTTGCTCGTCGCTATAAGCGATCTTCAAATGACGAGTTTTATTTATAATTTCAAAATTAATAAAAAAATTGATAAAAAGGGTTTTTAATTATTAAAAATACAAAATAAATTATTAAAAATTATTTTAAATTCTGAAAATTATATTTTAATTATTTTAAATATATTTCATAAATATTTAATATTTTGGAATATTAAAAGTATTTAATTTATTTAATTATAATATTAAATAAATTATTTAAAATGATTTAAATACATGAAAAATCATTAAAAATTATATTATGATATATGAAAATATTTTAAGTTATCTACAATGACTTTTAATATTTTATGATAATTTTCATTAATAAATTAATATTAATGATAGTTAAGTTATTTAGTAAATGAATTAAATAAATAAATTAAAAAGGATTTTATTATATTAAAAATCATTTTAATTTAAGAATATTTTAAGTTATAAAATATAACTTTTAATATGTAATGGTTAATTTCATTAATTAATAATGATATTAAAAATTATTTAATTATATTAAATAAATTAGTTTAAAAATGATTTTATTATTTTAAAAATTATTTTAAATAAAATAAAGTGTTTAAAAATATTTGAAGTTATAAAATATAACTTTTAATATTTAAAGAATAATTTCATTAATAATTTAATATTAATGATATTTATTTAATGATTAATGATATTAAATTTATTTAATAATTATATTAAATAAATAGTTTTAAAATGGTTTTATTAATTATTTAAAAGGGATAAAAATGAATTAAAAAGTATTTTAAGTTATAATTAATGACTTTTAATATTTAGATAGTTCATTAATATTTAAAAAAAAAAATTAATGGTAATTATTTAATAATGATTTTAAATATTTTAAAAAATCATTTAAAGGTAATATAAATGTTTTAAAAATAGTTTAAGTTATAACTTAATATTTTGGCAATGGTTTCATTAATAATTTATTATTAATTAAATATTAATGATAATAGAATTGTTTATTATTTAAATCATTTAATAATGATTCTGATATTTCAAAAATTATGATAAATGGTAATAATTGTTTAAAAATTATTATAAGGCAATGAAAAATAAGTGCGGCTGGTGTTTAAAATATCCAAATGAATATTGAACAACTTTTTAGAGTCTTAGACTCGATACTTACCCGATAAGGTTGTCGGTGAATAGATATATTTTAAATTGATCCGGATTTAGATAGATTGACTTGATAAGTGAATTATTTGTGATTGATGGTGTTAAAATTATGTGACAATGTGATTAGGAATATCTTTATTTGCAATAAGCGGTATTATATGATATATTATTCTAATCGAGACAATGATCTATTTAATGATAGGACTTGATAGAAAAGATATATCTAAGTTGTAAAGGCAGAACAAGGCAAGTATCTAAACCTTTGCATTTACTTTATGCTAAGGACATGCGTAAGATAATATCTAAACTATTCATTTCAATTGTTCAAATATTTCAACCTTTGTATATACTTATGCAATGATTACGTATAAGTAAGCTATTAAACAATAATTGTTGTACAATTTCCTTTATTACATTAATAGTGATCAAGTTATTTATTACATTCGTTAATTTCTATAACATGGTTAAGCAAGTGTCCTCACTTGGATAATCATTATATTTTATCACATGTTGATACATACTTATAGTTGCTTAGTATGTATACCTTGAAATAAAGGTAAATCTAAGCTATTTGATCCAAATTTAGACATATATTTAAAGTTGTTGTTGAATAAGATAAAACTTATCCAACCAAATTGTTTTGGTATGGATTCAAGATCATTATGAACATCCCAATCATGGGAAATATTTATGCGCTTACTTACGGACAAAGGATGAACGATAATATCGTTCTAGCAATGTAGTATTGATCAATACTGAGGGCATAACGAAAGGCCGATCACCCGGTGCGTTCGTAAGAAATGACGGTTTATAGATGAAGTTCGCTTAAACCTTTTTAAAAATATAAAACAATGTTCACGATCATCAAATGATCATCATTTATATTACATACGTAGTTTCAAAAATTTAAAATTTAAAATGACATGTTATTGATTATCGGTCCGATTTTACTTCACAACTATTGATCCGTTGTAGAAGTTTCGTTCAAAGAAAATATTTAATCTTTTGACTAAGCGATATTGTTGATATTACTTCATTGGGCACTCAAATGCTCATTCTTGCTTAATTTAAATGTTTTCACTAAGTGTGAGCAAATAGAAGGATCTCGCCAAGAACAAGGGAAAGGGAAAGTTCTTTGAATGAATGTTTAAGCTATTCTATGTAATAGTCTAACTTTATGATAAGGATGATAAGTACTACTATTATTATCATGTAACGAATGTTTAAAGGTTTCGTACTTGGGAATTAAACTCTGATAATATGTAAATAAAATTTGAAAATCTATATTATTGTTAATATTATTAGTATTATTCCGCTCATAGAAATGGTATCGTGAAGTACCGAGTTCAGGTTTCAAGTATCCGGATTCGGGGACTTTACATGTAGTATAAGTGTAATACTACTATCATTAATCAATTTTATGTCCATAACATAACATATATGAGAGATCTAGGTTCTGGAATATCATGTCAGAGCTGTTCTTCATTTCTGGGTTTTCCAGAAATGAAGAAAGCGATGCTTAAACTCTAATTTGAAGCCTCATAACTTGAGATATGGGTCAGGTTTGTCTGATCTAATGGTCCCTTCTCGTAGGGGAGATGTCAGGCTATAATAATATATCAACAGAACAACATTAAAACATCCAAAGCATAAGATCCAAGGCAGTCAATCTAGGGGTCAGAACTTGGTTCTTGAAGATCTGGGTTTCTAGAAATGCGCAGATCCGGGTTAATGGTGACCAGTAGTTTGACCATAAATTGCTACGTTCCTGTTATAGATCTGGGTGAGCTAAGGACATATATATGTACACCTCATGACAGACTACAATAATCAAACAAACAAATGGCTATAACATTTAACAGAAGCAAGATCTGGAGCCCAGAAAATGGTTGTCAGAGTTTCTGGAAAATCTGGGTTACCCAGAAACCAGACTTTGTGTTCTATCAACATTTGCTTTGATCGATCATAACATTCGATCTACTCATGATCTGGACTTGATTCAAGTTCGGATCCGAGTCCTACAACATACTTCAAGTACAAACTCTTAAAACACATAAACAATTAACAAGAAAGGATCTAGAGGCACGACATTAGGCACGTGATCGGGGCCTTATTTTCAATTTTTTCCAGATTTCTTAAAATGTTAGATCAAAAGCACTTTGATGTTATGGATCTATGATCCAACAACCTGATCTCTAATTGACACCTTATAACACATATTTAACCAACAACTAACATTAAACAACATAAGATCAAAGGATTTGAAATTTTAGGGTTTATACCTTTTGAGCTTTGATCCATGAATCGACTTTGATGATACATTATACATGAGCTAAAGTATGATCTTAGCTTAATTTATCTCACTTTCTCACTCTATATTTCGAATTTTAGAGAGAGAGGGTCTTGGCTATTTTTTTAAAACTAAAGTGAGTATTATCTCTCTTTCTAATCTTTATAATATTTTGATTCATTGTATTGGCTGACACTAGATGGCTGGAAATTAAATATAGAAAGCACATCTTGAAGCTAGGTTTTGGTCACCAACTCACACTAGAGCAAGTCTTGCAAGTTAAGTCACAATAATGCTAAAAAGGGCAAAATGGACATTTAGCATTTAAGTTTAATGGCATTTTTGACATTTGACCAAACCCTTAGGGTTTAGGATTTGGAAAAATTTAGGGTTTGTAATTTAATTTCTAAAATTTCCAATTTAAGTTTTAAAAAAATAGAAAATTAATATTTCTAAATTATAATTAGAATTTTCTAATTATATTAAAATTTCTTAATCATACTTTAAATATTGCTAATTAGGATTAGTATTTCCTAATTAAAATTGCTAATCAATCAATTAGGGTCAAAATGGTCATTAGGGTTTATAACCCACGAATTAGGGTTTTAATTATAACAATAATATTTCTAATTTATAAATTAGATTTTGTAATTAGGGTTTTCTAATTACTCATAAATTGAAAATTAGGATTAATATTTCCTAATTAACATAAAAATTATTTAATTAACACTTAGATTTTCCCTAATTATAAATTAGGGTTTCAAATCCCGAAGTTAGGGTTTTCTAAATTTGAAATTAGGGTTTGCTAATTAATTAAGTTTTACCCTAATTAATATTATAATTAATAGCACTTAAGCAATATAATAATCATTTAAGCTCCCATATTAGGGTTTTCAATATTTGAATTAGGGTTTTGAATACCCGGAACTGAAATTAGGATTTCCAGAACCGGTTTCTAGGGTTTCTTATAATTCGCTAGAGTTTTCTAACCGAACGTTGACGTTCTTAATATATAATTAAGGTTTGTTACAGATATCGTTTATCTGGTCAACCCTGGACCCTTAACCACATACTGTACACATATACATAGAACATATTCACGTATTTCCTTATTCTTGAATAATTCACCTAAATTCTTCACAGAATTTTGAAATCCTCAAAATTCTATCTTAAAAATATTAAACGCATACACTTATTTTCTGTCTAGGTTCTAATTTTGAACCTTAAATCAATTAATTAAAATTTTAAAAAAAATTCAAAATTCTCGGGTTGTCACAAAAACTACTTTTTTATTTTATTATTATAAAAAAAGCTGCGTTTTTTTAATTTTATTAAAAATAATTATTTTTATTAAAAAACTTTGTTTTATTTATATTTTTAATAAAAATAATAATTATTATTCTTATTTAAAAAAAATAACGCTCTCTCTCTCTCCTTCTCCGTCACAACAACGTAGTTTGGTTTTTTTTTTTAATAAAAATAATTATTTCTTAAATTTGATTAAATTAAATTATAAAATTTAAATAAAGTATAATTTTATTTTCTCAATTATTTCTTAAATTTGATTAAATTAAATTATAAAAATTGAGAAAATAAAGTTATACTTTATTTAAATAATTGAGAAAATAAAATTTAAATAAAGTATAACTTTATTTTTTCAAATTTTATAATTTAAATAAAATTTGCAAATTTCCAAAGGCTATCTGCCATGCATATTTTCCAACTAAAGCTGATAACAAGACAACTATCTGCTATGCGTTTTATTTATTTAAATTTTATTTTCTCATTTATTTTAAATTTATACTTTATTTAAATAAAGTATAACTTTATTTTCTCAATTTTTTATAATTTAATTTAATCAAATTTAAAAATAATTGTGAAAATAAAATTATACTTTATTTAAATTTTATAATTTAATTTAATCAAATTTAAGAAATAACTATTTTTATTAAAAAAACAAACAAACTATGTTGTTGTGACGAATAGAGAGAGAGAGAGCGTTGTTTGGTTTTTTTTTTTTATAATAAAAATAATAATAATTTTTTTAATTAAATAAATAAATAAAACACAGTTTTTTTTAATAAAAATAATTATTTTTAATAGAATTAAAAAAATGCAGTTTTTTTATAATAATAAATAAAAAACGCAGTTTTTTTAATAATAAAAAACGCAGTTTTTTTTCATAAAAATAAAAAAAGAGCAGTTTTTTTTTAAAAAAAATTGTTTTTTTTATTAAAAAATTTATTTTCTTGTTTTTTTGGCTAATTTTTAAATTGAATATTATATTTTAATTTTTTTTTTCCATTTTTTCATAAAAAATTTCCTCCAAATCCACATCATCACTGCCACGTCGCATATTAACTGCCACATAGGCTTTTTTTTGGACAACTCAGCGGCTTAGGTTTACCGTTCCATTAAGTCAACTTGACTTAACGGTTTTTTTTTTAACTTTTTGTTAGTAAAATCGAGTACAGTGAATTGACTGTAAGAAAAAAAAGTTCAATTATCCATATATAAGTTGACATATAGTACGATGACTGAAAAAGTATTTAACCCGGTTTTAAGTCGATTTTGAGTGTTACGTAATGTCACGGACGGAACGGTAGTCTAAATTACAAATAGGATACACATACATACTACTTGATAAACGTAACTCGATTTAGTACATACTAATACCAGTACAAAATACGTGCAAAGCACGAAATTGTTTAAAAATTATTTTTGTCATATTCTTTATATCATGATGTTTTAACTTAATTAATTGATATAACTAAAAAGATTTCAATGTAATATATGTTTAATATAATTAATTGTCAGAAAAATAATTTATGATTTGTATGGATACTCACTTTGTCCAGCATATATATATATATATATATATATATATATATATATATATATATATATATATATATATATATATATATATATATGGATTTCCATCCATGTGGCTATAGGTTGCCATGGACACTATTCTAACAACCCCTTTTCGAACCGTTGATCAACTTATTGGAAGGTTTAGATTGAAACATAAAATATGCCCAGTCGGCACAACTTGTTATGCCTAAAAAACAAGTTGTACCGGATTTTATTTTAATATACGGGCCCCACATGGTCAACATAAAATTTTATTATTAAAAAACACACCATTATTACAAATTATGTACCTAATGCTTTTTTTTTAAGTTCCCCATAATGTGAGACAGTTTTTGATGGTGACAGCAACTCAGCAAGAACTATATATTAATGTCAAGTGTTGTGTGAGAGAATAAGATTTCGTTATAATAGTGGATTGGTATTTTTTGATTTCGTTAAGATTTAACTAGGTTTCAATTTCAATTTCAATTTTTGATTTGATTTGGGATTTTTTTCCATCTGGCAATTAGCCCTATTTTATTTTTATTTTTATTTTTTTTTGTTTTGGGATGAACATGAGAATTGCTGGAATTTCTCATCTGTTTTGATTTTATATGGTTTCCTAGGGTGTAATTTGAGTATCAGTAACTATCTAAAATGATAATTGTGGCTAGTATAACTATAGTTGGGATGAAACTAGTAAATAAAATATGTTAGATGCTTAAGAAATACCTGCTCAATATTTGCAAAGGTTAGCTACATGTACTTTTGTCAAGTGTATATAAAGAGTATCATTCTTAAACTTTTCATTGATTCGTATGGTTGCTTTTGCTCTTCATTGCATTGCTGCTTTCATGTGATAATTCTGGTTTTTGTTATGATCTATGTTCATGTTTTGGAAGCTAACTTTGGGTTGGGTCTTGCAGGCATGAAAAATATTTAACATAATCTGAGTAATATTTGTTGTCAATCGCAAGATAAAGAATGACAAGTGTCCGACCATGTTTAAAAAAATAGAAAAGGCGTAAAAGGAGAGGTGGTGGTGAGACTGAATCGAGGTTACATTAGCGATTGAAATATTTAAGCAAGTATGTTGCTCAGTTTGTTTGACTGAGGTTGGTGTGATTGATGAAGAAGAGGTCTATCATTTCAATGAAAGATTGTAGAAAAGAAAAATCAAGAGTTGGGTGCAAAAATTGAGATGAAATTGAACAATGAAAGACCGAAGAAAATAGTGGTGTACTGGGTGTTTGTTTTATCTTTCATATTGTGGTTTTTGTTGTTTATAATGAAGTTGTAGTTGCTTTATAATGAAATTTTTAAATGTAATGGAGGTGATATATAAAAGATCACAACAATGAACTGAAATTTTATGTTACAATATTCCTTGATCAAGAATAGATAAACATTGTATTTCTTGCAAATGCTTTAGTACAACCAATATTAAAGACATGAATGACATGATTAGATTGGAAACATGTATGACGATCATAATGGGTCCATCGTTCCTAGTTATACACCAAGTGTATACTGTGGAGAGGAGAGCTCTTTATATCTTATACACTCCGATAAAAATCTACCTCATGCTCCATATTTTAGGGCCTTCCAAAGCATAAATGCCACTTCATGTACAGTGATATTTCCACAATGCTGCATGGAAGAAGGAAAAACCTTAATTATGAAATCATTATAAAAGAAACTACAAACCATTGAACCCCTTTTGAGGTTGGTAACACTCCATTAAGTCAATCTTTTGAGAAAAATCAAGAATTCAACATATGAATATGCAATGGAAACAATGAAAGTAACATAAAAGTTCTTGAACAAAGTTCATTCTCATGACAATATTCAAGAATCCAGGTTTTAGAAACAATATCACCAAGCACCCAAACAATATGACAACGTATACTTCCATAAACTTATGAATTACAAAAGTATTATAGTAATTCAATAATTCAACTGGTTTGAATCAATGCCATATAAGCACAAACAATGGTCGAGGAACCTAACGAAGAGCAAAACTTTAGTACACTCATGCTTCTGAAACAAGAATATTTTCTCAAAGCGTCAAAATATATGTCGGCTACTAAATTGTTCACTAGTTTAACAGTGACAATGATAAGAAAGCTTGTACTTTGTACACTACAAGCTGAAATCCTCATATCAGTATATTACATAAATATTGAGCTAGAATAATTAAATTGTTATCAAAATAGTGTTCATAGTACGAATATAAGGTGATCGTACGTAACTAACTGAAAAAAAGCATAAGACTAAAATATTTGTGAAATGAAACTAGTGTCTTGTCAAATTATCAAATGGAAGATAATATTGAATTTAGTTGCACGTAAATATTATTGTCAATGTATAACTCCAACAGCTTTCCTAGTAGATCTCTATTTTTAACACAACTCGTCAACCTAATAAGCAACTAACTTTGTTTTAGGATAAATATGGGACTGCAGAAACAATTTAGTGTAACACTATATCGACAAAAAACCTTTGGCCAGATAGTAAGTTTACTTCAGCACAAATTTCAAGATTGGGGTTTACAGAACGTAGGATAGGCCTTTAACGCCTCCCAACAGGTAAATATGCAAGGAAACCTTGATACTTCATCAGTTTTATTTCAACAAGAATTTTCCTCTAGCCAAAATATTGGGAATAACAGGAATTCATCTCTTGGCAATGGAATGTTCTCAGGGGGGGAAGAAAGTGGGCACATGAATATGCCAAATTACATTCAACAGCTTAATGCTTATCTTACTGATACTCAAATTACACCCTAGGAAACCATATAAAATCAAAACAAATGAGAAATTCCAGCAATTCTCATGTTCATCCCAAAAAAAGAAAAGAAATTAGGGCTAATTAATTTTCAGATTGAAAAAAATCCCAAATCAAATCAAAAATTGAAATTGAAACCTAGTTAAATCTGAATGAAATCGAAAAATAGTTAAGGGTTTACCGAATTTCGTTAATATCTGGTCTCCGTGTTGCTGCGTTCAATTTCCCCTCTAGAATTTTGTTATAGTCTGGTATCTGGGTTTATCGAATTTCACAAATATATGGTCGTGTTTGGAGGAGAGTCGGGATGGTGATGATATATATGGTCGTGTTTGGAGGAGAGTCGGGATGGTGATGATAAGTTTGCGAGGAGAGTTTGGAGGATGGAGTTTCAGAGTGGTGAGGAATGGGGGCAAGTGAGGAGAGAGAAAATAAAATTAAGAGCAGAGGAGGGTTTCAGGCGAGGTGAGGTGAGGAGAGGAAATGGGCAAATGAGGAGAGAGAAAATAAAACCAAGAGTACTACTTATATAGGTATGTCATTTAACAAAGAATGCTTTTTTAAGAGTTCTACTCTTGAACGGGGCTATATATATATGGGGTAAGGATCAAGAGCATTCTCCTTAAATATCATTCTTCCTTAAATATCATTCTTTTACTAAAACTACGTCATTTTGGAGGAACGCGGTGTCATTTTTGTAAATACAATGCCACCGCGTATTTACAAAAATGTCATCGCGTCCCTCCAAAACGACGTAGTTTTAATAAAAGAATAATATTTAAGGAGGAATGCTATTTAAGGAGAATGCTCTTGATCTCATCATATATATATATATATATATATATATATATATATATACACACACACACAGAATTAGTCAGGACTCCGGATTTGATCAAATCCGGACCTATTTTATTTTTTATTTTTTTAAAAATAACTAATTTTTTTAATATTTTGTTATACGTATCCAAATCACATCCAAAACACTGTATTATATAAAAATTCTAGTTCCATAAAATATTAATTTTTTTAGTTGTTTTAAAAAAAAACAAAAAAAAAAAGGTCCGGATTTTGGTCCTGTCTGGGAGTCCGGACTGATTCGATATATATATATATATATATATATATATATATATATATCTTTATTCGGATCTTAAGCTCTCCCCTTTTCGACTCATTTGAGCTCACCCCCTTTAGCAGCGGACCAAATGACAGTTCGGTCATACAACCGTCGTTTATACTTTTAACGATGCTATATGTTGTCTGTCGCTAAAAGTATAGGCGACGATTGTATGACCGAACAGTCGTCGGGTCCGTCGCTAAAAGGGGGGTGAGCTCGGGTGAGTTGGATAAAGGGTGAGCTTAAGATCCGAACTATATATATATATATATATATATATATATATATATGGAAATCCATCCATGGCAACCGGTTGCCTTGGACACTGTACCAACAACCTCTTTTCAGACTGTTGATCAATTGATTTGAAGGCTGAGATTGCAATGTAAATATCACAAGCCGGCACAAGTTGTTGTGTCTAATAATCAAGCTGTACTGGCTTCTATTTTAAGAAGAGAGCCCCACATATTCAACATATTGTCAGTATAGTTAAAAAAACAAATATTTAATACTAAAATATTCCTAACTGGTACAGCTTGTACCGGTTTTCTCTTTTTTTTATTACGCATTTCTCCATTATATGTCATGATTCAGCACATTAAAATGGAATAAAAAAATAAAATGAAAGGCCTACTTGCAATTTGTATTGTGGTTAGGATTAATTTTTTTTAAAAAATGATTATTGAGTCTTGTGACGCTTCAAGAAATAGGTATGCATCACCCATTCTGAGTCGCCAAATACATGGTACATAAACAAGTACAGATTCATTAATACAATTATCGTACAAAATACGACAACACATATACTATGAGTTTAAAAACAAATATTGTTTAATAGACAGTATTCAAAATCAAAATGAGTCCTCATTACAATTATTGATACACTATTTTACAAAATAGTGAGGATTGCTAAAATAACTTTCTAGAATCATCACTCCATACCCCAGCTAGTTCCTGCTAAATTCTCACCTCCTGAGAAGAAAAATGGAACAAAAAGGAAAAGGGTGAGCTCAACTAGCCCAGTAAAGAATATTATTACTAAGATAATATACAACAAATTATCATTAGTCTTCAACAGGGAAAAATATGATAGAATATAATAGAAAACAAGTTTTAGATCAACAACTACAGTGGAAACAACAATCCATTAGAAGAGTCAAGTAGAGAATGAATTCTACTATCTTCTAAGATTAAAAAGTCCATCATCAATATTTTATCCTTGTAACATCAATCAATATACATCTTGAATCAAATATTCATCTTTGCACTACAGGCCAAAGATATTCATTTGTATCACAAGTTGGTCATGTTCATCTCAACACCTGTTCATCTTTGCACTACGGGCCAAAGATATTCTTCAGTTAATCATTCATCTTTGCACTACATGCCAAAGATATTCAGGAATATCATCATTTAGGACTGAGGATGATGAAAAATATCTTAAAGAAAATGAATCCAGTGAGAGAAAAGATCAAAGATTAAGAATTCGTACTTTAGTTTATTCAAGTTCAAAAATACCTTATAATTTTCAATTTTTGAGCAAAATTCAAGAATGAAGATCAAAACATGGATACAATCAAAGATAGCAACCATAATAGACATCTTGGACAAAGAAGAGAAAATTTTATTTTTCTAGTGAATAGTGCCGTATTCGTGAATAGTGCCATATATGTGAATAGTGTCGTATCCGTGAATAGTAACCACGACACAAAAAGGTAGAAAATTCACAATAAAATTTATATCAATATTTCGGTATAATGATATTGAAGAAAATAATATCATTTACGAAGAAAATAACATCCCTTACCTCAAAAGAACTGTACTTCTGACTGAAATATCGGATATAGTGCTGAATGAAACTTGCACTGAATAACAACTCTTAAAGTATCTAAATACTCATAAAATACGCTCGATAATATATATAGAGAAAACTTGTTTCTGGTGTCATTTTCAGTTGTAACTAAGTACCCTATTTATAGGAAAATGCTAGAACGCCAAAGCAGACTAAATTAATAAAATTTTAATATTATTTTTCCAAGCATGCCACTGACCAAGCAACCCTCTACTTTTGGAAATTTTTTCCAGCACATGTTTTTAACAAAGGACAAAAGTGGGTCCCACCCATAATTTTAATAAAAAATATTTATTTCCAAAACTTCAATAATTCATAATAAATAGCCCTTTTATAAGAAAAATACGAATTTTATGTCCATTCCATAGGAAATTAATTTCTCTACAACTTTGTAGATTTAAGTTTTTCCAAATTCCAAACGAAAAATGACCGAAATCCATATACGGACGATTTTCAACACCTCTATTCCGACAAAATATTGATAAAACACCTCAGCCATTATTCTTTCATTTATATCCACATAACATAAATATATTCATCATTTATATCCATATAAAATAAATATTTTCTTATCATGTAAATCAATAATTAATTATTGACAAATAATATTACAGAATCACAATAATGACAACCAAGTCGTTCCCAGGAAAGAATGGGGATTTTCGATAAGGATTTCTCCTTACTGACGCGCAATCAGGTGACCAAACCCCTTTTCTAGATAGAACTTTCTTAGACATTGTCAATAATGATATCTAATAATATTATTTAAATAATATGAATTATTGATCTGATAATGGGAAATACTGTGTAATGACAATTATTGAAACAACAATAATATAAAATATCAACGCAGCAATTATTGAATCAATAAAATAAAATATTGAACATTAATTACTGTAAAAATTATTGAGTAGTGCCTTCTTACGTAAGAATCAATAATTCAAAATATCATTCAATCTGGCGTACTTCTTGTGCAACCCACGCATATTATCGTATTTTAACCAACCGGGTATTCCAACGGTGTTAGGTTAATTAAGAATTCACATACCGCTATTTATAAAAACTCATCTTGTCATTTTTCATCCGAAACCGTTTTTCCGTTATGGGGCCCATAAATGGTATTTATTGAATCTTACGAATATTCCCAAGCAACAAGAATATTCCACGACCAAATGAATATTCCCCGACAACAATAAATATTTTATAACCACTTGCTTATTTTGCAAAATTTTCACATTTCACCCATAACCAAAATATTATATCAAATTAACACCTTATTATTCACAATAATAATTAGAGAAAATTCGATTTTATTTATAAAAAGTTGGGGTCTTACAACCTCCCCTCCTTATGAAATCTCGTCTCCGAAATTGACGTACGTACCTGGTGTTTTGAAAAGGTGAGGGTACCTCGTTTTCATTTCTGATTCCAACTCCCACGTCATTTCTTCAATAACATGGTTCCTCCACAAAACCTTAACTTGTGGTATAACCTTGGTGCGTATGACATGATCTTTCCTATCCAAGATCTTAACAGGTACCTCCTCGTACGTTAAATCTTCGGCTATCTCGTCTGGTTCTGTAATAACCCGAGATTTCCTAAATAAAATAAATAAGAAAATTTGCGTATAATATTTTTTTTATTTAATGACGAGAATAAGTGAACGATAAATACGAATATATTTATTTCTTTTAAAATTAGAAATAATTTTGGAATTATTAATTACTACAAATTATATTTTATGGTAATTAATTTACAAGCGAAATATTTTTTTAATTATTTTCCATGATAACATGATTGGAAATAATATATGAAGTGATAATTAGAATTTATATAATATATATTTTATTATATGAATTGTTTAGAATATTTAAATCAAGTATTTTAACTTGATATGCGAAAAAGAAGTCGGATATGAGATCCAAACCACGAATTGGGATTGTGATCAAGAGATGAGAATAATAATATTATATTATTGTTATAATGATTTTCTGATTACAATAATTATTTCTTGTGTGTATGTGTGTGATGAGATAATATTGAGCGATGATGATCGATTAATTCATGTAGCATATTACCGTCTTTGTGAAACCCTAATTATTAAACTTAGTTATGAGAAATGGTGAGTAGTATTTGTGTATATGAAGTTTCTTGTGTATATGAAGGTTCTTGTGTATAAGATGTCGGTAATTAGAAGAAAACCCTAATTACTGTTGTTTGTCGATAATTAGGACAAACCCTAATTATTACAACCCTAATCGGTTGAAGTTAGAGATCGTAATGACTGTGTTAGAACATACACAGATAATTAGAGAACCCTAATGGTCAATTAGAAACCCTAATTGATGACGTTAAGAAACCCTAATTAGAAAACCCTAATTTTTCAATCAAAACCCTAATTTAAAATTATCGGGTTTAATTACGATGTTATTGTATAAATGTTTTAATTTACCAAAGGATAGAAAGTAATTGGTAAATGATAAGAATTACCATCTAGTGATTAAATACTACATTTAATTGCTATGTACAAAAATGCCCATGAAATTATATGTAAAATTACCAAAATACCCTTTTAGTGTATTATTAGTTATATTATTTATGGAATTTTAAAATCTAAAGTGATAAACCCTAATGGTTATGGATAATATCTATAATGCCCTTCATGGTAGACATGAGAAGTCTAAACTACCCTTGTGCATTATTAAAGGAAGAAACCAATTGTTAGAGTGGAAATGACTAAAATGCCCTTTTTGTCCATTTAGTGTATTATTAGTGTATTATTGGAGGAATCTAGCAACAAATCATGGCCAACATCACTACCCTACCAATTGAGCATCCAAGACTCAATTATGCTCAGATTCAATCAACCAATCTAGCATCCAAGGCATTTGAATTATTCTATAAATAGATTGGAGAGAGTTAGCATTTTTTGTACACTAAAATTCATCCAACTCTCATCCTTAAGCTTCTCTCTCTAAAACCTACGAATTATTGTAGCATATCAGTCCCTAAACAAAGCCCAACCATCACAAACAACAAATCAGAAGCATCAAGAAGCCAGAAATCAAAAATCAAGCTTGAAAAGGTAGGAAATCCTAAATTCTAGAAATCCTTCGATTCGATGTTAATTGATGCAATTGATTGTTTAAAGTAGTGTAATAGGAGTCTATTAATGTTCGGGTTGTAAAATCATGAACCCATAACATCAAAGTGCTGCAATTTGAAGATTTGAGCAAGTTGGAAAAGCAAGATTTCGTGATTTTTGGGCAAATGTCAAGACTTATATCTCTGTGATTATTTACTTTTTTTGTTGTTTAAAGGTTGTTAGGTGTATGTTGTTATGTGGTCTTTAAACTCCAAAAGGAATCAGGTCTATATCTATTGTAGATCGGGATTTATAAGCGGTCAAAGTGGGTTGGTTGGCATTGGCCATTTATTTTTAAACCCAGAAAATATTCTAAGTGTCCAGAAATATTTTTTTTGGCAAATGTCAGGCCTTATATCTCGGTCATCTTTAATGCGTTTTGTGTTTTAAAGGTTGTTATGTGTAGCTTGTTATGTGGTATTTAACCTCCAAAAATAATCAGGTCCATATATATTACGGATTAAGAGTTATTTAAGGTCAAAGTGGGTTGGCCCGGCATTGACTGAGAAAATTTTACGTCACCCCGAGAATTTTCTTCTAAGTGTTAATTTTTTCCGACAAGGTTTGACCATACTTTAGATGCTTGATTTCTTGTTTTTTATGATGATGTTAAGTGTTAGCGTTGTAGTCCTACATGTTGTCTACACACTTTGGAATTGATAGATCACATAAACGTTACACGATCATCAAGTTATAGAGGTCCAAAGTAGGCACCTCATTTGTTCTTCGTGAAGAAAACGACTTTGGTAGCTACTTTGATGGCTGATTTATCCCAGATCGATGTTTATTTAGAGGTTATGATTGTTGGATCTTGTAGTCTTGTATTTCCTCTACAAGACCCAATTTATAGATTGTCCAAATTCGTTAAGATGAGAGAGTTATTCACGGTCAAAGTAGCCCACTCGGTTACGCCTTATGAAGATCTCTGGGTAGGCTCAAGAAGAACCTATAGCGACAGTTACTGTCACTATAGGGGCCTTTAGCGACATTTTAATTATTTTAATTTACGATTTTTAGAAAATGATTTTAAAAAATTAGAAAAATTAGATTTTAATTATTAAAATACCAAATAAATTATGAAAAATTATTTTAATATAGAAAAATAGTTTTTAACTATTTTGAGTATATTTCTAAATATTTAGTATTTTTGGAATATAAAAGGTATTTATTTATTTAATTATAATATTAAATAAATTATTTAAAAATAGTTTTAATTCATGAAAAATCATGAAAAATTATATTATGGTATAAGAAAATATTTTAAGTTATTTCCCATGACTTTTAATATTTTGTGATGAATTTTATTAATTAATTATATATTAATGATATTAAAGTTATTTAATGATTATATTAAATAATTTAGTTTAAAAATGATTTTAATATTATAAAAATCATTTTAAATGAAATTAAAGTATTTAAAAATATTTTAAGTTATAAAATATAACTTTTAATATTTAAAGGATAATTTCATTAATAATTTAATATTAATGATATTAAGATAATATTAGTGATATTTAGTTTATTTAATAATTATTATTAAATAAATAGTTTAAAAATGGTTTTATTTATTTAAAAATCATTTAAAGAGGATATTAAGGATTTAAAAATATTTTAAGTTATAATTAATGACTTTTAATATTTGGATGAATAGTACATTAATATTTATATATTAATGGTGATTATTTAAAATGATTTTAATTGTTTTAAAAATCATTTAAGGGTAATATAAATGTTTTAAAAATAGTTTGAGTTATTATAAATAACTTTTATATTTTGGCAATGGTTTCATTAATAGTTTAATATAAATTAATTATTAATGATAATGGAATTGTTTAATGTTTAAATCATTTAATTATGATTCCGATGTTTGAAAGTTATAGCCGGCCAAACTAGCTGACTAGAGAACCGGTTATGAAGTCCAGGATTTGATGAAGAGCACCCATAGTAACAGTTATATCACTATAAGCCCTTGAGTGACAGATTTGATTTATTTTAAATTTTTCAAATTACGGAAAATTGAAAATGATTAAAAGTAAAATGTCCGATATTTGAGATGTTGAGGTATAGAATAAGAGTCTTAGACTCAAAGTATTTACCGATAAAGTCAGCTTACATCGATGCAGCAAACAAATGTCGGAACCTATAATAGAAAGAAAAGGCTCACCGTAAGAACATGGATGAGATATTGGAAAAATGTATAAAAATATTTCAAGTATAGAATATGAACTAAAAAAGTATGATCACTTTGCGATTATGTGATGACGTGATTAGACTATGTCTTTAATTGTAATAGACGATACTATGTGTTATGATATATTGTTCTAATCGAACGAATGATCCGATTATTGATAGGTTGTGATAAAGAGATAAAACCTAAGTTGAGAGTTGTAATCATTGAATCAGTAAGTATCCTACCTTTGCATTTCTTTTTATGCAATGGACATGAGTAAGAAGTTTTAATTATTCTATTCTCCCATGCAGATTATATACGCTTTGATTATCAACATGTTAGCTCGGATATATATTACGTTAAGTTGATTTCTAAATGGTTATACAAGTGTCCCCACTTGGATAATCATGACATTTATTCACATGTTGATATACCTTTGTCAATTACCCGTATACATATATGTTGAATTACATATTATTGTTGAGCAAGATTAAAACCTCGGGTTTGGAACCGGGCATGTATGAACATCCCGATAATGGGAAAATTTTTATGCGCTTGGCGGACAAAGGGTGAGCGATGAATTTCGTTCAAGTTATGTAGTATTGATCAATCTGAGGTACAATGAAGTGATCACCCTCCGCGTGCCGTAAGTAAGTTATGACGGTTTTGCGGATGAATTTCGCTAAACCTTTTGAAAATGAAAACCATGTTCATAGTATGTTTCTTAAACCCTATTCATGGGTGGAGCCTAATTTGAAATTGAAAGAGAATTGTTATGTGAATTTTTATCAATCTGATTACTTCACAACTTTCGATTTGTTGTAGAAGTGTTATGGAAAGAGAATACTTATATTCTTTCAAACTTATATATATAATTGCTATTACTTACTTTGGGCACTCAAATGCTCATCCTTGCTTAAACTAAATGTTTTCGATTACGTCACGATCGACACGAAGGCTCGAGCACGAACAAGGGAAAAGAAAAGCTCATTGAATGAGATTTAGTATGAGTTAATGGTTATAGTTAGTAAGACAATGGAATCTATTGTCGGTATTGTAAGGAATGTATTTGAAGGTCACGTGCATCTTGGGAAGTAAACTTTGATGTATGTAAATTAAGTTCGAATGTATTATTATTTAGTATTATTGATTTTAAAGAAATGGTATCGTGGAGAACCGAGTTCGGGTTGCAAGTACCGGATTTGGGGTCGCCACAAAGTTGGTATCAAAGGCAGTAGGTTATAAGCGTTAGGAATGCGAAACCTAGGTTATAACCTTAGTAGAATGGATAACGAAAGTTAAGATAGATATTCGATGAGCGAAGAACTACGGTGAAGAGTTATAACCTTAGTAGAATGGATAACTAAAGTTAGGATAGATATTCAATGGACGAAGAACTACGGTGAAGAGTTATAACCTTAGTAGAATGGATAACGAAAGTTAAGATAAATATTCAATGGATGAAGAACTACGGTGAAGAATTATAACCTTAGTAGAATGGAGGACGAAAGTTAAGATAAATATTCGGATTGAACCGAGAGACGAAGTACTCGGTGAGAAGTTATAGGATATGATGAGTTGAAGAGATTCATCGAGTTTTAGTGGTACTAAATAAAATATTACTTCATTTTATCGATGAACATATTTTATTTCAAAGATACTAATGTTGTCTCGTTTATTGTGGTCATAAGATGAATGACGAAAGTCAAGATAGTAATTCCTTGACCCAAGAGGCGATGGACTCTAGCGAGGAGTACATAGGCGGTGAGATGATAAGAGATTTGATAGTTAGGAGCGACAACTTAAAGGTTAGAATTTGGCGGCGGAGGCACAAAATCGTCATTTCTCAGATTTTGAAGCGAAGACAAGGGCCGGCGCTCACCGAACATGAGATGGAGTTAGCGAGAGTTACGAGAGAGGTTGGAGCGAGAGGAGATCTGAGATAGGACAATTGAAGGTTGAGATAGAAGCCAAAGACACGGGATATATACCTTGGAGCAGGCTTTAGACATCGCCTTTATGCGATTCGATGCAGAGTGGATGGAGCTGCCTTTCGGCAGAGAGATAGGCGTTGATGAGAATTGAATAAATTTATCGTCAAACAAAATAAGAGACAACGTATATAAAACTCTTGATTGCTGTGTATATATACTATATGCTAATCAGGGTAACTTATGTATGTAGATGTCTGGTGGAAAAGATATGTAGAATAAGAAGGATCAGATCCATACCCCCGAGCTAATATCAAGGCCAACAGCTAAAATAGAAGCTCAAAAGGAGAAAATGACAGATAGTGATTCAGACACTAAAGTTGAAGCTGCTCAAGCATCAACGAAAGTGCAGGATCTGGAGAACAAGGTTTCTTCACTAGAAAGGTTGTGGGAGATAGAAAAGTTGCTTAATATTCAACTGCGAAAAGCATTAAAAGAAACAATGGAAGAGCAAGATAAGCTCAAAATCCAAATTGACTAGATGGGAGCCTCAAGCAACACATCGTGTTCAGCTCCGAGAGGTAAGGGAAAAATAAAGGTAGAAGATCCTGACTTAGGAACACCTGATAAGAAGAAAGGGAAGAAGATATGTTATATTTGCGGCTGTGAGGGACATACCTCTCCTCGTTGCACCAACTATAAGAAAGGTGGATGTTTTAATTGTGGAATGGAAGGACATCGAGCGAATGAATGTCCGAGAAGAAAGGCTTGGTAGATAAGTAGTATGGGTTATGTTATGTAATATGTGTGATAAGTAATGAACTATTTTCAACTTTTATGTTGGTCAAGATTTTAAATCCCGACTGTTGTAGTCACAAAGGGATAGCTGATGTTTAAAGCAATATGTGCTATGGTATGTTAAGTTCTATTAATGTGAGGTGCTATGGTTGGAAGTACCATGAGTATCACAAGTTGGATTAATGAAGTAAGTTGTTATAAAAGTAGCAGATATTTATCTAAATATTGGTTAATATAGTAAACCAAGTTTCAAATCCAATATTTTGGAATACATGATTATTTGAGTAGAAAATTTTGTGTTATATGTCGAACGTATACGATGAGGCTTAGAATGTAAGGAAATTAAGAATAATTTACGATTATGTCACCGAGACAAAAACGAAAACCAGCCGCGAAAGATCAACCAGATAATCGAACGTCGAACGCCAAAGACTTTAAGGCAATCTTATTTCTAGGGTATAGAGGATTGAGTGACTCAGTAGAAGCGTTTATGAAAGTTAGGATAACAGAAAGGGCAAAAGATAACTTTTATCACCTATACGATAAAAGGGAAATGAGATAAAGAGAAAGTTTGTGGGCAGAAGAGACATATCTCTTCCAATTGTCCCAATTCAAGAATGTATAACGAATGTTTTATTTATGAATCAATGGAGTATAAGATGAAAGAGTATAAGGTGAAAGAAGAAGAAATGAGATAAGGAATGTGAATACGAGAAATGACAAAGAAGATATAAGCTGACAACGAAATAAACCGTAAGTGTCTTCATTATGGTCGTTCAAGATATCGTAGCGATTGAGGATACTGATGGCATTTGAAAGCGAAACTCCAGTGCTATTTGAATAACTTATGTGTCTTATATGATTTTCTGTATATATACATATAGTAAATTACTTTATTAAAGAAATTTTGAGGAAGGAATTTGAGTTCTTTTAGAGATCAAATTTACATTTATCGATAGAAACACAGCGTTATGGAGAATAGTTAAAGATCGATTCGATCAAGTATGATCGAGATCTACGTCACAATGATTATATGCTATGTACCCTTACGCGATATGAGCTTTTAAAGCGGTGATTTAGGGACGGAATCCTTATAGGGAGGTGAATGTAATAACCCGAGATTTCCTAAATAAAATAAATAAGAAAATTTGCGTATAATTTTTTTTTATTTAATGCGAGAATAAGTGAACGATAAATATGAATATATTTATTTCTTTAAAATTAGAAATAATTTTGGAATTATTAATTACTACAAATTATATTTTATGGTAATTAATTTACGTAGCGTAAATATTTTTATTAATTATTTTCCATGATAACATGATTGGAAATAATATATGAAGTGATAATTAGAATTTATATAATATATATTTTATTATATGAATTGTTCGGAATATTTAAATCAAGTATTTTAACTTGATATGCGAAAGAGAAGTCGATATGAGATCCAAACCACGAATTGGGATTGTGATCAAGAGATGAGAATAATAATATTATATTATTGTTATAATGATTTTGATTACAATAATTATATACTTGTGTATATGCGACAGATAATATTGAGCGATAACGATCAATTAGGTCATAAGATATTACCGTCGTTGTGAAACCCTAATTATTAAACTTAGTTATGAGAAATGGTGAGTAGTATTTGTGTATATGAAGTTTCTTTGTGTATATGAAGGTTCTGTATAAGAAGATGTAATTAAGAAGAAAACCCCTAATTACATTGTTGTTTGTCGATAATTAGGACAAACCACAATTATTACAACCCTAATCGGTTGAAGTTAGAGATCGTAATGACCGTGTTAGAACATACAGATAATTAGAGAACCCTAATGGTCAATTAGAAACCCTAATTGATGACGTTAAGAAACCCTAATTAGAAAAACCCTAATTTTTCAATCAAAACCCTAATTTAAAATTATCTAAGTTTAATTACGATGTTATTGTATAAATGTTTTAATTTACCAAAGGATAGAAAGTAATTGGTAAATGATAAGAATTACCATCTAGTGATTAAATACTACATTTAATTGCTATGTACAAAAATGCCCATGAAATTATATGTAAAATTACCAAAATACCCTTTTAGTGTATTATTAGTTATATTATTTATGGAATTTTAAAATCTAAAGTGATAAACCCTAATGGTTATGGATAATATCTATAATGCCCTTCATGGTAGACATGAGAAGTCTAAACTACCCTTGTGCATTATTAAAGGAAGAAACCAATTATTAGAGTGGAAATGACTAAAATGCCCTTTTTGTCCATTTAGTGTATTATTAGTGTATTATTGGAGGAATCTAGCAACAAATCACGGCCAACATCACTACCCTACCAATTGAGCATCCAAGACTCAATTATGCTCAGATTCAATCAACCAATCTAGCATCCAAAACAACTTTTCCCTTCTCAATACTTCCAATATTAATCTCAAATGCTCTTCGTGTTCTTCTTTGGTTTTCGAATATACCAAAATATCGTCTATAAACACCACCACGAATTTGTCCAAAAATGGCTTGAACACACCATTCATTAGTCCCATAAATGCTGCAGGAGCATTCGTAAGACCAAACGACATTACTAAAAATTCGTAGCGACCATATCGCGTTTTAAATGCTGTCTTCGGTACATCCTCTGGCCTCACCTTCAGTTGATGATAACCGCTTCTCAAATCTATCTTGGAAAAGTATCTTGCTCCCTTCAACTGATCAAACAGATCATCGATCCTTGATAATGGATATCTATTCTTAATCGTGACCATATTCAGTTCTCTGTAGTCAATGCAGAGTCGCATCGATCCATCCTTCTTTTTCACGAACAACACCGGCGCTCCCCACGGCGATACGCTCGATTGAATGTACTTCTTATCCAACAATTCTTGTAGTTGTACCATTAGTTCTTTCATCTATACTGGTGCCATTCGGTATGGTGCCTTCGAAATTGGAGTAGTTTCGGGTGCCAAATCGATCACGAAATCTACTTCTCTATCTGGTGGAAGTCCTGTCAAATCGTCTGGAAATACGTCGACGAAATCCCTCATAATCGGTATCTCTTCTACCTTAGGATTCTCTTTTCGATCGTCGACTATGTAAGCTAAGTATCCTACACGTACTGTCTTAACAACTTCACGGCTCGCATCATCGCCGACAACTCGCTTGTCTCAGGCGACTTGCTACCATAAACAAAACCTTTCGACAGTCATAAGGTTATACGCTTCTTTGGCAATCAAATATGACTTCGTAATTGAATAAACGGTCCATTCCCAAAATAACATCAAATTCCCCAAGTCGAATAGGGATAAGATCTACGTTCATGATATTACCCTTAATATCCACTCTACAATTCTTATATAAATGCGTAATGAGGATTATTTCTCTATTCGCAATTACTATGTTCATGGGGTAATCCAATTCATTCTTAGGCAAATCTAAATTCTTGGCAAAATCATCGGATATAAAGGAACAAGTAGCACCCGAATCAAATAAAATATAAGCATTAATTTTATTGATCAGAATGATACCCGACACCACATCACGGGATTGAAGTGCATCTTGCACCGTCATGTTGAAAGTCCGGGCGGTTGGTCGGTTTGTTACGATTGGTCCGGTGATGGTTAAGGCATTTCCACTGTCATTTCCCTGGTTTCCTCCTGATCCTGACCCTCCCGATCCCTTCTTGGGACAGTCTCTTGCCAGATGGTCTTTCGAACCACAAGTAAAACAAGCACCCTTCTTTGGGTTTGGACATTTTGGTGCTATGTGGCCTTCCTGACCACAATTGTAGCACACTCTTTTTCCTTTCATACAAACTCCCAGATGGGCTTTCCTGCAAGTCGAGCATGCTTCGATTCTTTTCTTCTGATTACCTTGCTGATTCCCCGATGATGAGTTGTCGTTCCACGTTTTCTTCTAATTGAAATTTCCACCTCCTGTGCCACTTCCACTGGCCTTGTTATTTCCTTCACCTCCACTTGTTTTCTTATTTTGATCTTGATTGTACTTGGTCACCGCATCGCTTCCTCCTTCAGCGAGGATGGCCTTTTCCAGTACTCCAGCAAATGTGTTTAGCTGAAACATTGATACCTTGCTGTACACCCAAGGCTTTAGTCCTTGCTCAAACCGTCTCTCCTTCCTCTCATTCGTGTGAACTTGATACGGGGCGAACCTCGCTAACTCATTGAATTTTGCCGCATAATCAGGTACGTTCATATTTCCCTGCTTCAGTTCCAGAAATTGAACCTCCATCTGGTTCTGCGAGCTAGTTGGAAAATACATCTCAAAAAACATTTCTTTAAATCTCTCCCAAGTAATTACACCTTCACCTCCTCGCACTTTGTTTGCTTACCACCAGTAGCTAGCCTCAGACTTCAGCATAAACGTTGCAAAAGCGGTCTTCTGGTCTTCTCTAACCCTAGCAACGTCGAAAACCTTCGCCATCCCCATAACCCACGTTTGAGCCTCGATTGGGTTCATGGAACCTTTGAACTCTGGCGGTCCCACCGCCTTGAAGTCCTTAAACGTTGTGTTTGGTGGAGCTTGAGGTTGATTGTTCATTGCTCCAGTCAGTAAGTTAACTAACTGTTGAACGGAATTTGCGTTGGAATTATTGTTATTATTGGTTGACTCTTCCTGAGCCGGTTGACGTTGTTGTCTTCTCCTTGGCGGTATTTTTCTGTTAAATAAACACTTATTAGAACTTTATTTATTTCTCTAAATAGTTAAGGCATTACTTAACAATTTAACATATCACTTAACACATCATCTCAAACAACTTGATATATTTTCATTCAAATCAAAAGTTTTAACATTAAACGATATCATAACTGCTATTTACATCAACTATCCTGGAATAAAGAATCCACAGGATTTAAAACATTTAAATATTCTTTCGTTCATAAACATGTCAGAATTTACATCTAAAAACTAATTAAGTTCTTCACATAATTAAATAAATCATATCACTTTTGTCAATTAATCGATTAGCCTCTTCTACGTTAACTCTTCTAGGATGCGATACATCGTCCTGCGATCCATCATGTACAATGGTAGTCCTTCGAACTGGATTAGGTACCTCAAAACTCGATCTTGGGTCTCAATCATTGCCTTGTTAAGTGTAGAGTACGTTTCCCCAATCTTCGCTTTCTTTGCATGACTATCATCCTCTGCACGATCAGCTCGACGTGATTCTCTTACCCAGCCTTCCTCTGCTATGTTCAGCCTTTCGGAGGTTTCCTTCAGTTCCTTCTTCAGCTTCTCTATCTGCTCGGTCTTATCTTCAGTTTGACCCTTCTCATGGACCAAATACCATTCTACATTTGCCAGTCAAGAGTGAAGAGTCGAAATCTCCCTCTCCTTCTACTCTAGAGTAATATGTTGAATAACCGCCGCTCATCAAATCACGGACCTCGCGCCGTAACAGAACGTTACGCTACTTGGTCAGTATAACATGTCATACATCTCAGCATCAATGGTGTACCGTGGTAACTCCTCTTCTTCCACTTCCTCTTCCTTTTCCTCAACAAAATTCCTCCTCAGGATCAGTCTCAGGTTCATGCTCCTGACCAACAACGGTGATCAATGGAGATGATTCCCTCTGCACCAGCTGCTCCCTAACGACATAAATGTCTCGGGGCTCCTCCTCTGTCGGTACTATAGGTGCACGGGGTTCCTCCTCAGTAGGTACTATAGGTACCCGGGGTTCTTCCTCCCCAGCTTGACTATCTTCTCCAACATTCGACATCCTGACAACAAAATTTTAAGTTTTAGTTACTAAGTCGTATCATCTAACGCATACTTTAACACATAAATACATAAGGTCTTTTATTATCTTCAATGAATTACGTAAATTCATTTCTTATAACTCGATAAGAGTATTCCATCACTATCTTCTTTCTATAAGGCTACTACCTAAGGTTGTTCCCCCACCTAAGGTTTATAATCTACAGCTTTGATACTAACTTGTGATACCCCCAAATCCGGGTACTTCAATTCCACGAGATTTGGTGTTCACTGTACAAATATCATCTATCTATCTACCCATAATAAATGGAAGCCATGCAATAGATAGAATAAAAATCTTCCCCTTAAGGGTTACAACATCCGAGTAATAATAATTCAATCCCAGGTTAAACTAACCTTAAACATCTGTGCGGAATCATAAACAAATAAGTCTTAACAACATCATTAAATCAAGTCTTAAACAAAATACATCATCAAATAAACAACAAGTCTTCATCACTTGCTAACTTTGCCCTTGCCTTTACTAGTGGAAGGTTCATCAGTTCTTTCGTTCTTAACTGCAATGTTATTATTAAGAAAGAGTGAGCACTATTGCCCACAAGTATAATAATGAAATAATAGTATAATAACATGCGAGGGAAATAATAACTTTTGGAATAAAAGCTCAACTTTTGAATCAAGAATGAATAGCAAGAATCAAAAGATTTCTGATGGTCATAAGACCTTGAACTATGTCCTAGGTTATCAATGGTTATACTTGAAACCTTTAATAGTCATAAGACTATGGACCTTTCTACTCGTACTTAGGGGGATCAACCCTTAGTACCATACTGTGCACAATATCTTAACGCTAATGCATAAGTAAATCCCTTTGCAAGGTTGTTCATCTCAGTTTGACATTCGAATCCGCACCAAAGGAAGTTTGGTTTGGATAATTCAATAAGGGTTCTGAAATTTAGAACGTTCATCAACTATGGACTAGTCGAATCAATAAGGGTTCGCTAGTCTAAAAAGGTTCAATAATAATAATATTCAAATTGAATAATAATCTCAAGAAGTATACAATAGGACAATTATTGTATAACTGAATCATGCTTTGAAAAGATAATAAATCTTTAATATAACATTTGAACTTGAATAATAGCAATGATAATTTACTCGAGGTAAATAATAAACTTGAACAATAATGACAAGTAGGGTTAGGAAACTTGCCTAGTGCGTAGTTTACACTTTAACTAAGCATGTTCTTTGAATTTAATCCTGCATACCATTCACATTCACAATACCAGTTAAGTATAACTTAACTAATCATCAATGATTATTCTTTTTGTTTAAACTTTGGTTATTAACTATACTTAGTCAAATTATCACATTGTCACATAATTTGTACTTCATGGATAACAAACTAATTATGTATTTAATAACTCAATCCACATGTACTTATGTTATTTACATGTTAAACATCTAATTTACATCTCATTATACTTCTAACATATTTACATGTTCATTACATTAATTTACTAACACATTGTTAGACTTAATCAATTTAAAAATCTCATTTTCGAACTTTACGGAGAGTAGGTATATGCTGGCTTCATTCGTTACACTTAGTATTATGTTGCACAAGCGCTATTTGGACTCTCTTGGCGCTGTGGCTCGAGATATGTAGGCTATGCATGTTGAAATAGGAAGGTATCCCGTGATTACATGTTAAGATACCAGACACAGAAATGGCAGTTCGCGAAAAATCGCAGAACATGCCAATTTCTTCCAATTTCTTATTTTCTACTCGAAATTAGACATACCCATATGGTGTAATTCATGCATAAACATAACCCAACATTTATATAACGACTTTAACCATTTAAAACACATAATCACATAATTAAATTATGCAAATTGTACTGTTCTTGATGTTCTTGAAGATTTTGAACAAAAACATAAAATTTAACACTACGGATTCGTTATAACACCGAATCCGTTCGTTTAAGGCTTGGTCTCTTCGTATCAATATGCATAATAATATACGAGTGTAAAATTTAGGAATAATATACGATCAATATATAAAATATCAAGTATAAGGCCGTAAGGCCAAAACCCATACTCTGTAAATTTTTGAAATAACAATTCATAGTATTATGAAACTGATGACATGATAATTCACATAATATATATATATATATAATCAAATACGATTTGATATATCTTAACCCATATATAAACTCATAATCAAACCCTTTTTCAATTACAGAGATTTTATAAAATATATGAAAGCAATTTTTATAAAAACTAATGACGTGAATTAGAAATTGGGTTTGGAGAAATTACCAGAGCGTAGAGTGTAATGTTAAACAATGAATTGAAACTCTTCTCAAACTCTTCTTCAATCGCACACTCAAAATTCTTGACTTTTCTCTCGAATTCTCTACGTTATGTTTTCTAGACTTAGAATAATAATAATAAAAAGAAGACGTCGTCGAATTAAAAAGAAGAAATCGACGCGAAGTGGTGGGATTATCCCGATCATGGGTAATCGCATCCAACAACTACTAGGGCCTTGTTTGGCAACCCTTAATTGATTCAAAGTCATTTAATTTAATAAAAGCTTTATAATATAGTTTAAATCATGTCACACCCAATTCAAATATCTTATTTAATTTAATATAAAATAAATATAATAACTTCTCATAAATTCACATAGTCATATATTTAATTTTTCTCAATAATAAATAATGTCAAATTATTAATTCTCTACTTAATAATTAATTTAATTAAAATAACATTAGGCTTATTAAATATTTCTTTTAATACAATAAGCTCACATAATCACATACTTTGATAATAAAATTCTCTACATTAATTTAATAAATGTAAATACATATAATTAAATTAATCTACCACAAATGCATCAATTAATTATTTAATCTAATAATTAACTCATCAAAAATATTTATTTAATTTAATAAATATTAAAATAAATTACAAAATCTCGTTAAATCACAAGAAACGCTCCGCATCAAGTTCAGGCTCATCGAACAAAGTTAAACACAGCTTAAATATATATAAATATATATATATATATATATATATATATATATATATATATATATAGAAGTCTAGGCTCAATCGAGGCATAACTCGATAATGTTAGTCAATATATATATATACAAGCTGAAACAAAACCACGGACCAAAGTCCGGGCAAATGCGCGCAACACGACTCTCAACGTGAAGAAGGGTGTGTGTAGAGATGAAGAGAAAGACTCTAAAGTGTGTGAGAAGGCTTACAGTTGACTGCCAAAGAAGACTTCTATATCTTTAGAGTGGGTAAACACTGGCTTTTGTAGGTACAAAAGGGCTATATATGAGCTCACAAGTGTTTAAAATGAGAAAGTACACTGCATGGGGTGAGTGCAGAGCAAATTGGGCAGGGCTTCCTCGCCGTTTTCTCTTGCAAAATGGGCTGCCCAATCCCTCTATTTATAGACAAAGTAGCCGCAGGTGTACCAGAGGCAACCCGGGTGGGCCCGAGTTTTTCGGGTTGGGTCGTCTCGATGTTCGTGCACTCGGGCACTGTAATGTCCACTCGAACTTTCAGAAGTGCAATCCGGGTATTCGTTTGAGGTATACATGACCTATTTCAGACCGCCATTGTCGAGAGTTATATGATGGCATGGGATTAGAGTTTGTACGAATTCATTGAAGATGGGTCGATGCCCTCCGGTCTTCAAGCTTCAACTTTCATCCGTTACCCCGCACAATAGTCACTCGGGATTGGTTAGTCTTGTGATACATCGTTGCGTAGAGATGTTGAGACGACATGGCGTGGCATCGCGTTGGCGAGATGACGATGTTGCCTCTCACCGGTGTTATCGCCGGATTGGGCTGATAAAGCAAACTTTTCTCAGGCTTCGCTGAGATTGGACTGCTACAATTATTGAAGGTCCTCATTGTCATCTTTGAGGTGTACCTGTCTTCCCGATGTTATCGCCGGGTTGGTATAGTGTATCTCATTGTGAGCACCGAGATTGAAGCTGGTCGCATTTGAAACAAGTATTTCCAGGGTTATAGCCGAAACTGCATTCCTTGGGGTTATCACTAAGGTTGGTGGCAATTCCCATAGTTGGGGCTAAGACTGGATACCACGGGGTTATCTCCGAGATCAATCGGTTTTCTCCGGTGTGTGCTCCGGTATTGTATCTGCACGCCTCAGGGTTATCTCCGAGGTTGGAATTGTTACTCCTGCAGTGGGCTCGGGGTTGATCTTTGAGCCCGATAGTATGCGGTATGGATTGTCTTTCGGGGTTCCCTCTTAAAGACGAATCATCCTCCCGTGAATGTTAGTGATGAGAGTACAAAAAATTTTGAGTGTCACACGTGTCATGCGTAATCCGCATGCATGTGATATTCCAATGAATAATAAAGAATAGAACTGTGTCATGCGTAATCCTTGCATGCATGTGATGTTCCAACAGAATAATAAAGAATGGAACTGGTCATGCGTAATCCGCGATGCAGAAGATGTTCCAATGTAATAATAAAGAATAGAATAACAACAGAATTCACGGGCATGCGATGTAATCACTTTATACAAAAGTTAGTCTAATGGAATAATAAAGAATAGAATAATGTGAAGAATTTCACCATGTATGTGGTACTTCGCATAGACAGGTTATTCCAACATAATAATAAAGAATAGAATAACAACCCTTACGAGTATTGAAAGAAAATAACTCTCTTCATGAATACGAAAGAATAATACCCCTTACCTTAGAAAAACTTGATACTGGAATAGTGAGGTAGCAGACGTCTCTTCTTCTTTCTCTCTATAATAATTACTCTAAAGCTTTTGTGAATTGGTGAGAAATGAAGGAAGAATGAGCTTCTATTTATAGGAAAATATAGTTTCGATAATTGCACGTTTTGGGCTCAAAATATTACAGTATAATACCTTCCTCTTTTTCTTCATTTTTAATTTAGTCCTGCAAGTATTATCAAACTTGCACCACCTCCCCTAATAGAAAATAATGTGAATTAATAGTTCATTCATGTGACTCAATAATATAATCATGTGAAAAAACTAATTACAGTATAGTACCTTCAACTATACCTCCATTTTTAATTTAGTCATGCAAGTATTATCAATCTTGCACCACCTCCCCTAATAGTACATGAATGTGAATCAATAGTACACACATGTGAATAAATAGTTATAAGCATGTGAAATAATAGCAATTAATTACTTATTTATCCGATTAATTACCCGATTGGTAAATATAATCTCCAGAAATCAATTATTATCAAAATAAATGTCGATTTCCACTAACACTAATAATCCCAACACAATGGAACTATCAATTTCATCTTTAATCAACACAACTTATTCATCATTAATATTATTACTCATAATATTTAACAACCAGGTCATTCCCAGGAAAGAGGGGGCTTTCCGATAAGGATTTCTGTGACGCCCCCAAATTCAGGTACTTGAAACCCGAACTCAGTGCTTCACGATACCATTTCTATGAGTGGAATAATACTAATAATAATAACAATAATATAAATAACAAACTTAGTTTACATATATCAGAGTCTAATCCTAAGTACGCAACCTTTACTATAATTCCTTACATGATAGATAATATATATCATTGCCTTATTACTGTCTAAATATTACAAAAGATACCATTACACATATTCAGTTTGCTTTCCTTTTTCACTTGTTCTTGTTTGAACCTTCAGGTTGATCACGCTTAGCTGAAAACATTTAAATTTAAGCAAGGATGAGCATTTGAGTGCCTAACAAGTAATAACAATTAGAAATATAATTAGCTGAAAGAAATAAATGTTTTCTTTGTACATCACTTCTACAACGAATTTATAGTTGTGAAGTAAACTGAACCGATAATAATAACATAACAATTCTATTTCAAATTTTTGAAACTACGTACAGACTATATATATAGGGTAGTCAACAGATTATGAACATTGTTTTTAGTTTTCGCTAAGGTTTAGCAGAACTTCATCTGCAAACCGTCATAACTTACAGGCACGAGGGTGATCTGCCCAATGTGCCCTGTATTGATTAATACTACATTGCTAGAACGATATTATCGTTCATCCTTTGTCCGCCTGAGCTCATATAAATTTTCTCGTGATCGGGATGTTCATACTTAGACTGGAATCCGAACCAAAACAATTTGATTGGATACAAAAAGGTTTTTATCATATTCAACGACATTTCGAAATTTGTGTCTAGCTAATCAAATAGCTTAGACGGCTTATATATATATATACCAACATGTGATTTAAATACAATGATTATCCAAGTGGGGACACTTGTATAACCATATATAGAAATTAACGAACAGAATATATATATGAATTATTATATACTAACATGTTGATAATCAATGATCGGATATATATCACAATAGGGTTAATAATATAGCATAATAATAATATAGCATAATAATAATATAATTCTGAAACTTCTTACTCATGTCCATTGCATAAAGGAAATGCTAAGGTAAGATACTTGCCTGATGCGCTGTTTACAGTTCGTAACTTAGTTCTATCTTTACAAAACACCTATCAGTAATAAGATCATTTGATCGATTAGAATAACATACTATAACACATAGCACTGCTTAAACAACCTTCACATTGTCACATATGTTTAAAAACCATTGAATCACAAATAAACACATATCTAATCAAATTATCTAAGTCCAGATCAATTTCTGAAATATGTTGGTGTACCGACGGCTTTATCGGGTAATTATCGAGTCTAAGACTCTATTCTGTAACTCAATATCTATAAATATCAGTCATATTATTTTTAAATGACTTATAATAATTTTAAAAGATTTATTATAATTTATCATGAATTTTCAAACATCGGAATTATTATTAAATGATTTAAATATTAAACAATTCTATTATCATTAATATTTAATTAATATTAAACTATTAATGAAATCATTTCCAAAATGTTAAAGTTAATTATAATAACTTGAAATACTTTTAAAGTATTAATATTACCCTTAAATGATTTTTAAAACATTTAAAATTATTTTAAATAATTACCATTAATATTAAAGTATTAATGTTCTATTTATCAAAATATTAAAAGTCATTAATTATAACTTAAAATATTTTTAATTCATTTATATCCTTTTAAATGATTTTTTAAAATAAATAAAACCATTTTAAAACTATTTATTTAATATAATTATTAAATAAACTTAATATCATTTATTATTAAATTAATATCAAATTATTAATAAAATTATCCTTTAAATATTAAAAGTTATATTTTATAACTCAAAATATCTTTAAACACTTTATTTTCATTTAAAATGATTTTCCTAATATTAAAAATCATTTTTAAACTAATGTATTTAATATAATTATTAAATAACTTAATATCATTAATAATAATTAATTAATAAAATTTACCTTTAAATATTGGAAGTTATATTTTATAACTTGAAATATTTTTAAACTATTTATTTTCATTTAAAAGATTTTTCTAATATTAAAATCATTTTTAAACTAATTTAGTTAATATAATTATTAAATAAATCGATATCATTAATATTAAAATATTAATATTTTACATAACAAAATATCAAAAGGTATATTTTATAACTTAAAATACTATTATAACCTTTAAATCATTTTTCTAAAATTTTAAAATCATTAATTCTATTTTCCATAAGTTATTTAATACATTTATTAAGTAACTTTAATTACCATTAATATTAATTAATTAATTAATAAAATTCATCATAAAATTTTAAAAGTTATCAAAAATAACTTAAATTATTTTCTTATACTATAATATAATTTTAAATGATTTTTTCATGTTTTAAAATCATTTTTAAATAATTTATTTAATATTAAAATTAAATAAATTAAATACTTTTAATATTCTAAAAATATTAAATATTTATGAAATATATTCAAAATAATTAAAACTAATTTTTGAATTTTAAAATAATTTTTAATAATTTATTTTGTATTTTAATAATTAAAAACTAATTTTTCTATTTATTTAATAAAATAATTTATTTCAAAAATAAAGCGTCTAAGAAGGCGCTTTATAGCAATACGTAACCGTCGCTATAGGTGTTCTTCATGTTCTTGAGCCCAAACCCAGAAAACATGTCAGTGATCGTGAGGGTATGTTTGACCAACAATATCTAACAGATCATAAAGCTTCTGGGTGTGATATGACTTTGATCTTGTAGTATAAATGTAATACTACAAGTATTAACAACAATAGTAATCAAACAACATAACACAATTGAGATCTAGGCTTCTGAAATGGCTGTCAGAGCTGTTCATCATTTCTGGGTTACCCATAAATGATGAACAGTTCGAGTGGCCACTTTTAGGCTTCTACTACTTGCAACACATGTACTGGTTTGGTAATTTAAGTGTTCTAGTGTGTAGACAACATGCAAGACATCAGTTACATAGTATAAAACAAGTCTAAAAACATCACAGTAAGCAAATCCATGCCGATCAAAGAATGTCAGGAACCACGTTCATAGGTTTTCTGGGTTACCCAAAAAACTGTAAACGTGAACTACCTAGCTACTTTGACCGGTTACTACTTTCATCCAGTATGATGTATAGGTGATTTAAAGGCTTCAGAGTGTAGTCCATCTAACATACTATAACACTGATGCAACACAATATACAAAACACGTATAACCTGCAAGATCAAAGCCCATGAACAATCTGTCAGACCGATCTGGGAAATTCTGGGTTACCCAGAAAAGGAGAAGTCATGGTCTGTCAACGACCTTTGACCAAGAATAACTTACAATATAAACCAGTTCTGACCCTGATTCGAGTTCCAGATGAAAGACCTCATAACATACTACAAGATCAAACATTTAAACAACAAAAATACATAACATACAAAGATCTATGAGGTCTGACATTAGGCTGTCAGACACAAATTTCCAGATTTCCAGATTCTTTAGATCTTCAAATCTGAGCCTATAGATGTTATGGATCTAACATCTATCAACCCATATCATCATTAGACACTACATAGAACATGCTTAACACAAAAAAACAACATCAAACCACAGATCGATGGTCAGATTCTTAGGTAGGGTTTATACCTTCTATGATCAAGTTCTTGATTCAAGGCTTTTGATTTGTTATGTTTGATCGTGGGGCTTTGATTTGGGATTGATATACTTTTATATTTCGGAGGTTAGAGAGAGAGAGAGGGACTTGATGGAGTGTGGGTGAGTAAATGAGCAAAATGTACACTTTTTCTCTCTCCAATTCTATTTATAATGCTTGTATACATTGTATGTTGCTGATCTACTGGCTGATCTGAGATTTTGAGCATGTGGGGTGGGTATGAGTTAGTCACCAACTCACCTAAATGTCAAAACCTATTCTAGCTTCAATAATACAACTAAGGGTAAAAGGGTCATTTAATTTTTATTTTTAATGGTAAAATGGTAACTTGTCAAACCCTTAGGGTTTAGGGTTTGGATTAGAGTTTGAACTATTTTAGGTTTTAAGAGCAATTTCTAGGATTTCCAAAATAACAATTTAGTTTCCAAAAAAAAATAATATATAATTTAGAGTTTACTAAATATAATTAGTTTTCTAATTCGATTGTTTAAAATTTACTAATCATAATTAACCTTGATCTTTAAACAATTAGGGTTTATAATAAGTAATTAGGTTTTTAAAATTACTAATTAGAGTTTTCACAAAAATAAAAATAATATTAGTTTCTAATTTTTGCAAATTAGGGTTTCTTAATCGTGTTTAATTTTCTAATTACATTATACTTGAACATTAGTATTTTAATGTCCACTAATTAGCATTTAGCTTGAAATTAACAATTAGGGTTACCAATTTAGCAAATTAGGGTTACTAATTTATAAATTAGGGTTTCTAGCTAATTAGGGTTTCCTAATTTAGAAAATTAGGTTTTTCCTAACTAATATAAAAATATATAATAGTTGTCATTAGACACATTATCACAGCATCACGACTACATAATGACTCAACCAAAGCTTAAAGTTGTAATTGACTTTCGAATTAGCGTGAAATACCATAATTGACCAATTATTGTCAATATACACAAACAGTACATATTTATATCACTGAGAAATATAATTAATATTATATTATTATTCTTATTTCTTAATCAAAATCCAAAATTAGGGTTTGGATTCCATATTTGATTTAATATTCATATACACCATTTTTAAGTTAAAATAATTAACTTAATTAATCTGAAATAAATTCATATAATAAAATATTTATGATAATAATTCTAATAACCATTTCATATATTATTTAAATAATATATAATTATATTTTCATGGAAAATAATTAATAAAAATATATCTCCTATAAAATTAATTATTATAAGAATATACTTTATAATAATCAATAATTCTAAAATAAAATTATTTGTAAACATTCATGTAATAAATATATTTTTATTTATTACATAATTACATACATACATTATCTTGTACAAATCCTCTTCCTTAAAATAAAAAAAAAATTATACGCAAAATTTCATATTTATTATATAGAAAATATCGGGTTGTTACAATTTCTCCTTATTGGCGCACAATTAGGTGACCAAACCTCTCCTTGACAGAACTTCTAGACATTGTCAATATTGCAAATAATAATATGAATAACTTTGTCGTCTCAATTATTGATTTAATATTAATAAATATTATGTAGATGACATTGTGACAATAATTGAATCAATAATATGAGAGATATGATGCGTGCAATTATCAGAGTAATAATTGAGTATAACCGAGTGACTTCTCACGTAAGCATCAATAATCAATACCGTGTGCTACTATGCAACCACGCCAGACATCGTATTTTTACTACCGGGTAGTTCAACGGTTTTTAACGGTAACACTTTCGTAGTTATTTTTATAAAAGATAATTACATCGTTTTCTTAACTACGACAATACTTAGTTATTGTGGGGTCCACCAATGATTGTGCCATCGCATTTAATACTCCATGTTAAAACGAATATTCCCTACCAATCGAATATTATATAACCACTTGCTTACTTTGCAAAATTTATAAATATTACCCACAACTATAACATTATATCAAATCCACACCATAATATTCAAAAATATATTTCGAGAAAATTATTCTTTATTCATAAAAGTTGGGGTCATATGATTCCTATATATATATATACATATATATATATATATATATATATATATATATATATATATATATATATATATATATATAGAGAGAGAGAGAGACTCTAAAGAGAACCTTAAAAAAGCGAACCAAAAGATTTAAGTGCGTCTTTTGGTGTCTATGGCGACAGTTCGATCCGTCGCATATAGCCATGTAGTCTTTAATGACGAATTGAACTGTCGCCATAAACACTAAAGACGACGGTTCGTCTTTGGTTCGCTCTTTAAGGTTCGCTTTAGAGACGGACCGTATATATATATATATATACATATATATTGTTGGGCCAAGTATAACACCTCCCTCACGAAAAAGAAAGGGGATGTCACGTGCAGAGCACAAACAAACCTCAAATTAAGTAAACAGAGCACTGATAACTTCAAAATATTAATAGTAGTGATCCATTAATAAAGTACTAAATACAATTCTCCAAACAGAGTCAAAATAATCAAAATTTAAAATCAAATCAACATAGATGGTCAAAGGAAACTCTCTCATCACTCTAGCCCTGAATCACCCCTATAAATCTGTCGGAAGAAAAATACAGCATGAGTCAATTGCCCAGTATGGATATAGATAATACAAAGATGTATAACTAAATACGAAATCAACTGAAGCAACATACTTAACAAAGCCTCAAGCTTAAAGACTGACAAAAATATGATATCCAAAGTCTAGATAGAATATATTTGAATCAACAGATTTAACGAAACAAACAGAAGAATAAAAAATGAACTGAAGTAACTAACACAATTAATTAAACTGAACAGAAACAAACAAAACTAATACAATAAAATAATAGGTTGAATCAAATGACTGGGTGTTATTTCATACCGAGTGAGCTCAGAAATATACATTACCACACAGGCAATTCAAAACAATGCCACACATGCAAGTCAAAATTATGCCACACAAGCAACCAAAATAATGCTACACATGCAAATCACACACTGGATCGTGAATCCAAATGTATGTAAATCGGATAGGTGTGTTTGGCACATCATCGCAAATCTGCAGAACAAAAAATTAGGGTTAACCCATAAGCCTCCCACAACAAAATACCAAATGGCCCACTTCCTCCAGAGCCCAAACGGAGACGCCGTGGACTAATCACACCGCCACGAAAAGTGTCATGCCTCTCGTGCCAAGACGACATGCCTGTGGTACATCCACAGGTAGTTAGCTCAAGTGTACCCTAAAGATCAATCTACAAAATATAAGTCAAAAAGGGGTTCAAATCACAAGGCTTACATGACCATACTCCAAAAGACATCGAATTATCAAATACGAACATACCCAATTATCACAAGATATCAACGATTAAAACAACCCTCGAATGTGATCGAAAATATACAAAGAATGATACAAACGAATAAAGTATCCAAAACATATTGACATGATTAACTAGTTCAAAGAATACAAATATGAGTTAGTACCAACGCCCAACATGAAACTATCATATTAATTTGACACGGAACAATTATGTGAAATAATATCCAAATTTGAAACGGATACCAAAATGAATTAATAAATTTAACAGGATTATCGATGAAAAAGTACGAAATCCGTATATTAATATAGTACCATAATAATTTACCGAAGCCAAATATCACTCGTTAGACTCCCTCAATCTGATCTAATTATCAAAATAAAATACAATACATATAATTAAATTATGAACTTATATAATTTATATTTTCATAAATTTAATAATTTTAATATACTATATTAGGTTTGTAATCAAAAGATACAATTTAATTGTAATAATAATAATATTATTATTTATCACTTTTTAAAGATTTTTGTATATCTTATATATATATATATATATATATCAAATCATGAGAACGATATATATATCCTATGATTTGATATATATATATATATATATATATATATATATATATATATATATATATATATATATATATATATATATATATATAACGAATCATTGTGACTTCCCAAAATAGGTCCACACAACCCATTCCAAGTCGCTAAATACATGGTACATAAATTAAATACAAACTTCATTAATACAATTGTCGTGCAAAATACGACAATACATATGCTGTGAGTTTTAATACAAATATTATCTTGTAGACAATATTCAAACTCAAATAAAGTCCTCATTATAATTATTGTTACACTATTCTACGAAATAGTGAGGACTGATATAATAACTATCTTGAATCCTTACTCCACTCCTCGACTAGTCCCAGCTATATTCTCGCCTCCTGAGAAGAACAATGGAACCAAAAGGAAAGGGCGAGCTCAACTAGCCCAGTAAATAATATTATGACTAATATAATGTAGAAAAAATTATCTTTAGTCCTGAACAGGGAAAAATCTAATAGAATACAATAGACAACAAGTTTTAGATCAACAACTGTAGCGGAACCAGCAATCCATTAGAAGAGTCAAGTAGAGCATGATGTATACTATCTTCCGTGATTTAAAAGTCCATCATCAATATTTTATACCTGTAACACCAATCAATAATTAATTTCAATCAACGAATTATCTATGCACTACGTGCTAAAGATAATCGTTTGTATCACTAGTGGTCATGATCATGCCAAAACCTGTCCATCTTTGCACTACGGGCCAAAGATAACTTTTAACATAATTTTATTTTGAGAATTATGATAATGACATAAAGAATGAATCAGGTGAGATCATAACATGGATTCAATTTCAATAATAAGATTCATAAAAGATAACTTGGACAAAGAAAAGAAATTAAATTATGTTGTGAACAGTACTCATGAATAGTACCGCATGATAGTGCCCATGAATAGTACCGTATGAATAGTACCCATACATGAAAAGATTAAAATTTAATAAGAAATTTTAGACCAATATTCCAGTGAAATGATATTAGATAAAACGCAATGCTTAAAAAATTTATAATCATTTCAGGAATTATAGAAACAATACTTATTATAGTAAGTTTAAATTTAGGAATATGAGATGAAATAATATCGCTTACGTTATATGGAGTATGAATAAAAATGATATTCCTTACGAGTATGGAAGGAAATAATATCATTTATGAGTATTGAAAGAAAATAAGAAAAAAAATAAAATCTTTTCCCTTAATAGGAAAGTAGTTTTGACTGGAAGATTGGCGATTATGTTGAGGAAATCTTGCACTGTTATCAACACTCAAAATATCCTTATACTCATGAGAAATACGCTCAATATTATAGAGATAGAATTTTATGATTCTGGTGTGAGTTTCATTGTTTAACTAATCAACCTATTTATAGGAAAATGCTAGCACACCAAGATTGACAAAATTTACATACATACCTTAGTTTTAAAAAAGATGCAGCACACTTATTTGAAAAAGAGAGTTCAAATTCAAAATGAGGACTCCCTCGTTTATTTTACATGTTTAAAAGATTTAACAATTATTAAAAAGAAATTCAAATTCAATTTGCTCTTTTCCACTTTATTTTATTCTTATATCATAAATTTATTATAATAATATTACCATTTAAATTATAAAATTATACTATTATATTATCACATTATTCTATTATAATGTAATATTATAATAATAAATAAATATATTATCGGAGAAGATAATTATGGTTTCATAGAAAAATATAACAACCTTCGACAAATGTCTCATTCTAAAATTTCTGCATTTATATCAAAATTAGAGAAATATTTACTTACCAAATTCATCAATTATTTACAATTCTTTAATAACTATTTCTAATTAATATTATAGATTCACAATACTAACAACCAGATCGTTCCCAGAAAAGAGAGGGCTTTTCGATAAGGATTTCTCCTTACTGGCATGTAATTATATAACATAACCCTTTTCCTCGACAGAACTTTCTAAACATTATCAATAATACTATTTAATAATATCATTTTAATAATATAAGTTACTGTGTCGTGACAATTATTGAATCAATAATATAAAATACTATTTAATTATCACTATAGCAATTATTGCATCAATAATATGAAAGACTGTGCAATTTTATTGTAGCAATTATTGAGTAACTTCTTACGTAAGAATCAATAATCAGAGATACTGTGCAATACCGTGTGCTACTGTGCAACCACGCGTATTACTGTACTTTTATCACCAGGTATTTCAACAGTTTAAAGGTAAAAGTTTTGCCGTTATTTTTTATAAAAAGGTTATTTCTGTCACTTTCTATATCCGACAGTTATTCTGTTATGTAGTCCACCAATGATTTAAGTAAATCGTCCGTATGTATATTCCCCGACAAAAAGAATATTCCCCGACCAAACGAATATTATATGACAACTTGCTTACTTTGCAAAATTTGCACATTTCACCCATAACTATAGCATTATATCAAATCAACACCTTATTATTCAAAATAATAATTAGAGAAATTAAATCTTTATTCATAAAAAGTTGGTGTCTTACATCAGTAGTAGGTATATATATATATAAACGTAATGTCGGAATCGCAAATTGACGGTCATAATTAATTTTATTTTGTTTTCATATATGTCATATATCCCAATTGTAAACCAAAATTTTATTAACAAATTCAATTAATCAAATGACATAATAAAATTTTAAAATAGATTGCAAACACAACAAGAAAATAGATTGTAATTACAACAACAGAATAATTATTTTGTATTCAAAAATAGTCCAATAATTACCTTTGAGAAGAAGAATATGGTGAATTATGTTTTAAGGATCTTGCTCTCAAACCCTTTTTAATTCCAGCCACGTTCCCTTGTTTTCCTTGTTCTCCTTCCTCCTATTTCTTTTGTTTTCGTTCTATTCCCACAACTCATCAAGCGTAACGAAATATATATAACTAGGTTTTAGTTATTTAATTATTAATTAACATTTTTATTAATTATTTTAATTTTATTATGGTTTAAAATTACACAAATATAATTTAGACCCAATTAATTTTAATGGCCCAAATTAATGTAATATTTACTTATTATGGTCCAAATAAGTTAACTACAGTTTGACCAAAATATACGAAAAGTCCAATTTTACCAAGTTAATTATTCATCACTTATTAATACTTATTAGCCCAAATTAATTAAATAACAAGTTTGACTCAAATAAAAGACAAATTCCAAACAATATGTTTTAATAATATAAATTTTTTTTCCGGGTATTACATTACCTCCCCCTTAAAAAGGATTCCGAGTAACAAAGATTTACTTGACATTAAAGAGGTGAGGATACTCTTGTTGAATAGTCTCTTACGCCTCTCAAGTAGCTTCGCGCTCCGAATAATTTTTGGAAAAATAAAAATAAAATTTAATTATTAACAAAAATTCTGTTTATTACATTTTTCCCTCCTTAAAAATAATTCCGTCCTCGGAATTCAAATAAGCTACAAAAGAAATTTCTAGATAAGACATAGCATCACCTTTTCTAACAATCAACGCTGGTAAGTCCATCGGTCCACATAATTATTAATGTACTTGTAAAAGATTCGCCAACTGCCGTGTCAAGCCTTGATAAGGTTCTTCACGTTGCATCAAATTAAATCACATATTCCACTGCTGTTATAGCCCCACCAATTTTCTTTGAATTTCATTCTTACAAACGTAGTCTTCGAAAGATAATTCGAAATCACTTAATTTTATGTTCATCTAAATACGATTCGAATACCCAAATATTTAAAATTATCTTTAATTCGTAAAATGTTTATGTTCCACACATGACAAAGATTTAACAAATTATTTTCATTATTTTATTTATTTTACATAAATTCATGCAAAACTTCAATGACATCGGATAAACAAAACAATTATACAAATTATATCACCAACTCACCCTAAGAACTCAATAGTTTCAAAATATCATAACCTCAAATTAAACAATTTCTCAAATATTATTATACCAAAAATATACTACTAAGATCTCTTTATCACCATATCAAACTCCAAGTCACATATTCTACCATCTGCATAAGCGAACTACAACTATTCAAGATCTCTCAAAATCAATTGAATTTCATCAATTACTATCTAATCATATATTAAATCAATCATCCCTTATTGCAAACCTTAATCCAATAAATTTCAATGTCTCCCCATACTATCACAAAGTAGCTTCATCGGACATAACTCCAATATCCTATAAGAAAATAACCACAAAATTGATCATTAACTCAAACTGATTATTCTAATTACCTCGAATATCAACAACTCAAATTACAAGAAACCCTCTATACTTAATAATTTTCATTTTATCATAGTATGCCATCAATACACAAACCTCAAATTATCTACAAGCTTAACATAAATCAAAACCTAACTCAAATCAAATCCTCAATTCAACGATCATAATAATTGTGACAAAATAAAACAACTCTAAAAAATAATTTTCCAAAATCAAATACTCGTCAATACAAATACTCACATCATAATCACATCTCATATAATATCACTTCTTATCTGTACAAAGTATAACTTTATTCACCTCAATGATTAAATTACAATTCTTAACTAATATCATTACTCAATCACCTTAACAAATTATTCCACTTTCCTCAAATACACTATAAATCGAAAAGAAATCTACAGTTGGTCAAAATAAAGACCAACCAAACAAAGAACAAAATCGAATCAAACTCCTACGACTACCCAATGGTTTACCCATAACTCACAGGTCAAACCTAAATAGGTTTTCTACAAGAAAGAACCTAAGCTCTAATACCATATCTGTAACACCCCCTTCCCGAAAAGGAAAGGGAGGTCACGTGCAGTGTGACGACCCCGAATCTGAGGTCCCAAATCACCGCGGATCCGGTTCGATCATTCTATACAACTATTACTATTTGCGGAAGATATAAACATAAATTGTTTATATAATATGTGACGCCCCCAAAATTAGGTATACATCACCCATCTTGAGTCGCCAGATACATGGTACATAATTGAAATATAACTTAATAATACAACTGTCGGGTACAATACAACAAAACATAAACTGTGAGTTTGAATACAAATATTGTCTACAAGAGAGTATACAAACTCAAAAGGAGTTCTCATTATAATTATTATCACACTATTTCACAGAATAGTGAGGACTACTAATACACCATCTAGGACCATCACTCCGTTCCCCGACTCATCCCAGCTATATTCTCATTTCCTGAAGAGAACAGTGAAAGAAAGGGTGAGCTCAACTAGCCCAGTAAGAAATATTATGACTAAGATAATGCAGAATAAATTATCATTAGCCTTAAATAGTGTTAAACTGATACAATATAACAAACATCATGTTTAACTGCAGCGGAACAAGAAATCTATTAAAAGAGTCAAGTAGAGAATAAAATCTACTATCTTTTATGATTTAAAAGGTTTTTCATCACTTTTATCATTTGGGACTCGACTTAATAAATAATCCACATCATCAAATCATCCTCGCACTCTGAGCCGAGGATATTCTTTAGTATCACGACCACAATTATCCATGCACTACTACCAAGAATATTTGTGTATTCATCAATCGGTCCCGATCATTCCATAAAATAATTCATCTTTGCACCCTTGGTCAAGAGAATCCATAGCCATAATCATACCAAAAGCGCCCATCAATGCACTACGGGCCAATGAGGACTTTTTCCACATCATTTGTAACATTACGGTCATGATTACACGCATAATCCACGGTCATAATCATACCAAGTCCATCTATGCACTCTAAGGTGCCACGAGATGACTTTCAACATAATATAAACATGAGGATGATGACAATGATATAAGAATTCAATAAAACAAGTTCAAGAATTAATTTATCCATGAACCAATAACGTCCAAATTGTCAACATGATACTACTTTGTAGAGTAAAATTCAAGAATGCTCAGAAGAATATTTCCATGGAAAGATATACTGGATGAAGCGCAAATATCAAGGATATTCCACTAATATCATGGAGTATTGAAGTCAAAATTTTAACCAATTGAGTATAATAAAGAATGGAATAACAAAAGAAATCACCATGCATGCGGTACTTGCATGATGACATGTTATTCAACGAGAATACTAAATAACGGAAACGGTCAAAGTAAATTGCATGCCAAGACAGGATGTTCCAACAGAATAATAAAGAATGGAATAACAACGAAATCACCATGCATGTGGTACTTCAGATAGACAAAAGTTATTCCAACGAGAATACTAATAAGGGGCGGAATCGGTCCCAAGCGTAAAACGCATGCACGAGACGAGGATATTCTAACAAAATAATAATAAAAGATGCAGAACCGGTCAGGCGTAAAACACGAGACATGATATTCCAATGAGAGGCGGAATCGAAAGTCCCCAGAAAACGTACAGAGGATATTCCAACAAAATAGTAAGGACCAAATAATAGAAGAATGTCTCCAAGTATAGGGTAGACCAGCGTATACAAAAGTTATTCCAATGAATAATAGGCGATGGAATAACAACAGTTCTCTTCATGAATAAGAAGAAGAATAACACCCCTTTAAGTAAAAAAAGAACCGAATATAAGAGTAGTTAAGTAGCGAAATCTTTTCTTCTTTCTCTTTATAATTTTCTCTCTAGAGTTTCAATTGAATTAAGTAAGAAAATAATGAAGGAATGAGCTTCTATTTATAGAAAATGGACGCATAGTAACTAACTCATGAACGGTCCATTGATTTACTTTTAATCTAACGGTCCATATTTAAAGCAAAATCTTTTAAATAAAATATAATATATTCTATTTATAATTTAATAAAACGAATAACTTTATAAAAGATTTTACTATGCAAACACTATGCAGAGCATTATGCAAACACTATGCATAATAAAATATAATATATTCTAATTATAGAATAACTTTATAAAAGTATACATTTTATATAAAAAGATTTTTACGTATTATTACATTAATAATACCAACAAAATCGAGTGACTTATCACGTAAGCATCAATAATCAATACTGTGTGCTACTATGCAACCACGCATATTACTGTACTTTTAACATCGGGTGTTTCAACAGTTAATGGTAAAACTTCCGCCTTTGTTTTCATAAAGTATTTTTGTCGTTTTCTCAATCTGACAATAATTCCGTTGTGGGGTCCACCAATGATTGTGCCGTTGTACTAATATTCCCTGTTAAAACGAATATTCCCCGACCAATCGAATATTATATAACAACTTGCGTACTTTGCAAAATTTATAAATATTACCCACAACTATTATATCAATTTCACTCCATAATATTCAGAAATAATATTTATAGAAAATTGATCTTTATTCAAAAAGTTGAAATTTTACAATCTCCCCTTCTTATGAAATTTCGCCCACGAAATTAGAGTACGTACCTGGTATGCTGAACAGGTGAGGATACATCGACTTCATTTCAGATTCTAATTCTTGAGGTATAACCTTTAAGTGTTGAATACGATTCTTCTTATCCAAGATTTTAACACGTATCTCCTTAAACGTTAAATCATCCGCTATCTTGTCCGGTTCTAAATTAATATTGTGGTTCGGGCCGTCCACATATTTACGTAACATCGATTCGTTAAAAACGTTATGAACACGCGACATACTTGGCGGTAAAACTAGTCTATAGGCCACAGTTCCTACTTCATCGAGGATTTCAAATGGGCCAATTAAATTGAGGGTTGAGATTTCCTCTCTTCGTCGATTCTTGCTTCTAGAATAACGCCCTTTTGAACCTTCTTCTTCACATTTATCAGCTCCGGGTGTGTAGCTTGAGCGGCTTTAACTTTATCGATTAAAGTCGATTCTACTCGTATATTCGTTATCTTCACTTAGGTTCCTAGAGTCTTTAACTCTATCTTCATCATTTGTAAGTCGTACGAAATGGGCTTTTGTGTTAACAACATCGCACTCGTAAACGCAGACGATCTTCTACTCAACGCGTCAGCTACCACGTTTGCTTTCCCACGATGGTATTGAATGGTACGATCGTAATCTTCAACAGCTCGAGCCAACGCGTCTTTGGCATGTTTCGTTTATTTTTTAGTTGAAGAAATATTTGAGGGTTTAAGAAATGGGTTTTTTACCGGGGTCAATACAAAATTCGATTTCATGCTCTAGGGGTAGGCTAAGAAGTCTTCAAGAATACGTCAGAAAATTTATTAACAATAGAAATATCATTCAAACTGTGACCCTCATCCAAGACTTGGATAACACGTCACATTGAAACCTATCAACTTGCCATCGTCATTCACGACGTTGCCTACAGAAAGTCTGACTTCGGTGCATTCCACACAAGAAAGTCAACAACGAAAGGACCGGGGCTCTTTACTTATGGCTTGATATGACAATGATTGACTTTAGTGGTTTGGTTTCTTGAATTCGCATAACATGTTAGTTAGGAATATGAAAGCTAACAACCTTACGAAAAGCATGATGAGTAGTTAACCAATCGATTCCTAAAATCGCATCAAAGGCAAGTATTTTCAAAGAGACAAGATCAACACGTAACATGAAGTGTTGATTTGAACAAGATTTATAAATAATTGAGGTAACGAAGGTTTCTCCGAACTGTGTTTAAATAGATATATCAAAGTCTAACTTCTCCGGAATTAACTTCAAACATTGAACACAACTAGGTGAAATAAAAGAGTGAGTAGAACCGGTATCTAACACGGTATAGACTTCGCAAGAGTTTATGACTAACATACCCGTGATATTTTTATTCAGGTTCCTTGTCACAAAAAAAATGCTCTTTCTTAAACTACTGACTTTAGCTTGTTTGGGACATCCTTTGGCATCACTATCCCAGCTGGACTTGACTTCACCATACGATAAAATCGACCTAGGTGACCTTCTCTTCCGTAATTAAAACACGTTTTGGATTCTTTTCAGCACAGTTTTGATGGATGTGTCCCTCCGTCCCGCATTTGAAACATACTGAATAGGTGGTCGTTCTTCTTCCTTTGAAACGGGTCTTGGTGATCTTGGCGTCTTTACGTCATTGTTGAACCTTCTCTTCTTGAAATGTACATTCTTATTGTTTTGGCCATGATTACTACCGAAGTGGTTACCATTTCTAACATGTTGATTCCCTCCATACTTATTATCACCGCTTTGATGACTGTTATCACCTGTATTATCATTTTATCGGCTGCTCTCTTTTGGTTGCGTTGACTCGTTATCGCGCTCCACTAACTGAGCCCTATTTACAACATCTGAATACAAACACAGTTTATGAGAAATAAGATGTTGACGTATCTCCGGCTTCAAACCTCTAAAAAAATTCGCGCCATTCTCTCTTCATTATCCACCAAGTGGGACGCAAACCGGGATAACTCTGCAAATTTTTCCTCGTATTTTGACACGGTCATATTGTTTTGCTCCAATTTGATAAACTCCACCTCCTTGTGTGTAGCGAATACTTTCGGGAAAGTATTTGTCGTTGAAGCAACTCTTGGAACTTCTCCCAAGACATCTTGATCTGACGGAGTTGAGTACGTTTTACCGATTCCCACCAAGAATGTCGCGCTCTCGCGCAACATAAAAAGGCGTGAAGGGAACCTTTTGCTCCTCGGAGCATCCCAAGACATCAAATATCTTGGTGATCGCTTTATCAATGCTTCCGCCATAAGTGGTGTTGGCTCTCCCTTAAACTCCGGTGGTCCCAGCTCCTTGACTCATTTAGCGGTGACCGCCCGAGAGTTTCGATGTTTCCCTACACATTTTGGGCGGGGAGCCGCTCTCGCCTACTATTGCATGAATTGCATAAAAGCCTCCGAACAATCCATTATTCATCATTTGGTCGGTGTTGTTTGTTTGCATGAGGATTGTCGCCTTCACGATGCACATTCTCTCCGATTATTGATATGTGGAGACTCAGCGGTCTCTTGTGCTCCATTGCTATTCTAAACATTTTTGGATGTCATTTTCAGAATCGCCACAAAACAAAGGTTAATTGACATGTAACATAATATCTCTAAACTCTGACCAACCAATTTAAATACAAAATAAATTTAAATAGGTCCTACTAGCGAAGGAATTTCCCATCTCTCCCATCCTAGTTCTAGTCTCACCTCTTAGTCAGGGATCATATCCCTAAGCTTTGATACCAACTATGACGCCCCTAAAATTAGGTATACATCACCCATCTTGAGTCGCCAGATACATGGTACATAATTCAAATACAACTTAATAATACAAATCATCGGTGCAACACGACAAAACATAAACTGTGAGTTTGAATAAAAATATTGTCTACTAGAGAGTATACAAACTCAAAAGGAGTCCTCATTACAATTATTATCACACTATTTCATAGAATAGTGAGGACTACTAATGCACCATCTAGGACCATCACTCCGTTTCCCGACTCGTCCCAGCTATATTCTCATTTCCTAAAGAGAACAGTGAAAGAAAGGGTGAGCTCAACTAGCCCAGTAAGAAATATTATGACTAAGATAATGCAGAATAAATTATCATTAGCCTTAAACAGTGTTAAACTGATACAATATAACAAACATCAAGTTTAACTGCAGCGGAACAAACAATCCATTAAAAGAGTCAAGTAGAGAATAAAATCTACTATCTTTTATGGTTTAAAAGGTTTTTCGTCACTTTTATCGCTGGGACTCAGTTTAATAAATAATCCACATCATCAAATCATCCCTGCACTATAGGCCAATGATATTCTTTAGTATCACGACCACAATTATCCATGCACTACGGGCCAAGAATATTTGTGTATTCATCAACGGTCCTGATCATGCCATAAAAAAATTCATCTTTGGACCCTTGGTCGAAGAGAATCCATAGCCATAATCATACAAAAAACTGTCCATCAATGCACTACGGGCCAATGAGGACTTTTTCCATAACATTTGTAACATTACGGTCATGATTACACCGCGTAATCCCTGGTCATAATCATACCAAGTCCATCTATGCACTACAGGCCACATATGACTTTCAACATAATATAAACATGAGGATGATGACAATGATATAAGAATTCAATAAAACAAGTTCAAGAATTAATTTATCCATGAACCAATAACGTCCAAATTGTCAACATGATACTACTTTGTAGAGTAAAATTCAAGAATGCTCAAAAGAATATTTCCATGGAAAGATACTGGATGAAGCGCAAATATCAAGGATATTCCACTACTTTCATGGAGTATAGAAGTCAAAATTTTAACCAACTGAGTATAATAAAGAATGGAATAACAAAAGAAATCCCCATGCATGCGGTACTTCGCATAGACAGGTTATTCCAATAGAATACTAAATAATGGAACCAGGTCAGGCGAAATTCGCACCGACAGGATGTTCCAAAAGAATAATAAAGAATGGAATAACAACAGAACTCCCCACGCATGCGGTTCTTCTCATAGACATGTTATTCCAACAGATTACTAATAAAGACGGAATCAGGTCTGGCGTAAAATGCACAGACAAGATATTCCATCAGAATAATAATAAAAGCGGAACCGGTCGGCGTAAAAGCATATGAGACGAGGATATTCCAAATGTAATAATAAAGACAGAATCGGTCGGCAGAAAGCGCATGCAGCGAGGATATTCCAATGAGAATAGTAAGGGCGGAATAATAGAAGAATGTCACCAAGTATAGGGTATCAGCGTATACGAGTTATTCCAGCAGAATAATAAGCAATGGAATAACAACAGTTCTCTTCATAAATAAGAAAGAATAACACCCCTCACCGTAAAAGAACTGAATATAAGAGTAGTTAAGTAACATAAATCTTTTCTTCTTTCTCTCTATAATTTTCTCTCTCTAGAGTTTCAGTGAATTCGTAAGAAAATAATGAAGGAATGAGCTTCTATTTATAGAAAATGGACTGCATAGTAACTAACTCATGAACGGTCCAGATTGATTTACTTTAATCTGACGGTCCATATTTAAAGCAAAATCTTTTAAATAAAATATAATATATTCTATTTATAATCTAATAAAATGAATAACTTTATAAAAGATGTTACTATGCAAACACTATGCAGGCACTATGCAAACACTATGCATAATAAAATATAATATATTCTAATTATAGAATAACTTTATAAATGTATTACATTTTATATAAAAGATTTTACAGTATTATTACATTAATAATACCAACAAAACCGAGTGACTTATCACGTAAGCATCAATAATCAATACTGGTGTGCTACTTATGCAACCACGCGTAGACATCGTATTTTTAACACTAGGTGTTTCAACAGTTAACGGTAAAACTTCCGTCGTTATTTTCATAAAGTATTTTTGTCATTTTCTCAATCCGACAATAATTCCGTTGTGGGGTCCACCAATGATTGTGCCATTGTACTAATATTCCATGTTAAAAAGAATATTCTCCGACCAATCGAATATTATATAACAACTTGCGTACTTTGTAAAATTTATAAATATTACCCACAACTATTATATCAATTTCACTCCATAATATTCAAAAATAATATTTATAGAAAATTCATCTTTATTCAAAAAGTTGGGGTTTTACACAATACATTACACACTATTCCCCAAGGTCGAGTAACATTAACTTATACACAAATCATAACTTTTCTAACATATAACATTATTATCAAACTATACTATTACAAAACTAATCGCGCATATTAACTTTAAGCTGGATCTGTCTTTAAGCTTTCCTTGTATCTGACACATTCACCTTAATCTGCAATGTTTTATCATGATATAGCAAGGGTGAGCATGAAAGTTACCCAACAAGTTTAAATTTAACAATATAACGACATATCATAATTGAAATGATTTGAATAATTGGCTGGCTATAATTCAACAATATAATTGTGAACTAGTAGGAACAAATTTATGACTGAACAAGTATTATACATGAACAAATATATCTGAACCAACTGGTAATGAAGGTGATTAGCCTTTCATACCTGACTTATACATGCAATATGTAAAGAGTACAATTCATGGCAACCAGCAATGATTAACCATAAACTTATCTGAATGAAACACTCTTAGTAGAGTTAAGTAAAAATAAACTTGCCTGAACCGTTTGATTACCGCTACACAATTTATATCGGTTTATCCGAAGACCAAATATTAGTAATATAGATCTCCAATATTAGAATAATATTATCATAATATAATACTATAATATATATATATATATATATATATATATATATATATATATATATACATACGTAATAATCTAAACACATAACACATAACCCTATCATCTATTCAAAGACATAAAACTTAGCATCAAGTCGACTATTATTTAAGTTAGAGTTGAAGCAGAGCACATTTCTAACATCCCCGACGGCCTAGTCGGATAATTGACGAGTTTAAGTTCAATTAAACTCTGGCAAAACACTTAACAATATCTTAGACAATTTTGTAAGCAGTCAAAATAATTTTCATAAGTTCGTAATAATTTTTAAATAATTATTACTATTTATCTTGATTTTTCAATCATTAAAATCGTATTTAAATAAATTAAATACCACATAATTACTTTATCATTAATATTTATTTATTATCAAATATTAATGAAATACATGTCATAATATTATAATATATTTATAATATATCAAATATTTTTAATACTTTAAAATCACCTTTATATGATTTTTAAACAATTAAATTCATTATCCGATAATTGCTATTAATATTAAAATATTAATATCTTCATGAGAAAATATCAAAAGTTATATTTTATAACTTCAAATATTTTCATAACACTTAAATCATTTTTTTATATGATTTATAAATCATTAATTCTATTTTTCCATCATTTATTTAATATATTTATTAAATAAACTAAATATCATTAATATTGATTAATTAATGAATTTCATCACAAAATATTAAAAGTTACTAAAAATAACTTAAAATATTTTATTATACCATAATATGATTTTTCATGTATTTAAATTATTTTTAAATAATTTATTTAATATTATAATTAAATAAATTAAATACCATTTATATTCCAAAAATATTAAATATTTATGAAATATACTTATTATAATTAAAAACTATTTTTTATAATTTAAAATAATTTTTTAAAATTTATTTAGTATTTTTAATAATTAAAAACTATTTTTTTCTATTTTTCAATAATTTTTGAAAAATAAGAAATTAAATAAATTCAAAACCGTCGCTAAAGGGCCCTATAGCTATAGACCCTTCGCTATAGGTGTTCTTGGACTGTTCTTGAAGAAACCCAGAACTTCATCGCCAACTACTAGTTGCCTAGTTTGACCGTTAACAATTTCTTGGATAAGTCGTTTCTGGATTTACTAAGGTGTTATAATTATAGTGCTCATGTAATATTACAAGTTGAATCAAGTATCATGGTCATACAACATCAGATCTGAGAGCTCTAAGCTTCTAAACCTTCTGACAACACTGTTTTCATTTCTGGGTTTTCCAGAAAATGAAGAATAGTCGAGGGTACTAGTTTTCGATCCTCATATCTTGGATCCTGTAACTTGTTTGGGTGAAATACTGGTTCAATACTGTAGACCACATGTCAGGGTAAAATCTTATAGCAACCGATCATCATAACAACAAAGAAATCAACAGATTAGGGATGGTCAAACCATACTAAAAATTTCGGCTCTTGAAGGTTCTGGGTTTCCCAGAAACCTTCTTAAGGCGAATCGGTCAACGCACTTTGATCTTGATTATAAACGATTCTGTTAAGGATATGAGTGAAATAAAAGCTTCAGTATATAGTCTTAATGTCAGGATATAACAACAACACAATAACGTGGCCAAAAAATATAACAGAAGCAAGATCCAAGGCTTAAAAAATCGTTGTCAAAAATATCTGGGTTTCTAGGTTACCTAGAAACCAGATTTCGTGAATGGTCAACGAAGTTTGACTGCTCATATCTTTCAATCTACTAATGATCTGACCTTGTTTCTAGCTTCATATCAAAGTCCTAATGACATAGAACACATATATAACACAAAATACACCTAAAATCAAACACACAAATCTATGGCCTCTGACATATGACTGTCAGGCCATTTTTTTTTTCCAGATTTCTAGATTTTGAAAAATGCTAGATTCGAGGACTTTGATGTTATGGATCTATGATCCAACAATTCAGATCTCTAAATGGCACCTTATAACACATATCTAACCAACAACTAACATCAAAACACAAGATTTACGAAAATTAGGGTTTAAACCTTTTTTATCTTTGATCCTTGATTGCTGACTTCATGATCTGTTATTGAAAAGTTAAGGGTTGATTCTAGCTTTGATTCTCACACCCTCTCTCTCTAATTTCCGAAAATGAAGAGAGAGAATGCATTTGGAGAAATGAAAAAGTAAAGTAAGCTTTCTTATTTTTAAATCTTTGATTTTTTTGTATACAATGTATCTAATGTTGCAAGTTGGCACTTAAAATCTGATCTTGGGAGATTTTATCACATGGCTAGGGTTAGGTTTTGGTGAACCACTCTCCTAAAGTGGCCTACACACCAACTTATTAAAATAAATACAAAAAGGGCATTCTAGTCTTTTTGCATTTAATTTTAATGGAATTTTTGTCATTTGACTAAACCCTTAGGGTTTAGGATTTGGTTTAGGGTTTAGGGTTTAGACATTTTTAGGGTTTAGGGTTTGAAACCCTTAGGGTTTGCAATTTAATTTTCTAAAATTTTCAATTTAGATTTTAAAAATAGAAAATTAATATTTCTAAATTATAATTAGAATTTTCTAATTATATTAAAATTTCTTAATCATACTTAAATCTTACTAATTAGGATTAGCATTTCCTAATTAGCATCGCTAATTAAGCAATTAGGGTCAAAATGGATATTAAGGTTTATAAACCACTAATAAGGGTTTCTAACATAAAAATAATTTTCTAAATTAGAAATTAGATTTCGTAATTAGATTAGGGTTTTTTAATTACTTAACTTGAAAATTAGAATTAATATATCCTAATTAACATTAAAAGTATTAAATTAACACTTAGGTTTTTCCCTATTTTCAAATTAGGGTTTCAAATCCGTAATTAGGGTTTCAAATTTGGAATTAGGGTTTTGTAACCAATTTGTTAAGATTAGCCCTAATTAATCCGATAATTATTTACACTTACGCCATTAAGTTCCCGATTTAGGGTTTCATGCATCAAATTTAGGGTTTTGAATTCCCGAAACTGAAATTAGGGTTTCCAGAATCGGTTTCTAGGGTTTCTTATAATTCGTAAGAATTTTCTAACCGAACGTTGACGTTCTTAATATATATTTAGGGTTTGTTACAGATATTATTTATCTGGTCAACCCTTGACCCTTAACCACAAACTGTACACATATACACAAAACATAAACGCTTATTCCCTTAATCCTGAATAATTCACTTAAATCTTTCAAAGAATTTTGAAATCCTCAAAATTGCTTCTTAAAAATATTAAATGCATACACTTATTTTATGTCTAGGTTCTAATTTTGAACCTTAAATCAATTAATTAAAATTTTAAAAATAATCAAATTCTCGGGTTGTCACATTCACCCCTTCTTCTAAAAATTTCGTCCCTGAAATTTATCTTACACCTTACACCATACACCAAACACCATACACCATACACCATACATACACAGCATCACATGCTACCCAATACACCACTCACAAGAGTAAAAAGTTTTCAAATTGTTCTGACGGGTCATATAGACCATGAACACATAGTTTTAAAGGTTTTGATCATACCGCAAAACAATACATTACTTGGTATGTTTACAATCACAAAGAAGGTAAACTACCGTTGTTAGTACTTTAGGTGATCAGCCTATTGTACTCTTACGTCATGCATAACGTATTAATTATGTATAGCGAATATTTACGCTACTTGATTGGATTATTTATCCAAACAACATAGTTCACCTCAGTCTTATCATAGGATTCCGTACCAAAGCAATTTGGTTCGGAAAATTTCTTTCAATGAACACTTAGAGTTTTCATAAACTTTAGTCTAGCTGAATCGAATAGTATAGACTCATATCAATAATTCAATTCAATCGAATTATTAAAGTGTAGCCAAACCCCGTTGGCAAATTAAAATTTTTGAAAATATTTTCGAGAATGATGTCATGATGCCGTACTGTATTAACAGTCCGTTTGAGGATGCCGTCATTGTATGAATTTGTCATAACACATCATACAATAGTGGAATAACGATTTTAGATCAAATTCATACTAAGTACTCCAGTATTTACAACTCCATCACTTTTTATCATCTCTGCACCAGGTTACATGGTACATGAGTGATAAATAAAAGATATTTTGATATTTCAAATCATTTGCGTCTAGCTGAAATAAGTAGCATAGACTATACTTTAAAACGTTTCAAAAATGATTACGAGTCTACATATTTTTTTTTAAAAGCACATAGTGCGTATTTAGCTTGATGTCAAAATTTCGAAGTCTAGCATAGCTAGGAGTTTCGGAAAACTTATGTCTCCACTAATAATCATTTGCTTAACAATCTATCTGTTCCTATTATCTTTAATACCTCATTTACACACAACTATACCCAGTTCGTCAAACCACACTTATGAGTCCATAAATTGCCACAATCATATGAGTTTAAGAACTTTCCTAGTGTGACTTTTGGCGTCCGTTCGCTGAGGGGTTCGTAAACATTTCATATAACTATGAGTCAAGTATGTCACATAAGTATGAGTTTTTAGAACTCGTACTTAACCTTATATCCTCTACTATCTATCTGTTATACACATGAGAAAGGAATCACCCTCTTAACATACATATATCAAATAACGCGACACAAACATTTCATTGATTATCATTGTCAGAATCACACAACTCAGCTGCCGACATGAATCCTCAATTGAATCCCCACCTAACACTAACACCCTTCTCAATACGAATTTCATTTAATCCGTATTCATAATCCTTTCCTGAATCTGTACCAATTCATAGTACAACTGACACAACAATCGTTGATGTAAACTTTTCAATCATTTGATTGATTCTTTTTCCTGCTGTCACCTTATCAGATCACGGGGTGATCTCATCGTATATATTACGATTCATTTCTATATCTTGATCGTTTTGTTTTACGATCTTCTATCACTGCACTTTTAGTCTGTTAGACTCTATCTATTCACCAGTTACTGTTCAACTTTATTATCAGAGTTAGGGAACTCTGTATCTTATAACTCGCCGAGATTCGTCTTTGAATCTTATCGACCAACTAACTCTATATGAGTTAGATCTTATCCTAATCACTGTGGTTATTAATCTCAGGTATTCCTACCTAAGCTTCATAACCAACAGCTTTGATACCAACTATGACGGCCCCGAATCCAAGGTCCCGAATCACCGCGGATTCGGTTCAATCATTCTATACAACTATTACTATTTGCGGAAGATATAAACATAAATTGTTTATACAATACATTACACACTATTCCCCAAGGTCGAGTAACCTTAACTTATACACAAATCATAACTTTTCTAACATATAACATTATTATCAAACTACACTATTACAAAACTAATCGCGCATATTAACTTTAAGCTAGATCTGTCTTTAACCTTTCCTTGTATCCGACGCATTCGCCTTAATCTGCAATATTTTATCATGATATAGCAAGGGTGAGCATGAAAGTTGCCCAACAAGTTTAAATTTAACAATATAACGATATATCATGATTGAAATGATTTGAATAATTGGTGGCTATAATTCAACAATATAATTGTGAACTAAGCGAGAACAAATTTATGGTGAACAAGTATTATACATGAGCAAATATATTCGAACCAATTTGGTAATGAAGGTGATCAACCTTTCATACCGATTTATACATGCAATATGTAAAGAGTACAATTCATGGCAACCAAAGAATGATTAACCATAAGCTTATCCTGAATGAAACACTTTTAGTAGAGTTAAGTAAAAAAAACTTTTGCTCGAATTGATTGATTAGCGCACATAATTTATATCGCTTTATCCAAGACCTAATATTAGTAATATAGATCTCCAGTATTAGAATAATATTATCATAATATAATATTATAATATATATATATATATATATATATATATATATACACACACACACACATACATACACAGAATAACCTAAACACATAGCACATAACCTTATCAGTCTATTCAGCACATAAAACTTAGCATCAAGTCAGACTATTTAAGTCCGAGTTGAAACCGACACAATTCTAACATCCCGACGGTCTAGTCGGATAATTAACGAGTTTAAGTTTAATTAAACTCTGGCAAAACACTTAACAGTATCTTAGACAATTTTCTAAGCAGTCAAAATAATTTTCATAAGTTCGTAATAATTTTTAAATAATTATTACTATTTATCTTGATTTTTCAATCATTAAAATCATATTTAAATAAATTAAATACCACATAATTACTTTATCATTAATATTTATTTATTATCAAATATTAATGAAATACATGTCATAATATTATAATATATTTATAATATATCAAATATTTTAATAATTTAAAATCACCTTTATATGGTTTTTAAACAATTAAATTCATTATCCGATAATTGCTATTAATATTAATATTTTCATGACAAAATATCAAAAGTTATATTTTATAACTTAAAATATTTTCATAACACTTAAATCATTTTTTATATGATTTATAAATCATTAATTCTATTTTCCATCATTTATTTAATATATTTATTAAATAAACTAAATATCATTAATATTGATTAATTAATGAATTTCATCACAAAATATTAAAAGTTCTTGAAAATAACTTAAAATATTTTATTATACCATAATATTATTTTTCATGATTTTTCATATATTTAAATCATTTTTAAATAATTTATTTAATATTATAATTAAATAAATTAAATACTATTTATATTCCATAAATATTAAATATTTATGAAATATACTTATAATAATTAAAAACTATTTTTTTAGAATTTAAAATATTTTTTTGAAATTTATTTAGTATTTTTAATAATTAAAACCATTTTTTTCTATTTTTAAATAATTTCTAGAAAATAAGAAATTAAATAAATTCAAAAGCAAAATCGCTAAAGGGCCCTTTAGCGACAGATCTGTCATTATAGGTGTTCTTGGGCTGTTCTTGAGAAACCCAGAACTTCATCGCCAGCAACCAGTTGCCTAGTTTGACCGTTAACAATTTCTTGGATAAGTCGTTTTTGGATTTACTAAGGTGTTATAATTATAGTGCTCATGTAATATTACAAGTTGAATCAAGTATCATGGTCATACAACATCAGATCTGAGAGCTCTAAGCTTCTAAACCTTCTGACAACACTGTTCTTCATTTCTGAGTTTTCTAGAAAATGAAGAACAGTCGAGGGTACTAGTTTTTGATCCTCATATGTTGGATCGTTGTCAGAAATATATGGGTTTCTGGGTTACCCAGAAACCAGATTTCGTGAATGGTCAACGACGTTTGACTGCTCATATCTTTTAATCTACTAATGATCTGGCCTTGTTTCTAGCTTCATATCAAAGTCCTAATGACATAGAACACATATATAACACAAAATACACCTAAAATCAAACATACACAAATCTATGGCTTCTGACATATGACTGTCAGGCCATTTTTTTTTCCCAGATTTCCAGATTTTGAAAAATGCTAGATTCGAGGACTTTGATGTTATGGATCTATGATCCAACAACCCTGATCTCTAAATGGCACCTTATAACACATATCTAATCAACAACTAACATCAAAACACAAGATTTACGAAAATTAGGGTTTATACCTTTTCTATCTTTGATCATTGATTTCTGACTTCATAGTCTGTTATTGGAAAGCTAAAGGTTGATTCTAGCTTTGATTCTCACACTCTCTCTCTCTCTAATTTCCGAAAATGAAGAGAGAGAATGGGTTTGGAGAAATAAAAAAGTAAAGTAAGCTTTCTTATTTTTAAATCTTTGATTTTTTTTGTATACAATGTATCTAATGTTGCAAGTTGGCACTTAAAATCTGATCTTGGGAGATTTTATCACATGGCTAGGGTTAAGTTTTTGTGAACCACTCTCCTAAAGTGGCCTACACACCAACTTATTAAAATAAATACAAAAAGGGCATTCTAGTCTTTTTGTATTTAATTTTAATATCATTTTTGTCATTTGACCAAACCCTTAGGGTTTGGACATTTTTAGGGTTTTGGGTTTAAAACCCTGAGGGTTTGCAATTTAATTTTCTAAAATTCCAATTTATATTTTAAAAATAGAAAATTAATATTTCTAAATTATAATTAGAATTTTCTAATTATATTAAAATTTCTTAATCATACTTAAATCTTTCTAATTAGGATTAGAATTTCCTAATTACCATCGCTAATTAAGCAATTAGGGTCAAAATGGTCATTAGGGATTATAAACCACTAATTAGGGTTTCTAACATAAAAATAATTTTCTAAATTAGAAATTAGATTTCGTAATTAGATTAGAGTTTTCTAATTACTTAACTTTAAAATTAGAATTAATATATCCTAATTAACATTAAAAGTATTAAATTAATACTTAGGTTTTTCCGTATTTTCAAATTAGGGTTTCAAATCCGTAATTAGGGTTTCAAATTTGGAATTAGGGTTTTGTAACCAATTTGTTAAGATTAAACTTAATTAATCCGATAATAATTTACACTTACGCCATTAAGTTCCCGATTTAGGGTTTCATGCATCGAATTTAGGGTTTTGAATTCCCGGAACTGAAATTAGGATTTCCAGAACCGGTTTCTAGGGTTTCTTATAATTCGTAAGAATTTTCTAACCGAACGTTGACGTTCTTAATATATATTTAAGGTTTGTTACAAATATCATTTATCTGGTCAATCCTTAACCCTTAACCACAAACTGTACACATATACACAGAACATAAACGCTTATTCCCTTAATCCTGAATAATTCACTTAAATCTTTCACAGAATTTTGAAATCCTCAAAATTCCTTCTTAAAAATATTAAACGCATACACTTATTTTCTGTTTAGGTTCTAATTTTGAACCTTAAATCAATTAATTAAAATTTTAAAAATAATCAAATTCTCGGGTTGTCACATGCAGAGCACAATAAACCTCAAAATAAGTAAACCAAATCACTGATAACTTCAAAATATTAATAGTGGGGATCCATTAATAAATTACTAAATATAATTCTCCAAACAGAGTCAAAATAATTAAAACTTAAAATCGAATCAACTTAGATGGTCAAAGGCAACTCTCTCATCACACTAGCCCTGAATTACCCCTACAAACCTGTCAGAAGAAAAATATAGCATGAGACAATTGCCCATTACGTATAAAAATAATACAAAGATGTATAACTAAAATACGAAATCAACTAAAGAAACATACTTAACAAAGCCTTAATGTGACGCCCCCAAAATAGGTATACATCACCCATCTTGAGTCGGCAAATACATGATACAAAATTCAAAATACAACTTAATTATACAACAGTCGTGTAAAATACGGCAAAACATAATCTAAGAGTTTTTAATAAGAATATTGTAATCTAGACAATATACAAACTCAATGGAGTCCTCATTACATTTATTGTCACACTATTTAATAGAATAGTGAGGACTATTAATGCTATCATCTGGACCGTCACTCCGTTCCCCGACTAGTCCTGACTACGTTCTCATTTCCTGAAGAGAACAATGAAAGAAAGGGTGAGCTCAACTAGCCTAGTAAGAAATATTATGACTAAGATAATGCAGAATAATTTATCGTTAGCTTTCAACAGTGTTAAACTGATAAAATATAATAAACATCAAGTGTAACTGCAGCGGAACAAGCAATCCATTAGAAGAGTCCAGTAGAGAATAAAATCTACTATCTTCTATGATTTAAAAGGTTTTTCATCACTTTTATCACTGAGACTCAGCTTAATAAATAAATCACATCATCCCTGCACTACGGCCAATGATATTCATTAGTATCATGACCACAAATTTTCCATGCACTACGGGCCAAGGATATTCGTGTATTCATCAATGGTCATGATCATGCCAACAACTGTCCATCAATGCACTACGAGTCAATGAGGACTTTTTCCACATCATTTGTAACATTACGGTCATGATTACACCGAATAATCCCTGTTCATAATCATACCAAGTCCATCTATGCACTACAGGCCACAGATGACTTTCAACATAATATAAACATGAGGATGATGACAATGATATAAGAATTCAATAAAAACAAGTTCAAGAATTAATTTATCCAGGAATTAATAACGTCCAAATTGTCAACATGATATTTCTTTGTAGAGTAAAACTCAAGAATGCTCAGAAGAATATTTCCATGAAAAGATTCTAGATGAATTGTAAATAACAAGGATATTCCACTAATTTAATGGAGTATAGAAGTCAAAACTTTAACCAACTGAGTATAATAAAGAATGGAATAACAAAAGAAATCACTAGGCATGCGATAGACCGCACAGACAGGTTATTCCAACAGAATAATAAATAACGGAACCAGGTCATGCGTAAACACACAGACATGATGTTCCAACAGAATAATAAATAACGGAACTAGGTCATGCATAAAGCACAGACAGGTTGTTCCAATAGAATAATAAATAACGGAACCAGGTCATGCATAAAACATGCATATGTCAGTTGTTTTCCAAAAGAATAATAAATAATGAGAACTAGGTCATGCATAAAAGCATGCAGGATGTCCAATGTAGAATAATAAAGAATGGAATAACATAAGAATTTCACCATGTATGCAGTACTTGCACAGAGGCGGAGTTATTCCAACATAATAATAAAGAATGGAATAACAGAAGTTCTCTTCATGAAGACGAAAGAAAGAAATAATACCCCTTTACCTTAGAAAAACTGGATACTAGAATAGTGAGGTAGCAGACTTCTCTTCTTCTTTCTCTCTATAATTTCACTCTATAATAATTGCTCTAAAACTTTTGTGAATTGGTGAGAAATGAAGGAAGAATGAGCTTCTATTTATAGGAAAATATAGTTTCGATAATTGCACGTTTTGGGGTTCGAAATATTACAGTACAATACCTCCAACTTTTCTTTCATTTTTAATTTAGTCTTGCAAGGCATAAAATAAAGGGGAATACTATATTATATTAGAGATACACTCCATTAGATTAGAACATAACCATAGTTCTTATTAGTTTTGGAGATTGAAGCAACTTGGAGATCATTGAAGATCAAGAATAGGAGCAAGAGGGGAGCATCAGATTTGCTGACAACAGATTCTATTCTCTTCTCTTATCATACTTTTATCTTTTAATGTCTATTCAGTTGTGGATTCTTGGTTTTAATTCATTAATTATGAACTAACTCTTTTATTAAGATTTCAATTGAACCTTTTATGTCTATGAATTAATTATTTGATTTATTCCAATTATTTATGTCAAGGTGAATTGTTTATCTTGTCTTGTGCTTATTGCTTAATTATTTGCTCAGTAATTACCTTGTTACTCTAGAAAGAATTGAAAGAGGAATTCTATGGTTAGAACTGGGCATAATAACATGTGACTTAGTTATTTGCACAGTGAATAATCAGGTTTGTGAATAGAATGGAAATATTTATTCGCCGCATGTAACACATAAGGAATTGGGATTAGAAGGAGTTTAATTCAATTGTTTTGCATAGGAATATAGCAAGATTAATCCGGATTAAATAGAAGGCAATTGATCACTTGGAAAAGAACTTTTGGCATTTGAGAATTCCTGTTAACAATTCAGTAGACATAATAATTTGGATAATTGGATAATTGATTTATAGTTCATAATTGGGGATATTGAAGTCTTAATCTTTATTTATTTGAATTAATTTTAGAGTAATCTAGTTTTAATTGATTAATTTAGTTTTCTTAATTAGAAAAATCACATTTTATGGTTGTTTAAATAAAATTGATTTGATTAAGAGTTAGTACTTGGTAATTTTTATTAAATAATTCCTCGTGGGAACGATACTTTTCTTATCACTTCATTACTTGTTGATCGTGTATACTTGCACGTATATTTTGATTGTGAAATCGATCAACATGGACTAATCACATCGCTACGAAAAGTGGCATGCCTCTCGTGCGAAGACGACATAGCTGTGGTACTCCCCACAGGTTGTTAGCTCAAGTATACCCTATAGATCAATCTACAAAATGTAAGTCAAAAAGGGGGTTCAAATCACAATGCTTACATGACCATACTCCAAACGACATCGAATTATCAAATATGAACATACCCAATTATCAGAAGATATCAACGATTAAAACAACTCCAGAATGTGAACAAAAATATACAAAGAATGATAAAACGAATAAAGTATCCAAAACATATTGACACGATCAACTAGTTTAAAGAGTACAAATATGAGTTAGTACCAACGCCAACATGAAACTATCATATTAATTTCACACGGAACAATTATGTGAAATAATATCCAAATTTGAAATAGATACCAAAACGAATTAATAAATTTAACAAGATTATCGCTGAAGAAGTACGAAATTCGTACCTTAATATAGTACCAAAATAATTCACTGAAGCCAAATATCATCCGTTAGACTCCCTCAATTTGATCTAATTATCAAAATAAAATACAATACATCTAATTAAATTATTAACTTATATGTAAGACCCCAACTTTTTATAAATAAATTCGAATTTTCTCTATTTATTATTGTGAATAATAAGGTGTTAATTTGATATAATGCTTTGGTTATGGGTGAAATATGAAAATTTTGCAAAATTAAACAAGTGGTTATAAAATATTCATTGTTATCGGGGAATATTCGTACGACGGTGCAACCATTTGTGGGCCCCATAACAGAAAATGGTCGGATAAGAAAACGACAAGTTTGAGTTTTTATAAATAACGACGTAGTTATTACACAATTAACACTTGTTGGAATACTGGGTGGTTAAAATACGATGAATGGCGTGGTTCGTTTAAAGAAGACACACTATATTGCACAATATTTTTGAATTATTGACTCTTATGTAAGAAGGCACTACTCAAATTAATGTTCAATATTTTATTTTATTGATTCAATAATTGCTTCGTTAATATTTTATATTATTGTTATTTCAATAATTATCACTGCGTAGTATTTCCCATTATCAGATCAATAATTCATATTATTTGAATAATATTGTTAGATAGCATTATTGGTAATGTATAAGGAAGTCTTGTCTAGGAAAGGGGTTTGGTCACCTAATTGCGCGCCAATAAGGAGAAATCTTTATCGGAAAGCCCATTCTTTCCTGGGAACGACCTGGTTGTCATTATTGTGATTCTGTAATATTATTTATGAATAATTAATTATTGATTTATATGATAAGGAAATATTTATTTTATGTTGTTATAAATGATGGAATTAATGTTGAGGTATTTTATCAGTATTTTATCTAAATGAAGGTATTAAAAATCGTCCGTATGTGGATTTCGGGCATTTTCTGTTTGGAATTTGTAAAATCTTTCTTCTACAAAGTTGTAGAGAATTTAATTTTCTATGGAATAGACATAAAATTCTTATTTTTCTGATAAAATGATTATTTATTATAAATTATTAAAGTTTCAGAAATAAATGTTTTTACTAAAAAAATGGGTGGCCCCACTTTTGGTTGGTGAAAAAATGTGCTAAAATTTTATTTTAAAAATGGTGGGTGTGAATAGTAGCAGGTAAAGCCATCAGGTAGCAGGTTAGTCTGCTATGGCGTTCTAAGCATTTTTCTATAAATATTGTGCTTAGTTAGAATTGAAAATCACACTAGAATCATAAGCTTTCTCTCTCTATATTATCGAGCATATTTTGTGAGTATTTAGATACTTTGTGAGTTGCTATTCAGTGCAAGTTTTCTTCAGCCTTATACCTGATATTTCAGCCAAAAGTACTGTTCTTTTGAGGTAAGGGATGTTATTTTCTTCAGAATGATGTTATTCTGTCAATATCATTATATCGAAATATTGGTATGAATTTTATTGTGGAATTTCTACCTTTTTATGTCGGGGTTACTATTCACGTATATGGCACTATTCACATATACGATACTATTCATGAATACGATACTATTCACAGAAAAAATGAAAATTTCTTTTTCTTTGTCCAAGTTGTCTATTATGGTTACTATCTTTGATTGTATCCATGTTTTGATCTTCATTCTTGAATTTTGCTCCACAATTGATTATTATAAGATATTTTTGAACTTGGATAAAATAAAGTACGAATCCCTAATCTTTGATCTTTTACCTCACTGGATTCATTTTTTAAAGATATTTTTCATCATCCTCAGTCCTAAATGATGATATTACTTTATATCTTTGGCCTGTAGTGCAAAGATGAATGATTAATTGATGAATATCTTTGGCCCGTAGTGCAAAGATGAACAGGTGTTGAGATGAACATGACCAACTGGTAATACAAATGAATATATTTGGCCTGTAGTGCAAAGATGAATATTTGATTCAAGATGTATATTGATTGATGTTATAGGGATAAAATATTGATGATGGACTTTTAAATCTTAGAAGATAGTATAATTCATTCTCTACTTGACTCTTCTAATGGATTGCTATTTCCGCTACAGTTGTTAATCTAAAACTTGTTGTCTATTATATTCTATCAGATTTTTCCCTATTGAAGACTAATGATAATTTCTTGTATATTATCTTAGTCATAATATTCTTTACTGGGCCAGTTGAGCTCACCCTTTTCCTTTTTGTTCCATTTTTCTTCTCAGGAGGTGAGAACATAGCAGGAACTAGCCGGGGTATGGAGTGATCGTTTAGGATAGTTGTTTTAGTAGTCCTTACTATTTTTTAAAATAGTGTATCAATAATTGTAACGAGGACTCCTTTTGAGTTTGTATACTGTTTGTTAGACAATATTTGTATTTAAACTCACAGTGTATGTGTTGTCGTATTTTGCACGATAATTGTATTACTGAAGCTGTATTTATTTCTGTACCATGTATTTGGCGACTCCGAATGGGTGATGTATACCTATTTTGAGGGCGTCACAATTGGTATCAGAGCTTAGGGATATGGTCTCTGGCAGAGATCGGGGAATAGAACTAGGAGGGGAGAGACGAGTAATCCTTCGCTAGTGTGTCATACCTAAGCTTATTTGGTTGGTCAGTCGTAGCATATGGTTAATATGTGATATGTTAATTTGTTAATTAACCCTTGTTTTGTGGCAGTATTTGAGAATGGCAGCTGGAAATATTAACAATGGAGTGAATGAGACTGTGGAGACACCTTTAATCACCACCCAAGGGAACGTGCAACAAGAAGGCAATATTCCTCTTGTAAACAACACTACTGAACAAATGATGAATGATGGGATGTTTAGAAACTTTTTGCAGTTCATGCAGAATCAGACGAGGGAGACTCGTGTACAAAATACGGGTGGAAATGATAGCAATGCGCGGCTTATCACAGCCAAGCAGTTCAAAGAGTTGGGACCACCAGAATTTGCGGGAAAGCCGAATCCGATCAAGGCGGAAATGTAGGTTAAACAAATTATCAAGATATTTGATGTCTTGGGATGCACAGAGGAACAGAAGGTTCCATTCGCCACCTTTATGTTCCGCGGTGATGCAGATTACTGGTGGAAATCTGTGAAGCATACCCAGTCTGTCGCACTCAACATGTCTTGGGAAACGTTTCAGAATCTGTTTAACGACAAGTACTTTCCTGAAAGTATTCATCATATGAATGAGGTAGAGTTTATTAGACTGTAATAAAACAACATGACGGTGTCCCAGTACTAGGCGAAGTTCGTAGAGTTATCCAGGTTTGCACCTCATTTGGTAGAGAATGAGGAACAAATGACGCAGATGTTTCTGAGAGGTCTAAAACCCGAGATTCCACAATATCTTATCTCTCATAAATTTTCTATATATTCAGATGTTGTAAACATGACTTAATTATTAGAGCGAGATAATGAGTATGTTCAATCAAGGGACCACAACCAGGGTCATATCGGTGGCAGCGATCATCGAAGAAATGACAACCAGCGGGGAGGAAAACATTCGGACAAAAGCGGTAACCACTCTGGTGGTAATCGTGGCCATAAAAATAGAAGAAGCGAATCGGGAGGAGATTTCAAGAAGAGAAGGTACAATAATGACAACATAAAGACGTCAGCACAAACATCAGCTGTTTCTAGGGGAGGAGAACGAGCACCGGTTGTTTGTAATAAATACGGGAAAGAGGGACACATCAGCCCTAATTGCCCACAACAATCCAAGGTGTGTTATAACTGTGGAAAGGAAGGTCATATAGCTAGAGATTATCTTGTTGTGAAACTAAGTTCAATGGGGATGGTGACTCCAAAGGCTATCCCAGACAAGTCAAAGTCGGTGGTTCCTAGAAGGGCATTTATCGTGAGTGTCCAAAACACGAGGAACCCAAACGAGGTGATCACGAGTAAGCTAATCATAAACTCTTGCGAAGTTTATACCTTATTAGATACCGGTTCTACCCGTTCTTTTATCTCTCATGCTTGTGATCAACGTTTGAGCTTGACTCCGGAGAAATTAGACCTTGACTTAACTGTTGAGACTCCATTAGGAGAAACTTTCATTACATCTACTGTTTATAAATCTTGCTTGATTCAAGTTGGAACCATCACATTACTTGCCGATTTATTTCGTTGAAAATACTTGCATTTGATGTGATTTTTGGGATTGATTGGTTAACAACTCATCATGCTAAAACTGATTGTTTTTGTAAGGTTGTTAGGTTTTTATATTCCTAACCAACCTGTTATGCGAATTCAAACAACCAAACCACTAAAGTCAATCACTGTCATATCAAGCCATAAAGCTATTCGTTTATTAAAAAATGGATCTCAAGCTTTCTTAGCCCATGTCACAGAGTTGAACAAAAATACGTCAGATTTGAATAATATTTCTATTGTTAGTGAATTCCCTGACGTATTTCCTGAAGAACTTCCCAGTCAACCCCCAGAACGTGAAGTTGAATTCTTTATTGACCTTGAACCTGGTATAAAGCCCATTTCTAAAACCCCATATCGAATGGCTCCTATTGAACTTCAGGAGTTAAAGGTCCAACTTTAGGAGTTGTTAGACATTGGTTTCATTCGTCCTAGTACATCTCCTTGGGGTGCTCCTATTTTATTTGTAAAGAAGAAAGACGGGAGTATGCGACTTTGTATTGACTATCGGGAAGTGAATCATGTCACCATCAAGAATAGGTATCTGTTACCTCGCATAGATGACTTGTTCGACCAGTTGCAAGGAACACAATTCTTTTCAAAGATCGATCTTCGCTCTGGATATCATCAACTGAAGATTAAAACTGAGGATATTCCAAAGACTGCATTCAGAACTCGGTACGAGCATTATGAATTCTTAGTCATGTCTTTTGGATTGACTAATGCTCTTGTTTCTTTCATGGATATGATGAACCGTGTGTTCAAGAAATATTTGGATCAGTTCGTTGTTGTCTTTATTGATGACATCCTCATCTATTCCAAAAGCCATGAAGATCATGAGCGCCATTTAAAGTTGGTACTTCAAAGGCTTCGTGACAACAAGCTATATGCCAAGCTGAAGAAATATGAGTTCTGGCTTGAGGAAGTAGCATTCCTTGGGCACGTGGTGTCAAAACATGGAGTATCTGTTGACCCGAAAAAGATTGAAGCAATACAAAGTTGGGAGCAACCGAAGTCGGTGATCGAAGTACGTAGCTTTCTGGGCTTAGTTGGTTACTATCGGAGATTCGTGGAAGGATTTTCTCGAATCGCTACTCCGTTAACTCAGCTAACTCATATAGATACAAAATTCGATTGGAGCGAGGATTGTGAGAAGAGTTTTCAAGAACTCAAGATGAGACTCATTTCGGCACCTGTTCTGACAATACAATCTGGTTCGGATGGATTTATTATCTACAGTGATGCTTCAGACAAAGGGTTAGGATGTGTTCTCATGCAACATGGGAAATTCATAGCCAATGCCTCATGATAACTCAAAGAATATGAGAGGAATTATCCTACTTATGATTTGGAGTTGGCAGCAGTCGTTTTCGCATTGAAGATCTGGAGACACTACCTGTATGGGGAGAAAGTGGAGATCTATACAGATCATAAAAGCCTTAAATATTTCTTCACCGAAAAGGAACTCAATATGCGGCAATGACTTTGGCTCGAGCTGTTGAAAGATTACGATCATACCATCCAATATCATCCTGGAAAAGCAAACGTGGTAGCTGACGCTTTGAGTAGAAGATCATATGCGGGTATGCGTGCAATGTTGTTAACACAAAGGCCCATTTTGTATAACTTGCAAAGGATGGAGATAGAAGTAAAGGCTCCAAGTACCCATATGATGATATCAAGCATACGAGTAGAACCGACTTTAATCGATAAAGTTAAAGCTTCTCAAGCTACGAACCTGAAGTTGATGCGTATGAAGAAGAAAAGTGCAAGAAGGTGTTATTCCAGAAGCAAGAATTGATGAAGAAGGAATACTTCGAGTCAACTCCGGACTTTACGTTCCTAATGATTCTGACTTGAAACATAGAATCATGATGGAGGCACACAACACACCGTTTTCAATCCATCCTGGGAGTACCAAAATGTATCATGATCTTCGACATACATTTTGGTGGAGCAATATGAAGAGAGAGGTCACGGAGTTTATCTTGAGGTGTTTAACTTGTCAACGTGTAAAGGCAGAACATCAAGTGCCAAAGGGTCCATTTCAACCACTTGAGATTCCAAAATGGAAGTGGGAACACATTACCATGGATTTCGTTACGGGTCTTCCCAAGGTTTTTCAAGGCATAGATGCAATTTGGGTCATTGTTGATAGATTAACCAAGTCTGCTCATTTCTTGCCTATACGGACGAATTATTCCCTTGAACATCTTGCTCGTATGTAAGTGAATGAGATTATGAGATTCCATGGTATGCCAGTATCTATAGTTTCGAATCGTGACCCAAGATTCACTTCACGATTTTGGGATATCTTGCAGAAAGCTATGGGCACAGATTTACGATTCCGTTCAGCATACCATCCTCAAACGGACGGGCAATCTGAGAGGACTATTCAAACTCTTGAAGATCTATTAAGACTCTGTGTCATAGATTTCAAAGGGAGTTGGGATAAATAGCTACCATTGGTGGAATTCTCTTACAACAACAGTTATCAGGCAAGTATAGGTGTGGCTCCATTTGAAGCATTGTATGGACGAAAGTGTCACTCTCCAGTATGTTGGGAGGAGGTGGAAGAAATAACGTTGTTGGGACCAGAGTTGGTACGAATGACTACATAGAAGATCCAAATGATTAGATAACGTATACAAACGGCACATGATCGACAAAAGAGTTATGCGGATCTTCATCGAAAGGACGTGGAATTTAATATTGGGGATCATGTATTGTTATGTATTGCTCCATAGAAGGGAGTTACAAGATTTGGGAAGAGAGGAAAGCTTAATCCATGATTTGTTGGTCCATTTGAGATTCTTGACCGAATAGGAAATGTGGCCTATAGACTGGCATTACCTCCAAGCATGTCTCTTGTTCATAATGTTTTTCACATATCTATACTTCATAAATATATGAAAGACCCGAACCACATTATTTAGTTTGAACTAGACGAGATAGCCGAAGATTTAACGTACGAGGATGTACCTGTTAAGATCTTGGATAGGAAAGAGCATGTCCTACGCACCAAGGTTATACCACAAGTTAAGGTTTTGTGGAGGAACCATGCTATTGAAGAAATGACCTAGGAGTTGGAATCAGAAATGAAAATGAGGTAACCTCACCTTTTTGAAACACCAGGTACATACGTTAATTTCGACGATGAAATTTCATAAGGAGGGGACATTGTAAGACCCCAACCTTTTATAAATAAAATCGAATTTTCTTTAATTATTATTTTGAATAATAAGGTGTTAATTTGATATAATTCTTTGGTTATGGGTGAAATATGAAAATTTTGCAAAATTAAACAAGTGGTTATAAAATATTTATTGTTGTCGGGGAATATTCGTTTGTTCGTGGAATATTCTTGCTGTCAGGGAATATTCGTACGACGGCGCAATCATTTGTGGGTCCCATAACAGAAAATGGTCGGATGAAGAAAATGACAAGTTTGAGTTTTTATAAATAGTGGCGTAGTTGTTACCGTTAACACTGTTAGAATACCCGGTGGTTAAAATACAGTAATACACATGGTTGCACAGTAACACACGGTATTGCACAGTATTTTTGAATTATTGATTCTTACGTAAGAAGGCACTATTCAATAATTGTTACAGTAATTACTGTTCAATATTTTATTTTATTGATTCAATAATTGCTTCGTTGATATTTTATATTATTGTTGTTTCAATAATTGTCCGCATTTAAGATGATATGTCCCATTATCGGATCAATAATTTATATTATTTGAATAATATTGTTAGATAACATTATTGGTAATGTATAAGAAAGTTACATTCAGGAAAGGGGTTTGGTCACCTAATCAATGCGCCCAATAAGGAGAAATCTTTATCTAAGGCCCCATCTTTCTTGGGAGCGACATTTGTTGTCATTATTGTGATTCTGTAATATTATTTATGAATAATTAATTATTGATTTATATGATAAGAAAATATTTATTTTATGTGGTTATAAATGATGAAATTAATGTTGAGGTATTCTATCAGTATTTTGTCTGAATGAATGTATTAAAAAGTGTTCGTATGTGGATTTCGAGCATTTTTTATTTGGAATTTGGAAAACCTTTTTTCTACAAAGTTATAGAGAATTTAATTTCCTATGGAATGAACATAAAATTCTTATTTTTCTGATAAAAGGGCTATTTATTATGAATTATTGAAGTTTCAGAAATAAATATTTTTATTAAAAACATGAGTGGGCCCCACTTTTGATTGGTGAAAAAATGTGCTGAAATTTTATTTCAAAAATGGTTGGCGTGAATAGTAGCAGGTAAAGCCATCAGGTAGCAGGTTAGTCTGCTATGACGTTATAAGCATTTTCCTATAAATAGGGTGCTTAGTTAGAATTAAAAATCACACCAGAATCATAAGCTTTCTCTCTCTATATTATCGAGCGTATTTTGTGAGTATTTAGATACTTTGTGTGAGACCCTAGATTTTATGAATAAAGATTAAATTTCTCGAAATATTTTTTTGAATATTATGGTGTGGATTTGATATATTGTTATAGCTGTGGGTAGTATTTAAAAATTTTGAAAAGTATGCAAGTTGTTGTATAATATTCGATTGGTCGGGGAATATTCTTTTTGTCGGGGAATATCCGTATAACGGTACAATAATTGGTGGACCCCGCAACGAAATTATTGTCGGATTGAGAAAACGACAAAAATATTTTATGAAAATAACGGCGAAAGTTTTCTAGTAAATATTGTTGAACTACTTTTGTACAAGATCAAGAATATGCGTGGTTAGTTATAAGTAGCTACAAGATTAATTATTGATGCGTCGTGATAAGTCCCTCGGTTTTGTTGGTATTATTAATGTAATAATACAAAAATCTTTTTATATAAAATAGAATACTTTTATAAAGTTATTCTATAAATAGAATATATTATATTCTATTATGCATAGTGTTGCATAGTGGTTCAGCATAGTATTTTGCATAGTAAAATCTTTTTATATAAAACATAATACTTTTATAAAGTTATCTATTTTATTAGACAATAATTAGAATATATTATATTTTATTATGCATAGTGCCTGCATAGTGTTTGCATAGTAAAATCTTTTATAAAGTTATTCGTTTTATTAGATTATAAATAGAATATATTATATTTTATTTAAAAAATTTTGCTTTAAATATGGGCCGTCAGATAAAAGTAAATCAATCTGGACCGTTCATGAGTTAGTTACTATGCAGTCCATTTTTCTATAAATAGAAGCTCATTCCTTCATTATTTCTTACGAATTCACTGAAACTCTAGAGAGATAAACTATAGAGAGAAAGAAGAAAAGTATTCTGCTACTTCACTACTCATATATCTAGTACTCTTCTTCTTAAGGTAGGGAATATTATTTGTTGTACTCATAAGGGGTATTCTTTCTTTCTTATTCATGAATAGAACTTTTGTTATTCCATTATTTATTATTCTGTTGGAATAACCTGTATACGCGGGAAACCCTATACTTGGTGAAATTCTTCTGTTATTCCATTCTTTATTATCCGTTGGAATATCCTGTCTGTGCATTTTACACCGGACCTGGTTCCATCTTTATTATTATTCTGTTGGAATATCCACATGCATGCGTTTTCTACTGGACCTAGTTAAAATCTTTATTAGTATTCTGTTGGAATAACCTCTCTATACGAAGGACCACATGCATGGTGATTTCTGTTGTTATTCCATTCTTTATTATTCTGTTGGAACATCCTGCCGGTGTGATTTTCGCCTGACCTGGTTCCATTAATTATTATTCTGTTGGAATAACCTGTCTATGCAAAATACAGCATGCATGGTGATTTCTTTTGTTATTCCATTCTTTATTATATTCAGTTGGTTAAAGTTTTGACTTCTATACTCCATGAAATTAGTGGAATATCCTTGATATTTGCGCTTCATCCAATATCTTTTTCATGGAAATATTCTTCTGAGCATTCTTGAATTTTACTCTACAAAGAAGTATCATGTTGACAATTTGGACGTTATTAGTTCCTGAATAAATTAATTCTTGAACTTGTTTTATTGAATTATTATGTCATTGTCATCATCCTCATGTTTATATTATGTTGAAAGTCATCTGTGGCCTGTAGTGCATCGATGGACTTGGTATGATTATGACCAAGGATTATTCAGTATAATCATGACCGTAATGTTACAAATGATGTGGAAAAAGTCCTCATTGGCCTGTGGTGCATTGATGGACAGTTTTTGGTATGATTATGGCTATGAATTCTCTTTGGCCGTAGTGCAAAGATGAATTGTTTTATGGCATGATCAGGACCGTTGATAAAAATATGATTATTCTTGGGCCGTAGTGCATGGATAATTGTGGTCATGATACTAAAGAATATCCTTGGCTGTAGTGCAAGGGTGATTCGATGATGTGGATTATTTATTAAGCTGAGTCCCAGCGATAAAAGTGATGAAAAACCTTTTAAATCATAAAAGATAGTAGATTTTATTCTCTACTTGACTCTTTTAATAGATTGCTTGTTCCATTGCAGATTAAACATGATGTTTGTTATATTGTATCGGTTTAACCTTTGTTTAAGGCTAATGATAATTTATTACGCATTATCTTAGTCATAATATTTCTTTGGGCTAGTTGAGCTAACCCTTTCTTTCACTATTCTCTTGTGAAATGAGAAAGTAGCGGGGACTAGTCGAGAACAGTGATAGTCCTAGATGGTGCATTAGTAGTCCTCACTATTCGCGTGAAATAGTGTGATAATAAATGTAATGAGGACTCCATTGAGTTTGTATACTCTCTAGAGGACGTATTTGTATTAAAACTCATGACCTATGTTTTGTCGTATTTTTACTTATTGTTGTATAATTAAGTTGTATTTGAATTACGTACCATGTATCTGGCGACTTAAGATGGGTTATGTATACCTAATTTTGAAGGCCAAACTTTGTGAGTTCTTTATTCGAGGTAAGTTTCCTTCAGCCTTATACCTTATATTTCAGCCAGAAGTATTGTTCTTTTGAGGTAAGAGATGTTATTTTCTTCATAATGATGTTATTCTATCAATATCATTATATCGAAATATTGGTATGGATTTTATTGTGAAATTTCTACCTTTTTTCATGTCGGGGTTAATATTCACGATACTCAAGACTATTCACGATATCGTCATTATTCACGAATACGACACTATTCATATAAAAAATGAAATTTTATTTTTTTGTCCAAGTTGTCTATTATGGTCACTATCTTTGATTGTATCTATGTTTTGATCTTCATTCTTGAATTTTGCTCCCTAATTGATTATTATAAGATATTTTTGAACTTGGATAAACTAAAGTACGAATCCCTAATCTTTGATCTTTTAGCTCACTTGATTCATTTTTTTAAGATATTTTTCATCATCCTCAGTCCTAAATGATGATATTACTATATATCTTTGGCTTGTAGTGCAAAGATGAATGATTAACTGATGAATATCTTTGGCCCGTAGTGCAAAGATGAACAGGTGTTGAGATGAACATGACCAACTGGTGATACAAATGAATATCTTTGGCCTGTAGTGCAAAGATGAATATTTGATTCAAGATGAATATTGATTGATGTTACAGGGATAAAATTTTAATGATTAACTTTTAAATCTTAGAAGATAGTAGAATTCATTCTCTACTTGACTCTTCTAATGGATTGCTGTTTCCGCTGCAGTTGTTGATCTAAAACTTATTGTCTATTATATTTTATCATTTGAAGACTAATGATAATTTGTTGTATATTATCTTAGTCATAATATTCTTTACTGGGCTAGTTGAGCTCACCCTTTTCCTTTTTGTTCCATTTTTCTTCTCAGGAGGTGAGAACATAACAGGAACTAGCCGGGGTATGGAGTGATGGTTCAGGATAGTTGTTTTAGTAGTCCTCACTATTTTGTAAAATAGTGTATCAATAATTATAATGAGGACTCCTTTTGAATTTGTATACTGTCTATTAGACAATATTTGTATTTAAACTCACAGTATATGTGTTGTCGTATTTTGCACGACAATTGTATTACTGAAGTTGTATTTGTTTCTGTACCATGTATTTGGCGACTCAGAATGGGTGATGTATACCTATTTTGGGGGCGTCACATTATATAGTTTATATTTTTATAAATTCAATAATTTTAATATACTATATTCAGTTTGTAATCAAAAGATACATTTTAATTGTAATAATAATAGTATAATATTATTTATCACTTTTTTAAAGATTTATGTATATCTTTTATATATATATATATATATCAAATCTGCAGGAACATGTATATATATATATATATATATAATTTTCTTTGAGAAGAAGAATATGGTGAATAAAGTTTTAATAATCTTGCTCTCAAACTCTTTTTAATTCTAGCACTACAAAAAAATGGGTCTTTAGCAACGATTTTTTGGGCAACGACTTTATAAGTCGTTGCTAAAAGTATATGTTTAGCAACGAAATTTGTCATTCGTTGCAGATTGTGTCAGGCTTTCACTCTTTGCAACGAAATTCATCAACGAAATTCATAAGTCGTTGCAAAATTTCGCCGCTAATTCATCAAAAAAAATTTCGTTAGAAATTGTTTTGCAAAATTTTCTACCACATGATTTCTAGTCATCATGGGCAACAAAAGTTTTTTTGTTGCTAAAAATTAGGTTTTAGCAACGGTTTTTCAGGTAACGACTTTATAAGTCGTTGCTAAAAGTGTATGTTTAGCAACAAAACTTGTCATTCGTTGCAGATCAGGTCGCTTTCACTTTTTGCAATGAAATTCATAAGTAGTTGCAAAATTTGGAAACAAAATTAGCTTTCGAAATTGTTGCAAAATTTCTAACCACTTGATTTCTCCTCATCGTAAGCAACGAAAGTTTTTTTGTTGCTATATTTAATTCTTATTTACTATGGACCACATTCATTGGCAACAATTTTTGTTTTCATTGCATATTTTATACAACTTTTTGCAAACGACTATTAAAATGTTGCCTTAAATTAAGATAATAATAATAATAATAATAATAATAATAATAATAATAATAATAATAATAATAATACTCATAATAATAACAAAAGACTAATAATAACAATAACAATAACAAGAATAATAATAATAATAACAAGATTAATAACAACAACAACAATAATAAAGAATAATAATAATATACTACTACTACTACTACTACTACTACTACTACTACTACTACTACTACTACTACTACTACTACTACTACTACTACTAATAATAATAATAATAATAATAATAATAATAATAATAATAATAATAATAATAATAATAATAATAATAATAATAATAATAATAATAATAATAATAATAATAATAATAATAATAATAATAATAATAATAATAATAATAATAATAATAATAATAATAATAATAATAATAATAATAATAATAATAATAATAATAATAATAATAATAATAATAATAATAATAATAATAATAATAACAATAATAACAATAATAATAATAATAATAACAATAATAATAATAATAATAATAATAATAATAATAATAATAATAATAATAATAATAATAATAATAATAATAATAATAATAATAATAATAATAATAATAATAATAATAATAATAATAATAATAATAATAATAATAATAATAATAATAATAATAATAATAATAAAATGAAACTCAAAAGCCTTCTTAACTTTCATCATATCAAACATTAAGAGCATGTGAACAGGTTCACCGTCGATAGCTCACAACTAAATAATTCTTCACTTAACCTGCTGAAAAGAGAAGAGAACCCTCACGACTTTCATATTCAGCCCCATTAGAATGAAGTTCACAACTGATACAACTAAAACCTTTGGAAAGAATCGTCCCGGTCGAAAGGGCCGGTGAATAATGTACACCCCTCAATGGAGGCAGGGACAAAGTGAGAGTCAGGCGCCCCCTTTTGAAATATGTGTTGATAGTTGCCTTCTAAGCCAAAACGAGATAAAAAGTGTGTTGGTCATTCTTTAACATATAGTACTTGGTATTATTTAGTACTATTTTGGAGTCTAAAATTAATTTTTTTGTTTTTGGCAACTTTATTCAGTTCACATGTCTCTTCGAATTACATGCCAAATTAGTTGAGCATAAAAACAAAACTATGAATGATGACTTTTAACAAACTTTTTTCTTTAAAGATCTTTGTGACTTTGACTGATTGTTCTATAATTTCTGGTATATGCCTTCAGCGACCCTGGTCTAAAGCATCCATGATTTATTCAGCACGTAAAACTCAAAACAACATGAACAGTAGTTACTTTATCGTGAAAATGAACACCGATTATTTATACAAATGAGATGCTAACAATTACCAATTAAGATACTAAATACTAACAATGACGGGTTTTTAACTTAAACAAGTCGGGGGTTGTGATGTGGGAGGAACTATCTAGGATCACTGGAACTTTACAACCACACATGAAATGTCATCAGTGCTCTTCCTTGCAAGTGCCTCTTTCTAGAAGTGTTTTTGCTCTCGATCGAGCATCCTTAATGTGTTTGATACAATCCACGGCTTCTTGATTTGACAAAACCTGATACCACGTGATAAATGTATTAAAATTATATCATAGATCATCGCAAACAGAACCAAATGTTACCATCAGAAACACAAATAATTACAAGAAAAGTGGTTTGGTCTTTAGCTTCTCAAGTACTTTTAAGAAATATCCCCTAGTTTATAAACTACTCAAGGAACAAGAGCCCTCTACTTAGATCCAATGGTAGGTAACTTTTGATAATCCATTCGACCCCTACCATAATTACAAGTGAAAAGAAATTCAAATTCAAACCCAATCATCCTAAATTACTGCAGTTCTTACTCCACTTTCAATATGAACAATGCGTTTGCAGCACAAGTATGAACAGAGATAAAAATAAGTAAATCGAAATCCAAAAAATACGTAAATCAAATCGACAAGCAATAATATATGACCGGATGTCAAACATTCTCGCTTACCATCTTGAATGCTATATAAAATCATCATCTCCATCGAGTCGAGCACCATCACAGATCGAACCATAATTCTAAATTTCCTGCTTTTACAACAAAATTTGAATAAAAAGTCAGGCAAATTTGTATAAAAAATTATATCCATCCAAGCAAAGTTACCATGCTATATACGTTGATCATTCAGTACGAAAGTTTCAGACAGCGAAACAGAAAAAACAGATAGTAATCCTATAGTTGAGAATGAAGCAAAAACTAAAAGTTAAAAATCTAACATTTCATGGCAGCCCATACAGATAAGGCATTAACAAAATTGATAGTCTTTAAAAAAAACAAAAGGCTGCATACAACCACCAATATTTAGATAGATTTATGATATGATTAATTTTATCTTAATAAATCAAGTAAAATAAATCAATTTACAAAACAAGCTACAATTAACAACTTAATAAGGCAAAAACCAACAAATTAGTAAACAAAATTAACCTAATTAAGAAAATGAAAAATACCCGAAAAGGATTTCATTAAATCTTATCAGAAACTGAATAATAGGATACCTTGATATGCAGGATTGCAGTATTTGCGATCTATTGAAATAGAAGAAGGATCTAATTTATTGAGCTTGTGAGATAAAGAGGGTATCTTTGTTACTCTTTTACGACTTCTATTATTCCTTCGAATACCCATTCCATGACCTCTCGCCGATCCATTAAGCTCCCATATTCGCCCTTTTTTTAATGGGTAAACAGATCAATTTTTCTTCTTTGAGCTCTCGTTCAGCTCGCAAATCGGAGATAATCAAGCGAAGATCGAGACCAAACTTCTTCGAGAAACATTAAATGATAAAGAGGGTGGCTTATATTAATTAAATAGATTTACTGAACCCAATTTCCAATCCAAAAATAAAAACAACTAGAAACCTATAAAATTCACTAAAATCTAAGAACTAAATATTACATTGAAAATTCTAGTTTGAAAGGGGTAAATGACGTGGTTAGTTGACTGTATATATAATTGTATATGTACACCATATATATATAAATTGACCAAAGTGATACTCCATGAGTTGTATGATTAGCGTTCTATGTCAATGTGATTCATTGTGTGTCCGTACTAGCATAATAGAAATATATAAATAATCCAAAATGGCACATTAGTACACACCTGCGAAGACCAATTTGCAAAGCGTGGTATCCGACGCAGAACCAACAATGAGCAGAAGAGTGCTAACGATGAGACAATGCATTAACCAACGACAAAGAAGAACACATACAACACTGTACCCAAAATCGTAGATAGGTGCCCATAAAACGCCTCACTCCAACTCAGAGCCTGAGACAAAAATCTCATACCATACCAAGCAAAGACCCCTCAAAACAAAAAAGCCCAAAGAACAACTCGCAAATCAACAACAAAAACAACAATGACCAGCTAGACCCAATCTGCAAAGAACTTGGAAGAGGAGGAGCCTCCGCTTGTAAGTCAAATCCCATCAACTCATATAATGTATTTACATTGCCTTACATAGGTACACGTACCATATTGAGTACATAGGTGAACCATAATGGAAACCTAGAAAACATAACACATGATGGCCATATTCAAAATTAAATATCCCAACCATGTAAAACATAGATGTCATATGGCAAAATAGAATTACAGATCTAAATCTAAATGGTAATAACATGGTGTAGTTTTAACTCTCTGAAACCTAGCATTAGCACGGAGTCCAAATTTTAATAGGTGAATGATATCTTGAGTAATGGATTGGGTTGGGATAGCAGTGTTAGTAAACATCCTAGCATTGAGTTCCTACCAAATTTTGTAGACAACAACAACAAAACTAACGTGCAACAAGCTATGATGAAATTAGAGACAAGAGTAGAAGACTGAGATTGAGAAATTTTGAGAAGAATAGATGAGTGTTTTAACAGTAGTAATTATAATAATAATAATAATAATAATAATAATAATAATAATAATAATAATAATAATAATAATAATGTAGCGAGTACTAGTCTGGGTGTGGAATGATGGTTCTAGAAGTTGTTCTAGTAGTCCTCACTATTCTGTAAAATAGTGTATTAATAATTGTAATGAGGACTTATTTGAGTGTGAATATTGTCTAAATGACAATATTTGTATTTAAACTCACAGTTTTTATGTTGTATTAATAAAGTTGTAGTTGTTTCTGTACCATGTATTTGGCGACTCAGAATGGGTGATGTATACCTATTTTGGGGGCATCACAGTTGGTATCAGAGCTTAGAGATATGGTCTCTGGCGGAGATCGGAGAATAATACTAGGAGGGGAGACGACGAGTAATCCTTCGCTAGTATGTCATACCTAAGCTTATTTGTTGGTCAGTCGAACTATATGGTTAATATGTGATATGTTAATTTGTTAAATTAACCCTTATTTTATGGCAATATTTGAGAATGTCGACTGAGAATGTTAATAGTGGAGTTAATGAGACCGTGGAGACACCTTTGCTCACCAATGAGGAGAACGTGTAATAGGCTGGCAATGTTCCTCCTGTAAACAACACCACTGAGCAGACGATGAACGACGGGATGTTTAGGATCTTTTTGCAGTTCATGCAAAACCAGACGAGGGAGACTCGTGTACAAAATACGGGTGGAAATGATAGCAATGCGCGGCTTGTCACGGCCAAGCAGATCAAAGAGTTGGGACCACCAGAATTTAAGGGAAAGCCGGATCCGATCATAGCAGAAACATGAGTCAAGCAAATTACCAAGATATTCGATGTCTTGGGATGCACGGAGGAACAGAAGGTTCCATTCGCCACCTTTATGTTCCGTGGCGAGGCAGATTACTGGTGGGAGTCTGTGAAACGTTCCCGGCCTACCGCACTCCTCATGTCTTGGGAAATGTTTCAGAAACTTTTCAACGAAAAATACTTTCCTGAATGTATTCGCCATATGAAAGAGGTATAGTTTATTAGACTAGAACAAAACAACATGACGGTGTCCCAATACTAGGCAAAGTTCGCAGAGTTATCCAGGTTTGCACCTCATTTGGTAGAGAATGAGGAATGAATGACGAGGATGTTTCTGAGAGGTTTAAAACCCGAGATTCGGCAATATCGTATTTCTCATAAATTTTCTTTATATTCAGATGTTGTCAACAGGGCTCAATTATTAGAGCGAGATAGCGAGTATGTTCAACCAAGAGACCACAACCAGGATCATACCGGTGACAGCAGTCATCAGAACAACGATAACCAGCGGAGAAAGAAAAATACGGACAAGAGCGACAACCACTCTGGTGGTAATCGTGGACATGAAAATAGAAGAAGCGAGTCGGGGGGATATTTTAAAAAGAGGAGATTCAACAATGACACTGCGAAGGCATCAGCACCAGCAGCAACTGGTTTTAAGGGAGGAGAACGACCACCGGTCGTATGCTATAAATGTGGAAAAGAGGGAGACATCAGCCCAAACTGTCCACAACAGTTCAAGGTATGCTATAATTGTGGAAAGGAAGGACATATCGCTCGAGATTGTACGGTAGCAAAACCAAGCCCAGTGGGGATGGTGACTCAAAAGGCTATCCCAGAAAAGTCAAAGTCAACAGTTCCTGGAAAAGCGTTTGTCGTGACTTGTCAACATACGAGGAACCCAAACGAGGTGATCACGGGTAAGCTAATCATAAATTCATGCGAAGTTTATACATTACTAGATATCGGTGCTACCCATTCATTTATCTCTCCTGCTTGTGCTCAACGTTTAAACTTAACTCCGGAGAAATTAGACTTTGACCTATCTGTGAAAACTCCGTTAGGAGAAACTTTCATCACATCCACTGTTTATAAATCTTGTTTGATCCAAGTTGGCACCATCGCATTACCTGTTGACCTTATTTTGGGGATTGATTAATTAACTACTCATCATGCCAAAATTGATTGCTTTCGTAAGGTTGTTAGTTTTCATATTCCTAAGCAACCTGTTATTCAAATTCAAGTAACCAAACCATTGAAGTCAAACACTTTCATATCAAGCCATAAAGTCATTCGTTTATTGAAAAATGGATGTCAAGCTTTCTTAGCCCATGTTATGGACTTAAACAAAAATACGTCAGATTTGAATGATATTTCTATTGTTAGTAAATTTCCTGATGTATTTCCTGAAGAATTTCTTGGCTTACTCCCAAAGTGTGATATTGAATTTTGTATCAACTTTGAACCCGGTACAAAACCCATTTCTAAAAATCTCATGGCTCCTATTGAACTTCAGGAGTTAAAAATTCAACTATAGAATTTGGTACCCGAGCCTTTATCTGGTGACTTCCTTTGTGGAATGCACATAAGCCAGACTCTACGTAGGGGACGCCATATTCGTGCGGTAGTAAACTGATAGGTGTCATTGTGACGTGCTATCCAAGATTGGGATATGAGTCACAGTTGAGAGCAACCTAAATCAGTAATCGAAATACGTAGCTTTCTATGCTTAGCTGGTTATTATCGAAGATTTTGTGGAAAGATTTTCTCGAATCGCTACTCCATTAATGCAGCTGACTCGTAGAGATACAAAATTCGAATGGAGCAAGGAATGTGGGAAGAACTTCGAAGAACTCAATAGGAGACTCATTTCGGCACATGTTCTGACCATACCATCCTGGAAAAGCGAACGTGGTAGCTGACGTGTTGAGTAAAAGATCGTATACGAGTACGAATGCGATATTGTCAAAGACCCATTTCATATAACTTACAAATGATAAATATATAGTTAAAGACTCTAGGGACTCACGTGATGATATACAAGTAGAACCGACTTTAATCGATAAAGTTAAAAACGTTCAAGCTACACACCGGAGCTGATGAATATGAAGAAGGAGGTACAAGAAGTTGTTATTCCAAAAGCGAGAATTGGCGATGTGAGGAAAGCTCAAACCTTCAATTTATTAGTCCATTTGAAATCCTAGATCGAATAGGAACTGTGGCCTATAGACTCATTTTACCGCCAAGTATGACACGTGTTCATAACGTTTTTTTCACGATCGGGTTATTCACGAAATTATGTGGACGACCGAACCACGTCATTGAGTTAGAACCGGACGAGATAGCCGAAGACTTAACGTACGAGGAGGTACCTATCAAGATTTTTGATAGGAAGGAGCATGTCCTACGCACAAAAGTTATACCACAAGTCAAAGTTTTGTGGAGGAACCATGTTATTGAAGAAATGACCTGGGAGTTGGAAATGGAAATGAAAGCAAGGTATCCTCATCTTTTCGAAACACCAGGTACGTACGCCAATTTTGAGGACGAAATTTCATAAGGAGGGGAGGTTGTAAGACCCCAAATTATTAATAAATAAAATTTAATTTCCTCTATTTATCATTTTGAAATAGTAAGGGTTGATTTGATTAATGTGGTTAGTTATGGGTAAAATGTGCAAATATTTTAAATAAGCAAGTGGTTATAAAATACTCATTGTTGTCGGGGAATATTTGTTTGGTCGTGAAATATTCTTACTATCGGGGAATATTCGTACGACGGCACAACCTTGTGTGGGCCCATAACGAAAAGCGATTGGATGACGAAAACGACAAGTATAAGTTGTTTATAAATAACGGCATAGTTGTTACCAATTAATCTTGTTGGAATACCCGGTGGTTAAAACACGATGTCTGGCGTTGTTGCCAAGAATGCATTTGCGGTATTGCACCAATTATTGATTCTTACATAAGAAGGCACTACTCAATAATTGTTACGATAATTCTTTATTCGATATTTTATTTTATTGATTCAATAATTGTTGCATTGATTTTTTTATATTAGTGTTGTTTCAATAATTGTCACTACACAGTATTTTTTATTATCGGAGCAATAATTCATATTATCTGAATAATATTATTAGATAACATTATTGGCAATATCTAGAAAATTCTGTCTAAGGAGAGGTTTGGTCACCTAATTGCTGGCAAGAAGGAGAAATTCTTATTGAAAAGCCCCTCTTTCACAGGAGCGACACAGTTGCTTAATATTGTGATTCTCGTAATATTATTTGTGAATAATTAATTATTGATTTATATGATGAGGGAATATTGATTTTATGTGGATATAGATGGAGAAAAGTTTTAAAGTGACAATTGTTAAAATTGATATTTTATCTTTTACGATAAAATAATATTTTATTATATTATTATAATATAATAATGGTGATATTTTTACAATGAATGTGAGATATATGAGTATATGAGGGGAAGAGTATTTTGTTGCAATAGTTGTTTAACACATGTTTTTGTGTGTCAGAGACCCCATTTCTTGATTTGAAATTTGATTATACTTTTGTAAAATCGTCCAGTTTATGAATTTCGGTCAATTTACATTTGGAATTTGGAAAAACTTTCTTCTGTAAAGTTGTAGAGAATTGAATTTCCTATAAAAAAATCATGAGATTTGAATTTTCTGATAAAAGGGGTATTTCTTATGAATTATTGAAGTTCCGAAATTCCGAAATAATTGATTTTTGGAAGTTTTAATTATTTTAATTAAGAAAAACGTTTTTTTTGATTTAGTTGACTATTGATGGCTGATATTTGGATCTGATTTGGTGTGTGTAAGATTTTAATATATATATATATATATATATATATATATATATATTAATATTATATTAAATTTTCGCTTTGGTGTTCTAAGCATTTTCCTATAAATAGGGTGCTTAGGTTAGAATTGAAAATCACACATTTAAACTACTGATTCTCTCTTTCTCTCTATAATATCGAGCGTATTTGTGAGTATTTTAGTACTTTGAGTATTGCTATACGGTGCAAGTTCTTTCAGCACCATATCCAGTATTCCAGTCAGAAGTACTATTCTTTCTGAGGTAAGGGATGTTATTTTATTCGAAAATGATATTATTTCTTCAATATCATTATGCCAAAATATTGGTTAGAAATTTTTATCAAATTTGGAACTTTTTCATGTCGGGGTTACTATTCATGAGTTATTATTCATGAGTTACTATTCACGAGTACTATTCACGAAGCGTGATGATGTTTATTTGTGAAATTTCTATCTTTTGAGGTCGGAGTTACTATTCACGTATACGGCATTATTAACGTATACGGCACTATTCACAAATACGACACTATTCATAGAAAAATTAAATTTTCTTTTTTGTGTCAAAGATTGTCTGTTATGATTCCTATCTTTGATTGGATCTATGTTTTGGTCTTCATTCTTGAATTTTACTCCACTTTGATTATTTATGAAGTATTTTTGAACTTGGATTATTTAAAGTACGAATCCTTAATACTTGTTCTTTTGTTTCATTGGATTCGTTTTCTTTAAAATATTTTTCATCATCCTCAGTCCTAAATGATGATATTACTGAATATCTTTGGCCTGTAGTGCAAAGATGAATGATTTCTTGATGAATATCTTTGGCCCGTAGTGCAAAGTTAACAGGTGTTGAGATGAACATGATGATCGATTTATATCTTTGGCCCAGTAGTGCAAAGATGAGCAGGTGTTTAGATGAACATAACCAACTGATGAATATCTTTGGCCTGTAGTGCAAAGATGAATATTTGATTCCAGATATATATTGATTGATGTTAAAGGGATAAAATATCGACGATGAACTTTTAAATTCATATATAGAAGATAGTAGTTTGCATTCTCTACTTAACTCTTCTAATGAATTATTATTTCCGCTGCGAAGATTTATTTAAAACTGGTTGTCTATTGTATTCTATTAGATTTTTTCCTGTTGAGGACTAACGATAATTTGTTCAATATTATCTTAGTCATAATGTTCTTTACTGGGCTAGTTGAGCTCACCCTTTTCTTTTTTGTTCCATTTTTCTTCTCAGGAGACGAGAATGTAGCGAGTACTAGTCGGGGTGTGGAATGATAGTTCTAGAAGTTGTTCTAATAGTCCTCACTATTCTGTAAAATAGTGTATTAATAATTATAATGAGGACTTATTTGAGTGTGGATATTGTCTAGATGACAATATTTGTATTTAAACTCACAGTTTTTATGTTGTATTAATAAAGTTGTAGTTGTTTCTGTACCATGTATTTGGCGACTCAGAATGGGTGATGTATACCTATTTTGGGGGCGTCATAACATGTCATAATATTATAATATATTTATAATATATCAAATATTTTAATACTTTAAAATCACCTTTATATGATTTTTAAACAATTAAATTCATTATCAGATAATTGCTATTAATATTAAAATATTAATATTTTCATGAGAAAATATCAAAAGTTATATTTTATAACTTCAAATATTTTCATAACACTTAAATCATTTTTTATATGATTTATAAATCATTAATTCTATTTTTCATAATTTATTTAATATATTTATTAAATAAACTAAATATCATTAATATTGATTAATTAATGAATTTCATCACAAAATATTAAAAGTTATTGAAAATATCTGAAAATATTTTATTATACCATAATATTATTTTTCATGATTTTTCATGTATTTAAATCATTTTTAAATAATTTATTTAATATTATAATTAAATAAATTAAATACCATTTATATTCCATAAATATTAAATATTTATGAAATATACTTAAAATAATTAAAAACTATTTTTCAGTATTTAAAATAATTTTTTGAAATTTATTTAGTATTTTTAATAATTAAAAACCATTTTTTTTTATTTTTAAATAATTTCCAGAAAATAAGAAATTAAATAAATTCAAAATCGTCGCTAAAGGGTCCTATAGCAACAGACCCGTCGCTATAGGTGTTCTTGGGCTGTTCTTGAAGAAACCCAGAACTTCATCGCCAGAAACCAGTTGCCTAGTTTGACCGTTAACAATTTCTTGGATAAGTCGTTTTTGGATTTACTAAGGTGTTATAATTATAGTGCTCATGTAATATTACAAGTTGAATCAAGTATCATGGTCATACAACATCAGATCTGAGAGCTCTAAGCTTCTAAACCTTCTGACAACACTGTTCTTCATTTTTGGGTTTTCCAAAAAATGAAGAACAGTCGAGGGTACTAGTTTTCGATCCTCATATGTTGGATCCTGTAACTTGTTTGGGTGAAATATTGGTTCAATAATGTAGACCACATGTCAGGGTACAATCTTATAGCAACCGATCATTATAACAACAAAGAAATCAACAGATTAGGGATGGTCATACCATACTAAAAATTTCGGCTCTTGAAGGTTCTGGGTTCCCAGAAACCTTCTTAAGGCGAATCTGTCAACGCACTTTGACCATGATTATAAATGATTCTATTAAGGATTTGAGTGAAATAAAAGCTTCAGTATGTAGTCTTAATATCAGGATATAACAACAACACAAACGTGGCCAAAACATATAACAGAAGCAACATCCAAGGCCTGAAAAATCGTTGTCAGAAATATCTGGGTTTCTGGGTTACCCAGAAACCAGATTTCGTGAATGGTCAACAACGTTTGACTGCTCATATCTTTCAATCTACTAAAGATCTGGCCTTGTTTCTAGCTTCATATCAAAGTCCTAATGACATAGAACACATATATAACACAAAATACACCAAAAATCAAACACACACAAATCTATGGCCTCTGACTTATGACTGTCAGGCCATTTTTTTTTCCAGATTTCCAGATTTTGAAAAATGCTAGATTCGAGGACTTTGATGTTATGGATCTATGATCCAACAACCCTGATCTCTAAATGGCACCTTATAACACATATCTAACCAACAACTAACATCAAAACAAAAGATTTACGAAAATTAGGGTTTATACCTTTTCTATCTTTGATCCTTGATTTCTGACTTCATGATCTGTTATTGGAAAGCTAAGGGTGGATTCTAGCTTTGATTCTCACACTCTCTCTCTCTAATTTTCGAAAATGAAGAGAGAGAATGGGTTTGGAGAAATGAAAAAGTAAAGTAAGCTTTCTTATTTTTAAATCTTTGATTTTTTTTTTGTATACAATGTATCTAATGTTGCAAGTTGGCACTTAAAATCTGATCTTGGGAGATTTTATCACATGGCTAGGGTTAGGTTTTGGTGAACCACTCTCCTAAAGTGACCTACACACCAACTTATTAAAATAAATACAAAAAGGGCATTCTAGACTTTTTGCATTTAATTTTAATGGCATTTTTGTCATTTGACCAAACCCTTAGGGTTTAGGGTTTGGACATTTTTAGGGTTTAGGGTTTGAAACCCTTAGGGTTTGTAATTTAATTTTCTAAAATTTCCAATTTAGGTTTTAAAAATAGAAAATTAATATTTCTAAATTATAATTAGAATTTTCTAATTATATTAAAATTTCTTAATCATACTTAAATCTTTCTAATTAGGATTAGCATTTCCTAATTACCATCGCTAATTAAGCAATTAGGGTCAAAATGGTCATTAGGGTTTATAAACCACTAATTAGGGTTTCTAACATAAAAATAATTTTCTAAATTAGAAATTAGATTTCTTAATTAGATTAGGGTTTTCTAATTACTTAACTTGAAAATTAGAATTAATATATCCTAATTAACATTAAAAGTATTAAATTAACACTTAGGTTTGTCCCTATTCACAAATTAGGGTTTCAAATCCGTAATTAGGGTTTCAAATTTGGAATTAGGGTTTTGTAACCAATTTGTTAAGATTAACCCTAATTAATCCGATAATTATTTACACTTACGCCATTAAGTTCCCGATTTAGGGTTTCATGCATCGAATTTAGGGTTTTGAATTCCTAGAACTGAAATTAGGGTTTCTAGAACCGATTTTTAGGGTTTCTTATAATTCGTAAGAATTTTCTAACCGAACGTTGACGTTCTTAATATATATTTAGGATTTGTTACAGATATTATTTATCTGGTCAACCCTTGACCCCTAACCACAAATTGTACACATATACACAGAACATAAACGCTTATTCCCTTAATCCTGAATAATTCACTTAAATCTTTCACAGAATTTTGAAATCCTCAAAATTCCTTCTTAAAAATATTAAACCCATACACTTATTTTCTGTTTAGGTTCTAATTTTGAACCTTAAATCAATTAATTAAAATTTTAAAAATAATCAAATTCTCGGGTTGTCACATGCAGAGCACAATAAACCTCAAAATAAGTAAATCAAATCACTGATAACTTCAAAATATTAATAGTGGTGATCCATTAATAAATTACTAAATATAATTCTCCAAACAGAGTCAAAATAATTAAAACTTAAAATCGAATCAACTTAGATGGTCAAAGGAAACTCTCTCATCACACTAGCCCTGAATTACCCCTACAAACCAGTCAGAAGAAAAATATAGCATGAGACAATTGCCCATTACGTATAAAGATAATACAAAGATGTATAACTAAAATACGAAATCAACTAAAGAAACATACTTAACAAAGCCTTAATGTGACGCCCCCAAAATAGGTATACATCACCCATCTTGAGTTGCCAAATACATGAAACAAAATTCAAAATACAACTTAATTATACAACAGTCATGTAAAATACGGCAAAACATAATCTAAGAGTTTTTAATAAGAATATTGTCATCTAGACAATATACAAACTCAATGGAGTCCTCATTACATTTATTGTCACACTATTTAATGAGAATAGTGAGGACTACTAATGCTATCATCGGACGAATCACTCCGTTCCCCGACTAGTCCCATTGCCACGTTCTCATTTCAAGAGAACAGTGAAAGAAAGCGTGAGCTCAACTAGCCCGAGAAGAAATATTATGACTAAGATAATGCGAGAATAATTTATCGTTAGCCTTTCAGCGGTGTTAAAGCGATAAAATATAACAAACATCAAGTTTAACTGTAGCGGAACAAGCAATCCATTAGAAGAGTCAAGTAGAGAATACAATCTACTATCTTCTATGATTTAAAAGGTTTTTCATCACTTTTATCACTAAGACTCAGCTTAATAAATAAACCACATCATCCCTGCACTACGGCCAAGGATATTCATTAGTATCACGACCACAAATTTTCCATGCCCTACGGGCCAAATATATTCGTGTATTCATCAATGGTCATGATCATGCCAACAACTGTCCATCAATGCACTATACGGGTCAATGAGGACTTTTTCCACATCATTTGTAACATTACGGTTATGATTACACCGAATAATCCCTGGTCATAATCATACCAAGTCCATCTATGCACTAGAGGCCACAAATGACTTTCAACATAATATAAACATGAGGATGAAGACAATGATATAAGAATTCAATAAAACAAGTTCAAGAATTAATTTATCTAGGATTTAATAACGTCCAAATTGTCAACATGATATTTCTTGGTAGAGTAAAACTCAAGAATGCTCAGAAGAATATTTCCATGAAAAGATACTGGATGAAGCGCAAATAACAAGGATATTCCACTAATTTCATGGAATATAGAAGTCAAAACTTTAATCAACTGAGTATAATAAGGAATGGAATAACAAAAGAAATCACCAGGGATGCGATAGATCGCACAGACAAGTTATTCCAACAGAATAATAAATAACGGAATCAGTCCCAAGCAAAAGCGCATGCAGATGAGTTATTCCAGCGTAATAATAAATAATGTAACCAAGTCATCCGTAAACGCACAGACATGATGTTCCAACAGAATAATAAATAACGGAACTAGGTCATGCATAAAGCACAGACAGGTTGTTCCAACAGAATAATAAATAACGGAACCAGGTCATGCATAAAACACAGACATGTTATTCCAACAGAATAATAAATAACGGAACTAGGTCATGCATAAAGCACAGACAGGATGTTCCAACAGAATAATAAAGAATGGAATAACAGAAGAATTTCATCATGTATGCGGTAATTCGCATAGACATGTTATTCCAACATAATAATAAAGAATGGAATAACAGAAGTTCTCTTCATGAAGACGAAAGAAAGAAATAATTCCCCTTACCTTAGAAAAACTGGATACTAGAATAGTGAGGTAGCAGACTTCTCTTCTTCTTTCTCTTTATAATTTCACTCTATAATAATTGCTCTAAAACTTTTGTGAATTGGTGAGAAATGAAGGAAGAATGAGCTTCTATTTATAGAAAAATATAGTTTCGATAATTGCACGTTTTGGGGCTCGAAATATTACAGTACAATACCTCCAACTTTTCTTTCATTTTTAATTTAGTCTTGCAAGTATTATCAAACTTGCCCCACCTCCCCTAATAGTAAATAATGTGAATCAATAGTTCAATCATGTGAATCAATAGTATAATCATGTGAAAAATACGAATTACAGTATAGTACCTCTATCTATACCTCCATTTTTAACTTAGTCATGCAAGTATTATCAATCTTGAACCAACTCCCCAAATAGTACATGAATGTGATTCAATAGTAAACACATGTGAACAAATAGTTATATAAGCATGTGAATTAGTAAGAATTAATTGCTCAATTATCATCGGAATAGATGTCGATTTCCACTAACACTAATAATCCCAACACAATGGAACTATCAAATTCATCTTTAATCAACACGAACTTATTCATCATTAATATTATAACTCACAATATTTAACAACTAGATCGTTCACAGGAAAGAGGAGGCTTTCCGATAAGGATTTTTCCTTATTAGCGCGCAACCAAACCTCTCCTTGACAGAACTTCTAGACATTGTAAATATTACAATTTAATAATATGAATAACTTTGTCGTCTCAATTATTGATTTAATAATATATCATATAATGCAGATGATACTGCGACAATAATTGAATCAATAATATAAGAGATATGATGCAAAGAATTATCGTAGCAATAATTGAGTATAAGCGAGTGACTTCTCACGTAAGCATCAATAATCAATACCGAGTGCTACTATGCAACCAATACCAGACATCATTTTACTTTTACTACTAAGGGTTGTTCAACAGTTTTAACGGTAACACTTTCGCCGTTATTTTTATAAAAGATTATTCGTCGTTTTCTTAACTACGACAATACTTACATTGTGGGATCCACCAATGATTGTCCGTCATTTAATCTTCCTCGTTAAAACGAATATTCCCCGACCAATCGAATATTATATAATCACTTGCTTACTTTGCAAAATTTGTAAATATTACCCACAACTATAATATTATATCAAATCCACGCCATAATATTCAAAAATATATATCGAGAAAATTATTCTTTATTCATAAAAGTTGGTGTCTTACACTTAAGCTTAAAGACCGACAAAAATATGATATCCAAAGTCTGAATAGAATATATCTGAATCAACAGATTTAACGAAACAAACAGATGAGTAAAAAATGAACTGAAGTAACTAACTCAATTAATTAAACTGAACAGAAACAAACAAAACTAATACAATGAAATAATAGGTTGAATCAAATGGTCGGGTGTTATTTCATACCGAGTGAACTCAGAAATATACATTGCCACACAAGCAAGTCAAAACAATGCCACACAAATAACTCAAAATAATGCCACACATGCAACCAAAATAATGCCACACAGGCAAATCACACATTGGATTACGAATCCAAATGTATGTAAATTGGATTAGTGTGTTTGGCACAACATCACAAATCCGCAGAACAAAAAACTAGGGTTAACCCATACGCCTCCCACAACAAAACACCAAATGACTCACTTCTTCCAGAGCCCAAACGGAGACGTCGTGGACTAATCACATCGTTACGAAAAGTGGCATGCCTCTCGTGCGAAGACGACATGGCTATGGTACTCCCCACAGGTTGTTAGCTCAAGTATACCCTATAGATCAATCTACAAAATGTAAGTCAAAAAGGGGTTCAAATCACAATGCTTACATGACCATACTCCAAACGACATCGAATTATCAAATACGAACATACCCAATTATCACAAGATATCAACGATTAAAACAACTCCAGAATGTGAACGAAAATATACAAAGAATGATACAAACGAATAAAGTATCCAAAACATATTGACACGATCAACTAGTTCAAAGAGTACAAATATGAGTTAGTACCAACGCCAACATGAAACTATCATATTAATTTCACACGGAACAATTATGTGAAATAATATCCAAATTTGAAACAGATACCAAAACGAATTAATAAATTTAACAAGATTATCGCTGAAGAAGTACGAAATCCGTACCTTAATATAGTACCAAAATAATTCACCGAAGCCAAATATCATCCGTTAGACTCCCTCAATTTGATCTAATTATCAAAATAAAATACAATACATCTAATTAAATTATTAACTTATATTTAAGACCCAACTTTTTATAAATAAAATTGAATTTTCTCTAATTATTATTGTGAATAATAAGGTGTTAATTTGATATAATGCTTTGGTTATGGGTGAAATATGAAAATTTTGCAAAATTAAACAAGTTGTTATAAAATATTCATTATTGTCGGGGAATATTCGTTTAGTTGTGGAATATTCTTACTGTCGGGAGTATGCGACTTTGTATTGACTACCAGGAATTGAATCATGTCACCATCAAGAATAGGTATCTGCTACCTCGAATAGATGACTTGTTCGACCAGTTGCAAGGAGCACAATTCTTTTCAAAGATCGATCTTCACTCTGGATATCATCAACGGAAGATTAAAATTGAGGATATTCCAAAGACTGCATTCAGAACTCGGTACGGGCATTATGAATTCTTAGTCATGTCTTTTGGATTGACTAATGCCTTTGTTTCTTTCATGGATATGATGAACCGTGTGTTCAAGGAATATTTGGATCAGTTCGTTGTTGTCTTTATTGATGACATCCTCATCTATTCAAAAGCCATGAAGATCATGAGCGCCATTTGAAGTTGGTATTTCAAAGGCTTCGTGACAACAAGCTATATGTCAAGCTGAAGAAATATGAGTTCTAGCTTGAGGAAGTAGCATTCCTTGGGCACGTGGTGTCAAAACATGGAGTATCTGTTGACCCAGCAAAGATTGAAGCAATACAAAGTTGGGAACAACCGAAGTCGGTTACCGAAGTACGTAGCTTTCTAGGCTTAGCTGGTTACTATAGGAGATTCGTGGAAGGATTTTCTCGAATCGCTACTCCGTTAGCTCAGCTAACTCGTATAGATACAAAATTCAGTTGGAGCGAGGATTGTGAGAAGAGTTTTCAAGAACTCAAGATGAGACTCATTTTGGCACCTGTTCTGACAATACCATCTGGTTCGGATGGATTTATTATCTATAGCGATGCTTCAGGCAAAGGGTTAGGATGTGTTCTCATGCAACATGGGAAAGTCATAGCCAATGCCTCGTGATAACTCAAAGAATATGAGAGGAATTATCCTACTCATGATTTGGAGTTGGCAGCAGTCGTTTTCGCATTGAAGATCTGGAGACACTACCTATACGGGGAGAAAGTGGAGATCTATACAGATCATAAAAGCCTTAAATATTTCTTCACCCAAAAGGAACTCAATATGTGGCAACGACTTTGGCTCGAGCTGTTGAAAGATTACGATCATACCATCTAATATCATCCTGGAAAAGCAAACGTGGTAGTTGACATTTTGAGTAGAAGATCATATACGGGTACGCGTGCAATGTTGTTAACACAAAGGCCCATTTTGTATGACTTGCAAAGGATGGAGATAGAAGTAAAGGCTCCAAGTACCCATATGATGATATCAAGCATACGAGTAGAACCGACTTTAATCGATAAAGTTAAAGCTTCTCAAGCTACGAACCTGAAGTTGATGTGTATGAAGAAGAAAGTGCAAGAAGGTATTTTTCCAGAAGCAAGAATCGATGAAGAAGGAATACTTCGAGTCAACTCCAGCCTTTGCGTTCCTAATGATTCTAATTTGAAATATAGAATCATGAAGGTGGCACACAACACACCATTTTCAATCCATCTTGGGAGTACCAAAATGTATCATGATCTTCAACATACATTTTGGTGGAGCAATATGAAGAGAGAGGTCACGGAGTTTATCTCGAGGTGTTTAACTTGTCAACGTGTAAAGGCAGAACATCAAGTGCCAAAGGGTCCATTGCAACCACTTGAGATTCCGAAATGGAAGTGGGAACACATTACCATGGATTTCGGTACGGGTCTTCCCAAGGTTTCTCAAGGCATAGATGCAATTTGGGTCATTGTTGATAGATTAACCAAGTCTGCTCATTTCTTGCCTATACGAGTGACTTATTCCCTTGAACGTCTTGCTCGTATGTAAGTGAATGAGATTATGAGATTGCATGGCATGCCAGTATCCATAGTTTCGAATCGTGACCCAAGATTCACTTCACGATTTTGGGATATCTTGTAGAAAGCTATGGGCACAGATTTACGATTCCGTTCAGCATACCATCCTCAAACGGACGGGCAATCAGAGAGGACTATTCAAACACTTGAAGATCTATTAAGACTCTATGTCATAGATTTCAAAGGGAGTTGGGATAAGTAGCTACCATTGGTGGAATTCTCTTACAACAACAGTTATCAGGCAAGTATAGGTGTGGCTCCATTTGAAGCATTGTATGGACAAAAGTGTCACTCTCCAGTATGTTAGGAGGAGGTGGGAGAAACAACGTTGTTGGGACCAGAGTTGGTACGAATGACTACATAGAAGATCTAAATGATCCAACAACGTATACAAACGGCACAGAATCGACAAAAGAGTTATGCGAATCTTCATCGAAAGGACATGGAATTTAATATTGGGGATCATGTATTATTATGTATTGCTCCATGGAAGGGAGTTACAAGATTTGGTAAGAGAGGAAAGCTTAATCTATGATTTGTTGGTCCATTTGAGATTCTTAACCGATTAGGAAATGTGGCCTATAGACTCGCATTACCTCCAAGCATGTCTCGTGTTCTTAATATTTTTCACATATCTATACTTCATAAATATATGAAAGACCCGAACCACATTATTTAGTTTGAACCAGACGAGATAGCCGAAGATTTAACGTACGAGGATGCACCTGTTAAGATCTTGGATAGGAAAGAGCATGTCCTACGCACCAAGGTTATACCACAAGTTAAGGTTTTGTGGAGGAACCATGCTATTGAAGAAATGACCTGGGAGTTGGAATCAGAAATGAAAATGAGGTACCCTCACTCGAAACACCAGGTACATACGTTAATTTCGAGGACGAAATTTCATAAGGAGGGGAGATTGTAAGACCCCAACCTTTTATAAATAAAATCGATTTTTCTTTAATTATTATTTTGAATAATAAGGTGTTAATTTGATATAATTCTTTGATTATGGGTGAAATATAAAAATTTTGCAAAATTAAACAAGTGGTTATAAAATATTTATTGCTGTCGGGGAATATTCGTTTGTTCGTGGAATATTCTTGCTGTCGGGGAATATTCGTACAACGGCGCAATCATTTGTGGGCCCCATAACAGAAAATGGTCGGATGAAGAAAATGACAAGTTTGAGTTTTTATAAATAGCGGCAGTAGTTATTCTGAATTAACTTTGTTGGAATACCCGGTGGTTAAAATACGTGATGTCGCATGGTTGCATGATAATACCACCGGTATTTACAAGTATTTTTGAATTATTGATTCTTACGTAAGAAGGCACTACTTAATAATTGTTACAGTAATTACTGTTCAATATTTTATTTTATTGATTCAATAATTGCTTCGTTGATATTTTATATTATTGTTGTTTCAATAATTGTCACTGCACAGTATGTCCCATTATCAGATCAATAATTCATATTATTTTAATAATATTGTTAGATAACATTATTGGTAATGTATAAGAAATTTCTGTCTAGGAAAGGGGTTTGGTCACCTAATTGCGCGCCAATAAGGAGAAATCTTTATCGGAAAGCCCCCTCTTTCTTGGGAACGACCTGGTTGTTATTATTGTGATTCTATAATATTATTTATAAATAATTAATTATTGATTTATATGATAAGAAAATATTTATTTTATGTGGTTATAAATGATGAAATTAATGTTGAGGTATTTTATCAGTATTTTGTCTGAATGAATGTATTAAAAAGTCTCCGTATGTGGATTTCGAGCATTTTTTGTTTGGAATTTGGAAAACCTTTTTTCTACAAAGTTATAGAGAATTTAAATTCCTATGGAATGAACATAAAATTCTTACTTTTCTGATAAAAGCGCTATTTATTATGAATTATTGAAGTTTCGGAAATAAATATTTTTATTAAAAACATGGGTGGGCCCCATTTTTGGTTGATGAAAAAATGTGCTAAAATTTTATTTCAAAAATGGTTGGCGTGAATAGTAGCAGGTAAAGCCATTCAAGTAGCAGGTTAGTCTGCTATGACGTTATAAGCATTTTCCTATAAATAGGGTGCTTAGTTAGAATTGAAAATCACACCAGAATCATAAGCTTTCCCTCTCTATATTATCGAGCGTATTTTGTGAGTATTTAGATACTTTGTGTGAGACCACAGATTTTATGAATAAATATTTAATTTTCTCAAAATAATTTTTTGAATATTATGGTGTGGATTTGATATAATGTTATAGTTGTGGGTAATATTTATAAATTTTGCAAAGTACGCAAGTTGTTATATAATATTCGATTGGTCGGGGAATATTCTTTTTGTTGGGAATATCCGTACGACGGTACAATCATTGGTGGACCCCGCAACGGAATTATTGTCGGATTGAGAAAATAACAAAAATACTTTATAAAAATAACGGTGGATGTTTTACCGTTAACTGTTGAAACACCCGGTGTTAATAGTACAGTATTACGCGTGGTTGCATAGTAGCACACGGTATTGATTATTGATGCTAACATGATAAATCACTCAGTTTTGTTTTATTAGTATTATTAATGTAATACAACAGAATACTTTTATAAAGTTATTCTATAAATAAAATATATTATATTTTATTATGCATAGTGTTGTATAGTGCCTGCATAGTGTTTTGCATAGTAAAATCTTTTTATATAAAATAGAATACTTTTATAAAGTTATTTGTTTTATTAGACAATAATTAGAATATATTATATTTTATTATGCATAGTAAAATCTTTTATAAAGTTATTCGTTTTATTAGATTATAAATAGAATATATTATATTTTATTTAAAAGATTTTGCTTTAAATATGGACCATCGATTAAAATAAATCAATCAGGACTGTTTCATGAGTTAGTTACTATGCGGTCCATTTTTCTATAAATAGAAGCTCATTCCTTCATTATTTTTTTACTTAATTCTTTGAAACTCAGAGATAAACTATAGAGAGAAAGAAGAAAAGTATTCTGCTACTTCACTACTCATATATCCAGTACTCTTCTTCTTAAGGTAGGGAATATTATTTATTGTACTCATAAGGGGTATTCTTTCTTTCTTATTCATGAAGAGAACTTCTGTTATTCCATTCCTTATTATTCTGTTGGAATAACCTGTATACGCAGGATACCCTATACTTGGTGAAATTCTTTTGTTATTCCATTCTTTATTATTCATTTGGAATATCATGTTGCATGCGCTTTTACGCTTGGGACTGGGTTAAAATCTTTATTATTATTCATTGGAATATCCCGTGCATGCGCTTTTACTTGGGACTCGTTAAAATCTTTATTAGTATTACATTGGAATAACTCGTCTGCTCATGCGTACCACATGCATGGTGATTTTCGTTGTTATTCCATTCTTTATTATTCTGTTGGAACATCCCGCTTGCAGGTGATTTTTTGCCCGAATTGGTTCCGTTAATTACTTATCGTTGGAATAACTCGCCTCATGCTAAGTACCGCATGCATGGTGATTTTTTTTGTTATTCCATTCTTTATTATATTCAGTTGGTTAAATTTTTGACTTCTATACTCCATGAAATTAGTGGAATATCCTTGATATTTGCGCTTCATCCAGTATCTTTTCATGGAAATATTCTTCTGAGCATTCTTGAATTTTACTCTACAAAGAAGTATCATGTTGACAATTTGGACGTTATTAGTTCCTGGATAAATTAATTCTTGAACTTGTTTTATTGAATTATTATGTCATTGTCATCATCTTCATGTTTATATTATGTTGAAAGTCATTTCTGGCCTGTAGTGAATAGATGGACTTGGTATGATTATGACCAGGGATTATTCGGTATAATCATGACCGTAATGTTACAAATGATGTGGAAAAAGTCCTCGTTGGCCCGTGATGCATTGATGGACAGTTTTTGGTATGATTATGGCTATGGATTCTCTTTGGGCGTAGTGCAAAGATGAATTGTTTTATGGCATGATCAGGACCATTGATGAAAACATGATTATTCTTGGCCCGTAGTGCATGGATAATTGTGGTCGTGATATTAAAGAATATCCTTGGCCATAGTGCAGGGGTGATTTGATGATGTTGATTATTTATTAAGCTAAGTCCCATCGATAAAAGTGATGAAAAACCTTTTAAATCATAAAAGATAGTAGATTTTATTCTCTACTTGACTCTTTTAATGGATTCCTTGTTCCGCTGTAGTTAAACTTGATGTGTGTTATATTGTATCAGTTTAACACTATTTAAGACTAATGATAATTTATTCTGCATTATCTTAGTCATAATATTTCTTATTGGGCTAGTTGAGCTCACCCCTTTCTATCACTGTTCTCTTGTGAAATGAGAACGAATGGGACTAGTCGGGGAACAGAGTGATGGTCCTAGATGGTGCATTAGTAGTCCCTCACTATTTCGTGAAATAGTGTGATAATATATGTAATGAGGACTCCATTGAGTTTGTATACTCTCTAGAGGACAGTATTTGTATTAAAACTCACAACCTATGTTTTGTCGTATTTTACACGACTGTTGTATAATTAAGTTGTATTTGAATTCTGTACCATGTATCTGGCGACTCAAGATGAGTGATGTATACCTAATTTGGGGGCGTCGCAGTTGGTATCAAAGCTTAGGGATATGATCCCTGGCTAGGATGTGAGAATAGAACTAGGAGGGGAGAGACGGGAAATTTCTTCGCTAGTATGAGCTACCTAAGTTTATTTGATATTTAATTGGTCGGTCTTAGTATATGGATACTATGTTACATGTCAATTAAACCTTGTTTTGTGGCAGTATTTGAAAATGGCATCCGAAAATGTTGGGATCAACAATGAAGCACATGAGACCGTTGAGACACCTTTAATCACTAACCAGGTTAATGTGATGTGAGACGAAGAAGAAATTAAAGATATCTATGTGGTGCGTGAAGAACTAATAGTTGCACCCGAGCTAGTTGCAGAGGTAGCAGCTGAGAGTGAGGAAGAAGAGGAACCTGAGGAGAATTTATTAGAAGAATTTTATGATCAAAATTTAGCATTACAAAATCGTATTCATGAGTTAGAAGAGCAGGCTGAAGAATGGCAGGAGGTCGTGGAGCAAAGAGATGCAACCATTCAAAATTGTGTTACCCGATGTGCGATGCTTGAACAGAAGAACTCTTTGGCAGAGTATAAGATATTAGAGCTGGAATCTGAGAATGCTATGATCAAAGTTCTGATGAAAGCAGAAACAACTGAACGAAGGAGAATAGATTACGCATGGGTAAAAGCCGCACGACGTGTAGATATTGTAGAAAAAGACGTCCGATCCAATAAAGCCAAAATAGATGAAATGGATTTTTCTTTTTGGACAACAATTGGGAGAATCCAATATCGAATTCGGAATTACCCTGTGCATAGCGGTCAACCCCAATTTGATATGGATCGGAGAATAATGATTCAAATAATGGATCAGGAATGGGACGAAGCACTTAAGGGTGGAATGTACCCTATAGCAAAGTCAAATCCAATAGTTTAAGTGAGAGCGTTTGTCGAGGAACCCGAACGAAGTTATTACGGGTAAGTTAATGATAAACTCTTGCGAAGTTTATACCTTATTAGATACTAGTTCTACCCACTCATTTATTTCACCTAGTTGTGTTCAATGTTTGAATTTAACTCTGGAGAAGCTAGATTTTGATTTATCTGTTGAAACTCAGTTGGGAGAAACCTTCGTTACATCCACTATTTATAAATCTTATTTAATTCAAATTGTCACGTTCACGTTACGTGCCAATCTTATCTCTTTGAAAATACTTGCCTTTGATGCGATTTTAGGAATCGATTGGTTAACTACTCATCATGCTCTTCGTAAGGTTGTTAGCTTTCATATTCCTAACCAACCTGTTATGCGAATTCAAGCAACCAAACCACTAAAGTAAATCATTGTCATATCAAGCCATAAGTAAAGAGCCTCGATCCTTTCGTTGTTGACTTCCTTGTGTGGAATACACCGAAGCCGAACTTTCCGTAGGGGACGTTGTGAATAACGGTGGCAAGTTGATAGGTATCAATGTGACGTGTTATCCAAGTCTTGGTTGAGAGTCACAGTTTTGAATGATATTTCTATTCTTAATAAATTTCCTGACGTATTCTTGAAGACTTCTTAGCCTACCCCTAGAGCGTGAAATCGAATTTTGTATTGACCCCAGTACAAAACCCATTTCTAAAACCCTTAAATATTTCTTCAACTAAAATGAACGTAACATGCGCCAAAGACGTTGGCTCGAGCTGTTGAAGATTATGATCGTACCATGCAATATCATCGTGGAAATGCGAACGTGGTAGCTAACGCGATGAGTAGAAGATTGTAATCGGTTACAAATACGAATATACGAACCCACGTGAAGATAACGAATATATGAGTAGAATCGACTTTAATTGATAAAGTTAAAGCCGCTCAAGCTACATACCCAGAGCTGATGAATGTGAAGAATTAAGAAGGTTCAAGAGGGCGTTATTCTAGAAGCAAGAATCGACAAAGAGAGGAAATCTCAACCCTCGATTTAATTGGCCCATTTGAAATCCTCGATCGAGTAGGAACTATGGCTTATAGACTCGTTTTACCGCCAAGTATGTCGCGTGTTCATAACATTTTTAACGTATCGATGTTACGTAAATATGTGGATGACCAGAACCACATTATTAAATTAGAACTAAACGATATAGGAGAAGATTTAACGTATGAGGAGATACGTGTTAAAATCTTGGATCGTATTCAACACTCAAAGGTTATACCTCAAGAATTAGAATCTGAAATGAAGTCAAGGTATCCTCACCTCTTCAGCATACCAGGTACGTATGTAAATTTTGAGGGCGAAATTCCATAAGGAGGGGAGATTATGAGACCCCAGATTTTATGAATAAAGATTAAATTTCTCGAAATATTTTTTTGAATATTATGGTGTGGATTTGATATAATGTTATAGTTGTGGGTAGTATTTATAAATTTTGAAAAGTATGCAAGTTGTTGTATAATATTCGATTGGTCGGGGAATATTCTTTTTGTCGGGAATATCCGTATGACGGTACAATCATTGGTGGACCCCGCAACGGAATTATTGTCGGATTAAAAAAACGGAAAAAATATTTTATGAAAATAACGGCGGAAGTTTTACCGTTAATACTGTTGAACTACTCGGTAGTAAAAGTACATTAATAAGTGTGGTTGCATAGTAGCACACGGTATTAATTATTGATGCTTACGTGATAAGTCTTTCGTTTTGTTGGTATTATTAATGTAATAATATGTAAAATCTTTTTTATAAAAAAATGAATACTTTTATAAAGTTATTCTATAAATAGAATATATTATATTCTATTATGCATAGTGTTGCATAAAGTGTCCGCATAGTATTTTGCATAGTAAAATCTTTTTATATAAAACATAATACTTTTATAAAGTTATACATTTTTATTAGACAATAATTAGAATATATTATATTTTATTATGCATAGTGTTTTGCATAGTGCCCGAATAGTGTTTGAATAGTAAAATCTTTTATAAAGTTATTCGTTTTATTAGATAATAAATAGAATATATTATATTTTATTTAAAAGATTTTGCTTTAAATATGGACAGTCGATTAAAGTAAATCAACTGGACCGTTTCATGAGTTAGTTACTATATTTATCCATTTTTCTATAAATAGAAGCTCATTCCTTCATTATTTCTTATGAATTCACTGAAACTCTAGAGAGAAAGAAGAAAAGTATTCTGCTACTTCACTACTCATATATCCAGTACTCTTCTTCTTAAGGTAGGGAATATTATTTGTTGTGCTCATAAGGGGTATTCTTTCTTTCTTATTCATGAAGAGAACTTTTATTATTCCATTCTTTATTCTTTTGTTGGAATAACCTGTATACGCGGGACACCCTATACTTGGTGAAATTCTTCTGTTATTCCATTCTTTATTATTCCGTTGGAATATCTTGTCATCGTTTTTTTACGTGGGACTGGTTAAATCTTTATTATTATTCTCATTGGAATATATCTCGTCATGCGTTTTATCTGGGACTGGTTAAAATCTTTTATTAGTATTCATTGGAATAACACTGTCTATCGCAAGCACCGCATGCATGGTGATTTCGTTGTTATTCCATTCTTTATTATTCTGTTGGAACATCCTGCTACGGTGTGATTTTACCGACTTTGGTTCCGTTAATTATTATTCGTTGAATAACTCATCATGCAAGTACCGCATGCATGGTGATTTCTTTTGTTATTCCATTCTTTATTATATTCAGTTGGTTAAATTTTTGACTTCTATACTCCATGAAATTAGTGGAATATCCTTGATATTTGCGCTTCATCCAATATCTTTTCATGAAAATATTCTTCTGAGCATTCTTGAATTTTACTCTACAAAGAAGTATCATGTTGACAATTTGGACGTTATTAGTTCCTGGATAAATTAATTCTTGAACTTGTTTTATTGAATTATTATGTCATTGTCATCATCCTCATGTTTATATTATGTTGAAAGTCATCTGTGGCTGTAGTGCATAGATGGACTTGGTGTGATTATGACCGTGGATTATTTGGTATAATCATGGACCGTAATGTTACAAATGATGTGGAAAAAGTCCTCATTGGCCGTGGTGCATTGATGGACAATTTTGGTATGATTATGGCTATGGATTCTCTTTTGGTAGTAGTGCAAAAGATGAATTGTTTTATGGCATGATCATGACCATTGATGAAAATATGATTATTCTTGGTCAGTAGTGCATGGATAATTGTGGTCGTGATACTAAAGAATATCCTGGCCGTCAGAAGTGTGGGGTGATTCGATGATGTGGATTATTTATTAAGCTGAGTCCAAGCGATAAAAGTGATGAAAAACCTTTTAAATCATAAAAGATAGTAGACTTGTTCCGCTGCAGTTAAACTTGATGTTTGTTATATTGTATCAGTTTAACACTGTTTCAGGCTAATGATAATTTATTCTAGATTATCTTAGTCATTATATTTCTTACTGGGCTAGTTGAGCTAATCCTTTCTTTCACTGTTCTCTTCGGGAAATGAGAACGTAGCGGGGACTAGTTGGGGAACAGAGTGATGGTCCTAGATGGTGCATTAGTAGTCCTCACTATTATGTGAAATAGTGTGATAATAAATGTAATGAGGACTCCATTGAGTTTGTATACTCTCTAGAGGACAATATTTGTATTAAAACTAACAGCCTATGTTTTGTCGTATTTTACACGACTGTTGTATAATTAAGTTGTATTTGAATTTTGTACCATGTATCTGGCGACTTAAGATGGGTGATGTATACCTAATTTTGGGGGCGTCACACTTTGTGAGTTGCTATTCAGTGCAAGTTTCCTTCAGCCTTATACCTGATATTTCAGCCAGAAGTATTGTTCTTTTGAGGTAAGAGATGTTATTTTCTTCATAATGATGTTATTCTGTCAATATCATTATATCGAAATATTGGTATGGATTTTATTTTCAAATTTCTACCTTTTTCATGTCGGGGTTAATATTCACGTATACGGCACTATTCACGAATACGACATTATTCACGAATACGACACTATTCACATAAAAAATGAAATTTTATATTTTTTTGTCCAAGTTGTCTATTATGGTCACTATCTTTGATTGTATCTATGTTTTGATCTTCATTCTTGAATTTTGCTCCCCAATTAATTATTATAAGATATTTTTGAACTTGGATAAACTAAAGTATGAATCCCTAATCTTTGATCTTTTATCTAACTGGATTCATTTTTGTAAGATATTTTTCATCATCCTCAGTCCTAAATGATGATATTACTGTATATCTTTGGCTTGTAGTGCAAAGATGAATGATTAACTGATGAATATCTTTGGCCCGTAGTGCAAAGATGAACAAGTGTTGAGATGAACATGACCAACTGGTGATACAAATGAATATCTTTGGCCTGTAGTGCAAAGATGAATATTTGATTCAAGATGAATATTGATTGATGTTACAGGGATAAAATATTGATGATGAACTTTTAAATCTTAGAAGATAGTAGAATTCATTCTT